>CP144693.1:10810000-12207500 GCA_036885675.1 Vigna mungo | reverse complement strand
TGGTAAAGTATGAATGTGGGAATGACTCTGGTGTCGTCCTTGATCCTGATATTCCGTGAGGGCGCTTCCTCAGGTAGAGGGAGGCCACTCATGCGTGGGAATGGCAGGAGGTCTGCGGTTATATGGATAGATAACCGTTTGAGGGCTAACCTCGGGTGGCAGCTGATAAGGGAAAACAGTTACTACACCACACCGGGTGCTAGGGACGACCGAGCTACATGTTCATACCGTCCGGACAGTGTCTTAGTGGTCGGTCATGAGTATAGGAATTGTATGTTGCATGATTGATTGGCTTGTATTGTACGTTTACTTGTATGATGAATTGATAAACTAAATTTACATAAGCTTACCCTTATCCTTCGTGTCTTTTTCTATGTTGTCGTTCGGTATCTGACCGTTCGGTTATCCTCTTCCTTGCAATGATCATCCTTTTGGGTGTGAGCAGAGGATAGTTTGGAAGATGTTTTGGGGGCTACTCTGGAGAACGCTGTGCAGATCGAGCAACCCGTGGAGGCCGTACCTGAAAGTTATGCAGGACCGACCGATCCTTAGTGTAGTTGTTTCTATTTGTCCTATATTTGTAGATGTTCTGTATAGGAACCTTTTTATGTTGACCGTCAGGTCAATGAATTACATTCAAGACCGTTCGGCCTATTTTGTAAACATTGTAATCTATATTCCAATTATTCAGCTTTAAATTTCCAAGTATATTTCATACTACTATGCTTATTCACTACTGTTCCCCTTTATTGTTCATGTTAACTCCTAAAATAAATTATAACTTTGGTTATATTTATTGGGATGTTACAATAATAATACTAATAATAATAATAATAATAATAAAAATAATAATAATATAATAGTAGTGATAATAATAATAATAATAATAATACTAATAATAATAATAATAGTAGTAGTAATACTAATACTTTTATTAATACTAATAATAATAATAATAATAATACTAGTAGTAGTAGTTGTAGTAGTGATAATAATAATAATAATAATACTAATAATAATAATAATTGTAGTAATAATACTAATAGTAATAATAATACTAATAATACTAATAAAAATAATAATAATAAAAATAATAATAATAATAATAATAAAAATAATAATAATAATAATAGTAATAATAATAATAATAATTATAATAATAATACTAATAATAATAATAATAATAATAATAATAATAATAATAATAATAATAATAATAATAATAATAATAATAGTAGTAGTAGTAGTGATAATAATAATAATAATAATACTAATAATAATAATAGTAGTAATAATACTAATACTAATAATACCAATAATAATAATAATAATAATAATAATATAAATAATAATACTTATAATAATAATAGTAGTAATAATACTAATACTAATACTAAAACTAATAATACTAATAAAAATAATAAAAATAATAAAAATAATAATAATAATAATAATAAAAATAATAATAATAATAATAATAATACTAATAATAATAAAAATAATAATAATAATAAAAGTAAAAATAATAATAATAATAATAATAATATAAATAATAATACCAATAATAATAATAGTAGTAATAATACTAATACTAATAATAATACTAATAATACTAGTAAAAATAATACTAATAATAATAACAATAATAATAATAATAATAATAATAATAATAATAATAATAGAAATAATAATAATTATAATAATAATAATAATAATAATAATAATAATAATAATAATAATAGTAGTAGTAGTAGTGATAATAATAATAATAATAATACTAATAATAATAATAGTAGTAATAATACTAATACTAATAATAATATTAATAATACCAATAAAAATAATAATAATAATAAAAATAATAATAATAATAATAATAATAAGATAAATAATAATACTATTAATAATAATAGTAGTAATAATACAAATACTAATAATAATACTAATAATACTAAAAATAATAATTATAATAATAATAAAAATAATAATAATATTAATAATAATAATAATAATAATACTAATAATAATAATAATAATAATAATAATAAAAGTAAAAATAATAATAATAATAATAATAATATAAATAATAATAGGAATAATAATAATAGTAGTAATAATACTAATACTAATAATAATACTAATAATACTAGTAAAAATAATACTAATACTAATAATAATAATAATAAGAATAATAATATAAATAATAATACTATTAATAATAATAGTAGTAATAATACTAATACTAATAATAATACTAATAATAATAATAATAATAATAATAATAATAATAATAATAATAATAATAATAATAATAATAATAATAATAATAGTAGTAGTGATAATAATAATAATAACAATAATAATACTAATAAAAATAATAGTAATAATACTAATACTATTAATTATACTAATAATAATAAAAATAATAATAATATTCAGATGGTTCTTTTATAATTTGAGTTGTTTTAACATTAATTTTCTTGGTGTAGGTTCATGTGGTTTGACAACATTGGTGGGGGATTAGACAGTGCTTTTCAGAACTTGTTGCTTAAGAAAACATCAGTATTGGATATTATTCCTTTACATCGGAAAGGTGTTGAAAGTTCCTCCTGCTCCTTTGTTTTCTTATCCTTGTCTTTTTTTTATGTTCCTTGTTTTTTTGTCTTGTTTTCTTGTTCGGAAATATTGAAACTTAGAAATCTGTGCAGAAATTAAAAGCATATTTAGGCCATGTCGTGATTCCCAGCGTACACTTTGCCTGAAAGGATGGAAAGCTGTTTGGCATATGATTGAAAAAATATATACCACCGCAGTTGACTATGGTAATCTTTTGAAGGAAGAGAAAAAGGGTCAAGGGAAGAGAAGAGCTTTGTCTGAGCTTCTTATGCTTTTAGAAAGCAATGGATTGTCTCGACAGAAATCAGCTTATACAGGAGTATGAAACTGGCTGTTTATTTTCATGAATGTCCAGATTACTTAATAAAATTATCTAAGAAAATCCCATTTTCACTTTTTTCCTTTCTTTTATTTGAACTAATATATAGGACCGGACCTTCAGTTAAGGATAGAGATGCAGGCAACACAGAGTTAAGAGCCAAGGATGACTCTACAGCTAATGAACATGTGGATGGTAATTGTAATGACACAGAGTTAAGTCCTTTCCCATGTATCCTATCAGTACTAGTAGGGGAGGTTTCATTCAAACAATAGTTGGTTGTTTATTCTTTTTTCTAATCTTGCTTTTGTTTCGTTTAGAATCCTTAAATCCCAAATTCCATTTTCTAAGAGCTCAAGGAAGTTTTATATCTAGAAACTCCCTTGCATGTACATGCTTGTTTCCTAACATATTTTGCAATTTCAAACCTATGCTGCATTGATAAATAAAACCTTTGCATTTTAGGATTATGTGTAATTACGCCGCATATATCATTTTTAAAAACTAGGTGCACAATCACATTTTTATCTTCAGTGGTTGAATGTAGGTTGCTTTGAAAAGTTGCATTTTATACCATTGTAATAGAGATTGATATGGGAATTTATACTTCTTCAGGTATCCAACCAACTGAGTCGATTATATCTGAAGTTTGTGAAAAGAAATCCTGGATATGATGGAAAGGTACTTGTGCAAGTATATTTCCTTCATTTCCCCTCTACATTTTCAATGTCTAGAGTGGTTCACCTCATGCTAACTTGTGTAGGTTTCATTATATGGTCATTCTCTAGGAAGTGTTCTCTTATATGATATCCTTGACATCAAGATAATTTATCATCCCCATTTGCTATGGAATGGATGTATAAGGAACATGATCAAAATGAAAACTCACTCCCTGATAAGGAGTATAATTATGCAGAACTCATTAATCAATCCGGATGACACTTTTAGGTGCAACAGAGTTATATATACCCCATATATAAAGTGCACAAAGCTTCCATTTGAGGTACGAAAAGAGATGCGAACATGGATTTTGTCATCTGTGTATAACACTTAAATATTTCCTTGAGATTTGCATTTAATGGATTCAACACTGACGAAAGAGAGGCCACTGGTAATGAGTACATTAGATATTTAGTAGTTGAGGTTAAGATCAAAATGATTCCATGTTACAGCTTATTTAAGCCCTTTTTTTAATGCTACTATCTTTAGTGTCTGCAGAAAGTAGTAAAATAATTTTTTTGAGGTTTTTTCTTTTCGTCTCCTAAAATGCTTCTATAATCAGAATAATGATTTTAGATATTTTTTATTTCTTAAAAGAGTATTTTGCTGAGAACAAGAAGAAAAAATAGCCCTTTTTATCCTATTGTTCATTTGTTTAACTGCATTTTGATAGGTATTACAATCCTATATGAAACTTGAAACAATATATTTTTATTCCAACAATACACTAGATTACCACCAAATAGAGAAACTGAGACAAACATACAATTTCTGGTTATTCGAGAGAACCAGACTCTCCATTTTCCTAGATTCACAAAACTTCCAAAAACTAGAAAAAAACTGCTAAAAAAAATTGTCCATGTAGACTTTATAAAAGTCTGAAACAACAAAACTACCCCTTAGACAGTTATAATTGTCTGTCAGTTTTTATTCCTTCTAGTATAAACCTTCCCCTTGAACCTATCAATATCCCCTCCATGAAGTTTCACCTTTTCCTCAAGGTGAAAAGCAGGAAACTTTGTAATGATGGATGTGGAAGATTCCCAACTATTTTTAATAGATGGGAGATGTTTCCATTTAAGTAAAACTTCCAAATCCCTAGTGGAGATGTGCGAACATCGAGCAGCTCCTCTGGATAGACCTCTAACGTCAAATCTTCAGTAAGTATAGATGTAAGAGGTTGAACTGGAGTCGTTGGTTGGACAATGCGCTTGAGGAGGGAGACGTGAAAGACTGGGTGAATTCTGCTGTGGGCAGGAAGGTCCAGCTTATAAGCTACAGGTCCTATGCGTTTCTGGACTATATAAGGACCATAAAATCTGAGTCGAAGCTTTCATTAGGTCTATTAGCCAGCGATTTCAGACGATATGGTTGCAACTTAAGATACACCCAATCACCCACTTGGAACTCCACCTCCCTCCTACGTTTATTAGCCTGCATCTTATTTTGGTCCTGGGCTTTGCATAAATTTTCGTTCAGCTCCCTCAATATCTCATCCCGTTCTCGAGCCACCCCACTTCTGTTTGGCCATCTGATTGGGGATGATATGTAGTGCTGAACTCGAGTTTTGTGCCAGCCTGTTTTAACAATTCCTTCCAAAAATTTCTTAAGAAAATTTTGTCTCTATCAGAGACAATTGTAGAGGGAAACCCATGAAGGCTTACTATTTCTTTAATGAACAATTGAGCCACATCTGCTGCTGTAAATGGGTGAGAAAGTGCCAAAAAGTGATCATACTTCGTGAGTCTATCCATCACTACGAGGATTGTGTCTTTCCTTTGTACTTTAGGTAGTCCCCAATGAAATCTATAGAGATGTCAAACCAGACTTAAGTGGGAATGGGTAGAGGTTGTAATAAGCCTGCTAGAGCTAGTGTTTCAGCTTTGTTCTGTTGATAAACTGCACATTGTTGGACCCGCTCTTTCATATCTTTTTTCATGCCCTTCCAATAAACAACCCCAACAATGCGTTTAAAATTGCAGAAATAGCCACTGTGACCACCTGTTGGGGACTCATGCATCTCCTTAAAAATGGCAGGTATGCTGGAAGACCCCTAGGTAGCACCAATTTGACTTTATAAAACAAATAGCCCTTGCGTAGTTCATATATGTTAGAATCTTTTTATCTCTATTATTTCTATTAAAGTCTTTGTTTTTATTAATTATATTTCTTCCTTATTTAGGAGGATTATAATTATCAGGTATGATTAGGATATCCCTGAAATAGAGGGATTCTTTCTTTAGGAGCTTTTATTATATTTCCTAAAATAGCTTTCTAGCATTGTATATATGGATTTGTAATCTCAACATAATAAATATATACGTTTTACCCTAAATTATGAGATGGTATCAAAGCCATGGTTAAAGCCTATTCTAACGAGTTCTAAGTTGACATTTTTCTTTCTATTCCACCGTTGTCGGGCCAGTATTGGACCACCCAATTTCTACTATCACGCACGAGATGTCTATACCTCGGGGTGAAGGGGGTGTGTTGGAAGTCCCACATCGACTAGAGATAAGGTCAAATTATAATATATAAGTGAGGTGCAAACCTCACCTTACAAGCCAATTTTGTGAGTTTGAGTTAGGCATACAAACCCACTTTCTAATATGGTATCAGAGCTCTCGACATCTGGGAGCCGCCTCTGACTGCGCACTAAAACCCTAGCCGGCAACCTTCATTGCTGCCACTCTCTCTGTGAAAACAGCCTTCATTGCTGTTACCAACACAACTCTACACTGTAGCCTTCATTGCTGCAGTGTTCTTTCTTTTGTTGTGCTTTTCCTTTTAAATCTCTTCTCTTTATCATCGTTCTGCTGCTTGGACATGGCAGACCACACTGTTGAAGTGGTGCCTACTGCATCACAAACCAATCAGGAACAGCTCCAAAACCTCAACACTGCCTACCGCTTAAATGGGACGAATTATTTGAATGGGCCCAGCTTGTTCGCAGAACTTTAAAAGGTAAAGGAAAAACTAACCACTTGATTGATGATGCTCCTCCAGAAGACTCTATGATCATGGCATGGCTATGGAAATCAGTTAAAACTTTGGCCAAATGGTGAAGATGGACATCTAACGTGGAACTATAAACCAATATATCATCAAAAAATACCAGTACAAACTTCCTTAAAAAGGGCTGGAGAATGTTATTCATAGCAGGGGCATTGGTTAGACCAAATGACATCATCAAAAATTCGTAGTGGCCTTCATGAGTGCGAAACGTTGTTTTCTCAATATCTTGTGGTCGCATCCGAATATGGTGATAACCTGATTTTAAATCCAGTTTGGAAAACATGGTAGCTCCAGTCAATTCATCCAACAATTCTTCAATAACTGGAATAGGAAATTTATTAGGAATGATGACCTTATTTAGAGCTCTGTAGTCCACACAAAAATGCCACCCTCCATCCTTCTTCTTAACTAAGATGATTGGCCTAGAATAAGGGCTTATACTTGGGCGGATAATTCCCCCTTGCAACATTTTTTGAACCAATCTCTCAATTTCATTTTTCTATCGGTGAGAATATTTGTAAGGTCGTAAATTGGGAATAGAAGCATGAGGCTGTAAATTAATGGAATGATCAAATGAACGCGGGGATGGTAGCCCTTCTAAATCTTTAAAAATGTCTTGATGAGCAGAAAGGACATCCAAAATCTCAGGTGGAACAAGATCAACCCTTGGTTCTTTAATTTCAGTCCATTTGAGAACATAACAGATTGCTTGCTGCTTAAAATCATACCATAATGTCTTTAGATTAGATTTAGACATTGACAAGGTAGGATCACCTTGTAAAACATGTCCACCATACCTTTGCCTATTGATAGTTTGAGATTACCAAAATAAAAACGTCCACCATACCTTTGCCTATTGATAGTTTGAGATTACCAAAATCAGCTCTGACTTCTCCAAGAGTGGCTAACCATTCCAACCCTAACACCACATTAGCCCCACATAAAGAAAACACAAAAAAAATCCTGTTGGATCTGTACTCCTTGAACTTCCAAAATTAATCCTTGACAGCGCACTTTATGCCCATCCCCAACTTCCACCATATAAGGAAGAGTTCACTATATTGGCAATCCACACCGAACAATTAAATCTTGGGAAATAAAATTGTGGGAAGAACCACAATCAATCAAAGCCACCACCTTTTCACGGCCAAGGGTTCCCCACAACTTCCAAGACCTCTTGGTAGTTAACCCAGCCATAGTGCATTGGGATAACTATAAATTGGGGCCATCTGTTTCTGGCGGTGTTGCTGGTACAGTTGGAGATTCCAGCCCATGTCCCCAGTTTGGTATTTCTTCTTCAGAGATAAGAAGCATGTGAAACTATTTATTCCGAAAGATGTGATTAGGGCCAAATTTTTCATCACAACGGAAACATAAACCTTAACACAACTTGTCCCGAAGCTCTTCTTAAGTAAGCTTCTTATATGGGGTCCTCTCCGATGAGAAACCAGAGCAGAAGTAGTGATAGGAGAAACAGAAGCACTACTTTCTCCAACACTAGGAACAAAATTAAGAAAAATCCCTAAACTGCCCCCGGTCTTAGAATAAGTTCCAGAACTTCGCCATCCTTAGAATAAGTCCTAGTGGAAGGCAATGGGCGGAACGAAGGAATGGAACGAGTGCCCGATAAATATCCTCCTTTGGTAGTAACCAAGAGCTTGTATTCAACCATCTACGCCTTCATCATCTACTCCGCAAGAGTTTGGGGATCATATAATTTAACCTCTGCCTTTATCTCATCCCTCAATCCATTCAAGAAAATTCCCACTAAGTAATCTTGTTGAATCCCTTTCATGAACCAACATACTGTTCAAATTGCTCAATATAGTCCCTTATAGGTCCAGTTTGACGCAAGCCAAGCAAAACTTCAAATAGGTCCAGTTTGGCTGAAATCTTCTAACCACCGCATCTTTGAAGGTTTCCCTTGTTGGATGTGGATGGCAGGTTTCCCACCATTGAAACCAATTCAAAGCTTTCCTCTCCAATGCCACCATAACAGCCTTCATTCGCTCCTCCTCACTAACCCCTTTCAAACGGAAATACTACTCTAATCTATTGGTCCACCCATAAGCCTCATCCCCTGCAAACACAGGAATATTCAACTTCCTCCATGTCGCAGAAATCTCAACAGAGCTTCCTCCTTCATTACCTCCAGTATCCTCGTGGCCATCCATGGCAACAGAATCTTGGGCCTCATGATGCTTAGTAGAGGATGCCAAGCCTTCAACCACCCCTGTCAGACCTTGAAACATCTCTTCTAATTGCTGGAAGCGACAGTTATTCTAGTTTGCTTGTTCGTGGACAATCTTCTCCAACCCATCCCATCTTGCCTCCATTCTTGTGTTGATCATAACCTGCAGTATGTCCCCACTTCACCAGGAATGAGGCTCTAAATACCAATTGATAGGTATTACAGTCCTATACGAAACAACCTTTAAACATTGTATTTTTATTCCAACAATACATTAGATTGCCACCAAATAGAGAAACTGAAACAAACATATAACTTCTGGTTATTCGAGAGAATCAGACTCTCCATTTTCCTAGATTCACAAAACTTCAAAAAACTAGATAAAAAACTGCTAAAAAAATTGCCCATGCAGACTTTATAAAAGTCTGAAATACCCTTAGACAATTATAATTGTCTAGTAGTTTTTATTCCTTCTAGTATAAACCTTCCCCTTCGACCTATCACATTTATGCCAGGTCGATACATTCTCTGCACTTTGTAATATCCGCATAGGCATTGGTATGCAAGTCTTTTATATAGTATTTTACATTTTATTTCAGATCTTGATCAATCCTTTTGAAGAGGCTCCTTCTGTAATATTGTTTGTTGTCTCTTTGATGTGAATTCTAAACAATGAAATTTGTACTTAAAATCGGTAGAATTTAAGATTGACTTGAAGAAGAGGCAATTAATTGGAGCTTGTTTTCTTTCATTGTCTGATTCACTTTCCAACACTTCTAGTTAACTCTCGCACCACTTATTCTAGCTTAGGTTTGAAAATGATTTTTGGTTTCCGATGCTTAATTCTAGCTTTAATTGTTGTTTTGTATTTGTTTCTACATTAGAATCGTACTTGTAAACAATTAATTTATTGATATTCTAAGAATATTTCTATTTCAACCCAAAGAAGAAGGAATACGAATGAGATTCTAGCTCAAGACCAAGAATCCAGCTTATAGTACCTTTTCCATATTTTAATTCATCTTTTTAGTCTTTTATACAGAATATAAGTACAATAATTGTTGAAAAAATGTAGTTATTTTGTATTAATTTGTGGAGTGGAGAAGCACAAACACAGACTGCTTGGGCATCACATCTAGAGGATTTACTTGAGTTTAACATAGGGATGGAATGGAAAATTGGGCAGACCAATTTCTGAAAGCCAAAGCTGATGTTAGTTTCCTTCTTAGTAGAGAACCAGCAAGGCCTACGATGCTTGCACTCGTTTTCTCTTGGACATAATACATTTAAAACTAAACCTTTTCATTTATTTAGCGGTTTTTATTTATTTATTCACTTTTAAATAAAAGGATATACTTTGGAGAATGAACAAAAGTGCAGGGTAGAATAGAAAGATGAAAAATTTGTCTGACTCAACTTAAACAAAATTTTGATATTGGTTCTGGAATGTTTTCTAATTATTGTTTATAACAAAATTTTTATACTATCTTTTGTTTCTGGCCATGCACAGTTTTTCTGTTCAAGTTATTCAAATGGGAAAGAAGGTTACTTCCATAATTGAGCTTGCCATAAATGCATTTGGTAGCAAGGATGATTCTAGTTGGCAACAAGTAAATTTAATTTAATTTTTTCTAATGTTCCTATTAGTACATATACTTGAATAAATAAGATGGAGAAAAATAGGGTATTAACATTGCTGTGCCTTTTTATTGATGTATATTTGTGTTACAAAATAAGGAAAGGCATTTACATACAATGATAACCCTGAAGTTGGGTACATACCAATAAAATAATAATAAAGTAACATTAGGGTTGTAGGTATTACACGGAGATCATTCTGTTTGTAGATTTAACTCCTTAAATTCTTTTAAGTTCTATGAAGAAGATATTGCATATGTTATGTTTGAGTGGAAATCATCTAGTTGACATATTTTACCTTGTAATTTTAATGAAAAATATTTATAGTTTGAAGTTGTGTTAATTAGGACTTAAATGTGATGGGTTCTATCTTACCTATTTCTCTCACCTCAACCAAACACACTCTAAATGAAGTAACACCCCGCAACAATAGTTAGTGCTTGGAAACATACAATTAGTTCTAAAGTAAAACGAGCCAAATTTTGAGTTTCACTTGGTTTAGTGTTTAACCTTATGCTTTATTAACGTTTGTCCTGCATCAATGTGATTTGTGGAAGCTGCTTCAAATTTTCTTTTCCAGTGCTCACATCATTATGGTCAATTGTTAGGACTTGGAGAGTTTATGAGAGAAGGATGAGAAATAATACCTGATTGTTACCTAACGGTATAACAGTCAAGTAGGGCGGGAATAGGGTTTATATAAGGACTCTTTAATTGTTTCAGTGGAGGGAGCTCCTGTGATACATTGTATTCTTGATTCTTTGATGTGAATACAACTTGTTCTTTCATTCAATTCTGATATGTGTTTGATATCGTGTGTGTGAGAAAGAGAGCTAGTTAGGATTCTTACCCGGATACCTAACAAAGTGGTTTGACCTGCCGGATCTGTTCGGAGGAGAACGAGGGCGATGGAGGGAAGAGTGCACGTGGTTGAAGGGAAGATGGAACACCTTGAATTGGCGGTGGACGGGTTGAAGGCGGAAACGGCGGCAAACCGACAAGAATCGACAGAGATGCGCAAAGATATCCAAGAATTGATACGATTGATGGGTATGCGTAACAAGCAAATGGAGGAAAGCTCCAACGGGAGCCATGGGTCGGTCAATAATAATGGAGGAAACCAATGCGATGATGTCGGAGGAGAAAGGAGTGGGGAGCGAACAGAAAACTTGACCAATTGGAGGCGAAGGGTGCAATTACCCACTTTTGAAGGACCTGACCCTTTGAATTGGATTAACAGGGCAGAGAAATTCTTCGAGATTCAGAAGGTGGCGGAAGAAGAGAAGGTTGAACTGGCCTATATCAGCATGGAGGGAAGCGTCGGGTACTGGTTCAAATTTTGGAAGGACAAGGCAAGGGATCGATCCTGGGAAGGGCTGAAGGAAGCGTTGTTGATCCGTTTTGAGAGTCGCCACCATGGGAGTATTTTCTAGAGGACGGCGATAGTCCGACAAACGGCCACCGTGGAAGAATACGTGAGGGAGTTCGAGGCTCTGGCTGGACAGACGAAGGAGTTTACGGATAACCAATTGCTGGGATGCTTTCTGGCAGGCCTACGTGAGGAGTTGCAATGCCAGATGAGACCCCATGACCCACGCGATTTGATGTCAGCAATGAAGATAGCACGAGACGTTGAGGAGGCTCTTCGTGGCCTAGGGCTGATGGGGCGGACGACAGGAGGAGGAGTCAAGGTTATCAAACTCGCGAGTTTACATAGACTCGTGAGAGTCGAGTAAATTCGACTCATAAACTCAGCTCGTAAACTCGTAAGAGTTTACTTCAGATGAAAAATACTATATAAATAATATCTTAATTCAAATAAGTCAACAAAATTATATAACTTTAAACAAATAAAATTTAAAAATAAATATTGTAAAACATAAATACTTGGATTATTGTCATTAATTTGATGCATTTCTTTAAATATATAATAAAAAAAAGACTAAATGACCTTGTTTTTCTTAATTTTTCCCCTTTTCAAGCTCGTAGAATCGCTCCAAACTCGCGATTCTACACGATCCTACCAATTTCACAATTAATTCTACCGAGTTTACGCAGAAAAGAGTTTGCTTCCGAGTTAACTTGGAAGCCATGTCGGGGAACGTAAACTCGTAAGAGTTTAAGAGTTAACTCGATAGTTTGATAACCATGGGAGGAGCGGTGGTGGTCAGGACAGAGCCGCCGAGAAGTAATCCGGGGAGAGTGACACCAACTAAAAGTGTTGGATCGGTGAGGCGAGATACTGCGACGGGAAATGGACTGATGAGGGGCGATAGTTACGGCAGGACGGAATTTCCAGTACCTGCCTTACCCTGAGTTCTTGAAACATAGAGAGGAGTGAAGGTGCTTCCGTTGTGGGGGGCCTTTCAGCCCTGGGCACCAGTGCCCTGAGAAGAGCTTAAGGGTGGTGTTGTTGGCAAAGGATGAAGAAGGGGATGCAAAAGGGGCAGAGGCAGAAACAAAACCACCATGCATGGAACTATCAGCATTCTCGGCAGGGGGGTTGATGCAGCCGAAGACGTTGAAGTTACGGGGGAGAGTGGGAGAACAGGACATTCTGGTACTAGTGGACAGTGGCACGAGCCACAATTTTGTCGGTCAAAGGCTAGTACAGGAGTTGAAGCTTGAAAAGGAAGATACCCTTTCGTATCAAGTCAGCTTGGGGGACGGCCATCGTAAGAAGACCCGTGGGTGTTGCCCGAAAGTGGTGGTCGGTATGGGGGGAGTCGAGATTGAGGAGAAGTTCTACTTGTTCGAACTAGGAGGCGTCGACATGATACTCAGAGTGGAATGGTTGGCCAAGCTGGGGGAGATAACGCTGGATTGGGAAAGTCCACCATGACTTTCTGGCAAGCAGGGAAGAAGGTCACCATCAAAGGAGACCCAACGCTGGAAAGAAGAGTAGTCGAACCCGAAAAACTGATAAACTAAGCGAGGTAGAATCGTGTGCTTTAGTTTGGAGTTTGGAGGGCAAGGAGGCGAATTGGGAGAATGAGGAAGAGAATGGGTTGACGGGGGAACAAAAGGATGACATGGGGAAACTTTTGGAACAGTTCGCAGTGGTATTTCAGGAACCTCAAGGACTGCAACCTAATAGAACGGAGAAACATAAGATTATTTTAAAAGAAGGGGCAGATCCAGTAAATGTGTAGTCGTACCACTATCCACATGTCATGAAAATGGAGATCAAGCGACAGTTGGCAGAGATGTTGCATGCAAGGATTATCCAATTCAGTATAAATCCGTTCTCCAGTCCGGTGATCCTCGTAAAAAAGAAGGACAGAAGCTGGTGATTTTGCATCGACTATCGGGCTCTCAACAGGCCAGCGTTCCAAACAAGTTTCCCATCCCAGTGATCGAAGAGGTACTGGATGAGCTCGGGGGAGTGACGTACTTCTCGAAAGTGGACCTCAAATTGGGGTACCATCAGATTAGGATGGGGGAAGAGGATGTTCCGAAAATCGCTTCAGGATGCATTTGGGCCACTACGAATTTCTGTGATGCCCTTCGGCCTCACCAATGCCCCTGCCACCTTCCAAAGCGCCATGAACGAGCTGTTCCGACCATACCTGAGGAAGTTCGTCCTCGTCTTTTTTGACGATGTACTCGTGTAGAGTTTGACTTGGACGGAGCGTCTGCAACAGGTGAACCTCGTGTTGGGCAGACTACAGGAGCAACAATGGGTTGCCAACCGGAAGAAGAGCGAGTTTGAAAGAACATCGATAAGGTACCTGGGGCATGTAATAACGAGGAGAGGTGTTGAAATGGACAAGGAGAAGGTGGAGGCGGTTCTAGCCTGGGAAGAACCGACAACGTTGAAAGTGCTGAGAGGATTGTTGGGTCTAACGGGGTATTACAGGAGATTCATTATAGACTATGGCAAAATAGCGCGACCTTTGACGGAGATGAAGGGGAACTTTGTGTGGACTGAAGTTGCCAAAGGAGCAATGGGCTGATTAAAGGAGGCGGTGACGACAACCCCAGTGCTCGCTTTACCAGATTTCGTGCAACAGTTCCACGTGGAGTGCGACGCATCAAGGGTGGGTATCAAAGCTGTGTTGACCCAGAAGAGGAGATCAATCGCCTACTTTAGTAAAGCGCTGTCGGAGGGGACGTTGGGAAAGTCGATCTATGAGAAGGAACTCATGGCGGTGGTGATGGCGGTTCAGCACTGGCAGCCATACCTGATGGGGCAGAAATTCATAGTGCACATTGATCAGAAGAGTTTGCGGTTTTTGCTGGAACACAGAATAACCACCCCAGCTCAACACACTGGATAGCCAAACTCCTTGGCTACGACTTCGAGATTTTGTACAGGACGGGAAACACTAATAAGGTGGCTGACGCTTTATTTAGGAAAGAAAGGGATGAATTGGAGGAAGAAACCGAGAAGAATACCCAAGGAACAGAGAAGGAATTGAATGCTATAGTGAGGCCTTACTGGAAGGACTTCCAAGAAGTGGTAAAGGAAGACGAAGAAGATGAAGAGCTCTGAAAGATTGTGGCGGCCATCACCGTGGATCCCGACAAGCACTCATCCTTCACCATGGAGAATGGGCGGCTACATTATAAAGGGAGATTGCTAATCTCGGCCAAGTCAAGCTGGATCTCGAAGCTGCTGGTTGAGCATCATACTACACTGACAGGGGGCCATTCAGGGGTATACCGCACCTACCGGAGGATTACACAGTCCTTGTACTGGATCGCAATGAAGAAGGCGGTTACAAAATTTGTGGCTCGGTGCTTGGTATGCCAGCAGCACAAATATTTAGCAGCCTCCCCCCAAGGCTTGTTGCAACCGCTACCAATACCCCAGGTGTAACATCCCAATAAATATAACCAAAGCAATAATTTATTTTAGGAGTTAACATGAACAATAAAGGAGAACAGTAGTGAATAAGCATAGTAGTATGAAATATACTGGGAATTTAAAACTGAACAAATCGAATATAGATTACAATGTTTACAAAATAGACCGAACGGTCTTGAATGCAATTCATTGACCTAACGGCCAACATCAAAAGGTTTCCTATACTGAACGCTTTTACAAAATACAAGGAGACGAAAACAACTATACTAAGGACTGGACGGTCCTGCATAACGTTCGGGCACGACCTCCACGGGTTCCTCGGCCTGCACAACGTCCTCCAGAGTAGCTCCCAAAACATCTTCCAAGCTATCATCTGCTCACACCCAAAAGGATGATCATTGCAAGGAAGAGGATAACCGAACGGTCAGATACCGAACGGCAACATAGACAAAGACACGAAGGATAAGGGTAAGCTTATGTAAATTTAATTTATCAATTCATCATACAAGTAAACGTACAATACAAGCCAATCAATCATGCAACATACAATTCCTATACTCATGACTGACCACTAAGACACTGTCTGGACGGTATGAACATGTAGCTCAGTCGTCCCTAGCACCCGGTGTGGTGTAGTAACTGTTTTCCTTATCAGCTGCCACCCGAGGTTAGTCCTCAAACGGTTATCTATTCATATAACCGCGGACCTCCTGCCATTCCCATGCATGAGTGGCCTCCCTCTACCTGAGGAAGCGCCCTCACGGAATATCAGGATCAAGGACAACACCTGAGTCATTCCCACATTCATACTTTACCAATCATCACAAATTCATGAGATATTCCGCCAGTGGAATTCTCTTACTTAGTCAAATTCAACCAACGTTCGTTATTACTTCCAAGCTGTTAGGGTGTTGAGAGGAGTACCAGATACTCAATACCGAACCATAACTAGTAGTGACGTTTTTCTCAAGAAGGATAATTTACATCAAACCGAGTACTTAGTCTATGACCAATTACTCAAACATAATATCATATGTGTAAAACCGAACGCTTGGTTTATGACTGGACGTTCTTAAAATGAATAATAATAATAATATGAAATTGAATGCTTTAGAAATTAAGTGTCAGTCTAATACCAAACACTTATATAATCCGAACGTACAGTTTATGGCCGAATGTTCTTAAAATTTCAAGTACTGGTATAATACCTAGCACTTTTAATAAACATCATCAATATAAACCGAACGCTCAGTGTATGACTGAACGTTCTAAATAATTAATATGAGGCTGAATACTTAGTGTATGACTAAGCACTTCAAGATCGAACGTTCAGTATAAGACCGGACGTTCAGTACAATAAAGACAATTAATATGAAACCGAGTACTCAGTTTATGACCGAGTACCTCTCAGGACGAGCACTCGATTTATGACCGAGTACTTTCAATAAACATTATCAATATAAAAACGAACGTTCAGTGTGAACGAACGCTACTATAATAAACATAGTTAACATGAGACTAGGTAATTGGTCTATGACCGAATACGTTAAAGCCGAACACTCAGTATAAGACCGAGCGTTCTGTAATGGATAGATCATTATGACTGACTAAGCAAGGCATTTAAGTTTCGATACAATAGTACAAGACCGATCGTTTTAGGGAAAACCGAACGGTCCTAATGACCTTCGATCTCAAATTCACATTTTCTCTAAGTTTCATACATACTCTTATCAATGCAGAATTCATAGTTCATACTTATCATACAACTCATACAACAACATACCATATTCAATTCATGAGAAATCAAGCAACATACTTTAGATATCAAACATGCATTAAATCAGTCACATATTCAAATCATACAGAACATCAAAATTAAACTTTATAAGCTTCCCTTACCTCTAACTCCAGCTAATTCTTCTAGGTTTTTAAGCAAACTTCTAAGACTCCACAAAGTCCCAAAGATGTCCAATTGAGAATGCGATCGGTGCAAGTGAAAGAGCTTGGCACCGGGAAGAATTTATCTGAAAGGAGCAAGGTGATCAAAGGGGAGGAGATGGTTAGAAATCTAGAGAGAAGGTGGAGGGTTTTAGAGAGAAAGAGGAGAAAATGATGGGTTTTCTGGGGTGGAAGATGAAGAGTTTGCATGCAGAAGAAAAATGGCCCCAGTTTCTAAAATCCTTCTTTAAATACTGCCTCCCACAAAAACCGAACGGTCCACTTAGCTGTAGCCACATGTCCTCCACTTTCTGAAGCCTGACACTCTCGCTCGGTGCCACATGTTTTCCACTAACTGAGTTCTGGACTCAATGCACTGCCAACTTGGATTCCATTTTTTTTTTGCAAAAGCCCTCCTTCCTTGCTGCCGCACGGTTCCCAATGGAGGGAATTAAATGAACTGCAAGGCTTGTCTCCCACTTACATGGGGAGACTAGAGGGATGCGACATGTGTACTCCACTAAAGTGGGTTATTTAATGGAGTGTGACACCAGGCTGTGGGGAAGATGTCAACATGAATTTCATCATGAGGTTGCCGAAATCTAAAGGGTGCGATGCTATACTTGTAGTCGTTGATCGTTTGAGCAAGTCCTCTCAAGCATCCCTATACCGCGAAGTTGCACGGGATACCCAAAACCATAGTCAGTGACAGAGACCCACTGTTTCTCAGTTTGTTTCGGAGAGAATTATTCAAGTTGCAGGGTACTCAGCTCCATATCAGCACATCCTACCATCCGGAGACTGATGGTCAAACAGAAGTGCTTAACAGGATTTTAGAAGGATATTTGAGATGCTTTTGTTCTGAACAGCCTATAAGCTGGAACACGATTCTCCCTTGGGCTGAATACTGGTATAACATCAGCTACCAAGGAGCGGCTAAGAGCACCCCTTTTGAAGTGGTTTATGGGAGATCGCCCCCAACTCTGACCAGGTTTGTACTGGGAGAAACGATGGTGGAGGTTGTAGCCCAGGAGCTGTAGACGCGTGATGAGGCACTGCAACAACTTCACTTCCATTTGACGAGGGCTCAGGATGCGATGGTCAAACAGGCTAACCGAGGGAGGAGGCCGGTCAAGATAAAGGTGGATGGCTACGTATATCTCAAAATCAGCCTGCAGCGACAAACTTCTATGCCGGTGAGACTACACCAGAAATTAACAGCCACGTATTATGGGCCGTTCAGGGTGATTTAGAAGATATGAGAGGTGGCATTCAAGTCGCAGCTACCTGAGAATGCAAGGATCCATCCCATTTTCCACGCATCCCGGTAGAAGTTGGCCATTGGGATGAAGCAAGTAGAGAAGGAGCTGCCAGAAGATTTACAAGTAAGTGGCCCAACCTGTTTGCCCAGCAGAGTGATAGATAGACGTATCCAGCAGCAAGGTGGTACCAGCGTGAGCAAGTACTCATTGAATGGCAGAACGGAGGGGAGGAAAACGCCACTTAGGAAGATCGGGTGATGATGCAAGCACAGTTTCCGGAGTTCAACCTTGGGGACAAGGTTGATTCTCAAGGGGGAAGTAATGTTAGGACTTGGAGGGTTTATGAGAGGAGAAGGGTGAGGAATAATACCTATTGTTACCTAACGGTATAAAAGTCAAGTATGGCGGGAACAGGGTCTATATAAGGATCCTTTAATTGTTTCAGTGGAGGGAGTTAAATACTTTGTGATTGTGTTGACCGGTCTATGCACCAGGTGAAGGAGGTTAAGCTCATGTGATACCTTGTATTTTTTATTCTTTGATGTGAATACAACACGTTCTTTCATTCAATTCTGATCTGTGTTTGATATCGTGTGTGTGAGAAAGAGAGCTAGTTAGGATTCTTACCCGGATACCTAACATCAATTGTGGATTTTCTTGTGACTGTAATTGCATGCTGTTCTGTAGAAGTATGATCTATTTCGTGGACAAGACAATGTGTTAGGAATAAGTTGCTCATCATATAGAACTTGAGTGGCAGGGCCAATATTTTAGTGCATAGAATGAACAGAATAGTGGAGTGGTTAGATTTGAGATGTAATAGGTTGCCTATGGCCATGATGAAGAAACTCAATTGTATAAAGGAACCCATAAATACTGTATGAGAAATGAAGAGTCCAATTGGCCAATCTAATAGAGGTGTTCAGATGATAGTGGTGTGCTATAATATAATTTCTTCCTTTTAAATGTTGACTAGCAATGTGTTATCAATTTTAGACAAACAAAACCATATGAATGATCAAGGTCTTGGATTTTAGGAGCATTTGATCAAAAGTGTATAATCCTTGGGAGCTAAATACTTTATATAATTATTCTACTAACACTTGTACTATCTTGTGTTTGATGTAGAAGGGTCTTTGACCCCGATGGAAGAAAGCCAAAGCGACATACTTTATATAATTATTCTTCTCAAACTAGGATGGGCCAAAGCATGAGAAAATTGTACTTGATGGGAGTGAGTCACCAATCAGAATTAATGTTGAAGTGCTTGATAAACTTGCACTGGTAGGAATTCTAAATAAGGTTATCTTGTAAAATTCAACTTCTTTTTGTGCTATTCCTTTGTGCTATTCCTTTGTGCTTGTGATGTGGGTCAGTAATGAGCTTTAAATTATTATCCTAATTTATGTTCAAAAAAAGCATATAAGGGTCCCCATCGACCAATAGATGCTACCATTAACTCACTTCCAACTGATTGTGACAAACTCCTCTCTGGTAAGCAGATACTAGCATTGATGTTAACGTGTGTAATTTATCTTTGTGATGTTTAGATGACCAGTTTTCATTATTCTGATTTCATATGCTATATCAAATTTGAAGATGGAGCCAAAATAAAACTTATTGTTTGTTAAATAGCTTCTGTTTGGTGCAAGATTTTGGGTTTGGGGTGTTTCTAAAACTTTTGGCTTCACTTGGTATATTGTAGAGTGGAGCAGTTGGCATTTTATTTATTTATTTATTTTTCGTGAAAAGGCCTTAGTACGCTGAGGAGAAAAATGTGTTGAGTTTATTTGTTGATTTGCTGCACTTATATAATTTAATAACCATGTTGTAGCTTCAAAATCTTTTCATTTGCATATAATAACTGTTTAATTTCTGATGCATATAAGTTTTGACCTTACTTAGATGATATGCATTATATAAAATTAATACCTTAATTAAAAGTGAATTCTGTTTCCCGACTTCTTGTAGGCTTTTTCACAGTTGCCAAGTTGATTGGATGTGAAATTGAAGACTTGAAGTTGACTTTCTGAACTCGCCAAATGAAAGATGGTAATGATAATATTGTTCAGAAGTTGACGCTCTCTCAAGTAAATGACTACCATGCTAACATTCACCTTTGTCCACAACTATGGTGGGAAAAGTGCAACTTCTCAAGGGTAAGATGTTCGGTATATAGATTTAAGTTGAATTTCTCAATCAGCCTATGCAATTTATTTAGTTTGTTATTGCAAGGGAATGTTCAAGATATTTGGTTGGGGATGAACATATAAATGATTGTTGCTTTTCTCATGTAGACTATTGATCCAAGAGATGTTATATGCATGTTTGCTTGATTGGTGAAGTCTATTTATTGTGACTGCCTTTTCTTGTGATTTTAAGTTGAATCAAATTGCTTTCCACATGACTGGCATGCTGATTTGTTAAATAGCTATGTGTATATGTTATATTGTGAATTGTAGCAAAATGCATTGAATTTGATAACAGCCATGAATTCTCAAATGTTCATAGAGTTGGCTGCATTTGCTATACTAAAAGCAAAACAAAATGAAAGAGCAATCAGAATCCGTGCAATTCACAAATGAAAATTTGGTTTGTCGAGTCTTGTATACTGCTTTGGCTTTCTATCAAATCCAGTGTTAATGTTGAATTTTCAGATTTCTTTGCATCCTGTTTTGAGTCTGCCTGTGCCTAGTAATCTTATACCAAATGAGCTATGAAATGCTTGACATGAGCTTGGTTGCAAGTTGCTAAACTGCAGCACTGATCTTAACCATTTACACTGAAATTGGACTTGCTCTTTCATGCATGGAAGTAGATCATTGCTGAGTTCATCACATTATTAACTCCTTGAGTCAAACTGTTGTGTTGTTTGTGTCTTTCAATTCAATTTTGCAGAATCAACTTTTGATTGTAATATGCCACTTCATAATCTGCTTGTTAAAATTCTACTACTACAACATGTTGGTTAAAAAAAAGGGGCGGAAAGAGTAAAAATAGACAATCAAAAGAGAAGGACTGTGACTGAATAGGTACAGTGTTATATTAACATTCAATCATCTGCCTAGTTCACATCCAAGAAATTGATTTATATGTGACTCTTACTGTTTCATAGTTTTTGGCGCTGTTGCTGGGGACTCGAGGTTTAACTTTTTCAAGTAGTGTGAATTGATTGAATTTGACTTGATTTTATGTTTGTTTTTATTTTTGTTCTAATAAATGTTTTCTAGGGTTTTGTGCCTAATTTTTGCAGAATGCAGTTTGAACAAGAATTTGATTATATGGACACTCAATTCTATCAAAATAATTTCAACTATTGGTGGGAACCTTACTCAACCACGGATCAAGGTTGGAATGAATAAGCAGGAGAGCCACATCATCAATTACTATTAGAGCTACGGGTGTCTGCCTTGAATGAGCAAATCAACAGCATTGACGAAACATTGGAATAAATCATTCAAAATTCTCTATCCTCTAAAGAAGAGAGTGAAGCAAGAAATAAAAGATCGGAGATACAGATTTGTCACTCCATTGAGATATTGAATTCTAAGGTTAATATTGAGATTAACCCTAAGGAGGAATGTCAAGTCTCTAGCTTTGAAGTTGATAATGTTGTTGATGAGGAAAAGATAGAAACAGATGATGAGAAGGTAGAGGAGAAAAGGTTGAGTGAGGAAGGAAATGAAGTAGTTGGGAGGAAAGAAAAAAAGAAAAAATATACCAAAATAAAGAAGAAAAGAGAAAAAGAGAAATTTGAAGGAAGAGATTAAGAAAAAGAGGAAGAGAGGAAAGAAGAAAAGATCATATGCAAAACCCTCTCCTCATCAGAAGAAAAATCATAGGAAGGAAAATAAGATTAAGAGCTTTATGGAGATCTTCAAAAAATTGGAGATTAAAGTTCCTATGATTGATACATGGAAACATGTGCTTGATGTTCACAAGTTTATGAAGGAATACAACAGGAAGAAGAAAAATAAAAAAATATCAAGCAAGAAGGGTTGCAGCACCAACTGATGGGTGTTTGTTGGGGTCATCCCAATTGTTGTAAATCATTTTATTATTCCATTTTAGTTTAGACTTATTTCATTTTTGAACTTGTAATTCTTTGATTATTTGAACAATTTTTGAAAGCATGTGCTGAGAGATGTTAATCCCTGTATCTACTGAAGGATACCAGGATTATCTGCACTCACTGATGAGTGTTGAACAGGTTTGGGTCAGGCTCGTGACATTAAACAAGCGTTCCTGGGAGGCAACCCAGTTGATTGTTTGTTTGTTTTCAAGCTCTGTCTTATATGCATTACAGGTTTGCATGTACATCGGAGTGGGGAAAGATTTGTTAGTGAAAAATTGAAGGCAAACATCAGGTGCTACAGGAAAGAATCACTCGAAAGCGAGCAAAGAAGAGGGAGGAGAAAGTACCGCTCACCGCCGGGCGGTGCAATTTTACCCCCGGGCGGTGGTGACAAGAACCCCAGCCCGAGCCTTTAAAAGCCAGGCGGTTTTGGGTGTTTTGCACTTGATTCCCCTCCTTTGCATTTCGCTAGGTCTTCTTAAGTCTGAGCACCCAATTTACACCTTCAAAGGGTTTCCAAAGGGATTTCTCCACACTTTCTTACCACCCACTCACAAAAACCTATTTTCTTGTTTAAAATTTGGGGGTTTTTGGTGAGAGTTGTACTTTGGTAGTTTTTCATCATCAATTGAAGGATTCTTGCAAGCATCTAGCATCTCCACTCAAGTAAGTTGTGCAATTTCATTCTCTAGTTTCTAATTTTGGGATTTTATGAAGAACATGCTTAGGAACATGATAAATTAGGGTTTTGAATTTCTTTGCATGAATTGTTGAATTGGGAACTGTTTTGATCGATTAAATTGCATAAATTCTTATCTGGATTATGAAATTAGTGTTTAAGTGGAGATTAGGGCTGTGTTTTATGAGCATTTTCGAAAATACCCTATCGCACCGCCGGGCGGTCTCCTTCACCGTCGGGCGGTGTTGCTGCTGAGGCATACCGTCGGGCGGTCATTTTGGACGTCGGGCGGTCTATTGTGTTTTTGTTAAATGCTTGATTTTGCCTGCTAAGACACGAAGGGAAAACATGTTAATTCCCCAATATTTAATTGTGTCTGGTCTGAAAGTGTTCAGTGATGTATTAATGATGAATTCTTGTGGTTTGCTTTGAATTATATCCTATGCAGGAATGACATCCGCATCAAGAAGGATTTGACTCTCATAGGTTCCTCTTTAAAGCACATGAGGACCACTTCGCAACAATGCAAGAGAGGAGATTGCTCATGGAGAGGAAGGTTTCCTTCATCCCTGATTTAGCGCCTAAATGGAGCAGAAATCCTGAGGAGAGACTGGGAGAGGCTGACAACTTACCCTGCACCAACTAGTATTGAGTTGGTAAAGGAATTTTACGCCAACGTTGATGGGTGTCGCGGCCCATGCAAATTTGATTGCATATTAGAAATGCAGTATAGACTAGGAAGTGACTCCTAGGTCGTCTCTCAAGGACCAACTGCGGTTCAGAGTCAAGTCTAACACGAAGTGGGGGGGGTTTGAAATTGTTTTGTGAATGCAAGAAGAATTAAACCTAATTAAAACTGGAAATGAAATAGAGATGTAACCAGAATTTAAAGTATTGAATTGAATGTGGAAAAACAGGAAAACCGAACGGTTCTTCGCAAGGCCGAACGGTTTTAACACAAGTGTGCCAGATACCGAACGGTTCTGTTCATAAGACCGAACGGTTCTGGCAAGGAAACCGAACGACAATTGAAGCAGAAAAGGAAACTAGTTAAAACAAAGAAGCCAAACGGATTAAAAGCAAGACCGAATGCAATTAAAAATGTAAAAATTGTGCAAGTCAATGTAGAAGAAAGTCGAACGGTCTCTAATAGTGAAGCTTGTTAGAGACCGAACGGTGCTATTGGAAAACCGGACGGTAAACTTGCAGAAATCAAAACACAGTGCAGCGGAAACGAAATTGGAGAAACAAAATGTTGGAACAGTAAACTCGTAGAATCAAGAAAGTCGAACGGTCTCTAATAGTCAAGCTTGTTAGAGACCGAACGGTTCTATTGGAAAACCGGACGGTAAACTTGCAGAAATCGAAACACAGTGCAGCGGAAACGAAATTGGAGAAACCAAATATTGGAATAGTAAACTCGTAGAACAGTAACATGCAACAGTGACGAAGACAATGAACATTAAAATGAAACTGAAAAGTAGATGCAACAATGATTTCAACTCTTAAATTGCAATGTAAATGGAGTTCACTGCATGAAAATGGAATGAAGGAAAAAAAAAAACTAAACCTCCCCGAAGGGGAAGGAGGAGGAAGATGCTCCTCTCGAAACCCTGTTGCTGCCAAAATGTTCCAGCTCCTTCCAAAAAAAAATGTGTGTCGGTTGGGAGCACACACCTTCATCCAAAATCCATAAATTCCAAGAAAAACTCCATTCCAAAAGCCACGTTCCCAGACCTCCTAAATTGAATCTGCCGAGAAGTGTTCTCCCAAGAGAATGACGGCTGCCGCTTGGTTCCCTCCCTAGGGCTAAGTGTCTCCTTCTACAATTGGGCCTAGTCTAACACTACCAAAAATTGGCCCAAAAATACAAAACTTAATTTTAGAAAACCTAATCTACTAAATTAAAATTTGACTAGATCTAAAATTAATTTGTAGGAATTCTTCAATTGTTTGTGCCCTTCCAAAAGTCTCCCAGTGTACTTCCAAAATTTCCCTGAAAATGAAAATAGGAATAATTAAGTTTAAATAATTCAAATTAATTAAAATATGAATTATTGGTCTAATTAAACCCAAATAGTGAAAATGACACAATGACTAAGAATTAAGCGCAAATCATCAACACAATTCGGCGCAAGAAACTAAGTTAATGGTATAAAATATTGATTCATCAAACGTCTTATACAGAGGTGGAGTTATAGCTGGAAGATATAGGAGCTTTGTGAGGGGCATACTATTAAGTATGACCCCGACACCATAAACAGCTTCTTAGAAACAGAGTGGCCTGGAGAGCAGTGCCAGTATGCGGCACAGGTGGGTATGTTCAATGAAATAGCTGAGGTCGGGAGGATTATGTGCCTCCCTGGAAGGCATTTTCAAACTAATCCTCATGGAGCACCCGTCAATATTAAGAGATTGGATTTGACGCCTTTAGCATGATACTGGATGGCATTCACTCATGCCAACATCCAGCCATGTTCCCATATCTCTGATGTCACGATGCACAGGGTCGTTCTCATTTTCTGCATGTTGAGACAGATGGATGTGAACGTCGGCAAGATCATCGCCGAAGAGATACAGAGCTGCGCCACTACAGTGAATAGCAGGATGCCATTGGGGCATCCATCTTTGATTACCTTTCTTTGTCAGCAGGCTGGGGTGGGTACTGCAATTCCCCCATATGAGAGACTCAGAAATGCTATCGATGCATCCTACTTCCATCAGTATTGTGCTGAGGAAGGAGCAGCACCCAGGAGACGCTCTAGGAGAACTGGAGCACAGCAGGAGCAAGTGCCTGAAGATGCACCAGTACAGCATGCCGAACCATTCCAGATGAGGGACATGTACATGTCCATGATGGAGTCTAGGATGGAGGCCCTTCACAGGGGGCAGATTGCGACTGCTGAGATGATCATTGGGATGGATGATCAGCCACCAGTGCACAGGTGGACCATGGATGAGTTTCATGCAGTCGTGGCATGGCCTCAGGAGCCGGACAGGGCAGTGGTTCTGGTGTAGCTGGAGCAAGAAATGAGGATGAAGATGAAGAAGATTTGGAGGATGCTGATGATAGAGACCAGGAGGACTCAGATGACAGCATGGGATGAGTGAGGGCTTCTACTGATGGATGCCCACACTGTAGACAGGGTTTTATGTTTCTTTCTTTCACCTTTGCATTTTAAATTTTTAGAATAGGTTGAACTCTATTTTGCAGTATGTAAGCTTGGCTTGAAACTTTACTGAAAATGTTTGACTGAATAAGTTGCATGATAAGTCTGTTGGTTAATGATCTGATGTGAATGATGATTGAGTGTGTTGCATGTTGACATTAGGTGAAACAAATGTGTGATGAGTTGTGACTGTGGTTATGATGTTAAGCAGGGTGTATGAATGAATGTGTGTGAGAAAGCATGTTGTGTGAGGTATCGAGCTCCAGAGTTTTATTGTTATATGAATTTATTCACAGGAAAGCATGAATGATATTGCCCAAGTCTTGATGGTTGAATTGCATGTATATGTCATATGATCAAGGCCATTTTTGAAAGCCCTTGCTTAGCCAAATTTTACCCAAAGTGCTTTAAATTTTATACACTTTTTGAACCTTGGCCCTAAACAGAATGAAAACTCTTGTGCTGAAACTATTTACTTTGAATTAGGTTAATGACTGTAAGTATATTCAAGGTTCAAGTTTGGGGTTGTGGGAAAGTTTGAGTGGCAAAAAGAAAGGCATTGAGCTTAAGTGTTGAGAATGAAAAATACATGAGAAAAAGAAAAATCATGAAATGTGAGCTCAATGTAAAAATAAAAGAAAAAAGGGAAGAAGTTGGGGACAAGTGAGATTGGTTAAGAAAGAGAGTTAAACTTGAACCTTGAATGATAAATGAGCTCTCTTGATTCAAAGATTTTGTGATCCAGAAAACCAATTTTTCTTGATAGCTCAGCCTCATTACAAACCTTGGAAAAGTCCTTTTGATGGCATTTGCATGTGATGATTTTGATTGTTTGAGATGAAAGACAATTTTATTTCATGTGACTTGTGAGTAATTAAGAGTTGGAGTGTTACCCTAAACACTTGAGTGATTGAGTGAAACACTTGCTTGGTGAGAATTTCTAAATTTCATGATTGTATCTTTGCTTAGTGGATTGGTCATTCATAATATGTAACATCTGTTGAGGAATGTGTGAGATAACTGAATTGAAAGCATGCATGCATCTTGATTTGATTATCACTGACGATCTGAAATTGAGTAGTTCTCATCATGTACTTTAGGAATGTTGAACCATTGGATGAAATTGTAGAAAGCCAAGTTTTGTTTTTGTTTATAGTTTTGTTTTGTTTGCTTGAGGACAATCAAAGTTTTAAGTTTGGGGTTGTGATAACGATTGAAAAACCGTTATTTTCATATGTTATTTTAGACCAAATTACTCCCTTTACTGCTTAGAATGAGCTTAGAATCAAGCAAAACTCAATAAATGAGTCAGTTCAGAGTCAAAAGCTGTTTTACCGATATTATTCTTGTTTTTCATTGTTTTGTAGCAATTTTGATGAAAGTGAAGAATGGAGTCAGAGATGAAGTTCTTAGACTCAGAACAGAGGAAGAAAATAAAAAAAAAGAGTCTAGGAACTGCCCGGCGGCAAAAATGCACCACTGGGCGGCCTGATGCGAGGAGTGGCACCCTAGCGGTGACGCCTGGCGGTTTTGCGGTACCAGGCAAACCGCTGGGCGGTGGACCCCTGGCCCCGGGCGGTTTTGCGGCAAGAGGCAAACCGCCGGGCGGCATAAGTGTGACGTCGGGCGGTTGACTGTTGGGCTTGGGCCTGTTTTCTGTGGTGCTCCTCAGCTATAAATAGCCCTGTTGCGACTTCATTCTCATTCTTTTGACAGAGGAGGACGGCCAGACCTAGTTTTCACTCTCTGGAGAAGATCTCTTGGATGCTTAGGCTTCTTTTCATCCTTTCTAGGGTTTGCTCTTCCATTCTTCCATTATTTTCATCTGTGTTCACCATGACAATGGTGAACTAAACCCTTTTGTTGTTAGGGAAACAATGTAATCTTTTAAAACTCTCTTTTATTGAAACTTTTGTTTATTTATATGATTTTCATATGCTTTGATTATCGATTGTTGGGTTCTCATCTGCGCTTAAGGCTTTTATCGTTTAACTTATTTGATAACTGTTGTTTGTCTTTATTGATACGGGAACGTACGGTAATGTCATGAACTGGTGAGAAATTCCTTGATTAATGAAATACCACCTAGGGATAGGGAGGTAGGACGATCAATTGTTTTTGCTTCTGTTCGGTAATGCGTTGCTAGTTGCTAGCGAGGCTAGGGATAGCAAGCCGGTAATTAGTAATAGGCCCTTTTCACCGAGGGATCGGGCTAAGGGGAGGCCAAGAAAGTTTGCATAACAATTAGATAACAAAGCAATTTAAACAAGAGGAGTAGATAAGAGAGAGTGGATAAGATGAAATTGTAAACCCCCAACAACTTCATTCATCCATAGTTTTTTTCGTCAATTGAATCAACCACATTGCATGTTTATTTTGTGTTCTTGCATTCCTCAGCAATTAATTTTTCTTTTACAAGTCTTATGATTTTAATTTACACGAACGATAAGGCCGTGAGTCCTTTGGGAGAGAACGATATTGGGTTACACCAATTATATTACTTGGAACGATCTGGTACGCTTGCTAGTGAATCAACATGACATAAGTGTATTATTATACTTAGCTTGGGAGAAAAAAGTTGAAGAGCTATATACATTCTTTGTTAGAAACAGTAAATCTATTATTCTTAATATGTGCATTTTAGGCTTGAAAGACTTGCAAGTGAATGGTGTTTGTGTTTATGTGTATTTGTCTGTGTATCTTTGTCTGTTTGTGTGTCTCTATGCATCTGTGTGTATGTGTCTGTGTGTTCCTTTTCCATTTTTGTGAGTCTGTGTGTATATGTGTTTTTGTGTCAATGTGTGTCTGGTTGTTTATGAGTTTGTGTCTGTGAGTACCCGCGAATAAAATCTCTGATGGGTAGTTGGTATCCGAAAGTATTTATTGTTAGCGGGTTGGGGTAATGGGTATTTGATTACTTGTTTATAATTTTTAATATTATGGGTTGCGTGTACCCGAACGTATATCGGGCGGGTTGCGGGTTTTAAAAATACTATCTGTATCTGACCCAACTCATTTACATACCTAGTTTATTGTATGTTTGTGTGTATATATCTGTATTTGTGTTTATGTATCTTTATGTGTATGTCTATGTATTTGTCTCTCTCTGTGTGTGTTTGTGTGTGGCTGAGTGTTTATGTGTGTGTGCGTTTGTATGTGTCTGTGTGTGTGTGTGTCTTTGTATGTATGTGTGTCTGTGTGTGTCTCTATGTGTGTTTCTCTGTGTGAGTATGTTTGTGTTTTTGTCTGTGTTTGTGACTGTGTGCCTTTGTCTGTATGTGTGTGTGTTTATGTGTATGTGTGTTCGTGTATTTGTATGTTTGGGTGTGTCCGTGTCTGTGTGCCTAGGTGTCTATGTTTCTGTTTTTGTATCTATTTTTGTGTCTGTGTATATGACTTTGTGTTTGTGGCTGTTTGTATGTGTATGTGTTTGTTTGTCAATTTCTATGTGTCTGTATGTCCTGTATATTGTCATTAGTAACACACATGTTAGGTTGCACGAAAGGAAATCAAGAATGAAAGGAATTCCTAGTCTTAAATAATAATCTTATTACGTGATATGTACAGTGGTAATCTACTTATTAAACTATATCCATAACCTGAGTCAGAAAGGTGACGGGGCTAATGAGAGAAAATGACCAAGACAGAGAGGATATATAACAATTCTGATATCAAAGGAATGGTTGATATATCAAGTCATGATATTCTGAGACTGTCAACCAAAAATAACAAGGTATTCGTGCACAAATATAACTTCTCTTTAAGCCTGAAAAAACTGCATATACTTCCTTTATTGACTTACCAGGATGAAGGCCTTAATATTCTCTTTGTTTAGTTTTATTTCAGAACTCCCATCTTCCACCGGTTTGTTTGTTGTTCCTTCTTTCCTCTTCACGCTGCTTTATGATTCTATCTAACACAGCATCAAATCTGTCCCGAGTTTGCTTGAGCCTCATGTTGAATCCCTGCAAATCGAGACGCTTGAAGAACCAAATGAAGTCCGATATGTTCAACTTCCCCACAAGCTCAGCGGCATCCGTCACCAGCTTTCTCATCTCTTCAACGTCCTTCTCGTTTTCAGTACTCGTGTGACCCACGGCCTCACCAGCCACCCCTTTTTGGAGCAGGTGTTGGATGAATCTCTTGCTCTCTTGCTGCCTCACGGGAAGGAGCTGGTCTAACATGTGGCCACCGAGAAGTTCAGACATGCACAGTTTCTTCATGATGCGAAGAAAAAGTCTTGGAAGCCGTAGGTTAAGGCCTCAATGGCGACGGTTTGAGCAATGCGGTTGGAGAAGGAGGATTCGTGAGTTTTGAGGAAATCTTTGGCCGCTTCTGCGGTTGAAGCCACCACACAAAGGACTGAACCGAGGAAAAGGTGCATGATGGGTCCATAACGGATTGAGAGCTTGTGAAAATCTCGGTGAGGTATTGTGGAGAGAAGGTGTAGGTGACCAATGATGGGGGAGGGCCATTGGACTTGGTGGAAGGAGGGTCTTCTTTTGTTTTCTCCATAGTATGAATGCAATCACGATGGTGGAGATCAAACAAATGAGTGACAGTTGAAATGCCATACCTTGAGTATCAACTGTCCTTTTTTATTGATTGTGTTGTAGCATATTGTGAGAAACCAAGAGTGATATTAAATAGTAATACACAAACCATTCATCTAAAACTTCATATCTTTGCACGGGCTTGATTTTTTTGGTCAAGTGAGGAATTTGGCAAATAGACTTTGGAGTATAGGAGATAGATTCTTATGAAGTTAACTAAAATGGAAGAATGTGTAGCATAACGACAGATAAATTGAGAGAAACTAGGTTCATTGAACTGAGAACCGCCATAATGGTCAGAAGTGAGGCTACAGCAAGTTGACCCAGGTTTCTCTTCCATGTCAACAGTCTCATTTTCTCCTTTAACCTTCCATTGAAAGCACTGAATCATAGCAGCAAGGTTCGTCTGTACAACCTGCAAAGCCAGTGAGGTTCCAGGACAACCTCTTCTTCCACTCCCAAACGGAATCAGATGAAAATATTGTCCCCTCTCTGGTCTAAACTCAAGTGGGTTCTCCCAGTGGTTGGGATCCCTACTAATAGCTCACACATTAACAAACAACTGAGTCTTTGGTGGAATCTCATAGCCCCAGATATTGCAGCTTTCAGACGATTCTCTAACAATCAATGGACCTGTGGGGTGAATCCTTAGCGTTTCTTTGACTATAGCTTGTAGGTAAGGAAGGTTGACAAGGTCTGATTCTTCTACTAATCTACTAATCTCTCCATCACATCTGGGTGGTTGATCAACTCAGCCAGAGCCCATACGATTGTCAAGGCCGCAATGTCTGTTCCTGTCATAAATACGTCCTGCAAAATTTATACAAGTACATCATCAGTTTTCTCATATTCCACAATTTTTATCAACACAAAAATTTCTTGAAATTTAAGTCAATGAAGTTTTAGCCACAGAAAGTGACTTACTTAGATGAAGGCCTTTATGTTCTCTTTTGTCAATTTTATGTCAGAGTTCTCATCTTCATGTATGTCCAATAACACATCAAGTAGATCCTTGATATGATCATCATCTCTTCCACTTCCCACTTCCTTTCTCTTCTTTCTTTCCTCTTGATGCTCCTTGATCGTCCTCTCCATCATTTGGAAGCACTGTGTATCGCGCATTGATGTGTTTACCCACTTTCTCATATTTTTGTGGTTTGACCGTGGTTGAGAAAGCGGTTTTTCTCCCAAGCTTTTGGGTTTCCACACACACCGTCCAGGTTGGTATCACGAATACTTGAATAGTTGAATTTGTATATTGGAATATGATGAAATGTATTGAAATGTTTCTTTTGCCCTTGTTTGTTTGTTATTGTAGGTTATTATTTGATTGAAGTCATTAGTTCAGTTTAAACCAAAATGGAAGCATCTAATAACAATATAAGTAGAGTTTGAACATTTATGTTGTGTTTGTTGTTTTGGAGCACTTATTTGAATGTTATGAATTTGGATTGTTTTATAGTGGCGCCTTTGAGCTTAGATGGATACCACCTACATTGCCAATATGAATTTCTTACTACGAGTCAAACATAAGACACGCATTGGACAAACTCCATTTAGGTGTTGTTTAGACATTGCAGATCCTTTAGAGGTCAATTTAAAATTGTTGAAAGGGATGGTATGTCGGTGAAGTCATCAAACAAATACAAGATCTCTGCACGTTCATGGGCGATATATTTGACAGAATTGAAAATCGTGTTGGAGTCATAGAGCAAGAACTTATTAACTTTCTCAATCAATTTGATCGACAACCACCTTCTTAGATTACATTTCATTATATACTGTTATGTATCTTCTAATTTCAAAATTTGTTGTTTGGTGAACTCTTGTTACGTTTTTCTATTAATGTATGTGCTTTTTAATATTGTTATAATTTTTTATTACTCAATACCCTTCCTTATTCCTTTTTTATTTGTTTAATATCTAAGTATTCCAACTTGAAGTATTCCAATAATGATCCATCCAAAAAACCTTCAAAAGACAGTCATAACAAATCCAAAATATCCCTTAGGAGTGCTTAAGCCATGTCTGGGTCGCACTCCTCAACTTTCGGTACAAAAGGGGATTTTTCCACTAGTAAGCGATTACAAGGCCCCTGTAATCTATTACAAGTGCATCATTCCTGTTTAAAGGGTGCATGACCTCACCTCTCAACCTAGAAACACCTTTACTTGGTCTTCCATCCACATAGAACTGACCAAACTTGAAATTTCTTGTTGTGGACATCAACCATCACATACAGGGGTGATCAATCCACAAAACCTTGAAAACACAGCCGTCAAGACTGCTAGGGAGTGCTTTATCCATGTCTGGGTAGCACTCCTCAACTATTGGTACAAAATGGGATTTTTCCACTTGTAAGCGATTACATGGTCCCATTAATCGATTGCAAGTGCATCATTCATGTGTCAATGGTGCAGGACCTCACCTCTCAACCTATAAAGACCCTTAGTGGGTCTTCCATCCACATAGGACTCACCAAACTTGAAATTGCTTGTTGTGGACACCTTAAACCATGGCCAACAGGGGGCGACCAATCCACAAAACCTTGAAAACACAGTCGTCGGGACTATTGGGGAGTGCTTCAGCCATGTATGGGTAGCACTCCTCGACTTTTGGTACAAAAGGGGATTTTTCCACTGGTAAGCGATTATAGGGTCCCTGTAATCGATTACAAGTGCATCATTCCTGTTTCAAGGGTGCAAGACCTCACCTCTCAACCTAGAAACACCTTTATTTGGTCTTCCATCCACATAGGACTCACCAAACTTGAAATTTCTTGTTGTGGACACTTTCAACCATCACCAGCAGAGATGATCAATCCACAAAACCTTAAAAACACAATCGTCGTAACTGCTGGGGAGTGCTTGAGCCATTATTTTTTTTTCTTTTGTTTAGACGAATTTATCTCATGATAATGAAGTGATTTATAGAGAGAGAAATAAGTGTTTATTTTTTTTATAACTAATAACGATAATAGAAGAAAGGTTGCACTTCAATATATTTATATTTCTCATCAAAATCAAATAACTTTATATTTTTTTAACTCAATTGAAGATAGATCGACATTAGATCAAATCGCAATGGTGATATGATTTCTCTATCTTGTGAAAGAAATTAGAATATCTATTTGTTCATTCTCTCAATGAAAATAAATAAGTTGAATCCTAAAACAACAGTATATTTCGTTTATTTATATACTAATTTCTAAAATTACTAAAATATGAGACATTAGTGGAGATTATGAAGTGATTTTAATGATATTAAAAATCTTAAATTAATAATATTATCTCTCCATGTTTCCAAATAATGATGAAAGAGGAGGGGATAAGGTTGATATTATTTCTATTTTAAGGAATATCCATTAAGTGGTGATATAGTGTAACATCCCAAAATATATAGCAATGTATATATGCAGAATGCATCGATTATAATAATAGAATGCAGTTAAGAGTAGTAGATGACAATGTATATATATAAGTTACAGTCATCCAAAATAGAGAGGAAATTAAAACGAAATATTACTTGAGTATAAGTTTCTAAAGTTCTCCAAAATGTAAGGCTAACTAAACTTTAAAGAGGCCTAAAGAGTGCTTTCCAAAATACAGATCATAATAAATAAATGCTAAGAGTGTTTCAAAATAAGGGTCATCTAAACTAGGAGCTAATAGAAGTCCTAAGCACTAGGAGTTGGGTCTTCCTCAGTCTCCAAAGCCTGCTCCAATGGTACATCTTCACCTACTGCTCACATCCAAAGGATTGGATGAACATCGCAAGGGGGAAGGCAAACACATACAACCATACAATGCAAGGGTGAACTAGGTCTTAAACAAACATACAAGTTATTTTCAAATTAATTTAGCATTTACGAGAATATCCACATATACATGAACATGTAAGTCATCATAAACATAAACATTTATTTCATAAAACTCATTAAAACAAGCATCCTATCATATTAAGACTTCTACACACGTATGGACTAAGAATGTATGTAGAGCTGGGGCGGGTTGTGCACTTGTGATGGTCCCTACTGCTTTGCAAAGCCATTGCCGAGGGGTTCCACCCGACCATACACAAGGCTAGTCCGTTACCGCGGAATAGACCTCCAGTGATAGCGCCTACCCTAGGACCTCCCACTACTCTCACCACACACGTCAATCCTCTCTAAGTGAGAATGAAAGACCGTTAGAGTTTTAGGGATAACGCCCCCATACGAAAGCCTCTTACATTCATTCAATACACTAAATGATCTCACCTAGAGATCTTACTTTCATATTCAATCCGACCACTTTAAATCACAGGATATATCTCTTGAATCAATAATTCCTCTCAAAGTTTCACACCAATAAAGACTTTTAATCATTTCATAATTCCTTTGAACCAAAATCAAATTACACATTTGAGCTTTAAAGATCAAGTCAAATATATCAGAACGCTTCACAACCCAAACAAATCAACCATTGATTTAGAGATGTTAATTTATAACCCAACAACATAACTCAACATATGTTCCTCTCGCATAAAAATTTCCAGTTTATTATCATCCCAACTATAAAACCCAATAAAGTTGCAAAACATCAATGTTTATGGTACAGAAACAGCAGCAAAAACAACCTAATACAACAAAGATGTTAATGTAGTAACAACAATCAAAACAGTTCAATACAGCACGGATTTTAGTCAAAACAACAAATAATTTTCTGCAGCCTTTTAATCAAAACAGCAAATAATTTTCTGCAGCGTTGTAGTCAAAACAGCAAATAATTTTCTGCAGCATTTTAATCAAAGCAGCAAACAATTTTCTACAGCATTTTAGTCAAAACTATTAAAGTGTAATGCAAATTCTAGAAGAATGTAGAAGCACCTTAGAAAGTAGAATTCAAATGTAATACAAGTTCTAGAATGTTGTAGAAAAGCCTAAGATAGGAAGAAAAATCAAGAATAGTCTACATGTGTGAAAGTCTAGAACATCCCACATAAGTTATGGCTAGTATGTTCTAGAATATTCTATGGGTCTATAAATACCCATGAACTCTACCATTTCATGTATGTAGACAAGAAGCCAACATCTACAACAACTAAGACAACTACAACACTTCTTCCAACTACTACTTCTACGTCCTACTATCTCCACATTTTCTCTACCTTATCAACTACTCCTTTCACAACCTTTAAATACTAACAGTGGTACCAGAGCTACGTTCGGTCATCTACTGGGCGTAGATAAAATTTTCAACTACCTTAAACAAAACTATAACCCCATTTTGTACTACCTCCAAAATATTTTCTCAACTCATGGCTATTACCAATCAAACATCATCACTTCCGGTACCTATTTTCACAGGAGAAAATTATGATTTTTGGAGTGTCAAAATGAAGACATTCTTCCGCTCTCAAGATATATGGGACATCATAGAAGAAGGATTCACTATTCCAGAAGACACCTCCACTCTTACTGCAGCTCAAAAGAAGGAGTTGAAGGAAAACAAGCAGAAGGATTCAAGGGCTTTATTTGTTCTTCAACAAGCAGTTGATGACACAATTTTTCCAAGGATAATTGGTGCCACAAGTGCAAAACAAGCTTGGAACACAATACAAGAGAAGTTTCAAGGAAGTGAAGAGGTACGCAATGTTAAACTTCATTCTCTAAGACGAGAGTTTGAATTATTAAGAATGAAAGAATCTGAGACCATCAAAGACTACTATTCTAGAATAAAAGAAATAGTTAGTCAGATGAGAGCCTATGGGGAAAATATTCTTGACAAAAAGATCGTTGAGAAAATTTTAATTTCAATTCCCCAAAAATATGATGCAATCGCAACTGCGATTGAACAAACAAAAGATTTGGCTACATTGTCAGTAACACAACTAATGGGCTCTCTTGAAGCTTATGAACAAAGGTTGAAAAGGCATGAAGAAGACTCGGTTGAAAATGCCTTTCAATCAAAACTAAAATTGCGGTCTCAGAAAGAATGTGAAGGAAATATAAGTAAAGGAGAAATTTCTAGAAATAAAGAAAATTCTAGAAGCTTCTCTGTGACTCATCAAGGAAAATATCCTCCATGTGGCATCTGTAAAAAGACAAGTCACTTGGAAAAGGATTGTTGGCATCATGGAAAACCTCAATGCCACTATTGCAAGAAATTTGGTCACATAGAAAAGTATTGTCGTAATAAAAATAAGCATCAAGCAAACTTTGCAGAAGAAGATAATCAGGAGAAACTCTTATTCTACGCCAATCAAGAATCTCCTGGTGGAGAAGGAAGTTGGTACTTGGATAGTGGATGCAGCAATCACATGGCGAAAGATCAAAGCATCTTCAAAGACATTGATAAATCTGTCAATGTCAAAGTTCGGCTAGGAAATGGCACAACAGTGGAGTCTCGAGGCAAAGGAACTGTCATGGTGGAAACAAAGAAAGGTACGAAATTCATCAAGGATGTTTTACTAGTTCCTAATCTTAAAGAAAATCTTTTAAGTATTGGCCAAATGATGGAGAATGGATATTCTCTTCATTTTGAGAAAGATACATGCAAAATTTATGATAGTAAAATGATAGAAATTGGCCAAGTAAAAATGGAGAAGAGAAATAGAAGCTTTCCTATAAGCTTCAAACCTGGAACTAATATTGCCATGAAGGTAGAAGTTGATGACTCATGGCTTTGGCATAGGAGATTTGGCCACTTCAACACACATGCCTTAAAGCTTCTATATCAGAAAAACATGATGAGAGATCTTCCATTCTTGAAGGAGAATAATGAATCGTGCGAAGGATGTCTCCTCGGAAAACAACACCGATTACCATTCTTGACTGACAAAGCATGGAGAGCAAAAGACTTATTGGAGTTGATTCATACCGATGTTTGTGGACCAATGAGAATGCCTTCACATCACAAGAACAGGTATTTCATCCTCTTCATTGATGACTTCTCTAGAATGACATGGGTCTATTTCTTAAAGGAAAAGTCAGAAGTCTTCGGAGTATTCAAGAAATTTAAGGCCCTTGTTGAGAAGCAAAGTGGGAAACAAATAAAAGTACTCAAAAGTGATCGTGGCAAGGAGTACACATCTCACGAGTTTGACAAATTCTGTGAAGATGAAGGCATAGAGCGACAACTTACAGTTGCATATACTCCACAACAAAATGGCGTGTCAGAGAGAAAGAATCGCACGGTTATGGAGATGGCAAGCTCAATGCTAAAAGAGAAAAACATGCCTAACACTTTTTGGGCTGAAGCAGTCTACACTGCAGTTTACATTCTAAATAGATGTCCAACTAAGGCAGTCCAAGACAAGACTCCTATTGAAGCTTGGAGTGGGAGAAAGCCATCAGCAAAACACTTACGAGTATTTGGGTCTATCTGCTACATACATGTTCCTGACCAAAGGAGGCACAAGCTTGAAGACAAGACTATACGAGGAATATTCTTGGGATATAGCACACAATCAAAAGGCTATCGAGTCTACAACCTACAAACAAAAAAGCTCATCATTAGTCGAGATGTTGAAGTTGATGAAAATGCTTCTTGGAATTGGGAGGAAGAAAAAGTGGTTAAAAGCAGCATTCTACTTCCAGTGCAACGATCTCAAGAAGAAACTCAAGAAGAGGCAGAAAATTCAGGTATGCTTTCTCCACCTCCACAACAACAAGATTCTTCACCTGAATCTAGTCCAAGAAGAGTAAGATCTTTGGTAGACATATATGAAACTTGAAATATAGCCATGATTGAGCCTAACTGTTATGAAGAAGCATCAAAGCAAGAAGTATGGGTCAAGGCTATGGAAGAAGAGATTAAAATGATTGAGAAGAATAACACTTGGGAACTCGTAGATTGCCCTCATGGAAAAGATGTCATAGGAGTGAAATGGATATATAAAAGAAAGCTTAATCCTGATGGAACTATACAAAAGCACAAGGCAAGATTAGTTGCTAAAGGCTACTCACAACAACCAGGAATAGACTACAATGAGACATTTGCTCCAGTTGCTCGCTTAGATACAATTAGAGTCTTAATAGCCCTTGCAGCACAAAAAGGATGGAACATCTATCAACTAGATGTCAAATCAGCCTTTCTAAATGGAGTGCTCGAAGAAGAAATTTATGTTGAACAACCACAAGGTTTCATCAACAAAGGAAATGAAGGCAAAGTACTAAGACTTAAAAAAGCATTATATGGCCTGAAGCAAGCTCCTCGAGCATGGTATAGCAAGATTGATAAATACTTCATCGATCAAAGATTCAGGAGGAGCAAGAGTGAGCCAACACTATATATTAAGACACAAGGTCAGTACCAACTCATTATCTCTTTATATGTCGATGATCTTATCTATACAGGAAACAATATAGAGATGATGAAAGAATTCAAAGAAGACATGATGAAGACATTTGAAATGACCGACCTTGGCTTGATAAACTATTTCCTCAGAATAGAGGTGAAACAACAAAAAGAAGGCATATTTATCTCTCAAAAGAAATATATTGAAGCTCTACTAGAGAAGTTCAAGATGAATGGTTGTAAACCTGTCACTACTCCGTTGGTGGTAAACGAGAAGCTACAAAAAGATGATGGAGCACAAGAAGCAGATGCATCATGCTACAGGAGTTTAATTGGGAGTCTCTTGTATCTCACAGCCACACGACCAGACATTATGTATGCTACAAGTCTTCTATCAAGATTCATGCAAAAGCCAAGTCATATTCATTATGGAGTAGGAAAAAGAATTTTAAGATATCTACAAGGCACGAAGGAGTTTGGCATATGGTACAAAACCATGACTAATTCAAGGATGATTGGCTACACAGATAGTGATTGGGCAGGATCAGTGGACGACATGAAAAGTACGTCAGGATATGCTTTCTCACTAGGATCAGGTATTTTATCTTGGGCATCAAAGAAGCAAGCAACAGTGGCACAATCAACAACAGAAACAGAGTATGTAGCAGCTGCTGAAACAACAAGTCAAGCAATATGGCTACGAAGAATACTTGAAGAAATGGGTGAACCACAAGACGAGCCGACTATTATCTATTGCGACAACAAATCGGCAATTGCAATAGCAAAAAATCCAGTCCATCATCAAAGAACAAAACATATAGCCATTAAATATCACTTCATTCGAGATGAAGAGACAACTAAACAGATTAGACTCGAGTACTGTCCAACAGAAGACCAAATTGCAGATATCTTTACGAAGGCATTACCGCGACCAAGATTTGAACTACTACGCACTATGATGGGAGTTACCGAATTTGCATTAAGGAGGAGTATTAAAGTGTAATGCAAATTCTAGAAGAATGTAGAAGCACCTTAGAAAGTAGAATTCAAATGTAATACAAGTTCTAGAATGTTGTAGAAAAGCCTAAGATAGGAAGAAAAATCAAGAATAGTCTACATGTGTGAAAGTCTAGAACATCCCACATAAGTTATGGCTAGTATGTTCTAGAATATTCTATGGGTCTATAAATACCCATGAACTCTACCATTTCATGTATGTAGACAAGAAGCCAACATCTACAACAACTAAGACAACTACAACACTTCTTCCAACTACTACTTCTACATCCTACTATCTCCACATTTTCTCTACCTTATCAACTACTCCTTTCACAACCTTTAAATACTAACAAAAACAGCAAGATTTTTAAAGCAGTAACAGAAATCAAACAGCAGTATTTTTACAGCAGATACAGTAATTAAAATAGGACAGAAATAATGCTGAAACAATAACTAAAACAATGCTAAAACAGTAAATAAAACACCAGCATTTTACACAGCACATACAACCAATTTCATCATTCTAAATTTAGTTAGGTATTTGATGTAAGCAACGTGAGTAAATTATATATATCTATAGGAAAAATAATCTCTTTCTGTGAAAATAAATTTATGGAAACTGGAATAAGCCAATAATAAATTAAGAGATAATCATAAATTTGAAATCTACCAAAGGAACCTGGTTTCATGTCAAAAGAACGTCACATCACAGCATTTTAATTTTCCTAATTAAATTTTTAGAGTCAAATTTTACTATTCTTGATACTTGTAAGTGTTGCATTTAATGATAGCTTTGTGACATTAACACGTAAGATTTTTCAATCATTGATGTTATAGTTTGTGAACTAAACAAATGGAATCATCATTTTATAACTCAAGTCAAAAGTCACGGTTGGGTTCAATTCTTAAACTACTTTTGTTTTTATGATAATTTCAATCCAGCTTAGGTTTCTACACCACCCAATGGTGTCAACGTATAGAAAGATTAATGAACATTTTACAATGATTTTTACCATAATACTTCTAAAGTAATAAAAAAAATAAACCATAATCATAACTAAATTATAGTGGAACTAACTTTAAAAATAATTGGTATGATACTGTTAGAATCAAATTCATGCTTCCAACAACATATTACTACAAAATTGGTCATTCATTCACATCACACAATAAAATAAGAAATAAAACTAGCTTCCCTTACATCTATTGTAGACAATCAAGCTCAAAAAGACTAGAGATGTCCCGCGTCCTATGGAAACCCTTATGATACCTATAGATCATCAATTTGATGATAGAATACCAATTTTTAGAACCTAATAGAAGCTAAAAATTTAAGAAACGAGAAGTGGGTCACATGCACCCAGATTTTATTGCATGATTGAAACCCTAAGTGACACAGAAGAGGGGTTTTCACTTACCGGTGGAGGAAAAGAAAAATCGATCGGTTCGAAACGTTGCTCTTGAAGCCCTGATCAGCTAGGTAGCTTCTGTTCCACAAGCCAAGGATAAAAAATCTGAGTTTGAGATGAAGGAGTGGTTAGGCAGAGATGAAAAGGAGAGAATGCTTGAAAGAAAAGTGGGAACTGTTCTTCAGAAACAATTTGGCTGTGAACTTAGAATATTAAGTTTTTACTTTACTAATATTGTTCAGCCTATCCAATGCTGCCACATGTGCACATTATTATTATTTTTTTATATATTTTATCAGGCCTTACATTCTCCCCAACAACAAAATTTTCGTCCACGAAAATTAGGACTTACCAGAAAACAAGTGAGGATATGACTTCTTCATCTCTTCCTCCTTCTCCCAGGTAGAATCGCCGGTTCTGTTGTCCCATATGACTTTGATCAGCCTAGTAGCTTTCCTGTCTGGTCGTTTGGCTAACCTCTCATCTACTTTGACCGGCTGCATCTCTATCGAGAGATCTTCCTTTACTTGTACCGTGTCGGCTTCCAGCACGTGAGAAGGGTCGGGGACATACTTCCGAAGTTGAGAAACATGAAAGACTAGGTGGAGATTAGCTAGTTGAGGAGGCATAGCTATCTCATATGCGACCAGTCCAATGCGTCTAGTAATCTGATATGGCCTAAGGTATCTGGGAGAAAGCTTCTTAGCTCGGATGACCTTTCCTACTCCAGTAGTAGGTGTCACACGAAGGAACACATGATCACCGGCTTCAAACTCCAAAGGCATGTGGCTCCTGTCAGCATATGATTTCTGCCTACTCTGTGAGGCTCTCATCCTCCCTTGGATCACTCTCACATTCTCAGTCGTTTGTTGCACTATCTCTGGCCCAGTCAACACAGATTCTCCATCCTGGAACCAGCATAAAGGTGTCCTGCAGCACCTCCCATAAAGAGCTTTGAATGGTGTCATTCCAGTACTTGCCTGAAAGCTGTTGTTATACGTGAATTCCACCAATGGTAGAACTTCATCCCAGACTCCTAGATGATCAAGGACACACGTTCTTAGTAAATCTTCCAATGTCTGTATGGTTCGCTCTGACTGACCATCAGTCTGAGGATGGTAAGCAGAACGCATCTGAAGTCTACTGCCCATCTCACTTTGTAAAGTTTGCCAAAAGCGAGATGTGAAGCGTGTGTCCCTGCCAGATATAATACTGGAAGGTACACCATGCAATCGGACTATCTCCCTGATGTATAACTGGGCTAACTTTTGCATAGACATCTTCAACTTTATTGCCAAGAAGTGGGCACTCTTGGTCAATCTATCAACTATTACCCAGATGGCATCATGTTTTCTGACAGTGTGTGGCAAATGGGTGACAAAATCCATGGCAATATTGTCCCATTTCTACTCAGGGACCTCAAGCTGCTGCAACATACCACTGTGTCTCTGGTGTTCTATCTTAGCCTTCTGACAAGTAAGGCAAGAGGAAACAAATTGTGCTACATCACCTTTCATACCCGACCACCAAAATTATTTCTTAAGGTCTTGGTACATCTTAGTCATTCCGGGATGCATGCTAAAACGACTCCGGTGCCCTTCTTCTAGGATCAACCGTTTCAGCTCTCCATCATTTGGTACACAGGTTCTACCTCTGAACCTCAAGAGGCCATCTGTACCTGTGTTAAAGTCTTTTCCTTGCTCGGTGCCAATTAAAGCCCTTGATTTCTGAAGCTCGGGTTCTAAGAGTTGCCCCTCTCTGATTCGTTCAAAGATTCCACTAGATATCACCAGTTTACAACATCTTATACCATCAGGTTCAAATTCTACATCCAGCTTTAGATCACTAAAGCTTTCAACTAGCTCCAATTCCTTAACCATCAAAGCAAAAACATGTACTGATTTTCTACTTAAGGCATCCACAACCACATTGGCCTTCCCTGGATGGTAAAGAAGGTCAAAATCATAATGTTTCAAGAACTCCATCCACCTTCTCTGTCTCATATTAAGCTCCTTTTGATCAAAGAGATACTTTAGGCTCTTGTGATCACTAAACATCTGAAATTGAGCTCCATACAAATAATGTCTTCAAATCTTGAGAGCAAACACCACTACAGCTAACTCCAGATCATGAGTAGGGTAGTTTCTCTCATGAATCTTGAGTTGTCTCGAGGCATATGCAATAACTCTTCTCTCTTGCATCAAAACGCATCCTAATCCCTGATAGGAAGCATAACAGAAAACCTCAAAAGGTTTACCTGTATCAGGAATGGCCAATACTGGAGCACTAGTCAATCTATGCTTCAACTCCTGAAAGCTAGCCTCACAACGATCGGTCCAAGCAAATGGAGTGTCTTTTCTTGTCACCTGCGTCAAAGGGGCTACAATTTTAGAGAAATCTTCAATGAAGCGACGATAATAGCCTGCTAACCCAACAAAGCTTCTGACCTCAGTGACTGACTTTGGTCTCTCCCATTGCAACACGGCTTGAACCTTGGCCGGATCTACAGAAATCCCATGAGCCGATATAATATGACCAAGGAACTGCACTTCTTTCATCCAGAATTCACATTTAGAAAGCTTAGCGTATAGCTTCCTTTCCCTCAATATTCCCAACATCGTTCTAAGATGATCAGCATGTTCTTCTTCACTCTTAGAATAAATTAGGATGTCATCCATGAAGACGACAACAAATTTATCTAAGAAGGGCCGAAAAATCCTATTCATGTAATCCATGAATATGGCAGGGGCGTTAGTCACACCAAAGGGCATGACCACATACTCGTAATGGCCATATCTGGATCTAAAGGCTGTCTTCTGAACATCATCAGCCTTAACCAGTATTTGGTGGTAGCCGGATCGCAAATCAATCTTGGAAAATACAACTGCCCCATGTAGTTGGTCCATCAAGTCATCAATTCTAGGTAAAGGGTACTTATTCTTGATGGTTAATTTGTTAAGCTGCCTGTAATCCACACACAACCTTGAACTACCATCCTTCTTCTTTACAAGCAACACAGGCGCACCCCAAGGAGAAACACTAGGCCGAATGAACTGTTTCTCCAACAACTCTTTAATATGCTTTTTCAATTCGGCCAATTCACCTGGCGCCATGCGATATGGGGCTATTGAAATAGGCCCTGCTCCAGATACAAGGTCTATGGAAAAATCTACCTCTCTTGGAGGAGGTAAGCCAAGAATCTCCTCAGGAAATACGTCTAGAAACTCACTGACTACCGAGAGGTTTACATCATAATCTCCTTGCTTTACTTCCAGATGTGATAGTATCAAGAAGCAACATGCACCTTCTATAAAGTCTTGTCTCGACACACCAAGAGTCAGAGGTGTGTAATCTTCTTCATTAGGAAATACTAACTTCTTCTCTTCACAGTCAATGAGAATGTGATTGGTAGATAGCCAATCCATCCCCAGGATGACATCTAAACCCTGCAAAGGTAAACATATCAAGTTTACCTTGTACCGACGTCCCTCAACTACTACTGAACATCTAACACAAATTGTAGATGTCTTGACTAGTCCAGAAGTGGGAGTAGATACAGTCAAGTCATACTGTAGCTCTCTCACTGTCAACCCCAACTCTCTAGCACAAGTCTCTAACACAAAAGAGTGTGTCGCTCCTGAGTTAAACAAAACCATGCAAGATCTACCACCCAATACACATGTACCGAAGATCAAATCACCTGAGCTAGCTGCTTATGTCCCCGTTAGTGCATAAACACGTCCAGCGGCCTGAGGTCTGATGCCACCTCTCTGCTGAGATCTCCCTGCATGTTGCGTCTGGGAAATAGCTCTCCTACCCAAAGGGCAATCACGCTCATAGTGGCCCTCTCTGTGGCATCGGTTACACCTCCGAAAATTAGTCCTCTGAGGACAAAAAGATAAGTAGTGTGGACTGCCACATCCATAGCATCTCACGCCACTCTGAGAGGAAGACTGGCTCGGCTGAACGGAAGGGTGAGAAGAGCCTCCAGAACTACGAGAAGAAGAAGAAGAAGATCTGGAGTATGGTGTCTTCCTAGAACTGGATCCGCCTCTAGACATGGCCGGTCCCCCAACTCTCAGTGGCTGGGCATGATGGCTCGGGTGTCCCTCAGCTTCTCTCTTTGTCTTCTCCATATCTCTAGCCATCTCCACTAAAGCTGGGAACTCCCTCAAACGGTGTCCTTTCACTAAGAGCTTGATATCGCCACGCAGCTCGTTTTCAAACTTGTGGCACTGGCATTCTTCATCCACTACCATAGTGTTGAATCTGAGAAGATGTTTGAAGTGGTCAGTGTACTCAGATACTGACATGTTTCCCTGCACTAGCTCCAAGAACTCCACTTCTTTAGCATATCTAAGAGTGTCAGGGAAGTATTCCCTGTAGAATCTCTTCTTGAATAGGTCCCATGTGATAGGGGTTCTAGTTCCCTCCAAAATCATTAGTGCACTACTCCACCAGTGGCTTGCCTCTCCAGTCAATAGATACTCAGTATAGGACAACCTGTTTTCATCAGGGCATCTCTTGGCGTTGTAAACTCTCTCCATATCACGAAGCCATTGATCGGCCTCATCTGGTGAGCATTTGCCATCAAACTTGGCAGGATGATGCTGCAAGAAATTCTCTAAACTCCATTCTTGAGTTGGAATAACCGTAGAAGAAGAAGGACCGGTGGGAATCCTGCCACTGGTCATCACCTCTAAGAACTGTCTTTGGGTGGCCTCAGCTGCCACCCTAACACTCTCTGATGCCACTCTAGCGGCTTCCAAGTTTTGTAGTGCCATGGTATTTTGTTGTACTAGCGCATTATTTTGCTGTTGCATAGAATTCATGAGAGACTCCATCATCCGCATCATCTCTGTCTGATCGGTTTGTGGAGGTGGAGGAGGAGGAGGTCTAGGTGCCACATTCTGTTCAGGATCAAAGAGTAAAACAGTTAGTCTTACTCAAGAATTTAGAGCGTTTCCGTACATTTAAGGCACACAAGCACAAGTAAGGGATGTACATAACCTACAGGTTCTCTAAGGATAAAAACTGCTCTGATACCATAATTGTAACATCCCAAAATATATAGCAATGTATATATATGTAGAATGCATCGATTATAATAATAGAAAGCGGTTAAGAGTAGTAGATGACAATGTATATATATAAGTTACAGTCATCCAAAATAGAGAGGAAATTAAAACGAAATATTACTTGAGTACAAGTTTCTAAAGTTCTCCAAAATGTAAGACTAACTCAACTTTAAAGAGGCCTAAAGAGTGTTTTCCAAAATACAGATCATATAAATAAATGCTAAGAATGTTTCAAAATAAGGGTCATCTAAACTAGGAGCTAATAGAAGTCCTAAGCACTAGGAGTTGGGTCTTCCTCGGTCTCCAAAGCCTGCTCCAATGGTACATCATCACCTACTGCTCACATCCAAGGGATTGGATGATCATCGCAAGGAGGAAGGCAAACACATACAACCATACAATGCAAGGGTGAACTAGGTCTTAAACAAACATACAAGTCATTTTCAAATCAATTTAGCATTTACGAGAATATCCACATACACATGAACATGTAAGTCATCATAAACATAAACATTTATTTCATAAAACTCATCAAAACAAGCATTCTATCATGTTAAGACTTCTAGACACGTCCGGACTAAGAATGTATGTAGAGCTGGGGCGGGTTGTGCACTTGTGATGGTCCCTACTGCTTTGCAAAGCCATTGCCGAGGGGTTCCACCCGACCATACACAAGGCTAGTCCGTTACCGCGGAATAGACCTCCAGTGATAGCGCCTACCCTAGGACCTCCCACTACTCTCACCACACACGTCAATCCTCTCTAAGTGAGAATGAAAGACCGTTAGAGTTTTAGGGATAACCCCCCACACGAAACCCTCTTACATTCATTCAATACACTAAATGATCTCACCTAGAGATCTTACTTTCATATTCAATCCGACCACTTTAAATCACAGGATATACCTCTTGAATCAATAATTCCTCTCAAAGTTTCACACCAATCAAGACTTTTAATCATTTCATAATTCCTTTGAACCAAAATCAAATCACACATTTGAGCTTTAAAGATCAAGTCAAATATATCAGAACATGCTTCACAACCCAAACAAATCAACCATTGATTTAGAGATGTTAATTTATAACCCAACAACATAACTCAACATTTGTTCCTCTCGCATAAAAATTTCCAGTTTATTATCATCCCAACTATAAAACCCAATAAAGTTGCAAAACATCAATGTTTATGGTACAGAAACAGCAGCAAAAACAACCTAATACAACAAAGATGTTAATGTAGTAACAACAATCAAAACAGTTCAATACAACACGGATTTTAATCAAAACAACAAATAATTTTCTACAGCCTTTTAATCAAAACAGCAAATAATTTTCTGCAATTGTAGTCAAAACAACAAATAATTTTCTGCAGCATTTTAATCAAAACAGCAAACAATTTTCTGCAGCATTTTAGTCAAAACAGCAAGGTTTTTAAAACAGTAACAGAAATCAAACAGCAGTATTTTTACAGCAGATACAGTAATTAAAATAGGACAGAAATAATGCTGAAACAATAACTAAAACAATGCTGAAACAGTAAATAAAACACCAGCATTTTACACAGCACATGCAACCAATTTCATCATTCTAAATTCAGTTAGGTATTTGATGTAAGCAACGTGAGTAAATTATATATATCTATAGGAAAAATAATCTCTTTCTGTGAAAATAAATTTATGGAAACTGGAATAAGCCAATAATAAATTAAGAGATAATCATAAATTTGAAATCTACCAAAGGAACCTGGTTTCATGTCAAAAGAACGTCACATCACAGCATTTTAATTTTCCTAATTAAATTTTCAGAGTCAAATTTTACTATTCTTGATACTTGTAAGTCTTGCATTTGATGATAGCTTTTGGGACATTAACACGTAAGATTTTTCAATGTTATAGTTTGTGAACTAAACAAATGGAATCATCATTTTATAACTCAAGTCAAAAGTCACGGTTGGGTTCAATTCTTAAACTACTTTTGTTTTTATGATAATTTCAATCCAGCTTAGGTTTCTACACCACCCAATGGTGTCAACGTATAGAAAGATTAATTAACATTTTAAAATGATTTTTCCCATAATACTTCTAAAAGTAATAAAAAAAAATAAGCCAAAATCATAACTAAATTATAGTGGAACTAACTTTAAAAATAATTGGTATGATACGGTTAGAATCAAATTCATGCTTCCAACAACATACTACTACAAAATTGGTCATTCATTCACATCACACAATAAAATAAGAAATAAAACTAGCTTCCCTTACATCTATTGTAGACAACCAAGCTCAAAAAGACTAGAGATGTCCCGCGTCCTATGGAAACCCTTATGATACCTATAGATCATCAATTTGATGATAGAATACCAATTTTTAGAACCTAATAGAAGCTAAAAATTTAAGAAACGAGAAGTGGGTCACATGCACGCAGATTTTATTACATGATTGAAACCCTAAGTGACACAGAAGAGGGGTTTTCACTTACCGGTGGAGGAAAAGAAAAATCAATCGGTTCGAAACGTTGCTCTTGAAGCCCTGATCAGCTAGGTAACTTCTGTTCCACAAGCCAAGGATAAAAAATCTGAGTTTGAGATGAAGGAGTGGTTAGGCAGAGAAGAAAAGGAGAGAATGCTTGAAAGAAAAGTGGGAACTGTTCTTCAGAAACAATTTGGCTGTGAACTTAGAATATTAAGTTTTTACTTTACTAATATTGTTCAGCCTATCCAATGCTGCCACATGTGCACATTATTATTATTTTTTTATATATTTTATCAAGCCTTACATTCTCCCCAACAACAAAATTTTCGTCCTCGAAAATTAGGACTTACCAGAAAACAAGTGAGGATATGACTTCTTCATCTCTTCCTCCTTCTCCCAGGTAGAATCGCTGGTTCTGTTGTCCCATATGACTTTGATCAGCCTAGTAGCTTTCCTGTCTGGTCGTTTGGCTAACCTCTCATCTACTTTGACCGGCTGCATCTCTATCGAGAGATCTTCCTTTACTTGTACCGTGTCGGCTTCCAGCACGTGAGAAGGGTCGGGGACATACTTCCGAAGCTGAGAAACATGAAAGACTGGGTGGAGATTAGCCAGCTGAGGAGGCATAGCTATCTCATATGCGACCAGTCCAATGCATCTAGTAATCTGATATGGCCCAAGGTATCTGGGAGAAAGCTTCTTAGCTCGGATGACCTTTCCTACTCTAGTAGTAGGTGTCACACGAAGGAACACATGATCACCGGCCTCAATTCAAAGGCCTGCGTCTCTTGTCAGCATATGATTTCTGCCTACTCTGTGAGGCTCTCATCCTCTCTTGGATCACTCTCACCTTCTCAGTCGTTTGCTGCACTATCTCTGGCCCAGTCAACACAGATTCTCCATCCTGGAACCAGCATAAAGGTGTCCTGCAGCGCCTCCCATAAAGAGCTTCGAATGGTGTCATTCCAATACTTGCTTGAAAGCTGTTGTTATACGTGAATTCCACCAATGGTAGCACTTCATCCCAGACTCCTAGATGATCAAGGACACACGTTCTTAGTAAATCTTCCAATGTCTATATGGTTCGCTCTGACTGACCATCAGTCTGAGGATGGTAAGCAGAACTCATCTGAAGTCTACTGCCCATCTCACTTTGTAAAGTTTGCCAAAAGCGAGATGTGAAGCGTGTTCCCTGTCAGATATAATACTGGAAGGTACACCATGCAATCGACTATCTCCTTGATGTATAACTGGGCTAACTTTTGTAGGTTATCAATTTTGAATATTCAATGGTCATCAAGATTTAGTGCAGTTGGAACCTACATGCTAGCATTCATATTGTATGGAAACATTTGTCACTAAGACTTGCCTTCACTATATTAGAATGCCCATAATCTTTACAATCTAGTGAAAGACAAAGTATAATTGTAATTATGAAGTCTAAAGTTGTTTGAGTACTAAATGAGATAGTTTTTGGTGATTTTTCTATTAGAAATCACTGACAGGTTTAAACTGCCTTGTATGTCCAACCAAAAAGGTAAGATGCATGCCCCTAACCTTTTAATTTTCTCTAGGCTATATTACTCAGTTGGTTCTTATAGTTATTTTTTCTCATTGTTATACTTAAAAATCCTGTTTTAATCCTGCACTCTTTAGTCTTCATTGTAAGAACTAAAAGAATGATGTGATTTGATTAAAAAGGAAATGTTTAAGTATATAAGTCTTCATTGCTATTATTTTTCTGGGATCCTTTTTTAGGTATTATTTGTTCTTGATGTTTTTAAGTTTTTTTTTCTCATTTAAAGCTTAGAGCCTTGCTGTTATGACCAATTCATAAATATTTGTATCCTCTTGGGACTTCTGGATTACGAAAAATCAACACCACCCCCCAAAATTTAAAAATCAATGTACACATAAATCAGTATTAGACTACTAATAGCAGATCAAACACAATCTTAAATGTGCCTGGCCAATACAAAAATTAAAGAAGGGAGAAAAGAGCTTGCATAGGTGAGTTTTATATTTGTTATGTCTCCAACATGCATTTTACTTCCATGGTGTTGTTTGCCCTATAAAATATGAAAACATTGTGGTTCATTTATGGAAAATAAAAAATGACATTTTTGTGTGTTTCCATGTATAGGTTACCTTGTATATCACTGCTTTTGAAATGGTTAATCATTTTATACTATATTGGTTCTTTTTTATATATGCAGTGCTTGCTGAATGGAAACCCCCAGTGTATGATAATACCCGTGGTATAGTTCTTGTAACTGCTACAACACGCCGTAATTCACCAAATGTAAGTTTCTGCTTGTATACTTATTATTATGGTTTTCTTTCATTTTATACATTGGAGAGCATTTGACTGCCTTGGTTTTTCCATCAGAGAGTTTTATTCTTTCCCCCCAAAAAAGATAAACATTGGATAATATAGATAGAAAAAAAGAGAGGTGCTTAACAAAAGCTATAATCATATGGAAATTTTGACAAGTGCATAAAGAGGACGAAAGAGGGACAAAACAAGTAGAAAATATAAAGATGTGTTGTGGTGTTATCACTAAATACATTGCCTAGTCTTGGTTTGTGCTGGCAAAGAAAGACTTACAAAATATTTAATGCTATTTAGTTGAAGAGCTTAATGCCATTGTAATTATTATTATTATAGGTAGCTTTATACTGTCATATAAAAGAATGAGATCCATTCAACCTTTAGTGTTCTGTTTGATCTACACCTTAGTTTAATCAATTGACTTTATTCTATCCCCTTTTCTTTACTTTTTTTACCAGAACTTGGATTCGAAGATTCATCACAATAACCTTCTCAATAACATACTTGCAAAGGTATTTTCCTGTTCTTCTCAAGATTGTTTAGAAGTAGTGTTCAACCAAAATGTGTTAATTACTGTTATTAGTAGTAGATGATTTCTAGTTGTAACAATTATGGTTAAGTTAGTTTAACATGGTAATCATTATTTTATTATCATCATTATGGAGTATTTTGGATAATGTTGTATCATAAAATGAAAACGAGTCATGTTTAATTACCATTGCTATTAACCATTTGTTATTGTATGCAAAGAGATATATGGACTATTGTTTGCCATAACTGCAACTACAACATATTAGTTCAGTTGACTGTCACAAGCTTGATAGAAATTATAATTTGATAGCATCTTTTCTTACTAATATCCTGCCTCAGTGATATATTTTACTTCATTACTAAAATATTATTATTGGCCAAGTGCAGATTGAAGGTAATAATGCAAAAGCAGATGATGCAATCATGCTTGATCAAGATGGTTATTTGTCAGAAACCAATGCAACTAACCTTGTATGTCCTCAAATTTACCCTTACTGTCAAAGAAGTCTTTATTTTCATTGTACTATGTAGCAACCGACACAGATATTTCTTGGAGTCAAAGCTTTGGACTACTGATCTACACAAAACTATATTGTTTTAAAATGTTTAGGTTTGTAATTTCATTCTAAGTTATGCTTATCAATGAAGTGTACATTGGCATTGATTGGACTGTTCTGGTTTGCAATTTTAGGTAATGGATCTTGATGTGTAAATCTTTAAAGGAGCACAGAATCAGCTTGTCAGAAGTGCATATTGCAGATGTTCATTAATATTCAACTCTCAACTTCTACTGTTATAAGTATTTTCTAATCATTTTCTTATTTGATAATTTTATATAAATCTATTATTTTTAGCATATAAATTATTTCTACAAAATTTGTACAATAAATACTTATCTAACTGTTTTATTGCAAAATTGTTCTAACTTAATGATTTTATTTGTAGATTCTTAATGATTCATCTCTAATGAAAGTTCTTGACATTGAAGATATTAGAGCTAAGTGGACTTCTTTTATTTTAAGTGTTAGTAAATTGTAGAAACTTGACTACAATGTAGTGTAGGTTAATGTTATATTTGGATTTAACAAATGGTTTGATTTACAAATTATGTATTAAATATTATTACACAATTTAATGTTTGAAATGGATTTCATTATGTTAGTTTAATTGAATATGTTCATTTCATGTTATATTGATTATAAATAAATTGATTGATAAGATTATAATACAGGAAGTTAAATGTAAATTGAATGAATATGTCAAATGTAATAATGGATTTTTTGTTGTATAAAACAAGTTTTTATGATAGGTGAACAATGTATGTAATAAAAGATTATTTTTGAAAAGTATATATTATGATAGGTGAACAATTACTTGTCATAATATGTTCTACATATTATGATAGGTGAAAGAATCATTGTCATAAAACACTATATATTATTATAGGTAAAGTCGCTATATTATTATGACGGATAAGTGAAAATCTGTCATAATATACTGCACCTATTATGATAGGTGACAAAAAGTCCATCATAATACACTGGACCTATTATGATGGACTTTTCTGTTCGTCATAAAATGCACAAGACCTATTATGATACTAGAATTATGATGCCAAGTTATCCGTCATAATAGGTCATTTTTACCCGTCATAAAAAACAATTTTTCTACTAGTGCACGTACATATTCCAAACATATCTAAGCATATTATATTCTTCTATTTTTAAGATAAAACAAGTCCTCGTACCCAATATTCTTGTTGTATCTTTGACATTATGTTGTATGCCCCTTTAATTTTTTCTTTAATAATTATAAAAAAATTAATTAGCATTTTTTCCCCTAAAGTACTATCTTTTTTTTTCATTGAGAGAAGTTGGAATCCATTGCCTAGTCTTAACTATAACTTCATTAATTAGGCACTCTACTTCAACCGCATAGGCTTCCCAACACCATTTTTATTTTTGTATTTTAATGTCATATATTAATTGACATTTCAAAGTAAAACCATGCCCATCAAATTCACATCTAGTTATATAATAATAAATGTGAAGAAAAAAAACTCACATAATACATCTCAAATCTTAAATATGAAAACTCTCCAACTTTAAGAAGAATTTTCAAATAAGTAATGTTACTTTTACAATATGTAAATTAACAATTTGTACCTTTTTTTTTTCTTCTACTTTTTTATATTATCTCATTCTAATATTACAAATTTCCTTTTTTTGGGGGCGCATGTGATGTTTGAGTGATGATCATTATATAAGGAATATTTTAAGTTCACGAGTTAACAAAGAAAAGGAATAGTACAAGTTTGAATCCAATGATATGGTTCACTTGGAATGTTAAGACAAGAAAAAATATTATAAGAGAATGATGTGATCATGATGAAATTTCAATACATACTAAAATACCATTCACACTCCACTGACTTTCCATGGCTCACCAAACATATACAAACATGCACAGAACAACCTTTATCGTTTACTTAGAATATAAAACCATACATGAAACGATTCCTAGTACAGTGAACATTGTTCACCATGTGTCTTGTTCACTCAGATTTGTAGGACTGAACAAAATGATCAATCATTTTCCTTATTTCATCAGGGTTTGCACCCACAATTTTCTCCACAGGAGTTCCTCCATTCAGCAACAGAAAAGTTGGCATGGCTTTGATCTCCATCTTGGATGCAATTTCCTAAATGAGGGTCCATGATTAATGCACATAAAGTAGAGCTCAAAAGGGGTTAAGAAAATATGAACAAAAATTCCACTTTCTAAATGAATTTATGATTAGGTTAGGATCCTTTCCTTCAATTTGAAAGAAAAGGAAGAATGGGATGAAGGAGTAGATAGATACTCTAGTTTTAAATTTGTTCACTATGCATCAGACAATAAAAATAATTAAAGATTCTCTGAAAAAGAGATGTATTTAATATACTATAATAATGAGTTTCATTGGTGCAAGTTAAAGCAATTTGTGAATATTTTTATTGAAGATTAGATTATAGAGATAAGATTTAGTCATTATTCTATGATTGTTTATGTAAAATGAGAATCATGTGAACTGAAAGTGGGTTTGAATCCTGGAATAAACAATTTGGAAGAACTTTTGTGGACTCCCTTTACTCTATTCCCTTTGGATAACAATGCAGTTGCAGGCACAACACAACACAGAAATTAATGGATTGAAATTTGAGATATGTGTTAAAAAGAGACCAAACCAAGCATGAATAGTTCTTGCAAACACATCAAGTGTTGTGTGGGAATCAAATTACCTTAACCTCATCCACATCCAATGTCAGAAACAGAACATCTTGGTAAGTGGAGGCTAGTTCTTCAAAAACAGGATTCATCACTATAGAAGGCACACACCAGAAAGCAGAGAAATGAACCACAACCTGCTAAATTTCATGCACAAAAAAACATATTTTAAACCCTCAATGATCTTTGAATGATTGAATCTGGTTTTCCTTAGCTGACTTACCATAAGGATGAGTAAAAAAAAGCAAACTGGTTTATGCTAAATGAATTCACTAAAACAAAGGAGACTTACAGAGTACTTTTGATTGGTGGCATGAGAGATGTAGTGTTCCCATGATTTTTGAGAGTCTATTTTGATAACCTTGGACTTTTTGAGCTTTTCTGTGTCCTCCATTTCTCTCTGCTTCTGTTGCTTCTTCAGAATGGTTTATACAAATAAAAATGTTCTTAGAGGAAATATAAGAACAACACTGCGCAAGAAAATATTGATTTATCCTTATCTTATTATTAAACGTTTTTGTTCTGTTGAATTAGACATTTTTCTGATTGATGTCTATGGGATACAACAAAAATAGTCAAGCTGGGGCCTATGGATTAGCCAATTCTGTGGTCATGATTGTTAAGATATGCCAAATATTCTATTTAAGGATATTAGGCAATCAAATATTATGTTAGTTATATTTTAGATATTATTATAATTTGTGCAGATTTGTGCACATATTTTTCCTTTAATAGATGAAGGATTATAGGATCCTTGTATGTATATATATGTTACTCTGTTCCTTGAAATAATATATCAGAATTATTCTTTAAACCTTTTATTATGGTATCAGAGCCAAACACTGATATCCTCTATAGTTTAGGAATTAGTGCTTTTTTTCATTGAATATTTCTGATGGCTTCTTCCGATGACAATCAATCGGAGAAACATGATTCTGGAACTTCCGCTGCTTCCAAGAGTTATATTTCTACTGCTGCCGGATTTGTGACTAAGTCAGGTCTATCTAACTCTGCTCTTAATCTTTCTGTTGTTACTAAGGGTAGTGATTGGATAATTGATTCAGGTGCTACTGATCATATGACTTGTGATCCTCATATATTTACTAGTTTTTTCTATAATTGTTCTAAAAGTGTTATTATTAATGCCAATGGGGTCTCATCTCCTATTGAAGGTATAGGTACTATATCCCTCTCACCCTCCTTATCGATTCCTGATGTTTTATTTGTTCCTACATTAAATTGTAATCTTATCTCCGTCAGCAAGTTAACCAAATCACATTCTTGTGTTGCCTTGTTTTACCCAACCCATTGTCTTTTTCAGAACATCCATTCCAAGTAGAAGATTGTCAGTGGTAGAGAGAGTGAAGGACTGTATTATCTGGAAAATGTCTCACGACAAAACCATAAAAAAGGATTGGCTTGTCTTGGGAATGATCACATACAAGATAAAAACAAAAAAGAAATTTGGTTGTGGCATAAAAGGTTGGGACATCCCTCTTTTGGTTATTTAAAAAAATTATTTCCATCATTATTTCGTAAATGCAATATTTCTGATTTTTTTTGTGAAACTTGTGTTTTGGCAAAAAATCATCGTGTTGTGTTTCCTCTAAGCAATAACAAAACTGATTTTCCTTTTTCATTAATTCATACAGATGTTTGGGGCCCTGCCCCGCAATCTACACATAATGGAAAAAAATGGTTTATCAGTTTTGTTGATGATTGTACTCGGGTAACCTGGGTATATTTGCTTAAACATAAAAGTGATGTGTGTGATGTGGTTCGTTCATTCTATCATTTGATTGCTACACAATTTAACACATCTATTAAGGTTATTCGATCAGACAATGGAGGGGAATATTTTAAGACTGAATTAATAGAGTTCATGAACTCTAAAAGCATCTTGCATCAAACTACATGTCCTTATTCACCACAACAAAATGGAGTGGCTGAGAGGAAAAATAGACATATATTAGAGGTGACAAGATCACTTTTGATAGATGGTAATGTCCCATCTCATTTATGGGGTGAGGCCGTGAGCTCTGCCGTTTATTTAATTAATCGAACCCCTTCTAGTGTGCTTAACTTTCGAAGGCCTTATTATGTGTTGTCTGGTCATTGTATCCTTCCTCCCATAGTTTATTTACCACCTCATATTTTTGGATGTGTTATATATGTTCACTTACACCCACATCAATGTACAAAGCTCGAAGAACGAGCGATCAAATGTGTTTTTGTTGGGTATGGAACAACTCAAAAAGGTTATCGTGCTTACCATCCACAATCAAAGAAATTTTATATTTCTATGGATGTGACATTTAATGAGCATGAATTTTTTTATGTTGATTCTCCACTTCAGGGAGGCAATGAAAGTGAAGTGTACAATCATGATGTTAGTATGTTTGATTATGAAAATATGTTATCTTGTGAGGATCGTTCTGCAGCAAGTGAGCCAATCCTAAATATGGACACTTCTTTTCTGGATAATACAGTGTCTTCTGATCATAACCAATTGGCTCAATCTTCTCCACAGGTTCAGCTTGAGTCTTCAGAGGTACCTTCTGATCCTATCTCTGATAATACTAATTTAGATGAAATTGATTCTTGTCACCAGCATACCAAACACTGAGTCTACTACTGTTCAATATAATCTTCCACTTCGTTCTAACCGTGGTCAACCTCCAGCTAAATATGAACCAGACCTCCAAGCCAAAGTTAAATATCCCATTAGTAAATATGTGTCATCTCACAGGTTATCTCAATCATATGCATCATTTGTATCTCAATTATCTTCAATTTCTATTCCTAGTAATGTACAGGAAGCTTTGGCAGATCCTAGATGGACTGAAGCAATGGTTGAGGAGATGGCGGCTTTAGAAAAAAACAACACTTGGGATCTTGTGTCCTTACCAAGAGGGAAGAAAATTGTGGGCTGCAAATGGGTCTTTACAATTAAGCATAAAGATGATGGAACTATTGAGAGGTATAAAGCACGACTTGTGGCTAAAGGTTACACTCAATCTTATGGTGTAGATTACCAAGAGACGTTCGCACCGGTAGCCAAGCTCAATACTGTGAGGATACTTTTGTCGCTAGCTGCAAACCAAGATTGGCCTCTTCTACAATTTGATGTGAAAAATGCTTTCCTACATGGAGAAATTTCAGAAGAAATTTATATGGATTCTCCACCAGGCATGACAGATTCAAATGGAATGAAGGTTTGCAAATTAAAGAAGGCTCTATATGGATTAAAACAATCCCCAAGAGCATGGTTTGGAAGGTTTACCAAGTCTATGAAGGCTTTTGGCTATAGAGCAAGTAACTCTGATCACACCTTGTTTTTTAAGAGAGGAAAAGGAAAGATTACAGCTTTAATTATATATGTAGATGACATGATTGTTACAGGAAATGACCAAGATGAGATTTCTAGTTTACAACAATACCTTGCATCTGAATTTGAGATGAAACAACTTGGAAACCTCAAATATTTTTTGGGTATTGAAGTAGCTAGATCAAAACATGGTATTTTTCTATGCTAAAGGAAATATACTATTGATTTACTATCAGAAACTGGACTGCTTGGGAGTAAACCAGCTGATACACCAATTGAACAAAATCATAAACTCTTTCAATGCTCAAATTCAGCAAGCATAGACAGAGGAAGATACCAAAGGCTGGTAGGAAAATTAATTTATTTGTGCCATACACGTCCAGATATCACCTATGCAGTAAATGTTGTTAGACAATTTATGCATGACCCACGAAAGGTTCATATGGATGCTGTTGAAAGAATTTTGAGATATTTGAAGTCTGCTCCTGGAAAAGGAATTTTGTTCTCAAATAATGGAAACTTAAAGGTAGAAGGGTACAGTGACAATACTTCGGCTATTGTAATTGCTCATAATCCTGTTCAACATGATAGAACAAAGCATGTGGAAATTGATAGACATTTCATCAAAGAGAAGATTGAAGCTGGAATAATTTCCTTTCCTTTTGTAAGATCAGAGTTACAGTTGGCTGATGTTCTCACCAAAGGAGTGTCAAGAAGATTGTTTAATGAGTCTCTATTCAAGTTGGGAATGTGTGATATCCATGCACCAACTTGAGTGGGGGTGTTAAGATATGCCAAATATTCTATTTAAGGATATTAGGCAATCAAATATTATGTTAGTTATATTTTAGATATTATTATAATTTGTGCAGATTTGTGCACATATTTTTCCTTTAATAGATGAAGGATTATAGGATCCTTGTATGTATATATATGTTACTCTGTTCCTTGAAATAATATATCAGAATAATTCTTTAAACCTTTTATTAATGATATGTGCATGTGGTTCGTGCATTGAATTAAAATACACCACGAGTCTCCCTTTGAAGAATTGTAACACTGAATAATGTTGAGAAATTTTCCACGTCAGCTTGTCTTGATGACTGTGTAGGTTGACACGAATAAAAGCAATAAAATCAATGTTGTTATGGCTCAGCATCAGAGCACAGAAGAATGGACCATATACAGTATGAGTAATGAATGAAGTGTTTGGTAGCATGTAAAATCATAGTAAAGTAAAACCAATACAAAAATAATTATAGTTGAATGTAAATAAATTTACAAACTTCAAGTAGACTTTAAGCCTAACTCAACCTCACAACCAGCTTAAAAGGTAAGATTTGCACCCATTTATATATTATGAATGGCCTTATCTCTAGTCGACATGGGACTTTCAACACACCCCCCTCACGTCGAGGTATATACATCTTAAGTGTAGAACTAGACATTAATGGGTGGTTCGATAGCGGATAAAACAATATGCTCAACAAACAACAAATATTGCTAGGCGGCTCTGATATCATGTTAGAAATAGACTTTAAACCTAACTCAACACTACAAAACCAACTTGTAAGGTGGGGATTGTACCCCTTATAACAAACATAAAAATGTAATTGGAACAAGAAATATTAGTGGCCCACATCGCTTAAATAGCAAAAACTAACGCTTGTCCTTTTGGTCAAAGCTATAAGGTGGTGTTTCTAGCCTTCTATGGTTCGCTTGGAGGTTTAGAAAATAGAAAAGAAAAACATAAAATTTTGTGGCTTTTCACTATTGCAATTTATGATGTCCTTTTAGCATTGACTATATAAAGAATCTTATCAGTTGTCATTGTTAATCTTATTGGGTGAAATAGAAGTTGCGTATTTTGTATAGGCACCAAATTTGTCAACAAAACTTGGATTTGTGCTATGTAGGGCATTATTACTGTCAGAAGTTTGAAGTTTTCGTGGCTCCTTGCACATGAACATTATTGGGTATCAATTAACCTTATCAAGCATTTGAAGGTGATTAGGTAACTTAACCTATTTAATTAGAGCTAATTATTGGATTATAAATAAGTTTATTAATTCCACAATGTGTTTACACCTGCACTAAACATGATTACCACGACATAAATGCATGACAATACCTTTTAAATATTATAATAAAAAATTTGATTATTAAAATATTCTATCTAAGGCGTGTCTTCTTTTTTTTTTCTTCTCTCTCCCTATAATCTCTCCTCTTTCTTATTTCTAAAGTTTCTTTCTCTATACTTTATTTCTTTTAGAATTAGATCACAGCTCATCTTAGTTGAAGAGTTACAAACATTTATCTATAATGAGATTTTAAATTCTTATCTTATAGATTTTTCTCCAAATCTTATCATTTTGTCATCAATTTTAGTGGTGTTATTAGACAAAAGTGATCATCTCTGCTGGGGTGTGTCGATCCGAATCCTTCACTAACCGTCCGCTTATATCCTCCGAATGCTCGTCGCTCGCACCTTATCTTCTAGTAACGTCCGGTCGGGTACCTGCTAAAGACACTCCGACGCTCAAGTCAATGTTCAGTTTTTTAGAAGTTAGTGATAGAGAGAGAGTGAAATAAATGTGCATTCAACGTAACCAACTACCTTTCACCTGTGACTTATATTTATAGGGCTCTTGATGGGCCAAGGATTAGCAATCTCTTAATCGCGGCCCAATCCACGGCCCATCTCTTGTAATTGCGTTTTACTTTAATCTTGATTTAATCCTCTTCCTTACCGGGACTGAGTAAGCGTGATCAGTCTCCCATGGTCCGCCGGTCATTCCCGGCAGGATTGCTTTCTCCTGGTGAATCGATGGTCATGCTTACCTCCGTCCGAGTCGTACGATGCTGACGACGTAAAGATGTACTTATAAAACAAGAAAACTGTCGGGGGCTGCCGCCTCTCTTAACTCTGAGGAAGAAAATTCTAATGAGCATTCTAGTTACACAGACGTGCAGCGGCGGAGGCGCGGTCGATTAGGAACATGTTCCATTGGAGAATGGTCCTGTTCCCTAGGGGTGGACGGGTGCGCCATCATGACTAGACTGGCCATGTTTTCCAGGCGCGTTCGGCCGCGCGGGGCTGCGCGGCTGATTAGGAACATGTTCCATTAGAGAATGGTCATGTTCCCTAGGCGTGGACGGGTGCGCCGTCATGACTAGACTGGCCATATTTTCCAGGCGCGTTCGGCCGTGCGGGGCTGCGCGGCCGATTAGGAACATGTTCATTGGAGAATGGTCATGTTCCCTAGGCGCGGACGGGTGCGCGAGGTGGCGAGGCCGATCAAGAGCATGGTGACGAACCGGTTAACCAGACAGTCATGCGGACATCACAAGTCTCAGTTTATTTGGGGCCGGTTAACGCCCGGCCATGACTACTGAGTCGTGCAAACATCACGGCGGAATGTGGTTCATTCCTTAGGTTATACACGTTTCGCGACGACAGGACGAGGTTAACGTCAGACGGGCGGTGTCTGGCGTGACTATTAGTCATGCGGGCATCCTTATGAGCCGACCTACGCCTGGTCATGACTACCGGTCGTGCGTTAGTGGAGTTAGATGGGATTCCAGGTTTTTCTTCCAAAAGTTATTTTGGCCGTCGAGATCAATTTCTAGTGTGTCCGGTCGGCCTGGGGATCCGACCGGCTACGTAGGGTACACAAGCCCCCAAAGCCTGAGGCGTCGCAAGGGGCCGAAGGGTTTGAAGAGGAAGTGCGGCTGAGATGAGCGACGGAACCCTTTGCAGCATCAAAGGTTGGTTTTAGGCGGGAAAGTACACGTGGCAGGATCGTGGGTGGGAGACGAAGCGTCGTATGAATCTGGAGCGTTGAACGTGATTGGATGAACGGCGGGGATTGAAAACGGTTTTTTGAAAAATTTTCCTATAAATAGGGGTGGAGTGAGTGCTACGGCTACATCCTTCCTTCTTCCCTCCGAGCTTTTATTCTTTTCATCTGTCCAGGTAATAAAATGGTGGTTGTGTGCGTTGAGTCTTCTCTGGAATCGTCGGGCCGTGGCGGGGACGGCGGGAGCACGGGTGAGGGTGGCAGCAGCAGCGGTTCGGTATCGACGGGGTCTTCCGGCTCTACTGGTGGTTCGTCGTCAGAGGACCTGACGGTGGGGGAGGATTCGGCTGTTCCCTCTACTCTGGCAGATGCTGTGACCATAGCTCAGGGTTCTGTCCTTCCGGTTGGAAGCGGGCGGATATTCCATGGAGCCCCCCTCTTTTTATTGCAAGGGGGGTTGACCGTGGATTCGGTTCCTCTAGTTCCGGTGGGAGGTCTTCCTTGTATGGATGGGTACGACTGGGCCGGGTTTGAAGCGACCACCCAGCCGTCTGGTATTTCGCGTATGGCTCTTCAGGATTGGGTAGACCGGTCGTATTTGGTGAGGGACACGGCGGACACGCGCTTGATGAGGGTGGCCGTAAGCCACGAGAACGAACGCGTATGCCATGGGAAAGGCACCAGCGCGGATGATTTTTTCTTCATGTATGCGAACTTGTTCGCCTAGCTGCACGTTCGGGTCCCCTTCACTGATTTCCAGGCCGGGGTATTGCGGGAGTTAAATGTCGCACCTGCGCAATTGCATCCTAACTCTTGGGCATCCATCCAAGCCTTTGGAGTAGAGTGCATGGTGGCCGAAGTTTTGCCCACCGTTCGGTCCTTCCTCCACTACTTTAATGTTCATCCTCCCCCAAAGGGGGGTTTGGTTTCTTTGTCTTCGGTGGCGAAACGCACTTTGTTCAAGCCGTACGCTGAGTCCTTCAAGAATTTTAAGGATCAGTATTTTAAGGTAGTCATAGAGGAGGCTGGTCGTCCTGATTTTTTTACAAGGACGGCCACCCTTTGTTTCCTTTATATTGGACGTAGAACCCGAGAAAGATGGAAGCCATTTCCAAGCGAGATTTGGAAATGGAAGATTTTTGCGTAGTAGATGTGATCGACACCCTCTCCCGCCGCGTTCCCGCCCGTTGCCTGGTCGACTGTATCCCTTACGAGGATTGCGCTCAAAGAGCACTCGGTATGTGATTTATTCGTGTGTTTCTTTTATGAAGGTTATAACTTAGCTGAATTTTTCGTTTTCTTTCAGATTGCATAGCGACTCCCGGACCCCGCCAATCCAACTTTCTTGCCATGAAGAAGAAGGCAACGGCCCGTGCTGCTGGTTCCGGGCCCGGTCAGGATGTTCCTCCTCCGATGAAGCCTCCTCCCTCCCGCCCAGGTAACTGTTGTCGTTCGCGGGCCAATCGCAGGGGCTAGCGGAAGCACGAGCGAGGCCGCTGTATTGGGGGAAGGTACTTCCGTTCCCCCTCCAACCAAGAACGCGCCCCTCACTAACTTACCCGCCCCGGCGGTTGCCACCCCCGTTGTTGAAGTGGCTTCAGAGTCGGCGCCCGCGACCACGTCGGGGCATTGGAAAAGAAAATCACGCAAAGGGGGAAAATCTTCCAAGAAGCATCGTCGTGAGGGGAGGGAATTGGCTGCACCTCTACCGGGTGGCATTTTTAGCCCGGATTACAACGTGAGCCGGTTCATCGACTTCAATCGAGGACCGGCCTATGTTGCTCTGCTGGAGTCTCTACCGGGTGGAGTGATGCTGGACTCCTTATCCGAGATGGCTAACCGGACGGCCTCCATGATCGACTATATACGTGAACACGGAGACGTTCAAGGCTCCGGCGAGGTGAAGAAGCTTTTGAATCAAGAGGGAGAAAAGGCGAAGGCCATGGAAGAGGAATTGGCGGGCGCTAGAAAGGCTTTAGAGGACGAAAAGAAGCGGTCGGCAAAGAGTCTTCAGGAGGCGACCAAACTGCTGGAGGATGAACGAAAAGCAAAGGCAGTTTTGGAAGAGGATCAGAAGCAGTTGAAGGAGGACGTCGCGAGGTTGAAGGAGGTGGAAGAAAAACTTCAGGGCCGGACGGTGGAGCTGCACACTGAGTTAAAGGAAGTGCGTGCCGAACTGAAGGCCGCTGAGGAAAAGATAATCTCGTTGAACGATAACTTGGTGGCTGAACATGAGGATGGTTTCTACAAGGCCATCCGTCAAGCCGAAGTACTGCTGAAGATTGAGAAGCCGCTTTCTCTCGGTTTTGATATCTACAAGGACGTGTATCATGGTGTCGTGATGGATATTCAGGAACCGGAAGAGGCGGGAGCTAGCGAAGGGGTGGATGTCGGGGATGATGGAAGGGCTGAAGTGGTCAAATCCGCTGCTGACCCTGAATGAGTAGACTTAGTTTGTTTTTTAGTTTAGGAACCATTCAATACCGGTCGGATTGTAAACAGCGAATTGTGCTGTTTACTTTTGCCGTCCGGTCATATATTTGTTGTACCTCCCCTTTTTTGATGAATGGATTTTTGCATTTTATTTTCATTTCCTGATGCCTATTCGTTTTTTAGATTTTGAGTTGTGTTATCGTTATAAGCGGCAGACCTTATCCTAAGCCGTTCGGCTAAGTTCACAGGGTAATTCCATTCGTCAACTTGAACCTTTACGTAGGAGACGGCGGGCCTAACCCCTTACCGTCTGGCCAAGTTGATAGGATAATTCCATTCGTCAACTTGAACCTCTATGTAGGAGACGGCGGGCATAACCCCTTACCGTCAGGCCAAGTTGACAGGATAATTTCATTCGTCAACTTGGGCTTTGCGCGGGGCGGCGGGCTTAACCCCTTACCGTCCGGCCAAGTTGACAGGATAGTTCTGTTCGTCAACTTGGACTTTCGTCAATAAAGAAAATGCTTGTTGTGTTGGGTTGAAACGTTCGTATTGCTCCTTGAATTGTGATTACATGAAAAATATTACATGCTCAACTAAAATAAAGCTTGAGATGCGAGGCGTTCCAAGTGTTGGTGATTTGCCGGCCGTCTAAACGAGTGAGGCGGTATGCGCCATTACCCAGAGCTTCTACAATTTTGAACGGGCCTTCCCAATTTGCTGCGAGTTTGCCGTGAGCGGCAACGCGACGGGCTTTCCCGGCCTTTCGCCAGACGAGGTCTCCTTCATGGAACTGGCGCGGACGGACTTTAGTGTTGTACTTTCGTTCCACCATGCGACGGCATGCTTCTGCCCTTAATACTGCCCGGTCCCACCGTTCGTCAACTGTGTCGAGTTCGACCCGTAACTCTTGATCGTTTATCTGGAGATCTTCTATGTTTCGTCGTAAGGAGGGTTCGCCAAGCTCAACGAGTAACATGGCATCGGTTCCATATGTCAAATTGAAGGGCGTCTCTCCGGTTGTGCCGTGCGGAGTGCATCGGTAAGCCCAGAGAACCTCGGGTAAGTGGTCTGCCCAGGCTCCCTTCTTATCTCCCAGACGCCGTTTGAGTTCCGCCACGATGGTCTTGTTAACTGCTTCGGCTTGCTCGTTCGTCTGAGGGTGCTCCACCGAGCTTGTCGCGTGCTTTATTCCCAGTCCTCTGATCCAGCCTTCGATCGATGAATTGTCTACCGTTGTCGGTCACGACTGTTCTTGGCAAGCCGAACCTTCAAATAAGCTTCCAACAAAATTTCTTGACTTGCGAAGCTGTGATGGTGGCCAAAGGCTCGGCCTCCACCCACTTGGTAAAGTAGTCAATGGCCACGAGCAAGAATTTTCGTTGACTGGTGGCCGGGGGAAATGGACCCACGATATCCATCCCCCATTGAGCGAACGGCCACGGAGAAACGATGGTGTGTAACCTTTGCGAGGGAGTGTGGTGATTGTTGGCATGGGCCTGGCACTGAATGCACCGGCGGGTGAACCGCGCAACATCGTTCTCCATCGTCGGCCAGTAATATCCTGCCCGTAATATTTTGGCCTTGAGTGCTCGTCCCCCTATGTGAAAGCCACATACACCGAGGTGTAGTTCATTCATCACATATCGCGCCTCATCCTCCGCCAAACATTTGAGAAAGGGAGACGAGAAACCCCGACGGTATAGGTCGTTACCGATTACCATGAATCGAGCAACTCTCTTGGAGTCCGCCGGACATAAACTCTCGCCGTTGTCTTGCTTACGGATTAACTCTCGAATCTCGGCCCTCTAGTCGGCACTATCGTCCGTCGTGATGGTTAAACACTCGACCGAGGGTTGTAGAAGGACCTGTCGGATGATGGTTGTTAACTGCACCTTCTCCTTTCCAGTACTGAGTTTGGACAGTAGGTCTGTCCGGGCGTTCTACTCCCAGGGGATATGCTGAATTTTCATATCCTCAAAGTCCTTCATCAAAGAACAGGCCTGGTGATAGTATCTTAGGAGGTGGTCTTCCCGTACGTTGAAATCGCCGTTAATTTGGCCGACCACTAGCTGCGAGTCGGTCCGACAGATCACTTTGCGAGCCCCCATATCCTTGGCCAATTGTAAACCGGCCAACAGGGCTTCGTACTCCGCCTAGTTATTTGAGGTTTTGAACTTGAAGATTAACGAGTGTTCCACCAGGAATCCGTTTGGGCCCTCCAGAACGACCCCTGCTCCGCTAACCTTTCGGCCCGATGCCCCGTTAACGTATAACACCCACTCTTCGAGGCCGGTCAGTGGTATTTCGGCCGCAAAGTCGGCCAAGTGTTATCCTTTAACAGAACCCCTCGGCTCGTATTTGATGCCGAATTCAGATAACTCTACCGCCCATCCGACCATCCTTCCGGCCAGGTCAGGCTTCCTGAGAATTTTCGACACCGGATGATCGGTGCGCACGACCACTTGGTGGCTTTGAAAATATGGGCGTAACCTCCGAGAAGCATGAAGGAGGGTTAGGGCCACCTTCTCCACTTGTTGATACCTGGTTTCGATGTCGGTCTACGTCCGGCTGACAAAGTAAATAAGTTTGGGAGTGGGTTTTTCTTGCAGCAAGACTGCGCTGACCGAGGTCTCGGAGATTCCTAGGTAAACCTGGAGGTCCTCGCCAGAGGAAGGTCGGTTCATGATGGGAGGTTGGGTGAGAATATCTTTGATCGCACGGAAAGCTGCCTCATAGTCGTCATCCCATGTGTTGGCGGATGCTTTCTTCATTTTCTTCAAGATGGGAGTTGCCCGTTCGGCCAACTTTGGTATGAATCGTGATAGTGCGGTCAAACGACCGATGAGTCTTTGAATATCTTTCACTGTTCGGGGGGTCTGCATCTCCAATACCGCTCTGCATTTATCCGGGTTGGCCTCGATTCCCCAAGATGTTAGCATGAATCCCAGGAACTTGCCGGCGGCTACTCCGAACGTACACTTGTCTGAATTGAGTCTCATCCCATACTGACGTACTTGTTTAAAGACTTCCTCCAAGTCTTGTAAATGTTGGATCCCCTGTGCCGATCGGACGACCATGTCATCAACGTAGACGTCCAGGCAACGACCTATTTGGTTGGCAAAAATTTTGTTCATCAAACGCTGGTAGGTGGCTCCAACATTTTTCAGTCCGAAGGGCATGACTTCGTAGCAAAAGTTATGGACCGCAACAGCGTGTATGGACCGCAGATGACGGATGCTCCTTTTTCGTGCAGACGACGATGTTCCTCCACCAGCAAATCCGCCGGAGATCATGTTTATCATTCCCCGCAAAGGTCTTGCATTACCGCCCACGCGGCTTCTACTGCGGCTCCTGCTTCTCTCTCTTCGTCTCTCTGAACTCCTTCCCCGTCCGACCTGGCCACGCTGATGTCTCGGATGGTCGTCCCTATGACTCCTGTCAGGTAAGGGCCTTGGGCTTCTTTCCCGTGGAGGTGGACGTCCGATAGGGGCCGTTTCGTTCCGGTATCCCCTTATGTACTGTTTCAAGTGTCCAGCTTGGATGAGCTCCTCTATCCGATCCTTGAGCGTCATGCAATCTTCGGTGTCGTGGCCCATGTTTTGATGGTACAGGCAGTGTTTACTACTGTCGGCTCCCGGAGGGGTTGGACGTTTTTGCGGGGTCTGCATTACCTGCGTGCTCAGGGCTTCCTGCAATATTCGAGCCCGAGGAGCGTTGAGGGGAGTATACTGGGGGAAGCGAGGAACCCGGGGGCCGTCTTTCCCCTTTACACCGCCTGGTCGTTGAGACTGGCCCTGTTGTTTCCCCTCGCCTTTATCTTTCGCATCCTGCAACTCCCTTCGATAATTTTGTTTCATTTCCTCCACCCTTGCCTCATCTGCCGCTCGCTGGCGTGATTCTTCCAAGGTTTTGGGTGGGGTTCGGCAGACGCTCTCCTTGAAGGGTCCCGGCCTGAGAGCCGGCATCACATACTGCAGGGCCATCTCCACGCTCAAACCTTTGACCCGACGCACCGTTTTTGTGAATCGGTCCATGAAGGTTCTGAGCGGCTCCTCCTTTCCTTGCTTCAGATTCATCATATCAACCAGAGTGGTATCTTGCGGTCGGCATGCGGCGAATTGATCATTGAACATGCCGCTCAACCCTTTGAAGTTTGCTATCGAGCCATTGGGTAGGGAGTTGAGCCACTCCAAAGCCTCGCCTTCGAGGGACAGGGAGAACGCCCGACACCAAATGGCGTCGCTTCTAGTTCGGAACGTCATGGCATTGGTGAATGACTTGATGTGTGCTTCATGGTCACCGGTGCCATCGTACATTTTAAACTGCGGGGGGATGAATTGATCCGAGATGCGGACGTCCATCACAGCCTGGACGAACGGCACCAGAATCGATTGTGTCTCCGACTTGATCAATACCAAACTCTCCTCTCCTTTCTCCTTCTCCTTCTCCTCCTCCTCGGCATTTTTCTGCTTCCCCTTCTCTCGGTCGTCCTGACTTTGTGCACTACTGTGGGCCTCCTTGCTGCCTTCCCTGGTCTGCCTTTCCTTTTCCCCGCGGAGCTGAGCTAGACACTCGGCTCGCACGGCCGCCATCTCCTCTTCGTGTTTCTTTTGCATCTCCTCGTGTCTCCTTTGCATCTCCTCTAGCCTCATCTCTAGAGCGCGCACAACTCCGCTCGTCTCGTCAGTGCTAGTATTTCTCGTGGTCACCATTGGGTATAAGCCTACGGCCCCACGGTGGGCGCCAAATGTTTCTGCTGGGGGTGTGTCGATCCGAACCCTTCACTGACTGTCCGCCTATATCCTCCGAATGCTCGTCGCTCGCACCTTATCTTCCAGTAACGTCTGGTCGGGTACCTGCTAAAGACACTCCGACGCTCAAGTCAATGTTCAGTTTTTTAGAAGTTAGTGATAGAGAGAGAGTGAAATTAATGTGCATTCAATGTAACCAACTACCTTTCACCTGTGACTTATATTTATAGTGCTCTTGATGGGCCAAGGATTAGCAATCTCTTAATCGCGGCCCAATCCACGGCCCATCTCTTGTAATTGCATTTTACTTTAATCTTGATTTAATCCTCTTCCTTACCGGGACTGAGTAAGCGTGATCAGTCTCCCATGGTCCGGCCGGTCGTTCCCGGCGGGATTGCTTTCTCCTGGTGAATCGATGGTCGTGCTTACCTCCGTCCGAGTCGTACGATGCTGACGACGTAAAGATGTACTTATAAAACAAGAAAACTGTCGGGGGCTGCCGCCTCTCTTAACTCTGACGTGGTGAATTAGGAAGAAAATTCCGATGAGCATTCTAGTTACACGGACGTGCAGCGGCGGAGGCGCGGTCGATTAGGAACATGTTCCATTGGAGAATGGTCCTGTTCCCTAGGCGTGGACAGCTGCGCCATCATGACTAGACTGGCCATGTTTTCCAGGTGCGTTCGGCCGCGCGGTGCTGCGCGGCCGATTAGGACATGTTCCATTGGAGAATGGTCATGTTCCCTAGGCGTGGACGGGTGCGCCGTCATGACTAGACTGGCCATATTTTCCAGGCGTGTTCGGCCGCGCGGGGCTGTGCGGCCGATTAGGAACATGTTCCATTGGAGAATGATCATGTTCCCTAGGCGCGGACGGGTGCGCCGTCATGACTAGACTCGCCATATTTTCCAGGCGCGTTCGGCCGTGCGGGGCTGCGCGGCCGATTAGGAACATGTTCCATTGGAGAATGGTCATGTTCCCTAGGCGCGGACAGGTGCGCGAGGTGGCGAGGCCGATCAGGAGCATGGTGACGAACCGGTTAACCAGACAGTCATGCGGACATCACAAGTCTTGGTTTATTTGGGGCCGGTTAACGCCCAGCCATGACTACTGAGTCGTGCAAACATCACGGCGGAATGTGGTTCATTCCTTAGGTTATACACGTTTCACGACGACAGGACGAGGTTGACGTCATATGGGCGGTGTCTGGCGTGACTATTAGTCATGCGGGCATCCTTATGAGCCGACCTACGCCTGGTCATGACTACCGGTCGTGCGTTAGTGGAGTTAGATGGGATTCCAGGTTTTTCTTCCGAAAGTTATTCTGGCCGTCGAGATCAATTTCTAGTGTGTCCGGTCGGCCTGGGGATCCGACCGGCTACGTAGGGTACTTTTATATATATATATATATCTTGTTCTAACTCTTTCCATTTTGAGTAAGTTCGTACTTGAATAGAAACATTTTTTGGAATGAAAAATTATAAGTCCAGAAAACTATTATGCAATTTTATAGAACTTTAGGATAGATGATTTATGTGTAAAGGTAACTGAATCCTTAAATCTTGATTCCTATACAAGGATTGTGATTTGTTAAAAATTGTGTGAATGATTAAACTTTAGTGTTATTGAGTTTTGTTTAATAAGGGATTGTTTAAAATGGTTTGAATTGGATTCTCTAGTTGATTTGTTGATCTAAAGATTAAATTATGCATGTTAATTGTAAATATTTCTTGATTTAAGTTTTAAATATATTTTAGATAAATAGAGTAAATTTTTATGTTTTTTCTTATGATAGTTTATGAAATTGATATGAATATAAATATGCAACCTTTGAGTTAAGAGACCAAAACTGAATTGATATATATAAAAGATTCTGTTTGAGTAAATTATGATTTGCATTAATCAATTGAATTGTTTAAAAGTTGTATTATTCAAATGTTTTTGGAATTATCCTTGAAAATTGGTTTGATTTTGTTGTCGGAGTTAATCTTTTCTAATATTCTTATTCAAGTAAAGGATTTTCGCTTAAGAAAAATAAAATAAAGATTCAAACCTTATTCTCTTTTCTATTTTTCTCAAGGAAAAGATTCTTTACTTAAGAAATTGTAGTTCAAAGTCAACATTATTCTCAATCTTATTTTCGTTTAAGAAAAAAGTTTTTTTATTAAGAGAAGAGTTTTTTAATTAAACGAAAATAACACTACAACTAACTCTTGTCTCCATCCAAAATTCGTTCAAACAAAAAAAATTGCTACTGTAAATCCATGTCTTGGATTAGATTAAATGTGAATATCTAATAAAACTTTTTAAATAAGAATATTCCGAAAGAGGTGAATTTATTTTTTTGTGTAATAAACATATGAATAAAATTCATGTTATCATTATGTTTTTTTTTTAATGTTGATGTGTTAATTTTAATTAAACTATTTTTTATTATCTAATTACCATGTTACCTTTTCACATATTTTCTTAAGTAAATAACTATTCAAAATATTTACTATTTCATGTGTTTATTTTATTTTTGTGAACTGCAATTGTAGTATGTGTACGGATAGATATAAATACAAGTACAAGAGAAATGTCGTCTAGAGTTTTCATTTTATTTTGATATTTTTATATATATAAATATTTGTATTTTATATATATATATATATATATATATATATATATATATATATATATATATATATATATATATATATATATATATATATATATATAAGTGTATATTTAGGTTGTATCGGGTATTATAAAGTTTCTACAAGCCCTTTTATAAGTTTATTACATATTCAATAGATTAGTTTTTAGAATGTTATATACCTAGAAACTTGCTAGAACACTTGGTTAATTAGTAAAACCTTATTTGTGTATATGCTTTGTTTGAATGAAGATGCAAGAAAAAACAATTAATCTAAATTATAATCTTAACCCTTCTTTTATTTTTTTATATATACGATTTTGGATTTTCTATTTTCTTCTGTAATTTTAATATTTTAAAACATTATTAATTCTATTGTTGTTTCCACCTTAAATATTAACATTCATATCACATGTTTCACGGTTTATAATGACGCATACTCAACATTTACATAATTCAAAACATTTCATATTGTGGTGGTAAACAAATATTTTATATATACTATTTTTAAAGGGTAAAATTTTTAAGAATAGTTATGACATCTCAAGTTATACTTCATTATCACTACTTTTTAACATGAAAAAGAAAAATAAAAGTTAAAAGAAATAAAATATTATAAATTATCACTTATTTTTAAATGATATAGAACTTTTAAATATTTGCATCAATTTTATATTTTACTTAATTAAATATTTTTATAATATCTTAAACGAATAAAGTTCAATTAAAGAAATCAACAAAATAAAATGCGTACAGAATAAATATTAGAGCAACATAATAAATTTTCTCAGTTATGCAAATTAAAATTGTAAAAAGAATACTATCTATAAGGACGAATAAAATATTTATAAAGCTTAAGAGTAAGGTTTAACTTTTTTTCCTTCGTGTAATAAGTACAAAATAGTTATCAACTATTTATATTTTATTAATTTTTAAGTACATTTTTTCATTTTCAAAAGTTAAACACTGGAATTTTAGTTAATATATTTATTTAACTCTTAATTTTATTCATTTTAACATAAGGTTGATAATGTGCGTGATAATTTAATTTCTGACTACAAGCTTGTAATAATGTTTTGTATGAATTAAAAAAAAAAAAAATAGGACTGTGAAAATTTTATTCACAAATTAATTAGTTTAGTTAATTATAAATTCAAATTGTAACATCCCAAAAATATATGTATATCTATATCATATGGAATGCAACATGTATAATAAACCAAAAGCATTTAAGAGTGAAAGTATGATGAAGTATGATATAATACAGTCATCCAAAAGAGAGGAGAAATTTTACAACTTTGCTTGGAATGGAAGTATCTCAAAAATATGAGCAAGCTGTATACAAAACAAACTGAACTATACTATCCTAAGCTACTCTGCATTATCAGCAGCATCTGGGACATCTGAGCCATCCAGTATCTACTCCAATGGGGCATCTCCTACCTCTGCTCATGTCCAATTTGGATGATCATTGCAAAAGGAAAAGCACACACATACAAAACACAGAACAAACAATGCAAGGGTAAGCTAGATTTCTAGATAAAACATGCAATGAAAATGAGAATAAACTAACTAACAAGAAATATACAATTGATTTGGTTATAAAATATGGTTTTATTAAGTGGTGTTAGACTTAGACTCGTCCGGACTTGGAATGAATATCGAGCTATGGCGGGTTATGCACTTGTGGTGGCCTCTACTGCTTTGCAAAGCCAATTGCTATGGGTTCCACCCTACCACCACAAGGTTAGTCCGCTATCACTCGCCTTGGCCCATTTAAAATGGAGACAACCAAGACTAGGACCTCCTACTACTCTCACCACATAACATATTCTTCTCTAAGTGAGATTGAATAGTCATTAGAGTGTTAAGGAAAACCCCCAAAACTGAGCTACCTATATTCATTCCAATACTTAACTTAATCTCACCGAGAGATGACACTTGAATCATTGAATCATATTACAGCACATGGAACATAACCATTCTTTATTTATGTCATAAAAACAACTTATACATACTCAAACAATACATATTTTCATAAAAACATCACTTATTAACACAATTATTTTTTTAATATTTAATTATCAATACTAAAGTAATTCAAATGGCTTGGATACCCTCACCAATAGCTCCGGAGGGGTCAAAAACCCCCAAAACGACCTAAAGAACGTCCAAAACGGACGTCTGGAAACCCCAGAACATCAAAAACAAAAAAAAAATACTCAATCTGTCAGACATAATTCGCTGAGCGAATTTCATTGTGTGCGCTAAGAGAATTTATCTGCAGAGAAAGCGAAATTCTGCAGATTTTGACAACCCAACACCCCAAAATTCGTTCTAGGCCTTTTTATTAATTTCTAACCTTCCATTGATCTATATGATGAATTTAACTTGTCTAAGGGTTCACACATGTTCCTAACACTAAATTCTAGTGGTTATGCAGAGACTTTGGATCTAAAACTCTACTTTGATTCACTTAAAGACTCAATCTGGATGTTACCACTTAGAAGTTATCTCAGACCATTTTGGTACTCCCTATAAGTCACAATTGACTTAACTAAGTGATCCTAATAGTCTAACTCAGGCTCAAACCTCAAATTCCCATAATCACTACCCCACTTCCCCAATTTTGACTCAAACCCTCTAATTAATCTAGTTATTTACTTACTATTTATGTAATATGAATTATCACTTACCAATACCCAATTTCATATCATACACGTAGCCATACAATTTCCTAATTCATCACATGTCCATTCACACAATCCACAAATTAGAATTACTCAATCCAGCACATACATTCATTGATTCAGTTAACATCAACACAGTATCATACACAATTTACACATGCATTCAAATCAGATAACTTTTCATATAATTAGTACAAGTCAGTTAACATTCTACAAACCAGAAATTTAAAATCTAGCTTCCCTTACCTTGAAATTTTCACAATGAAGCTCACAATTTGCCTCTACAATTCCATACACTTCAAGAATCCACCCAACCCTATAGACCACAAGATAGTGATCAACAACAATTCTTTAAGCTGGAAATGAAAGGGAATTCAAAGGGGAAAACCAAGAACACATGCAATCAGCAGATTGCATGCTCTAGGATCCAAAGCAGTGGAGGAAAGAGGGAAGAACAACTTACCCCCCTTGAAATCAGAATGTGATCGGTGCCACTTGGAGTCCTCGGCGTCAAGATGGTCTAGGTGACTATGGAAGGAAAATTAAACGATTCAGATGATGAGGAATTGGAAGAGAATGCAAAGGAGAAGAAAAAAAAACTTGGAGAGGAGATGATGGCTTCTCATGTAAGAAGAAAGGAACTAAAATCAGATTTTTACCTAAAATGAAATTAGTTTAGTTTTAAATTGTTCAATCCTCTTATCTGTAGCCATGTGTCATCCCTAATTGTTGACTAATTTCCAAATCCTTACACAAATAATGAAATTTTAAGATAAAAGGTTAAAATAGTTTGGAAATAGAGACAATTTAATTTACTAAGCTTTACTTTTTCCTTGAAAATAATGTTTTAGTACATTAATAAAAAAGGTTAGTCCAAAATCCAAATAAGCTAACAATGAAACAATTAAGGAGGAAGAATATTGGTGAGATGTTATTATAGTTTATTATTTCCAATTTCGGTGTCTGAATGATTACATTATTAATTTTGTTTATAATTGATGTTTGGTGTGATATTTTGTAATTTTTTTACTGAAATATTTTTTCAACCATACTTTAATTTATTAAAATCAAATATAGGATTTTACTTCAAACTTTTAAATTCAAAACTTGAATCAACTTAATGTTAATGAATCTCTAACATATTTTCTCTCTTTCTCTTGATAATTATGTATAGAATAATATAAAATATAATTAGGAAATTACTATTACCTTATAAAAAAAACTGATCACTGTAATATATATTTTTAAAAAAAAAATTACAATTATTAATTACATATACCACTTTGAAGAAAAACTATAAAATAAAAATTAAAAACACTTATCAAATATACAATTCAGTATGTGTTTTAGTTAATTTATTTAAAAAGGTTCTTTATAAACTTTATAAATAATTCTCTTAAAAAATATTATTTTTTAATCCAAACTTTACCAAAAATGGATGGACACATGTGAAGACTTTGTTAAAATAATAATATTAAATCAGAAGAATGTCAACAAATTTTATTGTTTTGTATACAAAATTGAAAAAATAGAACTAAAATTCCTCACAAAAATAAAATTATTTTACATTTTCATTATATCTGTATTAGAAGCATAATAACAGGTCCTCTTAAGTCATATTAAATTCAGGCCAATTAAAAAATGTATTTAAATTTAAATAGATATAAAAAGAAATATTGTTTTTTCTTCGTACATCTCATATTAATACTAAAAATATTAACATACTTATTATTACATAGTGCATTTAGCAGTTAGTGATTAGTAGTTAAAACAAAAAAAACAATCATTATATTGGAGAGCAGTTAGTAATTATGGGGTACGAAAAGAAAACGTTGAAAAAAATAATTCGGGCCACAGCATAACACACAGGCCCAGAAAGCCCATACGGAGATGAGATAAAATTACTATAGAATCCTTCATGAGGATAACCATTTTATTGGCACACATTGGATATATATCAGTTGGCAACGGATATGAGTGATATAACAGATTTTGTTTTTCCAAGGTTTGATGAAGAATCTCTCTGTTTCACACTTCACTCATTTGAGCTCCTTAAGGATCATGCCTCCTTTCACAAGCTTGCATGGAATCTCCAAAACCTTAATTCCCCTGAAATGCCTTCCAAATGCACACAATACCATAAAAAGAGGACAAGTGGTTGGATTTCTTGGAAGCAAAACACAAGAGGAACCATCAGAATGTTCAGTTCAGACCACAAGAAGAGCAGCAGCAATAGGGCTTACCACTCTAGTCCTCACATGGCCATTCAGTGACAAGATTTCATCAGCCAAAGATAATGGTTTCTGGGTTGAAGATCACCCTCTTCCTCGATTAACTGTCACAAACAGTAAGCTCTCTTGTAACTAGTTAATACTTGGCAAATAAAATGAGTTCTTGAAGTTTGGTTTATTTTGTTCATTTTACAATGACTGTCTTAAAAATGATGTGAATGTTGTTATTTGGTTAGATATTGCAAATGAGAAAACGGGGACACGTTCTTTTCTTAAAAGGGGACTGTTCATGCCAGATATTGGACTGAAAGGAAGTGTGCAAAGGATTAAGAGATATTCCTTTGATCTTCTAGCCATGGCAGATTTGGTACATGCAGACACACTGAACTATGTGAGGAAGTACCTCAGACTCAAGTCTACCATCATATACTATGATTTTGACAAGCTTATCTCTGCCATTCCAGTGGATGATGAAAAGCAGCAACTTACTGATATGGCTAACAAGTTGTTTGATAATTTTGAAAGGGTAATACTCTTTCTCTTTCTCCTTCAAAATCACATGTTTTATCAGTCAGTATTATGCTATAATAGTGGCTAGACCAATTGTTGAAGTGCATTTGTTAATCAATGACAGCTTGAAGAAGCTTCAAGGAAGAAAAGTCTACCTGAAACAAAATCCTGCTATCAGGAAACTGAAGTTTTGCTTAAAGATGTCATGGACCGGATGGATGTATTGTACGAAACAATTTAATCAAACTGTTACTATTTCTCTTGTCAAAAATCAATTATACGTGTTTGATGTACAATATTGATTCCAAGAGATGGGGTGCTCTTCAAGAACATAGGAGGATGTTATGTCAGAAGAATTGCAAATGTATGATAGTGTTAACTACTATTATAGTGATTTCAATTATTGATAGATATGTATCACCACCCTGGCGATTATCTGATGTATTTATTCCACGTTAGAAACATGATAATGCTACCTTACAGCCAAATGCTTGAGTGAAAACCAATCCAACAATTATTTTAAGAACAGAAAAGTACAGAAGCACGTGACTAGCTCCACATAGAGAATGTCTTAACAATTTGGAGATTTAATTTAGTATGTCTTACGTATGAAACATTCTCAAGATAACAATGATTATTACTTTGATTCTAACACATTTGACAAAATAATCATTCCAAAAATGTCTGAGACTGACACATGTTTCATGATAAGAAAGAAGAGTAACAAGAAATGGAGAATATAAGACCAAGCTGAATTGCAAAAAGACCTACCGCAATGAGGAATCTCTTTTTAGCTAAATGAATACTTAATAACTTCTTCACTATACATTACAATCTATAGACGTGATGTAATGTAACATCACTGATGTTAGAATTGGAGTTATTTTTGGTGTAGTAGCGATTACACAAATAGGTTAAACAATATATTCATTCATTCATTGATGTATGTAAAGATTAGAAATAGGTCAAGCGAGATTCTATAGGGCGTCCATTGGTGTGACGGCGTGGTGTTCCAATTTCACATGCATTAACTCTTGATGCAAACCGGAGTGAGCATAGTGACTCTCCTGCTGAAGCTTGGTCAGGAGAGATGTTGACAAACATCAATGTTTTTGAGTCTCCACCAAGACAAGGCTGTTCAACATTGTATCCAACACAACAAATCAGATCACCTCAAATGATTAAGACAACAACAAAGAAGCATTCAATGCAGTAAAATTTTCAAAACTGCTGCATTGAAATTTTTGTTTATCAATCAACTGATTTCTGTCTAATATCCCAGCTACATGACATGATTTCTTTGATTTCCTATAGTTGAAATATATTTTAGTTATGAAATAGTTTATTAGAAATTACAATAAAGAGATGCTAACAATGTATACCATGGAAGTCCCTCATGAGATTGTGTTGAATTTAATGTACAGTAAACAACTATGCACTACAGATTATTTTGAAGTATGAACAAAGAATAATCACCTGAAGTAGGTATGTTAGCTTTGAGTTCCTGAATGGGATATGATCCTCCTTCTTGGCCAAGGCAAATATGACATCACTCAATGATGACAGACTTTTATTTATTGCCTAATTACAATAAAAAGAAAGTTTAGATTAATAGAAAAAAAATAAGTGATGCTATTTGAAATTGAAAACATCATCAGTTTACTTACTTGAGTTTCTTTCAATCGGTCCCCCGTTGACCCACTCCTCGAAAGACGCTCACTTCCAGCAAGATCAATGAGATTTAGAATGCCTTGTACTTGTTGATCAGTGCTCTAGCAGTACAACATAGGTTGCAATATGAAAACATGTTAGAATGTTTTGGAGTTTATGAAACGGTTCAACTTTTATCAGAGGAGAAACAACCATACCTCATTCACACCATAGATTCGAAGAGTGAATACAAAATGACTTCTAGAAGATTGTTCATTCATCTGAGTTTTGCCCACAGATCTAAAAGAAAAACCAATATAGTTAAATTCAACATCCAAAGGCAAAGGATTTTAACTTCTATAAGTAAATGTATCAAAGTATTTTGTTGCACTAGAACTATGTCATGTTATTTTTTCCAAAATTAGTAGCTCATTTCTCTTGATCCTATACTATGAATAATTGGGATATGCAACACAATAGCTACATTGAAAAAGAGCACTAGAAACCAATAAAGGAAGCTTATGAAGTAATTACCTGCTGTTAGCAGCTTGACTTAAAAGAAATGCAACCTCTTTTACACTCTGAACATCCACTACCGTTAGATCAGAAACATGTGTATTTCCATTGGCGTCATGTTTGATGGAGTATTGCTTCCCAGGAGTACCATTTTCCACACGTGTTGGTGTTCCATCAGATGATGACTTATTTGTAGATAACAAATCACGAATGGTTTCATTGTATATTTCCAACATAGACACCTGTTAAATTTTAAGCATAAACCTTCTTAGACCTCAACATTGCAATTCATGATCCATTACATGAATAACTAAACTGTACTTTATATCACCTGCATTTCATATTTCCAGCCCTGTGGTTTCTGAGACTGTTTTGCTTGAAATATTTGTTCTAGCGAACGAGGGATCAAGCCCTTCTCTTCTGGATGTCCAGGCCTGCCCATCATTGTATAAGTTTTCCCTGATCCTGTCTGACCATAGGCAAAAATACAAACCTGGAAAAGAAAATGTCCATTATAACATATTATCAATCAAAACTCAAAAGTCTTTTTGATTATAGGACAAAAATAATCAAAAAGGCAGTTATACCTTTTTAGCAGTTAATCTGACTAGCAATTACTCAATTGTTAGCAGTTATGCAATGCATATAATATGATTTGAAATAACATAGAAGGAATAAGAGACAACTTTAAGAGATTACCTTATAACCATCAAGAGCACTCTGCACAAGCTGTGAAATTTCAATAAAAACTTCCTCTTGTAACGCATCAGGTGCAAAAACTTTATCAAATGTGAATGAATGTTTTTGGCCTAAAATAGAAATAGCAATATAAGTTACAACATTGTTAAATTATAGTATGTAATAATAAACATACATGAAATAGAAAAAAGAGCAACTTCAAGTTCAGTATCATGAGACTTACCACTTTGTGTCAATTCGATGCCCCGTCCAGAAGCTTCCATCGATGTGGGATAAGATATAACCTTTCCTTCTGCGCTACAAGCCTCATCAGGTAACAAAGGCCGCACTCTGCAGAACACACGGATGTTCCCTTTCAGTTCCTGCAAAAACAGAGATTAATATGGTCTGCATATTGTTTTATTTTTTTTCCATCACCAATGAAATTTGGCTCAGGGAATTACCAAAATTGTATTGTGCAATTCTTTCCTCAATTTCTCCCCTACTATAACTTTATATTCTGCATCTTCCAAACGCCTTTGCAACTCATGTACAAGCTTTTGTTGCCCTTCAAATTCTGTTCTTGTCTCATTTGCAGACATATCAGAAACCTAATAAGGAACAAAAATCCAATGTATCATACCACAAGTCCAATGGGACTTCATTTTCTTTTAACTTTACGCCTCATTCATTACCTGCAGTTTCTCCTCTGCAGTGGTGAGCTTCTCTTGCAGCACCTTTATCCGCTCATCTTGCAAAGCACATTTTGCCTGTGCAGAAAAATCATCACATTTCTACATTAACAACGATAGGATGTGACATTTACCAAAAAGAACAAGATTAAACCAACCTCCAGTTCATTTGTTCTTATTGTCAAGTTGTTCAATTCGGAGCAGGACTTCTCTGTAGAATCTTTCGACTTCTCTAATTCAGTAGTCAAAGTTTGCACTTGAGATAGTTGGCGGTCCCGTTCATCCCTCACTTGTTGCAGCTCAACACGAAGTGATCCAACTTCACTGGCCAAGGCATCCTTCTGTTTTGTGGCCTCTTCTTGAGAAGACTGGTAAACCAACCAATGAAACTATTTAAGATACTAGTTGCATGATAACTAAAACGGGCTTCTGGGATTCCAAGGAAGGATAGTAATAACATATCAACATTTACGTAGGTTAGAATACATAAATAAGAACATGCTGAAGAAAGATAAAACGCACATCACATCAACTCTTAAAACTCTACAACTTTTTTAATAAATTAAATCCAATGAGAAAAAGCTTTCAAATATTTATCAATCTCTAGTTCTTCACACTAAGGACTATTATGAGATCTTTCAGAGCACTCTCATAAACACACGTGCACACATACCTCAGCAGATATCCGTAAGATCATATGGTTCCTGCTTTGTGTCAATGTCCAATGTACAAATGAAAAACCACACAGCATCCGGTTTTGTATGCAAGGACTTCTGCGATGATTGAATGTATTCATGCCAGGTTCAAGGAGGGATATAGGGCCAGTTTGGATTACATTCGGATGAAATTGGTATTTATAAAATTCTCTCTTAACCGTTAAAGGTAATTGGTATGTGTGTCCAAATTAACTACCACCATAGATTTTTACATTGGAATATGTCACAGTGGAGGAATTGATTCCAGAGGTTTGTAAAACAGGCAACAAGAAAATTTGAGTTTACTACAAAATTAATTCAACTTTTACACAAACTGCCACTCTATGGTCATTCAACTGAGCAATCAGTTGAAAAGGTAAACCCCATTTTTTCTGCGTTCTTTTACTTGAAAAGACTCTAGCAACTAGTAATGTGTTAATGTTTTAGGGGGAAGAAATTACCCCACAGAAAATCTACCATTGAAGGCTAATTATCATTAGGATAACCATAGAAATTTGTTTAACAGCAAACGTTTACCTAGAGAGTTTAGTTAAACTACAAACCATTCTAAACCAAACCAAAAATACACCTTATTCTTGTGTGAAGAGCGCAAGAACTCTACAAGCATCATTCTAGCAAACCCAGAAATTAGGTTAAATAAGATCAACCCTCGTGAAAGAGCAACATGAAAAAGGAAAGAAAAAGCACGGCCATGAAGACATGAAGTCAAGTCATTAAAAACAAGTTTTTTAAAAAATCTATGGCATTCAATGCATCCTAGAAGTGTCATTTTCATCTAAACATGCCCATTAGCAAAAAATCAAGAATAAATTAGTTATTGGATTCTTCCCAACCATCTCTACCAGCAAAAAAATGCACTTTACACATTCCAGTAATCATTGAGAGTTGCAGACTTGTAGGTATCAACTATATTGCTCTCTTACACATGACTACTAGACTTTGAATTGAAACAGTTCACACGTCAGAGCAGCACACTCACCATAGACAAAGTAAGCTGGCCCTTTAACATAGTAAGGTTCTCCACTACAGCAGCTTTCTCTTTCTCCACACGCTTAAGTTCAGTTTCAACTGTAGAAAGCTCTGAATGAAGTTTTCCATTATACTGCTGCAAGCTGGTTATGTAATCTTGTAACCGCTTATACATGTCATTCAGTGATGATATCTGTAGAAATTCATTGATGTAGACATTTGGATATAAGAATAATTTCTGACACAGCTAACAGCATCAGATAAGAAGCATAAAAAATATTGAATCGAGACTGATTATTTTACCTTCTGATTCGCACTTTGAAGATCCCGTTGTGCTCTTCCAAGATCTTCCTGAAGTGTATTCTGCGACCTCTCAAAGTTAAGCCTTGCCTCTCTCTCCTTAACAAGAGATTCTGCTGCTGCCTAGAGTTTTCAAAGATAATAAGTACGAATTATTATCAAACATTAACCTTTACGTAGCATTTTGCTCCAAAAGGTTCACCCATGAAATTCCACTGACTTGACTTGAAAATCTCACTTACTGTTTTCTCTGATTCTTCCTTCACTAATTTCTCCTGTAAAGAAGTGCAATTCCGTCTCATTTCAACAATAATTGAGTTTAGTTCATCTTCCTTGATTTTGAGTAACAACTCTGCAATTAAATGAATCTAACTGCATTAGTTCAGAAACTTGATAATGATTTTCCAAACAAGGAAAGGAGAACCAAACTCAACCTATCTCCATGCATCTTTGCTGAGCTAATTCCAATGAACTCTTCAATTTTTCTTGTTCTAGTGAGTAGGTAATCTCAAGGTCTTGGAACCACCTGATGCAAAGCTTTAGCCTTTTTATGTAATCCATCATATTTTCACATCTTTCCTGAGAGCACAAAACATGATGTTAACATAAGATAATGATAACTAACCAAGCAGTAATTCAAGTAGCACTACTATACATAGAAGCATACACTAATTAAGGACCAAAACCTTGACACCCCTTGGATCTCAAACATAAATAGCCAAAACTAGCAACCTAGAAATAAAACAGATATCACACGAACTCAATGATCATCAAGCCACAGACTTCAACTAACCTTATAATTAAATCTGTCTTTCCTTTTGGCCTTTTCATTCAGCAGGGCCTCCACATCCTCCCTGGTGAACTCTATAACGCCATAATCTGAACCAGCATTGCTTGGTGGAGCACTGCTGGGGCCAAGATCATGGCCACCATTTACAACACCATAAGATGGCCTTGTTCTTCCGTTAATAGGTGTTCCCACCATTTCTTCTCTCTGCCCCAGCTCACTGGTCCTTGTCTATGAGGAGCTCATCACCCATAAACTGGGCAAAACACAACAAAAAGATAACTTTTTTAACCGTGACATTTTACTTGCACTGAGGAAGTGTTAAGGGAAACAAACAAACAAACCCGTGACTGAAAAGGAGGTGCAAAAGGGGAAAACAAATCATGGGCATGAGAAAGAAAGTACCTTTGAACCTTGAAGAGGTTGAAGGAGTGAATGTGAATAATGGTTTACACCAGTTCTAGTTCATGGTCTCCGTTTTGAAGCTCACCACTCCACAAACTGCAGTAAAAAGAAAAGAGAGAGAGAGAGAGAGATGGAGGGAGAGAGAACTAGTGTTGTGGGGTCATGTCATGGATTGTGTTGAAAGCTAACAAGAGATGAAAGGAAGTTGCTTTTGCAAGAAGAGATTGGTGATAATCCACACACACAAACACAAAAGAGCATAAAGAGAGAGAAGACAGAGAAATGGGAGTGGATCCTTAAAAAGAAGAAAAGAGGTGAAAAAGTGTTAATGGATTATTGTTCTTGTTGTGTTGGTAAGTGGACTTCCAATAGATTGTAGATCTGTGTTGTGTTGTGTTTGGTACTGTTTGTCAGTCCGGACTTAGTTTAGATTTTTACTGCCTCCCATTTTCAACTTTTTAAATCACCTCCTGCCCATCACGTGTAAGATTCGTTTTTCCATGCACTTCATTAACTACACCAAGAAATTTAAATTTAAATATTTACTAAAGTTTATCTCTTTCACTTATTTTAAATAGTTTTATGTAAGTTATTTTTTTCTACCCTACCACTCCAACCGTTTTAAGTTTGATATTTACTTTCAAATATTTAACTCAACTGCATATTATCTGTTAACTTGTAAGAATCTTATACAAACCACACGTATTGCCTATGTTGTATTGTTATAATGAGGGTCAGACTGAAAATTATAAAATACCTGTTGATGAAGACTTCAACAAATTGAAAAGGATGTGTATATTTGCATGAAAGTGATGGTTTGGTAGCACTTAAGTTACCTTCAGGAATACGAAATGCATCCATTTACCTTAAATTCATATACGGTCTTTTACAAAACATATAGGTAAACCATATAAACCCTCTTGTTATTTTCATTTTATTATCTAAGAAAATGGCACTGGCTGAATTTTTTCTGTACCTATAATTTTTTTCTCAGCATTTTAACTGAACTTGAAAAGCATAAACAGTTACTTGTATGTGATTTTTTTTCAGCACAGTAAAATGATTTGTAAAAAAGAAACATTTTCTTGACAGTAAAATGAGAGAGATCCCAGAATTAATTTTATTCCCAAAGTGCAGGAGCAACAGACCTAGACTAGTGACAAATAAATGAATAAAATCCATTTGAACAGTCTTTAAACAAATAAAAAAAGGAATAGATTAATTACCATTATTAGTTCATTCCACTGCTGTAGCAGGATCCAACAGAACTTCATCCAAATCCTAATTAATTAAATATAAAGTTTTGCAAACTTCTTCTTAGACCTCTAAACAAATATAATTGAGTTGCGTGAGAAGAGAGTTAAGAATTTTGAGTTTGATTTGCCAAAAGGGGTTAATTAGTCTGCAAAATCTGGCAAAGTGGCAAGTTATGAAAAAGGGAAACAGTGAAGAAGGTACCATACATGATTCCACACAAGTAGTTGTTTGTTGGTGTTTCCATTCAGTTCTTGGTACTGAGCTGCATTCCTTGTCCTTTTCCTATGACCCCTCTTTTCTTTGAGGCTTCTTCTTCAACTATGCCTCTTGAATTGACTTATCCTCCTCTCTCTATGCACCAAAAAAGAGTTTTATCCTAAGCGTGTTCATTGCATTGCATTGCTACAATAATAATATAGTAGTGGACATCATTGTCCATGTTAAGTAGAATAAAGCTCAAAATTCTTTGTGTCACAATCTCACTCTAGATGTTCGGATCTTGCCCTTTCACATTGTCGGCAAAATTACAAGGGAATAATAGATAAATCACACACCATTTCTTGCTCTTTGCTTTGCATAAATTCTTATAAAGTACTGGTCTGTGTTACCAATAATCATAGTGTTAGTGTGTTGTAATGAATTCACAAAGACTATTTCAACCACAATTTAAAATCTCACTTAGCTGTCTGTAATTTTCCATTGCTAGATTGTTAAGCAATTTCGTGCTTGATTCTTAAGTATGTGGAAAGGTTAATTTCTGAAAGCTGATTACCAAGTCTTTGTTTGAAGCGGGAAGGAATATGAGTTAGGTGTGATGAGTAATAACTGCATGATTGTTTAGTAAGTATTGAATATTTATTGCTCCATGGACTCATTCATCTGCCAATAATTATTGACATTGTAATTAATTATCATTTCGGTGTATTTTACAAAGCTTTGGTCACAAACAAGTTAATTACTACATATAACAAAGTGTATATTTACCTTAAACTGTGTTGGTTTATAAATGGCATGGCATCATTTTTTTTTTATGTGTGGCCCTTTGACTTTCACATGATTGAGTACACTGAGTTTTATTATTCAGTTTAGCTTTTGGGGTTAATGTTAGTTTAACAATTCCAAGGTAGTGTGGGACAAATTAGTAGACTGATTAAAACTTAAATCAACTCCTGTAGAGATTTTTAGTTGCACTTGTTGGCCTGCAGTAATCTGCACAGTGGCTTCTCCAAGTTTCATGAACTGAAGATTATCCACAAACCTAGCTAGTACTTTACAATGAAAGTTGAACCTTGGTTGACCTAACTGAAGAACATGTCTAAATGTTTTATTCTGTTTTGTTTGAATCCAGATCATCTTAGGTTTTTTTGGTATTTTTTTCCTCTGCTATATTAAGAGGATTAAGAATACACTATGTTACTATATTAAAATTCTTTCTAATTTATTTGAAAACATTAAAATAAAGTTTATTATAGGTAAAATTATTAAAAAATAAATTTTAAATTTAATTTAATTTTACAAAACTAATTTGTCACTTATATATATTCTAAATTAATCTTATTTCTAATATTTTAACAAAAAAAAAATTCATTTCTTAAATTTTAAACTTAATCTTAAGTTTTCTCTTAATTTATAGATTAGCATGATGAGAAAATTGTAAAAGGGTACGGAAAGGAAGAGAGCATCCAAACACAAAGAGACTTATAGTATCATGATTGTCTTGGTCAATCATTTATGACTCTAGTTGCCTCAGTTCATAAATTCATACAAAATCTTATCATTTCATACATGCTATTAAATTCCTATAGTTTTTGACTTTTTTTTCCCAATATTTTGTATATCATATTAATAGAAAAGAAAAATTTAAGTTTTTTTTATAATTTGGTTGTAATGTTTAATAATGATTTCAATTACATTTTTTAATTTTAAAATATACAAACAACCGTTTTCCCTATCGTAATAAACTAAATTTAGAGAAAAAGAGAAATGTGTTAAAAAGATTAAACAAAACAAGTTTACAAACATAATCATAACCAAAAGAGTTCATTCAGCGTCCAAAAACACTGAAAACCACGAAAACAAATTTAGAAAGAAACTACAAATTTGTCTTCATAGCTGATTTAACATTTGAAAATTCAAAGATTAAATTCAAAATGTTGACATTTGCATTGAAATTTATGTTATCATTCGCTAATTAGCCTTAGATATTTTTATTCCATCATCCATGAGCATACAATATAAGTATTATATAATAATAATTTGAAATTCTAATAATATGGGGATGTAGCTCAGATGGTAGAGCGCTCGCTTAGCATGCGAGAGGTACGGGGATCGATACCCCGCATCTCCATTTTTGGTTTATTTTGGTGAAGAATAAAACAGTAACATTGCTTTTGCAAAGAGAATTCTACCTTTAAATTATTTTACACGAAACCGTTGAGTTGTCTCTGTCAGAGTCATTTCAAAAGCAGTTAATTGTGTATTAGAAAGTTTAAGGCTTACACGAAACTGTGTCGAATTAATGGCATTTACATGTCGGGCAAAAAATTGCCTATGGGACAGTTATATTTCATAAATCATACGCAACCAGGTTAATTTTGGGTCTCTTCACTGATAAGGTTGGAAGCATGGAACACGTCTCATGAAAAATTTTGACCTCATTTGCTATATTTTTGCCATCTATTTCTTTGACCAATGCCCATGTAAGATATCCAATTTCACTCCCTTTTTAACATTTTTGCGGGGTGTGTTAGTGTCAGGTTTTAATTAATCTCCTCTTTTTAGGGTACGTTTGTCCAAATAACTACCCCTTTTCGTTACACACCACAATTACGTTGATGTGTGGTTCATCAGTGTTCTTATATAAATACTTTAAACAAATTTACTTAGACTGGGTATAGCAAAACAAAAAGAACAATAATAGAAGAAATCTGCAAAATATAGCTACGGATAATTAAGGAAAAAACACACAAAAGATTATCATTTGTTACAAACATCACTATTACTCTCTTAACTATAAAACAATCTATAACATCATACGTTCTACAAACCTTAACGAGATTTTCACTGAGTAAATTTTCAGATATGAAATGTGCTTTTCATATAATTTTTTGAAGTTAGGAATAGTATACTTTGTCAAGAAGTTATCTGGCTTTCATTAAGTCTGATGATTCTTTCAATTTCCATGTTGATTTATGCAATCCTTCCTCAAAGTCGTCATTATCATGCAATTTGTGAATGAGGTAAATTTGGAGGAGTAGTGCTTGTCATCATGGTGTTTTTGTATCTTGTTTCCTTTGTTGCCACATGCTTTGAGGGCACAATTTTCAATGTTTAATTGACCATCATAATGAATTATTGAACCCTGTTAAATGAGATGGAACATCCATGGCAGTGAGAAAATTGCATGAAACTGTTCAAGGTAAATCCATACAATATTGTACAACATTTGTTTGTCTATTATATCATGTCAGTTATTACTAACAAAATAATGTTTCCTTTAAGTTGCAAGTGGATAAGTAAAAAACTTGGTGCACCTGAAGACAATGCAAGAGATTGTTAGGAGTAGAAAACATATGTAACTTGTGGTGCCAAATCTTGTTGAATTTTCCCAGTGAAACAGCTGTCGAATTATAATGCCTTTAAATGTCATGAGGCTCAGGTTCAACCAACAATAAATTTTTTCAACCAACCCATTTACTCAAACGTGAATTTCTTTTGAAATATGCATGCACAATGGAGTTGTGATGATTAATATATATGATCATGGACTTTAAGAATGAGAATTACTGCTTTTAGTACATCTTCCACAGTCATCTGATAGCAGCCACAACTTGTGACCAATTTTGATATTAGCGCGTGAAAACTATAGTTTTGAATTTGTAACTTTGTTTTTAGATGATTCTTACCAGTTTCTGTTTCTATACAGCTCAATTTCTTACAAAATCATGAATTTTAAGACCAACCAATGAAACAGTATTCTTTCATGTAGAATGAACATTTTCTGCTATTTTCTATGTATTTTATCAGAAAACTTGAAACTCTCTACAGAAGTTTATGCTGATGGGGATCATGATATTGCATTGGCTATTCCTCATATTCCTCCCAACTTTACTGCAATAGTAAAGTAAAGTCCTCTGTTCGTCTTTCAATGATCACTGTCAATCAAAATAATCATTAATAAAAAACTCTAATACTAAACAAAAAAAATCATTGCGTTTTATACACCACAATTTCTTTTTATTTCCTTCTCCTGGCATATATATATGTGTATTATACATCATCAGAAGGCCTTCTCATGCTGGCTGACATTAGTTTGAGATTTGAGAGTTTTATAACTTTGTTAAATGTTTGGTATTAATTGGCATAAGAGCTGCTACTAGATTGTGAGAAACTCTGGTTGGTTTCCACCTGTTATTTCTTAAATTTACACTGCTTCTGCATGTTCAAGCCACATCCTTTCCGAGAGGAAGATCACGACCCTGTTTGCTCTTTGGAATACGTATTTCTAAGTATATGTCATTATGTATATATGCTTCTATATTCTTCCAATCTGCATCCTCTGGCATCTCAAGCCTTCTCACATATCCATGTTCCCACCAATGGCCACACCTCCAGTCATGTGCCTTTGAGTCTCTTTGCTGCTTCCACGGTCCACTAATTTCCACAACCTTCCCCTTATCAACAACGACTTGAATGTTATTTTTTCCAGTTCCTGTTTTGACAAACCACTGGTGTCACAGAAATTTTGTCTAGTTAAGCACTTTTCTTAATTGAATCTATGGAAACTTGGCCCCATCAACTCCAATCGGCTCAAGTTCATTTATTTCTTTATTTGGTATGACTTTAATAAACATACTATGAGTTGACATAAGTTTGTGATGGATCTTTTGAAGGAAAATTCACTGGAAAGATTCAACACCAACAAAACCTGAGTTTAATCTCATAACAAAAGATTTACATCATCCTTAACTCAAAACTTTAAAAGATCCATCAGTTTGCACTATCAACTAATCGGAAACCATTCCTAATCAGAAAGTATTCTTAGTATGATTTACAAAGTGATTATCATACATGATAGTTTGTGATTAGATATTGTTAGGTGACAGTGTTACACTGTTAGAGTCTATATTGTTTATTCATAGGTGCCTGCAAATTTTATATAGTTCCTCCAGTTCTGAGATCCTATTTTGTCTTTCAGATCTATGGAATGATGGGGCAGTTTCATTGTAGCATAATTTGTTTAACATATATTAAGTTTACAACATAAGGGTAATTAAAAAGCTCTTTGCCTTACCTGGTATTTCTGCTTTTAGTATGTAGCCTTCAGCTGTCTGACACCAATCCACAGTGCTTTGGCTGGAGCTCCTTAAATGAGATAACAATACATCTGACTCAAACTCCCATAGAGGGAAGGCATCAGAAGGATCAAAGAACTTGCCAAACAACAGTGGACTGAAAAGTGATCCATCACCAAAAACCTTGTGCACTGTTGGATTAGTCTGGCTGAAGAATCTTTTGAAAGGCTCTTCTCCCAGTGAAACACACCATTTATGTGGAGTTTGATCTTCTGTTTGAACCTCAACCCTCTTGTTAGAACTAGTCATCTATGCTAGGAAAACTGAATAATTGTGAGGCTCTGGTAAAGAGAGAGTTTTGTTGCCTTTCTCTTATAGTGTGAGAGAAGCCATCTAATGAAACACAGAACAAATTCCTTTGGCATATTTGGGGGCTGTAAAGCAAGGAAGGAATATTTTCTTTTATAAATTTTTCTTCCATCAAAAGAGAAACCATGTCAGGCATATTGCGTATAGCTAAAGGATATGTGGTATCCCTATGCATTTTGGCTGTTTAACACAAGATGTGAAAAATGGAAAGGGATACCGATCAAGTCAAAGTCCTCTGACAACTGATAGATGCTCTAGCAGAATCTGTGAACCCTTATAGGAATGATTTTTGGCTTAATTAAGTTCATTATAATATATAATGTTTATGCAACCTCAGTCATTCTTTTAAGTGGCTACTGAATTATTTACTACGCATCACATTATTGGTTCTCTCAGCTTATTTTGAAGAAATAATCATTTATCTTTTTCAACTTTTTAAGAAAAAGTAGTTCTCAAACAGGCAATATCTTCAACCTCTTTCTGGTTGTTATATGAATGTAACTTTCATGTTCTATCTTATGCTGTACAAATCAAATATATTACTGTGGCAAGAGTTTTCCAATCACTGAGCTAGAGTGGGACATGCTTTGATCTATTCAATGAATCATGAGTGAATATGTACATTTTCTGTCCTGTGTAAACTCCCCGAAGATTACTGAATACACAGATTGAGCACCGACAAGCATCAACTTCTTGCTCTTTTTCTCTGCCAAGATACTTTGCAACTGGCTTATTTACCTGTTTGTCACGTGCCAGGCATGAAGAATTGATGCTATCTTGTTGCAGATTGCATGCATATGATAAAATCAAGGGAAAGGACTTTGCCATGGTGACATGTTTTAACAAGAGCAGATAAAGAAGCAGTTGCCATTTTTCTAGCTCATCCTCACAAAGTTAAATTTTTTTGAAGAGTGATAAACTGTTACAAGTGTCATTATGAAACTTTCTAATGCTCCTATTCACTTGTTTAATCTTCTCAAAAGAAAATAAGTCCTTTCCAACCTCTGAATTGTGTTATCAACCAAATCCATGGCATTAACTCCAGATTCTTCATCCACACAGAAAAGTTGTGTGGAAGGAATCTTGATTTTTCATGCCTTGTTAGGAGTGGATGTGTGTTGTCTCGATGCACATCCTCAATCCATATGAGCATCTCTACAAAAAAAATAAATAAAAAGTGTATCAGAGAAAATTCCACAAACAGTTGGTGGCATACCCTTTCATCCACTTTTCTTTGTTGAAATACTTAAACCAACCACTCTTATATACATATTAAGATAATTTGTAAGTATATAAGTGAAACACAGTTTAATAAAAAGAGGGTGTATATCAGAAATGTTATACATACATATAAATATGATGCATTTTTGTGAACTTTTGACTTATGCAATGAGGCTTAGAGCATTGGTAATCATTCATGGGGCATCTGATGGAGTAGCTTTTTTGGCAAAGGCAGTGTTGGAATCTACTTGATGGATGTTAGAATTTTCAGCACATCAGATAGTGAAAGCACTTTGGATGGTGGGGTCCTTAGGGCGGTGGTGATAACATTATCAGTTATCATTACCTTTTGAGTTAGGATAAACCAACTTCAACCAGCTACCTCAAAAATTCAGCATTTGGGAAACCAAAAAGATGTTCAATTAGACCATAAGAAAAGGGAATTGTTTTGGTAGAGTGGTGCATTACCATTTTTAAGGAGAGGTTTGACATTTAATATGTATATGTATATATGCATATGTTCATATAAGATTGTTCTTTAAGAAATCATTCCAGGGATAAAAGGGTTGGTATATTTGTCTCTTGTGGAACACTTTTTTCTTCTTCTTTTAGTGTGTATTTGATAAATATTTCTATATGAACTTTCTAAAGAATAATTATATATAGGTTTAATATCTATTTTGGTCCCTCCTTTGGGAGGGTTTGTTCAAAGTGGTCCCTCCTTTTTTCAAAAGTTCACTTAAGTCCTAACTTTTGCAAAAATTGTGCAAATCAGTCATTTTTTGTAACGGCGTTAACTTTGTTAACGGCAGAACTGACAGGTGGCTAATATTTGATGATGTGGCATTGTTATGTGTTTTAAAAAAATAAAAAATTGTGACGTGTAAATTAAAATAGTTAAACTTAAATTAAAAAATAAATTGGGGTAATTTGGGATGGCAAAAAGCAGTTAGTAACAAGTTAACAACCAAATCAAAAAAACAACAAACACATCAGGAGGTGGAGCACATCTTCGGTGACCTCTGGCAGTTGAAGGCGAGATCCCTCCATAGCCACCCTTTCATATGACTCTTTCCTCCGTGAAGTTGGAGGTTGCTTTCAAGATGTCTGCATGTGTGAAAACTGTCTTCAGGTGAAATATTTTAACTGTGTCAGAATATTAAGGTGAAGATCCAGAGCTTCTTGAATCATGTGTTATTAGAGCCAAAACCAAAGACCATTTTGTGGGATTTTTCAAGACTTTTTGTAATGTGCTATTTTTATCATCAGAGATGTTAAAGAACTTTGGGAGTATTAAGTGGGGGTCACCCAAATATGAATCCTTGTCAAAAGTGAGTAAGAAATATGGGAAATGTTCTAGAGAAATTGTTCCTAGACAAATCAAGATCATGTAGAAACTTCATGTCGCCAATTTCACTTGGAATTTCACCAAAAAAACTGCCAGCAAATCATTCCTAAGCACTCACTAGTAGAGCAGGTTGAGGAGGTCCTCCACGACAACGTCCTCCCCTAAGTGCTGCGGCGGCGGCTGCTCAAACGAGCCAGAGCTTTCGGCTAGGGTTTGGGTTGGGGCTTCAGCGCTTCGCTCGTTCGGCGTCGTTCCCTGGAGTTCCTCGGCTACCGCGGAGGCGAGGGGTTGGCGAAGCTTCTCGAGCTCGTCGATGAGGGTGAGAATGGAGGGTTTGGTTCGTGGAAAATCTTCCTGCTCCTTGTTCAAGGTTTTTCCCAGGGAGAGGGACTCTTCCATGGCAACGATGCGGTTCATCTTCTTGCGGAAGGCGCGGGTGCGCTTGTTGATTAGGCTCATCACAAGGCCATCAGCGACGTCGGGGCTTGCGGTGGTCGCCATTTGCAACCAAGCACCTCCTTCAACAAATAACGTCTTTCCTGAATGGCAAGAAGCAGTTAGGTATGGGAAATTGAAAGTGAAAAATGCGAAGAGGAAAAAGGAAGGAACCTTGACGAATCTTCCAGATGCGAAGGTGAAATTGCTTCCATGCTAGGACGTCGGATTCGGGTGAAGGAGACAATGACGAGGAAGACGCGGATTCAATTTACTTAATCCATTCCAAATTACCCCTTAATTCCTTTTTTAATCCAACCCTAATTATATTCATTTACACGTCATCATTATATATATTTTTAAAACAAATTACAATGCCACATCATCAAACATTACCCACCTGGCAGCTCTGCCGTTAATGAACTTAACGCCGTTACCAAAAAGGACCAACTTGAACAGTTTTTGCGAAAGGTAAGACTAAAGTGAACTTTTGAAAAAAGGAGGGACCACTTTGAACAAACCCTCCCAAAGGAGGGACCAAAATAGGTATTAAACCTTATATATATACACACACTTTTGTTTTATCTATATTTATTATATATTTTTTTATTTTTTTCTCTTATTATCTATTATTTTCACTTTTTTAAAATATATATTAACTATTATTTTTGTGTCAATAATATTTTTCTTTTGTAAATTGCATTATTATTGAAGTTAGTTTTAACATATTACATTTGAATAATTTTGTTCAAAAAATAAGTTGATAGTGATATTTGGTATAAAAAATTATCGAGCTTAAATGTTACTGAAGATTGTTTTAACTTAAAAGTAATCCTGAACTTAAAAATAAATATTTTTCGCTATGAAATTAAATATTATTTATTTAAAATTACATTAATTAATATTTTAATTTAATCTGCATTAAATCAAACACACATTTAGACTTACTTGAGAATATAATTTATGGTACTGTGACAGTTCCCATATTAATTTGTATGGAACTAACATAATAGGGAAGGCAACGGGTCGGGCCGGGCACGGCTAGTGTTTATCCGCAACTTAATCCGATAAAAAAAAATTCACCTGTTATCCGTACAGATATTCACTTAAAAAATATATGTGGATATTTTAAAACCTGTGGATACCCACAAATATTTAAAAAATATATTTTTATAAATTATTAAAATAAAATTTAAATAATATTACAAAAAAATATATAAAATATAATATAGATTAAATTAGATATAAATCTTCTTTCTTTGTTGTGTTCTCTTTTGATCTTTAATCCTTGTTCAGAATGTCATCCACTTTGATGGGTTGTTGACATGCAGAAGACACTCTCACGCTCAATATATAAAAAGGTGTAAATTTTATTAGAATAGAAGAGGAAGATTGTACCTAGACATCAATTGTACCTGTTAATTATCCATAAATGACAATTAATTCTGATCGGTATATTTCATATATAGTACAATTTTAATTAAATTTAACCTTTTAAAATATAAATTAATGTTAATTTTAATTAAACTTAACTTAATAAAATAAAAATTAAATTTTTATTTTTATTCTTTTTTGCAAATAGCGGATATCCGTGGATACGGATAGTATAATACCCGCACCCGACCCGTTTATAATCGGGTATTAAAACATCCACTATCCGCGGATTTCGGATAATAAATATCTGCGAGTATCAGCTATCTGTTGCGGATTTTATCCACGGATATCCGCAGACGGTGATTTTTTTGTCATCCCTATCTCATAAACATATTATTTAAGAAATCACAAAAATTATTATCGTTAAAATAACTCTTATTGTCCTTCACATCCTCATTATTACCCCTACAAAAATTAGTTAGTGAGGTCATTTTTTCGTCTAATACAAAAATATGTTTAAATTTCATAGAAATTAAACAAATATAAAATTGAAAATATTTCTAGTAACCCAAAACATAATTTATCAATTATATGGTGAGTAAAAAATAATATAATTTAAAAGAATACATGTATAAGAATTTCTATAGCTTATATACAAAATAAATAAAGGATTCATATAATTTAGAAGTTAAACATTACAATTATACGATGACGATATCATATATTAAAAATAAAAATAAAATATTTTAAAACAATTATAACCATTTCACCCGAAGGCAAGGGTGGTTAAATATTAAAGATATACTACCAGTTCATACTATCTATTGTTTTTTTCATTTTTGTCTGACCTTTTAATTTTGAAATGTATTTCTTAATGTATTGTGAATTGCAGATACACCAATTAAAGAAATATAAGGTTAATAAAGTATAAAGTTTATATGTATAGCTAATCAATATTTATTTATTTTATGTACTGTAAAATCAATAATAAATGCATGATTTTACAATGGCTCTTAAATTTTGATGTAATTTCCACAAAATTAGAAAATGGTAAGAACAAAAATTGGAAAAAAAAAATGAGAAGAAAAAAAAGAGAGAGAAAGAGAAAGAAACATAAAAAGGAGAACTTGTGTTGGACAGTAGGCGCCAATGTCCTAATCCAGAAAAATAGATAGGACGGCCCTTTGTGCTAGGGTTTCTGGCGCCAACAAATTTTTCATCATTGCATGGTAACCCAGAAAGCACAAAATCTCATTCATCAACTTCATACTATAACTCACGTTATTACAGCAACAAATGTTGTCGTTACATTACATTCTCCCATGTTTCATTATCAACAATAACAAGAACAAGGTCTATTTGCATTGATCTGGTAGCACGTGTTTGTTTTTTGTGCTTTCTTTTGATTATCACACGCAAAGAATACAAACGATCATTTATTAAATTTTGTTTTTCGTTTGTAATTGCGTTGAATTTGATGAATCAGCCATGTGCCAAGATCCATTGCAGAATGTTAAATTTGCATTTCTTGTTATTATAATTATTATAACAAGCTGTTGAAGGTCGAATTTGATAAGAAATCGGAAATTTTGGAGAAGATAGAAAGAGGTGGATTTGCTTTGGTTGATTATGTATTATGATCCTAGAATTGTGCAAGTTACAACATATTTGGTTTGGAATTTGTGTTGACAAGGCAGTGATCATCGTAACGGGTTAACGGTGAATGATGAAAAATAATTTTGATTGGGAAAAGAATGGAAACCTGCATATTTGTTGGTTTAGAGCTTGATGTAATACGAAGAAGAAGAAGATGAAGCAGTTTGAAATGGGTATCAAAAAGGTTATCTTTTGCAGCATTTTGGTTTTTCATGTTTTGGTCGTAGTGAGCAGTGAAGAGAAAAAAACTGAAGAAGAATTCATCAGGCAGTTATTTGATCCTACATCTGGACTATTAACTGAGGATACGGTAAGACTCATTTCATTACTAAATTATTATAGATATGTATATTGACTCTGAAATTGGTTATAGTTTCATGACCACAGGCAAAGGTATTATGGATAACTTGTTGGGAAGATTTGATTCGATTAAAGAAAGAAGTCTTATGCCTCCCAAAGGAATGTTGCAGAAACAGCAATCAAGTTAATTTTGGCTCAGTGGCCAGACAAAACATTCAACAAATGATCAATGCATGTTATCCTCAATTAAAGGAAAATGTTCTTAAGTGTTTTAGAAAACACCATTTTCCAATTCATGCTCTGAAGGAAGAGGATGCCTCTAAGATCTGGCATTCAACGTCACCTTCATCTAGAAGATATCTGGGTCAAATTTTTCCACGGCAGCTATCAGAAACAACAGCAAACAAGGAACATGAATTACATATAAGCATTAAAGTTAAAGAAGATACAAAAGCATCTGGAACTAGCATGGCAATACCTCTAGTGGTAGCAGTTGTAGCTGTGGTATTAGTCATTTTATGTTGTTATAGATTTTGTGGGAGTGGACAAGTTAGCCAAAATGATGAGAGACCCCTTCTCAGCATGAGCATGAATGACTACTCAGTTGGTAATACAAAAGTTTCATTCTTGAATTGATGTATATATTTATATTACCTTACCTGCACTATAATCTTGACAAAATGTAGATGAATGTTATTACAGGTTCTTCTTCGAACAATAATATTCAATTCAAAAGCTCAATGAAAAAAGAAGGAGAAATTGGTATTCAATCAGTTGTTGATGAGAAGAGAAAATCTGTGTCGTTGAATGAAAGTGAAACAGGAGAAGTTGGTAGTCGTTCTGTGAGAGCATCATTTGAACTAAAACCTCCTCCTGGGAGAGCAGCATCAAATAATGGATTGCTTCCTTTGAAACCTCCTCCTGGAAGGACTGATCTTCTTCCTCTAAAACCTCCTCCTGGAAGACCAGATCTTGCTCCTTCTCCACCTCCTCCTCCACCTACTCCACCTCCTCCACCTCCTCCACCTCCTCCATCTCCTCCTTCTACTTCTAATTCTAATTCTAATTCTAATTCTAATTCTGCACCACCACCTCCTCCTCCTCCTCGTGCACCACCAAAGCCTACCGGTGCTGGACCTCCACCTCCTCCACTTCCTGGCCGCGGCCCTGGCCCTGGCCCTAGAGCACCACCCCCTCCTCCTGGCAAAGGCCCTAGAGCTCCACCACCACCTCCATCTAGAGCCAAGGCTGGTCCTCCTGGTGCTGGTCCTAGGCCTCCTCCACCCCCAGGTGGTGGTGCAGGTCATGCAAGAGCTCCTTCCAATCCAAAGGTTGTTGAGGAAGCCAATTATGAAGGTGAAGATTATGTTCCTAAAACTAAGTTAAAGCCTTTCTTCTGGGATAAGGTTCAAGCTAACTCAGATCAAGCAATGGTATGGAATCAACTCAAAGCAGGATCCTTCCAGTGAGTAGTATACATCCCCAACATCTCTTTCTCCTAAACTTCAATTTCCTTTTTATTCTTAATGGTGAATGTTTTATAGGTTTAATGAAGAAATGATCGAGACACTTTTTGGCTTTAATGCTGCCACTACCGATAAAGGAAAGGCCCAACCAAAAAAAGAGGCTGCTGCCCAAACTCCCCAACTTATTCAAATCGTTAACGCAAAGAAAGCACAGAATTTGTCTATTCTATTAAAAGCATTAAATGTCACCGCAGATGAAGTTTGTGATGCACTTCTTGAAGGTCACTCACACTCACTTTTTTTTACAATTACTTACAATGTTAGATTCATCAAAGATAACGACAACAAAGAGAAATGTAAAACAAAAATAGTTTATTCTCGACAGTTTTACTACCATATATAACATATTTAAATCATTTTTTGTTTGATCAGGAAATGAGCTTCCCACAGAATTCCTTCAAACCTTGTTGAAGATGGCACCGACGCAGGACGAAGAACTTAAGCTTAGAGTTTTCAGTGGTAATCTAGCACAACTCTCCCCTGCAGATAGGTTCCTTAAAGCCATAGTTGACATTCCTTGTTCTTTTAAACGAATGGAAGCATTAATTTACATGGGTACTCTTCAAGAGGATCTCACCAGTACACGAGAATCCTTTGCAATTTTAGAGGTATGATTTCCAGATTCCACCTTTTCCTCTACGAAAACCAAACCCCCTTCTTCTAATTTTCCTTTCACTTTCATATTATGATGTTAGGTTGCTTGTAAAAAGCTGAGAAGTAGTCGATTATTCCTGAAACTTCTTGAAGCTGTTCTGAAAACTGGGAATCGCATGAACGATGGGACATTTCGTGGTGGTGCACAAGCATTCAAACTTGATACACTGTTGAAACTATCTGATGTGAAAGGAGTAGATGGCAAGACCACACTCTTGCACTTCGTTGTTCAAGAGATAGTACGCACTGAGGGCATAAGAGCAGCACGCATGGCAAAAGAGAGTCACAGTTTCTCCAGCATTAAAACAGATGACCTTCTTGAGGACATCTCGATTGAATCAGATGACCACTATCGTGAACTTGGTCTTCAAGTGGTTTCATATTTAAGCACTGAACTTGAAAGCGTTAAGAAAGCAGCAGCTTTAGATGCTGATGGTTTGGTAGGAACAACTTCAAGAGTAGGGCATGGTCTCATAAAAACAAGAGACTTTGTAAACAAAGATTTGAGCAATACGAAGGGTGATAAAGGGTTTATTGAGACAGTGAAGAGCTTCGTAGAGAAAGCTGAGGCTGATGTCAAAAGTTTGCTAGAAGAGGAGAAGAAAATCATGGGTCTGGTGAAGAGCACTGGTGATTACTTTCATGGAGATACAGGGAAGGATGAAGGGTTGAGATTATTTAACATAGTACGAGATTTCTTAGTAATGTTGGATAAGGTGTGCAAGGAGATACAACTTGCACCACCAAAGAAGCCAGCACCAAAAAGTGGAAAGCAAGAAACACCTAATCAATCTAGTGCAAAGCAAGAAACACCTAATAATCATTCTAGAAAACCTTCTTCCTCTGATAATCTTCCTCCTGCTCATGATTTAATTCGTCAAAGAATTTCTCCAGTAATTGCAAATAGGAGGACAGATGACTTTAGTTCAGATGATGACAGTCCTTAATTAGGTTTAAGTTGGAAGTGCTACTTGTAAAACTCCTCCTTTCTTTGCCCATGTCCTTGTTGTATAGCTTTAATGTTGTAATAGAGTCACCACTTGCTTATACTTGTCTAATTTTGAAGGGAAGATATTGTCTTGTTAACCATTTAAATGTAGATTCATGTTTTTATCAACATTCTTTTTGTAGAGATGCATGATTATAATTTCAGTGTCCTTTCTATAATGATTCAAGTGCATATTCTAAAGAGAAATACTTGTTCATGGAAAATAACATTCATGCTTATAAACATTTTGTTTAGATGATGGATGTTAACATCGTTACTCCTTTTGGTGCATAGCATACCCAAGAAACACACATATCGTAAAGCAGAGTGTCAATTTGTTTGGATTCTTTGAAATATGCATAATTGCTACACAAACAAAAACTTGTGGAGGAAAATTTGTACTACTAAGGGTAACCACTTTGATAATGAGAGTCTCTAAAGGTATTTGAAACTTACTAGAACTATAAGGGATCTGATTTATAACATATGTTATCACTGTAAGAGTCTCTTCCCAATGAGACAAAGGCATATGAGCCTCTAATAATAAAGAACCTACTAACTCTAAGTGCTAATGTTTTTTGCTCGGAAACACCGTTTTGCTTTTATGTATTAGGACAAGTAGTTTGATGAATAATCTCATGTATTTTCAAGTACTTCTTGAGGTCTAGACTATGGTAATCACCACCATTGTCACTACAAAGAACTTGAACCTTTGCATTGTATTGGATTTCAATCATCTTATGAAACTTTTGAAATATCAAGTTCACTTCTCTTTTGGACTTCATTAACCATAACCAAGTCATTCTTGAACTGCCATCTATGAAAGTAACAAACCAACATGATCCTCTTAAAATATAAATTTTAGAAGGACTTCAAACATTCAAATGTATAAACATAAATAAGTGAAAAGGAACACAATAGATTTTTACTTATTCATATACATCACAACCAAAAACAGGTACACATCAATCTTTGCAAATAATAAAGAAAACAATTTTTTCAAGTAACTAAATGAAGCATGTCCTAGACTTCGATGCCATAGCCACATTTTAGTTTCCTTTTTCTGTTTGGTAGAATTATTCACGGTTAATTTTTAACTTCCCAAAATCATTCAACACCAAGCCCAAATAGTGTAATCTTCTTTGTTTAACACCATAACCAATCGTCTGTCTGGTCTTAATGTCTTTAAACAAACAAAAAGTAGGCCAAAAAATAACAATACAATTTAGGATTGCGATAATTTGAGAAACAAAGAAAAAGTTATATTTTAGAGATGGAACAACTAAAACAGAACTCAAAGTAAAATTATTAGTAAGAGTTAAAGGATCTTTTTCTAATAAAAGAAGTTGTGTCACCATTAGAAATAGAAATAAATTCTTTTAGCTTTTGTTCACTTGAATGGATTTGAGAGGATTTGAACATAAAATTTTTTTGTTCTTTATTTGATTGGATTTGGAGGTAAGTGAGAGTGAATTTGGAAGTAAATTTTTTTAATTTGTCACATAAATTAAATCCTACACTAATTCTCATAAACTTTACTTCCAAATCCATTCTTACCTCTAAATCCACTCAAATAAACAACAACAAAAATTTACCTACAAATCCTCTCAAATTCATTCAATCACTCTCTCTCAAATCCATTCAAGTGAACAAGGCATTAAGGATGACTTTGATAAGACAAGGTCGTTTAGAGAGACTAAATTGTCTAACAATTTGAGTTTTGAAGTTTAACATCGAACATTGTGAGTAAAGTGTCTAAGAGAAATGAATACTAAAACACCTATTATAAACACAAGGTAAACAATGATGTTTATGCAGTTATAAAAGATAAAAGCTATGTTTTGATAAAAAAAAGTGCGTCTAAAGACAAGCAAAGTTAAATGTTGTGTATACACTACTTTAAAAGCACAGACTTATGCTAAAAGCTTGTATTACGAATCATGCCTAAACATTCTCTAAACGTAAAAACTTTAAATGCATAAATGTATTACTTCTTTGTTTGTTTTGCTTTTGTTCTCTTTATTTTTGCAGATAATGACAATACCAAGCTTTATTTAAAAGTTTTGTACATGGATCAAAAAGACGTTAAAAGATAGGAAGACATTATCAGAATGTTTCCTTAAAGCTTTATGTTTTGTACAAGGTTGTACACACTCTCATTACTAAAGCAATATTGCTCTTCCTAAGATGCAGAATAGTACAAATCTTTGTACCCGAGGTCACCTACCCTCAAGGAGGTCAACTCTCTTTGAGTAACGAATCTTTCTCGAATATGGCTATATAAGAAAAACTCGCTGAAAAGAAGAAAAGATTATAACAACAATTCTTTGAATCATTATGTTGTTATTCTTCTTCTACGCCTACATCATCGAAGTCTTTCTTTTAAAGAGAAAAAGTCTTTTCAAGTTTTCATATTTCATACTTGTGTTATTGCTTTATTTATTAAATGTTTTCTTAAACACTCATTTGCAAACACAAGTCCCTAACAACTACTGCAGTTTATCTAATCTCTACAATAGTCATTAAACATTAGCTTGTGAAAAGATTTTAAAATACTATTCACCCACTCTCCTCCTTTTTAATGTTTTTCTATATTTCATATAGTAATGAAAAACAAAAAAATATACATTAAACCGCTCTCTCTTGTTCAAAGGGAAAAAGTTCAACTATTAGAAGCAACGAACCAAAAGACTTTAATTAGGACCTCAATAGTATTAATATTTTGCTTGAAAACTATTTAGAACAAACTTTTTGTTACAAAAGTTTTAGTTTTGTTTTAATAATTTTAGTTTTGATAGCTTTAGTGTCTGTAGTTATATGTGATAGTTATGTTAAAATATATTTTTTTTTCATGTTTTTGGTAAATTGTAAATATAAAAGAAATATTTAAAAAAAGCATTTGACATGGTTAGAATACTAACCGACATAAAATGACGTCGGACTATATCATGACGTCTTCTGACATTTCTTAGTGTACAATTTAGTTGTTCAACATTAGAAAATTATGCTTTTAGTTCTTTTTATCAAATTTTTTTTAATTTTATTTATTGTTTCAAGCACGTTTCATTATAGCATTTGGATTGTTTACACGGTTTGACACATTTTTGCTTCAATTTTAACTGAGAAACACGTTTGAAACAGTAAATAAAGTTAAAAAAATTTGATAAAAATGACTAAAACCAGAGTTTTCTAAAGTTGAAAGACTGAATTATACCATAGTTTGGAAAAGTGACTAAAACCAAAATCCACCCAAAATATAGGACTAAAAACATATTTAACTCATTTTAAAAATTTATAAAGTAATCAATTACTTTTAATTTTTCAATTTAATTTTTACTATTTTTATATTTATTTAATTATTATATATATAATTATTAATATTTAAATTATTTTATTACTAATCTTTCTATATTAATAATATTAAAATTATATACATTTATTATATTATATTATATTATTGATTATGTTTAGGTATATAGAGTGAATATAATCAATTGTATCATAATCTATTACAAGTAAAATTGTGAAATATTACTTTCTGTGATACTTCCTTTTCGTTTCTTCTCATTAGTGAGGATGTGCTAGATAACTTCTAGCAAATCCGGGCAAAATATTTTTTCATATCATTATATCCTAATATACCATCTTTTTTACGCTTTCTTCTCTGTCCTATAGTACTTATATTTTAATATTAACATAATAAAGGATAGTTTTGTAATTGAATACAAGTTGTTGATTTTTTATTTTTCATTTATATTACCTTTAAACTTAATTTATTTAAATACTTGCAATTGAAACATAGGAAAGGAGAATACATATTTTTATTTTAAATAGAGGAGAACGAATACATGGTATTTCTGTTTGAACTGGAAAATAAATATTTTAAACTTAATTATAAAATAAATATTAATTGTGAGTCATTTTAGACTATCCATTCTAAGATTTTTCAATTTGAATGAAAGAAAGTGAAATCAACAATAAAATCATCTTAAGCAAAATAATAAAATTCAATTAAATAATACATTTAAAAGTAAAATATTTTTGTACCTTTTCTAACAAGAATCTAACTTTTGTAAATACATAAAAATACAGTTACCTACTAAGAGTTTTAAAGTTCAGAACCTTGATTAAGCTAATAAATTGCGTAAAATGCATTATGAAAAAGCATTTCAGAAACAATGTTTTTAACGTAAATACTTTAATTAATTGAAATGAAATACTTTAAACTCTGACGAAAAAACAAATTAAGTGCAATAGGAAAAACTCATACTCTTAATCTTAACATTTTAAGTAATCCAAGTGAAAAAAAAAATGTAAATTTAAGAAAGGGAAGAAAACAAGAAAAATAAATAATTCACTAAACTAATAAGAAAATATTTCAATTAATTGAAGCACAAATATAAAGAAGAGAAATCTGAAGAATGAATATTTGATATAAATTAATGAATAAGGATGAGTGTTTTGGTAAGTGAGATGGATGGTCTCTCTCCATTGAGTATTTGGTCAAAGTTAATTACATTTTGAAAACATGAATAATAAATATATAAGTAAGGAATCATCTATTATTTTATTTTGAATTTCTATTTATACTATTTAATACACTTTTTATTAATGACTATTTAAATATAACTAATCGTGATTAAGTTATTGGCTATCATAATTTTTAGAGTTAATCTGTTTTATCTTTGATTATTTGGTCATTATGACACTAATGTACTTTTGATCATCCGGTCTAGGTTCTATTAGCAATTGACCAAACAAGACATATTGAAACTCAAGCATCATCTAATTTAAGTTGTGAAAAAGTTTATACTTTACTCAATATTATGTAACGTTTTCTGCATTGGCCACTCATGCTGAATTATAGCATATAATCATGTTTTCAACAAGGAAACTTCTCAATTCTTCTTCATACTTGAATTATATCTCATTCATTCATTTTTCCTCTAACATTAAAAATAAAGTATGAAAAAGAATTAAAAAACATTTTTATTGAAAACACAAATTATACATATTGAGTAGCCAAAGATGGTATTAGAAAATAATGACATGAAAAAACATTCTACCAGAATTTACTACAAGTTATCTAGCACATCCTTACTAATAAGAAGAAACAAAAAGGAAGTATCAAAGAAAAGTAATATTTCACAATTTTACTTGTAATACATTATGATATAATCCATTATATTTAATCTATGTACCTAAATATAATCAATAATATAATTGATTGTATTATATAATATAATAAATTTATATAATTAATATAGAAAGATTAATAATAAAATAATTTATATATTAATAATTATATATATATATATATAATAATTAATTAAATATAAAAAAACAATAAAAATGAATAAAAGTAATTTGATTAGTTTATAAATTTTTAAAAGGTATTATCTCAATTAAATCTGTAGCAAATTTTCATTAAAAAAAATTGTATTCTCCTTCATTCTTTATTTTCTCTCTTAATTTGAAAATTCAATTTTCACTCTATTTCTGTGGCTTTCTTTGCTGGGATTTACAACCTAATCCTACACACCTTCAATACTTCAACGTCATTTTAAAGGCATTAATACAGTAACACTACATTTTCTATATGATAGTATTAAATTAAAAGCAGTAGTTTAAAATTCATTACTTATGCTAAATTTTAATTTTCTAGAAAAATCACATATAACCTTCTGTTCTGCTTAAAGATTCAGAGAAAATTGATTAGATTTCTATTGAAGTAATTTGCCTCTGGGAATCATTGTCACAAACTTCCCGCCATAATCCTTTTCCTTTCCCGGGACGATGTTAACAAATCCTTTTCTAAAGAAAACACGCAATTGGGATTCCATTTTCCTTTCCCTCCTAACCTAAGGAATTAATTTCAATCACATAAACTCCAAATAATTTCAAAACAATACTCAGATTCAAGAATCCAATACTCAGAAACCGAGTACTACTATTCTACCTTGGAAACAGTGTCAATGTGTCACAATTTCCAACAAACAATATTCCATATTTTTAAACTGAAAGTCGAACATTTCACCATAGCAAGGGTGTGTTCACTTGAGAGTGATCGAAGGAGATGATTTGGAGGAAAATGATAGAGTGGATTTGAGGGTGATTTTTTTTGTGTTTATTTGAGTGGATTTGAAGGTAATTGAGAATAAATTTAGAGGTAAAGTTTATGAAAATTAGTATAGGATTTGATTGATATGACAGTTTTGAAAAAATTGTTTAATTAATAGAAATTAAAGATTACCAAAATATCCCTAAATATTAAAGTAATATAAAATTATATTTGTTAATTTTATATTTAATTGTAAAAATGTTTATAAAAAATAAAAATTAATTATTAAAATTAATTTTAAAAATCTAAAAAAATTATAATTTAAAATATGAATTTATTTTTTTTCTCATAAGTGTTTAGGGAGGGAGACGTTTATACTGGCAGTGTCATAAAGTTTCATTTCACAAGTACATATGCATCTCATATTCAATTGGAAAAAAACAACAAACCTGAAACATAAAAATCATGGAAGGGTACAATGTTTTTGGAACCTTTTATCGAGCTTTAGAGTTGGTATAAGAAGGGTAAACATGACAATTACTCTCCATCCACCCCAATCATCTCATAGGAGCAGGTGATAGAAAAATTGGGCATCTCGCAAATCCCTGAAACCAAACACAATCTTAATCGCAAACCATCGCCCACAAATCTTCGTCTACAGTAATTTCTTCGCAAATGAACACAGCCTAAATCTCCCAAACATGTCATTAATCTTTCAAAACCTAAATTTTGGAATATTTCAAAACCCTTTCATTTTCCACAAATGCATCAGTTTGTGTCCGACACTATGGAAAATAGCAAACAATGGGTGATATCGCTTTATAGTGCACAGACAGAATATAAAAAATTAACAAACAAATTCATCCAACTCGAAGAAGCAATGAATTTTATAAATAACAATTGTTAAAAACTTAATAACGGGAAACCCACAATTTCATCCATCCTTCTTCTGGCATCACAGCATTTTCTATAGACAACATTCCTAACAGAGACCCTAACTACAATTACAAGTCAAGAGGATCAAAAACTACGAAGCATAGAGTCAAGATCGAATAAAATTAAGGTTTTCTAAGAACAAAGGCAGATTTAAGAGTCGTCGTCAGCTCCACCACTCTTGGATGAAGCCCCGGCTTTCTTGGGAAGCAGAAGATTGTGAATGTTAGGCATAACACCACCGTTTGCAATGGTGACATCACCGAGAAGCTTGCTCAACTCTTCATCGTTCCTCACTGCCAATTGAATGTGGCGAGGAACAATCCTAGTCTTTTTGTTATCTCTTGCAGCATTTCCAGCCAACTCAAGAACCTGAAAAAAATCAAACTCCAAACTATTAATTGAAGCCAAAATAAAAAGAATTTCAAATCATCCAATTGTTCGTAAGTAAATATATGTTTATTCCCTCAAATTAGGAAAATGACCCTCATCAAAATTCAAACCCTAGATCTAACCACATCGAGCCATAATCTATATAGCAAATTCAAACTAGGAATTACCTCAGCAGCAAGATACTCAAGTACGGCGGCGAGGTAGACAGGAGCACCGGCGCCAACACGCTCAGCATACTTTCCAGCCTTGAGAAATCTGGCTATACGACCAACGGGAAATTGAAGACCAGCTTTGCTGCTCCTGGAAGTGGCCTTTTTAGCGGCGCTTGATCCTAGGGTTTTGCCTCGTCCTGCCATTGATGAACCCTTACCTAGTTACCAGAACCTGAACAAAAAGGTTTGAGATGCTAGAAATCCCCTTGCAATCAAGTTCCACTGAGTCAGGTAATAGAAAGAAAGAGTGTATTCGAAAATGAAGCTGCGATGTTTATATAGTAGACTGCCTGTAAACTCAGCCAATGAGAGTGGAAGACACGGATCGATGATGCCTACCGTTGGATTGCACTTTTACAAACGGTTCAGATACTGCATAAGATGGGCTTCAGTGGAGGATGTGAATTAAGTGAACCACTGTAATAAAAAGCTAGTGGTACCAATCTATATTTAATGTACATCATAATGGTTAAATATATTATATCGATCTTTGATTTAATTATCAAAATAATTTTAATTTAAATTTAATTCAATTTTAATTTGTTAGAAAAATCCTAAACTAATTTATCTAGTTAATTAAAATGGATATCAATTATACATTTGATCCATTTTATTAGTTATAGATAGAACTTAAACTTAATTTTGAAAAATTCAACTTACATTTACCCTTTTGATGATATTAACAGAGATTTTTTTTTTAATAAAAACAAATACTAATTTTGCTTTATGTATTTGGTTAATCTAGTCTTTTATTTTTCTGATGAAAATTGTAATAATAGTTTAATGGTGCTAAATTTACATCACACGTATTAAATGTTATTAATTTATGATACTTATTATAGATATAATGTCTCATATTAAAATAATTTAAAGAAAACTAAATAATTAATGAACGAAAATTGTTAAATGGAAAGAAAAATTGAACAACTTGGCACTTTCATTTTAATTTTGTACAAAAATTTTTATAGTAAAAACTCTAACTAATTAGATATTCTATACCATTATATAAAAATACATAATTTATTCTCATTTTACTCTTTAAAAAAATTTATTTATAATAATTACTTTATCAATTAAATCTTTGATTTTTTTTAAATTGATTATTTTTTATTTGAACATTTTTTTAAATATAGATATATTTTAAAATTAAAATAATTATTTATTATAATAAAGTATAGTAATCACATATAATACAGACACCCATATATATATATATATATATATATATATATATATATATATATATATATATATATATATATATATATATATATATATATATATATATATATATATATATATATATATATATATATATATATATATATATATATATATATAATATTAAATAATTGATGTTCTTTTACCTAAAGTCTCTGAAAATATTTTGATAAAGTCATGTCAAATTAGATTTATTTCAGATATAAAATAAACATAACACATTTACACATAGCAGATATACCATCTATTTTATATCTTAAGCAAAGACTATTCTACAATATGTTTTAAAAATATGTATATTAAATTAAAATATGTTATAACTTTTATTGACCTTTGTTGTTGACATATTTTTGTAACTATTAAGTTATAAAGTTTCATTTATTGTACGTTTCGAGGTCTTAACCGATTATTTAATATATAACATTATTGTCAGAATATTTTCTATTGGATGAAATTTGTGAGGAGTGTCTAAAAGATTTTAAAAACAAAATTTAAATTTAATACTTCATAATTGTGTGTTTGTTATTTTCATATGATTGGTATTTTAAGTTTAAATCACACCCCCTTATTTCATATTATTATAGTCATTGTCAAATATTAAAAAAGTATAAAAAATTTTAACCATTATAAACTTTTTTCATTATATTCTATTAACTTATTATATTTATAAATTTGATTTTTAGATAGACACATCTATCTTAGGAAGAGTGGAATAGATATGAATTTAACTACTTCATACATATTTCCAAAATAGAGGAAAGAGTGTATTTATACTTAATCATTTACTATTCAAAATGTTAATTAAATAATTTTTAAAAGAATAAAAAATCCCAACAAAACAAAATTTATTTAATGATGTATTCATTGTAAAAATGATACACATTTTCTTTCATGTTAAATATTAACAAATGATTTATAATTTTATAAAAATCAAATAACAATTGAATAAAAATTAAATAATTATATAAAAAAATAAAAATAATTAAATGTGTCTTGAAAGTAAGTTATAAAAATAAAAATAAAATAAAAAAGTCAATATATAAGGTCTGAAAAAAAAAAGAGCATTTGGGATTGCACACATGACAACAAACAATGGGCTGAGCCATTATTAGCAAAACAATTTTAACTTAAAACTTTATAAACTCAATCCATTATCAGAACACTGATTCTCTTCAAAAGTGCTCTTCTTCTCCCATACACCTTCTCTCCACCTCAATCCCAAATTGAACCGTTGATTTGTTGAACAGAAGTTGCATAACCGATCAGAACTTCAAGAGCAACAAAATCAACCGATCAATTTTCTTTTCCTGTAACGGGTAAGTGTTTCACCTTTTTCCTCATGCCTTTGGAAGTTGTGATCATGCAGCAAATTTGGTTGCATGTAGCTTTCAAGTGTTTTCCCTCAATCCTTAACCTAAGTTAGGTTCTAAAAACCTGTCTCCATTTCCCAATTTATGATCTGTAGGTGTTCTAGTTTTTCTTTGGAGCACAAGTGAGCAATAGGGGTCTCTTGTGAGCTTGACTACTTGAGTTAGAGGTAAGGGAAGCTGGACTTTATTCCTAATCTGCAGAATGTGTCATGTGTGTTAGTTAGATTGGGTGTTAATTTCAACTTATTGCATGTTTGAACTGTGTAATAGAATATTGTTGAGTGAAAATGTGATGAATTTATATGTTATAACATGTGCCTATTGATGGATGATGTATGAGACTGTGAATGGGTGATTAGAAACTCGTATGAGTAAGACTTGATGATGTAATTGAATACTGGAATGCTAGGAATTTTGTTGTGCAGGTTGATAGATAGAAATTTAAGTTAGTTATGGTGTTTTATGTTAAATTAAGGGAAGTGGAGTAGGGGTTATGGTCTGAATTAGACGTTTGGAATAGTTTAGATAGGTGATTTCTGACCTGTTAGGAGTGCCTAAACGATTAAAAATAGTTTCAAAGTGTTAAAATTTGATTTGAGGCTCTAGGTTGATGAAATAGAAGTTTTAGAGTATAAATCTATGCATAATCATTAGATAATGAGGTTATGAAGGATTAAAATTGATTAGGCAAGTTGAATTCATCATATAAATCAAATTAGGAGGATTAGAAGTTCATCAAAATGATTAGTAGGAGTTGCTCAATTATGCAGGTCTTAGAGTGCTCCGGATTATGCAGACTCGAGTGCAGGAAAAAGGGGATTTGCTGTCAGGGGGTTTTAGCTTAGCGAGGAGCTAGCTAAGCAAATTATGAGTAATTTTTTTTTATATTTTTAGCTTAGCGAGGGGCTAGCTAAGTGAATTATGGGTATTTTATTTTGACATTTTTAACTTAGCGAATATTGTGCACTGAGCCAAATCCTTTACTTTGACTTATTCTTTTCTTCTTCTTTCTTGAGTGATAATTGATTGTATGATTAATATATGACTCCATATGGTTTAGAATGGTATGTTGTAAATAATAAGAGGATGCTTGTAATTGAAACTCCAAGTAAGATCTCTAAGTGAGATCATTATAGTGATTAGAATGAATATATGAGGCTTCTTTATGGGGGGTTATCTCAACACTCTAATGGTCTTTCATTCTCATTTAGAGGGGATTGACGCATGTGATGAGGGTAGTGGGAGGTCCTAGTGTAGGCGCTACTTGGAGGCCTATTGTGTGGTAGGGTGAAACCCATTAGCAATGGTTTTGCAAAACAGTAGAGGCCACCACAAGTGCACAACCCGCCCCAGATCGATATTCATTCTAAGTCCGGACAAGTCTAGAGAATTATAACATGATACGATGTTTTATTTGATTACTTGTATGAATATGGTTTCTATGTTATGTTATATGATAACTTGTATGCTTTTGAAACCTAGTTTACCCTTACTCTTGTGTGTATTGTATGTGTTGTGCCTTTTCTCTTTGCAATGATCATTGTTAAACTCGCTTTTAGTCGCATCAAAACCAACAAACTCAGTTTTCCCCACTAATAAAGTATAGTGATCAACCAAAGATCAATCCAAGGACTCAGTCGATTAAGTCTAAAGTATATGGTTTAATCTTGTATTTATTCTATTTACTATCTACTAACAGATAAGGTGGGGAAAAATTAAATTATAATTTAAAAGGAAAAGAATCAAAATAAAAATAAAATCTATTAAAAGAAAAGAAGAAAGTAAGTAAATAGAACATAAGCTAAAATAATAGGAAAAAATATAGAATCTATTTATACTTAAAACAGAAACAGAAACTAAAACTAATTGTATTATGATTAACTATGTCTAGAGAAAGAATGACTTGAATCTAAAAACAAAAGTTTATGTATTCTAAAAGCAATGAAAAGGGAATTTCAAATCCTAAACTAAGATAATCATCATTTCAGAATTGAAACTAAGAAACAAAACTAAAATAATAAAAGTAAAAAGCAAAAGAAATTGAATCAAATCAACAAGAAAATGCCTAATACCTAGAACTAATGGATAAAGCAACAAATCAAGTGACAATTCAAGAATCAGACTAACTCTAAACAAAACATAACCTAAACTACCAAACAGAACAAGATCAGTGGATAAAAATCACAAATCTGAACTAACTTTGCTTCAAACGGTGTATCAATTGATTTGTTATTATACAGGAAGACATCTCCTTCATAAATTGCCCACATCGGAGTCTCAAGTTCTAACTTAGAACTTAAAAATGAATAACAGTCAAAATGATTTACCGAATCAAAACAAACTCCGTTCAACTTCATCATTTTTAAGCAAATCTACAGACAACAAATGACAGAAAGTAAAACAACATGAAAAACAAATTTATTTTTTTATTTATTGAACTTATATCTAACTCGAGAACACCTCTCGTGAATTCATGGCCACGTCGGGGTCGTTTAACTCCAAAAAAGAATTATAGAAGTGTAGATTTCCAAGTTCAATTGATTTTCCTCAAATCAACACACAATAAGCACAGAAAATAGAAATTGAAACAAAGAATCAAAAACAACGTCTACGATTTATTAGAACCGAAAGCTAACATTACAATCATACCAGAATCCGCAGAGAAAACTCAATTCTGTCACTCTCGTGAATTCCTCCGTGAAATCCAGTAACAAAATCCCTATTATACGAAAGCGAGTAAAACCCTAATCTAAAGAACATAAACTGTAGAGTAAAGTAAAGTTTGTGTGCAAGAGTGTCCAACTATTTACATGGCAGCAAACCCTTTATATAGAGTTGAGAAAAGAAGAGGTAAAAAGGGAACAAAAAACTTGCTCGGGACGTTTCCTTAGCTTCATCTGACGTGGCAGCTCCGGTCATCTTCGTCTTCGCCGGTCATCGTCCGGTTAGATGCTTCTTCTATGGTCCAGATGCGCAAGCTTCAAGTAAGTGTTGGGACTTCTCTTCCTCACGTGCGTCATGCCCTAGCTCAAAGGCTAGCTTTACTCTTCTCAAGTGCTCGAGAGAGAACTTCTCTTTGTTCTCCAGAGAAGATACTTCTGCCTAAGTGAAACGCTCAAACAGGACCCCTCAAGACAGATGCTTCTCCAAAACGCACCGCATCACTTGAGTCCAATGTGGACTTCGACCCAACTTATCAGCAGTGGCAGCAGCACCTCCAGGTGGCAGAAATAGCGTTCAACAGCCCAAAACGCACAGCATCAATCATCAAAACGCTGCGTATCAATAATTGGAGTCCAATTGCTTTGAATCTCCCTCCAAAGAAATGGTAGTAGCTGCCAAAATGCACCGTTTACACCAGACGCAGGCCAAACAGTCCCAACGCTCTTCATTCAATCAATCAGCAACCAATCAAAGGCCCAATTTCAAGCGGCCCAATATTTTTTTTTTTTTACTTAAGTCCCTTCTGACACTTCAGCCCAATTTATAAGGGTAGCAAAGAGAGAAAAAGAAATCAATCTAATATTAAAAAAACAAAATTTTACAATTAAAAGAAAGATTTATTTTTATTAAAATGTTTTCTCTAAAAAAAGTTACTAAAATCTTAATTATTTACGAACACTAAAAATTACTCCTAAAAACCTATTTTTAACTACAATTTTACAATTCTACAAATTTAAAAGAAAAATCTAAAGTTATATTAATTCTAACCAATAAGAAACTAAAATGTACTAACATGGACTCCTAAACACAAATAAAAGTGCAAAATCTGAGAGTTATCAATTATCCACTTGGATGTGAGCAGAGGGGAATGAAGCTTTCCTAGAACAGACATTGAAGGAGACCGACCTTACTGATCAGTCTTAGGCAGTAGACGTTAGAGGAGACCGACCTTGCTGATCAGTATTAGGCAGTATATATATATATATATATATATATATATATATATATATTCCTGTATCTTTTTGAGATACTCTATATCTATATGTAAATTTAACAGTCTTAAATTTTGAACAAATAAAAATTAACTAAATATTTTAAAATTTGAACAAATATTAAACAAGATATAAAAAATTAACTACTATTTATGTCCTATCTAATTATTGGGGAAATAAATAATTAATAGAATTTCAATATAAATTTAGGTCTTTTATAGTGTTAAAGAGAATAAATAAATAGTAAAATTTAAATGTAAATTTAAGTTATACATTAAAAAAATAACATATAATAATAAAAATTTGTAAATTTATTATTCACAAATTTATTATTTTAAATTTTAAAATTAAAATGTCGTATTTATTTTTAAATCTAATGTAAATAAATTTTGTGCACAACAAAATTAAGTAACTATTTTATATACTTTAAATATATATTTAACTAGTGAAGAAAAATGAAACATGTTTACTCAACATGTTTACTCAGTGAGATATTTAAACATATTATGTTACTCTGTAATTTTATATATAAACAATCAAATTTATTAAAATTTCTTAATATATCTATGTTAGTCTCATTAAAATTGTTATAGTATTTTGACAAATTAAAAATACTTAAATTTATCATAAGGATTTAATTGTATCATCTTGTATTGAAAATTAACATTATTTTAAAAAGGAATATTCATGGATTAACCTAATCCACATAATTTTTGTGAGCATTTTAGTTCAACTTTTAATGATGTGATGAAGGTCAATTTGACATATATAAACATAAATATAGTTATAACATTTTAGTATACTTACAATAAAATAATAAATGAGAAATGTCAAAGATAAATTTATGTAATTAAACTGAAATACATTTTTAAATTAATGTAAGTTTTGAAATTAAAGTAAAAACTAATGTTTTACTTTGTATTATAATTTGCTGTAAAAATAAATATAAATTGAAGTTAAAATCAATTTTATATTAAAATAAAACATTATTATACTTTTTAACAGAAAGTTACTTTTAAAATAATAATACTTTAAAATAAGATACTTTAAAATTGTTAAAATTTAAGTTCCTCTAATTTATTTTATTTTAATTATTTATTTAAAAGAATAAATCTGAGAATGGAATATATATAATTTATTCATAATGGATTATCATTTCTAACTTCTCTTAGAAATCTTCGGCTGGAAAAGTCTAAAATATTTCTTTTTTGTGATGTTTATTCAATTTCATTTTACCGAGTTGTTCTATTTGTTTGTACATAATATATGTACACTTCTTCGTCCTTGGACACAAACATGCTCTAAAGAGTAGTTTCATATAATGTATGTTATTATTTGATGAGTAACTGAAAAGTTACTGTAATAATTAATAAATAATTTAAAAGCCATTCAAAACATTTGTTATTACTCTAAAAATATTAACTTGAGTATTTAATTACAACTATTTTTTCTTAAACTTTTTGTTTGTATGATTTGTAAAACAACATTAATTACCATTCCATCAATTATATTTTTACTCTTCACCAAATACTGAAACAATTTGCATATAAATATATTATTTACAATATATAAACTATATATGTGTAAATAAAATAATAAATATGTTTTGTTAATATTTTATTTTAAATATAAATTATCCTTAATAAATATACATATATATTCTGTCACTATCTGATAATTTATTAAATTAACTCATTTTTTGTCTTTTATTACACAGTTTCTTATAATCTCTATCAATTAACAATTAACTTATTCAATATTTATAAAATTTATCTAAGTCCGGAAAATATATTTTCTTTTATTACAACCTCAATTAAGAATTGTATTACCCCTTCAAATAATATATTGTATTTTAGAAAATTTAAACATAAGACTTGCTAACAATTATTTTTGTACTCTTTCATGATTTTTAACTTTTATAAAACAAATTAACATTTAAAATTATAAAAGTATACTAATCAACTAATAAAATTAAACATCAGATAAAAATTTCAAAGATAAATACAAGAATAAGTAGTCATAAGATAGAGATACCACCCCAAAGAATACTCTGCCTACACAAGATCAGATAATATCCTGCTTCATTTTTATAAGGTTCTATTAAACTTCATTTTTATAAGACTAATAAAAGTTTCTAAAACTACTGCTAGTAAACAAATAATGTTTCAGGATTCTGCATCTCACACCACAGAACAAAAAACTTATGTTCAACAGAACATCTCACACAACAGAATTCTGCATCTAAAGCAAGAATTTAAGTGAATTTAGCCAACAATCTGCGTAGCCTCAGATATGCTATGCAGAGAATAATACACTCAAAATATGGGTATGATCAAAACTTGTGATTACTCAAATAAATAACAAGAATTCATCACCATCACAACCCAAATGATACTACAAATCATAAAATCAGTGAAACTTTGCGCTGGATGTTTACACACATGTATATCATTGAAAGCCCAGAACATTGCCCAGACAATAATGCAACTGAACAACCAAACGAAACAGGTCAAACAATTCCAAAACACAGGTTCAGAACTCACCCCAACGCAAAACTAGAGTCTGCATGCAATGACCAACTTTTAATTCTTTCAATAAAAAACAAGAATAATAATATTTCAGATCAAGTTCTGCAGAAACAGAAAAGGGATTGATGACCAAATATAGATTAAAAGATGAAGGTAAATTGATTTAAATTTTCAACAATCTTTCTTGAAGAGTAAGAGTCTCCGCTATTCACATAATCACTAACTGAGAAACTAACTACAGCTACATACCACAAAGATTGAAAAACTACAAAAGCAGTAAAACAATGGAAAATCTAAATTCAGCCTCATTTCACAAAAATTAGATCCCAATATTTAAGAGTCATCGTCAGCACCAGCACCCTTGGATGAGCCACCAGCCTTCTTTGGAAGCAACAGATTGTGAATGTTGGGCATAACACCACCGTTAGCAATGGTCACATCTCCAAGAAGCTTGCTCAACTCTTCATCGTTTCTCACCGCCAATTGAATGTGACGAGGCACAATTCGAGTCTTCTTGTTATCTCTGGCTGCGTTCCCAGCCAACTCAAGAACCTGAAGAATCAAACACCAAAAACCTTCAATCAATAGAAAAACAAAACTTCCTGATTCAATTTATAGGGAATTGAAGATACACCCTAAAAATAGGGAAAATCAACACAATCAAATTTCAAAACCCTAGATCTACCAAGATGGGAAAATTAATTCCAAACAATCGAATTATATGAAGACTAGGAATTACCTCAGCGGCAAGATACTCAAGGACGGCCGCCAGATAGACAGGGGCACCAGCACCGACACGCTCTGCATACTTTCCAGCCTTGAGGAAACGAGCGATACGGCCTACGGGAAATTGAAGACCGGCTTTGCTGCTCCGGGAGGTAGCCTTCTTGGCTGCACTGGATCCTAGGGTTTTACCTCGACCTGCCATTGATGAACTGTGACCTAATCGCGAGAAAAATAGAGAACAGGAGAATGAACAACAAGGGATTCCGGTAACTGTGAAAACACAAGATGAAATTGTATTTTGATGGTTAGAGAGGTTGCAAGGTATATATAGTGCAAGGAGTCAAAATTGGGCCAATGAGAGAGAACGAGGCGGATCGACAATGACTACCGTTGGATTTCATTGATCACGGACGGTCCCGATGATGTATGTGGTTGGGTTGATGGCTGGATATAAATTAAGCGAATTAGAGGAGTAAAAAGAGTGTGGTGGTCATTGTCCCGGTTTCCATTTTAGTTTATAGATTTTTGTTTTTGACCCAATTTAAATTGAAAGAAAATAAGTTTGTATAAAGATTATATAAATATAAAGTTAAGTGAATGAAAGAGTTGAAAATGCATGAAGGGAAATAATTATCATGATAGAATAGCAATCCCAACATTATGTATTATTGAGTAATATAGAGACCTTTTGATAAAGGGAGAATAGAGAAAAAAAGGACATGTAATCTAGGAGTCCTCGTCATCATCAAAACCCTTAGAGGTCCCATCCAATGTAATCCGAGGTTGTGAATGTTGGCATGACACCACCATTGACAATGGTGACATCTCCAAGAAGCTTGCTCAACTCTTCATTCTTAACTGCCAATTGGATATGTCCAGGTATGATTCTAGTCTTCTTACCAACATTTCTTGCCTACTCCTATACCTCAAAACACGACATGCAAAATACAACTTCTACAAAATTATTGAGACTGATTTCTTTAATTTTGTACATTTTTGTACATCTGATAATTCTTTTGATAAAAACATTCACATTGAATTTATAATAATAAGTCAAATTTACTATATCAACAATTCCATTTTTTATATTCATATTAAATCAGAGAAATAAACCTTAATTTAAAAAAATATCCACCCACGACTATGAAAATAAAAATTGAGAATGAGTAAGATAAATTACTTTGAAATATTCAGAAATATATTATATTTGAAATATGATAATATAACAATATAACCTTCAAGATCTATTTATACATATGTTTATTCATTACAACTTTTACATTATATATAAAATTTTAAATTTTATCTCATATATAAAATTAAATAATTTTAGTCATAGGAATGTGTAATATACTCAACACAATTAATGAATCATTTCTCAATATGGCTTGTATTATCAAGGGTATAGTAAGTATATCTATTTTTATGAGAGTGTTTGTCTCATTTATTTTAATAACTAACAAAAGAAATTAACATTCATGTTAAGTTACATGTTAGTGAGTTATATTTAGTTGAAATTTTCTTTTAATGTATAAGACTCATGGTAATATATTTAAAAGTTAATTATTTTTTATATTTTTAAAATATGTTTTTGATTTAAATCATTTAAAGTCTGATTCTAATTAAGTAATGCAATTAAATCCCTTTAACTTTAATTGTAACATCCCAATAAATATAACCAAAGCTATAATTTATTTTAGGAGTTAACATGAACAATAAAGGAGAACAGTAGTGAATAAGCATAGTAGTATGAAATATACTTGGAATTTAAAACTGTAGATTACAATGTTTACAAAATGGACCGAACGGTCTAGAATACGATTCGTTGACCTAACGGCTAACAACAAGAGGTTCCTATACAGAACATCTACAAATATAGGACAAATAGAAACAACTACACTAAGGATCGGTCAGTCCGGCATAACTTTCAAGCATGGCCTCCACGGGTTGCTCGATCTGCACAGCGTTCTCCAGAGTAGCCCCCAAAACATCTTCCAAGCTATCCTCTGCTCACACCCAAAAGGATGATCATTGCAAGGAAGAGGATAACCGAACGGTCAGATACCGAACGACAACATAGACAAAGACACGAAGGATAAGGGTAAGCTTATGTAAATTTAATTTATCAATTCATCATACAAGTAAACGTACAATACAAGCCAATCAATCATGCAACATACAATTCCTATACTCATGACCGACCACTAAGACACTGTCCGGACGGTATGAACATGTAGCTCGGTCGTCCCTAGCACCCGGTGTGGTGTAGTAACTGTTTTCCCTTATCAGCTACCACCCGAGGTTAGTCCTCAAACGGTTATCTATCCATATAACCGCGAACCTCCTGCCATTCCCACGCATGAGTGGCCTCCCTCTACCTGAGGAAGCGCCCTCACGAAATATCAGGATCAAGGACGACACCAGAGTCATTCCCACATTCATACTTTACCAATCATTACCAAATTCATGAGATATTCCGCCAGTGGAATTCTCTTACTTAGTCAAATTCAACCAACGTTCGTTATTACTTCCAAGCTGTTAGGGTGTTGAGAGGAGTACCAGATACTCAATACCGAATCATAACTAGTAGTGACGTTTTTCTCAAGAAGGATAATTTACATCAAACCGAGTACTTAGTCTATGACCAATTACTCGAACATAATATCATATGTGTAAAACCGAACGATTGGTTTATGACCGGACGTTCTTAAAATGAATAATAATAATAATATGAAATTGAATGCTTTAGAAATTAAGTGTCAGTCTAATACCAAACACTTATATAATCCGAACGTACAGTTTATGGCCGAATGTTCTTAAAATTTCAAGTACTGGTATAATACCTAGCACTTTTAATAAACATCATCAATATAAACCGAACGCTCAGTGTATGACTGATCGTTCTAAATAATTAATATGAGGCTGAATACTTAGTGTATGACTAAGCACTTCAAGACCGAACGTTCAGTATAAGACCGGACGTTCAGTACAACAAAGACAATTAATATGAAACCGAGTATTCAGTTTATGACCGAGTACTTCACAGGACTAGCACTCGATTTATGACCGAGTACTTTCAATAAATATTATCAATATAAAACTGAACGTTCAATGTGTGAACGAACGCTACTATAATAAACATAGTTAACATGAGACTAGGTAATCAGTCTATGACCGAATACGTTAAAGCCGAACACTCAGTATAAGACCGAGCGTTCTGTAATGGATAAATCATTATGACTGAATAAGCAAGGCATTTAAGTTTCGATACAATAGTACAAGACCGATCGTTTTAGGGAAAATCGAACGGTCCTAATGACCTTCGATCTCAGATTCACATTCTCTCTAAGTTTCATACATACTCTTATCAGTGTAGAATTCATAGTTCATACTTATCATACAACTCATACAACAACATACCATATTCCATTCATGAGAAATCAAGCAACATACTTTCGATATCAAACATGCATTAAATTAGACACATATTCAAATCATACAGAAAATCAAAATTAAACTTCATAAGCTTCCCTTACCTCTAATTCCAGCTAAGTCTTGAAAGTAGGTTGATATGAACTATTCCTTCTAAATTTCTCAAGGTCAGGTGCAAACTCGAAACCGTTCGGTTCAAGTGAGAGAGGAGACCACCAGGAGTCTTCAGGTGTGATCTGAAGGGTGATCGGAACAGTAAATGGGTTAGAAATTTAGAGAGAAGGTTGGGAGGTTTTAGAGAGAAGGAGGAGGATTTGAGATTCTCAGAAAGACAAGTTTGAGGAAGAAGAAGATTGCATGCAAAAGTGGCGTCAGGATTTCCACTCCCACCTTAAATACTGCCTCCACTTAGAACGTCCGTCCATTCTCAGCGTGCCATCTGACTTCCACTTTCTGGGGCTTCACTGCTCTGCTGCTGCTGCACGGATCACGAAGGAAGGGAATTAAAAACTTGGTAGAGTTTGTCTCCCACTCACCAGGGGAGAACCGGACGGTTGACACGTATACCCCACTAAGAAGGGGTATTAAATGGGGTGTGACATTAATTATCTCAATTAACTTTTGAAAAAAAACTAATTCATTTAATAACCCTAATTAAAAATACCTTTTTTTCAAATTTCGCTTCCTCTTCTTCACTGATAAATCTCAGCATCAAAGGTTGAAGGAGGAGAAAATGTTTAACCTTAATTTTTTATATGTAGAGAATAAATCTTGAATTAATAGATTAAATTTGAAATTTGTTAATCTAGAGAAGTATTGACAGATTTTCAACACTTACTTAACACCTTGTAGTTACATCTGTTTAATAAATTTATTTTTTTTTAATTTTTGTTCAATTATTTAATGAGATCTTCTAGTTTTCTTCGCTTTTTTGCCCTAAAATAAAATAAATAATAAACCGATTTAAAAAACAATTATTCACTTCAGTAATTACTTTAAATATTAATTTATAAATTATATATATATATATATATATATTTTTTTTTTATAAATTAAAATATAAACTGTATTAGCTACCAAAAAATTAGACTATTTGTTCAACTTTTTTAATAGATAGATTAAATTTAAATAAAATTTAAACTCAATTAAAATTTACTTCGTTACATGTATTGTCCACCAAAATACTATCCAATTAAAAGTTATATATATATATATATATATATATATATATATATATATAACATAATTTTATATAAAATAAAATTTATTATCCATCTTACTGTTTCACTACCTTAAAACAACACTATCAATCAAATATTAATATTAACAAAATAATACTAAAAAGATTTGAAGGAAACAAAGTGAAATGACATATTTAATCTTGTACCATTTCCCAATTCTTGAGGTTGGAAACGAAAATGGAATACTCATTACAAGAAGGACATTTGAAGAAGACAGGGGCATCAATGTTGAAGAACCACCGTGAAGGAGGTTGAAGAACCACCGTGGAAGGGGTTGAAGAAGTCCGAAGTTGCAAACCAACATATTGTAGCAAAAGACTTGCAGAATACGCATAACCGATTCCAATTGGTTTGGAATTGATTCCATGGGTAATGTATTTGATTCCAAGTCTTGAGTCTGATTCCATTCTTCATGTATTTAATTCTGCTATTCATGTATTTGATTCCGTTAACAATTAACCGATTCCAGCAGTTATCATACACTTGGTGACCAGCTTACAGTGGTTAATGATTGTTGACGTTGGCAGCCATGTCTAACGAACATAAAAGTGATCATGGTTTTGAAGGTGGTGAAGCTTTGGTGGAGTAGGTGTATGTGAAGATGAAGCTTTGGATTTGTGATAGTACAACTTTTGAAAGTGGTAGTGGAGCATTTGTGTGTGGAAGAGTTTATCAAGGTCACTGTCATACTTTATGAAACTGTGATTTTGATCGTATTTTTATTGGTTAAAACCACTTAGGCGTCCCTGTTTTTGTAAGGTCTTCCTATTTTGGTCCCGTTCTTATAAACCTTCCTAATTGGGTCCTTAAAAGTGTCAATTTCGTTGAAATTAACCCCTGCCGCGTTAAAATTGAGTAACGGTGTTAAATCTGGGCAGAGTTGGATGGAGGACGTGTCAACCATTAAAAACGTGGCAGAAAAACTGAGTGGTATGTGACGTGATTAATTGATAAATTGAAATTAAAAAGGGGATTAGGGTTAGTTAATTAAAAAAGGGGATTAGGGTTAGTTAATTAAAAAAGGGAATTAGGGTTGAGTGAAATAAAAAAGGGGAATTAGGGTTATGGTAAATCGAAAAGCAATTGGGATTAAATTTCATGACTCCGGCCACTACAACGTCATGCTCAACCGCCGCTTTAACCGCGTAGCGCAGATCCTTTCCGGTAATGTTCTCGCCGGAATCAGCATTGCCTGGTGGAAGTGGAACCACAACGCGCACCACATTGCGTGCAACAGCCTCGACTTCGACCCCATCTTCAGCACCTACCCTTCTTTGTGGTCTGCTCTAAGTTTTTCAACTCCCTGACTTCCCAATTTTACAACAGAAAGCTCAATTTCGATTCCCTCACTAGGTTTTTGGTCAGTTATCAGCATTGGACATACCACCCTGTCATGTGCTTCGCCAGGGTTAACCTTTTTGCTCAGTCTTTTTTCCTTTTGTTGTCGAATAGAAAAGTGGATAGCAGAGGAATTGAGCTTTTAGGGTTGCTTTGTTTTGGGTTTGGTACCCTTTGTTGGTCTCTTTTTTGCCAAATTGGTGGGAGAGGGTTTTGTTCGTTGTGACAAGCTTTTTTGTGATGGGTATTCAGCATGTGCAGTTTTGCTTAAACCATTTCTCTTCCAAAGTTTACCTTGGTCCTCCAAGTGGTGGTGATTGGTTTGAGAAGCAGACTAATGGTACCCTTGACGTCAGTTGTTCTGCTTGGATGGACTGGTTTCACGGTGACCTGCAGTTTCAAGTGGAGCACCATTTGTTTCCCCGGCTACCGCGCTGCCATCTGAGGAAGATCGCGCATTTGGTTAAGGATATGTGCAAGAAGCATAACCTTCCCTACAACTGTGTGTCCTTTTGGAAGGCCAATGTACTCACTATTCAGACACTACGAAACGCGGCGTTGCAGGCCAGGGATGGATCTGGGCCGGCTCCCAAGAATTTGGTTTGGGAGGTTGTTAACACCCATGGATGAATGGGGACGACTTCAGCGGAGCTTCGTGTGATTTTGTTGTCGCTGATGGTTTGGTTGATGAAGGTGTGGTGGTAGATAAGGACAAGGCTTCGATACAGTTTCATAGAGGCTTCTGGAGTTGTTTTCTCTCACAGTTTTAATTAAGTAACCCTAATCCCCTTTTTAATTTAAATTTATCAATTAATCACGCCACGTACCACTCAATTTTTCTGCCACATTTTTAATGGTTGACACGTCCTTCATCCAACTCTGCCCAAATTTAACACAGTTACTCAATTTTAACGGCAGGGGTTAATTTCAACGAAATTGGCACTTTTAAGGACCCAATTGGGAAATTTTATAAGAACGAGACCAAAATGGGAAGACCTTACGAAAACAGGGACGCCTAAGTGGTTTTAACCTATTTTTATTTGAATTTGATTTTTATTTTAGAAGGTGTTGAAAGTGTCAATATTCATTATTGTTCTTTGAATTTAATGGAATAGTTTTTTCTTTTATATATATATATATATATATGGATAAATAAAAATCTCAAAAATAATTTACTGTTATTATCTTTTTTTGACAATTATTTTTTCTAACTTTAGTTATAAAAACAAATTATTTTAAGCTAAATAAAATGGTTTTTTTAAGAAAATATACCATATTTAGATGACCTATTGTTAATTAATTTTTACTATTTTTTTACATTTTAATAATTATTTTTCATTTTTTACTCTTTACGAACATTTTTACAATTAAATGTAATATTAACAATTATTAATTTATATTACTTTAATAATTAGGGATATTTTGGTAATATTTAATTTTTACCAATTAAATAATTTTTTTATATGTTATATCACTCAAATCCTACTTATTTTCACATACGTTACTTCTAAATTCATTCTCATTTACCTCCAAATCCATTCAAATAAACAACTATTAATTCATCATCAAATTTCTTCAAATTCATCTACTCACTCCCGCAATTCCTCTCTTCCAAGTGAACAAAGGCTAAGTGATGAAAATTAACATTTATTAAAATTTATAGTGTTGCAAAATAAAAATATTATAACATATATGATTGTTGGAAAAATTATGTGATAAAATGGCTATAATTTTGTAAATACAGAAACCATATTAAATAAGTTGTTATGTTCAATCAATGTAATATTTCCTGAAAAATACTATATTTTGTCGATTATTCAAAAGAGTTAATATAATATAGTTTTTAATTCATTAGTCAGAGCTCTAAACTTATTTAATTATATTTAATTGATATATATATATATATATATATATATATATATATATATATATATATATATATTCTATATTCTATTTTCATGTATTTTCTTGGTATCCTTAATTTCATTTTATCTATTATTTTTTTACTTTAATTTTATAAACACGATTAATTATTTAACAATTCATATTGTATAAAAAAAATTAATGTAACATTATTTGGAATTAGGAAATAAAATTAATTAATTAATTTATAAAAAGTATATAAAATTTAGTTTAATAAGTAATCATTAGATTAACTAATTTAAATAAAATGACTTATTCAAGTAAAAGAAAGTATGTTTTTTTTTAAATTAATAATTACATAATATAAATTTTATTTACACAATAATATGTTTTTCTTAGAAATGTAAATTTTATTTATATAACAAACTTATTTAATCGTGTTTTCCTTTAGGTTATTCTACATCTAACAATTACCTTATCAAAACACTTGTTAAGTATCTCAAAGTATCTTATCTCAAGTGTGATGGAGCAATGACAACAGCTTTAGCACCGAACGACAAGAAAGAATAAAGGAAATATTCTTATAACTGCTTCACAACTCTTTCGAAAATTGTATTAAACTGTAAAGGTATGTGTGCCTTATATACAGAACTCCCAATTATATGCTCTGCTTCACAACTCTCATACCATTGTTGAGGAGATTCGATATTGTCCGCTTTGGGGCAAACCCTGACGAATTTGCTTTTGGTACCACTCAAAAAGGCATCTTACCAATGGAGGCATTTATGTGTATATAAATCCATGTCCAACTCTTCTTTTATCCGATGTGAGACTTTGTCTGTACCCCAACATCCTCCCTCAAACAAAGGACTATGGTTCAACGTCATCCCCTTCTGCGGAAGTCTTTTATCCTAGAGTACACCATGGGCACACCATGGTCAACATTAAGCATCTCTCGCTCTCCACCTCTCATGGTTCATTTGGCAATCTACCACTAGCCACCTGACTGGCTCACCTGATCATGGAAGGACGTACTCATCTAAGCCTGGTCACCAGACCTGAACCATGGGCTCTGATACCAGTTTTGATGGAGCAGTGACAACAACTTTAGCTTCGAACAACAAGAAAGAATAGAGGGAAAGAACAAAGGAAATATTCTTATAATTGAATGTACTTTGAAAATTGTATTAAACTGTCAAGGTACGTGTGCCTTATATACAGACAATGTAACAGATGTCTTAACAACAATTGTCAAAGTAAAAGAAACTGACTTATACATCCTAATAAAGTGCTCTTAAAATCTTGATAGCAAATCACTTAGATATTCTTCGAGGTCACTTATGTTGTGTTTTACTTTAGAAGATGGATTTGGAAGAGAGTGAGTTGATGAATTTGAGAGGATTTGAAGGTGAATTGATTATTGTTTGTTTGAGTGGATTTGGAGGTGAGTGAGAGTAGATTTGGAAGTAAAGTTTGTGAAAATTAGTGTAGAATTTGACCCATGTAACATATTATAAAAATTATTAAATTGGTAGAAATTAAAGATTACCAAAATACCCCTAGTTATAAAAGTAATATAAAATAATAATTTTTAATGTTATATATAATTGTAAAAATGTTTATAAGAGAAAAAAATCATTATTATTATTACTATTATTAATTATTTTTATTACTATTAATAATAATAATAATTATTATTATTATTGTTAATTATTATTATTATTATTATTAGTTATTATTTATGTTTCCTTGTTGAAGATGAAATTATCTGCTTGTATATGTATCTCAGGAAAAGTAAATTAGTCAAGAAGTTAGCAAACTAGAAAGACTACGTAGGTAGGTAAAGGGTATTAGAGAGAAGGAATAAGTTTGGTTGACATCTTACAACAAGATTTTTTTTCTCTTGCTTTGAGAGTGAGGGCTTAATGCAAAAATCTTAAAAATTGAAGTTAAAATTAGTAGTTTTTCAGAAGTGAAGAAGGAAGAAAGGGCCTTTATGTTTCACATGAAGCGATAAAAAAAAAATTAAAGTGCTGGAACCGGATACACACCAATGGAACCGGATACATCATGGTTTCACTCATGGAGAACCGAATACAATACAGGAGAACCGATGATTAAACTTTGATATGGTGCATGGCGTGATATCAAAACCATTGAGTACTAGAAGAAGAATTTAATTTTAGAGATCTCAAAACCGTATAACGTTGGTGTTTTTTAGCCTATCACGTCGAATTCTGGCCAACGTCATATCAGAATACGTTAAATTGACGCCACATTTAAAAAATTCGATGTTAATCAACGTTGGACATAGAGCAATTTGACATCGGACATAGAACAATCCGACGTCGGACATAGAGTAAATTGACGTCAGATATTGTTCTATGTCTGACATCAATTAACGTCTGTTGAATTCATAACCGACGTTAATTGACGACTGTTGTAAGAACAACAAACATCAATTTATGAGTTTTTTTTCGTTAATATTTTCTTCTACTGAAACCATAAAATATAAATATACAACACAAGAATACACCACAAAAAATTTTAGAATTTTAGAAGTAGTAACAACCAATGAAAAGTGCAACAACTAATGAAAATGCAACAACCAATACACATAAATAAAAAATGAAACTAACCGTGAAGGTGAGGCAGTAGACATGTGCTATCGTGAGGGTAAGGAGAAGACAACCATCACCGAAGAGGAAAAAAAAGAGAACTGAATGGTGCTCCAAATGGTGTCTATGCACGAAACTAATTGGTTAAAATGAAAGGAAATCATACATAAAGTCATCAATCAACGAACATTATGTTAAGTGGAAGAAACATTACATTTGGTGGTCATCGAAAAGAACTCAAGGTGCTCCAATTGGTGTCTATGCATGAAACTAATCGGTTAAAATGAAAGGAAATCATACATAAAGTCATCAATCAACGAACATTTGTGTCAACTGGAAGATACATTACCTTTGGTGGTCTCCGAAAGCTTCCCTAGAGACGCTCAACCCGCAATGAAGAAAGTGCGCACAAAAATAGTGAAGCAAGTGTTCTTTCTCACACTCTTAAAATATCTTCACATTCAAATTAACGTCTGTTCCTCTTACCAATAGACGTTTGATGGGTCTCTTAAAATATATTCGATTCAAAAAGGCAATTAACGTTTGTTCCTCTGACAAACAAACATCTAATGGGTCTCTTAAAATATCTTCATGTTAATTTTTTACGAATTTGAACACCAATAGACGTCTGTTCTTTGACCAACAGACTTCAAAAAGGCAATTAAGGTCTATTCCTCTAACCAACAGACATTTAATGGGTCTTTTGAAATATCTTCGCACTTAAATTTTTATGAATTTGAACACTAATTAATAAATGTCTGTTCTTTCACCAACAGACTTCAAAAATACAATTAACGTCTGTTCCTCTAACTAACAAAGATCTAATAGGTCTAAAATATCTCCGCGCTTAATTTTTTATGAATTTGAACACAAGGCTTTTGTTCTTTAATCAACAGACTTCAAAAAAACAATTAAAGTCTGTTCCTCTAACCAACTGATGCCAATCGTGTGATTTTATTTACAATATTGTCATCGATCATTTTTAACGTTAAGGATTTGGTTGTCAAACGTTGTACATCCATTTTGTACTAGTGATAGGATAATATATATACTAGTGTATTATTTTCGTGAGAGAAATTATCCTAAATCTATTAAACTCAAATATTCATATAAAAAATAGTGGTAAAAATCGAAAAAAGTTCTTTTAATGAGATTGACCAGAAAAAATAACATCATTTTGACGAGGTTACAGTAAACTAACATTGTCGTGGTAGTGGTAGATGTATGTCAAATGGATCCACAATAATTATTTTTCTTGAATCCACTACAAAGAAATTTCATGACAGGTGTAGATTTCATATCATCACCAAAACCTTATGTATACTCTATAAGTATAGTCTTGCATGTTCCTTTGTGTCTAATGTTTAATGATATGCTTCTGTGTCTAATGTTTAATGATATGTTGACATATAAAGTGTATTGAGATCGATCATTCATGTTAAATGAGATACATGATATAACTTTACATAAATAAGTAAGATTATCCTTTTTTTTATTATTTATGGTTAGTTGTTCATCTAGTATTATCATGTAATATAGGTAAGTAGAGGATAATGGATGAGAAAGTAATTTTTAATAGAGATTTGGTGTGAAGATATGCAAATGGTTGCTAGATTTATATATATCCTCTGCTGATGAACTATTTTGAACTTCCATATCTTTTAAAAAACTTGTGTAATTTTAAGAATTATATATTTTCCTTTTATTCTTATTTGTGAAATGTTTTAAACTGTTTTATATTTTTTAAAAGTAATGATTTATCCAAATTAATCAAGTCGTTACATAATATAAGATTATTTTTAACCATATTATTAAGTTATTTTAAAGACAAATGTTAGAAATAATTCAACAATAAAATCAAAAGATAATAGATGAAAATATAAATGGTTGAAATTTAAGTACACGATAAAAAATATAACTTGAGAAGAATGAATGACACACAATTTTTTAACTAATTTAGGAAGTAATATGTGAAACGTGTCACACCCCATTTAATACCCCTCCTTAGTGGGGTACACGTGTCAGCCGTCCGGTCTTCCCTGGTAAAGTGGGAGACCAACTCTGCCAAGTTTTTAATTCCCTTCCTTCGTGACCCGTGCAGCAGCAGCAGAGCAGTGAAGCCCAGAAAGTGGAAGTCAGGTGGCACGCTGAGAATGGACGGACGTTCTAAGTGGAGGCAGTATATAAGGTAGGAATGAAACCTAACGCCACTGTTGCATGCAATCTTCTTCTTCTTCCTCAAACTCAACTTTCTGAAAATCTCAAATTCTCCTCCTTCTCTATAAAACCCCCCAACCTTCTCTCTAGATTTCTAACCTCCAATTCTTCTCCGATCACTTACGTCCGTTCAAGATTATTGATGCCGGCACCAAGACCTTCAACCAGTACCAACCAAAATTTCATTCTGAACTGACTTTGGAAACCTTCGAAGAGATAAATTGCTACCAACCAACCTTAGACGTACTAGTTGGATTTAGAGGTAAGGGAAGCTTATGAAGTTTAATTTTGATTTTTTGTATGATTTGAATATGTGCCTGATTTAATGCATGTTTGATATCGAAAGTATGTTGCTTGATTTCTCATGAATGGAATATGGTATGTTGTTGTATGAGTTGTATGATAAGTATGAACTATGAATTCTGCACTGATAAGAGTATGTATGAAACTCAGAGAGAATGTGAATATGAGATCGAAGGTCATTAGGACCGTTCGATTTTCCCTAAAACGATCGGTCTTGTACTATTGTATCGAAACTTAAATGCCTTGCTTATTCAGTCATAATGATCTATCCATTACAGAACGCCCGGTCTTATACTAAGTGTTCGGCTTTAACGTATTCGGTCATAGACCGATTACCTAGTCTCATGTTAACTATGTTTATTATAGTAGCGTTCGTTCACACTGAACGTTCGTTTTTATATTGATAATGTTTATTGAAAGTACTCGGTCATAAATCGAGTGCTCGGCCTGAGAAGTACTCGGTCATAAACTGAGTACTCGGTTTCATATTAATTGTCTTTATTATACTGAACGTCCGGTCTTATACTGAACGTTCGGTCTTGAAATGCTTGGTCATACACTAAGTATTCAGCCTCATATTAATTATTTAGAACGTTCAGTCATACACTGAGCGTTCGGTTTATATTGATGATGTTTATTAAAAGTGCTAGGTATTATACCAGTACTTGAATTTTAAGAACATTCGGCCATAAACTGTACGTTCGGATTATATAAGTGTTTGGTACTAGACTGACACTTAATTTCTAAAGCATTCAATTTCATATTATTATTATTCATTTTAAGAACGTCCGGTCATAAACCAAGCGTTCGGTTTTACACATATGATATTATGTTTGAGTAATTGGTCGTAGACTAAGTACTCGGTTTGATGTAAATTATCCTTCTTGAGAAAAACGTCACTACTAGTTATGATTCGGTATTGAGTATCTGGTACTCCTCTCAACACCCTAACAGCTTGGAAGTAATAACGAACGTTGGTTGCATTTGACTAAGTAAGAGAATTCCACTGGCGGAATATCTCATGAATTTGGTAATGATTGGTAAAGTATGAATGTGGGAATGACTCTGGCGTTGTCCTTGATCCTGATATTCCGTGAGGGCGCTTCCTCAGGTAGAGGGAGGCCACTCATGCGTGGGAATGGCAGGAGGTCTGCGGTTATATAAATAGATAATCGTTTGAGGACTAACCTCGGGTGGCAGCTGATAAGGGAAAACAGTTACTACACCACACCGGGTGCTAGGGACGACCGAGCTACATGTTCATACCGTCCGGACAGTGTCTTAGTGGTCGGTCATGAGTAAAGGAATGTGGTATGCATGTATAGGAATTGTATGTTGCATGATTGATTGGCTTGTATTGTACGTTTACTTGTATGATGAATTGATAAATTAAATTTACATAAGCTTACCCTTATCCTTCGTGTCTTTGTCTATGTTGCCGTTCGGTATCTGACCGTCGGTTATCCTCTTCCTTGCAATGATCATCCTTTTGGGTGTGAGCAGAGGATAGCTTGGAAGATGCTTTGGGGGCTACTCTGGAGAACGCTGTGCAGATCGAGCAACCCGTGGAGGCCGTGCCTGAAAGTTATGCCGGACCGACCGATCCTTAGGGTAGTTGTTTCTATTTGTCCTATATTTGTAGATGTTCTGTATAGGAACCTCTTGTTGTTAGCCGTTAGGACAACGAACCGTATTCTAGACCGTTCGGTCCATTTTGTAAACATTGTAATCTATATTCCAATTGTTCAGTTTTAAATTCCAAGTATATTTCATACTACTATGCTTATTCACTACTGTTCTCCTTTATTGTTCATGTTAACTCCTAAAATAAATTATAGCTTTGGTTATATTTATTCGGATGTTATATTAATGGTATCAGAGCAGTTTCTTCCTTAGAACGCTTGTAGGTTATGAGTATATCATGCTTATTGGTATGTACTCTAATGTTCGGTCAGAATATTCTGATCCCTTGTGGACTAATGGATCTTTCTTCCTGATTGAAAAGAGAAGATGGCTCCAAGACCACCTCATCAGCCTATTGTTAGAGATACGTCCGGCGAGAACAACTTGTTGGAGTCAGTCTTGGCTGCACTTCAACAACAGAACGCCAACTTGGTGCAACAGAATGCCAACCTTGCCCAACAGAACGCATTGGCCATGCAGCACTCAGAAGTAGCCAGAGCCTCAGCAGAAGCAACACAGCGGCAAATTGCAGATTTGTTGACGAACGGAATGCAGTCTGGCAGACCGTTCGGTTCCTCGTCAAACAACCAGGCTGAATGGAGTCTGGAGAGCTTTCTCCAGCACCGCCCGGCCAAGTTTGATGGCAAATGCAGTCCAGACGAGGCCGATCACTGGCTTCGTGATATGGAGAGAATCTACGACGCCAAGAGATGTGGGGATGAGAACCGCCTGGCGTTCACAGAATATCTGCTAACTGGAGAGGCCGGTCATTGGTGGGGTAGTTCAAAGGTGTTGTTGGAAGACGGACACACCCCTATTACATGGGAAGTATTCAAGAATAAGTTTTATGAAGAATATTTCCCAAATAGCGTTCGGTTCGCCAAAGAAGTGGAATTCCTTCAGTTGGTCCAAGGAGGAATGACGATGTCCGAATACGCCAACAGATTCAAGCGACTGATGAGGTTTTACACTATGAGGATGAGTGAAGAATGGCAATGCAGGAAGTTTGAAAATGGACTGAGAGAAGATTTGAAGCCAGTCATTGCCAGTCACTGCATTCAGAAGTTCCCTGCCTTAGTGGAGAGGGCAAAAGTACTAGAGAAGAATCTGATGGAAGCAAAAAGGTGTGAGAAGCAACAACAATCAAGCTCTAGGGGACCTATCTTTGCAAGGAACAACTCTGGCATCAGGACGACCCCTTATTCTCGGTCCATGTCATCAACGGGTCCTTCTACTTTGGCCGTTCGACCTGTTAACTTTGCCAAACCGTCCGGTCAACAAGGGAACGTGAGTTGCTTCACCTGTGGAGGTCCTCACTTCATGAAGGATTGTCCCAGGCAAGGAAATGCCAAGTTTTGTGTCCGGTGCAGAAGGAATGGACACTTAGAGAGGGACTGCAACATGGGTGGCCGAACGTTTTCAAGGCCACTGAACGCTGGAAGGATTCCTTAGAGAAGTGACGAACGGACATCAACCAATGGTCGAGTGTATGCGTTAACGGGAGTTCAAGAAGCTACTTCAGGTAAAAATTGTTTGCTTATCCTTCGAAAGCATAGAGATAATTTGGGAGTGGTTTAGTTAGCTACCAACCACTTTCCGGTTGATTGAGGAAAGAAGAAAATTATTCTTCCAAATCAAAGAAAAGAAGTTGTCGTAACGCTCGGTCAAGACCAAGAATGTATCATTAAAGAAGCTTTAGGAACTGTTCGGTCTTACAAAAATCTTTCATGATCGAACGTCTCTTATTAGTTACCGTTCGATCATGTAAACTCAGTTTCGTCTCTAACCAAGAGGTATCAGCTTCAATGTACTCGAAGGTATTTGATATCTTCTCTGAACCATTTCTAATTTTATATTTTTCCTTAATGACCGAACGCCCTTTTGTTGATTAATGTTAGGTTATTTCTGTCAAGCTTTTATTATAACTTGAATATTATGATTCGGCCTTTAGCTGAAATCATCGTTCTAATTATATGGTGCCTTGCTTCTAAAAAGAACCTTTATTTCTTTCTGCTCAGGAGATGACAACTCCTCCTCTACTATATCCCATTCTTTCTCTTTCCTTTCCATTGACTCAATGTCGTTCGGTTTTGAACTATAAAAGTAAGTTCCCTTCGGTTATTTCTTCCACTTGATCGTTTCCCCAATTGTTTCGTATTTTTCCATGTTTTCACCCCCTATCTTTCGGTCATTGATTTCCCCTATCTGATATTGATCTCTGATTGAATATTCTTTCAATTGTTACCGTTCGGTCATTACCAGCAAACTCTCATTTTAACCCGATTCCACTTATTCGGCCTTTGACTGTATTTAGTAATAATTTCTATAGTATCCTTACTATTCAAAGATAGCTTAATGGATTTATCTATATGAATATTTAGAAAAAGGACGACTAGGTCTTCTTCTCCTTTGCCTTCAAATATAAATGCACCAGAATCTACGAGATTGATGGAACCAATAATCACGACCATGCAACATACAAAATGCCTTATCCCTACAACAGTTGGAAGTCGATCGGTTGTCAGCTGAGGCCGCTCAGTTTTCAACAGAGAGTACTCGGGAGCAGTATATGGAATTAATGTCAAAAGATGGAACTGCGACAAGGTCGTCCACTCTTTCGGATAATTTTCAACAAGAAGGGAGCCTAGAGAGTTTTCTACAACATCATCCGCCTAAGTTTAGTGGAAAGTCAACAGGATCAACAACCGAGAGTGGGAGAGCCGAAAGCATCTAAGGGGAGTGTTAGTTCTAGAAAGACTCAGAATGCTCGGCCTTCCCATTTAGGATCTAAGGGTCAGTCTTCCAGACCTCCAGTACCGCGGTATTGTATAGTATAGGTCGTTCGGTATCATATGGTGTATACTGAACGATAATCAGGGTGAGAAATCGGCAGTTGAGGAGTGAAAAGTTTTGAGAAATCGATCGGTAATAAGCAAGGAAAGATTGTACTTCTGAAGACGTTCGGTTAAACGGATATGATGCTATTGGAATTATGGAAGACAGGTTAACCAAGAGCACTTGCTTTATGGTCGTCAATTAGAGAAGTGGTGCAGAAGCTTGGAGTACTGACTAACAACAGTTCAAACAAGGGTCACAAATTAGTTTCTTGGTTTTGGCAAGCACTTCAACAGGAAATGGGAAGCAAGCTTCAGATGAGTTCTGCCTACCATCCGCAAACAGACGGCCAATCTGAGAGAACTATCCAAACCCTTGAAGATTTATTGAGGACTGGCGTTCTAGATCACTTAGGGGTTTGGGACGAGATTCTACCCTTAGCAGAGTTCACGTATAACAATAGTTTCCACTCAAGCATTGGAATGGCACCTTATGAAGCCCTCTATGGAAGAAAATGCCGAACACCCCTTTGCTGGTTCCAAGAAGGTGAAGCAGTACTAACTGGACCTGAAATTATCCAACAAACAACGGAGAAGGTGAAGATAATTCAAGAAAGACTGAAAGCGTCGCAAAGCCGACAGAAGTCGTATGCTGACAGAAGAAGGAACCTCTGGAGTTCGTTGAAGGAGATCACGTCTTCTTGAAGCTAAACCGTACGACCGGAGTTGGAAGAGTCGTTCGACCAAAGAAGTTATCCCCCAGATTTCTCGGTCCATATCAAATTCTAAGGGGCATTGGACCAGTGGCGTACGAGTTAGCGTTGCCGCCTCCCCTGTCCAAACTACATCCAGTTTTTCATGTCTCTCAACTTAGAAAGTACATGACCAAGCGACCGTTCGGTAAAGCTACTATTCTTGTCAAAGTCATACGGGATGACCGAACAGGCGACGCCACTTGGGAACGAGAGGAGGTCATGAAGGAAACTTATCCTCACCTTATTCGAAGGTAAGCCCTAATTTTCGAGGACGAAAATTTTTATTTGTTGGGGGGAATGTCACACCCCATTTAATACCCCTCCTTAGTGGGGTACACGTGTCAGCCGTCCGGTCTTCCCTGGTAAAGTGGGAGACCAACTCTGCCAAGTTTTTAATTCCCTTCCTTCGTGATCCGTGCAGCAGCAACAGAGCAGTGAAGCCCAGAAAGTGGAAGTCAGGTGGCACGCTGAGAATGGACGGACGTTCTAAGTGGAGGCAGTATATAAGGTAGGAATGAAACCTAACGCCACTGTTGCATGCAATCTTCTTCTTCTTCCTCAAACTCAGCTTTCTGAAAATCTCAAATTCTCCTCCTTCTCTCTAAAACCCCCCAACCTTCTCTCTAGATTTCTAACCTCCAATTCTTCTCCGATCACTTACGTCCGTTCAAGATTATTGCTGCCGGCACCAAGACCTTCAACCAGTACTAACCAAAATTTCATTCTGAACTGACTTTGGAAACCTTAGAAGAGATAAATTGCTACCAACCAACCTTAGACGTACTAGCTGGATTTAGAGGTAAGGGAAGCTTATGAAGTTTAATTTTGATTTTCTGTATGATTTGAATATGTGCCTGATTTAATGCATGTTTGATATCGAAAGTATGTTGCTTGATTTCTCATGAATGGAATATGGTATGTTGTTGTATGAGTTGTATGATAAGTATGAACTATGAATTCTGCACTGATAAGAGTATGTATGAAACTTAGAGAGAATGTGAATCTGAGATCGAAGGTCATTAGGACCGTTCGATTTTCCCTAAAACGATCGGTCTTGTACTATTGTATCGAAACTTAAATGCCTTGCTTATTCAGTCATAATGATCTATCCATTACAGAATGCCCGGTCTTATACTGAGTGTTCGGCTTTAACGTATTTGGTCATAGACCGATTACCTAGTCTCATGTTAACTATGTTTATTATAGTAGCGTTCGTTCACACTGAACGTTCGTTTTTATATTGATAATGTTTATTGAAAGTACTCGGTCATAAATCGAGTGCTCGGCCTGAGAAGTACTCGGTCATAAACTGAGTACTCGGTTTCATATTAATTGTCTTTATTATACTGAACGTCCGGTCTTATACTGAACGTTCAGTCTTGAAATGCTTGGTCATACACTAAGTATTCAGCCTCATATTAATTATTTAGAACGTTCAGTCATACACTGAGCGTTCGGTTTATATTGATGATGTTTATTAAAAGTGCTAGGTATTATACCAGTACTTGAATTTTAAGAACATTCGGCCATAAACTGTACGTTCGGATTATATAAGTGTTTGGTACTAGACTGACACTTAATTTCTAAAGCATTCAATTTCATATTATTATTATTCATTTTAAGAACGTCCGGTCATAAACCAAGCGTTCGGTTTTACACATATGATATTATGTTTGAGTAATTGGTCGTAGACTAAATACTCGGTTTGATGTAAATTATCCTTCTTGAGAAAAACGTCACTACTAGTTTTGATTCGGTATTGAGTATCTGGTACCCCTCTCAACACCCTAACAGCTTGGAAGTAATAACGAACGTTGGTTGAATTTGACTAAGTAAGAGAATTCCACTGGCGGAATATCTCATGAATTTGGTAATGATTGGTAAAGTATGAATGTGGGAATGACTCTGGCGTTGTCCTTGATCCTGATATTCCGTGAGGGCGCTTCCTCAGGTAGAGGGAGGCCACTCATGCGTGGGAATGGCAGAAGGTCCGCGGTTATAAATAGATAACCGTTTGAGGACTAACCTCGGGTGGCAGCTGATAAGGGAAAACAATTACTACACCACACCGGGTGCTAGGGACGACCGAGCTACATGTTCATACCGTTCGGACAGTGTCTTAGTGGTCGGTCATGAGTAAAGGAATGTGGTATGCATGTATAGGAATTGTATGTTGCATGATTGATTGGCTTGTATTGTACGTTTACTTGTATGATGAATTGATAAATTAAATTTACATAAGCTTACCCTTATCCTTCGTGTCTTTGTCTATGTTGTCGTTCGGTATCTGACCGTTCGGTTATCCTCTTCCTTGCAATGATCATCCTTTTGGGTGTGAGCAGAGGATAGCTTGGAAGATGCTTTGGGGCTACTCTGGAGAACGCTGTGCAGATCGAGCAACCCGTGGAGGCCGTGCCTGAAAGTTATGCCGGACCGATTGATCCTTAGGGTAGTTGTTTCTATTTGTCTTATATTTGTAGATGTTCTGTATAGGAACCTCTTGTTGTTAGCCGTTAGGACAACAAACCGTATTCTAGACCGTTCGGTCCATTTTGTAAACATTGTAATCTATATTCCAATTGTTCAGTTTTAAATTCCAAGTATATTTCATACTACTATGCTTATTCACTACTGTTCTCCTTTATTGTTCATGTTAACTCCTAAAATAAATTATAGCTTTGGTTATATTTATTGGGATGTTACAAAACGCGAATTGAAAGGAAATAAAAAAACACTTTGATAAAGCTTAATTGAAAGAGTAAAAAAGATAATAACATTATATATTTACAAATAATTTAATAATTTGTTAGAAATTTAAATACAAATATTTTGTCTTAGTACATTTTGAAATTTAGCATAAAAATAAGTCCCAATAAAAAAAAGGTTTAATAGGTTTGGAGGTCCCTATATTGGGGGGTTTGTTTCAATTGGGTCCTCCAATTTTGGAAGTGATCAATTAGGTCCCTAATTTTGTCAATTTGAATCAATAAAAGCCTTTCCGTTAAATGCAGTTAACACCGTGAAGATTTTGAACATGTGGCACGTTGACGCTTCTAGGTGACACCATTTGAAGTGTATAGGTGGATTATAAAAGGGTGAAATCTCTTTTAATTTAGGGATTTCACCTTCAAATACACCTTTTAATTTAGGGATTTCATCCTTTTATAATCCACCTATACACTTGAAATGGTGCCACCTGGAAGCGTCAATGTGTCAGATGTTCAAAATCTTCACGGTGTTAATTGTACTTAACGGAAAGGTTTTTATTGATTCAAATTGACAAAATTAAGGACCTAATTGATCACTTCCAAAATTGGAGGACCCAATTGAAACAAACCCTCAAATATAGGGACCTCCGAACCTATTAAACCTAAAAAAAATTAACTTTTATATTTCTTAAAAAAAAAGAAAATAAGAGTGAAATATATTGTTAAAAAATGATAGTAAAAAATAAATAAATTCAGGTATAAAATTGTTCCAAAGTTTAAACAAAATATCTCCATCTCCCTCTCTCTATATATATATATAAAAGACAGGTTTGTCTGTGAAGAGGTCTCTGCACTGCACATAGAAGCATCTAGAAAAGCCAGCCACTTACAGCTCAAGATCCATGAGTAGCACTGGGTTCCTCAACCCAATAACTCTTGAAGTGATTTCAGTACCTTTTGTGGGAACTTTAAGGTCTGGAACTCTTAGCCCTCGAGGGCACCCTTATACTTATTAGCAGTTCTGTTTACTTAACTATCTTATTTTAAGTACAGTTAAGTGAGTTTCAGTTTTCCTAATTATTTTCTCAATCATAGTTAGGTTTTTCATTTTCTTACTCCATCACAATTTTTTATTTTTCTATTTTCTATTTCTGCCGTCACTCGTCCAAGACTCGCCGTTGTCGGAGATTGGCTTTGCCGTACTCTGCCGTCGCCAAACCGTTGAAGATTCTTCCATCATCGTCAAGGTTCTAAGAACACTTCTCGCCGGAAAGAGAAGCAAATCTGCAACCCAAAGGTACTTTTTTCACTTTCCCTTCCAAAAGAGATTGAAAAACCTTGACACAGGGGAAGAACGAAGGAGAAGAGGGGAGCAAAACGACGCCTCTCACCGGCGGGAGTCGGAGGAGGACGCACCTGAGTTCCAGAAGGAGTCGATGGAGTTGTCGGCAGGGGAGAGAGCGAGGGCGGGAGGCCGTCGCCGAATAGAGAGTAGTCGAGGAAGGACTGGACGCCGTGCACGCCGAGGGAGGGGGTGGAGAAGAGGTCAGGGTGGGTGAAGGGGTGTGGTCGAGGGAGAAGTTGGCAGGGGAGTTGTCAGTGACGAAAATAGTTTTGGCAGTGAGGAGGGTAGGGAGGCGGGCACGGCGGGAGAGGAGGAGGAGGTCGGAGAAGGGGAGCCGCTGGAAGACGACATGATAGGGGAACAGGAGAGGATCCAGCAGAGGACGGTGGAGGAAGGCAGGGATGAAGACTGTTTGCTTTGAACTAAAACAGTTTACTGAACACAGTAACTGAACTCTCTTGACTACTTCTTTACTTCAATTCACTTTTCTTGAATTATTATATAGTTAACTATAATTTGTTATAATACACTGCAGATAGTTCAGTTTGCCCACTCCTAAGCTCAGCTATACGTTCCTCGTCCAGTTTCAGTTGGTTAATCTCTTTAGCCTGCCAAGAACACCCTTTGAATAATTTCATTTAACAACACTTCGTTGATTTCATCTAAGTGTAACATTCAAGCTCATTAATCACTAACCTTGTTTTATTCTTACCAGTTTATTATAGTGAAGGAGTAATAGTTGTGCCTTATTTGCATCACAATACGTAAACCATTTTGAGGGTAATTTTTGTCTATACATTATGCAGTGAATGAACATATAAGTAGAGTTTTCTCACTTCTTACAGTGATCACATAATTTACTTTACCTTGCTTTCGGCTGACACTGCTTCTTTGCAAGCTGAACTCAACATGTCCATAGTTTGCTTCAGTTTGAGCTTCAACCTTTTCATCTCACTCTCCATCTCTTCCTGGAATGAAGTAAAATAGAAAATTAATTTCTTCGACTTAGTTTTACCATACTGATTTGATCACTTAGTAGTTTTTGTTCTACAACAAAGACAATCTAATCCATGATAAGCTTTTGTTTTCTTGGACACATACTGTGAATTGAGAATCTGATAGATCGCACTATTGTCTAATTCCATCTGATGACACTAACTTGTTCGACCTTGAAGAGTCAGTTCCATCCGAGCTGCGGCAAAATTAGTCGACGAAGTTTAGAGCCTACGAAGATGATGCATGGTATACTGTTTGCGTTTTGTTCCATGGAGATACTCTTACGGTGAAATTCTTGGGTTTCCTCCCTGAAAATGATGTCTTGTTTCAGTCTTCATATTTCAAAATTCGAAGGACTTCGAAGTCTTTAAGCGTTGTTTCACACCCCTCTCCAAATAACTTCAAGATGAAGAGTGTGGTTTACTCTGGAACTAGGGTTTGTGCTTGTCTATTCTTTAATAATGAAGACATTCACTTTTACGACGCCTTGGGGTCAGTCATTCTTTACTTTTTTTTATCTTGAGGCTCAAGATAAAACAGAGTAAAGAATGAAGGACTCCGTCGACAACGGCGTCGTAAAAGCGAATGTCTTCATTATTGAAGAAATGACAAGCACAAACCCTAGTTCCGGATTGAGTAAACCACACTCTTCATCTTGAAGCTGTTTGGAGAAGGATCTGAAACGACGCTTAAAGACTTCGAGGTCCTTCGAGTTTTGAAAATATGAAGACTAAAACACGACGTTATTTTGATTGATTATTGTAAATTTGATGTGATGATTTCGATAAGTGGATGTTGGATATGTTCTTCTTTTTGGTGCAATGGTATAGTCTTGTTTGGCCTATACGGTGCTACTGTCATTTTTATCTCTGTTTTATATTATAATTATTTACGTGGATTGAGTTATTAGAATATATTTTTGAATTCAATTAGTACCTTGTTTTGTAATGCACAAATGGAAAAAGAAAATTTGGAACGATGATAAGTATTTAGAAATTGATGACTGTAGCTATGCCTGGATTAGATACCTTAAGTGTTTGATATGGGAGGTGGTATGATAGTTTTATCAAACTGTAAAAAGAATGGGTTTCTGTATTTCTATTCAACAAAGTACACGTACGGCACTATACGGGAGCCTAATCCCCCTCCACAGGGCAAATGTTCCTGTCTATACTCAAACAAATACAAAAATCACTCATGCTCCCTGTATAGAACACACCCTATTTTTTTAGTGTTTTTGCACTACATTTCTGAAAATCATGCACCGATAATGTACTGTTTTAGTTGGTTCTTCTGTATCAATTAAGTGCTGTTTCTATGCCGGCTTTTGGCTATTTCTACGCAGAATCTTTCCAAGAAGAAAATAAAATTTATTCTAGAATTATTAGTATATTCAATCATGTGCTCTTTCTATTATTTATAAGCTGGAATCATTGCAGCATCAATTATGTCAATGTAACAAGATTGGTTTTGCACGATAGTGAACTAAAAAATAGTTCACTGAACTGTACTTCATTATAAGTGAACTAAAAGATAGTTCAGTTAAGTTATTCTGAACTATTTTTTAGTTTAGTTCAGTTCTCTTGAACTGTTTTATAGTTAACTATCAATTTATACAGTGCAGTATAGTGCACTTTGCCCACCCCTACCTACAATGCCCCACCTCAAACCTTCTTTTAGGACTTCATTCTCTCTTCCAAGGAAATCCGTAAATAACTATTTCTTCTTCTTCTTCTCAATTATTTCTTACAACTTTTTGATGCGCATGGTTTCAACCATCTTCAACTGGATAAAGGCCACTTTCTTCTTGCCACAAATTATGTGCCAGCAATTGTGGAGATAATATGCAAGAGGGTTTAGTTGGAGTCTGCAAACCAAAGTGGTCTAATTGAGTTTTGAAACTGCATTACATGAACAAATATATAAAACAGATTATAAGTCTAATTGCGTACTTTGCATTCCATTTTATATATTATATTTGTTATGTGAGATTTGCAACATAATTGCAACATGAACTGTGACGGCGCTATTAATACAGTACCTTGAACAATATTGTAAAAATGTCCCATTTTCTACTTTTTTGTGAGAAATAAATAGATAAATTGTGTAATAATGTAATGTGGCCCTCCTTGAATGGTTATGATTCAAGTTCAAACAGAGATGATTCATAACATAAGGACAAACATGTGGAAGGATTAGGAAGTACATGCTCATAGTTTCTTATCTTATTTCCGCAGTGTGATCAATGTTTTGATAGATATTTGATTGTTGGTTTCAACAGGTTTCATACTTATCTCACAACACTAAATGTGGATTTTGAATGAGCTTTCTTTAGTGTAACATCTGTACAACTTTGAATTTCTCATGGCATATATGTATGCATCTCATAAATGTGCACTAACTCTCATAACACCACCCACTTGTTTAGAGATGTAGATCATTGAATGAAGATATCTTCATAGTACATTTCAAATTTTTGAAGTCAAGGATTTTGGAAATTTTGAATTTGTAACAGGTAGGAGGAGTACTATGCACTGCTACTACACAACCATGAGAAGCTATAGATCTATCTTCTGAATGCTGACACACAAACCACTTATGATTCCCCTCTTAAATATTTGATGCATACACCTTTTCTGGTACTTAGGGTACAACAACTACACATCCATATTTTCTTCTTACCTTTAAATATCAAATACAAATAAAACAAGAATTATATGTAGTTACATCAGTGCATTTAGTGTTTTAGTGTTGTTTTCTAGTAATAATTAGAATTATTTACTGTAATTTTTGTTGACCTTTGATTCAAACCTGTATTCAACACACTGGTGAAATTCCAATTCTACCTTAGAAAATAGGATCAAAATGTTTATAAGAAACGATAAATATGACTTCATTTGTCCATACAAATAAATATTCAAGAAGGAACTTGATCTTTCAAAATATGACTTCATTTGTTTTTTGTGACCACAAAACTGTACAGAAGTTTCAAAATCATGTGCATGCACTGGTATTGAAAGACTATTGTCTAATGGGAGGTAAATAACCATAATCTAAGCAACAAATAATTGTCTGGTGGATTATATCTTCAACTCCATGCTTGTAACTAAAACCCAGATCTCTTAATTTCTTTGAGCAAATCTCAGAAGGTACTTTATCATAGTTTTTCTCAGTTATCCTGCATGTGTATATAAGAATAACATAAGCACTTGAAAAGAAAAAAACAAAAGCAGTTCAAAGGTAAGAACATTACCTTTTCTTATTTGAGTAAGAATACTCTTTGGTAAGAAGATTGACCAACATAGACAATGGATAGCTTTGACTGCTGCATATGTATCGACCTTCTGCTTTAGAATGCTCCATTAGGAAAATATGTGCACTGCATATATCCTCAATGTGAACTAAAGCAATTGACCCCATTCTTGCATTTACAGCAGATAATATCTTGAAGAACTCAGGTTCACCTATTCATTAAAGATCAATATGGTCAGACAAAAAGACATGACATGACAATTAACTCATATAGTTAATCATATTTGTAACCCCAAAAGTTTGGTGTTATCTATTTTTATGATGCACAAGGAGTCCTAGAGATTCCTTCAATGCTTTTGGGGAATTTGGTATGCAAGATGTATTATTTACATGCAATCTACCTTATGCAAAAACAAAAAGTTCATACTCTTTGATGACCACTAAATTTCTGCAATTACATACAAGTTCAGGTAATAAAAATATTTAATGCTTATTAATTTTGGGTAATATGGCTTTCACTTGAAACACTCACAGGAATTCTAGTTGTAGTAATTCATCATAATTCATTTTCCTTTCTTGCAGAAATCAGACAACCAGTAGTTTCATATGATATTGATGATTTTTCAGTGGCTGTAGACGAATAACATTATACCAAGACAATATGAAGGTGAAAAGATAACCTGTTATTGGTGACAGTAGCAGTTTAACACTTGATGGTACAGTAGCAGTGAAGAATGGGCCTGCAACAGTGGTTGTTATGACTGACACAAGATCAATGCCATTCTCTTTTGCAAACTTAAATGCTGCCTCTTCTGTTAGAAGCTTTGAAAGTGCATAAACCTGTCACAGTGAAGAAGCTCTCAAAAGAAAGCAACATACTATGCAAAAGTGCAAACCAACTAGGAAAACAGAATAGCTTGCATATGATTCAAAGTTCTAACATTGTACACAAAAAGTAAAAGCTTTAATTACCCATCCACTTGCTTGTGTTTTCAATACATGTTCACTTTGCATTTGGCAAGATTCATCAACAACAGATTTCCACTTCCCATTGTTGTCTTTGGCAGTAATTGTACTTATTGAAGAAGTGAGAATAACTCTTTTCACAGAATTGGAATTCATGCAGGACTTTAGAAGGTTTAAGGTCCCTTTGATTGAAGGATCAACTATATTTGCTTGAACATAGGCCTCTGCATGTTCAATTCACAAAAGGCATAAGTGTCACTAAAAATGTAATCTTTTTTTTTTTTTTTTTTTTTTCTGTGTATTTCATTGAAGGCATTGATCATGACATTACCAATGTTTTCTTTCTTATCCACATTGAATACCATTGAAGCTGCAACATGAAAAACGCCATCACAGCCTCTTACAGCCTCATCGAAGCTCCCTTCTTCATTCAAATCCGCTTTGAAAATTCTCAATCTGTCACCTCTTGTCCATAACGATAGCAGGTGAATTGACTTTTCTGGTACATTAAATTAGTAAAACAAGAAAAAAAAGAGGTATCAAACATCAATTTATACAATATATTTAATTTTTATTGGCAAGTTATTACAGTTAACTTTTTAACTTAAACAGAACAAAACATCAAAAAAATATTTCTTTCTTATTTTATTAAATTTTAAATTATTTTTTAATTAAAAAGGTGTGGGTTTTAGTTTTAATTCCTGTAAAAGAAAATTCTCGCTAAAATTTCAAATTATTATGTTTGTTCCCAAATATTCATTATAAAATAAATAAATAACATTTCTTTTAAAGATTTTAATTTTTTTTTTCAAATGTCATATGTTGATATTATAATGCAACGTGGTTTGAAATAATTACTTGATCATTTTGGTCAGCAAATACATAATTTGCTAATATTATATGCTATATGATATTATGGATTAAAAGTAATTATTTTTAATTACAGAGAGAAAAAAAATTAAAGAAATTATTTGCAGTAACTCATTGTCAAATAAAAATAAATTCAAAAAAATGAACATGTTTTATGGATGTTTTATCAGTGTCATTAGAACCGTCGTGTACTATTAATGTAAGAAATTAAATATGAACGGATTTTAATTAACAGCAATTAAGGAAAATAAAATATGAGCAAAACAAATATCTGACAGTAATTAAAGATGATTTTTGAGAGAAAAAAAAAACATTTAAGAATGACTCATGCATAGAACGCATCCCATATACTTATTATCTAATTTCGCACGAGTTCCATGACATTTATAAAATACCACTATTAATATATCAATTATTATTATTTTCCAAACTAAAAATAAAATAAATATATTCAATATACTTAAGTATATTTAATAAATCAAAAGCATTGCTTTAGTAATTTGTATTTAAAGAGATAGAGAGATATCAACTCCCTCCAAGATTAACTTTAGGTAATTTTTTTAATGACTCTTTAAACATATTACATTTTACTAATTTTCAACAATCGAATATTTTGATATTAATTCGAACATTTGTATTTATGTAATTTTGTAATCAACATTCAATTGTATTTTTTTGAAAGAGTATGTTATAAAAACTTAAATTTGCTATAAATAAAGTGTTAAACAAGTTTAAAAGAATGCACTAATGGATACCCCCATTGAATAATAACTTTCCCTAAATAATGAATTACAAATACAACTCAACAGATGAAAAAAAAAAGACTAAAATAATGAAAATAAAAAAAAAAATAAAAAAACAGGCTCTCCGTATAATTTATAGACATGCAATAAATTTCTGGAAATTAAAATTTCTTTCCAATTAATTATAAGATAGTATAAATTAAGCCAAACTCAATGTTTGTCAGCAATTACTGACTACAATCTTATTTAATTGTTCACTTTGTAACACTGAAACTTGAAGGTAATTTACATCTAATGTAAAAGAAACATACACAATACGAAATCAAAGATTAAGTTAAATTTCTGAATTTTAAAACTCCGCAGCAACAATTATCTTCTCAAAACTATAAAGAAATTGTTGAAAATTCCACGTAAAGACAATTTTACATTAGATGTAAATTTTATCAAATTTTGCTTTTTTGTATTGATTAAATTAAATTTAAAATTTATTTCTTAATATATTATCAAAATCAAATGTTATATATTATCCAGAAATTAAACAAATTTATAATATATAAATAAATAAAAAAAAGTTTCGTTCCAATTTTGTAAAAAGTTATTTTGACTTAAAATAGATGCTAGACTGTGTAATAAATACTTTTTCCAACCCTTCTGGGTTCAGTTGATCATCTGTGCTCGCAATAACTTCATCTTCCAGAAGGGTCTAACCTTCATTTCCAACAAAAATATCAAGAAAATTGAGAGGTGTTTCAAAGGCTTACTCAGTTACAAACTTTTGTATGGAAGGAACAATCATTTAGAAAGCATACGATGAAGATAACAATTGAATCAGACTAAAGTTTAATTTTTTAATATAATATTAAAATTATGAGTTAAAGTTTATTTTAATTATGTTTTTATGTTTGTTATTTGAAAAATATTCTGTTTTATTTGCTTTTAAAAATTCAACATCAGTTAAAAATAAAACACATGGATATAAACTTTATTTTACGGTTTAAAATTTGACGATTAAAAATACAGCTACAGAAAGTGAAAAAAAGAAAAGTTATTATGATATGTATGTATGTATATATATATATATATATACTGACCAGGATCTCTAACAGTAGCATGAACAGTGTAGCCTCTTTGAAGAAGAGCCGCCACAAGCCATGAACCAATATACCCAGTTGCTCCAGTAACACAGAATATTGTTGTTGAAGGAGAAGACAAAACTTCAGCTTTCTCCTTCTTCTTCACCTTCATAACTGCTTCTTCCATTTCCACCTTTTCTTCAACTGTTGCCAATTAGATGTGCCTGTGCCCTTTTAAACTAATATTGCTGCATGATATGCAGCTATAATAAATTATTATTTATTAAAATAATAATAAAAGAGATAACAAGATCGCTGTATACAATATATATATATATACTATATTATTATAGTAGTTGGCATGCAATAAATATTTCTAGGGTTGAGTGATGCGATGACTGATTCTGAATGTTTCTACTCAACTTATTATTATTATATTCTTCTTTTGAATAGTGTAACATCCTTTTTTTTTAAATATATAAAATTTAAGAACAGAAGCGTTCTTTATTTGAAGAACGAATTTTAAATATTATAATTAAAAAATATTTTTTCAAAAACACTCAAGTTTGTATATATCTTCACACTTATACATCTTCAAATATATATATATTAAAATATATTTTCGTATAATGCACATGTTATTATCATATAAAGTAGAGGTAAATTAATATGCAAAAGATCACATAAAACAAACATAAGATTATTACTACACATAATTAATTTATAATAACAATCATCTCATCATACAATAATCATACTAGACTCGATCATTTAGATGAAATGTTGATGTAAAATTTCGAAAGGTCTTATATTTGTGGGGACCTATCAATTATAATAATTAGTTTTTATTAGCTAATTTTTGTAAATAAAGACTAATTATTACAATTTAAAACTAATTATTATAATTGATAGGACCTACATTGCTCCTACATAGTCATTGCCAATGTAATACACTATGTCATCTACAATATTAGCCCGTTGTGTCCAAAACCAACACATACATAACTCATTTTTTTCTACTTGAGATTGAATGGTTATTACAGTATTAGGATAGCCTCCAATGTCAGGGCTCCTAACTCCAAACATAGAATCTCTCTGCGAGACCCTTAGCCAATCTCGTATCATGTTCATATTCATCAAAACCAATTCATCATGCAATATATATTTGATCCAAATTCATGTTTGTAGCTTAACATGGAATAATGTTCAAGTCAATGATATAACCAACCATACATACAAAATCAATGATATGATCACTCAAGATTTCACTCAATATGATTAAATGTTATTAACAACCTAAACAATTTGAATATTTCATGGAAACATTATTCTATCTACAGACCTTTAATTAAATATCTGACCCAACAAAGTAGATAAAAATATATCTAGAACCTATGATAAAATTTTCAATTGAATCCAATGGTTAAAGAAGAGGAAATTTTAATTTTACCTTGATGACCAAAAACAGAACAATGGTGTTAAATTCCCTAAGAAACACGAAAATAATTTATCTAAATATAGGTATCCAATTAAAAATCCGAGCAATAAATGTGAATCAATATGTCTTAGGAACTACACATACAAATTTTAGGTTAATCTAACGGTTAACTAAGTAGGAATTGAGATTTTACCAGGACAACTTAAGGACAAAATTCAAGTGGTTTTGAGCTCCGTCTAAAATGAGAAATTAATTTGTCTAAGGTCAGTTTACCAAATAATAATCCGAATGATCAAGATGAATTGATATGTCTTATGAATCATATATGTCAATCTAACCGTAAATGAAATGGAAATTAATGTTTTACTAAGGTAACTTAAAGACAAAAATAAAGTAGTTTTCAACTCTATCCAAAATGCAAAATTTATTTCTCTAAACACAAATTTCAAATTAATGATATGAGTAGTAAAAGTGGATTAATGTCTTATAAATCATATATCAAAATTTCATTTTAATCTATCGTAAACAAAGTGGGGATTGAGATTTTACCTAGACAACTTAGAGATATAAATATAGTAGTGATCAATCCAATCAAAATTGTGAAATTAATTCCTTTAAACACATATATTAAATTAATAATCTGAGTGATCAAATTAAAGTAATATATCTTAAGAATTATATATCAAAATTTCAGTTCAATCTAATTACAAACAGAGTAACTTAGAAAAAAAAAAAATGAAAACATAGTAAAAAGAAAACAAAAGCCTACACAAGTGGATTGATAGCTACTAAAACCCAACGGATTGATAGCCCAAACCCAACATATTCATATTCATATCTCATATAATCAAAATCAAAAATCTAAAATATACATTTATTATACACATAGAAAAGAGTTAATTTCCCTTATTTTTTTTTCTAGAAATTTTGTCGATTGAAGACGGTTCTCCATATTGTTTTAAAAGCGCTCCTCTTCTTGCAAAAAAGAAAAAAAAAGAAACTAAAACTTTATTATCTTTTTAGCCTTTGTTTTTATAATTTGCTTGCAGATTTCATTATCTATTTATATGTCATATTTGGTCCCATGTGCTTAATTTTCTTCATTTATAATTATTTCCACCGAAAGTTAATTTGACCATTTGCATCCAATAAATTGATAGAGAAAGGGATATTTGCACATTGATTTTAGTATATGTAGCTATATTTGAACTATCAAATTTTTTTTATTTAACTTATATATATGTTTTAATATAAACTCATTAATCACGTTTATATTCATAAAAAAGTTATTATTACTAATAATAAAAATTATTAAGGTAAATATTTTCTTATTTGTTAGAATCTAATTCAATTAAGATATTTTAAAATATTTTCACCACAAGTTTGAGTCGAGTTGGATTTGAAAAAATGTAATTATTTTATGCGGGTTAGTTTTCAACCCACCTCACTAAGAACCTGGCTCATTGGGTTGAATCCGTGATGAGTCAGGTTGACTCGCCAACCCACCTAATTTAATTTAATTATTTATTATTTTATGTTTCAATATTATTAGTTAGCATTTTTTTCATTATATTGTAGATGATATAAAGAATAAGATGTTTTAAGAGAAAAAAATATTATAAATTTATCTATTTAAGACTTTAATATTATAAATGGACAAGTGATACAAAAAATATCAATATTAAAAACTTATTTGTTCTTCTTTTGAACATATTTTTGGATTACGCTTGGATTGTAAGATAATTTTTTTTTTATTTTGAATTGTTTTTGCAATTTAACATTATGTTAGTTTGACGTTTATTTAGATTTGAATTAAAAAAAATTATAATTTTTTTATTTTAAAAAAAAACTTATAATTAAATGAGCTAGTGAGCCAACCCGTTTAATCCATCAACCTGTGGTGGGTCGGATCCGGTTCAAATTTTTTCAACTCGTCTATAAGGATGTTGCTCCCTCCACCACCTCCCCTTGCTCCATCCACCTCTCCATTCCTCTTTTATCCCTCCCTCCACCTCTCCATTCCTCTTTTACCCCTCCTTTCACCTCTTTATTCCTATTTTATTCTTGAGTAAAATTTTACTTTTAAGTTAATATTTTTTATCTTCTACTCACTCCAATCTCCTATGCATGTAGGCACACAATTTTTTCTTCCTCTTTAATGTTATACTTCGTTTTCTCATTGGTGGTGGTGAAAGGAATTGTTCCAACAGTGTCAGACCGTGGTGCTTGAAAGTCTCGGTAGTTCTTGAAGATGCAAAAGAGTGGAGGTACACTGCGTAAAGCTACGTAATCAACCCTAAATTAAACCTCAAATTAACATGTAAACATTAAACGGATATGAGCATCCGTCAGCAGATGAACATCTGTTTAATGTTGGGATGAATGTCGACATCTGTTTAATAGTGGAATCAAATACATAAAGCTTGCAAAAAAGCATGGATTCTCCCAGGCTAGTCATGCAGCGTCTTCAACCTCTCTCTCCTGTGAACTACACTTTTGAGGTTCAAGCCATGAGCATAGAGAAGCAGTTATACGTTTTGGGAATCTCTGAACTCAATTATGGCACATAGTTACAGTTTGTGATTGTAATGTTTATAGAAAAGAGGAGTTGTCGGATAATAATTATTAAATTGGGAAGAATGATGGTCAGCTTAAAATTGTGTCGAATTCAAAGAAGCATTAAACAAAGTGCAACTACCACTCATGAGTCTTTTGCACTTCCAAACACATAAAAGTTGATTAGTGTATGTTCTACTGGTTTAATTATGGAAGCTTCAGTTAACCCTTATTCTTCTTCTCTTGTTACCATTCTCATATTTGCATTATTTGCAAAGTGAAATTTATGTTTCTATGAATAGTGATTTCATCAGGGCGGGTTAGAATTGCATTTCATTTGGTTAACGTGATTTCACATTTGAGAGATGGGGGTGCTCTGACTAAAAATAGGAGAAATTTAGGATTTTATATTAAAGTAATTAAATAGGATTAAAAGTAAAAAAAAATAAAAAAAGTTATTTTTGTAATTAAAATTTTTTGGAAAAGATTAGGGAGGTGGAGGGAGCAAAGATAGAGGTGGAGAAAGCAACACTCTGTCTATAAATGAACCGGGTTGAATTGACTTATTAGGTGAGCTATCTCTGGTAACTCGGACCACATTACCCATTTTAACAACTTTAGTTTTAAATATTAATATTTTATATTTATTTCAAACCAGCAATAACCTCAACTTTTCATTTAAGTTTTACTGATCTTTATATTTAATTTGCATTTAAAAATCTCCCCTTACATAACTACTAAAAATGTATAAATATAGGGCCAATTTTGTAAATATAGGAAACCTAAAAGTAAATTTTTGTGTGTGAATCTTACAATTAAAGGAGAGGATAACTTTAATATATTCTATCAGTAATATTTTTCATACTAACAGTATTCAAAAGGCATTATAAATATAATTTTAAAAATATTACTACAAAAATAATAAGGTTAAATAGATTCAGTGGTCCCTATTTTTGCTGGTTTTCTTCAAGTAGGTCCCCGTCTTTTAAAAATGATCAATTTGGTCCCTAAATTTGAAAAATTAAACCAATCAAAGACATTCCGTTAACTTCCCTAAACGGTGTTAAAAATCGTTATGACGTGGACTTAAATTATTTATTTAGAATTAAAATTAAAAAAACACGTAGATCCTTTTATGATTAACCTGAACTGTGGATCCAGGATTTCCAATTAGGACCTAGCTCAGGGTTACGCGCCGTGCCACCACTCGAACAGCCACCGTGCTGCTGCCCAAGCCGTCGCCAGCTCCGCCACCCACCGTCGAGACCATCACTGGCCGTCCCCGCCACCGTCGAGCCGGCCGCCAAGGTTTCTTCTCATGCTCATCTTCATGCACGCGAGTGAACTGTTCTCTCTTCTCCACCCCGCCTCCTCGTTGCCGCGACTATCTTCATGCTCGACCTGAGACGCTGCCGACGACGCAAGTCGCCACAACAATCCTCGCCGGTCGCCACGTTCGTGCCAACAACGCCAACCTCCTCCTATTTCTTCACCAGCGGCGAAACCCTTTTGCTTTTCCGACATGTGAATCAGAAACGAAACCCAATCCCCAACATTGTGTCATTTGACATCCACATTCTCAATAACTATTCTTTCTTTTCTTATCATTTGTACTCTGATGGGTTTGGTTCTTGGGGTTTGAAAAATTGATTCTCTGTGAATGGTTTTTGTTAAGCATTAGGTTGGGGAAAAAAATGGGTTTCTCCTTTTGTTTGGGTTGAACTTTTGAAGATGAAGGAGAGGGTGTTCGGAATGCTCATGCTGTGATGGTGAAGCGTTTGCTTCAGAAATTAATTTGTTGTTTGATTTTCTTTCCGTGGTGGTTGATTAAGGTGATGGTGAAAGGTAAGGGATATGAGTTGTTTTAAAGGATAAGCTTTAAACCTATGGGCATGGGATTTGTGATTTGGGTCTGTTCATTCTGTTTGAAACATGTGAAAGACGGTCTTGAAGGCAACTTCAAAACTTTTCCTTTTTGTTATGCTCTCTCTGACTCCCTTGCTATCTTGAATCCAACCTTCTCTTGATTATCAAAATCTTGCAGGTGCGGGTAGTTTGAGTTGACTGGGTATCAAGGTTTACAACGAAGGTGAAGGCAATTGGTTCATGAGTGTTTTTTTAATTTTGATCCTACATAAATAATTTAGGTATAATACCTTTTTTGGTCCCAGTTTTGGTTGGGAATATTCGAAATGATCCTCATTTTATTTTTCTGTTCAATGTAGTCCTAAAGAACATAATTTATGTTCAATTTAGTCCCTTTTTTGTTCAATGTAGTCCTAAAAAATGTAATTTATGTTCAATTTAGTCCTTTTTACAAACTCCGTGAACCACAAACAAGGACTAAATTAAACACAAATTACGTTCTTTAGGATTACATTGAATAGAAAAAGGACTAAATTGAACACAAATTACATTCTTAGGACTACATTGAATAGAAAAATAAAATGGGGACCATTTCGAATATTCTTAACTAAAATTGGGACCAAAAAAAGTATTATACCAATAATTTAAGTTCTGGTTAAGTGCCACCTGTTTACAAAATGACAACTACTCTTGCCAGTAAATACGATTTTTAACACCGTCCAAAGAAGTTAACGGAATGTCCTTGATTGGTTTAATTTTTCAAATTCAGAGACCAAATTGATCATTTTTAAAAGACGGGGACCTACTTGAAAAAAACCAGCAAAAATAGGGACTACTGAATCTATTTAACCAAATAATAAATACTATTATACCATATAAACATTAAATATTAAATATTATTGGCGGTTCCTATTTTGTCAACTTTGTTTGATGTGGAATTTTTTTTAATGTTCAATGTAGTCCCTTATTTTATAATTTATATTGAATTTGGTCCTTCTCGCGGACGACGTCTAAATCGTTAACAGTGTAGATTATACGTAAAAAATAACGGAATGAGTTGTCACACAATAATTCTCATAGTGGCTCATCATCATCTTCTCCAAATTAAAAACCTTATTTTCTTTAGATTTTTGTGATTTAATGGAAAATGATTTAGGGGTTTAGTTCCTTGCAGATGATTTTATGTCATCAATGGAGGTTGAACAAGTTCAATGATGGTACAATTTGAGATTTTACAGGTTTTCACGGAAGAGGCGCGATTTCGCGAATTGAGAGTTCATTGTGAATTGGATTTTTGTGATTTGTGTTGATGATGGTACATGAGAAAGATGATATAGGTTGTGCAACCTATTGCGATGAAGGATCTCTGTTTCAATTTATGAGTTGAATGAGTTAGGGTTTGACTCAAAAAAATTTGTGGCTGTTGCGTGAACGAGGGTTAATGCTCGAAGTAGATTTGGAAATTCTGGATTTTTTGTAGGTTCAGTGGTGGTCCAACGACGTGGAGAAGATGATGGTCTAAGTGTGATAATGGAAGGAAAATAAAAGTTTCTAATTTGGAGAATATAGTGATGATGTGACAAAATGCATGACAAATCATTACATTTTTTCACGTAGAATTTATGTCGTTAACAATTTAAATGATATAAACGAAAATAATCAGATTAAACATAAATTACGAAATAGCCTACATATTATCATGTTATCACACTATTAAAATTCCTCTAAAATCAACTACCGAATTAAGGTTTGATTTGACTAATTTGATTATCTGTCTTTGGTATAATATATTATCGAATTTCCTAAAATCGAATATAGATTCTTTATAAAATCTGATCTGATCTGCTTTGAACTTCCCTCATACCTATTATTATAAAGTTTGATCAAACTATAATTTAGATGTATGTCTTTATAACAAAATATAATATTTATATAATTGATAGTTAATATAATTCTGAATATTATATTTATAAACTTTTATACTTTACACACTGATATACAACAAATGTGACGTGCCAAATATATAACAAATATATATAATAAGACATCATCAATCATAATACTAGAAAGCAGTCAGAAGTGTATTTAGAGAAATCGGATTACAGTCATCCATCAAAATAGCTAAGAATTTAAAAATTTTAAAGACAAAACATAGTATCTCAAAATGACATAATATAACTAAGAAATTATAGTGAGTGTAAGCTGTAACATCTTCATTTTCCTCCAAGACATGCTCTAGTGAAACCTCTCCTTCCTCTGCTCACATCCAAGTAGATGATCATTGCAACAGGAAAGCACACACAACAAGCAAGCAGACATGGCATAAACACAGACAAGAAAATGCAAGGGTGAGCTAATTATACAAAATCATGCATCAGATTAAGCATGTAACATACAAGAAATAACTTATATCCAACAGTTTCAGAAACACAACCTAAGCATGTTATTTTCTAGACTTGACTCGTCCGGACTTTAAAATGATAGTCGGGCTATGGCGAGTCTTGCACCCGTGGTGACTTATGAAACTTGGGTTCCCCACCCTGCCACACTCACGAGGTTAGTTCGTTCCGCGCCTTGAGGCATACTGGGAGCCCCCAAGACTAAGGACCTCCTGCTACTTCTCACCACATGGTTCAACCTCTCTAAGTGAGTTTGATTGACCATTGAAGCGTCAGAATGACTCCCAAGGCTGAGCCCCTACTTTCATTTTAAAACACTAAGAATCTCACCGAGAGATTCTACACAGATGGAACTTAGTTTACCACTTGGATCGTACTTTCATCACTTTGTAATCATATACTTTTGCCACAATTAACATATACACAATCTCTACAATATACATTACTCACTCATCACAAATTATAAAAATAACTACTCCCTAAATTAACATATTTCCTTCAGTTATATTATAGTTAAGTTAATCAATACCATAATCTTTTATAATTTATTTACAATGCCTAAACCCTGTACAGATATAAAACCATATTTCCTTCAGTTATATTATAATAGTTATATTAAACCATACTTCTATTATAAATTTTCTATTAGACTACTACACAAACATTTTTAATTTATATTACACCAACATTCATATTATAATATTATATTATAACAAACCTATTATTATATATAAAACTATATACACAATCTCTACAATATACATTACTCACTCATCACAAATTATAAAAATAACTACTCCCTAATTTAATTTAAGTTAATCAATACCATAATATTTTATAATTTATTTACAATGCCTAAACCCTGTACAGATATAAAACCATATTTCCTTCAGTTATATTATAATAGTTATATTAAACCATACTTCTATTATAAATTTTCTATTAGACTACTACACAAACATTTTTAATTTATATTACACCAACATTCATATTATAATATTATATTATAACAAACCTATTATTATATATAAAACTATATTATATTAATAAAATATAATAACATACGTATTGTTATATAATATTAATAGAATTTATATGTGTTACGTAACTATATTTTATAAATACCTATATATTAATATTATGTTACAGTATATATAAGGTTTAAACCTTTTTTTTTTTAATCCAACACAACCCAATTTCCTTGCTGGTTATATAAGTAGCCTATTATTTTTAGTTCCTTGATTTCCAAAGTTATACATCCCCTCTCACAGAATCTGAGGCTACAGTCAACCTATTTTTCCCATCAAATTAGTATCACCCCAACTTATTCAGCAACCAGATTCATCAAATTCCTTCAGAGCACATCACAATCAATATATAAACAGGAATCATTCCCAGGATCATCATTTCAATCAAATTCAGTGCATACTAAGTTAAACACTTAAGAACAGTAACAACACATGCTCACAATATATCACATATTTAATTCAACATGCATAATCACTCAAAACATATTCATCAGTTCTTACCAAACGGGATGTGTAGAACCAAAATATAACGATTCAGATTTCTCAAACAGTCACTTCGCAACAAATAAAATAAAAGTATAAGTAGCTCCCCTTACCTGGAAAGCTTAACAGTAAACTGGTCAAGAACACCCTAGGACCGTACCCATACCGCGCTGAACTTACAGAACCTACAAATCACCAAATTGGTGATAGAACATAGCTCTCAAAGCTCGAATGGACAGAGAATGGAAGGAAAAGGTACAAGGCACATGAACCCAGCAAAGTTGCAGGCCCTAGGTTCTAGAACAACGAAAAAGAAGGGGAAAAGGGGACTTACCGGTCGGAACAGGAAATTGTTCGGTTCAAATTGAAGCCTTTGCCGTTGTGAACGTTTAGGCACCTTCAAACTAAAAATTAAACGGTTCAGTGTTTGGATATCTTAGAGAGAAGGCAGAGCAATTATTTAGGAAAAAGGGTTTCTGTTTAGAGAGAAGGGGAAAGTAGCAAATGAACACTTTGACTTTTGGAAAAGAAGGGCTTCCCTCTATGGCTGAGGCATTCTAAGCTTATGGGTCTGGCTGCCCCAAATAATAAGGCCCAATGGCCCTAAACTTATTTTTCAGGACCTCACATTCTCCCCAATAAGAAAATTTTCGTCCCCGAAAATTACACTTACCAGGGAAGAAGTGAGGATAGGACGCCCACATCTCTTCCTCTAGCTCCCAAATAAAGACATCACTACCCAAACTACCAACACCCGATTAAGACAACTCTTCATGCATACTTCATCACTGATAATGGCATGCCCATCATCATCCGCTGTGCTACTCTGATCCTCATATTTCCTTGCTCACCCGTTTATTGATAATAACACTTCCTTCATGACAATTGTAACCAGAAAGCTCCCCCTTGAAGAACTCCTTGAAGGCCTTCTTCAAACATCTATGATCTTGCAAAAACCCTGAAAACTCTTCTCTTCCACCCTTATCCTCATCCCCCATTGACTTTTCTTTTGTGCTTTACTTCTCCATTTAATTATAGTCTTTTTTGGGTGCCATTGGCAACACCCTAGAAATGCTCCTCAAAATCGCAGCATGGAAAAGAAGAGGTAAAATTGGGAAAATTCATTCGGAATTGTGAGAAATTGAAGGAGCCTTTTAGGAATTGCATTAGAAACATCGATGGAAGTTCCACAAAGTCATAACATTTTATACAAATAATACATTGCAATGAAATGCTATATCTCCTAATGTATGTGACGTGTTTCTAATGCAGAAAAGTACATTTCTTTTACATTGACCAAAAGTTAGTAACATTTGAAACAGAAATCTTGGTTTTTGTATTCTTCTTTTGAATCTTTTATGTGTCTTTTATGCTTGTAGGAGTTTGTCCATTTAGTTTAAAGGATGGAACAATGGTAGGTGGAAAGAGTTATAGTATTGTGTCATTGTAAGCTTTGTGTCTTCGACTGTAGTGAAGTACTCAGATTTTGAGGAGAGTTTCTTAATCAAGGAAATAAATATATAAGGTGGTTTAAGAGAAAAGAGGATGAAGTTTGTTTTTTTTTTTTTTTCCTTTTATGAAATATATGTCATCTTTGCTTATGATGAAATTGTGCTCGCTATTAAATTGCTTAAGCTACAAAGTTCATGCATGGTGTCATCAATTTATCTCATTCAATCACACAAACATAAACCATATGTAGATAATGCAGAGTTCCATCCTATTTAGTCGTTACCATATTGCATGTTATTGAGTCTGAATTTGAAGTATACTAGTCTTACAGAAAAATATTACATATAGTTTTATTGCTTTATTGTTTGATTATTATTATTTTTTTTTAAAAGGTCAGCATAGGATTTAACAAATAGTGCAGGTGCCTTACCAACTTTACTAAAATCTAAAAGTTAATGACATTGACTTTCCACATGTGACAAAACAATATCATCTAGCATTTAACAATTAGTAGAATAAATACCATAGAAGATGCAAGTAATAGTCTCCTCTTGGCTTATAGCAATTAAACATTTCTCTGCCATATACAATCTTGAATCAACAACCCAAAATTTACAACTGACCATAATCCACTCTAACAGACATAAACAATACTAATCATACGATACAACTGAATCCAATACATCATAAAGTTATCTATATTATTAAACCAATACTCATAAAGCATTACTAATCATATGAACTCATTTGCTTCAGAGTTCAAACAGACTCAATATTTAAGAAGGTAATTTTTCAATGACAACATCATACAATAACGTCAATCAATTTGAACAGCAGCAACTCACAGATCTAAAATACTTAACCACGCTCCTTTTGTTTTTTTTTTCTAATTATCTACCTAATTTTTTTTTTATTAAATTCTCATAATTTCGTTTGAAACAGTCTTAATTTATTGTTGTAATCGCGCTATCCCATACTTCACATTAAATCCTAATTACAATGTAACGACCCCAAAATTAATATCTCTTAGTTCCAATTCCAATATATGTTTCACTATATGAACTGCACCCACGTAATTGCAAGTCCAAAACCAATTTCACTTCATTCCTCCACTTATTTTATTCTTATTAATATTAATAGTATTTTAATCAATTACTTCCTTCTCTAATTCAATGCAGGCCAAATTAGATTTCCAAGTTTTACAGTGCCAATCATTCCTAGTTTAAAGTTGCTATAATAATTTTATAAAATCATAAAAAAAAACTTCATAATTAAACGCAACAGCTATTTAACCAGAGTGATTTTCTTTTTTTCCTTTCAACTCAAAAACCCCTAAATCCCTTCTAATAACATCCGTCTTTCATACCTAATTAAATACCATTATTCTTCAGAAACAATACATGTTAAAACTACCACCCGTAACATGAATTATGCTTTGCTTTCATCATTTTAAAACCCGACCTTCATTCCTTTAGAACCACCAATCATAACATAAAGATTCATAATTCTACACTTTTCCAATTATCATACACATACTGAAATATAATTTCTCTTTTACACTTACCACTCAATCTTACAATTTATTATAGATTGTCAGACTTTAGACCATTATTATTGGCAGTAGCATAATTGCTCTGCATTTCTCATTTACATAAAGAATCTAATCTGGTCTTTAGTAATATATACTTCCAACCAATTATATAGAATCATTATACTGTACTAGACACATTAACAACAACATAGTTCAAATCGTAATCATTACAACACCTGTACATGCTGACATAAGCAGAATTTACATAAAATCACTCTAACTACTACCCATAATTGATCCTGCACTGGGTAGACCATTAACCCTTACAAAACAGGTTATCACACAGTAATATGACACATAATGTACACTGTCACACATTTTAGACCATGAAATCAAGTTTTTTATTCAAGTTGAGTGTTCTGACGTTATTTTCAATCAAAAGTCAGAACATCTATACTGATTCAGAGTGTTGAAACAACATAATACTAGTTTATGATCATACCTCAACAACCTAATGTTTAACAATATAGCAGGGCCAACATCCAGAGTATTCATATATCAGCAAGTTGAGTAAAGCCCTTAGATTATACTGAACAACCTTCAATCCATCAGAAATGTTCACAGCAATTTCACCACCCATAACAATTTAAAACCTAGTACACTCTTACCATTCAATCATCTATGAATTATGTTCTGAAATAAACTTAAGCATGCATCGGAAATTCTTTCATGCCAATAATTTTAGAGAAGAACATTTACCACCTCAAAGCACAAGACTTTCAGCAATTTATCATTTAGAAGCATCCCTCCTAATTAATTTACTCCTTTTGGACACCCAAAATCATACCAATATATCATTTATAAACATATTTGCGCTTTAAAATAAAATAGTGAACAGAACATATGTTTTTATGCATTCCAATTAACATTCATTATTGAGATAAATACCTCCACATAAGTCTAGTTAAAAAAAATGTCACTCAGGTTAATTCATAAATTATTTAGGCTGCTAGACAGGAAATCATCACATAAATTGGTTCATGTATAACTCTAGTTTCTCAAAAACACATTTTAAAAATTCCAAGTTTATGAGTAGAGCATAACACTAATTTTATTGTTCAGAAACACAAATTTTGGTCCTAAAGCAATATGGCAAAACAGTAACATTCACACTTAAGCAGCAAGTAGATGCAGATCATTTTTGACTCGAACCATTTGTACTACATACCACATTATATCCCAAAACCATACGAACATTATCATTCATAAGTCAAGGAAAAATATAAAATTTTCAGAAACAACCCATCACACATGCATACATCATGTGACCATACCAGTGAAAGCAACAGAGCATGATTCAATAATCTCATATAGCCAACAGAATTACCACACTTCAAAGCCATGACAAACCTTGGCAACCACCCATACAACTTTAGCGTATCAAATTGATACTACATGCATTGCATCAAGCCTCTATTGTCCTTACTACGGTTCTATAATAAGTACGGTCCATTTAACTATTATGTTAAATAAAACTATACACAACAGATTGCTTGCAAAATTTCTGAGTAAACCAATTGAGCATTGCACCGTGAATTTGCTTCAGGAGCATTAAATTGCACAATACTTCAAAATAACATGGGAAAGAAAACAGGGCAACTAAAATGATTGAGTGTGTCCAAGCTTCAGATTAAATATTTGTTCTAAAATCGATTAGCACAATCAAAGTTTAAGGGCTTAAAGATTAGTTCTATGATAGGTTCATAGGATCAAAGTTGTAGAAAAATCATGAAACTGAGATGTTATAGTCTTTAAATAGTAATTGGAGTAGTCAAGGTATTTAAAAATGTCAAATTATATTATATATGTACTATGTTTAAATAAAAGTTTAAGAGAAATTATTATAGCCTCTATTCATAGTGAAAAACTAGGTCCAAATATACGATTCAATATCAGAACATCTTTCACTCTTTCAGATATAAGGAAACGTAAAAAAAAATTCATTAACTAAGGAAGAAAATTAACAAACACATGTTTAATATAACTTTTTTTTTTCATTATGAACATAAATCAATTACATTTCCAACACTGTTGATGTTTTCAGGGAGCACAAGACCTGAAGAACAAAGCCGATATTGTTAGAAAGTTAATGGAGAAGGGTTATCAAGTGAAGGTACTCTCTTTACTGTTTGGGTTTGAATTAGATTCTATATTGTCTCTGTAGTATTCAAGAAACAATGTTGTCATTGTAAACTAAATATTATTAATATAGTTTTTATGGGATTAATTTTTGTACGTATATAGTTGTCATTTCTAATCAATTAAATTTCTTTAAATTACTATTATTATTTTTATTAATAAAAATATATGACACAAGTTCCTCCTGCTGAGACTGAGAATAGGTACAAAAGAGTAGAGCCAAGAAACAGATTCCAGCAAACATCAAATAACATGAACAACTACCAAGGTCGAGGAACAAGAGATGCATTCAGGTCGCCCCCACCGAATCGGAATTGGCCAAGGCAAGCTCAGGGGAATGTTAATGTTGATACTAGAATAGAAAATAATAGGCAAGCTTTCACTCCTCCTGGTTAGGGAAATTTTAGAGGTCCAAATGGGGGTTAGAATAAGAAAGGAAAATCATCTCTGATATAGAGTCATGAGTGTGCACCCTCACTACTCTTATCAAGATGTTTTCTGTTCTCAATACTTGCCGTTAGATACACAACTTTACTATCTAGACTTAGAATAAATGGTAGAACATACCATTCAGACTCAACTTTCCACAGGAAAGGCATGACAAATCCGCAACCCGTAGGTTATCCTAGGAATAAACTGCTCTGATACCATAAATGTGACGTCCCAAATATATAACAAATATATATAATAAGACATCATAAATCATAATATTGGAAAGCAGTCAGAAGTGCATCTAGAGAAATCGGATTACAGTCATCCATCAAAATAGCTAAGAATTTAAAAATTTTAAAGACAAAACATAGTATCTCAAAATGACATAATATAACTAAGAAATTATAGTGAGTCTAAGCTGCAACATCTTTATTTTCCTCCAAGACATGCTCCAGTGAAACTTTTCCTTCCTCTGCTCACATCCAAGTAGATGATCATTGCAACAGGAAAGCACACACAACAAGCAAGCAGACATGGCATAAACACAGACAAGAAAATGCAAGGGTGAGCTAATTATACAAAATCATGCATCAGATTAAGCATGTAACATACAAGAAATAACTTATATCCAACAGTTTCAGAAACACAACCTAAGCATGTTATTTTCTAGACTTGACTCGTCCGGACTTTAAAATGATAGTCGGGCTATGGCGAGTCTTGCACCCGTGGTGACTTATGAAACTTGGGTTCCCCACCCTGCCACACTCACGAGGTTAGTTCGTTCCGCGCCTTGAGGCATACTGGGAGCCCCCAAGACTAAGGACCTCCTGCTACTTCTCACCACATGGTTCAACCTCTCTAAGTGAGTTTGATTGACCATTGAAGCGTCAGAATGACTCCCAAGGCTGAGCCCCTACTTTCATTTTAAAACACTAAGAATCTCACCGAGAGATTCTACACAGATGGAACTTAGTTTACCACTTGGATCGTACTTTCATCACTTTGTAATCATATACTTTTGCCACAATTAACATATACACAATCTCTACAATATACATTACTCACTCATCACAAATTATAAAAATAACTACTCCCTAATTTAATTTAAGTTAATCAATACCATAATCTTTTATAATTTATTTACAATACCTAAACCCTGTACAGATATAAAACCATATTTCCTTCAGTTATATTATAATAGTTATATTAAACCATACTTCTATTATAAATTTTCTATTAGACTACTACACAAACATTTTTAATTTATATTACACCAACATTCATATTATAATATTATATTATAACAAACCTATTATTATATATAAAACTATATTATATTAATAAAATATAATAACATACGTATTGTTATATAATATTAATAGAATTTATATGTGTTACGTAACTATATTTTATAAATACCTATATATTAATATTATGTTACAGTATATATAAGGTTTAAACCTTTTTTTTTTAATCCAACACAACCCAATTTCCTTGCTGGTTATATAACTAGTCTATTATTTTTAGTTCCTTGATTCCCAAAGTTATACATCCCCTCTCACAGAATCTGAGGCTACACTCAACCCATTTTTCCCATCAAATTAGTATCACCCCAACTTATTCAGCAAACAGATTCATCAAATTCCTTCAGAGCACATTACAATCAATATATAAACAGGAATCATTCCCAGGATCATCATTTCAATCAAATTCAGCGCATACTAAGTTAAACACTTAAGAACAGTAACAACACATGCTCACAATATATCACATATTTAATTCAACATGCATAATCACTCAAAACAGATTCATCAGTTCTTACCAAACGGGATGTGTAGAACCAAAATATAACGATTCAGATTTCTCAAACAGTCACTTCGCAACAAATAAAATAAAAGTATAAGTAGCTCCCCTTACCTGGAAAGCTTAACAGTAAACTGGTTAAGAACACCCTAGGACCGTACCCATACCGCGCTAAACTTACAGAACCTACAAATCACCAAATTGGTGATAGAACATAGCTCTCAAAGCTCGAATGGACAGAGAATGGAAGGAAAACGTACAAGGCACATGAACCCAGCAAAGTTGTAGGCCCTTGGTTCTAGAACAGCGAAAAAGAAGGGGAAAAGGGGACTTACCGGTCGGAACAGGAAATTGTTCGGTTCAAATTGAAGCCCTTGCCATTGTGAACGTTTAGGCACCTTCAAACTAAAAATTAAATGGTTCAGTGTTTGGATATCTTAGAGAGAAGGCATAGCAATTATTTAGGGAAAAGGGTTTCTGTTTAGAGAGAAGGGGAAAGTAGCAAATGAACACTTTGACTTTTGGAAAAGAAGGGCTTCCCTTTATGGCTGAGGCATTCTAAGCTTATGGGTCTGGCTGCCCCAAATAATAAGGGCCAATGGCCCTAAAGTTATTTTTCAGGGAGTGTTTCATCCTCCACCTCCAAGCATTTCATCATGCATCTCCAAATTTTAATTAAATTCCAATTTTAACCCTAATTAAAAAGGTATTTTAATTTTTAAAATTTGTTTAATCTTTAAAGGTGGTCAAAGATTCCAGTGCAGCAAATTGAACTTCAGAGTGATCATATTGAATTTCAGAGAGAGAGAGTGTGATTTTTATGCATTGGAATTCAGAACACCATTATTTTTCCCAACATCCTTTCTCTCACAGCACCATTACCCAGCATCCCTCATCTCCTTTCTCAAGCATTTTTACTCTCTTTTCTACTTCTCAAATATTACAGTAAGAGAACACAACCTAAAATTTATATTTTTGCAGCACACCAACCACCACTGTCATCCTCACAAGCAAGGTTTTTTTTTTTTCGCAACAGAGGTACAAAAACACTGGACTCACATTGGATTCTTCAGATTTGATTTTTCCTTTCTTTGTTGTCTTGTGCACACTCTCATTTTAGCATTTTATAGCATTTTAGTTTCTTCTTTGCTGTGTGTTTCCTAGTGTTTCCCAGACTCGTCTTTTTCTTCCTCCAGTTTTCTTCGGGGTTCAAACCTTCCAGGTTGGTTCATGGTTTTAATTTTTTTTTTCTGCTTTTTGCATGTTTCTAGCATGTCTATATACTATATATATAAATTGGGTGATTATTTTTTTTTTTAAATTTGTACGATTTCGTTTATCTATCCATGCTTCACTGAAACGCGATAGGCATATAGATGGGAAACCGATACAGCCAGCATCGGCTCTCAATATCCGATGTAGGCTGTATCGGAGATGGGAAACCGATAAGTGTTTTTTTTTTTATTTTGTTTTACTATTTTATTTTATTTATTTTTGGTTGTTTTTATTTGAAATGAATTTTTTTATATAAAATATTTTATTATTTAATTTTTTTTAAATAATTTATTATTTAATTGTTTTATTTTAAATAGTTTATTATTTAATTGTTTTATTTTAAATAGTTTGTTATTTAATTGTTTTATTTTGTTTTATTTTAAATAGTTTATTATGTATATTAATATTTGAATTCATTATTTTATGTTATTATTTTAAATGTGGGAGTATGTGATATCGGATATCCAGATCCGAGAATTAGGGCATCGGAAATCCAAATCCGAGATTTCGTACATCGGATATCCAAATCCGATGATATGTTAATCGGATATCCATATCCGATTTGCACATGTTTTCGTGTTTTATGCAAACGTTCAAACTAAACTTAAATACCTCTCATCTCTTAATATCAATACAACGAAAAGAAGAACATGCAAACAGATTTAAAAAAAATATTAACATCCATCAGCTACATCGAAGCAGGAAGATGCAAACATATTTTAAAATAAATACTAACCTCTAACGCTTCAAAATTGAGCTAATAAGAAGAAGCCGACACCGCACCAGCACCACAAATGAAGCAGTTCAACTTACACTCAAGAATCCTTCTGAAATATATATAACCAACACTTATTACTTATAAAGTACAAAATCTCAAGCGAGTTGCATTTCAAAGATTTCAAAAATGGAGGGGTGTAAGGTTTGTTTATAAAGATGAATCACTATGTTGGAAATGAGAGAGTGCAGGAGTGGGGTGCAGAAGTGGTATGCTGGAAATGAGAGAGTGCAGGAGTGGGGTGCAGAAGTGGGGTGCAGGAGTGATGTAGGGGTGCAGGTTCAAGGGTTGCAGAGGTCAACAAAATGCATGTTTACTTATTGGAACAAAATGGAGGTAGTTTCAATGCTGGCACATAAATTCACATTAATCAAAATATTAAACTCTTAAACTATTAATTAAATAAAAGCATTTTCGGAAATTGAAGGTGCAGGATGAAATACTTGGAGGTGGAGGATGAAACACCCTTTTTCAGGACGTCACAGCAAATGAATTAATGGCCAGCCATAATTATTTCTTCGGCAAAAAAACATATTTCATCTTCACATGTTTAGAAAAGAACTTAGTAAAAATAAAAGTTGGTATTATTAAAAATGAATGGGATCGGTGTCCATCCATTGTTCAATCTGTAATTAAAAAATTATTTATTATTTATTAGATATTCATTTAAAAAAATCTGTTTTTAAAATTTATATATATTTATAAATGTCCACAAATATTTTAAAAAAATATTTTATAAATTTTTAAAATAAAAACTAAAAAAATTATAAAATTAAAATATAATAAATTTAGTTAAGTATAAATTAAAATTTAATTATATTTAAATTTAACTAATAAAATCTAATTTAATTTGAATTTTAATAAAATTAAATTTAATAAAATATAAATTAAATATTTTTTGCAATTTTTAATAAATAATAAATATTCATATTCATATTCAATTCATTTATAAATAAATATTAAAATATTCTGTTATGATTTTATCTGCATATATCCATATACAGATATTTTTATTATTTTTAAATATCGTGTATGTAGGAGAATAAATGTAGTACTGATTTTATTCACTGAAGTTGAGAGGTGCATGAACAAGTTCAAAATCATAGAAACAGGGATGCATCAAATCAAACTCAGTTGAAATTGTCATGATTTTCACTAGGGTTTATAACAACGAAATAGCGATGGTTAAGATTAAGATATAAAAAATTTTCCTAAGTAAGTTTAATAACATGTTCCGATAATTAATAAAATTATATTTTTTATTAATTAAATATCAATTAATAACTCTTAAAAACAACCCAGTGACAACATAGTTATTATTAATAAATTTTAATATATTTAAATTTTATCATATAAGTTTGATTATTCATTTTTGTAATAAATTATTCTATACATTAATATTCTTTATTAAACTAACAGTTCACTTAAATTTATTATTTAAAAAAGTTACACTTTTAATTTAAGTTTATAAATATAATACCTACAAAAATATTCAAAAAAAATTCATATTAGACATCCCTGTCATTACATACTTGCAAAAATATTGCTAACTAAATAATTAATAAAATTATATTTTTCCTGGCTAAATATTAATCAATAATGTAAAAAAAATTAAAAGTATCTCAAAATCAACCAATTGCCTAAATAACAATTCTTTTTTAAATTTCAATGTATGTTAACATAAAATTAATAAATATACTTTTTTAAAATTTATATAAGATGGTTATATTAAACTTAAGAAGTCATTCATAATAATATAACATTTAATTTAGCTTTTTAATTCGTCAAGATTTGTAAAATTAATAATAATAACATAATTTATATTTTAATTAATAATAATGATCTTTTTATTAAACCATTAAAATATAATTTTTTTCATTTTATAAAATAATTAAATTAATATTCGACTGAATATTTTAGTTTATTATATAAAATAATTATGTGTATTTTGTAAAAATTATTCTGTTAAATTAATACTCTATTACTTAAATCAATAATTAGTTAAAACTTATTATCTAATTTATTGTTATATTAAACTTAATAAATAATAAGTTTAGTTTTATATTAAAAACATGATTACAATTAGCTTTTATTTGTTATACATAATAAAAAAGTAATTATCTAATATAAATAATAATAACTTTAAATACAAAAAAAAATGTAATTTTAACCCATTTTATTTAACATTGGCAGAAAATTCAAGTTTAATTTATTGACAAATATATAAGTACGTTTTGATATTGAAATCTTTAATATTTAGCTGGAAGAAACAAACATAATTGACCGACAAATATATCCATATGGACATGCTTTTGAATTTTTTATTTATAGAAATTTTCAATGGATTTAGTGACTAATATATTTGTAGCAATATCGATCGATTCCATCCATTAGTGATTTCTGTTGATAAAATCCAAATTTTCAATTAATTTAACTTTGTAAAATATATTTAATGAATTTAATTTAAATGCTTAGATTTAACTTAATTAGAGTGAGATCATATTAGGTGAACTCGAATCCATTTCTGTCAAAGCTAACTTGGAATCAAACCATATGGTATTAATAAAATAAAGCAAAGATGAACACTACACAAAAAAAGGTTGAACTAAGATATAAGATAGTGTTTATCTAACTACAGCATGCGCATATTCTTTTTAATACAAAATCACCCCATAAGGTAGATAATGACAAAAATTGTTTTTTATTTCTTAATAAAACTTAATTTTAAGAAAAGTTTGTCCTTTCATTCATATTAGTATCCATTGGATTACCAAAATACCTGCTTGAATTAAGCAGAGATACTTAGAAAAAAACAGCCATTCTCACTTTCATGAACAATTTCTCTTCAAAAAGATTCACTTTGCTCAAAGTGAACAACCAATAGACAAATTTAATCACCCTGGTTTTTGTATATGGAGATCAACAGACAGACCAAAATATACATCAGATGATAAAATGAAAAAAACTGAGCACAACAAGTACAGCTAGAGTTACATTACCAGAGAATGAATGAACTACACAAGAAAAATTATGCAGCAGCAGCAGCAGCTTCTTCGGGTTTCTTAGTAGTCTCCTCCTTCAGTTTCTTCCAATTTTCTGAACTGTCAATTATTTCTCCAGTCTTTACAAGGTACCGAACTTTTTTACCATTATCAAGGACTTTGTGTCCCACACGGCTTGCTACCTTCTGATCTTTGGAGTACAGCATCACATTTGAGCTGTGGATAGGACCTTCAATCTGGAATTATAAAATAACACCAATGAACATTTTTTATATGCTTTTGACAAATTTTCTATCGAAAAAAGCTCTACATTTATGGTAGAGAAACTGTCATAAGCACTTCTAGTTTGCATCCAAACATGCCTATAATAACCTACGAACGAGATGTAAAACTAAATGTATATCCAATTATGCATACTTTCTATGTGAAAAACAAAAGTTACATTCATTTCTTGAAGAAGTTTCAGAAATGGAAAAGAATTCGTAAAGTGAAGCAAGGGAAATGAGGACAACCTTAATAATTTGGCCCGGTTCCCCCTCTTCTCTACTCTTGACATGCTTTGTCTTCAAATTTAAATCTTTCACTATTACTGTGCTGTTATGCTTGAAGATTCTAGTGATCTCTCCAACTTTACCCCTTTCACTTCCAGTTATGATTTGCACCGTATCTCCAAGTTTAACATGCATTTTGTGCAAGATAGGAAGGCTGTTTGGTTTACACTTCTTTCGTTCCCATCGTTTAAGCTGCCAGAGCAGAAGCAGAAAAAAATACACCACAAGAGTATGATCATTAAGGCTAGCTACACTATATAATATCAGTGAAACTTTAACTTAGCTTCAATTTCCTCAATGTAAGATGGAGTGTCAATGGTAAGTTCTACCTACTATTAATATATGACAAATAATGAATTGCAAATGACTGCACATGCACTGTTCTTAGTCTATTTAGATTGGGCTTAACAGATTTTGCAAAGAATAAGCATTGGTCATGCACAATCCAAGAATCTATACTAACCTTCATTACAATGGGACATTGCTTCTCTGTTGACTTACCCTACATATCACAAAGATAAACAATTATCAAGTCAGTTTACAAAACTCTTGATGGAATCATGAAATTCAGTTACAAACTTCATTTATTTTATCGTTAATAACCATCAATTCATTTGTCTCTGACAAAATATTATTGCAGTTGTTATTTGTAAAGAGCACTCTTGCAAATAATTAGAGCCCAAATACAAACTAAGCGGAACACAAAATATTCATTAAAAGATGATAAGCAATTTTTTTTATTAGAACCAAAGTGTGAAAGCTAGTAGTGTAAAGACTAAAGAGAAATGCTAACAACATATTCTCTAACATACTTTTTTTAACAGTCTATTATAGACTGAAATTTAATGAAAATCACAAATTTTGGCAGGTCTCAGTTTTCATTAGTTTCGATAGTAAAGTGTGTTCCTAACGATCCTCAATTGCAAAACACCTAATCCAAAGTTAAAAAGGGCTACAAAGAATTTAAGGTTTTATAACATTATCCTCATCTGTAGAATATGTTTCTTCAGCCTAACAGGGAAACAACTTCAACTGAAAAGTTTGCTGAGCCAGCTCTTAACTTCAAAGTACCACATAGACAATCACCAAGCAAATGAACCCTACAGTTGAGATTACTGGGTTTTCCACTATAAGGAGTGGGAATATGCTTTGAGATAGGTGATTAGTGAACAGAGAAAACCAGTTTTGAATTCCCATCTCAAATTTTCAAGCACCAGTACTCTGAGGTCTATGAAGCAAAACTTTTGAATACAGCATAACAAAGGAGCCTAATTATCCATTTTTTCAGACATCAAAGTCCAATTAAATAGCTTCAATAAGAAAATGTACACCCACAAGGGCTTAGTTTGCATTTATTCCCAGTGGAACCGACCAACTATGTTCCAACGGCAGCTTAATGTCAAAATACGTAGTCATTTTAATGAATATGTTCTAACAAATAACGATATCGCCATATTTAAAATGAAAAACTAAAAAGAAAAAAAAAAAAGAGAAAAACTTGAATTGCTAATTTTCATGAATTGTTAAAAAGAAGAAGACCCATTTGATTATTGGGAGAAAGGAAGCACGCTGGGTGGACAAAATTGAAACTTTAATTGAAAAAATAAACTGGGAAAAGATTGATGAGTGGAGAGAAAAGTGCATACCGGAAGAAGAGAGGGGAATGTGACGGGGGAAAAGCGCTGGCCTAAGAAAGAGTTGGAGGAGAGGGAAAGACCAGTCATTGAGCTCTGAAGAGCAGCCATGGCTGCCATTGTAGCTGCAACCTCTCGTTATTTCTGCTTCTGATAATAATGGTTTTGGATAAAAGGATGCCTGAGAAGAATAGAGCAGAGCTGAGAGACTAAAATGGACAAACGAAACGACGACGTACCGGTTTGTTTCAAAATGGACCGTGAGTTTCATATCGGCCTTGCTAACCCCAATTTTTGGCCCATTTGGAGTTACTTCTATTTTCATTTTTTTTTTCTTAAAATTAGATTTTTAATTTGTTGTCGTTGAATAGAAATAATTATCTAAAAATCAAATGAAAGTAGGAATGAAGAAGGGGAAGATGCATATATGAGGATCTAACATTCATAATTGAAGTAAAATAATTATTATTACTGTAATATATTTAATAATCTTACATAATTTAAGAATTGAAGTTAGTTTAAATATTAATTTTTCAGTCAATTTTTTGAAGTGTGTCGATAATGAAATTTTAAACTTCAAAACAAATAATACTTAAAATATAATAATTATTTAACAATGTTATCTTAATAGATTTGAAAATAGAACAACTATCTTCATATTCAATAATTAAGTATAAAATTTTTATCGCTTTTATGTTGTTTCCGATATTAATTAAATAGTTTTTTACAAAAGAATTAAAATCACACAAAAATAATGACTTTATTACTGACTTAATGTCAAATGGACTGTATATAAAGATTTATGTAATTAAACAAGATATATTTTCATCACAATACAACAAATTTGTTTGTACTAAAAGAGTAAGCACCTTACGAATTTGAGTGAATATTTAACAAGACGAAAAATAATTGAGAATTAAAAATTTGTATGGCAAAAAAAAATCCAAATGAAATAAAACTAAAGACAAGAGAGAAGTTTGTTAAGATATTTAATAAACTATTAATGTTTTAATAATTTAAAATAAATAATCAAACTCATTTACTTTAAATGTGTGTGATACAATTTTAGAAGATACATAAAATGCATACTACACTGTCACTTTTTATAAAGTATTAATTTCTTTCTATTATTTTCTCTTTAATTACCACTTGCATTAGTATTGCATTATTATTTTAGTTATCAAGAACAAAATTAAAAAATAATTTATGTATATAATATATTGTTATTATATTAATATTGTTCAAAATTAGTTGCAACATGAAGTAATTATATGATGGATGTTAACATTAATGGGTATAAAAATAGATTTGAGGCAAGACAGGTAACTTTTTCTTTTGTTGCTTCAAATTCATTCTTCGAAGTGTTACTATACAAATTTTGAGTGTCATTTCTGTGAGACAGAACTGAGGTAAGAAAAAAAACAGAAACCAAAAAAATGTTATGACAATTACAGAAGATGATGTCTGGCATCATCAAATCACTGGTGCCTCGTATAAAGTTATGGCCAAATGACATCCAAAGGCAAATACAAAAAAAATCAATGTTAATGAAAAAACTAAGCTAAATGCAAAAGCATCTTCTACAAATCATACATGTCAGCTGTGCTGTCTATAGATTCTTCTCTTGTGTGGTGGTGAGTGAGAGAAGTCTTGGTTTCTAGCTGATCAACATCAATGGAAACTTCATCACCTGCGGCTGAGAGTGACTTCTCGTGATGATGATGATGATGATTCCTTTGGTGCCTTGACTTCAGTATTCGTGTCAAAACTTGCACAATGTCCCTCATGGAAGGTCGTTTCTTTGGGACACGGTTGATGCATTTGTAGGCAAGGGCTGCCACTTCATTTACCTCTTCAAACTCACATTTTCCCTCAAGCTTAGAATCAACTATCTCCTCCCAACCAACTTTCCCCTCACTGTTCATTGCTGCCTGATCATTCATCAACATCTTCATTAGAGTTCAACAACAAAAAACCATGCATAGTGATGTTCATGGAATCATGGAACAGTTTCATGTCAGGTACAGAAGGATACAGAGAGAGAGAGAGAGAGAGAGAGAGATCTTACAAGCTCAACATATTCCATTAGACCTTGCTGAGGATTTCTGCCTGCTATAAGTTCAAACAGCAAAACCCCAAAACTGTATACATCACTTTTTTTGGTGAATGTTCCTGAAGATATATACTCAGGATCAAGATAGCCAAAGGTACCCCGAATTGCAGCTTGTTTATCCACCATCTCTTCTCTCGAGAGTCCAAAATCAGCAACCTGTTTAATTCAACATCAACAACAGCAGTATAAGAAGCATTTCAACAAACACTTACTGTGAAAGAAATAGCAATTGTATACCCTGGCTCGCATGGACTGGTCCAAGAGAATATTAGAAGATTTGATATCTCGATGGATTACAGGAGGAACTGCCTGAAGTGATTACAAATAAGATTATAACATAACTATATAGAGAAAGCAGAATTCTTAGTGCAGACAGATCTCAGGAAACTTACCCCATCATGAAGATACTCTATTCCTCTTGCTACGTCTAAAGCTATATGAACTCTCAATTCCCAACCCAGAGCACCATTCTCTTCACCTTAATATAGAGACAAGTATATTTGCTTCAGTTATTATTGCAGATGGAAGTTCAACATGAAAACAATACCATCATTCCTCAAGTTGAACATGAAAAGACAGCTAACTTACTGTACAAGTGGGAAGCCAAGCAGCCTTTACTCATGTACACATATATAAGCATGTGTTGCCCCTTTTCCGCACAATACCCGACCAAATTCACCAGATTCCTATGATGTAACCTTCCCAACAGCATAACCTGAGAAAAATTCAAAGAACATACCAAGTTCGTACTTAAGCAGAAAATTTTATCACACTTAATACAGCACAACTGTTACTGCCAATTGGAATTAAGTTATCTAAAATGAAAACATGCCAAGTTGACAATTATTCATATCGAGTTTAGAAAAGAATTGCACAAAGGTATTTATTACATATTAAAAAAAATACTTTCCAGGTTATAGTAAAAACATCAACCTTCTTCTCATACCAAAGCACTGAAAAAACAAATATTATCTTCACCTCTGTATGAAATTCTTTCTCCCCTTGCTTAGAATTAGTAGCGAGAACTTTAACTGCAACAGTCTCCCCAGTAGACATCTGAGCTTTATAAACAGGACCAAATGCACCTTGTCCTATGAGTGTTGTAAAATTATATGTTGCCTTTTGCAAATCCCTGAAGCATAGATGAAAGACATTAACAGAAAGAAAGAAGAAAGAGATAAATGACACGAAAGAAATTGTTCTTTGTTGAAACTATTGCTAACTTGATTTCCCTAATAGAAACATGCAGTAGTCACTAAAATTACAAGTTTTCAGGCATAAGAATGGAATAAGAGACACCAATCAAGCAGTTATTGTAGTTTAAAGCCATCCAATTCTTTGTTTCCTCTTCCAATATTCAAATGATCCAACCTAATTACTCCTGAGTTTCTCTTCAGAGAACAAGACCACCAAGCAATTAAATTCTATTTAGAAACAATCATTTCATATAAGAAAAAAAAAACAGTGCAGCTGATCATTACTAGTTCATATAGTTTCCACACATGTAAATTTACAGGAACATAGAGAAGGATACTCTTAGAACAGGAAGAATAGCACATGAAGTTAACTCAGTATAAGACAAGACAACAAACATACTTGTATGAATATTCTGGTATTCCAGATGCTGACACCATGTTGCTACTCTTCTTGAAGCCCTCGAGCCAGAAGGATGTGCCATTTCGTCCAGACCTCACAGGTGATTCTGGACCCAAGGTTGAGTCTGATAGAATAGTGCAAGAATCAAAACCATTTTGGCGGATGGGTATGGCAGCTGCTCTCCGGGAACTGCTATTGCCTATCTGTGACCGTTTCCGATGATATCTGAGACAGAACAACGCAGAAATTGCCAAAGCAACTCCAATCACCACACCTATGGAAATCCCGATGATAAGCCCAGTTGACTCGTCTTTCATCTCTCCCCTTTCCTCTTCTGCGCTAGACTTTCCTATTATTGATCATCCAATCCATTGATATATCTGCCATAGCAAGCAACAAAACATGGTCAATTATATGCCACCAGTAATAGACTAATATACAGATTTCCTTGGTGCCTGGTTTACAACATTGAACTTGAACCAGTCAATTGAAGGCTTTTACTCTTAATTTTCAAAGTCATTGTCAAAAAGTCTTCGGAAGTGTATAACACTCAGAAGAAGGAAGAAAATAAAATCTCAGCATGAATAATCAATGCTGGAAGTTGGACAATGACATCAGCATAATATTGAAACAATCGATCAAGCATAACTTATCACCAACAACTTCACCAGTTACCACCCATTACGTCTGTTCAAAAACTAGACTTTACCAAAACCACTGGCACACGGAACAAGAAATGCATCAAAGACCCAAATAGAAAGAATCCAAATCCTAATCCTCTCCTCTATACCAATCTGAAATGCATAAATCCTGAAACTTTATCAACTTTTTTTCAATCCATCCAATCTAACAAGGAACAAAAATAAGGAAAATGAGAGCAAAAACAAAATCACGCAAAAAGTTTCAAACCATCATTGAAATCTCAACTCAGATTCACATAAGCATGTAACCAAATGACAACACCCTTTTCATTTTTACTCTTCTTTCATTCACCCCACAAAGCTTCCTTTTTTTTCCCCCAACCCTTTAGCAGCAACAAAATAAGCACAAAAATTAAAAAGCATGTATATATCCAGTTAAGCAGGCACGTTGAGACATAAAACACACTTTGAAGAAACATAAGATGCTAGATCAAAACACTGACAGCAAAAAAGGAAACTGAAACATGTTCTGGGGAAAATATGACGCCTCCACTCACCAATTCACACACTAGAATGCAAAGCAGTTAGTTACGTTTTTTGGTGGGAGCGTTGCTAAAGACAGAAAGAGAAACCGAGAAGTGAGAAGGAATGAAAAAGGGTAGAAGATCCTGAACGAGATTCCAAAAACAAAAACGAGAGAAAAGAATGTGTTATGTGTAAGAGAGTCGCAGACACGGTTTCTGGACAACAAAATAAAAAGTGCATAAACAAACGACAGAGAGAGAAAACGGCGAAGTCGCCGCTAAGAATAATTTTAATATCAATACAATTTGCACTAAAAAAGCGCCAAAGGATGAACAGTACATTAAATAAATTACTTATTTTTTACAATTGTGAAAATAAAGTGACCCAAAATTATTATAATTTTCATAAGTTTTTTTGAATTTAAAATTGTGAACATTCTTCTCTTAGATAAAAAAAATTAAAAATATGTAACATTTATTACATTATCTTGCTTGAGCACAGATGTATCTAATTACTGAGCTTAAAAAACATGTATTTATGATCATTGAAGAAAGTGTTTGGAATTAGGAAGTTTGGTTGGAAGGGTCAAATGTGGCAGGCCCCATATTAAGCTGGACACGTGGTCCGTCATTGACCGTACAGTCAGACTTATGATTATTTAAGAACCACTTGATTGCCCTCATCCCTGGTTGGGAAGAAGAGTAAATTAGGTTCAACCTAAACACACGTACATCTCTACAATGTGAATCAAAGAAATATAATAATAATAATAATAATAATAATAATATTCACTCATGTTTACACTTTATATTATAATCATATAATACAGAGAAGTAACATGTACGGTTACTTGCAGCAGAAAAAGTCTGAAGTTTTTATTTTGATCTGTCATATTTATTTGAATTTAATTCTTCTCATGAGAAAGTGGTCCATTAATTAAAATTATTTAGAATAATATTAGTTATAAAACGTTGGAAATACCATGTTATTATATCTAGTGATAAGGTTATTTTAAGTTTATAAGGAGTATAAATTTTATTTTTAAAATTGGTTACATAAAATTGAATTAAGTTTAAAATTTATTTATTAATATAATATTAAAGTTGTGGTTAAAGTTTATTATAAAGTTATTTATTAATATTTATTTCATGTATGAAATATATTTTAATACAAAAAAGTGTGTAAGAAGTCTCGTATTATTAGATATATTATCTTTATTTTTATTTTTAGTTAGTTTATTATTATTTCTTATTTGTATTTTGTATTTAGTCCATATTTTTGTTATTATAAATAGATGGTATGTATATATTTAATACAAGAGAGGTCGATCTTATACATACTTTTTTACTATTCTGAACACATATAAACTAAAAATAAAGTTAATTTAAAAATAAATATAAATGAATATAAATTTTATTATATAAATGAATTTTATGTTATTTTGATAAGTCTAAAGTCTATTTTGAATATAAAATTAAAAAATAATAATTATGATTAAGACATTGTGATAATTTGTCTATATTTTTTATAAAAAGAATTGATGGAGAAAGAGAAGTTGGTTGTTTGGGTATGAAAAAATGAGAATGGAAGTGATGGACTTTGAACCTAACATACCTAAATGACCTAAGTGGCATCAAACAAAAGGAAAGTGATGAATCCAAGCAATACTTCACTTTTGGGATGAAAACAAAGTGAAGCCCACTTCTCACATTTTATGAAAATCATCACTTAACTCTCATTATCTTTTAATTAACCCTTACCTCCTTTTCTTTATTCTGCATACTTTCCTTCTACATTTACACAATCTTTCTATTCTTTTTATGGAATAACATAATCAAACAAACAACTCAATCTATTTCTTTGGTTTTTAAAAGTTTTTGGTTGCATTTTACAAATCTAATAATATCTTTCAAACATTTTCTTCAAATCCAACTTTCAGAAAACATAATGATGTTTGTAATATTTTAAAGTTGAGATGAACTCGGATTTACATAATTGAAAATGTATGGAGAGGTACGTCGGATTACGTCCCAAAATCCTGAAATGTGATTAAATATAAGATTACGTACTGATTACATATTTAATTAAATAAATTAAGCAATAATCATCTATTCGACAACCACACTAATGGGTTTTATACACAGGAAACTTCAAAATAAATACATTAACGTCTTAGAAATGTTATGAATACTCTTCAATAACATTTATTACTCATTATGAAAATACGTACGTTATAATAATAAAAATTGATAAAACTTAGTATTATAATTATAAATATAAAATAAATATAAATAATTTTTATAAATTTATTATATATTATTTTTATTTATTCTGTAAATAAATTTTTATTATATATAGTTATTTTAATTTTAAAAAAAATTGTCAAATTTAAAAAAAAATTAAAAAAAAATTTAAAGAATAAAATTAGTAAAATAATTATTTTTTAATTTTAAAAAATATTACTTAAAAGATATAATTAAAAACAAAAATGTGTACAATCTCCTTTGTAGATAAATACATGTACATTTACTTGAGTATCAAATACTCTAATAGAAATATCACTCTTTAATCATTCAGAAATGTCAATCATTTAAAATCCCTAAAAAATTACAATGTTAACTGATTACAAAAATGGAGAGTCTTTCTCAATTTCTGTAAGAATAATTTTTATACACAATCATGCTCGACTCTGTTAAATTTAGAAAATTAACTTATTAAAACTTCAGATTAACTTTTATTCCATCATTGTATATCTTTCTGAAAATGTATTATAGTCATATTTTTCAAGTGTACTATCATTGTCATATATATATATATATATATATATATATATATATATATATATATATATATATATATATATATATATATATATTTCCCCGGTACTAACGCCAACTGAACTTTCATTTTAAATTTTGGTTGGTCAAAGTTCTGAAATTTCGATAGTATATAATAAATAGTGTTTGGTTGCCATTTCGCAACCTTGAAAGAGCACCAATTGAACCAAAGAGTAAGAAGAAAAAAATATCATCTTTTTGGGTCCCAAAACATCTATATATTATTAGAGCCACACACCAACAACACAAACATTTGGTGCTGCACACGTTTCATTGGACCAACCATATATTATATATTGCATATTGCTACCAAAAATTAAATACATATAACAATTAATATTACATTCTTAATTTTTTAGACTAAAGTAGCCAATTTTCTGATACCAAATTGCTCGTTTTGTTAGTAAAAGCTGAAAAAGCTGAAGCAACATGATTTGTCTTCTACTTTTTACAAAACCCTTATGAAATGGGACCTTCAATTTAAATAGTATATTTAATTATGCTATTATGACAAGAATCTCCAAGTGCTTTTTATAAAAGAACAAACAACATATTATAATTAGATTTGTGTCGACTAAAGTAAGGGTTAAAGCCTCAGATCAAGTGGCTAAGTCCTAATCTTCATTATTAACTTTAGATAAGTGAAATTAATATAATTTTAATATTTCATTTTTATATAAATAAAATTTACTTTTTAATTAAATATATTTGTAATCCTTTTAGATACAAAATTAAAATTTATTATGTTTATCTTAATTATAAACTTTAAAAATAAATAAATATAATATTATAATTTAATAATATTAAATTTTTTATTTATTAAATAATATTTTAAGTTGATATTTAAGTTGGACGTGTCAAATAACATTAACAGTTTAGAAAGATTTAACTAAGTTAGGTTGGAAAAATTATATTTATTTATTTCAAAATTTAAAATCAAATTATACTAAAATTAAGATATAAATAAATTTCAATTTTATAAGACTAAAAACATATTATTTAATCTTGAAATATATATATATATATATATATCATTTAGCTTACTTTTTCACTTCAACTACTCTTCCAAACAGAGAATAAGAAAATGAAGGGTTGAATCAATCAATTATTGCGAGATTTGGTGAAGAGAAATGACACAAAAGATTAGAAGATATACTTTGTTAGAAGAGTAAACAAGAGTGGTTGTGGGATCTTATAATAATTAAAAAAGCAAAACCTTGAAGGTTTTTTTAAATTTGTTTCATGCATTACATTAATCTTCAAGTAGTTCATCAAATATAGGAATGAATAATTTAATATGTTATTATTTTAATTAATTAATTAATGATGAGGTCCTGCAATGTTATGGTTTGAGATGATTGTGAAGAGAACTTTTTGGTTACCTAAGCTACCTGTCAGAAAATGCTCAAACAAGATGAAGCATGCACACAATCATACCCAGATTTTTTTTGTTTATTTTTATAGATAGAGAAGGATCATATGTTTCATGGTTGTATTTGTAGAACCCATAAATTGAAGACAAAGATTCCAACACATTTGGTTGAACTTAAAGCAAACATGAATAGTGTAGTTTTTATCTTCTTTTTCATGTATGATGTTTGGTTTGGATCTATAAGGCATCTGATCTGCACATGTGTAAGCATGTGCTTTTGTTCTATTTCCATCTGTATGAATCATAGGAACACCAAAATTGTCTTTTTTTTGTAGCTTATATTATAACAAACCCTATCTCTTAAATACACATACTTCTAGCTTATTTAAAGTTTTTATTTGTCTTTTTCGTTAATAATTAGCACCTTTTTTAACTCATGCTAATATACGAAATGAAATGTAATATTACAATCCAAAAATACTAAAACTAAAAAGAAATTATTTTATTATATTTTAAGATTCATAATATAAAGGTCAAATATTTTATAATATTTAGGTTTATTATTCAACCATACATAATAATATTCTTTGAAATTTTTTTTTGGCAAAAAAATACAAGTATTTTATTAATAAAAAAAATAACATAGAATAAAAGTTTTAAAAAAATCTTGAGAACAAGTATTTTTAATAGGTTTCCAAAAAACTATAATAGATTACACTTTAATTGATGACTTCTCACATTTTATTTTAGTTAAGTTCATGAAGTTTAAATATGAAACTCACAGACATTTAATTTATTTTATTGATTGAAACAAACTCAAATGTTTTCGAAATGATAATAGAGTAGATTTTTACTAACTGAATTTTTTTCTATATCCAAAGGTATTTTTCATCACATCATGTGTTGAAACTTTTCAGCAAAATAGTGCTGTTAAACTCAAATACCAACATATTTTAAATGTTGCTCGAGTCTTGTTTGTTTAAGTTAAACTATCTCAAATATCTTAGTCTTATATTTTCAACAAGTTATACACATCATTAATGACATGCCTACTCCATTATTACATTTTAAATGTTCTTATGTATTATTATATGATAAACCACCTAGCATGATCCATTTAAAAGTTTTTTTTGTTGTCTTGCTTATACATTTACTCTTCAAAATCACATAATTAAATTTCAGTCCTATGTAAGCAAAATTGTTTTCTTAGAATATAGAAAAGGTATTAAAGAATACGTTTTATATAACTTCTATACTCGTCAAAATTTTCTTCAAGAAACATTATTCTTTATGAACGTGTTTCCATTTCATACATCCACTATTCTTTTCTCAATTTCTTCTACAAGACCTCATTCACCTTTTGAGTGTTTTGTTCTCCGATTAAATTGTGGATAACTTTGACTAAATCTCTTTATCATACAACTTTTTGATAATTTTGTATTCAAGTCAGATCTTTGTGACATTCACTGTCCAACTTGAGGGTATTAACATAAATTTTTTAAAAACTGAATTTCGTATTAACATATTATTATCATAAATTTTCAAGAAACTGATTTTCGTTTTGTAACAATTACATATTTGTAATTGATTTTATTATATTTTTTTTTGTTTTTCTCTTCTAAAGGATTATTCATATATCTTGTTTTTAATACATTTAATTAAGTTTTTATAATATGATAAGATGAGGTTGTGCTTGAGACCACCAAGAGGGACATCTCTCGTACACATCATGCAGTTCATCGAGGCTCATTGCTTGACCAATGTGCGACAGTTGGTATGTAATCATCACTGTTTTGTTTCATCATCTGAACACCTTACATGCAATGATATTTTCGACATGGCAATGACAAATTGCTGATATTCTGGTACTTGGAGAATGGGAGCTTGGATTATACCCGCAACACTACATACCACAGTGAAATGAAAACAAAACGCATACCCTTATTCAATCGTTGAAGAACTTGGTGCAGATGTTGCAAAGCTTATAAACCTTCAATGGTAAACGAAAGCATTAAAGAAAGACTCAACAGAAAAGAACGAAAGAAGGTGCAAGCGTAGAAGGAAGAAAGTGAAGCAAAGAATCTCCTACTTCATGATAAATTCAGAAGGGTAAAACGGGCATTTGGTAATTTAGGGGGTGTAGCAAGAAAAACATGGGATGCAGGAAGAATTGGCCTATACATGCTTATTTTTTTCAACTGTTTGGGCTGAAAAAAGGAAACGGAAACCCAATTTTTCCACAAAGGTAGTTTCTGAATGTGCCCATGGTATTGACACTAGTTGATTTTTTTTTTCTTAAATATACTCAATAAACAATATTTTTATTATGTATTTTAATAACATGGTTTAATAGGTTTGGAGGTCCCTATTTATGTGGATTTGTATCAATTGGGTCCTCCTATGATGAAAGTGTTCAATTGAGTCTTTATTTTGGTAAAATTAAACCAATAATGTCATTTCCGTTAATTTTAGTAGACGGTAGACGGTGTTAACTTTAGTACTTGGTGGCATGGTGACGTGATATTTAATAACCACGTGGCACATAAAAACCTCGTTACCTGGAATGAAAAGGGTGCTTTTGCAAAACTTCGTTGCCTTGTCTTTGTTTGGTCTCGGTCTCTTTACAGACAAACTATTCACCAGAATTAATTCACCATTAATGTACAATAATAGCTCATGTTATAGTTTTCAAACTAAAATTAACGAAAGGAAGAGCCCTAGCTTCATCTCCATTAATTAAATTTACAATTTTCTTTTTGGAAGCCAAAGGAAAGATCCAGAGAAAGAATATTATATATTATATTAATAACAATTTCTTACCGAGAGTGTTCTTGTTACTGTGCATCCAAACTATTCCACAGCAGATTCATCGTACTTCTGGATTCTCTACCACAGTTGTTCCTGAAATGCCTTTTGTTCATGCATGAACTTAGTTTGCACATTTGTAATGTGGCGAGATGGCAGTGAAGGTAGTCGCCGGTGGAGGGGTGCTGCGAGACTCGGTGATGGTAGTACGGGGAGAACTGATGGTGGTGGTGCAATGGCGTGGTTCTTCTAGAATTCTCGTTACTGTACCGCGGTGGCGCCGAACGCCCCCTTCTGTCTCTCGTTGTCGACTTTTGAACTGACAATTTTTGTTTTCTTTTTCACATTAGATCCCCCTCTTACAATACAATCCACAAGGTTTAGGAAAGTATGGAGTCCGAGAAGACAAACCAAAACGACATCATCACACGATTGCAAACCTAAATCGCTCCCCCATGAGGATCGGATCAACCGGATCTTCCCAGAAACCAATTGAAATAAAAGTTTTTCGGGTTCTGCAAAGCTGGAAACAAACGAAAAAAAGGGGAGAAATTGTCAAAAAAAAAATGAAAGAGTTCGTGTTGTTTTGTTGGAATGTCTGACAGTGGTTTGAAAAAAAATAAAAATAATATGATAGAATGGAAAAGAAGAAGAAGGTGAGGAAGGTTTGAAGGTTTGAAGCCAGAAAGGGATATAGAAGAGGAAGAGTGAGGTTTCCCATGTAGAGCTCTCGAAGCGTGGTGAGGTTTCCAAGCTCCAGATAGATGTTTCCCGTGAGCTCGTTACCGGAGACGATGAGGTAATGGAGTTGCCGAGGAATCTGGCTGGAAAAAAAGTTGTTGTCTGGGTAGAGGTGACGAAGGAGGGGCATGGCGGCGACGGGAGATGGAGGTGGACCGTAATTTGTTTTAAAGGATTTTATTTAAAATTTAAAATAAAATAAATTTCAGCACATGTGTCATGTCATAATTAATTGTTGGGCCACGTCCACTAAAGTTAAAGTGGTCTACTAAAATTAACGGAAAGAACATTATTGGTTCAATTTTACCAAAATAGGAATTCAATTGAACACTTTAATCATAGGAGGACCCAATTGATACAAAGCCACATAAATAGGACCTACGAACCTATTAAACTTGATAACATTTATCTCCTATGCAAAGCAAGTTTGTACATGGTTTCCTTAATATGAATATCTTATTTATTTTCGGAGAGAAAAGAGAGAGTTAAATTTATGTAATTTGTATATTCATAATTTATCTTATTTTATCATAACAGAAATAAAATTTAAGAGTAATATTAGTAATAATTTTTCAAACAAATGAATAGTTTCAATCTAGATACTATTAGTACTGAATATGTTAAATATATAAACGAGATCAAACAAAATAACTCGATGTTTTTTTATTCAAGACTAGGAAGAATTTGAATACTTTTGAAATAATTACATTTTTTTACGAAACCTAAGTTGCCATACTTCATTTTTAAAAGATATATTTTTCTCTGAGTGATTAATTAAAAGTGATAGGAAAGAGATTAACAAGTGCACATTGAGCATGTCCGGGAATATTATTATTTTTAGAAAAATTTAAACAAAGTTTATAAATTTGAAAACAATGCTTGACTTAATAATTTAAACCATTAGTTTTTAATCACGTGATCGAGTTTGATTTAAAAAATTAAAAATATAAGCAAAAGTTATGACTTCATCAGTAAAAGTTAATGTAATAAAGGAATATAAAATTTATAAGAGGCAAAAAGTTGGAGAATTTACTTATGTTATGCAGAAAGAGACAATTTTTCCATACTGATATTTTTCATGCTATCGTCTTTGTCAGTCACTTTTTATCTTCACCCTCCCCATGCACTTTTTCAAAGAAAAGGGATCATGAATAGTCCAATTTTTTTTTCTCGTATGCAGTATCTTTTGTGGTTGCCAATTTGAAATAGAATTATGATTTTGTTTTGGATTGTTACTTGGAACAACTTAAAAAAAAATATTTGAATAGATAGATGTATTAAAATAATGAGATTAAGTATTTTATTTTAAAATAATTTTATAATGTAAATAGAAATTCTAAAACTCGGTTCATTATCTAAATACCTTATATCTTTCTAAAATATTGTTTTCTTCTCTTTCTCTCACTTCTCTATAACTTGTTGTACTCATAAGTCATTTATTTAACGATTAGGCAGTGCCTAGACGATTTTGGTGTTGAGGTTACCCAACTGACTGGTCAATTTCTTGATTTGAGTCGGTAAGCTATTTTTACTCTTTCTTCATACGTTCTTGAACCTTGATCATGCAATGAATTCTGTTTGCATGTATCTAGTAGCATTTCTCTTCAATTCTTGACTTCAATTAAGTCCTAAGGTTTGTTTCCTATCACCAATCGATGAGTTGTAGGTTTTTGTAGAGTTTCCTTGCGACACAAGCATTAATCGAGGTTTCCTAGAGCTGTCCAGATTTTCTAGGGTAATGGAAGCTAGATTATTGCTTTCATTTGTAATTTAGCGTGGACGTGTGATGATTCTATGTGTATGGTATTGATTGAACTAAATTTAGGGTTTTAGAGTAAATATACTATGTTTAATTTGACCTTTTGAAGATGCAATTGTGAAAGATATTGAATGGATGAAGTTCGATTTATGATTGGCTGTGTGGACGGTTAGAAATTGGTAATAATATAGATTGGTTATGAATAGAGTTACATTGTTGTAGTTTAGAATTAGGTTTGAGGAAATGGAGTAGTGAAAATGAGCTTTGGGGTTAGAGGCTCAAATAGGCAGTTGTAATAGTTTAGTTAAGTCATTTGTGACTTGTAAGAACTACTTAGTTGATAAAAAATGTGCCAAAAATGGTAGATTGGTTTTTGGGTCTATAAGTTGATGTTTTTGAGGTTTGAAGTGGAAATTGATTCATAAACACTTGAGAATGATAGTAGCAAGGTTTTGAAACACTTGGTCGAGTTTAATTAGGCATATAACATAATTTAGGAGGATTAGAAGTTGGACAAAGACTTGAGAATTGGTAAATTCTGGGTAGGATGGGAAATTATGCAAAATTATGCAAACTCGCTGAGGGAATGGGGTCGCTCAATGAATAGTCATGGAGGGTGGCTCTCTATTTGGTGATTCGCACAACGAGTTGGTGAGCTGAGCGACCAGTTGAGGTCTGGGAGCACTGTCAAATTTATTCGAATAGTGAAGGGGTGCGTTCAGTGAGTGTTTGAAAGGTCTAGACCACTATCTGGACTTTTGCATAGCGAGTTGGGGCGCAATGCGATGGGTTGGAGTCTGATATCACTGGGAGTTTATTCGGACATCGAGATGAGTTGCTGTGCGAGAAACCTCTAGATTCGCTTAGCGAGGGTATGCGTTGATCTATTGTGCCTGATTACCATGCTTCCTTTTCCTTCTTTGTTTCTTGTTTGTGAAGTAATGAAATTGAATTGGTTTTGGTTGATATATGATTATGAACCAATGTTATGTAAGTATCAAAGTAAGGTTTATGATTTTAAAATGGTGTGGAAGAGAATTCCAAGGAGGAATTTCTCAGTGGTGATTGTCAAAGTTTGTAAGTATGAATATTGGAAGCTTAGTCTTAGAGTTCATCCTGACATTCTAATGGTCACTCATTCTTACGTAGAGAGGGATGAGGCATGTCGTGAGAATAACAAGAGATTCTAGCCTAGGGGTGGGCCAGTTGTTTCACCACAACAAGTGCACGAACTGTCATAGCTACATATTCATACAAATCCAGATGGTCAAGTCAAGGGTATGTTTAACATAAAGTCATGTTCTTATGATGTGTGGGTATGCTCCTTATATATGTTTAATTGAATTAATATATCGTTAATTTGTTTTGTTTCTAGCTTACCATTCTATCTGTGTTTGTGTTGTATGTTTTTCCTTGTCTTTTCTCTTTTTGTTATGATCATCCTGTGGGTGTGAGTAAAGAAAGAAGATGTGTTCCTGGAGTAGGCACTGGATGAAGGTGATGCTGCAGAGTAGTTATTTTTAGAGTTTTAGATTGTATATAGTTTTGGTGCAGGAGCTTTTGTATATAAAGTTTAAATTTTATAGTTATTTTGGGATAATGGTAAGATTTTACTTTATCAATTAGTTAATAACTACTTTATCATATCTTTATTGTGATGACTCATCTATATAGTTATGCTATATTTTGGGATGTGTTTCATACTAAGAATAAAATAATTAGTTAAATATGTTTTAGGTTGATCCACTTTTTTTTTTATTAAATTTAGTTTTCTCTTATATTTTAAAATTTGATTAATTAGTTACCAAACTTAAAAACATACGTAAAGTTAGTTTTCTATAAATTTTGTTCCCGTTAAAAGGAAATTTTGTAAAATTATAGAACTTAAATATATATATATATATATATATATATATATATATATATATATATATATATATATATATATATATATATATATATATATATATATATTATATCTCAACAAAATAGTCAGTGTGGCGAATAAGTTGACGGTTATATTTGAAAAGTCAAAATTTATATAAATAGTATAAGTTGTTACATATGGTATAATTTGTTTTCTTATAAAATATTTCAATTTCTTATTTCTAAAGCTATTTATAATTTTTTCTTATACATGGATTTGATTTGATTCTATATCTTTTTGTAGTTTTTAATAATGTATCAAAGTATCAAAGTATAATGTCTAACATAAATTTAAAATAAAAATGATCACCAAATATTAAATTTAGTTTCACAACATGACTTATCATATATTATATTAATTTATTTCTTTGTAAATTTGTAAAGTGGTACTAAATATAAAATTTGTAATAACCTAAAAAATATATAATATTTCTCTTCTTTTGAATTCCTACTAGTTTAAGTATTAAGCAAATAAGTCATCAAATAAATAAATTATATGTTAAATCACAGTGTATTAAAGTCAAGTCATATTTAAAATCTTTTAAAATATTATACAATAATGAAACTATAATCAATAGTATAACTACATATATATTTCTTAGAAAAAAACTTCAAAAACATTATTTTAAAAGAGATACAAACAACCAACAAATAAGAAGAGTAAGCTAATGATGACATAGACATTCATATACAACTATTATAAAAAGATTTAATTCAATCAAATTAGAAAATAAATGTTCCTAATAAATGCATAACACTACACTCACATGTCATATCATTCAACTACATCACCACATATGTCTTTTTAAATACATTACCTTAAACAAGTAGACTCACCCAGTGAGAACATTCATTTGCTTAGCGAGTGAACCCTAGAAGTTTACTCGTCCAACAATTGAATGATTTGCCTAGAGAGTCTAACACTAGAACCAAATTCAGATTAATTCGCCTAACGAGTCCAAATCCTTTTAACTGTTGGCCAAAAATCAAATTTGGCATTCACTCAGTGAGGGTCTTCTTACCCAATAAGAAGACCTCCCCTAACTCTACCAAATTCAGTTTTGATGGTTGCTCAACAAGAATGGAGCTCACCTAGTAAGTATGCAAAAATCACATATATTATTTAACCCTAATTCCCTTTTCAATTCCCTCTTTCTTTAACCATATTTAGTTCAGAAAGCTCTAATACTAAAAAAACAAAATCCCTAATATATTATTTTAACATAAATGACCAATTAAATTTTGTCATATCAAAATTCCTTAATTTAAATAATAATTAAACATAATAAAACCATTAACATAAGGATATTTACTGTGCAACACGTTAGCATCTCTTGACATCCCTTGTTAACACTTAATGAAAATGACTTAATTGTTACGATTTTTTAAAATTTAAAACCCAATTGAGACAATTTTCAACAAGAAGACCCATTAAGATTTTTCAACAAATAAGAACTATCTCATGACTTAAACCTAAAATAAACTAAAAATATATAAAAATACAAAAATACAAAATCAAGATTTTATTTTGAGAAAAAAAACAAACATAAAGAAATATGAATAATTCTAAAAATATTGAAAATATTAGTTAAAATTAATTTCTATACGAGATAAAAAAAATTACAAATTTATATTAAAATTTTTTACAAATTAACTTATAACTGGTCTTAATTAATGAAGGAAGTAAGTTTAAATTCTTAGACATTTTAAAAATATTTATAAATAATTTATCTACTTATATCCATGATTAAAATATCACGATTCAATGGAAAAGATCACGTTGAATGATTTTATTTAATTTATTTCGTTTTCATATTCAGCCTTAAAGACCTAAGTTAAACGTATCTATCATAAAAGTTTGCATCGAATATAAAGAAATTAGGAAAATAAAATTGGCAGTGTAATTAAAATAATAATAAAAAAGCTGAAATGTGAGTTTTAGGTCAATGTCTATGAATGGGAACACAGTGCCAGATCTCGTCTATCACAAATCCCGCACGTGATCGTTTTATCGATGTTTCACGTTTGTCGTTTTCAATTAAAATAATAATATTTGTTTTAAATTAATTTAAAATCAGTTCAAACTATTTTGATAATTTTTTTTTTCTCTAGGGTCTGTTATGTCCGCAGACAGAAGAGACTATGTAAGATTGACAAAGAATTAAACAAAACATATGTAAAACGAGAAAAAATAAACATAAAAAATCATAAATAATCCTTTTAAAGTTTTAACAGATAAGATTTTCCTCTTTTTTTTGCTTATAAATAAGGTATTTGATTAATTATGGATACTTAATGTTTTATTAATGATTTATGTTTTTAAACGATGAATTAAAACAGTAAATTAATTTAAAATTTATTTTGTAAAGTAGTTTATTTTAATATATTATCATTTAAAAATATTAAGTTTGAATTACATTTTCAAAAGTTTAACATTTTTACATTAAATTATTTTTGACATTTTATTTCACAAATGGTTTTCTATATATACTAATATACTGTTCAAGTTGTTCTATTACATCAATTAAATTTGTTATATTTTTTTTTAATTTATCTTTTTCAATTCAAATAATTTTGTTTTATTTTCATTATTTTTTATTTTGTTTTTCACTTTCTCCTGTATTCAATTAAGTGTTTAAGATAATAACATTTCAGGATTGATAAATCTTAGTTATTTTTCTTGAAAAATACGTAAGCGGTTGGCAAAGCGATGTACCTTTTTTTTTTTAAAAGATCGAAGAGTAAATAAAAAGAATAGCATAAAATTCTTCCTTTTACTTTTTTAAATAAATAATGCTAATATAAAAAAAATAAATTATTAATATATGCAAAAAAAGTATTTATAATGTCTTCTAATGGTAATTTTGAACACACACACAAACATCTCTTAATTATAAATTAACGAGACTATTAAAAAATACATGATAACATTACTTTTATAATTTTGCTTGACCGTTACATTCAACTAGCATTAAGTAACTTGCTTATATTGGAATTAAAAGGATTTGAATGGAGATTAAAAGCGGGTTTTATACTAATATGAAAGAATATTAAACCCTATGTATTGAAGAATTTGGTGACGTGCTTATGGATTACCGACTCAACAGTGTGAAGAATGTAGGCGAGATAGAAAAGCTGCGGAAAAGCACGTTTTGAATAATTTGGGTCCCACGAGTAAACAAATAGGAAATATATGTAGAATTAAAAAAAAGCACGTGGAGTTAGGATTCACATTATCAATGAGTCCATTAGAAATCGAGATCTTAAGCTTATGGCTGTGGCCATTCCAACACTACACCCTCTATTCCATTCAATTCAACCAACCACTCAACCTATTTTTTTCTTCTTATAATTAATTCTCTCTCCTTTCTTTTAAGTTTATTTAAATATTCAAAAAATAGGTTCATCTATCAAGTATTTCATTATATTATAATCATTGAATTATAAAATAATTGATAGGAAATAATATATTTGATTATAGTTTACCTTATTTAGTTTATCCATAACTTGAATAATTGATATATTCTTTCCTTAATTATAAAATCTAAGTATTTCTGTATATTCTATATATTCTAAGTTGGTTACTCTTTCCAAATCAATAAAAACACATTTGTTACAATCCTTACATGGTATACTTCCTTACCCTTTCTTCTCTTCTTTTCTTCCCTATGGCTAATACTGATGGTGCTTTTTCCTTTAACACCATGATCCACTTGTTAAACATACGCCTCATCTCAACCAATTTCATTCTCTGGCGTCGTCAGCTCCTTCCTCTTCTCGAAGGACAGGTCCTTTTATGGTCATATTGATGGCTCAATCACAACTCCTACTGCGAAATTGCCTGCTGCTGATGGATCTTTGATGGTCCCTAATCCAGCCTTTATCACGTGGAGATCAAAGACTTGTAACTCATCTCAACCAATTTCATTCTCTGACGTCGTCAGTTCCTTCCTCTTCTCGAAGGACAGGCCCTTTATGGTTATATTGATGACTCAATCATAACTCCTCCTGCGAAATTGCCTGCTGCTGATGGATCTTTGATGGTCCCTAATCCAGCCTTTATCACGTGGAAACAACCAGATCAAAGACTTGTAAGTCTTCTTCAGGCCTCCCTTATTGAAAAGACTCTAGCTGAAGTACTACACTGTGACACCGTACAACAGATCTGGACTACTCTTGAATCCCTCTACGGTGGTGACTCCAAGCAAAGAGAAATTGGGATCAGAGATCAACTGTTGCACCATACAAAAGGCTCATCCACTGTTAGGGAGTTTTCCAAAACATTTCGAGGCTTATGTGATCAACTCAGTCTTATGGGTAGACCAGTGGATGATTTAGATAAATTACACTGGTTTTTACGGGGTTTAGGTCCCACTTTCACTAGCTTTGGTGCATCTCAATTAGCCATGCTACACTGCCTGTTTTTCGTGATCTTCTTTCTGCTGCCGAGAGTTTTGAAATGTATTTACATGTAGTTGAATCTACTCCCTCTCAAGCTGCTTTTAATACCACTACTCAATGTTCCTCTCAATCATCCAATACACGTTTTCCATCTGGGTCGCGTTCTTTCTCAAATGGCAAAACAGGTCGTGGTTACCAATACTCAGGTCGTGGTGGTCGTGGCAGAGGACGTTGTCCTATCCATTGCCAAATATGCCGAAGAGAAGGTCATTATGCCACATCTTGCCATCAACGTTATGAAGGTGACCCACCTCAATCTGCCAATCTTGTTGAATCATTTGCGAATTCTTGCACTCTATCAAATTCAAACCAGTCTGATTGGTACCTTGATACTGGAGCTTCAGCACACATGACAGCAAACTCATCTGATTTAGAGCCAACCGTGGCTCGATCAAGTTGTGAATCAGAATATAGAGTCATGGCTAATGCAGCAGCTGAACTAATATGGATTACTCATCTTCTACATGATCTGCATATTTCCTATCAAGCGCCAACTCTTCTTTATGGCAACAAGAGTGCTATATTCCTCTCCCAAAATCCGGTGGCTCACAAACGCGCTAAACATATTGATATTGATTATCACTTTGTTCGAGAGCTTGTTCTATCTAACAAACTCATCACTCAATCCATTCCTTCTGATCTCCAGCTAGGAGACATATTCACTAAAAGTCTGTCTCGACCATTGTTCCAGTTCTTCAGAGCCAAACTTCACGTTGGACCAAATCCCACGCTTTGCTTGAGGGGATGATAGGAAATAATATATTTGATTATAGTTTACCTTATTTAGTTTCTGCATAACTTAATTAATATATTTGATTATATATTGTACGTTCGTTACTCTTTCCAAATAAATAAAAACACATTTGTTACAATCCTTACTTAGAATAATCTTTAGAGAATTTAAATATAAACGTAAGTTTTATATGAGGTAAAAATGAAAAAAATAAAATATTTTATACAAAGACGAAAATTGATAAATTTGTTGTTTAAGATTTTCTTTTTATTAAAAGTATATTAATTTTTTATGTCATTGAACTTAATTTTTATTGATTTTGTATTTTTTTTAGTAAGTTTTTCCTTCAATAAACTAAATTAATAATATATAGGAATATTTTTTTTTTCATTTGTATAATCATCTTATTAAAAGTTGGGTTAAATATGTTTTTAGTCCCTGTATTTTGAGACGATTTTGGTTTTAGTCCCTCTTTCAAACTATAGTACAATTTAGTCCTTCAACTTTAGAAAACTCTGGTTTTAGTCCTTTTTACCAAATTTTTTTAACTTTATTTTTTGTTTCAAGCGCATTTCTTAGTTAACATTGAAGCAAAAATGTGTCAAACAGGGTAAACAATCCAAATGCTATAATGAAACGTGCTTGAAACAAAAAATAAAGTTAAAAAAATTTGTTAAAAAGGACTAAAACCAAAGTTTTCTAAAGTTAAAGGACTAAATTGTACCATAGTTTGAAAGAGGGACTAAAACCAAAATCGCGTACAAGGACTAAAAACATATTTAACCCTTAAAAGTTTGTGACAAGATGATTTTTAAATAGCTGGGCATGTAACAAAATTACATTACAATTATATACTATAATTTATTGTTTATGCATTTAGTTTATTTTGATAACATTTGGCTTTTCTAGAATAAAAAGAATAATTTTAGTTAGAGAAAAACTTATTATATATAGTTCTATAATTGTCATTTGTGCCGTTTCCATTTCAGACTAAAGTTTCGTCTTCATTGTGTTCATAGGTGTAATGCTTTGATGCAATATCATTTCTTATTACTTATGCACAAATCTAATTTTAATTGAAAAATAACACTTTATAAGTTTATATTTATATATATATATATATATATATATATATATATATATATATATATATATATATATATATATATATAATCACTGTTTCAGTATGAATTTTGTAGGACTGAGAGACTAACTTTATTGACGTGTCTTCTTGGAGTCCGATAGCTCGTATCACCTGGATTGCTCACTTCTCCTATGTCTGGGTCGCTCGCTTTCCCTCTTGGAAGCCGCACGTAATTCTTCAGTTAATATCATTCGTTCTCTTTCGCTAGTCAGAGGAGGGATGTATCTGCAAAAAGCATTTTGACACTCAAGTTAGACGTGAGTTATGGAGCCTTAACTCTCAAGTAGTTATTTCCTTATCATTGTGGAATATTTCTGAGTGAGTGAAGCGTAAGTAGAGCGTACCTAACTTTCAGTCTTGACCCTCTATTTATAGGTTATCATAAGCTTAATAAAATATAAACAGACTTATCTTAAACAGATTTACCTTAAAATCCGGTTGGTTGCTCATAAATAGTTTTTTCGATATTATTATGTTCTCAATATCTTTAATAAGATATCTTTGATTATGTTGGACTACTAGTCCAATAATAACTTGAACGCTGGCCCAATCATGGTGGCCCAACATCGTTTTACATGGTTTGAAGAGCAGTTAACGAGCACTTCACTTGGTTTATTTTTAACAGAACGTTGATTGTGGTTTGACCTGTTTGATATTACAATGGATATACCGATTTTTATCGAGTGCTAACCGCTTGACGTAGATATCATACTATACAATCATGTTGGATAACAAAATTATAGATAAGATTGAAGCACCTAAAGAGTTATAATGGTTAATCCTTGTATAAGTGCATGTTTGGGTTGATGGTTGCAACGAAGCAGCGTACGAAAGCCACATATTCGGACACATCCAATTGAGTTTAGATTTTAATGATGCTCATTCTTATCAACTTTTAAGCATCATCTCAATCATAATCTTTGCTTTTCTCTTTAGTAATAATCTGATTATGAAACCAGTAATTTCATTGATACTGATGCCAAAAAGCAATATATGGTGATGCTAATCTCACCTTTTCAAAGTCTTTAGTTTAATTATTCTTAATGCATGCATCTGTGACTCTCCTTTCACACGTTATAATTCATTTTCTTAATTCATTTCAACACTTTTATGATCTGAAATATTAGTGCTTTTTCTTCTGTTCATTATAGTTGTTAAATACAGATAAATGTTCACTTTTTTTCTTGATTGTGTACACGCAAATATAATCACGATTTGACTTAAAAGAATAAAAACACGTTTGGAATTTTCTCTACACGATAACAAACAAAGCATAATGCTTTCAACATACGGAATGTACATTGAAATTTCATTGTACTTCTTGCAAAAACCAAATTTCATCTCATAATAAATGGACACCAGCTTAGGACAAATCAAGCCACAACTTTTAGATTCAATTTAGTTTGATAAGACTTATATTTTTGGATTAAATTTATGATACCAATATTAATAATATGCAATATATAATTACATCAAATTACTTAAATAATTTATTTTAATTTGATTTAATGAAAAAGTAAAAAGTACTATGATCTATATTTATTAATCTTTAAACTTATCTATTAATTAAATATTTAATAATTTGACGAAGTATCTAAAACGCGCAAATTTGAAAAACTTCAAATATTACTTAGATTTAAGTATTTGTTGAAAATGTAAAATCAAACAGATTATAAAATCTAATAGAAACATGTTTCGTAATCTATAACACATTTAAATTAAATTAATTATTTTTAAATTATTTTAATTTTCAAATATTTTATATAATAATGCAATTCAAATTTATTATATTTTAATTTATTTAATTTGTATAATATTTTAATTACAATTTACTGTAACATCCCAAAATATGTGTATAATTCATATCAAGTGAAATACAACATATTATAATAATAGAAAGCATTTAAGAGCAGTAGCTGATGAAGTGTATATAATACAGTCATCCAAAATATGATATAAGCTCTACATATCAGCATAGAGTCTTTCAAAAGGGAAAAGAGTAAAGAAGACTAAGTTATACACAACGAAAGAACTGAGCTACACTACTCTGCAACATCAACAGTATCAGGAACATCTGGAACGTCTAGTAGCTGCTCCAGTGGGGCCTCTGAAACTTCTGCTCACATCCAATTAGGATGATCATTGCAAAAGAAAACAAGCACAAACAAGATAGACAACAAATAAAGCAAGGGTAAGCTAGAATTCAAAAGAATACAAATCAATTTAAATTAAACAAAGTAAAAGAGACATACAAGCAATTGCAATCATAGAAGGACGACTTTAATAGATTATGAGTTATAGTTTTATTAGGTAGTGTTAGACTTAGACTCGTCTGGACCCGAAATGAATATCGAGCTATGGCGGGTTATGCACTTGTGGTGGCCTCTACTGCTTTGCAAAGTCATTGCCAATGGGTTTCACCCTACCACACACAAGGTTAGTCCGTTATCACTCACCTTGGCCCATATACAATGGAGACAACCAAGACTAGGACCCCCTACCGCTCTTCACCACATGAACTAATCTTCTCTAAGTGAGATTGAATAGTCATTAGAGCTTTAAGGGAAACCCCTAAGACTGAGCTACCTATATTCATTCCAGAACTTAACTTAAATCTCACCTAGAGATGACGCTTGAATCATTGAATCAACTTATATACATATACCATCCCTTCTTTACTGATTTTAAGTTATTAATCATTCACATTTCATCATATCATACTAATTAAAGTCATACAAGATAAATCAAAAATCATACATGGATCAACACACAAGAAAAAGAAAACACAATTATCTTTATAATATTTAATTACCAATACTTAAGTAATTCAAATAGCTTGAAGACCCTCACCAATGGCTCCGGAAGGGTCAAAAACCCCCAAAACGACCTAAAGAACGTCCAAAACGGACGTCCGGAACTCCCAAAACGTCAAAAACATCAAAAATACTCACTCTGTCACAGGAAATTCGCTGAGCGCACATCCTGTGGTGCGCTGTGCGAATTTCTTCTGCTAGTAGCCCTTTGCAGAGCGCACAGAGTGCGCTGTGCGACTCTGCATAATCTGCAGAGCGAATTTCTGCAGATTTTAGGAACTCACCCACCCAACACTCATTATAGGCCATTTAGTGAACTTCTAACACTCCTAATTCGTAGGAGGGTTGATTTCAGACTGGTTTGATGGTTCATACTGGATCTTAACAATAAATCCTAGTAATTATGCAGAGAATTTAGATCAACTACCTCCAATTCATTCACTTAAGGGTCCAAAATTTGATCTACAGCTTGTAAGTTGTTTTGGCTGGTTTAAGGCTTCTAGCAAGTCAGAATTGACTTACCTAAGTGATCCAATTGGTCTAAAATGACTTTTAACTCCTAGCTCACGAATTCACTCATTCACTTCCCTAAAATTGGGTTGAACCTTAACACTAACGTAGATGGTCTACTATAATTCTGTAAAATTGAACTCACCACCTCTTAACACCTAAATTTATACCATTCAACTGAACATCCTATTTCTGGTCTATCGCCTTCAAAGTCACACAACTCCGAAATTCAAGCACATGCATTCTAACAACCAATTTCAGCTTTACAGTTTAAACAGTAACAAAAATTCTCATTCAGATTTTACATGCATAATTGTCATCCACTTTCCCTAAAACTAAAATCAAACAACAACCATTTACAATCATAAAATAGAATCCAGCTTCCCTTACCTGGGAATTATCGCAGCACAACTCAAGAACTGTTCCTAGAAGTTCCAGCACTATAGGATTTTCCCCAACCCTACTGATCACAATTTTTTGATCAGAACAAATTATAAAATTAAAATTAGAAATGGGAATGAGAATGGAATTGAAAAGGGAAAGTAGGAACCACATGCAATCTACTGATTGCATGTTCTAGGATTTAGAATAGAGAGGAAAAAAAAAGGAGAATCACTTACCCCTTTCGAATCTTAGGATGAGCTCGGTGCCACTTGGAGTTCTTGACGTTCAGATGATTCAGGTGATTCTGAAAAATGTTCAAATGTTTCAGTTGATCATGAACTTGGAAGGAAAGCAAGGAGAAAAATTGGAAGAGGAGGGTGATAGCTTCAGATAATGTAGAGAGGAACTAATGTCTGATTTCTAACTAGTACAAGAATTGAATTTCAATTATTTTATTCCACCCTCTTATCTGTAGCCAAGTGGCAGCTCCAATTGCTGACTTATTTTCAGGATTTCACATTTACTGTAAAATATTATTTAAATATTAAATAATGGTTGATAATTTTAAAATATAAATATTAATGATTCTTTTAGTTGATTTTAGTTGACGTTAGTTTTTGGTCAATTTTTTAATCAATCAATAAAGGATTTTTTTTTTTTGTACTTGTGTTTGATATAGTTTGTATTACGTGACATCAATTACGATCATTTAAATTAATTTTCATTGAAATTATTTTTATGATGTCGTTGATGGAGATTTTTTTGTAATCAATTGACTGGAACTGTCAAAATGAGTTAAAGATGAGTTACAATCTGCGGGTCAATTCAGTCTACCACAAGAGTTGGGTTGGGTTTAAAAAGGTTGTATTTTTTGGGTGTTACTCCCTCCACCTTACTGAATACTCTCTGCACCTCTCCAAAATCTAAAATTTTTTTGTAATGTCAAAAATACCCTTTTAACCTTATTTATTTATTTTTTCTTTCTTTTTCTAAAACCTAATTCCTTACCCATTTTCACTTTTTCCTGTGCAGCTCCACCCCCCAAATTCCACATTCGTCTTCTTCCCACCTTCCCACACCCTCAGATCTGTTTGCTTCCAACCCACATCCGTTTCTTTAAATCCCCTAAGTCTCACTTTCTCTCGTTCTCTTGTTGGTGGTGTGGTGGTTATTCGTGGTGCAGCGTTGCGACAGTGTGTGCGGTGGTCCGTTGGCTTTGCGGAGGTGCACGGTGTATGGTGATCATTTGGTGCTTCCTTCTTGTGCAAGTCTATGAGAGGTTAGTTTGTTGTTTAATCATAGATAGGTTTATGAATTTTTGCTGATTATTGTCGTGCTGTTGTGTTTGGTGGTGGTTTTTGTTTCTGTGTGCAGAAGAAGAAATAAGTACGCAGGCCATGAACGGATGTCTCATATCCGTTTGGACGTGAAACGGATATCGATATCCATCGACGGATTATCACATCTGTTGAAGAATTACAATAACTTCTTCGGGCACTTGGGACGAAGCTTTCCTCTACTACCTCCAGTAACCACTGCCACAAACAACGACCTCTGCCACATTGGTTCCTTGCACCACTTGCAACCTCCCGCCAAGCAAAACCCACCACTTTACACGAGCACTACACACTCTCAGAACAATGAAATAGAGGAAGAAGAAAGAAAGGCATAGTTGAGGCATAACTGATTTCCGTGTGCAACTTCTGTAGGGGTGCATTGTTATAAAAAGGGGACCATTGTAATTAATGAAGTAGGTTAACGTTGTTGGCCAAAATTTACTGCACAGTAAATAAGGGCAAATTTGTCATGGGGAGGTCTAGGGAGTATTCGGTAGTGGTGGAGGGAGCAACACTCGTATTTTTTTTATGCGGATCAGATTTCAACCCGGTTCATTTAAATCTAATTCATGCGGGTTGAACCTATGCTGGCCGGGTTGATCCACCAACCCACCTATCTAATTTTATTTTATTAAAATTTAATTTTAAGTTTATAAAAAATATGTATTACTTTTTTTTTCTTGAAAAAATTATTTAAGTTCCCTATTTTAAAAATTAATTAAACACTCACGTGAGTGAAATTTGTTCAGATTTGAATTATAGAAATTTTGTAATTTTTTATTTAAAAAATATTGTTATTAAGTGAACGAGCGAGCCAATCCGTTTACTCATCAACCCGTGGTGAGTCGGACCAGATTCAAATTTTTCTGATTCACTAATAAATGAGTTAGGGTGTTGATCCCTCCACTTGATACATCAAGCATTGATGTAGTCTTGCAGATCCAGGATTCCAGAGATGAAAAGAGGCAAGGCAGTGGCTACAATCTAATGGAACAGTACCAGCAAGGTAGTTCCCGTCACAGATCTGGATATTTTGTAGAGTTGGAGTTTGATGGAAATGTGAAGGTGGTTGGCGGCGGAGTGTGTTTGCAGAGGTGAAGTGAGAGGGAGGATAGCTTGAAGAAATGGTTCACAACTCAGACGGCTCCCTCAAGAGGAAGAAAGTTGCAATGGAGAAACAAGCTTTTGAGGTGACTCTCGGAGAAAGAATTGTGCTATGCATTTCAACAAAATCTCTTTACTATATTCCAAAAGTGTCAATACAAGCCATGCTTAGGAGGATTTATAGGCTACATCTCGGCTTCAAGCATGGAAAAGGCCTAGATCCACAATTTACGGATCTAGTGCCATGTCAACATACATGTGCTAAATGTGTGGCTTTCTAGAAGCTCTTATTAAACACGTGAATTTAAACTACAAAGGAAAATTTGCACATATGGAGGGAGGTCTCATAATGCAGCCCCTATGTTGATAATCACACCCCTCCTCATGTTGTAATGTCCATTTTACCCTTCACCATGCTTTGGCAAATTCGTAGCATCCACTTGATCTCTAATTTCCCATCCAAAAATAGCAAAGAGTATTTGACCTTTTGGAGAATACTCTTCTTGAAGCTTTTTGGCCCTTCCTCTTGTGATATGTCCTATGTGTGTCATGGTGCTAGACCCTCTTGTATCACTCCACCTCCCCATCCCATTTTTATCCTTCCTTTTCTTTATTTATATTTTTAATTATTTATATTCCTATTATATTCCTATTATACTCTTTAGTAAAATTTAATTTATAAATTAATTTTAATTCTAATATCCTAGAAAGAAACTAACTTTTTTCTTTTCACTTTCTACTTTCTCTCTAGTTTTTCTGTTTCATTTGGTTTTTCGAATTCTTTGTGTTCTCTTTTCTTTCACTGTCACAATTTTTTTCACTGTGAGAATCGTTGGCAGAATTCTTCTTCTCTTTCCCGTGATCCTGTCTGCAGTGTGGTGTTTGAAGGCATGGTGGCGGAAAGAGATACGTGAGCACCGGAGGAATGTAATTTACTGTTAAAAATAGCCTAAACCCTTAAACGGATCTGATTATCCGTCAACGGATTTCGACATCCGTTTCACCCTGAGACGGATGTTGATATCCGTCGACGGATGTCCGACATCCGTTAAGGTATGTCTTCTTCCTCCTATGCACACAGAACCAGAAACGCACACACAACCATCAGAGCATAAAACGAAACGAAGCAAAACAAACTACAATCGCGCACAAAGCAAAAACCCATACAATCTTAAACCCTAAATCACATACATTTACAAACCAAGAAAAACTAACCTTTCGTAGACGGCGGCAGAAACGAAACGAAGCAACAACCACCGCGCCGCACACTCAAGCCGCACCGCCGCACACACCCGTAGGTAAAAACGAAACTGCAGAGCCACGACCACCGTGCCGCACCGGCACACATAATCACCGGACCGCCGTACACAACCGCTGGACCGCCGCAAGAGATGACTGGAAAAGTTTAAAACTTTTAGAAAATGAAAGGTCTGTGTGGGGGTGTGAGAATGGAAAGGGAAGCGTTCGAAATTTCGAAAGTCTGTGAAAGTGTGAAAGTGAAAGAGTAAAATAAATATTAGGGTTTGTTAATTAAGAGGGTTAAAAAAGTAAAAAAAGAAATAAAAAAAAGTTAGTTTTGTAATTAAGGGAAAAAAAATGGGGAGGTAAAGGGTGGAATTGGGGAAGTGGAGGGATCAATGCCCAATAAGTTAGGTTGGATTAACTCACTAAATGACCAACCCGTAATGAACCGGACCAGACTGAATGACCCATTTTGACATCTCTACAATTGACAAAAGAACAATCATAATTAATATTAAAAATAAATCTTTTTCAATTAGGAAAAAAAAATTAACCAGCAATAGATAAAGAATTACATTAGTGTCTTGGATAAAAAAAAAATCATGCTAGATGCGAATAAAAAGAATCAAAATAAATATTACAAAATTAACAACACAACACAACACAAACATCAATAAAAAAAACAGATGTAGTTTACATCAGTCTAAAAGTAGTGTTCTTGATATTAACCGAAAAATATAACTAGTATCAAGTTAGAAATAACAAAAAAAAAAAAGAAATTATCGTAAGAATGTAAATAAAAAACAAAAGCTTTTATCAACAAAATAAAAATCCTTAAATCTTAAATTCTAAATCCACATTAGTAAGAAAAATTATAATTAACATTGATTGATAAAATTGATACTAATTGAAGAAAACTTTGATTGACATCAACTAATCTCATTTCACATAAATTGAAGAAAGAAAAAACACTCCTAATAATATTGACGGAAAACTTGATTATTGTTGGTTGAAAGACATCAAATTGTGTTTTTCTTCTAACTGAACAAATTAATATAGTTTATAATCCAATGTAACACGAGTAAATTATCTCTTCCTTTTACAAATACCCCTTATATTTTTATTACACATATATTTGATATCTTTTTATTTGTCACACGAATTACTCACCTAATTATAAAATGCTATTCAAATAGAATATTTCTTCTTTGGGGGCTAAAATATCTTTGCTGCCATAGTACTTCCTTTAAAGGACATTTATTAATTAAAGTTATGTTTACACTACAATATTAAATGTCTTTGTTTTTCCTCACAATTTACGTGCTAAGCCATTTTATACTTGCAAATGATCTAAACAAGTTTTTAAAGTAATGTGAAGATAAAATCTAAAAGTTATTGCTCTTATACCGTGATTTATTTGCATTGGTTCTTTCTTACTCAATAATCACTCAGCAGCTATAGAAGCTATTTTATTGATTGATAAAATTGCAGTTTATGTAAAACATCCATAAAAAATCAGTAGAGTCAACATTAATAAACAAAAAGGACACTTTAGCAGGTTTCACATGTTCCAAATCAGCCGCCTTTATCCATAACAGTAAATTTCTGAAATTTGAGAATCAAAAGGCATAGAATGGGTCAGCCAAGAGCCGTGATCTGGTAGAAATAAAGTAAAAACTTAAATACATATATTTTTAATTCTTATAAACTAAAACTAGTCTTAGATTTGATATATTTTATTTTTTAAAAATAAATAAATATTCTTTTTATGTGTTAATTAATCTTTTAAATTAGTATTTATTTTTTGACACATACTAAATTTAAATATCACTTTAAAACATTATTTAACATATCAAAATTTAAAATATAAATAAATTTTAATTCTTCATCCAAATTTAAAATTATAAATATATTTTACTTTTTATTTCTTTAAGATAAAGGTAAATCAATGAAATTCCAACTATTTTTGGGTTTTGTTCAATTACTCCTCAAATACCCAAATGTTAATTTCACAAATATCAAAGATTATTATAACTTGAAAATATGTTTAACAGCTGGCGATAAGCGAGATTAAGCGGATAATACGAATTGATAAATGTGGGCCCGGGTCGTTGAGATCCGAAAGTGTGGTGTGGGTTATGCCCACAGGATTGGATATTAATGCGGTCCACGACCATAGAAAACCGTAGAAGGGAGCATGTAAGAGCTTGCCACGTAAGTAAAGCAGTCAAATCAAGCGTCAGAAATCGACACGTGTGTGACTGAGCGTGAGATTAGTGTTACGGGTATGGAGGCATTTCCGTCACGCGCTTTTCTACTGTTACCGCACCAAATAACAATAAGTAATTAATAATTTGATACAACGTCACCCATGAGTCATGTGGCGCGTGTGAACTCATCATTATTTAATGCGTTACTTCGTGCTCTTTGCTCTAAGCTTTGGACCAAGTCTTTCTTTCTTCATACAAAGATCATACTTTCGTGATAACATTTAACCGTTAATATTTATTTTCTTTTATAATATGAAACAAACATCAAATTAACATTTTAATCAGTGGTAATAAAATTAAAATTAATTTAGTAGAATAATTGCACGAGTTAATATCTAATTAATTAATTAATTTATTTATTAGTGTGAGGAGAGAGTGGAAGCAGGACCCGCGTGAGAAGAGAGTAGAAAAGCGAGGAATGTGGGACTACACTTTCCTAATGTGTGGTCGGCTCCGTTTAAAATAAGCGGCGTGAGTAAACACTGATATTATGATGATATCATCGTGGACAACCGCCGTTACCGTCACTGTTGTTATCCGTACCGGTCTTCGGTCTTACCCAAACGCTTGCTTCTTTCTCTATATAAAACATTCAGACACCCTCTTCAACTTCATCCAAACCAAAAACACACACAACAATACAGTCGTTAATAAAACATCAACATCATCATTATCATCGAAGCTGCACAAATTCCCAACACTCAACAAAGCTCAATTTAGATTATCCTTTTTCAGGTAATTTCTTTAAACATTCCTCAGTGAAATGGTTTTGTTTTCTGTTTCTAAAATGAGCATACCCATCCCCTGGTATGTGTACGTTTCTGTTTTCCTTCTCTTACCGTTCACGAATGTTTGAATTCAATACAACGTGGGTGGTTCTCTGGAATAAACGTGTAGATGTATCTGATTTTATTTTTTAATTTTCTCTATCTTAAAAAAAAAAACCAAATAATTCGGGTTTCAGCATTTGATTGTTTCTGGTCATGATTTCAGCGTCTTGCTTCTTCTTTAATTGGATTGCTTTGTTTTTTTTTAATGAAAAGATTACATCATGGATTTTAACTACAATTTCATTGATATTAAACTATTTTTTTTTTTAGTTATTGAAGTTTTGGTTTGGATAGTGATGGGGGAGGTTTTAATTAGGAGAATGATTCCTGGGTTTGGAACAATTTCTTTTGCTGTCATAGGTAGAAACTATTTTATTTTATATGTTGTATCCATATGAAACCTACCTGCCAACGGAGGTGGGAACAAATAACAGTTGTGAAAGAACAAATACAGATGATATTATTAATTTTGTAGAGGTTTGCTTCGATTTTCATGATTTGGGTATGTAATCATCAGAAAATTTTCACTTGCTGTTTGGTATCTAATAAGAAGCAACCTTTTTATAAATCACATGGGAGGGCCGTTGCAGTTGCTTTCTTTCGAATTTTAGTAAACTTGTGACATTGTACGCTTCCCAGTTCAGATGTTTTACTAGTTGAACATTTTAAATACCAACAAGCTTAAACCTCTTGTTTTTGTTTGAGTGTCATGTATGATCGTTTTTCTTTTTCCTGTATGCATCACTCTAAACCCAACCACACTCTACTTAGCCATTCCAGGCTTCGATTACCTCTAGTGGTGGCAAGAGTTATGAATTTAATTTTTCAAACTTCATCAACATAAATTTTCTAGTGTTCGATCGCTTTCTTTATTTCTTGTGTGAGCAGTCGTTACCTTCTCTACAAATTGCAGTTGCACTAGATTAGTGGTACAATGAACTTGTGATTTAGCTATTATTATACTCAATGGTGCCTGTCTATGTTGTCCTTGCAGGCTCATATTCTTATATTGAATCTGTTGGAGTTCAAGTCTGAAGCAAAGTGTTGAGAAGCTTGCAGAGGTGGTGTTTTTCTGATTTGCTACTCAGATTAATAAATCTCCCAGTCACATAAATCAGCTGATGCCATCTTAGGATGGACTCGCAACAGCTTTTCAGTTTTGGTGTTGCAAGTGCAGGATTACCTTACATGCCATCTTTTCCCACTGTTCCATCCCTACCCAACAGGCTGCTTGGATCCTTGAAATATGACACTGGAAACTCACCTAATTCACCATTTTCCACTTATTTTGATTCTGACACCCTTTCTGCATTGAGTGACAGCCATGAGCAATACAGCCCCGGAGAAATCCTCTCTGGTGTCAGCTCCTCTTGTAACTCTTCACTGGAAACCAACCAATATAGGCAAAAATCAATCTCTTCTGTGGACTTCATAGACAATTTCCCACTATATTCTGCTTGGAACTCTTTTCCACAGAATGTGAATAGTAGTCAGAAAATCCAACACGCTTTGCTAGAGCTAGAAACTGCTCTGATGGCCCCTGATGATGATCAAGTTACCACACCAAATACATTGGCCGGGAGCAGCAGACCAATGGCATCTGGCCACAGATACAGCAAGCCCTGGAGGCATGAGAACGATGGATCACAATATGCTCAGCCATCATATGTTCCCAGCAGTAGGCTGTCAAGTGAAGTTGTGCATGTAGAGAAACGCCAAAAGTTGACGGAGGAACCATCACTACAAGCTTTCCCACCAAACGATTTGAAGCAGCTGCTGATTGCATGTGCCAAAGCCCTTCATGAAAACAACATCAAAGATTTTGATCAATTGGTAGGAAAGGCTAGAGATGCTGTGTCCATCAACGGGGAGCCAATCCAGCGGCTTGGCGCTTACATGGTAGAAGGGCTTGTTGCAAGGAAGGAAGCATCAGGGAAGAGCATCTATCATGCCCTTAGGTGCAGAGAGCCTGAAGGTGAAGAATTACTCTCTTACATGCAACTGCTGTTTGAGATTTGTCCCTACTTAAAATTTGGTTACATGGCTGCCAATGGAGCCATTGCGGAAGCCTGCAGAAACGAGGATCGCATACACATCATAGACTTCCAAATTGCTCAAGGATCTCAATGGATGACACTTCTTCAAGCCCTTGCAGCAAGACCTGGTGGTGCTCCACATGTTCGGATAACGGGGATTGATGATCCTGTTTCTAAATATGCACGTGGTGGCGATGGATTAGATATTGTTGGTAAAAGGTTGGGCTTGATGTCTGAGAAATTTGGCATCCCAGTTGAGTTTCATGGAGTGCCTGTGTTTGGTGAAGAAGTGACAAGAGAAATGCTAGATATCAGGCCTGGAGAGGCCTTGGCAGTGAACTTCCCCTTGCAGCTCCATCACACAGCTGATGAGAGTGTTCATGTGAGTAACCCAAGGGATGGACTATTAAGATTGGTGAAGTCACTTTCTCCCAAGGTGACCACACTGGTGGAGCAGGAATCAAACACCAACACAACCCCTTTCTTCAACAGGTTTATCGAAACCTTGAATTACTACTTGGCAATCTTCGAGTCTATTGATGCCAGCCTCCTCCCAAGAGATAGCAAGGAGCGGATCAATGTGGAGCAACATTGTCTGGCCAGGGATATAGTGAATATTATTGCTTGTGAAGGCAAGGAAAGGGTTGAGAGACATGAACTATTGGGGAAGTGGAAATCCAGGTTAACAATGGCTGGATTCACTCAGTCTCCTTTGAGCTCTTATGTGAATTCTGTCATAGGAATCCTTCTCAAGTGCTATTCAGAACATTATACTCTTTTGGAGAAGGATGGAGCCATGTTGTTGGGGTGGAAGGATAGAAATTTGATATCAGCTTCAGCCTGGCATTGCTGAAACATGGCTGAAACATACATAGATAGGAAATACTCTCTAGTTGTAATGGTAGTACAAGTATCATGATGATGGAAGCCACATGGTACTTGGAGGGGTAAAATTTAAGGTTTATGTTCATTGTTAGTGCTATGAATTTCATCATACTTCTATAGGACTTTGCCGTACCTTAACATTTGTCCATAAAGAGAGACCTAGTATATTGATTCTTTTATATAAGATTTCAAGTATATCAGATGTTCTTCTTCTTTAGATATTTTGAACTTGTGCCTGAGTTTTAATTACTAATTATAGGAATCTCAAATTTTGAACTGAGTAGCTTCGTATATTTAGGAATGAAATGAAAATAAAAATAAAAATCGTACCTATGTGGATAAAGATAAAAATATTTAGTGGATAAAGCTAAAAATATTTAATTATTCAACTATTCATTTGTTAATAGAATTTGGTGATGAAACGGGGTATTATAATATTCGATTCATGAATATTCACTTAATTTTATTTAAATATTTCTTAAAGTTTGAGTACTCAAAATAAAATTATTAATTAAATAGTTATGAAAGATGATTTAAAATTTATTTTAATATATTTTTATTTTTATTTAGATTTAAATAAATTAAAGTTGTTTAATAAAAAATATTTAAAATTTTATATTTTAGTGTAACTCATTTAAATTTATTTTTATTAATATTTTATTAAATGATTTAATTTATATTATATTTAAAAATGATTTTTTTTATCTAAATTTATATTCTAAAAATTATTTTTAAATAATTTAACTTAAAATTTTGAAGAAAAAAATTATATACATTTATAAAAAACAAATCTACAAATATATATTTTTTCGAGCATTTTAACGAGTAAGAAAATGAGAAATAAATATTTCTACTAGAAAGAGCAGGCACTATCATTCCAAAATCTACAAGTTGTCATCTTTACACATATTCTTTGGGTTCCTTCTTATCTTGAAAGATAAAATTGCCAGCATCAACAAGATCATACTTTTGACAGATTTTACATTATGCGTTATAATATAATAATATATATGAATTATATTATATTATAGAACGAGAGTTTATCATCAAAAAGAGTTTTTTTAATATCTTACCTTATTCATTATTTTTAAATTTAATTTTAATATATTTTAAAATAATTATAAATAATTAAAATAATTTTGATATAGAAATTTAATTTATCTGAAATATAATATAAAATTACGAATTTTGTTTTAAAGTATAATTCATATAATGAAAAGTATTTTATTGTAATAGGTTTTAATTAATCAAAAATAATTTTCTTTTGTCCAGTGTAAAAGCTAAAATACTAGTTTTGTTGAAACAAGAATTTAATTTATAATAAGGGAATAATTAGGATGATACATTCTCCATTCAAACACTGAAATGATTTTTTTTTTTTTAATTTTACATAATAAAGTCCTAGATTTCAGAAAAAAAAAATCTGAAAAAATATATGTTAGTACTAATTGTTTTAAGTCTCTAAAAAAAGTCTAAATTATTTTAATATTAAATATTTTAAATCTCTAAATGCAAAAGTCTTAAAAATAATGTATTATATGTGGTAAAATATTTTAAATAATGATACTAAGTTATTTTAATAAAAATATAAATAAAATTTTCTATTAAAGATTTTATTATTTAAAACGTAAGGTTTTTCCAAAACTCTTTTTTTAGTCCGAGTGGAGAAAATAAACTTTTGACAACTTGACTGACCCAATATCTTGACTGACCCAATATCTTGTCTTTTTGTCATAAATATTTTTTATGTATAATGTAGAATAACTATCTTTAAATAGGAGTTATTTAAAATTTTATTTTTCATTAAAATTGCTTTCAAGAGGTTTCTTCTGCTGAATCGTTTTCAGAAATTTTCAGTGTCTTCTTGTAGTTATTTTTCTTAAATATCTTTTCTCTTTCAATTCATTTTTTTTTATTTTTATTTCTGAACCAAATTTAAACAATTTTTAATAGAAATATAAAAATATAAAATAATCTTGTATTACAACATAAATTATTTATCAAAAATATAAAATATGATTTATACACATACAAGTATTTATTTATCATAAAAAATTATAGGTTTAATGTCTCAATAGGTTCCTATTTTTTCTCATAATCTCAAATAGGTCTCTTTCCTTTTCGGCGTCCCAATTAAGTTCTTATTTTCTTAAAATTGAATCAAATAGGACATTTCCGTCAAATTGAGATGACGTCGTTAAGAAGTGTATCTTGACCATGTAGTTTTTTATTATGTGGCATTGAAAATGTGACTGAATTGTATTTTTTTAATTTTTGAATTAAAAAATGAAGTATACTCTTTATATTTAATTTTTTAATTCAAAAATAAAAAAAAACAATTCAGTCACGTTTTTAATGCCACGTAATAAAAAACTACACTGTCAACATATCTTTTTTTAACGACGTCATCTCAATTTGACGGAAAGGCCTATTTGATTCGATTTTACAAAAATAAGGACTTAATTAAAATGTCGAAAAAAAAAAGAAACCTATTTAAAATTCTGGACGAAAATAGAAAACTATTGAGACATTAAACCAAAATTATATTAGGGAGTTACTCCCTGCACCTCCCCAATTCCAACCCCCACCCCCACATAACCTATTTATTCCTTTTTTTTTATCTTCATGTTTTCATCTTTACACTTTTTTTCCACGAATTCTCTCGCTGCACCAGCACCCTCTGCGCAGCAACCACACCCGCATCGCACAACAGCCGCACAAACAGAGAGGAGTTGGAAAGTGAGAGTTGCAGAGCGTTTGGAGGAGGAGGTTTCAAAGCTTTGGTGGGGTGGGGGTGGGAATACGAAGAGGAATCTGTCTGTGTGTTTTGAGACTGTAAAAGAGGGGGGTTATTGTAGGGTAGGTTAAATAGGGTTAAAACGGTAAAAATAAAAAAAACCATAAAGGTTAATTTGGTATTTAAAAAAAAGTCCAAAAAAATTGGGGGGGTGGGGGTTGGAACTGGGGAGGTACAGAGAGTAACTCCCATTATATTATGCATTATATCGACTAAAATATAATTCTAAGCCCATAACACCTCTTATCATGGGGTCTTTCTTCCTGCACCTCTTTGTTTTCTAATGGCGTTGGAATTTGATGGGCCCAAAAGCCCCAACCCATAGCAGGCGTTCACATTACACTGATTAGTGATTCAGAAGCCCAGAAGGCAAAATAAAGACAGACATATTGATGTAGCAGCATAAAATGGGTTAATGATTAGGATGCATCAAATTTATATTAGATTATAATAGATTGGATAAAAATTCAATGATTTATTTTTATGTATTAAAATTTTAATTGAAAATATGATCTATTTAATTAAAATTAAATCTGATTCATGTATTTTTTTTTCATAAATGTTAAGTTCATTCATAAAATTAATATTGTAATTTTAAAAAAAATTCAGAAATAATTTTCTTAGTAAATTTAAAAAATATTTTACTCTAAAATATTGGTTGAATTATTTTTTATTTGTTAAGTATTGATAAAACGAACTATTATATTTTGAGAAATAATAGAGAGATCATTAATTATCCATAAAGTTAAATAGATTGATTTATTATTATTAATTATTTTATAGTTCATATATTTTAATGATTCAATTTTATTCTTGGATAATTTTAAGATAATTTATAGAATGAGAGATCGTGTTCTTTTCGTTTTGGTTTTGGTTGAATATAAAAAATAGTCATGGCATCCTTTTCTAATAACATAAGAATTCAACAAATAAAGTAAACAAAAGATTCGAAAAATAAGATAGTATAATAAAGAGTGGAATGGAAAGAAAAAAAAAATCAAGTGGAACTTATAAATCAATTATAAAGAAAATATAAATGACAAAATAAGATGTTGATGTGGGTATTGGCCTTCATGTGCATGTAACAACGCAATACAACACTACTAAAAAATATTTATTACCTAAATTTTTTGTGCAAAAAATTATCTACAAAAATACTTGTAAGTTTTATTGTGATATATTTTCTGTAAAAGATATTCATATATTTTTTCGAGAATAATTTTTGCAAAAAATATCTACAATTTTTTTAAGCAAAATTATTACAAAACATTGATATTAATATATGAAAATTTTGCCATATCTAATACTAAAAAAAAAAATTTTTTCCTCTATTTTTCTATCAATTTCTGTTATAGAAAATATGATTTTTTTGGGTGAAAAATTTATTACATGAAATACTTATAGATTTTTTTATAAACAGCCTTCAGAAAGTGATACATTCAGATTTTCTTGTATAAAGTTAACCCAAAATAATTATTTGTAAAATCACTCAAATCTATATTAATTAGACATTTTCTTTTATGAATAATATTTGCAGCAAAAACTATTAAAAAAATTATATTCTATTTTTTAATAATTAAATGAACTATTTCTATATAATTATTAAAAAAGGTTTAACTTTTATTGTAATTATTATTTAAAAAAATATAAAATAAATTTTAAATGTTTCTTAATGTTCACTTAGTCTAACTTCAGTGAATCTAATAATTGTTCCCTCAGTTTTAGTTTCACTCTCACTTCCAATTTTGACTCTTAGTGTCATTTTGGTCTTTGCTCTTAGTCTCATTGTTATTCTAGTTATCATTGTTTCACAAAAGAAGTATTGTGTCGCTTAAAGGTACAATTTCTTTTTAGTTTTTAGTGTACATGTCGGTTCCAAATGTTGAAGGTGAGAGTAGAGAACCTAAACCCCAATGAATCTTTGATCTCAATTGCGATTAAGGAAAAATATTTACATAAGATAAAATAGATAATAAATAATAATAAATTTTAAAATAGATTTTGAATAGAAACCTTGTCTCAAAGGGTGAGGTCTTGGATAGAACGTGGAAAGTAATATTAAATGCTATAAAAAATGCTAAGTCAAACAAAAGATATGTGGTAGTTCAGATGGTAGTAGTTTTTGTGATGATCGGTAAAAGAAGTTGATCAAGGAAGGGAAGTAGTGAGAATCAAGGTAAGGAAAGTTGATCTTTTTCTTTTATTTGAGTATGTGTTGTTTTGTGATTTTGATAAGAGTTTATGAGAAAATTATTTGAATATGAATGGGTATGCAACCAAAATTTATATGTTGTTTAAGCCTTTGAATGATTATTGTTCTGATTATGTATTCTAAAGGTATTATTGCGTTTGAATTATGATTTTTGTAAGTTTGGAGGGGGTTATTAATGTGTAAGGTTTTGTGTTTAGTGATGCGAAAGTGAATTAAAGTATTTATAGTCTGGTATTGCTCTGAGACTAGGTGTGTTTTTTTATGGATGAGTACAAGTAGATGTTTTTGATTAGAAAGAGACTGTGTGAATGTGAATTGATGTTTTAGGAAATTGAACGTAAACATTAATTAATAATACGAAATTTATTTGGGTGAATTGGGTGCAAATGAAGTCTTCTAGAATAATGCCATTACTATGGTAGAAGTAGTGATGACACATGGCCAAACATTCTTGTGTATTCGAATATAACATATAACCAAAATATTTTGCACATATTACTTTCCTATGCAAGTTTTTGTTAATTAAGTTGAAATTTCATAAGGTGATGTGATACAATAGATGTGATAGTACATTCTCTTAAGTATAATAATACTACATTCTCTTAAGTATAATAATACTATATTTTTATAAAACTTGAAATAAGTGTATAAGACCTTAACTGAGCTGTATAGGACTTTGGCCAAGTTGTTTGAGTTGTGTTAGACCTTGGATCGAGATGTAGCAAACCTCACTCGAGAAGTTTTAGACCTCGATCAAAAGGTTTTAGAACATGGCTGAGATGTTTCAGACCTTGGTCAAATTGTATTCGTCATTGGTCAAGCTGTATCCGTTGTTGGTTGAGTTGTGGCAAACTACCCTTACTTAGATATGTGAGGTGGCTTTATATAAGTTGATGCCTTGTGTGGAGACTACTTTGTGTGATGAACTAGGGTGTGAAATCATGTATGGTTACATTGTTGGTTTGATAACATGTTTTGATGGCAAAAGCTCTAGCTAGGACAAGCCAAATCTAGAAGCAAATCAAGCCATAAGTTCATGGATGAAGATTGCGGAATTTGGTGGTGGTGAAAGGTGTTGATAGCTCATGGTTTTGATGAGTTGTATGATGATGGAAGGTGTATTTGGTTGTTCTCTAAGAGAAGTTGAGCCAACTATTGGAGGAAGGTGGCTAGACGAGGCCACTTGGGTTGTTCTAGCCTAGTGTGACCTTAAAAGAGTAGTATGGCACAAAAATGACAACATAACTTTACTCTAAATCAAAGGTGATTACATGATGGAGAACACCTCTATTTATAGGCTAAGGTGTCTCAAAATGGGTTGAAACTTTAACCTTAAAGAGCCACCTTGGTTGTCTTGGAGAGCAAGGAGAAATCCTCTCCAATAAGAGAGAGACAAGTGGCAAAAATTCTCTCAAATGAGAGAGTGATATGTGGCCACTACCTATGGAAAAACTCTCTATTCCTAGAGTGACACATGACCACTAACTAGGAGGAAAAATCTCCAATGGGAAGCCTCCACATCTCTAGGACGAAATCTTGCTCCCTTGTCCTCCAAGCTTAGCCAAATGTTGATCCCTTGGTCAACACACCCATTTTGGACATCCAAGCATAATCAACTTTGGGCCTTGGCCCTTTGTTGACTTGTTTAGTCAAAATCCTATTCTACTTGGCCCAAAATACAAGCCTAATCAAAGTCCTACACTACTAGGCCCATATACAAGGCCCAAATAAAATCTAGACTACTTGGCCCAAAATACAAAACCCAAATAAAATCTAGACTACTTGGCCCAAAATACAAGGCCCAAAATTATTCTTACTCTACTAAATCTTCATGATGATTTAAGATGACCCAAGAGAAAGAGTTTAGGTCCACCTTCCATAGATGCCTCCAACTCTTCATGAATGTGCTAGATCATGGCAAGGGGCATGCCATCATGTTTTGAGCTAAAATATGTTAAAGGATATGATGTGATTTTTTTATTGCATGTAGTAACGATATAGGTTTAACTATGTGGTTGCTTGATAACATGGAATAAAATGTGTTATTGTGAACTCCATGTAGTGGTACTATAGGTGAACTTTCCCGATGAAGCTCTTTGGGAGAGTGGTGGGAAGTGGTGTACTTGCCTTATGAAGCTTTCTAGAGAGTGGTGGGAAGTGGCACTATGTACTTGTCTGGTGAAGCTCTATGGAAGAATTGTAGGAAATGACTCTTATATACTTTCTCGATGAAGCTCTTTGGAAGAGTGGCGGGAAGTGTTGTACTTGTCTGATGAAGCTCCTTAAGAGAGTGATGGGAAGTGACACTGTGTACTTGACTGATGAATCTCCCTGGAAGAAAGGTGAGAAGTAACTCTTGTGTACTTGCCTAGTGAAGCTCTTTGGGAGAGTGGTGGGAAGTGATATTCTTGCTTGGTGAAGCTACCTATGAGAGTGGTGAGAAGTGGTACCGTATACTTGCCTTATGAAGCTCTCTAGAAGAGTGGTGAGAGGTGACACTTGAGCTGATTTTTTATGGTAAGCTACATGCGAGAATAATGTTGATGATTGAACCTCTTAGGTCGAGACTACATGCAAATTCATTGTTGTTGGTTGATATGAGAGTAATTTTATTTGATTATGTGCTATTTATGAACCTCTTAGGTTGATTATTGAACCTCTTAGGTCGAGACTACATGCAAATTCATTGTTGTTGGTTGATGTGAGAGTAATTTTATTTGATTATGTGCTCTTTATGAATCATCAAAAGATTGAATGTGGTGTGTTATGAGGTATTATTATTATTATTATTATTATTTATTAGTGTTGGGGCAAATCGACAAGTGTACCGAGTCGCACAAGTAATATAAAATGGTAAGACCAAGTATCGTATGCTAGAGGACTCTCGGCGTTGAACAGGTTGTGTGAAAACAAGATTAATTAAGGCTGAAAATAAAAGAGATCATGGATTGTATTGCAAAAATGAATAAAATAAAGCAAAGTAAAATTGATCAGTGACAAAAGAGCACAAAGATGAATGAAGGTTGATTTATATGAGATGAGTATGTTGTTGGGGTTAGACTTCACCAAGTTCCCTCTCATGTATATAATAATTCTTCTTTATTCATTAATGCCAACGTCCCTCACTAAAACACTTAAACCCGATGTCTCGGTAAATAAGCCTGTCCCTAATTACCAGTTCATACAATTCCTAGCATTCCTGGTAAAAAGATGTGAAGATTAAGAGGTTAAGACGACTAAGACCCATACCCTCTTGTCTGAGCAATATAACCCTCAGGAGTAATTTAGCAAGGACCTGAATTGAAAGGAACCTGTCTTCACTCATGCAAATCACAGATCATGCTATTGTATAAGCAAACAATAAGAAAAGATAAATTACTCTAACAATTAATGGAAAAAGCATATGGAATTAAGAATCAATTCAAATACATGTGAGTTCACAAGGTTACATCATTCCCCAACAAAAAATGGAAATTAGTTCCCCATAGACATGGGGGAACTCTATGAATAATGGAAGAAAAGAAGAGAATGGAAGACTAAGAATTGGCTAGGAGTGTATTGCTATGCTCTCTTCTGCTAGATGCAAAACCTAGAGCCCTAAGGTCCTTTAAATAGTGCTAGACGCGTCCCAAAGTGCGGCCGGTCCAAAAGAATCAAATCAGAGCAGAATCAGGGCCCGATCCCCGTGAAATCACGCTCAAGTGTCATAGGGAGATCGCCTAAGCGTGAATTGAGGTCCATGTTGGGCTTGGGTGTCAGTTTTGGATGCCCAAGCTTCGAGCGTCCGTTGCCCGGAAGTCGGGGCCGTCGCCCGGGCGACCAACGTCGTTTTTGGTTGCGCTGTTTTTCGTTCCTGTCGCCTGGGCTTCGATTTTCCCCCTTCTTTGTGTCTTTTTGACCCCTTTTGAGCTCCTTCTTCTTGGCTTTTCACTTCTTCTTCCAGTGTTGCTTCAATCTCTGTCAAAACAAGGGGAATTTGTTAGAAAACGGTTAAAATCAACCTTAACTCTCTTATTCACACAATTTATTGAAAACTCATGAGTCCGAGCAAGTTTGTAAGTGAAAAAGGGTGCTTTTAGTATCAAAATCACATAGCAAATAACGGTGTTTCAATCCGTTATCAATTAATGAGTCTAATTATTAAGTTTTCTTTTAAGTTAGCTAATCCTTGTATGTTTGTGATTGTATTTTCCACCTATAATGATGATTGTATGACTTGTGTTATACGTGAGTAAATAATGTTGTAGATGATGATACAAATACACAACAGTGAAAAGCATGAGATTGCGTTAAGGATGCATTTTATTGTATTTTGAATGTGTTTTGGATAAATGTTAATTATTGATTTTTTTTATGTTTTCTTTTTATTACATGGAGGAAGCTCTCTAATTTGAAAAATACGTGATGTTCTCCTATTCAAATAGTGCATGCAATCACAACTCATCATTATTTTGTTGTCATTTATGCTAACATTAGTTGCATAAAGTGTATTATTTTTTTTACCTTTCTTTCACATCATCACTTATTTGTTAAATTAATCAAACTTTGATGGCTTAATACCTATTTTAGTCCCTCGAAAGAGGGGTTGTGTTCAAAATCGTCCTACCATTTTTAAAAAGTTAAAAATGGTCCCAACTTGTGAAAAAAATTAGTCAAATTAATCCTTTTTGGTTACGGCGTCAAAATTTTAACGGTGTAGCTGTCACCCTGGAGAAACTTAATGATGTGTCTAGTTTATCTAACTGCGTGGCATTATGAGAGTTAATGAGGTGTAAAATAAAAAATTGAATAATCTTTCAAAGGAAAATAAATAATTATTAAAAAATTAAATAATTACTAAAAGATATTGAATTGGGCGAAGATTCCTCTTAATTTATAATTAAAAAAATTATGAAGAATTAGGGTTTCATTAACCACTGTAAATGACAATTTCTAATTACCTTTTTAATAGGTAATTTAATTAAAATCACTTTAACGCTAATTAAATTTCTAAAAGTTGATTAGAAACCTAATCAAGAACTTGTCTTCTTCTTCCCAATTTTCTTTTGTTTCTTTCAAGCTAACAACCTAACCTTGAGTTCTTCTGCGGACAACTCTACTCTGAGAGTTATCCTTGTCTTGAGCACATGCAGAAGTCTTGTGGTGGTAAAGACGACAGAGATGCAGGAGCGCGACGCAGGCGGCGTTTTCGTGGCGCAAGGAAAACCCTCTTTTTCTTCTTCTTCTTTGTTTTGGGTTGTTTCGCAGGGAAGTGTAGACATGACCTCTTTGCGGCGAGGGTTTCAAAAGTGGAAGTAAAGTGCACTTTGACCTTATGGTATTGAACTGTATTGAATCTGAAAAGGAGAAACCCTAAAAATGAGATTTGAAATGAGTTGAATGTGTGAGTGCAGACTAAAGGAGGATTACGAAACAAACCCAGATTCTGAAACTCCATCTTTGTTTTCTTAGGTTAGATCACTTTGATTTGAATCTTTCTTTCACCGGAATGTTTAATCCTAAATCGTGATTTCATTGTAACCTTATTCCCTCTTTCTTTAACCTCTCACAGTACACTGCCACACAATCTATTTTTTTGTCTAATTTTTTATTTTACATCTCATTCACCCTCACAGTGCAACGTCATTAAATTTTCTGCAGAGTGGCAACTGAACCGTTAAAAATTTGACGCCGTAACAAAAAGGGATTAACTTAACCAGTTTTGTCACAAGTTGGAACCGTTTTTAACTTTTAAAAAAGGTAGGACAATTATGAACACTTCTCCTCATTCGAGACACCAAAATATGTATTAAACCAACTTTAATTTATATGTATGCTTTGTTCGAACTTCAACGTAATTATATCTTGTATGATGTATGTAAATTTGATTTCTTTTATAAAAAGTATGATCATACTGAATTCTGGAAGACTCAAAAGTACATAAATTTTAATTAAATTATCATATATTTCACAAATTTTTGTGAATAATTTCGTATTGAACATGAAATCTCCACGATAAAACATGTACGTGAAGATAACAAAAAATATATTAAACAAAAATTTCATAAAATATGTGTTTAAATTATGACATAATTAATTTTAAAAAGTGATTAATCTTTTAAACCGTCAAACTAGGTAATTCAAGATACAATACAATTATTACTACGAGTACAACCTTCTCTTGTTTTTATATATAATAAAAAACAAAACATGGGAACATTTCAAAATTAAACGTGTACTACACAAATATATGTATTAAATTTTAAATGAAAAGTTAAGAACATTTTAATACAAATAAGTCTAAAACAATTTGTCATAATGATTAAAACACGAACTTCCCAAAATATAACAATACAATTTGTTGTCGAACACCTTTGGCCCAATATAATTTTTTTAACGTAAATTTTTTAACATAAATAACTAGATAAATTAATATCTATATTCTAAATAATTAAAAATCTTTAATCTAACACACTGTAATTTTAATTTGTAGTCTAAAACTTAGTAACCTCAAATGAAAATCCTAAGTCTATCCTAAAATAATAAATATAATTTCAATTATAATTTCTAATAATTTAAATTTTAAAATTTAAAAAATATAATACAACTTAAATTTTAAACTTATTTATATTATATTAAATTAAAGACTAAATAATAAATCAAAAAGGTATAATTTTGGCATTGCCTTCCAATGAGAAAGGAAACAAACTAAGCTTTATTGCTTCATCCAGCACACCATTGATTTTCACAGTGTTGCAAGTCTCGTTGATTGTGGTTAGATGTTCATATGGATTTTCATGAGACAATCCATTGAATTGGTTGCTTTTTACCAATTGTATGAACACCGGTTTCACCTCCATGCTTGTAGCATTGACCCTCGACCTTGCAATGCTATTAAAGTGATGAAGGCCAACAATAGTGGTGTAATCTGCCAGAGTGCGTCTGCCATTGTTTTCTTCAGCCATCTCTTTAGTGTTCTGGTCAGATTCTTGTGGTAGGGTTGTAAAAGTCTTTATGGAGAAGGAAATATTCTCTAGATGTTCGAATCCTTCTCCTCCTTCTAGTTTCGCTCAATCCTTCAAGAAGTGGTTCTGAGTTTTTCTTGCTCCTAGTTCGAATTGTATCCTGCATGCACAAGAAAACAAAACCCTAGAAAACAATTGTTAGAACAAAACAAAAACAAAAACAAAAATAAAAAAAATCAAGTCAAAGTTAATCAATAATCACACAAATAGAATAATAAAACCATGAGTCCCCGACAACGGCACTAAAAACTTGTCAGGACTCCGACAAATGTACCGAATCGTATCAAGTAATATAAATGGTAAAACCAAGTATCATTTTCCCTAGAGACCCATTGGCCTAAACAGTCATGTGATTTGTTGATTACTTAAGACTTGAAAATGAAAATCATTGTGTTTATAATGCAAAAGGTAAATATGAATGCAAGTGTTGATCAATTGACTAAAAGAATGTGCAGGTGAATGATGTTTAAAATATGGAATGATTATGTTGTTGGGATTTCCGACTTATCCTATCCACTCTCATATATTTACAAATTCAACTTCTTCATTAATGTTAATGCCACTTTCTAATTTACTTTAAACCCGATGTCTCGGTGAAGAAAGCCTACTCTTAATTACTAGTTTATAATGTCTTGTCTCCCTAGCAATTAATTATGCATTACATTCGCATAAAAGCTTAAAGGCAACCAGTCCTCCTATTCCTATGTCTAGGTAATATTGCTCCCGAGAGAATTTCTCCAAGTCTAGATTTCCCCGTATGTGTCCATATGGACAAAATCAAAGATCATGCAATTGAATGAGTTAAACAAAGCATGCATAGAGTAAAGAGGAAAAACCCTAACAATTAATGAATTAAGCATATATATATATATATATATATATATATATATATATATATATATATATATATATATATATATATATATATATATATATATATATATAAAATAAAGATCAATTCAATACATGAGAGTTTCAAAGGATTACATTGTTTCCTAAAAGCAATGGAGGTTTAGTTCACCATTGACATGGTGAAACTAGATGAAAATAATGAAAAGAATGAAAGATAGAACCCTAGAAATTTTAGATTGGAGCTTCTGCATCCAAAATCTGCCTCCGAGGGGTGAAGAGAGTGTTTCTGCGCCTCTTTCTGTCAAAAGATAGACCCTCTAGGTAGACTAAATCCTTATATAGCTTATAAAAATAACAGAAAATTGGTCCAGGCCCACATTGACAACGCTCAACGCCAAAATGACGCTCAATAGTGGGTACGGTACTTAGAAATAACGCTCAGCGTTAGTGCCCAGGCGAGAGACTGAGAACTCATAAGCAAGACTGACACTCAGTGGTGAAAATGGTGCTCAGCAGTAGGTGCGACACTTGGATTTGTCCCTCAGCGGTGACGCTCAAGCGTCAGCCAATGAACTCCACAACAAACTTGTTGCTCAACGCTGGCTGCGATTTTTCTTTTATGCACTTTTCCTACTTCTTTTGAGTCCAACTCGTTGCTACTTCAACTTCTTTCTGTTGAGATTGTTGACAACACAATATCTATATCAATCTGGTTTTTGATGATGACAACACATTTTTAATAACACATGTATTGTTGATGTGTTTGCATGTTCTATTGCTTATTGATTGATATATGGTTGAACATGTTTTATGATTTGTGAATGCACATTTATTGAGCTTATGTATGTTACATCATATCTGGTTGCATTTCACATGATTTGAAAGATGAAAACCACATGCACTTTTATGAACTTACACTGTGTTGCATATCTGCAAGCTGTAAGTCGACTTAATTATGGGGGAAGTCAAATTAAGCTCGTGACTATGCAAAAATTTTCAAAAACAACGCTATGTGAGATCTTACATTGAAAAGAATTTCAAAGTGAACTACAGTGTCGAAGTCAACTGTGTGCGCCACGCATTCAACTGTATTAGTTGCTTGTTTTGAAATTTTGTTATGCTCATAAACTACAACGGCTATATTTTTAAAAGTTAGTTAAGACATTGAATGTTGGTCAACTGCATTGATTGAGAAATTAATTAGTTTGCCTGAATTGCTGCTATTATGTCTTAACTGTTATAATACTGTTGACTCTATTAATAGCATATTCGACTACAAGAGCGTCTGATTTATAGAAATCTATAAATAGACGAGACCTGATAATTTACAAAGAACTTTTGGATTACTAACATTTTCATATTCTGTTTCAGATTGATTCTCTGGATTTTAGAGCTCCAAGAACTCATCAAGAAGACGATTGTGGTATTTCTTGGAAGAGTTTTTGAAGGAGAATTGCATCGCGCTTACTGGTTGATCAGAATCTGCACAATTAAGGTGCTTCTGGGTTGATCAAGAACTTGTTTGGCATCCGTGGTGATTGCTATTACCTGTTGTGACTACAGGGGTTGGACTCATGGAGTCTGGTACACTTTGAGGATTGTTCAAAGTGGGTTGCAAATTGCAGGAGAGGGGACATCTTGCTGCAAGTCTTTCTGTTGTTTTCCTATATTTTGGTTAGAGGGTTAGAAAGGTGTTTTATATTTTTGACATGGAGGTCTTTTGTAAAAGCCTTGTTGTAAAAACCTTGACCATTATAGTGCAGTTGCTTCCTGGTACTGGAAGGACACTGGATATAGGCATTGAGGTCGAACCAGTATAAAAACTTGCATTTGAATTCTCTATCCATATACTTTTACATTCAGGTGACTCTATTATCTGCGTAATCTACTTTGTTTTTCCGTTGCAAACAGATTTCTATAACTTGCGATTCAAGAAAGTTTGTAAAGTTTTCTACTTTGCTTTAAAGATTGCAAAAAAACTCTGATTTTGAAAACCCACCAATTCACCCCCCTCTTGGTGTTAAAATCAAAGCCTATATGTTTTCCAACACTTTCATCCAATTCATATTAATTCCTGCCAAAGCAAGGAACCACCTTCAACTCTCTTATTCTCTCAACTAAAGCAAAAACATGATTTCAAGCTAGTTTCTAAGTCATAAAAGGTGTTTTTAGTGTCAAAATTAAGTATAAAATAACGGTATTTCAACTGTTATCAGATATCTGCATTGTGTATTTGGGTTTTGATTATAAAACATGCATAACGACAGAGGGAGCATTACATGATAGTTTAGATATTTCACGTGCCTACACTTTAGGGGGAGATTATTTCTTTATAATGTGATTATCAATGACAGGGTGATAACAGTATAAAAACCGTTATTTTTATACTTGAATTTGATATCAAAACACACCCTTTATGACTTAGAATGAGCTTGAAATCATGTAAAACACCTTAGTTAGGTTACAAGAGAGTCAGAGGTGGTTTTTAAAGGTATTATGCTTGGTTTTACATTGTTTTGACAGGATTTGATGAGAATTGAATGATGGAAAATGAAGAAGGAAGGAATTGGACTTAAGAAAAGGTGAGAAAAGATGCAAAGGAAGAGTCACAACCACCGCTTAGCGCCAATTGTAGCATTGAGCACCAGCTTCGTGAAGAATTCCACCGTCTAAAGCTTGAGCGACGACGCTGAGGGGAGAAAAGAAGAATCGCCCACCGCTGAGCGCTGGCCTTTGCAGATTGAGCCACTGTCTGACGCTTGGGTGAGACCGCTGAGCGTCCTGCGATACTGTTGCCCATCGCTGAGTGGTGAAACCAGCGCTGAGCGCTGAACTTATGGGCCTGGGCCAAAATTCTGTTATTTCTCTATATTATAAATAAACCCAGTGCGACTCAGAGACATATCTTTTGGCAGACAGAGACGTCAGAACTCCTTCTACACTCCTTGGAGGCGGCTTTTGGATGCTAAGGCTCCAATTTACCAATTCTAGGGTTTATTCTTTCATTCTTTACATTAATTCCATCTAGTTTCACCATGTCAATGGTGAACTAAACCCTTTGTTGTTGGGGAACAATGTAATCCTTTTGAAACTCTCTTATATTGAAATTCTTATTTCATTCATATGCTTTTGTTATCAATAGTTTAGGTTTTCTTTTCTGTACTATAAAGCTTGCATCTTTTAACTCATTCGGTGTCATGATCTTTGATTTTGTCGATACGAGGACGTGCGGAGGGATCTAGAACTGACAAGAATTCTCTTGATTATGAAATATTGCCTAGGGATAGGAATAAGACGGTCAATAGCTTTAAGCTTCTGTAATTAATGCATTAGTAATTACTAGGGAGACTAGGGATAGTAAACTAGTAATTATGGTAATAGGCTCTTTTCACCGAGGGATCGGGTTTAGAGTAATTTAGAAAGTTGCATGAACATTGATAATAAAGCGGAATTTAATAAGAAAAGTAGATATAAGAGGGTGGATTAGGATGAAATTGTAAACCCCAACAAGTTCATTCATACATATCTTTATTTGCCAATTGATCACGTTTGCATTTGCATGTTTAAGTTCGGTTTTTGCATTACCTACTCTTTTACATTCAGTCGACTTTACTGTTTTTGTAGTCAACTTAGTATTTTCCGCTGCAACTGAAATTTTCATTCCTTGTGATTCAAGAAACTTTGTAAAGGTTAAATACTTTGCGAAAAAGATTTTAAAAAGTATCTGATGTTGAAACCTCACCAATTCACCTCCCCTCTTGGTGTTGAAGCGAAGCCTACCCGTTTTCCAACAATCTGTTCACAAGCTTGTGAACTACCACCTGCATATAAGCAAACAATGCAATCTCAACATCAACCAATATCAAGCATCATTAAGTAAAACTCATCATGCAAAAATATCAATTAAACCATCATAGCAGATAAAGTTCTAGACCAAGTACATTAAATCCTACACTACTCAACAGAAGAAAATATGGTTCAAATTACAGAAAGATAAGAAAAAGAAAAATCTTGTTCTAATGAAGATAGCATCCATCAGTAGATGCTATATTAGCTCCTCAACCCATACTGTCATCAAAGTCCTCATCATTTCCATCCTCAGCATCCTCAAAATCGTCGTCATCATCACCATCCTCCATTTCTAGAGCTTCAGCTGCTCCAGATCCACTGCCTTGCATATGCTCCGGCCAAGACACCATGTTGTTAAATTCGTCCATGGTCAACCTATGTGCAGGAGGTGTCTCGTACATGCCTATGATCATCTCGGCAGTAGCCACCTGCCCTTTGTGAATGAACTCAAATCTGGACTCGATAAGAGACATGTACATGTCCCTTATCTGAAAAGGCTCTGCATCATGTGTTAGTCCTTGAGCCTGTGGTGGTGGAACTCTCCTCCTAGGACGTCTCTAAGGTCCTGGCTGGGTCACTTCCACTCCTCCGTAGTATTGCCTATAATAGGCCTCATCAATAACTTTCCTCAGCCTCTGTAATGGTGGAGTAAAAGTATCTACTCCAGCTAGCTGACACAAGTGTGTAATCAAAGAAGGATGTCCCAAGGGTGCCTATTGTTGGTAGGGATGGCACATCTTTTAATCTCATTTTCTATTATCTGGCCAATGTTCACGTTTAATATGTTGGAAAACAAGTAGGCTTCGTTTTACACCAAGAGGGGGGTGAATTGGTGAGTTTTCAAAATCAGAGTCATTTTGTAATCTTTAAAACAAAGTTGAAAACTTTACAAGTCTTTCTTGAATCGCAAGTAATGAAAATTGTGTGTAGCGGAAAATCGTAGTTGGCTATGCAAATAATACAGTCGACTGAATATAAAAGAGAAGGGATAGAGAAATCAAACACTGGTTTTTATTCTGGTTCGACCAACAAAGCCTACATCTAGTGTCCTTCCAACCCATGAAGCAGATGCACTATAATGATCAAGTTTTTACAACAAGGAATTTATAGAAGACCTCCACGTTAAAAATATAAATCTCCTCTCTAACCCTCTAACCAAAATATAGGCATAGAACACAGCAAGACTTGCAGCAAGATGTCTTCTCTTTTGCAATCTGCAAAACACCACTTTGAACAATAAAGATTTGGCTATATTATTAGTAACACAACTAATGGACTCTCTTGAAGCTTATGAACAAAGATTGAAAAGGAATGAAGAAGACTAGGTTGAAAATGCCTTTCAATCAAACACTAGTGCAGGTAAAAGAATAGACAACGATTATTTTGGGTATTAGACATCGGTGTGAGAACCGAAGCATATGAAGACGAGACTAAAAGTCAGTAGAATTGGTCTTGGTTCTCTTTAACCGATGCAATATCTAGGATTTGACTCGGTTCGAAGAACCGAGGCAGTATAATCCAGATCTGATTCCTTTTGGGAGCCTTCAGATTGGGTATCCTCTTGAATGTCATCCTCTGGAACCATGTTGTCAACACCCAATTTCATCCGGGTGACTAAATAATACATGTTTTGCTTTTTATTTTATTTTACTTTATTTTATCTTATGTTTTTTTATAATTTTGTTTTTGTTATTTTGTTTCTTTTTTATATTATCTAACTTTTATTTTTATTTATTTATTTTATTTATCTTTATTTGTTTTCATTTTTATATTAGTTTTTATTTTAATTCCATTTTTATTCTATTTTTACTTTTTTTATTTAGAGTTATTCTATTTTTATTAAGTTAGTTTCTTTTGTTGTTTTTTTATCTTCTTTATTTTAATTTTTATGTTAAACGTTGACAAAACAAAAGAAAAAAAGAGAAAATAAAAAAGAAAAAAAGAAAAGAAAAAAAAAAGAGAAAAAGAAACGAAAAAAAGAAGAAACAAATGCAATGGTCAACTAGCCCTTTTGGGAATGGCACACCTTATGCTTCCCCTTTGCAATCTATGCAAGCACAAGTTCAACTCTCTTTCCTGCAGAGTATCACAGTCCATTGCAAAATATCACAGCCCACAACATTGCTTAGCATAGGGATTAAACCTCCTGCAACACACAACGGCAGACGCCTCCACACGCAATCAACTTCTTTCCGTTTTCTGGAAAGAAAACCTGTGCACCATGGATTTTGTCACCAATTATACACCAAAGGAGAATGACGTTTGATAGCAGCTTTGGCAAACGGCGTTTAGTCCTCAGTTGAGGCTGGCAGGCTAAATGCCAAAAAGAATCCACTTACACTTACGGGGGAAGAGAAGATAATAGAAGAAAAAAGAAAAGAAAGGGAGAATGGGGATCCATATTAGGACCACGCCCCAGAAAGAACCTCCTTCAGGAGGGGATCCACTTCCAACACCTCACTATCAACCATTATTGACCTCACCACCACAACTATCACCACGAGAAAGCATTGAGAACCATGATTCATCTCGACGTTTCACCATCACCGATTATCACCACTTGAGAAAAGGAGATCTCAGGAGAAAGGGTGAACCATTTGCCTTCAATCAAGCTTTCCAGCGCTCGCAAGATTTTTAGCAATCCAAAGAACATTCAATAGAGCCAGAGGGAATTAAAACCGAAAGAAAAAGTTTTGTGAAGCTGCGAAGGTAAGTTCTCCTTCGTCGCCCCCAAGATTAAATGTCCGATAACGTCTTTGTTTCTGGTTTTGATTTGGCTATGCCTGCCTTGGTCTGTTTGAACATGCAATTGAATGGCTTTGTCTGTTTGAATATGCAATTGTATTGAATACACGTGATTTTGCTTCCGCACATTGTTTGTATTCAAACCGGAAAACCGAAACCAATGCCCTCTGTGCATAACCCAAATCAGCAAACCAATATCCCTCATACAAACCCCCCATCAACTTTGATTTCTACTACACGCCGTTTCCCTGCAAAGAAAAGGAACCAACCCAAACACCCTGAATCAGTCAGGGCAACTAAAAACTAGATAGCCAAACTATGCCCCCACGCCTCTGTCCATCTCCAATCATCAACAATAAAATTGAATCATTAGGATAAATGCTCTCCAGAAAAGCACAATAAAAAAAAAACAGAGCCAATACCTTCGTCTTCACCAGAACCACTCCATTAACGCCTAACACCATCATCCTCAACCTGCACTGCAAAAAGTTACCAAAATAAGAATCAACCACTCAACCCCAATCTCCATTTTCATTCAATCTACAAAGAAGCACACGCAAGAACAGAGAACCAACATCATCTCCATTATTCTCCATAAACCCAACCGGTGTGTCATCTTCATTCCCCCACTCACACAAATTCACACAAGAACACCACAGTGTGTTCCTTTCACCTTTCGATTGCGTCAATCAAAGCCAATAGCCCAACACTCCCTACACCATCGGAAAAACTCACGCCCAGTCAATAAGAACTCGCGTTTCGGAGAGGAAGGAGATGCAATGGTAATCAATGTGGTTGAACGGAGAACGCGCAGTGGCGACGGTGTGACTGCTAGATCCCGATTTGAATGTCGAATGGAGAAGAGGGTGTCTCGGAATGAAAAGGGTGAACAAGGGGAGAGTTGCCTTGACGCCGGTAGGACTCCTTGCAGTGACCGAAGCCACCGATAACGGCCAGAGCTTGGCGGAACGTGGTCGCGCGGTGGTGTTGGCTCAGTGGGTGGTTGTGTGATACGAAGAGGAAGAGAGAAGGTGGTGGCGCGGTGGCTGGCCAGACGGAAGCGATAACGCCGGCGCCGCCAAGGTTGGTCGGATGGGAGTGGTGGTCGGTCGGGTGGTACGGTGGCGGCGTGTAGGTGGAGGAGACGAAACCCTCTTAGCTGCCTTCTTTGGATGAGAGACTCTAGTTCTCAATTTCTTTTCTTGAGTGAATATGAGGCTTGGGGAGAGAACCCCTAAGTTCTGCTGCTGAGGATTCCTGGACCAGGTCCCTTTTGGTTTTTTAAAAAATAACACAAATAAAGGAAACTATTCACCTCTGCTACCCCCATTTCTCATATTCGCAGTCCCCTTCATTTTCATTTTCTGCTTAGGCCACTGGGCCAAGTAAAAGAAAGCAACAAAAAAAAACACTTCTCTTCTGCACCCCTGCTTCTTCCAAGCCGGACTCCTTTCCTATTGGGCTTAGGCCCAATCAGTTATTAAAAATTGAAATTGGTTTGCAGCCCCTGTTTCATATTCACACCCCCTTTCCTCTTGGGCTTAGGCCCAGTTCGTTTTTTTTTTAAAAAAAAGAAGAAAAATGATTTAGGCACCCCTCTTCTTATTTACACACCCCATATTTTTTTTACTTATTATTTTTTTCTATTTTATCTTATCATTTAACTTTTAAGTTTATTTTATTTCTTTTTATTTTCATTTAGTTATTTACCTATTTATTTTATTTTATTTTATTTTATTGTGTTTCTACTTTTAAGTAAATTTTAAAAATATCAAAATATGTTTTAAAGGTTTAAGAAATCACTCGCATTGTCCTCGTGCTAAGATCTTTTCTTCTATTTTAAAAAACTATCAAAAAATGTTTTAAAGGTTTGAGCACTTGTGTGATCGCTCGCATCATCCTCGTGTTGTGATCTTTCCTTTTTTTATAAGAAAAAAAATAATAATAAATGTTTTAAAGGTTTAAGCACGTGTGTGATCGCACGCATCGTCCTCGTGCTAAGACCTTTTCTCCTTTTAAAAAATTATCAAAATATTTTAAGTGTTTAAGCACGTGCGTGATCGCACGCATCGTCCTCATGCTAAGACCTTCTCCCCTTTCATAAAAGAATAAAAAAAAAATTTTAAAGGTTTAAACGTGTGTGTGATTGTTCGCATCGTCCTCTTGCTGAGACCTTTTCTTTTTCTCACATAAAAATACCAAAAACATAAAACATCCATGGTTTCAAACAAACGAACAATCTTTCAGCCAGAACTACGTGATCCTTGATTCTCCATCAAAAGTGGAGATACGTAGGAGTAAGGCCAGTCCTTGTCAGGTTCACTTCCAAAAAATCCAAATATTTTCCAAACAAATTTTCTGAACAATTTCTCAGACAAAATTTTCAAAAAACAGTTGCTAGAACTACGTAACCCTGATTTCTCATTTTCAATGAGAATACGTAGGAGCAATGTCAATCCTTGTCCGGCCCAAAAAACTAAAAAATATTTTTTTTCTCTAGATTGTCGTTCTCGGGGATGATTAAACATTTTTAAAACCAAATCAAGTTTGCGCATTTAGTTAAAGGTACTGCCTTAGGGCAGACGTTGTAGGGTGCTAATACCTTCCCTACACGTAACCGACTCCCGAACCCGAAATTCGGTTTTCGCAGACTAAGCCTTATCATTTTATGGTTTTTCCGTAGTTTTCCAGAATAAACTATGGCTGCGCCTCCAAATCTCTTTTCCAAAACCATTTTTTGTTTTGGATCGTCGTCCCGTCGCGATTCCGGTTGCGGCACATGTGGGTGCCCATCCCGCTGGGGGAGAACAAGATGAAGAGAAAGGGCAACAAAGGGGAGTGGGTGGCGTTGTCGGTACCGCCGCGGGGCCTTGATGCAGACACAGACAAACACTGAACGAAAGCTCTAAATCAGAATCGCGCCGCTGCTTGCCTCCACCTTCAACCACAATCAGATCTGCAGAAATGTGGTTATTGTGATTAAGGGTTTCAGTCGCAGAGTTGTAAGTCCGATGATGGTGATGGAAGAAGGTTGAAACGCGGTGGCTGGCGCGACGGTTGAGATAAACCCTAAAACAACAATACCAAGAACCCTAATTTCCTAATTTCCAATTTCAATTTTTATCAGAAACTCTAAAACAATAATACTAAAAACCGTAATTTCCTTACAAGTAAATACGAAAAGTAGGAACACAATTTAAAATTGTTAAAGTTACTTCAAAAATTTCTTCTTAATATCTTTTGAAGGTAATGCAATTCAATGATTGAGAAAGTAAATAGTATAAACTTGCAAATTGGAAAAAAAAAAAACTCTGAACAAAAGTTGCTTTTAGTGAAAATTGTCACGTAAATACATAATCACGTGAAAAATTGGACCATCATAAAATTAGTGATGGGACCAAAAGCGACAATCATATATAGAATCAATCAGAATATTGTCGTTAGACAACCTTACAATAACATACCACAAAGACATTTTTCTTAGTTATGGTTTACCCCATGAGTTACTTCATGTATGCAATTATAGTTGCAACTAGAGTTTGAGTTCCTTCACACACACACACATATATATATATATATATATATATACCCTATAAATAATGGAAGTTTTAAACTTTAACAAAATAATACTAATTAATAAAAGAGATTAAAATTTTCTACAAAATTTTTCGCAATATAAATCCGATATCAGGATTCATAAAAAATCTCTGTAATCAATTGTGTGATAACTCTGACTGTGGAGATTTTAAAAATCTCCATAAATTAATTTGTGAAGAGTAAGAATTTTTTTTTTTTTTAAATGAAAATTGTCATGTGAATGCATAATCCCGTGTTAAACATTGAAGCATCCTAGTTAGTATTTACCCCTCTTGCAATATCTTTTTTGTTTTTCTTTTATTCTTTTGGGTTGCTCTATGAAAGAAACGAGACAAGTAGCCAAGTACGTGGCTATGCTTCTATATCAACTTGCAGTTGAATTTTCATGAAATTAGTGATGGGACTAAACGAAACAACAATCATAGTTTTAATCAGAATATTGTCCTTACACACAATCTTACAATAACATACCACCAACTTAATAATTTTGTAGTGATGTTCAAGCCACATGGAATCTCTACCATAAAATATGTACTTAATAAAATTAACACAAAATGCAATGCACAAAAATTTTATAAAATATATGGAATTTAGATTATGGAATATATACTAATCAATATTAAAAAGTGATTAATATTTTGAAATCGTTAAACTAGAAAAATTCAAAATTTAATATCATTATTATGAATAAAACCTCCACTTCCACTTGTTTTTATATAAAACAAAACATAAAAACATTTTAATTAAAAATATACTACACAAATCAAATTTATATATTGTTTTTGTTGGGTTCCTGGAGCGTTTCGAGAAAACCCTAGAACCAGAGAATAATAAAAGAGAGAGAGCAAAGCGAGAGAATGAATACTGAATATTATTGAATGAAAAGTTGTAATTGAAAGAGCGGGGTTGGTTACTATTTATAACCAACGTAAACACGCAACAGGCAAAGCCCGCAAACAAAACAAGCCCAAAACAAAACAAGCCCAAAGTAAACAACCAGACCGACCGGACTGACCGGTCAACAGACAAAGGAAGCCAAGTCTAAATAACAATTCTCCACCTAGACTTGCTTCAAAAACAAAAAACAAAAGTAAAACACGGACACGGCCGGTCAAACAATTAGTGACCGACCGGTAGACACCCAATCCTGGACAACAACAAGAGAAACCTCTCCTTAGCGAGCGGCTTTGTTAACATATCTGCAGGATTCTCTTCGGATGCAATTTTGCAGATTTGAACGTCACCAGATTCAACAATGCTTCTGACAAAGTGCAGCTTGACGTCAATATGCTTGGTTCTGGAATGATAAATCTGATGATTGGCCAGATGAATAGCACTCTGGCTGTCGCAATGAACACATACAGACTTCTGATCAAAACCAAGTTCCCGAACCAAACCTTTCAACCACAGTGCCTCCTTAACTCCTTCAGCAAGAGCATAGTACTCAGCTTCCGTAGTTGACAAAGCCACAACCGACTGTAGTGTAGACCTCCAGCTAACAACAGTCCCAAACAGTGTAAACACATATCCCGACCGGGATTTCCTAGTGTCCATGCATCCGGCAAAGTCAGAATCAACAAAACCTTCAATATAACCTCCACCTTGAAAGTTATTCTGGAAAGACAATCCAGTACCGAGAGACCCCCGTATATATCTGAGCATCCACTTCAACGCTTCCCAATGTGTTGGTCCAGGATTAACCATGAACTGACTGAGAACACTAACACCGTGCGCCACGTCCGGTCTTGTGCAGACCATGCCGTACATAATGCTCCCAATCCCATTTGAAAATGAAACAGATTCCATCTTCTTTCTTTCTTCCTCGGTCTTTGGGCATTGCTCCTTGGTAAGTTTCAAGTGTTGACCGACCGGCGTGCTGGCCATTTTAGATTCAGCCATCCGATACCTTGAAATTACCTTCTGCAAATAGCACTCCTGAGACAGAAAAAGGTTACCGCCCGGTCTATCCCTTTTAATGTCTATGCCCAAAATCCGCCTTGCTTCCCCTAGCTCTTTCATTTCGAAAGCATCCGCCAACCTTGCTTTCGTCTCACCGATCATGCCTCTGTCACTGCTAGCAATTAGGATATCATCCACATAAAGCAGGAGATATAACATTTCACCGTCATGATTCAGAGTGTAAACACAGTCATCATAATTGCACCGCTTGAAGTTCAGCTTTATCAGAAAGTCATCAAATTTCCTGTACCACTGCCTTGGGCTTTGCTTCAAGCCATAAAGTGACTTCTGCAACAGACACACCCTATCATCCACAGCGAAACCGTCCGGTTGCTTCATATCGATGGTTTCCTCCAAATCGCCGTGTAGAAAAGCTGTCCGAACGTCCAACTGTTCAAGATGCAAATTGCAATGCGCAACTATTGCCATCAGAACTCTGACTGAACAATGCTTAACCACTGGAGCAAATATCTCATGATAGTCTACGCCTTCAATCTGAGTAAAGCCTTTGGCTACAAGCCTAGCCTTGTACCTCGCTTTCTCACCGCCCGGTGTAGCTTCCTTTTTCTTGAAAATCCATTTCGAACCTATGACCTTCTTACCCTTCGGCAGATCCACCAATCTCCAGGTGCTATTCTTTTTCAAAGCCTCCAACTCTTCTTCCATAGCACCCTGCCAAAGATGCCGGTCGCTGCTATCAAGGGCCTCCTTATAACTTCTCGGTTCATCCGATCGGTTAAGATCTTCAGCAGCATTCAGGGCGTAGCAGATTAGATCCGCCTCTCCAAGCCGTTTGGTTGGCTTGGAGATCCTTCTTTCTCTGTCACGAACAAGCTGATAGTTTCTCAAATCAACACCAGCAGCTTTTCCATGACTTCCCTCGCCAGACATACCATCTGTATCATCACCAAGGTCTGTTCGAAATTCATCCGATCGGTTCTCCTCTATCGTCCGACCGTTTTCAACTTGCCCTTCACCCGTTTGGTTTTCCTCAGTCCCACCGGGCGTGTCAGCTCCATTAGTAGTATGCTCCACCTCCACGAGAATCTTCTTCTCACTTCCAGAGTTTTCAGGGTGCATCGCCATCCTTGTTTCATCAAAAAATGACATCCCTACTAATGATTAGTTTTGAAGGTGAATCTAACCTCCATAACCTGTATCCCTTAACTCCTTCGGCGTATCCAAGAAAGATACATTTCGCCGCCCGGGAATCCAGCTTATCACCCCTGACATGAGCAAACGCCAAAGAACCAAACACTCTCAAGTGTGAGTAATCAGCCGGTCGTCCACTCCACACTTTCATTGGCGTTTTAAAATTGAGAGCTGAAGATGGACTCCTGTTAATCAGATAGACGGCCGTATTGGCAGCCTCTCCCCAGAAAGCCTTTGACAACCCTGATCCCAGCAACATGCACCGGACCCTCTCCAGAATGGTTCTATTCATCCGTTCGGCCAAGCCATTCTGTTGCGGAGTTCCAACGACCGTTCTGTGCCTCCTGATCCCTTTCTCTTTGCAAAAACCATTAAACTCCTCTGAAACGAACTCCAGCCCATTATCGGTTCTTAGGCATTTCAGCCTACACCCCAATTGGTTCTCAATCTGTGTGTGCCACTCTTTGAACTTCTGAAACGTTTCAGACTTATTTTTTAGAACGTAAATCCACACTCTCCTTGAGAAATCATCAATTATACTTAAGAAATACGCTCCTCCACCATGAGTTAAGGTTCTTGCCGGTCCCCATAAGTCAGCATGGACATATTCAAAGGGGCGTTTGGTTGAGTGTTTCCCTTTTCCGAATGGTATCCTGTGTGATTTTCCTAAGACACAATGGTCACAGAAATCCAGCTTCTGCAGTTTGTCTCCCAGAAGCAAGTCTTGCTTTTCCAATTCTTCAAGACCCTTCTCACTGATGTGTCCCATCCTCAAGTGCCATAACCGGGCGGTATTCTCGGTCCCACTTGCTACTGAGACATGACCAATGACAGTTGATCCCTCCAGAATGTACAAGCCGTTCCTCCTTCTGCCTTTGGCAACCACAGAATCTCCAGAACAAACCCTCATTACTCCATCTTCAACTTTAGTGGTGTAACTTCCAAGATCAAATGCACTAATAGAAATCAAATTTCTCTTTAGTTCGGGCACATACCTAACAGCCTGCAACACCATCTCACGATTGTCAAACATCTTCAGTCTCACCGACCCCACACCTTGCACTCGGCAAGCTTTGTTATTTCCGAGCAGTACATTTCCATGCTCTTTCTGATCAAGATTCTCAAAAAACTCCTTCACCGGGCACATGTGATAGGAGCAGCCGGAATCCATGACCCAGCTCCTTTGAGGATCTTCAGACGAAGCCACCAGCACTCCAGCCGACTCATATCCCTCAGACGCCTCTGCCACATCAGCGGTTTCTTGTGGCCGACCGGCCTTTCCTTTCTCCGGGCAGAACTTCTTGATATGACCCATCTTCTAGCACTTGAAGCAATGCACCTGCTTCGTACCGTCCGGATTCAGCTTCTTCTCTTTTCCAGACTGCTTCTTCCCTTTCCCTTTCACCGAGATCAATCCGGACGCTCCTTCCTCGGTTGTCTTCGAATCTTGGAGTTTTTGGAACTCCTTGGTTCGAATTGACGTCAAAACCTCCTCTAACGTGATCACTTGATCTTTCCCGTAGAGTAACGCATCCCTGAAATGCTCGAAGGTTCTTGGAAGCGCATTCAACAGGATGACAGCTTTATCTTCATCCTCCAACTTCACTTCAATATTCTCCAGATCATCAACTATCTTGTTGAATTCTGCAATCTGCTCCTCTATCGTTCTTAATTCTGACATTTTGAACGAAAAGAGTTGCTGCTTCAGGCACAACCTATGAGCCAACGATCTCGTCATGTACAGAGACTCTAGTTTTGCCCAGATTTCAGCGGGAGTCTTCTCCTTCGCAACCTCCCTCAGTACCTTATCACCAAGGCACAAGATGATTGCACTCCTTGCCTTATCTCCCATCTTCTTCTCTCTTCTTGAGTCATGGCACCACTCATCCTCGACTCACCCTTCAATGCTTCATCACATCCCTGCTGTATCAAGATTGCCTCCATCTTGATCTTCCACAGCCCGAAGTCATTAGCGCCGTTGAACTTTTCTACGTCGAACTTGGTTGCCATCGCTCCTTGGGAATTCTTGAATCCTTGCCCCACGGTGGGCGTCAATTGTTGGGTTCCTGGGGCGTTTCGAGAAAACCCTAGAACCAGAGAATAATAAAAGAGAGAGAGCGGAGCGAGAGAATGAATACTGAATATTATTGAATGAAAAGTTGTAATTGAAAGAGCGGGGTTGGTTACTATTTATAACCAACGTAAACACGCAACAGGCAAAGCCCGCAAACAAAACAAGCCCAAAACAAAACAAGCCCAAAGTAAACAACCAGACCGACCGGACTGACCGGTCAACAGACAAAGGAAGCCAAGTCTAAATAACAGTTTTGATTATGGGATCAAAGACTGAACACTCCAAACTTTTCCTGAATCTTCAGATCTACCCATATTGTTGCAACTAGAGTTTATGAGTTTCTTCGTGTGTGTGTATATATATATATATATATATATATATATATATATATATATATATATATATATATATATATATATATATATATATATTTATTTATTTATTTATTTATATATTTATATGAGTTCCTTCATGTATGTAATTAGTTTAACAAAAAAATTATTTATAAGTTAAATTATTCGACTTCCATTATTAAAAGTAAAATTCTTCCTAGAGTGTCTCCAAAAATCATATATCTATTTATAGACCCTAGGCAGCCATGGACCAAATCATTCATCTTTTCGTAAATCAGAAGAAGAAAGCTTTGAAAGAAAATAGCATGTCTATTGCACCTTCCACTCTTCTTCTTTCTACTGAACATGCACCACCTCACATGACCTCGAGACCTTGTGCAAATTTTCCTCCAAGCTTTTGGGGGGACACTTTCCTTCAGTATCATTCAGATTCACTGGTACTTTCTTTTCTTTTTCCATTCACAAATATATTATATAATATTCAGCCATTACATGCACGTATTAATGCAGACTTTGAAACTTCTTTTAACAAACAAACTGCAGAGTTTGATATGCTTAATAATTTGAATCCCTTCATCTTGTGTAAGCTTAGTATAGGTTTCGAATTATTCACACGTCCATGATTTTAGTTCCTCTTTCCATGACATCTTCATTACAAAAACTTCTTTCTTTGCAACTAAATGCAGGAAATCAATGACAATATGAAGCAACAATTTCAAATGCAGAAGGAAGAAGTGAAGAAGATGTTTCTATCTTCAAGCAATAGTATCTTACAAAAACTAAATTTCATTGATTCCTTGCAACGTTTGGGTATATCTTATCATTTTCAACATCAAATTAATGAAGCATTAGAGCAAATCTACAACACAACTACAAATGATAATGTTATAACAGAAGAAGGTTGTCTTCACTATCTAGCTTTACTATTTCGTTTGCTTAGGCAAAGAGGGTATCATATTTCGTCAGGTATATTGAACTTTGCCACCATATATACTTACCAAACGATTCATGAACCATATTATATGCATATAGATTCTTTATAATCAAACTTATGTATTCTATAGATATATTTAAGAAATTCAAGAACAACAAGGGAGACTTTGATCAAAACATTGCCAAAGATGTACAAGGATTGTGGAGTTTGTTTGAAGCTTCACAGTTAAGGACTCACGGGGAAGATATATTAGATGAAGCACTTGATTTCACGCAAACTCATCTAAACTCATTGATTAATCAATTGAGTTCATCCTTTGCTGAACAAATAAGTCATTGCTTAAGGAAACCTCTTCATAAGGGTGTTCCTAGGTTGGAGGCCAGACGTTACATTTCCTTTTATGAAGAAAATCCTTCCCATTGCAAAGTTCTTCTTACATTTTCAAAACTAAATTTCAATATGCTACAAGAATTGCACAAAATAGAAGTCGGGAGTATCGCCAAGTAAGTATTACAAATCTGTAACTGTGTAATTGTAGAATAAATAGTTTTAATAAAACACATAAAGAACTAAGAAATGTTTTTTTTGGCTAGAAATATATGATTGTTCACCAATAGCAAAATTACTATATGCGTTCATAACATTGCCTTATGCTTATACAACAAAACATTTAAATCATAAAAGGTGAAATAGTTAAGTTGCTATTAAGCTAACAACTATCAATTTGACATCAGCTGTTTTTCTTTATGCAGATGGTGGAAAAAGTCAGAATTTGTAACAAAGGTCCCATATGCAAGAGAAAGGGTAGCAGAGTGTTATTTATGGCCAATTTCCCTGTCCTATGAAGCTGAATATAGTATTGCAAGAAGGATAGGGAGCAAATTAGTTGGGTGTACCTCTCTTCTAGATGATACTTATGATGCCTACGGCACAATAGAAGAACTTGAACTCCTCACAGAGGCAATTCAGAGGTTGATCTTAGTTCAAATTATATGATCAACCAATTTTATATCATATTATCACAATGGGAAATTTAGTAAATTGAAAAGCCTTCACCAGTTGATTATTTTTATTCTACTATTTCAGTCTCATGAATTTATTGTTTTCAAATTTAAATTCATAATTCTATTTTGTTCGTATGAATTTCAGATGGGATATTAGTTCCATTCAATCTCTCCCAGATAGCATGAAAGTAGTGTTTAATGCAATTATAGAAGTGTGTGATGAAGTAAAGTTGGCTACCATAGAGATGGAAAATTCGAACAGAGTGGTCCAATGTTTTAAAGAAGCTGTAAGTTTTTCATTATACTTTTAAAGTAGTCAATTCATTAATGTTTTGCATAATTTTCCTATAAAGTAACTTATTAACATTCAAGTTATTTTACTTGCAGTTTCATAACTTGGCACGAGCCTACTTGACTGAAGCAAAATGGAGTCAAGAGATTTGTATTCCAACATATCAAGAATATAAGGATAATGGAGTTATATCTTCTACATACCCTCTTATTATAACATCATTTATTCTTCTGACAAAATCAGCACAATACGTGTTTGATTGGATTTTGAGTAATCCAACTATCATTAAAGTTGTTTCGCTTATTGGTAGACTTGAGAATGACATATGTTCACATAAGGTACAATATATATTTATTATGATTCAAATCTATAAAAATTTAATGGTGTTTGATGTCTTGGATTTGCTTTGATTATTTGTAGTTTGAACAACAAAGAATGCATGTGGTTTCAGCAGTTGAATGTTGCATGAAACAATATGACATTTCAGAGGAACGTTCGTACAAATTCATTGAAAAAGAGATTGAAGATTTGTGGAAGGTCATAAATGAAGAGTGTCTCAAGTCAGACCTTGTCACTAAACCTATGCTTGATTGTGTTCTTAATGGAGCCCGCATAACTGAACTTGCCTATGAAAACTTCAAGGATAAATACACAGATGGGAAACTATGGAAGGATGACATTGTTGCATTACTTGTGGATCCCTTAAGCATGGAGAAACACAATGGAAATGATATCCATTATAAATAACTATTTATGTATTTATTCTACATCTTTTTTTATTTCTTTGAAATGCATTCCAATATTTTATTTGAAGTAGCTACTCATGTTATGTAATATATATGTTCATTGTATATGAAGTCGTACTATAAATTATTTTCTTAATAGATGTAATTATTATTTTTTTCAAATTTATCAAATTGAGTAAACTCTTAAAAAATTACATACATCTAAGTTCTGCTTTGAATAATAGGACTTTAAAATGAAAAAATTGTATTGTTCACGATTTTAGACTAACTGAAAAGAAAGAAATCGTATTTTGAAAAATATGACTTTTTTTTTTCTTTTTATAGAAGTCGTGCTTTATAAAGATGATATCACTTTTTTAATTTTTTTGGTTTTACAAAAGTCGTAGATGCATAGGCCGTCTTCTTCTTCAGTTTATTTTTTTCAATTTTTATGTTTTTAAACTTTTATATAAACATATACCTTTTATTTTAATACTATTTTATAATTTGATAATGATTTTTTTATATAATATTTTTGAGATATTTTTTAATATTTTGACTAATAAATTAAATTAAAAATTTATGATTCTTTTTTAACTTTTAAAGGTTAGTTTGCTTTTTTAACTTTTTATATAAATACTTTTTATATAGCCTTGCCGGATCTATATTAGTCATCTTTGACGATCTCATGTGTCAAGCTTTTAATTAACTGTCCAAAATCCAAAAAAGTAGCTGCCTGAGTGTTAAGGAAATTATGTTAGTTGGGTAAAGATACTAAAAAAGGATAAACATGTCATAGTTTCCAAGATAGTTAAAAAAGATAAGTAAAAGAAAGGTTAAACCGTGTTTCTATTTTTGTGGGTCTTTGTCAATTCGATTCCTATTTTATTATAATCTCAATTTAGTCTTAGAAAATGCAAATTTGAGTCAATTGGGTCCTGTCGTTAAATTAGCTTAACGGGGTTAAGTTTTTTATAAATTAAGACGTTGATGTGAACAGTTTTTGCCACATCACTCCGGTCATGTCTGCGTCATCTTCCCCAAAAGCAGAAACCCTAATTTCCCTTACGAGTGAAACCCTAGCCGTCGCGAGCAAACCCTAGTGTCGTCACCGTAAAGCCACTGTGAAGCCTTCAGTCTCGCTGTCACCACCTTGTTGCGCCGCAACCATGAAGCCACATGAGAACACTAGTGGCGTCTTCGCTGCACTGCCACCTTCTTCGCGCATCCAGCATATCGTCGCACCTCAATGTCGTCGTTGCATAATCACTACAAGAAATTGGCTTATTTATCAGTAAAAATGTGTTTTCAACGGTCAAAATGAGCATTACAGACGGTCATGGTGAAATGTAATTACTAAAGGCCAAAAAAGCATTACCGAGGGATTTGTGGCCTTCGGTAAGAGGCTCAACCCCTTAAACTAAGTAACTAGGGGTATTGTAGGAGGTCGTCCCCAATTTCGTAAGACAAGACTGTCCCCTTTACCTCTATCGACTTCGCATCGTGCTCCCCATTCTCTCCCTCTCCGTTCCATTTCACTCCTTCTCGTACCATTGTACTTCCATTCTCTCCCTCTTGCTTCTGTTTCACGTTTCTCTCCCTCTGCCTCTCCCTTTCCCGTCTGTCCGGTGGCATTGTGTGCCTAGGTTTCTTCAAAGAGTTGTTGGTGTTGCGGTTGAGGTGGTGGTTTGTGGTTGCGGACGTGAGGCTGTTGCGGCGGTAGGGGTGTCGATTTGTGGTCGCGCTAGGAGGTCGTTGCGGTGAAGCCGAAGACGACATGTTGTGTTGAGAGCTCGCGGCGTACAGAGGCTTCCATCAAATTAGTGTTCTAGAGTGCGAGGTAAGTTCTCTGTTTTAGAACGCAACCTCAATTAGTTGATTAGCTTGTTCTTCCCTACTTGTGTGCAATGTGTCCATCGAATTGGGGGTTGTCTTGTTCTTACGAATATGTGCAAAGTTGTTTGCATTGTGGAGTTTCTTGTTTGCACTTTGTGATGTGGTTTTATTGATAAGAATTAATATTTCGATGAATGTTTGTGTAATGAGTGTTATTGTATCCATTTGGGTTCAATCATGTCCAATTGGTTCAAATTTTGTTAAATTTTGAAGTTGGATCTGTGCCTGGATGAATCTGTTTGGCTTGAGTGGTTATTCAATAGTTGCACATTATACGAGCAATGATTCAAAGAGCTCAAGTGCAGTTTGATTCCATCAAGTGCAGTACCAAGTATTATAGTAATTGAATATGTTTCAAGCTTATTTGACTCTACACAATGTGTTCTAGTTGTGTTCTTGAATGCTGGAACACGTAAAAGTTGCATATCGTATGAACAGTGAATGATTTAAGTCAAAAATTGTGGTTGCGTCATTTTTTAATTTGTCCAGCTTAGAATTTACTTCTGAACATCTTTTAATTCATTCATAGAGTTTTTTTTTTCAGTTTAGTTTGTTGTCCTAGATTCATTTTAGCTGATTAAAGATCAATTTGATTCCTTTGCTAAAAATTGGTTGGTGAATTGACTTAAAATTGGTGTTAAGAGCAACTGGATTAGTGAAATTCTGTTTTGGAAGCATTTAGCCTCTGCTGGCAGTTTGCACAAGTCCTATTTGGTAAATTCAATGGAGCAGAGAGAAAAGCCAAGGAAAACGATGAAGTGCGCGAAACTACTGGTTTGCAATCACTGTTTTAACAAGAAATCAGACGTCGGTTGCACACGAGCCCAACGTCTACAATGGAAAAGACGTCGGTAACCTCACTAATTTGACGTCTTTTTTATTTAAAAATAAATATTTGCGGGGCTTATAGACGTCGACTACTAAGGCCACTGACGTCTATATACGATTATAGACATCAGTGTGGAGGCATCCGATGTCTATATGACGGAAATGAATGACTTTTCACCTGCCTGGCAGACATCTAGACTTCAGGTATCCCCTAACCGACGTATATAGGTCTGACAGGTAGGTGAATAGTCATTAATGTCCGCCTTATAGACGTCAGTGTGGCGGGATCCGACGTCTATAAGGCAGAAAATAGTGACTATTCACCAACCTAGCAGACATATAGACGTCGGGGTTGTCCTAATTGACGTCTATATGTCTGAAAGAAATGACTTTTCATCCAGTTGTCAGACATATAGACGTCATTTAGGACAGCCCCGACATCTAAAAGACTATAGACGTCGGGTAGGCTCCTAACTGACGTTTATATGACAAACTTATTTACGAAAATGCCACCGGTCATCAATATACATCGAGCTTACCTGTAACCGACGTCTAAGGAGTGACGTTAATCAGCGTTTCTGTACTAGTGTATGTTTCATGTTTATTATATTTTGACTTTTTTTAATAAATAAACATATGAGTTTGTTTTAAATTAGCATTAGTTTCTTTCATGCTAATAGAGTTTGTTTAGTGTTAGATACTAATAAAGTCTGTTTAACCAATTAAAAAACAATTATTTTTATATTTTTTATTAATTGAAAATTAATACTATTTTTATAAGTTTATTTTGTGTTAGTATGAACATTAATTAAAATAAATAAGATTATCATCAACCTAATTAATACTAATATATTTAGTTTTTTTAGTATTTAAGTTTGTTTAAAAGTTTGTATTGGTCAACTGACACTAATTATATTTATATTATTTTTTTATGAAATATAATATATTTTTAATACTTATTTTAGTTTGGACTTAGTTATGAATCTATGCATCTTCATGACAATAAATAAAAATTATAGATTACTTTTAATCCAAAGTCTAGTTTTAAAGATGACAAGTCTTTTTTTTTCTATAGTTTTATTTTATTTTTATTTTTTATATAAATTTCATCACTTTCATCTCTTTTGTCCACACTTATGTGTTTATCTCATTCATTTACACTTATATAATTCATTTATATTTATTTTTTTCATTTACACTTATCTTCTTCATCTTTATCTTTTTCGTTCATATTCATTTGCATATATTCATCTTTCCATCACACTCATCTCACCCACTACAATTTTTTTTCTACTTTTTTATTTGTATGTTATTTTGTTTCATCACACTCATATCACCCACTACAATTTTTTTCTACTATTTTATTTGTATGTTATTTTGTTCCATCACACTGATCTCACCCACTACAAATTTTTTTCTACTTTTTTATTTGTATGTTATTTTGTTCCATCACACTCATCTCACCCACTTCAAATTTTTTTCTACTTTTTTATTTGTAGGTTATTTTGTTGAAGATGGAGACATGTACAACAATTATCTTTTAAAATTATTATCATTATTGTATGTCAAAATAATATTAATTGAATTAATATTCAAAATAATTTTTATTTAATATTAACTATAATAATTGAAATTAAATAAATTTTAAAATAACAATAAATTAATGCCAATTTGGCAATTACTAAATCACTTTAATTAAAAATTAATTTAAGTTTGTTTTTAATCAATTTTAAATATCTATTTTCTTCTAATAAAAATATATAAGTAATTACTATACAGTTTAAATCCTTTTTTGGTCCGTAAGTTATAAGCTGGTGTTCAGTTTAGTCTTCGATTTTTAAAATGTAAACCTTTGGTCCCTAAGTTATAAAAAATGTATCAAATCAGTCCTAACTGTTATAAAAAAAGTAATAAAAATATGATAATCAGAAGTCCTTATTCAAACAAACTATAAGCATTGAATTTCCTTACTTTATATGGTGAACAAAGTAATGAATAAAAGGGTCTCATAGTTAACAGCTAAGACTAATTTGATACATTTTTTATAACTTAGAAACCAAAGGTTTACATTTTTAAAAGCAGGGAATAAACTGAACACCAGCTTAAAACTTAAGGACAAAAAAAGATTTAAACCTTACTATAATTTATTCTTAATTTTTTATTCAATTAAGCTTCGGTTTAACATCTAATTATCAATCTTTACTTAAAAGAAAACTATGAACACCAAAAATGTTATTTTATGGAATCGGATTATATCAATTTGATAGTATTAGCATTATATATTGGTAATTAAATGAACTGGTGCGTTTATTTTAGTCTTTCCATCTAAGATTTCATCAATTCTATTTTACATATTAACATTTAATATTTAATTATTTTCTTCAAATTTTGAACAAAATTGAATATAGAAGTCCACTAATTAGATAAATTTAATGTTCTTAGTTTTAGGGCTGGACACAGTTGAGTTAAAAACTGTAAACTATAGTTAATTTATATTATTTTGTACTTAAAAAACTGAAACTATTTGTACTAAAAACCAATTATACTGTTTAACAATTCACTTTAAAAATACTAAACTTATTATACAGTTAATTGTGAATTGTACAGTTAACTGTGAACTTTGATTTATGTCATTTTCTATCACAGTGGTTTAGATCATTTTTATGATGGGGTTTAGGAAACACCCTGCAATGATGCTCTGTTCCAGGGAGAAATTTTAAAAAGTAAAGTAAATATATAGAAAACCTTTCATCACGTTATTCCGCCTTCGTGCATAACCATATTTCTAATTCTTTTTATTCAAATCTAACTTCAATACTTGTCTTTTTTGAAATTTATTATAACTAATAGTTGGTAAGAAATATTTTACACCGATCAATTTTTCTAAATTTTCTAATTAGAAATTATTCGATTTATTGAACAAAATTTTATTTTAAAGTAAAGGATATTGGTCAAATTATAGTAAATTGCATATTTATTTTAAATTATTGAATTTACTTTGATGTAGATTATTCCGTGATACACTTCTGAGAATAGAGATTAAATAGTATTAGTATGAAAAATTAGTTTAATTAGAATAGTTTTTATAAATTTAATTTGACTACATTATAATTAACAGAGTAACGGACGTTATTATGTTATAGTAATTGCTAAACTATTTTTAGTAGCATTTATATCATATAATTTGATAAAATTTGTTTTATAAATAGATGAGACGGCAGTAATGGAAGCAATTGGAATTATAATAATTACTTGTTTTATTATCTATCATAAAATATTTGAAATTTAATAATACACTAAAGGTGGTAAAGGACATTGGTTTAATTATAATATTCACAAAATTGTTTTTAGTAACATTATGAATTTTTTTAAATATATGAAGTAAAATTGAGATAATTAAGTTATTATAATTAAATAATTTTTATAAATTGATTTTGATGACATGAAAAATAATATAGTAAAAGAAACTATTTGAATTAAAATTACATGCTCTATTTTTTTTAAATGCATAAATTATTTATTATCAAACATTTGGATTTATCATGTTCTATTTTCTTCTACAGTTTTTTTGTTTGTCTTTCGAAAGAGTTTAGTGTTGATGAGTTGTCATAGATTAATTCAACATGGACTATAGTAAATTGAATTGTACTCTGATAAATTAAAAACTAGTTAACTGAAGTGTAATACAGTATAATTAAAATAGAAAATAGTTTAGTTTAGTTATTCTGAACTATTTTTTTAGTTCAATACAGTTTTTTTAACTGGTTTATAGTTAATTATAAATTTTTATAATGCAGTGCAATACAATCCACTTTGCCCACCTATTTAGTAGTTTTACAGGAAAATCATTAACCTGTGTGCTTGGACCCTCAATAAACTACACTTTTTTTCATACGAAGCACTTTGTAATAAGCATAAGATGTCCCTTCCATCTTCAACACTTGCAGTAGCTGAACTCAGACGACCTTGCGTGAGTTATGCTCCTACCATATGGGCAGACACTTTCCTTCAATATGCTTCTCAATCCAAGGTATTAATTATTTCTATTATTTTCATATATAATTTTTATTCAGGTAGCTATAAATTTATTACTTTATTTAATAATCGATAACGGTTAATTCTTTGCAGGAAACCGATGACAATATGAAGCGGCAAGCAGAAAAACTAAAAGAGAAGGTCAAATCAATATTTCAATATCATCATTGAATCAAAACATCGTAGAAAAATTAAACTTCATTGACTCAATCCAACGTTTAGGCGTATCATATCACTTTCAACAAGAAATTAACCAGGCGTTGGAACAAATTTACAACACTTTCACAAAACACAACACGATCAATGAAGATGGTGATTATCACTTTCTTGCTCTACTCTTTCGTTTGTTAAGGCAACAAGGATATGTTGACTTAGCTCATGATCTAACATTAAGATTTCTTAGAATAATTCCTTCCTTCTAAATTTCAGATGGGATATTAGTCATATTCGATCTCTGCCAGAGTGTATGAAAGTGGTATTTGAAACAGTTCTACAACTGTGTGCAGAAATAGAGTTGCTGACAAGAGAGAATGGAAAATCAAGCTTTGTGGTGCCACGTTTTAAGCAAGCTGTATGATTATTCTAATTTCAATTTTTCAACTTTTGAGTCCTTCTTTACTTGATTCAGTTTATCTTATCAGATTATTAGTTATTTTACATGTAGGTTTCTAACCAAACAAAAGGGTACATGGTTGAAGCAAAATGGTGTCATGAGCATTACATTCCAACATATGAGGAGTATAAAGCTAATGGAGTCTTAACTTCTTGTTTCCCTTGTATGCTAACTTCGTTTATTAGCTTAGCAGAATTTGCAACAGAAAGTGTGGTGGATTGGATTTTCAGTGATCCAAGTATCATTAATGCTGCATCAGTTATTGGGAGAGTAATGGATGACATGGCCTCACACAAGGTACTATTCATGTCATCAAAGTTTTTATCTGTTTTTAAGTTCCTGCAAAATATAAGAATTGGATTTTCTGTAATGAATAGTTTGAGCAACAAAGAGTACATGTTGCATCAGCTGTGGAATGTTGCATGAAGCAATATGGCATTTCAGAAGCAGAGGCTTATAACTTGATTCACAAGGATGTTGAAGATTGTTGGAAGGTTATAAATGAAGAGTGTATAAAGTCAAGTGATGATATTCCAAAGTGTGTGCTGGATTGTGTATCTGAGGTTTCTTATGAAAATCATGAGGATAAATATACAAATGCAGAATTGCTAAAAGATTATGTTTCTTCATTGCTTGTGGAGCATGCCTTATTACAGTATCACTACATATACTATCGAATCTGAACTATTATGAAAATCAATTCATGCTTATTTGAGTTGTGTCATATTGCTTTCACTTGTTTCATCATGAATGTAATGAGGTGTAGTGGTTTTATAAGTAAAGGCCTTTAGTTTGTTTCTGTATTTGTTATAATAATTCAGTTCTCAAGATTTTTGTATGACCCACATGCTCCTCTCACTATTATAAAAATTCTTAATGTTATTTTCTAATAAATAATATTAGAATTTTGGAGATGAAAAAAATTAATTTAGTGTAATATTTTATTTACCAAACCTTTCTTTTGTCTTTTAAAATAATCGGTGCCTTATTTTCAAAAATTCGTTTTAATATTTCACCGTTTAAATATAGCTCAATTTTCTTATTCGAAATATAAAAATTGTAAAACTTAAAATACATTTCTCTCCTTCTCACTCATCTCTTTCTCTCACTCTCAATTTTCATCTACATTCATTTTTTTTCATCTTTTATTTCACTTTTCTATTTTATCTAACTCATTTCCTTTGTTATGAGTTCATCCACACTAATTTTTTCATATTTCTCGTTCACACTTATTTTCTTATTTACATTCATTTCCTTTATTCACGCTTTTCTATTTGTCTAGTATAATTTTTTTATTTATCTTTTATTTTGTTGAAGATGGAAGCATTGTGCATAATTTTTTTTTATATTTAATGTTGTTAGAGTAAATTAGATCGATATAAATTAAATTAATATTGTAATTAACTTTACGTAGCATCAACTATTAAATAAATTTCAAACTAAAACAGAGTAAGGTTTTAATCAACGCAAAATTCTTTTAATTAAGATATTAATTTAAAAATTAGTTATAAATTAACACTCCTTAATCAACCCTTCTTAGAGTCCGTCTTTAAAGGTCAACATTAATAAATAAATATTTATGATTATATAATTAACTCAATGATACAACTTCAAAGTCATTAATTAAATATTTCTTAGCCTTATATTAATCACTCCTTAGATAGAACTTGTTATATATATATATATATATATATATATATATATACATATATATATATATATATATATATATATATATATATATATATATATATATATATATATATATATATAACAACGTAATTTGACGACAACGCCACGTGGCGTTGTCTCACTCGTCGTGTGAAATTAATTTTAAAAAATGCTTTAGAATTAGTGAGAGCATTGTTGGAAAAATGAATTGTGGGTATAGTGTTGGCACCTTCCATTCTGAAATTCATTCATCCATAAAACACTCTCCGCACTAAGAATCGCTCTCTCTCATTGCATCAAGAAAAGTTGTCTTTTATTGACGAAGTCTGAGAAAAACGGCGATCTCTGTCAAAGACGCAACGTTCCCTCTCAACACCGGCAACATTCATCCTTAAAACGCTCTCCGCAAGAACCGCTCTCTCTCATTGCATGAAGAAACGCTCTTTCTCTCATTCATGAAGTCTCAGAAAAACGACGATCTCTGTCAAAGCACTTAACGTTCCCTCTCAACAACGCCGTGTCTGAAATAGGTATCTGTCTATCCCCCATTTAAAGTCATTGGTGGAAGTTTGTGTTTTTGGGCGAAGTCTGGCTTATTGGGCAACCGTCTAACAGATAGGTTTTGAACAAAGAGGTGTTTTCGATGCCTTTATTGTGCCTTTAGTTGTTTTGTTCGTTGCCTTTATTGTTCGTTTCTTTTGCGTGTAGGTGTGAAAGGTGAAAGGTTAGGTTTTTTCCCCTGTTGCCGTTGCGGTGTTTTCTTGCGGTGCGCTGTTGAGTATATTTGATTGACTGAATTACAACAACTGAAAATGGTACCCTATAAAAGCAATGTAAGTAGATTTTGAAGTTTTGTGTTTTCTTAGTTGTTTTGGAGCATTGTTTTATAAATTGATTGTGATAAATTTCAACTGTTGAGCAGTGGCGCATGAGGGCTTGGATGGATACATCCTATATGGGATGAAGAGGATAAATTTGATGGCAAGAGCATGCCTGACTACACAAATGTAGGGTAAATAATGAATTGGTATATATGTCATTATCTTTGTCATGACATTGTATTTAAATTACAAACTGTTGTTTTCAGGAGGAGTTGGATGGTTTTAGGATGAAGTTTAACTGGGACTGGATAATGGATGAGGACAACGTCAGAAGAATTGAAACGCTTCACGATCTTGGATTGATTTAGCACTAGGAATAGGCTGTTGTTTTGGTTTACATTGTAATTTACTTTGAAAACATTAGACATTGATTAGAATTGTGGCAAATTGTAAATTATATTGAATGTATACAGCTTATGTGTTATTTAATAAGTATTGTTCAAATTGTTTTGTATTTTAGTCCCTGAATTTGAAGAATAGGTATACTGAATTGGTTATTCATGAAGTATTGGAAGTTATGTTTGAATAAGAAAAATGTTTCCAGCTATGTGCGTCTGTTTGAATAAGAATAGGATTTTGTACTGAAACTTTCCTTCTGCTCCCATGTTTTGGAAGAATAGTTCCCATGGAGCGTTTGAACGTGAGATTGGTGAAATGTATTGTAAAATGTTGTTGTGGTTGATTTTTTATTTTGATAAGTGTTTGAAAGATGGTGGAAAGAGGCTTTGATGTGCCTCTGTACATAATTGGGTGTTACTGGAGCTGAAAATGAATTTGTACCAGAAGTTCATCACTGCTCCCCAGTTTTGGATGCATGGCTCCCCATGGAGGGGTTGAACCTGTTTTTTGGTGAAATTTAAAATGGTAAAATGAAATCAATGTTGGTTGATTCTCAGGTAGAGGGAGTGTGGGAGGACTTGTTAGTGGGTGGAAGGATATGATTGGGTGTTACTGGTGTTGAAAAGGAATCTGTACCAAAAGTACATCACTACTCCCCATTTTTGGATGCATGGCTTCCCATGGAGGGGTTGAACCTGTTTTTTGGTTAAATTTAAAATGGTAAAATGAAATCAGTGTTGGTTGATTCTCAGGTAGAGGGAGATGTGGGAGGACTTGTTAGTGGGTGGAAGGATATGATTGGGTGTTACTAGTGCTGAAAAGGAATCTGTACCAAAAGTCCATCATTGCTCCCCATTTTTGGATGCATGGCTCCCCATGGAGGATTTGGACCTGTTTTTTGGTAAAATTAAAAATGGTAAAATGAATTCAGTGTTGGTTGATTCTGAGGTAAAGGGAGATGTGGGAGGACTTGTTAGTGGCTGGAAGGATATCAGTGTGTGCACATAATTGGGTGTTACTGGTGCTAAAAAGGAATTTGTACCAAAACTCCATCAATGCTCCCCATTTTTGGATGCATGGCTTCCCATGGAGGGTTTGGACCTGTTTTATGGTGAAATTTAAAATGGGAAAATGAAATCAATGTTGGTTGATTCTGAGGTAAAGGGAGATGTGGGAGGACTTGTTAATGGGTGGAAGGATATGATTGGGTGTTACTGGTGCTGAAAAGGAATTTGTACCAAAAGTCCATCACTGCTCCCTAATTTTGGATGCATGGCTCCCCATGGAGGGGTTGAACCTGTTTTTTGGTGAAATTTAAAATGGTAAAATGCAATCAGTGTTGGTTGATTCTCAGGTAGAGGGAGATGTGGGAGGACTTGTTAGTGGGTGGAAGGATATGATTGGGTGTTACTAGTGCTGAAAAAGAATTTGTACCAAAAATCCATCATTGCTCCCCATTTTTGGATGCATGGCTCCGCATGGAGGATTTGGACCTGTTTTTTGGTAAAATTTAAAATGGTAAAATGAATTCAGTGTTGGTTGATTCTTAGGTAAAGGGAGATGTGGGAGGACTTGTTAGTGGCTGGAAGGATATCAGTGTGTGCACATAATTGGGTGTTACTGGTGCTGAAAAGGAATTTGTACCAAAACTCTATCAATGCTCCCCATTTTTGGATGCATGGCTCCCCATGGAGGGTTTGGACCTGTTTTATGGTGAAATTTAAAATGGGAAAATGAAATCAGTGTTGGTTGATTCGGAGGTAAAGGGAGATGTGGGAGGACTTGTTAATGGGTAGAAGGATATGATTGGGTGTTACTGGTGCTGAAAAGGAATTGGTACCAAAAGTCCATCACTGCTCCCTAATTTTGGATGCATGGTCCCCATGGAGGGGTCGACCCTGTATTTTGGTGAAATTTAAAATGGTAAAATGCAATCAGTGTTGGTTGATTCTCAGGTAGAGGGAGATGTGGGAGGACTTGTTAGTGGGTGGAAGGATATGATTGGGTGTTACTGGTGCTAAAAAAGAATTTGTACCAAAAGTCCATCACTACTCCCCAGGTTTGGATGCATGGCTCCCCATGGAGGGGTTGGACCTGTTTTTTGGTGAAATTTAAAATGGTAAAATGAAATCATTGTTGGTAGAGGGAGATGTGGGAGGACTTGTTAGTGGGTGGAATGATATGAGTGTGTGCACTTAATTGGGTGTTACTGGTGCTGAAAAGCAATTTGTACCAAAAGTCCATCACTGCTCCCCATTTTTGGATGCATGGCTGCCTATGGAGGGTTTGGACCTGTTTTTAGTGAAATTTAAAATGGTAAATTGATGAAGAAACCAAATTTAGTACAACACTCCAACAATTCTTTCATGTTCATGTGTCCCTGGTGTGTACATTGATAGCATAAAACCATATGAATAGAAATTACAATAGTCATCTTAAACATTGATAAAGTCATGCCAATAAATATTACAGTCATCCAAAATAAAAGTCGGAGTTATAGTAAACACTGGTATAATAATCCGTAAACGCGTAAAAGCGGAGAGTTCTTCAGCCACTGGTACACACTCACAACACACTCCCCACTGGTACACACTCACAACACACTCCTGCACACAGTGGGGAGTTCTTCAGCCAGTTCTGGGTAGCAGTAGTCAAGTTTTGGTACAAAATACCATTTTTCCATTTTTAAGGCATTGCCATCAACAGAGTACTGACCTAACTTGAAAGTACTTGTTCTGCACACCTTCAACCATGCCCAACTTGGTTAAGCAGTTCAAAACACACTCACAACACACTCCTGCACACAGTGGGGAGTTCTTCAGCCAGTTCTGGGTAGCAGTAGTCAAGTTTTGGTACAAAATCCCATTTTTCCATTTTTAAGGCATTGCCATCAACAGAGTACTGACCTAACTTGAAAGTACTTGTTCTGCACACCTTCAACTGCATCAGAAAATAATTTTTTTTTCATGTATTAAGTCTCAGTAAAACACAGAAACCACAAAAAACCACAACCCATCAAGATAAAGCTTCAATATAACCAACAAAAACACAACGAATAGCTCAAACGAATGAAGTACATACCTTGTTGAAAGAACCAATGTCAGTGGTCGAAGCCATTGCACAAAATAACCAAGAAAGAACCACAAACTTTAAAAAACCCTTCCACTGAGACCGGTTAAAGCACACCACGAAAATGGAAGATGGAAAAGAGAGTGCGAAGGAGAACGAGAGAGAACGTGCGAAGGAGAACGAGAGTGCTGAGATAGAGAAGAACGATTGTGCCGACGGAGAGAGAACCACTGTTGGGACGGAGAAGAACGAGTGCGAATGAGAGTGAACGGAGAGAGTGCGAAAGAGAGAGAACAGAGATTCGAAAATGAAAACCCTACATTGAGCACCAACTCTTCTGGAAAGAGGATTAAGTGAAAAAATTAGTCGGGGCATTTTGGGAATTTCATCTAAGACAGATTTTTTCATTAAAAAAATTAAATTCAAACCCAACCAATTACAACACGACACATGACATTGTAAAAAACTGTTGTAAAAAACTGTTGTTAACATATCGCTACCCATATATATATATATATATATATATATATATATATATATATATATATATATATATATATATATATATATATATATATATATATCACTAACCTTCCTTTAGGAAAAAAAATTAATATATCGACTACCCATGCATATACAAAATAAAGCACATCACCACCTTACGAGAAAGCCTATTTTATATTAAAAGGTTATTTCTACACCTCCAACCAATTTTTCTTATACCTTTAATTTTATTTTTTTTTAAATTCCAAAACTATACTTGCAAATAAAAAATCTTACATCCCTTGTGTGTTAACAGATTTCGTTAAAGAAAAAATCTTTTAAAAAATTTTGGAATCTATTGAAGGATTTAACATATTTTGAAAAGAAGTTGTGGTAAAACTTGATTGTTGTATGGATTTTTGTTTACGTAATACATTATTTCACTTGTAAGAAATATAAGGCAAAATTAGATATTTATTAGCTAAGATTTTCAGGGTCTTTTGAAGTTTTAAAGCCTTAATGTTTGAGTACTTGATGCATGTGCTAATGGCACCTATCTGATTTAAACTTTGGGGCTGTATTTTTAGGATAACTAGTGTTTTGTTGTATTCTGGGCTTACTCCATTTATATGCATGAAAGTGGGGTGATGTTGGATTGTCATGAAATTTGAGAAAGAGTGAAAAAAGAGTGAATATTTTCTTATTCAAAATTACTTAAGTAATACTGAAATGTAACATGATGTAGTGTGTTATTGACTAAATGATATTGAGGTCATGAATTCTCACCCCCTGACTTATATGCAAGAGTTTATATTCAAATGGCACAGCCAGAGTTTTCAGAGGCACATGAATCATTTCATGTTGGGAAAACGGGAGTTATTAAAAGCTTGCTTATCCAGACAATATTTACTTATGAACCGCAATTCATTCATTTACACCTTCAAGCTTTTCCAAGTAGGTTTGGAAATTGAATGCTTCGTTTTTTTCTGTCTTATCACCTAATGCTATTTTTTTTCTTACTCCTTTTTTAGCTTGTAGCATTGTCAATTATTTGGAGGGAAATGACAGTAGCTCTAACACTTGGGTGGTCGTTTACACTGCCCATCCTTTTTGCTATAAGTGGTTTTTTCCTATCAAAAGGTATCAAGGATACAGAACTAAACATTCCTAGGCTTTGTCACTTTATGTTCTTTATGATCTGAAAACAAAGGTTGCTTTCTCTTAGTATTGTTTAGTTCATTAACATGCATAAATTATTTACTGTTTGTATTGAGTGCTTCAGTTTGTTATTGAACTGGTGACTCTTTTTATATAATTCAGTTTGTTATTGAAGAGACAACTGCAAAGTACTGGATAATTGGAATATTTCCAAAGAAACTCTTTTATATTTTAAGTGAGAATTGTCTTAAATTAGGAAGTTTCAATAATAGTTTTAGCTTTTACATTTTTCCTTTTTTTTTTACAATAATTTTTATATAATATATTTATTTTAAATATGAAATGCTTGGTAGGGTGTTGAATGAAAATTATTATGAAGAATAGTGTGTATATTATAGGTTTGTATTACGATACATGCAATGTTAAACGAAGCAGTTTTTTAAATTTGACAACAACGTTACATATGGATTTTTTTCATATGTAATGTTATTTATGGATTTTTTTTATAAGTAATTACATATGAATTTTTATTCGTATATAAATTGCATTAAATCGAAATTTTGACCTTACATACGGATTTTGTTTGTAGATAATTTTTTTTTACACAATGATATTAAATTTTTTAATAATAATTAATATTTTACATTTTCGTATTATAATGAAATAAAGTATTTAAAATAAAAATATCCAAGTAATAGATAAAATAGATGAAATCAAATATATGTACAAAAATATCGAAGAACTCTTAGTTTATGTAAACTATAATGTTAAAAATGATTTTTACTTTTTCAGCTACTATGAAATAAAAAGGATTGGGTTGAAAAAGAGGTGAGATTGAACTTATGAGTGTAAAGAAAAAAACTTTTACAAGAAAAGAAAAAGATTTATAATTCCAATTGTAGGACATCTTAGTACAAGATTATTGCAAACATGACTATAAAGAATTTTCATAAAATCAAACTAATGCCAGCAAAATTCAATCATTGTAGTGTGGAAGAGTCATATATCTCTTATGATATATGTAATTTAAAATAATTTTATGGTATGATATATTATTAAATTCATTAACCATTGTAGAAGTATATCCTCTGTCTCTTCAACATATTTGTTTAGATCTCGAACAGGTTATAAAGTGACATGGTGACAAAACTATAATAAATTAGAAAAAAATTTCTATATCGATTAGATCCTGAACCAGTATAGAAAATGGTATAGAAAATGACATTTTATACTAGTTAGTCACTCTAACTGATACAAAAGGATTAATTTAATTCTTCCAACTTTCACGCCTAACCTCATTCGTCGTTGCACATCGTCATTGTCATCACCTCTCTTTCTCCCATTCGTCATTGTGAACATTCTTCCATTCGCTCTCTTCCTTTCATATTGTTCTCGACTTGATATCTCGTCCTTCCATCTTATTGATCACGTTGTTGTTGCTCTCATTCATCCACAAGTGTTTAGGCATTCCTCTCAGTGATGTTTGGCGTTCTTCTCAAGGACATCTATTCATCTACTCATCCACAGTTCTCGTCGCATTCATATCTCCTTCAACATCAATAACTTCAACATTCAGAAGTGTTTGGGCATTCTTTTCAAAGACGTTCACGAGGGTAGTTGGGTGTGGTGTAGTCTTGTGGTTTTGCCTTCGAAGATATGGTGTAATGGTGTTTCCTTCGTCATCCACCTCCACTACAAATTCCTCATTAAAAAAGGTTAGCATATGAACCTAATATCTACATTGTTTTAGCATTGATGTCTCTATTTTAATTGGTTTATTTTTAGTTCTCATAAAGTCTATGAAGATATTCATCTTCCTGAAGAATATCTAGGAAGATATTTCTCAACCATTGTGAAGTACTCAATGATATATTCATTTCTTGAAGTCTTATGACTTTTAACTTGTCAAACATATAGTTAAAATGTTTTGAATTTAGATGTAAACAACCAAATACATTGACTAATAGCTTGTTATGTGGTTTGGCTGATAGGGTTGATTTCATAAATTATTTGGCATCCGCCAATTCTTTGGTCCTTTATTAAGTAATCATAGCTAAGTCTATGTTACTAAGGAAGTCTTGAGGTCTATTAGAGAAAAAAAAATCAGACAGGAGATGAAGGAGGAGATTAGCGAGATGAAGAAGCAGTATTGTGATATGCGGGCATAATTAAAGAAAGAGTGTTCTAATAACCTCTCCCTCAGGCCAACCTAGGAATACCCTCAACAACCTTCTCCTATTTGTATAACCACAAAGGGGAGTTGTGATGTTTCCCCTTAATAGGCTTCTCCCCCTGTTGATGCAGACTACGAGTTTCTCAATGATGATGTCCTACAATGCTTGGTGGCTTTAGGTAATTTGTATATTATATTGTTTGGTTGTATTTGCTTGTTGAATTATATTCTTTGATATATTTTACAAATATTATTTGGTTAACTCAGGTAAAATATATACATTATGTTCATTCAAGTAGTTGGGAATAAAGGTGAAGAGGTGCAAAAGTATCTATTAGAGGCCTTTGAAAAGGGAAAAACAAGTTTACTTAGCACCTTATTTGCAACAATAAGTATGTTTTTTTATAAATTAAATTTTATTGATGTAAATATTATTGGACACTAATATTGTTTGAATTTGGAGGATTCATTGACCATTGCTAGTAATTCTTCTTCAACCGTCTCTTGTGGTTCTTTTGTGTTCATTACACAAGAAACCTAACACTTTGGTAATTAAAAATACACTAATAGTGTAAGTTCTTGAATCATTTATTTGTTGCGTACACACAATTTAATTTTATTAAGTTCTATACTAGGCACAAGTTTCAATGTACATTAACTTTTACAAAGTGATTGAGCCTTATTCGAGGTTGTAGGAAACACATATCACCTTTAGAAAGAAGTTGTGATTCATTGCGCCAACTGTAAGGAATTAATCTTTTAAACTATTGAAAATACAATTATAAAGTTTATGATATTGTATGAATTTAACTTGTAGTGTTTGTGTCAATCGGGGAGCTTTGAGTGTTGATATTTTGTGATGAGGGATATGAAGAAAATCATATTCTCAAACGTTGTTGACTCGTGAAATGTTAATAATGTGAGCATTTTTATAACTAAGATCTTAAGTATTTATCATTATAACTTGACTAAAATTGTTGATTATTTAGATTTTCGATAACATGTCTCCAATTGGAGCAAGAGGTATTAAAGGAAGTTCACGAGCAGCGGGCTCTATTCCTTTTAAATATTTATAGAAGATGATGTTAGGTATTTTCTAACTTTTGTGCAAATATTATATTTATTCATTGTTTGATGAGGTTAAGAAGTATTATTTGATGTGTAAATAGTAGAAAGTATATAGTTTTTATTTTGTTTCTTTTATATGTTATGTAGACTATTCTTGAACTGTAGTGGTTTGAATTTTATACAGGTTTGTATGTGGTAGGTAGCACAGACAAATCTGCTATAAAAAAAAACATGACTTTTTATATCAGTTAATACTTAAACTAATATAGAAAATGACATTTTATACTAGTTAACCCTCCAACAAATATAGAAAGTAACACTTTTTATACCGGTTTAGGGCCTTAACCGATATAAAAGTGAAGCTTATTATATGGATAACCCTCCATCAGTATAGAATGTCAAACTTTTTATATCGATTAATTAATGAGCCGATATAAAAAGTCTAGATCGTATACAAATTTATCACTTTTCTACTAAACTTTTTATATTAATTTTAGAATCAAAATAAAAAGTTAACTTTTTCACCGATTTTAGAATCAATTTAAAAAGTTAAATACTTTTTGCACCTCTAATTCTATACCTGTTCAAAAACTTATATAAAAAACATTTTTTAACCCGTATAAAAAAGTTTTTATTCAAAATAGTGAATTTCACTAATATTTGTAGTTAGTGGCAAATAATTGGAACTACTTTTTCTTTTCAAGATGTTATTGATATTACTTTTTACCATATTCTAAAATGTTATTAAAAATTATGGAGAATTGTTTTCCTTGCAATCTCATCCGTGCGTATTATTTTTGCTCTCAGTCCTTTGAGAGGATTTAAAATTAGCTGAAAATATATATTGTACCTTTTTTTTCTATATGTAATGAATTTTGTACATGTTGCTTAACCATTGATAATCATGAGACGTGTATTCAATCATCATTTCAAGAAACATTTTACTTTGAAACTTACGTTGAGAGTTAAGAGCACCTATATGCTACAAACATAATCTATGACATGCATTTGGCATCACCACTCCAATTGCTTGGGCCATGGCTACATTTTCGTCCTTAAAAATTGTCTTGTTTCACACACTCTCCAAGAAGACTTTGAGTAACCCATTAAAAGTAGTAAAACAAACCAAACATGACACTTTTTCATTAGTGATTTACACCAACAAATTAGGCCATAATTTATTAGAAAAATAGGTGGTGTTGAAAACTACAATATCTTCAAAACAATTATAATCAGCTTTAGATCTATCATCTCCCAAAAAACATCACTCAAACGTGACATTTGGTCTAGTTGGACACTATAATATAAGGATAATGATATTTAGACAACATTTTTTTGACAACATTTGAACATTGATTACGTGTCAATATGTGATTGGTCAAAACTTACTCCAGAATAAATAATAATAATCATAAACATTAGTGTGGAGTAATTTTTGACCAATCACATATTGACACGTAATCAATGTTCAAATGTTGTCAAAAAAATGTTGTCTAAATATCATTATCCATAATATAATTAGAGATCTTGTATTTCTTTACTTTTAAAAGTTTTCTTTTTAAAAGAATGGGCTTCAACAATTTTCAATTTTCAATATAAACACAATTATATATTAGGTATTGATCTCTCCACCTCCCCATTTCAAACCTACACCTCCCCATTTTTTTTTAATTTTTCTTTAATTACAAAAATGACATTTTCTTATTTTTTTTTTTACTTTTTAACCCTATTTACTAAATAATCCTAACATTTAACTTTCCACTTCATTCAGATTTTACTTTCACTTTCAAGGCAACCCCACCTCCCCTTCTCTGATTCTTCTCACCCCCAAGCCCCAAGTTTCATTTTCCAAAATTCCAACTTTCCCACTCATCTTCCTGTGCTTTTAAATTTTGGTGTGTGGCGGTGCAGCGGTGTGGCGTTGCGACGGTGTGGCGTTGCTGCGGTACGGCGGTGCGGCGGTGTGACGCGGTGGTGGTTGCTTCGTAGTTTCGTTTCTGTCTCTTGGTCTAAGAGAGGTTAGTTTCTTTCGTTCAACAATATAGGTTGTGTCGATTTCTGCTTCCTTTGAAAATGTATGTAATATAGGGTTTAAGATTGTGTTCTGTTGTGCGCGGTTTTCTGTTTCGTTGCTCTTGATGTTTCTAGGTGGGTAAGATGTTTCGTTGCTGATGATGTTTCTGGGTGGGTAGGAGGAAGAATACGTCCAGGCTTAAACCGGATGTCGCACATCCGTCGACGGATTTCGACATCCGTTTCAGGGACAAACGGACGTCGACATCCGTTTAGGGCCTGATTTTTTATTTTTAAGTTTTTAGTTTATTTTATAAGTAATTAAATTTTAACTTTTAATTTATTAGTTTAATTGTATTTTATAAGTGATTAAATTTTAAATATCGAGAAACTTTTTTATTAGTTTAATTTTATTTATTTATTATTTTATTGTATTTCAACCACGGAGATGAAATATGCACAGTTGCACCTTTCCTTTACATTAAAAAACAATAACAGAGAGAGCCTCACAATGAGGGAGCACAAAAGAATTCAAAAATACAATAACGAGAGAGAGCTAGATACGTGGAGGTGGAGGGATCAACGTGATAAGTTTTGTATAATAGGAGATTGAAATTAAAATTAACTTATAAAATAAATTTTAAATTTTAATTAAGGGTATAATAGGAATATAAAAAAATAAAAATAAAAATATAAGAAGGGATAAGATTAGAACGGGGAGATGGAGGACCAAATATGTGGGGATAGAGGGATCAACGTCCTTATATATTTCATATCTTTCATTGTCATACTTAATTTATCAAACCTCTCAGCCTCATGGCCCAAAGAATTTTAGATATTTGAAACTTTCTTAGCAGGCTTTGGATCCCAATTTTTTTCAAATATTTAAAATAATCTATAAATAAAAAATCACTTTTTAAATTTAGTTTGGCTTTACAATTTATTTTAAGATCCGCCCTAACATATGAATTTTATGAGATTTCTTTCAAAAATTTGATATAATTATCTCAAAATCTAATAAATGTCTTTGTTAGAATGCCAATGGAGTACATTGGATTAGATTCAGATCCAATCTAACTAATTTAGTATAATCTAAATTTAATAATTTAAAATTTATATTCAATTATTTAATTTATCAGATTAATCAAATTTAAATTATTCAGATGACTAATTAATTAACTTCAGTTTTTCAATTACGAATTTATATTAAATTAAATTATTTTAATAGTGATTATTATGATAGATTATAATTTTATATTACTTATTATTAAATTCTATCATAACAATAATATATTAAAAATTAAATTTTAAATTTTAAATATATTTATAAATTTATAGATATTAAAATATAAATTCAATTTAAATTAAATGTCTACAAAATTTTAGTTATCCACCCCAATAATCTATCTTACTCCGTTTTACTAATTTAATTATCCAATCTAATTTAATAATCTATTTAAATTTACCTCTTAGATCAAAAGGTTAGATAGTTTTTTCGCACTCCTACCATAAAAGTCATGGATGTGATTGTTTTATCAACTTCAAAATTGTCCGCATACTTCTTTAGTCACATTAAAGAGTATCACGAGTTGACAATTTGTTCATGAATATGCTCTCTCCTTTTGGTTTATTGTTCTTAAGCTCCCACCTTTGTTCAACAAAAATGATGACCTTTTTATTAAGGTTCCATAACAAAAAATTTATCTCAAATTTATATTTTAAAAAATGATCTTTTACATAAAATTATCTTCACAAATTATTATACAATTTTTTAAAATATATATTATCATACAAAATTTATATTTATATTAATTAAATTACTTAAAATTTTTAATTACTTTTTTCTTACTTTCCACCCATGTATAAATAACTCAATTCTTTTGCAACTTAAAAAAGTAAAAGTAAAAGTAAAAGCTTTTGCACACTGAGAGTGACTTCTTCCCCCACAACCACTTTTCACCCACTCTTATAAATACTCAGTGTTGTAACATTTCTCACAAAAGCTTCAATATAGTACTAACTCAGATTCACATGACAAGTGTACAAGATAAGCATGGAATTGTCAACAACTCTCCACGTTCAAATACTTTTATCATTGAAGCGTACACAATTACCATTCTGTTTTATTAACATTGATTTTATCCTTGAACAAATTAACATTGATTTTATTTGGACAAATTTTAGATGTCAATTATTTGTTAGTTACAAATAAAGTTCTACCTAAAATAAAATAAGAAATAGATATAACTTTATATACACGTACTATATTTCTATTGATAAAAAATATTTTAAAGTGATACCAAAAATAAATGTGACAACAAAATTATGTTTTGTTTACTAGAATTAAGTGTCGTCTATCAAATGTTGATTACCAAAGTTAGATATTGCATACTAAGCACCATTTACAAGAGTTGAGTGTCGTCCACCAAAACTAGTGATGAATTGCCTATTAATATTATTAGATTATATTATAAATATTACAGCAATAGAAGTAATTTTTTTACGTTACATTAATTATAATTTGACTTTCATTAATCTTTAATACTAATTTAAGTATTAAAGTATCCTTTTGGAATCAAAACACTCATTCACTTTTTTAAATAGTCATTACCTACAAAGAGAGAAATGAATAGTTTGAAAAGTGAAAGTTAAAAAATTCATAAAATTAAAACTTTTACTAATTGTAATAACCTAAAATTGAAAATTTAAAATGTATTTTATAACATTAAATTAATAAAACATATTTCTTTTTAGTTACTAAAAACTTAACTTGGCACATTACTCTCCTCTTCATTCTGAAAATGTAATCCTCTCTTCCAAGCTAGCTGACCCTTTTCTTCTCTTCATTTCCTTCTCATCTTTCCTCCAAATTTAACCATTTGATCATAAATCAGGAAACATCTAAGTACTCCTGGCATCATTAGCTTCAATTTGACCGATCAATTTCTCCTTCTTGTATCTGGTAAGTGTTTCCCTCTTTTCCATTCCCCCTTTTGAACTTTGATCATGTAGCAAATTTTGCTGCATGTAGTTCATTTGCATTTTTCCCTAAATCATAACCCTAATTTTTATTCTAGAGACTAATTTCTATAACAAATTGGTGGAATATAGGTACCTTTAGGTTTTCTCCTAAGAACAGAACACTGTACATCAGCTTTAGGCTTGACTGTTGCACTAGAGGTAATGAAAGCTAGATTCTTTCATTTTTTGTGTATTGAACTGTGCATGGATTGAATGCATGTTTAGAAACATGAAATGTATGTCTGGGAAATTTGTTATGTACTAGTGTGACTGATATATGCAATTTAGAAGTATTGATTGGGAATCAAGGTGTGTGTTTTCTGGTCTGTAAACTTTGTACTGGTGTATGTATGAAATAGAAACTGGTATATGATATGGGAATTAAGTGTTGGAGGTTATGACTTCAAGATATGCAGTCTATTAGGAAAACAGTTTGGTTAAGTATAATGGTAGAGTCAAAATTTAGGGAACTAGGCTAGTGATTTTTAGAGTTAAAGGCATTTAGAACTTAGTAGAAGCCTCAAAATAACCAAGAACAATTTTCAAATGGTAAATTCGAAATTGAACCCCTAAACCATTAAAATTTGAAGTTTTAGATCATAATTTGATGTCTAAACACTAGGGATTGATGTTAGGAAGGTTTGTAAACATTTAGACAAGTTCAATTCATCGTATAGATCAATTTGGGAGTGTTAGAAACTCATCAAAGTGTCTTAGATGCACTAAAATCAGATTGCTGTCAAAAACTGATAAGAATAATCGATTATCTCACTTGATAATCAATTATTCTAGTCAGAATGTCATGTTTTCTTCAAAGTTCACATAAATAATCTATTATCATATGTAATAATCGATTATTGTTGTCAGGAAATCATCTAGGACAGTTTTGGGTGGTTTTCAGGGTTCCGGGTATCATTTTTGGACGTTCTTTAGATCGTTTTGGGGGGTTTTAGACCTTTCTAAAACTGTTGGTGATGGTTTAAGAGTCATTTTCTTTATCTAAGTATGAGTTCATGCGATTTTGTGTTGTTTGGTGGTTCTTCTGGGTCTGTTAGTGTTTGGTAATGTACGTGGAATGAATTCAATGTAAATAGTTTCAGAGTAAGATCTCTATGGGAGATCATTGTAGTGTTTAGAATGAATATAGGGAGCTCAGTCTTGGGGGTTATCCTAACACTCTAATGACTTTTTCAATCTCACTTAGAGAACAATTAGTCATGTGGTGAGAGTACTAGGAGGTCCTAGTCTTGGGTGCTTCCAGTATGACCCAAGGCGAGTGATAACGGACTTACACTTGTGTGTGTGGTAGGGTCTAACCCATAGCAATGGCTTTGCAAAGCAGTAGAGGCCACCACAAGTGCACAACCCAGCCATAGCTCGATATTCATTCTAAGTCCAGACGATTCTTGTCTAATTTATGATCTGTTAGTGTACTACTTACTACTTGTATGAGTACCATTGCATATGTTAGATTAAATTGTATTAATATGTATGCTTTTGGAGAATCTAGCTTACCCTTGCATTGTTTGGTTTGTGTTTTGTATGTGTGTGCTTTTCTTTTTGTAATGATCATCCAAATTGGATGTGAGCAGAGATAGATGATGTTCCATTAGAGCAAGCCCTGGAGAGCGAAGACATTGCACCTAGTTCTTAGGATTACTACTTTCTATTTGCTTTATTTTGAAGAACTTTCTTGTAGATCAGTCTAATACTTATAGATCTTTTAAAACATTTTAATTATCTTTTATTTTGAAATACTTTATAATTAGAAAAAAATTTAAATTTAGAATTTATTTTGGGATTATTGTAAATTTTAAATCTCTATTTACATCTTAACTGTTCTATTTTATTATAATGATTGTCATTCTATATTATATATTTTCATATAATTTGGGATGTCACACTAATTACATCTTTAACTATATAAAAAGAATCAAAAAGAATCTCATAATTTAAAAGAACGATAATATCAATAATTCAAAATTTATTAATAATGCAAGAAGATTTATATTATAGATATACTAATTAAATTCTACAAATATTAAAAACTTTTAATTTTATATACATATTATTTTAGGATAAAATATCTTAATACTTTTTATAGGAACGTCTCTTCATGACGTAAAAGTAAGTTTAGTATCTTTTATAAGATAAGGTTATTTAGCAAGAACAAATTATTTTATGAACATTATTTAAAGAAAATATAAAAGTTTGAGTTACGTATCAAATAGATTTATATATTCGTTATTTAAATAGGACATTGTGAAAGTAACTTAATTTATTTTTATACAAGATAAAATATGTTTATAGTAAATCGTAGATTCTTTTTTCTACGAACAATAAATTACTATGCCGTAAACTTTAGTTTATTATTTCTCTTTCTTCCCTCTACTTGGATACAACTCATACCAACTCTTCCAACTGACCAAATCAAATCATGTCAATCTTTAAGACATTAAATGATTTTGTTTTCTTGCTCCCAGGTCACTTTGTCCCCAGACTAATCTCAACAAAATTATTATCTCCTCCTTTTTATAGTATCATTACTTTAATATCTGAACAGGAATCTTAAATATAATATTGTATTTTATCATATTTAACACTAAACTAAAATATAATAGTTTTTAGGGTTAAATATGTTTTTAGTCCCTATATTTTAGGGCGATTTTGGTTTTAGTCTCTCTTTTAAATTAGAGTACAATTTAGTCCTTCAACTTTAGAAAACTCTAATTTTAGTCTTTTTTACCAAATTTTTTAAACTTTATTTATTGTTTTAAACACGTTTTATTATAGCATTTGAAACAACAAATAAAATTAAAAAATTTTGGTAAAAAGAATTAAAATCAGAGTTTTCTAAGGTTGAAGGACTAAATTGTACCTTAGTTTAAAAGAGAGACTAAAATCAAAATCACTCCAAAATATAGGGACTAAAAGCATATTTAACGTTAATTTTTAATATAGAGAATGCGTTTTCTATAAAATACTTAAAATTTAAACTTTTTTAAAAGATAATTTTTTAAACTGACTTTTCTAATTAATTATGGAGAGAAATATCAGAAATCATCATGAATAGCAAATTAGAAAAAAAATCAGATAAAAGAAAACAACAATTCAATAGAATATTTCATTATGGTTGTGAATGCTAATTGGAAAAGAAAAGATTATGATATTTTGATAATATTATTTTGATAATATTTTAATATTATTTATGTATTATTATATAATTAATTTAAAATTATTTTATAATTAATAATAATAATCATAAACATCAATATAAACCAATTATGTATGTTAAAATATTATCAAACAAAATGTTATTAAAGTATTATTGTTTAAAAGAAAAAAATGAAAATATGAAGAAATGTTCTTATTATTTTGTTATATATTCTTACATTTTAGTTAATAATTTAATTAGTTTATATATATATATATATATATATATATATATATATATATATATATATATTGTAGTGTAAAAATAAAATATGAAATATAAAATATTATAATATTTTACTATTTTACTAAACTAAAAATTTCATTGTACCTTTTATTGTTCTGAAAAAGAAAAGAACTTAAAGGTGTGTAAGGTGCATTTTTTCAGTTATGTATTTTTCTTAAATCTAGCATTTGTTAATGATTTCAGTAGCAGTGATGTTATCGTAATGGAATATTGTTGATGAAAAAATAAAAAAGTGGAGCAGATAGCGCTGAGATTTGTGTTCCACATGTTATGACTTATCAGTGTCTATCATTCCAGTGGATGTGACAGTAACTTCGGCAAACCCACTGTAGTCGTCATGACCCACAATCTGCACCTTTTCTCTTTTTCTTTTCTTTGTTTTCCATTGTACATCTTTTCAAAATTATAAGGATAACCTTAGGGTGTGTTTGAGGAAAGATTCGGAAGAGTCAGATTTGACAGAATTTGAGATGAATTAATTATTGTTTATTTTGATGAATTTAAAAAAAAGTAAAAGTAAATTTGAAAATAAAATATGTGAAAACTAATATAAAATATAATAAATAAAAAAATTGTTTAATTAGTAAAATTTAAAATTATTAAAATACTTTTAGTTATTAAAATAATATAAAAGAAAAAATATCTTTTTTTGTTTCAATTTTGATTGGAAATATTTGAAATGGTTCCCATTTTATTTTTTTGCTTAATGTAGTCTCTTTAAGAATGTAATTCGTGTTCAGTTTAGTGCTTTTTCTGTTCAATGTAATCTTAAATAACATAATTTGTGTTCAATTTAGTCCTTGTTTGTGGTTCACGGAGTTTGTAAAAAGGACTAAATTGAGCACACATTACGTTCTTTAAGACTACATTGAAAAGAAAAAGGACTAAATTAAACACAAAATTACGTTTTTTAGGACTAAAGTGAACAGAAAAAACAAATGGAGACCATTTCGAATGTCAACAAAACTGAGACCAAAAAAGATATTATTTTTATTATTATTATTATTATTATATTATTATTATTATTATTATTATTAACCTTCCCTTCCTTAACTTAACCTTCACTTAAATTATTATTCTTCTTATTATTATTATTATTATTATTAACCTTCACTTTGTCAGAGCGGTTGCAGCTGAATGGTTAGCGTGAAAGAACAAACTGATAGGGGTTTTAATATAATCGTGTGTTTTTTAATTTCTACTCAATTAAACTTACTACGCAAATAATAAAGATAAATAACAAGAGTAAGGTTGAAAGAAATTTGCATAGATAATTTTTATACTGGTTCGGATTTTACCAATCCTACGTCCAGTTGCTTATCTCAAACCAAGATAAACAGTTCACTAATCACAAAACAATTACAAATTACAATCACAAATAAACAATTTGTAAGAGTTTAGAAACCACCTCTCTTGATACCACAAGAGATGAACATGCACCTCCTTTGAATCTTCACAAAGTATGAGACACCTCCTCTAAATACTTCACGAAGGATGAAACACCTCCTCCGAATACTTCACAAAGGATGATCCTCTTCCACACACCTCCTCAGATGCACCAAGGATGAACCGGTTATACCTCCGTCACCGTAATGTACAAGCACCATAGACAAGAGTTTCCTTAGCTAATCAAGAGCACACAATTCTCAAAGAGTTTTGAGTATTTTCGTCAAGGGAAGAGTTTTTGTTGATGGATAAGGAGAGCCTATTTATAGACTCAAGCAAATACTCTTCCATTCTTCGTAATTGGCCATTTAACACTTTTAATCGATTAATACAAGTGTTAATCGATTAAAATGAGTACAACGGCTAGTTTTCAAAAACCAGAAAACTCCAACAGCTATCTTTGATCGATTATTCTAAGAATTAATCGATTAACTAATCGATTAAAATAGGTATTAATCGATTATTTCCATACCAATTCAGTTTTCAGCACCTACAATGTTTTAATCGATTAATACTTGATTTAATCGATTAAAACCGTGTGTTTTTTATTTTGAACAACAAATATAAAGTATGAAAGTACAAGAATCAAAACCTACTACAAGTCTAAGTCCTTAACATCAAACTACAATTATTACAAAAGCTTTTAATAGCAAAACAAGTCTTCAAAGGATCTTCTTGAATCTTGATATATCTTGACTTGATTTGGACATCATCAAAACTTCATCTTCATCATTTTGCTAACATTCTCCCCCCTTTTTTTATCATGATCAAAAACTCCTTTGAATTAAAGCTTTTAGTAATAATCTGAGTAAAAACTAACTTATGGAGGAAAAGAGCATTAGTGAGTAAATACAAGTAAACAGATAAGCTTTAAACATTTTCTCCCACTTTCTGATCATAATTAAAAAGTTGTGTTTAATTGTTCTCCCCCTAAGATAATACTCCCCCTTAATAAAAGCATGTATGCATATGAGCTAAATATATTTCAAAATTAAAGATTTATTTAAACATACACAATAGGAGATTTAAATCATATAAGTTTAGGATAAAGAACTTATAAAACATTTTTATTGAACCATACAAGATAGGAATTTTAAAGCATACAAAAAATATGGATAGATTTTAAAAAATGCACAAAAATGAATAAAATGAAAAAAAATGCAATCCTAAGAGATTTTTAAAAAATCCTACATTTCTTTTAATGTTTACCCCTTTTGATATATCTTCAAATTCGTTGTAATGATATTTTGTTGAGATCTTCGTCTTGGGGATTATCATCATTCTTTGTTTCATTTGTTGTCTTCTCCAAGTCTTCATCACTACCTACATCTGATTCAACTGACTCAAGAGATTTTGTCTCAAGGTCCACAATATTATCATAGACAACATGTTTGGAATAAAATTTTCTTAAAATTATGTTTTTTTTTTAAAAAAAATTTAAAAGTTAAACATTGTCTTTTGGGTTATATATAAAAAAAATGAAATCCTTTTACAATCCAAACATATCTACCACTTGGAACACCATAATGCTTAATTTTACATTTATTTGAAGTATGACCCTTTTTCATACAATAAAAACATGATATAAAGTTTGTGTTCCTATAAGTTGTTCCTTTTTCTACCCATGTTCTACGGGTTCTATTATTATGTTTACTTTTAATTTTAGGAACATATTTATTTTTAACAACCTTTTTACTTTCTCCATTATTCTTGCTACACTCACCTATGGTTGTTTGTTTTAATAGTTTCTTAAAATTTTCACAAGATACACATTCATCACTACTAATAAACTTACCTTCTTCAAAAAATAAAATTTTATTTTTCAAATCTTTATTCTTTTCAAGAATATTTTCAAAATTTGATTTTAAATTTTTATTTTTTCGAAATATTTTCAAAATCTGATTTAAAATTTTTATTTTCTTCACAAATATTTTCAAAATCTGATTTTAAATTTTTATTTTCTTCTGAAATATTTTCAAAATTTAATTTTAAATTTTTGAAATCCTTTTTCAATTTCTTATGAGCTTTATCTAATTTTTCAAATTCTATTATTAAAGCAGCATAAGTTTCATGCAATTCATTTTCACTAAATTGACTATAATTATCATAATCTCTAGATGAACTTACTTGGCTTCCAACGTCGTTGTCTGCCACTAAACAGATGTTTGCCTCTCCATGAGATTCGCTCAAATCAGAAATTGTTTCATTGTTATCGTCCCATGCGATGCAGGCCTTCTTTTTCTTGAAGTTTTTCTTTTCCTTTATTTCTTCATTCTTCTTTTGATTTGGGCAGTCCGCTTTTAAGTGTCCCCTTTCTCCACAACCATAACATTTATAGTGTGAGAAAGATCCTTGATTTTCTTTCTTTTCGAATTTTAATCTTCCTTTGTCTTTTGATTTCATGAACCTATTGAGCCTTTTTATCACAAGTCTCAAATTTTCTTCATCTTCTGAGTCTTCATCTTCCATTTTGTTCTTGCTCCTTTCTACCTCAAATTTTAAGGCTAGACTCTTTTTCTTTGTTTTGGCTTTTGTTTCTTCTTCATCAAGTCTTCCAAGATCAAGCTCATGCTCCCTCAACTTTCCAAATAGTGCCGCCATAGTCATTGTGTTGAGGTTTTGTGACTCAGAAATTGTAGTCACTTTTGGTTGCCACGACCTGTCAAAAGATTTCAAAATTTTTATATTGAGTTCATCATTTTTGAAAGACTTACCTAGTCCAATTAGATGATTAGCAATATTGGTGAAGCGTTTCTGAACTTCTGATATTATTTCTCCTTGCTTCATCCTGAACATTTCGTATTCCTGGATCAAGGTATTCTTTCTTGCTCTCTTCATGTCATATGTACCTTCGTGGGTTACTCTCAGCATTTCCCACATCTCTTGAGCGGTTTTACAAATAGAGACCCTGTAAAACTGGTCAACAGTTAAAGCAAATGAAATAATATTACGAGTTTTTACATCGTTTTGAAATCTTTTCTTCTCTTCAGTAGTCCACTGAATACGGGGCTTCGGTTCCTGCATATTGTCTGTAGGAATAGACGGATCAAACACAATAACTTTCTAAATATCACAATCAATAGACTCAATAAATATTTGCATTCTTACCTTCTAGAATGCATAATTTTCACTTCTGAATAGGGGTGGTCTATTGATAGAAGCACCCTCTACAAAGGTTTGATATGATCCTGTCATTTGAATAACTATCAAATCAAGCTCTGATGCCAATTGTTAGAGCGGCTGCAGCGGAATGGTTAGCGTGGAATAATAAACCAATATGGGTTTTAATATAAACGTGTGTCTTTTAATTTCTACTCAATTAAACTTACTACGCAAATAATAAAGATAAATAACAAGAGTAAGGTTAAAAGAAATTTGCATAGATAATTTTTATACTGGTTTGGATCTTACAAATCCTACGTTCAGTCGCTTATCTCAAACCAAGATAAATAGTTCACTAATCACAAAACAATTACAAATTACAATCATAAAGAAACAATTTGTAAGAGTTTAGAAACCACCTCTCTTGATACCACAAGAGATGAACATACACCTCCTTTGAATCTTCACAAAGGATGAAACACCTCCTCTAAATACTTCACGAAGGATGAAACACCTCCTCCAAATACCTCACGAAGGATGATCCTCTTCCACACACCTCCTCAGACGTACCAAGGATGAACCAACTATTCCTCCGTCACTGTAGTAGCAATGTACCAGCACCACATACAAGAGCTTCCTTAGCTGAGCAAGAGCACACAATTCTCAAAGTATTCTGAGTATTTTAGCACAAAGGAAGAGTTGTTGTTGATGGATAAGGAGAGCCTATTTATAGACTCAAGCAAATACTCTCCCATTCTTTGTAACTGGCCATTTAATGCTTTTAATCAATTAATACAAGTGTTAATCGATTAAAATGAGTACAACGGCTAGTTTTCAAAAACCAGAAAACTCCAACGACCATCTTTAATTGATTATTCTAAGAATTAATTGATTAACTAATCGATTAAAATCGGTATTAATCGATTATTTCCATACCAATTCAGTTTTCAGCACCTACAATGTTTTAATCGATTAAAACCGTGTGTTTTTTATTCTGAACAACAAATATAAAGTATGAAAGTACAAGAATCAAAACCTACTACAAATCTAAGTCCTAAACATCAAACTACAATTATTACAAAAGCTTTTAATAGCAAAACAAGTCTTCAAAGGATCTTCTTGAATCTTGATATATCTTGACTTGATTTGGGCATCATCAAAACTTCATCTTCATCATTTTGCTAAACACTTCGTTAACTTCTTAATTAAATACCATTATTAACTTCACCATCTCATCCAATTCGCAAACAAGATCCATTTCAAACATATTCATCAGAGACCAAATACATTTATATCCATACGATTCACCAATTAACAAGGAAAATCATTCAAATCACACTTTTATACTAAACTTTCCACATTTTAACCAAATTCAACATACATTAATTAAAAGCATTAAGTTAAAGAACATCAAACAAATTCAATAGCTCCCCTTGCCTTAAAGAGAACTACACCGCTCTAAGAACGTCGAACAATTGCTTCAAACGCAATGAACTTCTAAAACACCTACAACTTGCAGAATTGAAATCAAAGTGAGTCCTTAGGATCACTAACTTACAAGGAACAAGAAAAGAAAGGTGGATGACACATGAGTCATCCCTAAACTAGAGATTTTAGGAATGGACCATCAAAAGGAAAAAGGAGTAGAAACTTACTTGCTGTAGAAGAAATTGGTCGAGTAGAAACATAGACGTCGTTGTTGTGGTCATTTAGGCACTTCCTGATTTCAAAGAGATGAATCAAGAGTTAGAAAAGGTAGAGAACTCAAGAGAAGAGTTTTTAGAGATGTGGTTTGTGTTTAATGAGACAAATTTAAGAAATTTTATTTATATTATTGAATTATTTTGAAACTAAAATACTTGGTCTCATTATTTTAAAATACTTACCAATTCTAATACTCAAATTTCTAGGTTCTTGTTGGAATGTAAAATTAATAAGATATATTTTATTTTTAGTATAATAAAAAGGCAAAGTATAGTTTTAATATAAATAATTTATTTTATTTTATTAATAGTTTGGATAATTAAACATATATTTAATTTTATTAATATTGATATCTATTTATTTAAGAATAATATTTTGTAAAGTTCAATTATTTTAAACTTCATAATAGTCAAAATTAAAATTTCAATATTGAGATAGTATTTTTTTTGTTATACTAAAAATAAAATAAGTTTGATTAAATAATTTCAATATGGTATTCCTATCAACAAAGAGTCGACGAAAAAAAAGGCTAAGAAATGTTAAGTCCCTGGCAAGTGTACCAGATCGTTATCAAGTAATATAAACGGTAAGACCAAATATCGTTCTCCCAAAGGACTTAGTGGTCTAAATGTTCATGTGATTTGATTGCATAAGACTTGAAAGAAAAATATCTTGTAGTGTTGATGCAAAAACTGAATTTAAACATGCAAATGCAAATTGAATCAATTGGCAAATAAGACTATGAATTAATGGAGTTGTTGGGGTTTACATTTTCATCTTTATCCACCCTCTTATATCTACTATTCTTGTTAAATTCTCTTTATTATCAATGTCATGCAGCTTTCTAATCTACTCTAAACCCGATTCCTCGACAAAGAGAGCCTATTAAAAATTACTAGTTTACCATTCCTAGTCTCCCTAAGTAATTAATAACGCATTATAAACAGAAGGTTAAAGCAATTGGTCGTCCTACTCCTATTCCTAGGTAGTATTGCTTAACCAAAAGAATTCTTATTAGTTCGAGACTTCCCCGTACATTCCCGTATCGACAAAATCAAATATCATAACACCGAATGAGTTAAACGACGCAAGCATTAAAATCGGATAAGAAGACCCAAACTATTGATAATACAAGCATATGAATAAAACAAGAACTTCAATATAAGAGAGTTTCAAAAGATTACATTGTTCCCCAACAACAATGGGTTTAGTTCACCATGGACATGGTGAAACTAAATGGAATTAATGAAAAGAATGGAAGAATAAACCCTAGAATTGGTGATTCGGAGGTCCCGCATCCAAAAACCGCCTCCAAGGAGTGAAGAAGATGCTCTGGACGTCTCTGATTGCCAAAAGATTACTCTGAGGATCGCACTGGGTCTAGTTATAGGCCAAAAAAATAACATAAATTCGGCCCAGACCCATCATTTAGGCACTCGGCGCTCGCTACCGCTCAACGGTGGTCACGTAGGATGCCCAATGCTATCTGGACGCTTAACGGTCTGTGACTCTGACACTCAGCGCTGATTTGGCGCTGGGCGGTGGTCGTGACTCCCCCTTTTCATCTTTTCTCGCCCTTTATCCATTTCCAAGTCCTTCCTTCTTCATCTTCATCATTCAATTCTCATAAAATCCTGCCAAAACAATGTAAAACCAAGCATAATATCTCTAAAACCACTTTTAGCTCTTTTGTATTCAAACTAAGATGTTTTGCATGATTCTAAGCTAATTTTAAGTCATAAAGGTTGTGTTTTGATATCAAATTAATGTATAAGAATAACGATTTTTAGACCGTTATCAAGAAGCTCTGTATTCCTGATTCTCCTTTAGATGTATCCTCTTGAATATCAAGAATCCTTAGTGAGAATGAAATTCTAACTCAACACCTTTTAATATTTTTATAAGAGTTGTTTTTCGGAGAGCGCAATATGATTGTTTGAGAGGTATGATTAACTATTATTTTGGTTTTATGGGGTCAAGGTCAATTCTTCTTCTTGATACGGTCTTCAAACTCCAAACATAAGTCAAAGTCTTTCCTTCACTTCACACTTGTTGTTGTTGGGTCAAGTTGGAGAGTTACCTATATGCATTCTGATGCCAAAGTCAATAAGAATCCGAGAGTATTAACAATAAATGTGTAATAAATGTAACCAACCTACCCCAATATCTTAAACTTGTATTTATAAATTTTGGAATGAATTTCTATTTAGCATACCTGTCCAATTAGTAATAGTTTTGCTTAACTATAACTTTATCACTCTTAACCTTAATATCTGTTTAATCTTGGTTAGCCAACCAACTCATTTAGAGTTTCAAACTGATAGAACCATCTGGTCTTATGCTAACCAAACAATAATACTATACAACAACTATCATATTATTTATGATTTATATTATCTATATAAAAGGATTTACTGTATATATTCATTTCTTTAAATTTTATTTTTTAATAGGTGATCGTTATTTAAAATTTAAATAATAACCATTTTATCCTTTTTAGTGATAGGTTTTTTTTAAAAAAACAAAATTGACAGTTATTTTTTAATTTGATCGTTCTTTTAAACTTAACTATTTTTTAAGAACTAAAATAATTAATTATAATAAAAATAATATGTATAGAATAAATAAAAAATATTTATAATAAAATTGTAAAAATTATTCATATGTATTCTCATAATTATAATTTTATATTTTTATCATAGAAAAAATGTAAATACACATGTATTATAGCATGTATGTTTTCACTGATTATCAATAGATAATAGATATAGTTAGTTTTATTAACTATTTGGGAACCATTTGTCAGTATGAATATTTTATCCCTTTATTATTAATATAAAAAAATATAATTGTTTATCTAGTGAAAACGCATGTGCTACGTATTTGTGTGTTTATTTTTGTTTTATGATGACAAAATATAAAAAAAATATTTTTATTTGTTATGAAATATAGATGATAATAGATAAAATAGTAGAGAGGAAGAAGAGAAAACACGAGAGAATGAAGATTATTTTGTGTGTATTATTATTAATAGTTAATAATAGTCATTAGAAAAACGGAACCTATAAATGATACAAATCAAATAGTTAATACAAATATTTAAATCTAAAAAAACAGTAATCAATCATATAATGTAAGTAATTGTGTTAAATGAATTAATCAATCATATGAGTAAACGAAGTTCAATCTTATGAATTAATTGCTAAAAATTCTTTTTGGCAAATACTTCGTAAATAAATGTGTCAAAATTGTAGAAATAGATTGGCCTAGTTTCTCAATCAAGAAGGGATGGGTGTGAATTTGTTGTGTTTTATAAAAATTGTCCTTTGAAAACTCTTTTCAACATCTTTGAACCTTTTTTTGGAATGCAAGCAAATAAAGAAAGTAATGAAATGAAAGAGATAAAGGATAGAAAGAACAACACAATTTATATTGGTTCGATCTTAATGCCTACGTCTAGTCTTTTTTCAATCAAACTAAGATTGAAAGACTTCCACTATATAGATTGAGTTATATAGTAAAGACACGAGTTTTAATCGATTATACATATAATGTAATCGGTTAAAAACTTGCAGTTTTGCCACTATTAAGCAAATATTAATATCTAATGAATCTAACAAATTACATAAACACTATAATCGATTAATTCATACAGATATGCAATGGGCAAAGAGTTTTATCAATCTAAATCAATTAATATTGATGTCACATAAACCCTTCTTTTAACAAATACTCACTAAGATGGTTATACCACATATGTTCTGATTGCTTTAACCCATAAAAGGGGCTTGTTTATTTTTATTAAATAATCCTCTTTAGAACGTGACTTGTTAGGCAAATTAAATCCTTTAGGGAGTTTCATATAAATATCATTCTCAAGAGAATTGTACAAATAGGTTGTAACATCATCCATTATAGATGTAAATGCACACCTTCTTGTGCAACCATGCTAATCAAATATCGAATCGTTATTGCATCCAATACTAGTCAATATGTCTCTTTAAAAATAATACTAGGTTTTTGTGAAAACCTTTGACCAACTAACCATGATTTGTATATAATAATTTCACTATTCCTATTTTATTTTTGTGAAAAAATCCATTTGCTCAAAAAGGGTAACTAAATCACATATAGCAATTGGAGCATTAGCAATTGGTATATGCGATTTAGTTAGCCTTTTTATGTCAGTAAAAACATCTGGTAATTGATTGAATAATTTTGTAAATGAATTATCCTTTAAACTTTCAGTTCAATTCTTTTGTACATGAATCAAGACGGGAAAATGATAATTTATTCCAATCAATATCCTTTTACAATTGTTTTCTTTCTCCCCTTATTGTTGGAAGAAAATTATTCATCAAAATGACATTCAATAATCAAACTATAAATAAGTCTCATGTTGATGATTCACGATATTTTATTATTGATGGATGTAGTATAGCGGATACTCGGCCAGGCAGTAACACAGTTTAGTTGGAAGCGAAGATCGATAGGTGACTGGTCGGTCGGGCTGAGGGAATCTGGTAGGGTCGAGCCGAGGGAATTTGGTAGAAATGATGACAGTGAAAGAGCATTAAAGGGAGCGTTAAAAGGTAATTAATGGCATCAGAAACAACATAAATGACCTTAATGGATGAATATTACATAAGGAGAAAGGGAAGATACGACATTCATGAGCAATTAATGCTAATTACTGAGAATAATACCTATAAATATAATGTTAATGACTAGGTAAAGACTACTTTTGTCTAAATATATTCACTTGGACCTTCTGGAGACCTAACTTGAGCGTCAGAGTGTTCTCTGCAGGTCACAACCGTTTGGTGTTACGAAGGAAATCTTCGGCAGGTGTTGGAAGATTGACGGATCGGAGGAAAGCTTGGAGTGTCATCAGTCTCGGATCCCAAACTGAAACAATGGAGAATCGTTTCCAACATATATTCTTAACCGTCTCTAAGGACCCATAATACTAGTTCCTTTTGGTGGGAAAATTATAACATATATAACACACCCTAAAATTCTTAAATGAGAAATTTTAAGTTACCAACCAAAAATCAACTGCATAATAGATTATTTGTGATAATTTGTTGGCTTGAAGCAAACCAATATTGTAGCATGCAGAATTGCAGATCCCCAAGTAGTCATTGGAAGACTAGTTTTTATAAGTAATGGTCTTGTAACTAGTTTTAGACATTTTATTAATGATTTTGCAAGTCCATTTTGAGTATGAACATGTGCTACTAGATGTTCAACTTCAATTCCAATAGACATACAATACTCACAAAAAGCATGAGATGTAAATTCATTAGCATTATCAAGATGAATTTTCTTCATATAGTGAGCTCTTAACTTGATTAATTGTGCTAATAACTTTGCAAATGCTTGACAACAAATTGATAATAAACAAATATGTGATCATCTAGTTAATACATTAATTAAAACCATGAAATATTTAAAGGATCCGCGTGATGAATGTATTGGACCATAATATCACCTTATATTTGTTCTAAATATGAGATTGACTCATTTTTATTTTTTTTCTAGTGATGATTTTACTATCAACTTTCCTTGTAAACATGCAATACATGAGAAATAGTTAGAATAAAAAAAATTTTGACTTTTAAGTAGGTGTCCACATAATTTTTCAACTATTTTTCATATTATGATACATTCAGAATGATTCACATGCAATACATGAGAAATAGTTAGAATAAAGAAATTTTTGACTCTTAAGTAGGTGTCCACATAATTTTTCAACTATTTTTCATTTTATGATAGATTCAGAATGACTCAGTCGATAAAGAATAATCAATCATAAGATTAAATACAGCACATCAATCAATGAACAACCATTAATTTATAATATTATTATTATTATTATAATTATAAAAGTAAATATAAATAATTTTTATAGCTTTATTAATAACAATAAAATAAAAACCATTAAAATTTAAAGAAATAATTACTTAAACTAAACTAGAAAATAATTATTTTAACTAAAAAAAACTGGTATTTAAAAGGTAAAACTAGAAAATAAATATGCACACCAAACAAATATCTACATATATAGTATATATAAACTAGTTTATTAATTATTTTATCTTTTTAAATTTTATAATTACTTTTTCATAATTATTTTCTAAAAACATTGTTTCCATAATTTAATAATATTTTATTATTTGAATAAAAATTAGAAAAATCAATTTTTATTTTTTTTCATTATCATATATAAGAAGGTGGACATACTCATTAATATGTAATATATGTTTGTATTTTTTCTAAGTAATATCTGTAGGAAAAATTATTATTTATATAAATATTTTTTCTAATTTTATCTTGAAGTAAATATATTTTTTAAAATAATTACGTTGTTGATTTTATTTTTTACATGATTTTTTTATTTAGTGTTTTTTCTTAATTTTTACCACTTTCTAAAATTAAAATAACTATCTATAATTTAAAAATACTTACAAAATAAATAAAAAAATTATATAAAACTATAAAAGTTATTCATATTTATTTTTATAATTATAATTTTAATATTTTTAAAAATAAAATAAAATAAACCTACATGTTTTCTCGTGTACATCAAACGATGTAGTTGCATACTCACCACGTGATTTAACTTATGTTATTATTGGTGTCTGCAGAGTAACTTAAGACCATTCACCAAACACAAGGAAAGCAAAAAAGTGTTGAGTTTGTAATGGCCGCCACTCTGTCCTCCGACTTCGACGACCTCCGCTCGCCGTTTCTGTCAGCGGAGGACAAGAAACCGGCGGCGGAGAAGCTCTGCATCGACGACATGCTGCAGAAGTACTGCGGCGAGTTCGGGCGGTGGCAGCTCAAACACTTCATCCTCACCAGCCTCGCCTGGGCGCTCGAGGCCTTCCACACCATGGTCATGATCTTCGCCGACCGTGAACCAGACTGGAAGTGCGTCCCCGGCGCCAACTGCAACAGCGGGGGGGCTGGCGGCGCCTGTGGTCTCTCACCAGGTGCGTGGGAGTGGGTCGGCGGCCGCCACGGCTCTACCGTCTCGGAATGGAGTCTGATTTGCGGTGATAAGTTCAAAGTTGGATTGGTACAGGCCGTGTTCTTCGCCGGATGCATGATTGGTCAGTTATTTTTCTCTTCTAGATTCTTCATTTGTGATCCGCGTAATCTTAACTGTTTGATTGATGATCATTTAGTTAATTTAAAAATATTAATGACAAAAAAATTAATGCAAAAGTAACCAAATTCTTGTATAACAGTGGGTTGCTCTCATTTTCATTTTAAAATTTCTAAAATATTTAAAAAATGTTAGTTTTAATTTTGAAAATATCTTATTTCAAATGTAACAAGAAAAATACATATATTAATTTTGTTCTAAGAGTGTGTGTGTGTGGGGAATATATAAGAATATGCTTTATCCGTATGAAAACAACATACAAATCATGAAATTAAAGCTTTCGGCTTTAAAGAATGTCGAAGGATGTGGTTAAGGAAAATTGTGGGATAGTGTTTTTGTTCTAATTTATTAATTTACTGAAAAATGTATAAATTTTTAGACAACGTTCTGCTGTGACGTTTTGTCCAGTAATCTTTCGCAATTTGTAGTTTTTGTCGTGTACCAGCTTCTGAAATTTCTTAATAAAGCCAATTTAGAATAAGCTGTGGATGGCTGACGAAGTTCGAGGATGACATAATGTGTGGTTGTTTTGTGGAGTCGTGGTTGTAATTCTTTGGGTTTGGAAAGGGCATTTGTTTAATTTGTAGCGTTTGAATAATATAATAATTACGTAAAGTATAAACCGAAAACGACATGAGCGTGAAGATGTATACTAGAAAAATATTAAAAAGTCAGTTAGAAAGTTACTTAAGCTAGGAAATTAAGTTGTGTTGGGTTGAGATTGAGGGAAAGGGAAAAAAGTGTGAATGAGAAACGGACTTAATTAAGCATACTTATCTTCTTTGTCCTTTACCCACTTAGATGCATTGCACTTTACTTTGTCGATTTTGATTTAGAGTACATGGTTTTGAATATATACCTCATTTCAAAGGATCAGTGGATGACAACTTTTAAGCTATCTACCAAAACTCTTTATTTTATGCATGTGCCCTCCTTTTGTTTGGCTTCCTTTGTTTATTTTTCACATGTCACTTTCATTACTTATATTTCTAACTTTTTATGAGTTGTATTGATTGCATAAAGTCCTTTTTTATTGCACATACTTATTTATATGCAAGAAAATTCAGTAAAGCTATAGTTAGGCCGTGTTATAAGTAGAGGATTAAGCTCCATGTGTGTCCATAAACGTCTATTAATATTATTCCAAAAGAAAAGTTCAATAAAGTTAAAGGCAATGTAGTTGTAGGGCTAAAAAAATATTAAAATGATAATATAGCTTATCTTAAAAGTGTATAGACTAGAAACGTACATATACATATGACAAATTTTGAAGATCACATGAACATAATTGAAAATTTGCGAAAAATCAGGAGAACCTGAACGATGTTACGGGGATTTGATTTTACTAGGTGTTATTAACAACGGTAGAAAAATATGCCAGGTAAAAAAATATGGGTCTCTCTGTACTGTATATTATTTGGATGATGATATTTTGACAATTCTTTTTAATAAATTTTTGATAATAAAAGATGTGTCATTATTTTATTGGTCTGTTTGAATTTATGTTTAAAAAAATATTTGAAACGGATCAATTATCAAATATTTGAATTTATTGGTCTGTCATATATGGATTATAAAAAAGAGTTGTTAAAGAAACTTTTTCTATATTATTTATGTAATCAGCGTGTGTTATTATTTCACATAAAACTTACGCTCCATTAAAGTTAGAGTTTTACTCCGCGAAAACACTAAATCTCTTAATTCATTTGTTTTAGTGTATTATAAGAAATGAAAATTTAATTGGAATTAATAAACAACATTTATAGTATTAAGTTTTGTGGTGTTATTTATGGTTGGCCGTATACAAGCTACTAGTGGAATCTTTAACATCAGTTGGTGCTGAAAGAAATAGTTCCACCTCCATCACTAGAGTTTGACTTTGTATAATAAAAACATCAATTATTAATAAGCAATATTAATATAAATTTTTAATAATATTTTGACATAACATATATATTATTAGATTTAAAATATGTCAATACAATAATAAATTAATAAAGAAATAACATATATATTATATCAAATTATTGTAAAAAAAATTGGTATAAAAGATATCTTTTTCCATTATTAATATCATTCACGTAAAACTTATTAAACTCAAATCAAGTAAAAGAGTATACTTACAACTCCCTTTTAAAAGCCGGTCCTTAACAATACTTGTCATTTATTATAATTTTATTTTTAATAAAACGAGTACTGAAGTAGTTGGCTTTTTAAGAGTTGTAAAAATATATTTTTTCTAAAGTTAAAATGCTTGGATTTTTTAAGAGTTTTTAATTTTTGAAGTATCTTTTTATTTTGGATATAACTATTTTTAAAATAATTTTATACTAAATTGGACAAATAATTGGTTTTACTTTTTAAAATAATTTTATATTAAAACAATTTAATAATATGAATATTTGAATTAAAAGATATACTTTTAAATTGATGTCTTCCTTTGTTTTTTTTTTTTTGGCACAAAACAAAAACAATATTGACAGTGAATTTTCAGGTGCTGGAATATTTGGCCACCTCTCAGACTCTTCCCTGGGGAGAAAAGGCTCTCTCACAGTGGTCTGCGCCCTTAACACTCTCTTTGGCTGCTTAACAGCACTGTCCCCCAACTACTGGATCTACGCACTCCTCCGCCTCCTCACCGGCTTCAGCAGCGGCGGCGTTGGCCTCACTGCCTTCGTCCTAGCCACCGAACCTATCGGTCCGACGAAGCGCGGCACTGCGGGCATGTCCACCTTCTACTTCTTCTCCGGCGGCATTGCAGTTCTTTCTGGAATCGCTTACATCTTCCAATCATGGCGCTATCTCTATATAGCTTCCTCTATCCCCTCCTTCCTTTACATCATTCTTGTCCTACCCTTTATCTCTGAGTCCCCAAGATGGTACCTTGTTCGCGGGAAAGTAACCGAAGCCATGAAGCTCATGTCCACCATTGCTTCTTCCAACGGGAAAAACCTTCCCGATGGTGTTTTCCTCGCTCTAGACGATGAAGCATCGTCCACAAAAACCCAAGAATCAGGTCATGACATAACCTTGATGGCATACAAAAACGAAAACTTGGAAAACAAAGACGCGCTGGTGGGATCCATCGTAGACGTGATTCGTTCTCCCATCACTCGTGTGAGGTTGTTCTTAGCGGTGGCTCTTAACTTCTTAGGCTCCGTTGTCTACTACGGGCTTAGTTTAAACGTTATGAACCTCGAAACCAACCTTTACCTGAACGTGATGTTGAACTCCGTAGCTGAGATGCCGGCGTTTACGATAACGGCGGTGCTTTTGGACAGGTTTGGACGAAAGCCATTGACGGTGGCGACAATGTGGTTCAGCGGGTTGTTTTGTTTGATAGGGAGTTTGATTGGCAACGTCGGAGCGTGGAAGGTGGTGAGAATGGTGTGTGGTGTTTTGGGGATATTTGGGATGGCCGGGACTTATAATTTGTTGTTTATTTACACGGCGGAGCTGTTTCCGACCGTGGTGAGGAACGCCGCGCTTGGATGCAGCACGCAGGCAGCGCAAATGGGAGCGATACTGGCGCCGTTTGTGGTGGTTTTGGGTGGGTGGCTGCCGTTTGCGGTGTTTGCAGCATGTGGAATAGTGGGAGGAATGTTTGCGTTTTATCTTCCAGAGACGATGAATCAACCTCTCTATGATACATTCACAGGAATGGAAGCAGGACTTGCTTGATGTAAATTATTGCTGATCTCATTATACATGTTTAGGTCTTATCATTTGCTCTTTGTTGCTGTATGGATCCTTTAATTTCTATTTTGATTTTGTTAAATGTTGTAGAGTGAAAAAGTAGCGCGTATTTATATAGATTTGAGGATTGAAGAACACCAACCATAGCAAGAATTAACTTAACGCGTAGCATACCGATCCGTGTCATACGAATCAAGGTACCGAATTGACCAGACGATCGGTCATGGTCATACTAATCAATCAAGACGATGATTATTTATGGAAGTTATCAAGCACTTGATAACTAATTAACGACTGAGATTGTTTTATATTAATGGTTAATTAATAGGTTTGGTTGTTCCAAATCCTATAAATAGGTATTAATGTTTAGGTAAAGATATTTTTTTTCTAAACTAATTAAAAGGAGACTTCTTCGAAAAACATGTCTGACTTGAGCCTCATAATATTTACTGCAGGTTAACCACCGATCCGTCAACGATTTGAGGATAAGCTTGGACGACCAAGGTATAGAGCAAAGAAGTATATTGGACGACCGAAGTGGAATGAGATGAGAGCGGACGATCGACCTCGGATCCTTTCAACTGAAAAATTTTGGCGCCTACCGTAGGGTCTGAGGATAGCAAAGAAAGCCTAGTTAAGACCACGATGGCGGAGCAACTTGATCAGTTGGGTGTGCTTCAGGAGATGCAGATGCATGAGCTGAGGGTAGAAATAACAGTTTTGAGGGCTGAGCGTGCTATTGGACAATGGGAGCAGTCGATCCAACCGCCGATGATGTCGACGCAGGGGCCTGTAGCTGAGAACGCTCAAACAGTGCAGGCGGAGAACAGGGGCCAAGAGGCGACCAGTGCATTGGTTAGGACGATTCAAGAGGTCCGACCCAACCAGTTGGTTTGTCCCTATCAAGCTGAGGGACTTCATTCGTTCACAGCAGGTAGCAATTAATACCTGAAAACAAAATGTCCCCCCGAAGGAAAAGTATGATGGGTAGACTGATCCTGATGAATGTAAGACCCAAAAAAAAAAAGATATTTACATATATATATGAATTGGTGTAATGTTGAAAAACTTATTAGAAAGGGGTTTGTGGTCATGTATTCAAGTTTTACCTTAGGTATTTTTCTTAACTCCTTGTTATCATTTTTTTGTTGTGAATGGAAGACATGTAGGACACATGTAATGAATGAAAAATAGAAAGTTTGATGGAATTTGATCATTGAACAAGTAAATGGCATAAGTGGTGGGTATGTTTTAATGTTTTATATTGCATTATTACTTGGTTTCTAGAAAGAAGAAATGATGACTAAATAGATTAGTATTTGTTTTGTTTGTTTCAAATTTATTTTGGTGCACTAGAAGATAGTATTTGGACTCCTTATTAGCTTGTGTTAAATTGATTTTGGCTTGTTGTTAGAGAGAAAAAATATAAATGATTGGTCTTGATTATGATTGAGTGGAAAAGAAAAGTTGGCCATTGTAGTCAAGTTCCCTAACATTTTCCTAAAAGACAAAATTGGTGCTTAGTAGGAATTATGAAAGTAGATATGGTATTAGTTTAAAAGGGATATTCAAATCACCTTAAGTAGAGTAATTACATAAGGTTGAAAAAAGAAGAAGAAGAAGAAGAAGAGAGAGCTTGGTTCTTTCCTAACAACCCTAAAAGAAAAAAAAAATTAGTGTTTGTGAGAGTAGAAGAAAAGTCTCTATTCTACTTCCTTAGAGGTGTGTTGAAGAAGAACCAAGAGGTGTGGAGGAATCTTGAAATTACAACAAGAGGGGAGGAGCTTTTGTCACCAAGAAATCCTTAAAGATTTCTAGAAACTAGAGGTAAGGGGAGTTACCTAGAATTGTCATGATTCATTGAGTTTTGTTGAATGATGGGAAGGGATATATGTTTGTAGGGGAAGCTAAGCCTTATATAAAATATGATAATTGTATATTTCATGATCATATATCTGAATATGAGTATATTGGAATTTAGTATTGGTAGCTACTTACCTAATTTTGTGGGATTTAGTTTCCATATCCATGATTTCATTGTTTCTATATTTTCGAGTTACCTCGGTAAAATGTTCATATTTCCTTAATTCACCGTTAGATTAAGCTCAAATTTTGATATATGACTTCTAAGATATGTTATTTCGATTTGACCGTTCAGATTTGGGATTAGAATTATGTACCGAGAGGAGTTAATTTCGTAATTGTGAATAGATACATCACCACTTTAATTCTGCTACTAAGTTCCCTTGATAAAACATAAAGTTCTCCCTAGTGAACTGTTAGATTGATCTGCAATTTTGATATATGGACCATAAGGGATATTGAATTCTTTTTACCGTTCAGATTACAATTTGGAGAACTGTAATTAGAGGAATAAATTTCACATGTTGGATTAATTACTGATCAACCGATTTTCTGCTACTAAGCCCCCTCGATAAAACATAAATTATAGTCAAGTTAACCGTTGGATTGATCTAGAATTTTGATATATGGTTTCTAAGGCATATGGTTTGAATTTGACCGTTAGGATTATCAATCTAATGTCCCAAGTAAGAGATAGGGATTTCGTAGTTTGATATGATGTTCAGCTTAGTTCTACCTCTAAACCATCTAAGGAAAACTTTTACTGCAGTTATTATAGTTGTCCAAAAATTATGATTCTGGTGCCCCAAGAAATATTTTTAATTCTAGAATCCAATAAAACAAGAATTAACTAATTCGGAGTTCTGTGGAGAGAGTTATGAGTAAAATAATGATCAAAGGTCAAAGCTGAAAATACCAGAACTTGAGTAAATTTACGAATTTTAACAATTTTACTGCAGTTAGTATAGTTGTCCAAAAATTATGATTCTGGTGCCCCAAGAAAGATTTTTAATTCTAGAATCCAATAAAACAAGAATTAACTAATTCGGAGTTCTGTGGAGAGAGTTATGAATAAAACACTGATCAAAGGTCAAAGCTGAAAATACGAGAACGTGAGTAAATTTACGAGTTTTAACAATTTTACTGCAGTTAGTATAGTTGTCAAAAAATTATGATTCTGGTGCCCCAAGAAAGATGTTTAAGGCTAGAATCCAATAAAACAAGAATTAACTAATTTGAAGTTCTGTAGAGAGAGTTATGAATAAAACAATAAGCAAAGGTCAAAGCTGAAAATACCAGAAGTAACTAAGAGAGAATTGTTGATTTCTTTTGTTTGGTGTTATGTTAAACAATTATTGAGAATTGTTTTTTTTATATATTGCTTAATTTGTTATTGGTTTATTTATACATATTATTGAGAATGTGTATGAATTCGTGATTGAGCACGGTTATTTGTTTGTGTCGTGTACGTTAACTATGTCAGTTATTAGTAACTTCGTCAGACGTGTCAGCAATTAAATGCTATTTGAGTCTCGCATGAGACTGAGATTCGAGTGTCACCTCCCTCTGCGCGGGGAGGTGGATATCTCGCCCAATGACTTCGGCTCGTGTTGAGTATAGTGCACTGTTGCGCGTAGTATCAGTGTTTTTACTCGTTAGTCCTTGAGGAGTCGGGGAGATAGGTCGGAAGTCGCGATGGAAGACGGCTCGAATCGTCTGTTATTGAGAACAGGTTACGATGACGAAATACAAGGAACCGACATTAGTTTACGAAATGTTTGTCGTCGATGACATGTCTCACATTTGTTACATCATGTATCTCATTTTAGTCGGTGTATAAAGTGTGTATGATGCATTGTTTTTGTGATAATACTGGTTACTCACCTTTGCATGTTGTGGTTGTGGTTTCCACCTACGATGATCGTACTTGTACGGGAGTAAATGATATTGCACATAAAACTGGCATGGAATAGCTCGACGAGAGAGAGAGAGAGAGATGGGAAATAAAATTTGCTGGGGTTTTTATAATGGATTCGTATTTAAGTATGTTTGATTTGTGTTAATTTGAAGAACATATAAGATTTGGTTTGTTGTAATGTATGAACTTATGATGTGTGTATGGTTTGCTTCTCTATCTTAATGTATAAAAAAAAAAATTATTTCATAAAATCGTACCCCATGACCCAAAATTTTTATATATATACTATTTTATTAGGGGTGTTACAATGAACACCTTCGGTCTTTTGTTATTTGCATTGACTCCGCCATAGTTATTTGCATTGACTCTGATTTCTTTTGCTTCTCTTTCTCCTCTTTTTCTCTTCTTGTTACCTATCTCACTTAATTTATATAAAAAGTCTTATTAGATTTGGTGAAAAATTTATAGTTTTTTTTATGGATGAATTTACTTTTTTTTATGGATGAATTTACTGACGAAAGAATAATAAATTATGGATGAATTCTTCGGACAAATATTAAGACATATAATTATCGATGAATTTTACAAAAAATGGTCAAAACCCAAAACAGAAAAATTTTTATCAATAAAATTTGCCAATAGATACATTAGTAACCGACACTAGTGCAAAAACGCTGTTTAACGTCACCCATTACACGTCGGTTTGCGTGTAATCCGACGTAAAGGAACGGACGGTGGCATTATCGTAAATAGCTGGTAAAAGAGACGTCGGTTTTATCCGCAAGCCGACGTCTATTAATATCAAGACGTCAGACCTGCAACTCTCCGACGTCTACTGAGCTGCATTTAATGCGTTTCACCTAATTCTCAGGCGCTTCGACGTCGAGTAGACCAAATCCAACCTCTGTTAGGCGAGAAATGGCAAAAATCTTCAATGTTAACGTCGGCTTTCGGGGGCCCGATGTAAGACCTGTAGAAAATGAAAGTAAAAGAAATAATATTTTTATTTATTTATATTAAGATAATTTATTGTGATTGTGCTTTTGTGAGTTAAAAGTGTTGAAGAAGTAGAAAAAAAAATTAATTGTAACTGTTTTGATTAATCTTGAAAATGTGTGAAATATATTAATTAGTAATATTTGTAGTAAAATAACAATGAAAATGAAATTGGACTGTTGGTTGTTTGATGGTCGCCTCTGGATGCCTTTCTCAAGGTCATGTGTTCGAATTTTTGGAGGGGCATATGTTGTTTTTCCTTTTATCATTGATAAACGTGGGACCCACAAAAGAAGAGAGAGAAGGAGTTTGACTGGAGAATTAATTGCAGAAAGAGAAAAGCTTGGGAAGAATTAATTTCAGAGAGAGAAAATACTATAAAGCTACGTAAATGACTTTTAATTTTGAAGAGAGAGAGAAAGTGGTGGATTGATGAGAGTTTTTATTTGGATACAGTGGTTGTTTATATTTTCATGCATGAACGTGTTGCAGTGGGAGGGTTTCCACTATGTGTTGTATTAGGAGGAGTTATTCGTTTTATTTTTTTTGTAAAGTGGGAAATCTTAGTTAGTGGAGGAGTTAATGGGATAATTGGACATCTAGTAAGGGTTAGAGTCCAAGTGTTGGGGCCCAGTTGTGAGAAGAATTACGGATGGTTAGGTTAGGATTGAAAGGACAACACCGTAGCCACTTGAGAGAGGAAAAAAAAAAAAAAAACCCTAGAACTCATCGATACCTAACCTTTGAGCGTTTGAGAAGAGAGGGATTTATTTTAGGTTTGGATTTGCATCTGAATGTAAGAAAGGGGAAGAACGTGAGGAAGAGACGCTGCCGCGGGAAGGAGAAGCACTGTCACGAGGAAAAAGAAAGCTTCTAGGCAACTTTGGAGTCGGAGGTTTAAATCCAGAAAGGTAAGGGGAGCTTACTCTGCTTGTTTGGTTTGGATGTTTTAATGTATGATATCCATGATTGTTTGCATGAATGTTGTGATGGATGTATCGTTGCTATTTTGAGAGTTTCGGTTAATCTTTCTATGGGTCTTGTTCAGTTTTATTGGGTTCCTTGGAGAAGGGTTTCGTGAGCCACATGATAGGATGGGTGTATGTGGAGTACATCTTGACCTCTTGGTAGTAACTTGGATGTATTCATATGCATAAATGCTGGTTTGGGGTACATAATATGCACTGTTTTCATTAGTTGAATAGAGTTCGTTGCTTGTGCGTTAATTTGGAATATTCGTGTAACCTTGAGATGTTGGGTTTGAATTTAAGCTCTCGGTAATAGTTTCTTTGGGGTTAGTATGGTCTTGGTTGGTGATTGTCATGTTAAATGATAATAGGATAAAGTGGGTTAATAGTTATTTTATAAGTTAAATACATGCAAGTCATGTACGTAAATGGGAAAAGAACTGGGACGTGAAGAGTGTAAGAGAATTTAGGTGTAATTGTAAGGAAAGAAGTAAAGAGGTGAGAAGGTGAGGTCCATGGGGTATATTAAATATTTAATTGGGATGATGTATGAAGAAGAGAGTTACGTAAGTGTAGAAGATGGGAGAGGTTAAGTGAGTGGAGTTTGGTGAAACTGTGGGGCCCACATGAGTGGTTAAAATGTAATAGAATAAAAGTAGGGAAAGTGGTGGAAGTTTTACGTAAGAGTTTATAGGATGGGTTTAGTAAAATGGATGAACCATCTTGGGACTACTTGGTATATATAACTTTGTTTAATATTTTGAATATAAAGTGGGGTCCATTTGGGTAGGTGAAAGAGTTTTTGGTGGGACTTAGAAAAATAGAGGTGTGTATTTAGTAAATGGTTAACTATTTTATTTTGGATTAATTTATCATTATTTTGTGGTTGATTAATGATTATTTTGAGAATGTTGGGTATATGTGAATACTATTGGGTGGTTGTGTGAGTATGAAGATGATTATCTCTTGTGAGGTTGGATTTATGTTTATGTGATGCTCGGTGAAGCTTCTGAAAGAGTGGTGGAAGTAGCACCGGTACTTGTCCGGTGAAGTTCTCTAAGAATAGAGTGGTGAGGGGTGTATACTTGTCCGGTGAAGCCCAAGAGGGTGGTGGAAAGCATATACTTGCCCGGGAAAGCTCTAAGAGAGTGGTGGGAAGTGGTGTACTTGCCGGTGAAGCCTTTCAGAGAGTGGTGGGAAATGTCTTTGTGTAATGGTGTCGTAAAATGCACCTGCCCGGTGAAACTCTTCAAGAGAGTGGTGGGAGGTGACACTCGATGTGGTGTTGTATATGAGTAACTGGTAGTGATTTAATGTATAGTAAATGGTTTCAAATAAATTGGGGCATGTGTGAATTGATTACTTTGACGAAATCATTTTGTGGTTATATGCTGGTGACTTGAAAGTTTGGTAGTGCAGATGCCAGTGACTTGGTGTGTTGCGAGGTGAAGATGTGTGAGAGTATATGATGATATGTATTATTCGATAATCTTATTCTAAGTTGATGTTTAATACTTATGTATGTTTATATGATATATTTTCATAAGCTCACCCTTGCATGTTTGTGATTGTGGTTTTCCACCTGCGATGATCGTACTTGTACGGGAGTAGATACTGTTATAGTTATAGCTAAAGCGGAGTAAGCGGCGAGATACAGGGGAGAACTGTGGGATTTTAATTTCATTGTTAATATTTTTGTAATGGAATTTTATGAATGCTCTATAATTGTATTTGGTTTTAGAAGCTTTTATTTAAATTGTATTTCGAAATAGTATCAGAGTTAAATTTTAAAAGTTTTGTAACCCATGACATTTAAAAAAAAAAAATCTGGGGTGTTACACTCGACGTCTATTATACATGTAATAATTATTTTTACAAATCTCGAGGGCCGAAGACGTCGGCTATTGAGGGCCCCGACGTGTATGTTATTATAGATGTCGGAGCCCCATACCAACTGTCGTAAACATCCCTGACAGGATATCAAACGCCAATCGGTTCAGTTCTATAGACGTCAGTTCCCCCTTACAGAAATCGACGTCTCATGGGAATTCAAAAGTCAGTTTTAAAATGTTCATGTGGACGTCACATTAGTAGGATAACCGACGTCTATAGACGTCAGATACTTCAGAATAATCGACGCCCAATTCCATTTTAAATACACTACAACTCTTCGCGGCATTCAGTTTCTGATATCGGTTGTCTTCCTTTTCTCATTTTTCTCTTGCCACACTTGTTCTTTTCCTCTCTTTTCGGTATTCTATTGTTGTTTCTCGTCTTCCTCCTCTCCTTTTCATCTCTTGCATCCCAGGTGCGTGGTTTTTTTTTATGCTCACCATTTAAACTTTGTTTCGTCTTTCATAGATTATCTTGTCGTTCAATTGATGAAAATTTTCTTTCTTTGTGTTGTGTTTTAGTGCAGTTTTGATCTTCTCTTTGGGTAACATAGTACAACATTCTCCCTTTGCTAGTTTCATCACAAGAAGAGTGGCGACTTTTGAGTTTTCTATGGCTTCTCGACCCAAAATAGAACTTGGGTCGTTGTCTAGTTCTCGTGTCACCGTAATTATTTTCTTTTGCGGTTGAATAATGGGAAGTAGCCATGGACCCAGGTTCGGTTTTGGGTTGAAATGTCATAGGAGATTCAAAAGACGCAAGCTTTTTTTGTGGGGAAACTAGCGAGAGGAGGATGTTGCACAATGCTACCGAAAGTCTGGATCAAAACTGCACTAAAACACAACGCCTTTGTTAGACGTCGGTTAGTGCCACATCCGACGTCTATAAGGAACATAGACGTCGGTCACTGTCATTTTAAACATCTATATATTCATGTAAACGTCGGTTTTTTACGTAGGTAGATGTCTATATAGAGAAATTAGACGTCGGTGTGGGTATAAGTAGACGTCTATACGGACGTCGGTGGATATCGTGAACCGACGTTTATATTTATGTCAGTTGGGAGGATTTCCGACGTCCCATGGACGTCACCCTTATAGACGTCGATTGTTTAAGTGATGTTATAAGCCCAAATTAACCGACGTTAAACAGCGTTTTTCCACTAGTGCGAAATATTAGGCAATAATCAAATTCTAATTTACTAATGATACTGAAAAGTTTATTACTTACAAATATAATATTTTTATTAGTAATTAAAATTATAAAATATATCAATAATAATGACTTTACGAACTCATTTATTTTTATTGATAAAATTTCATTGATAATTACCAAAATTCTTTTAATGCTTTTATATTTTAGTTAGAATCTATTAAACTAATATTTATTTATTTATTTTTAATATTTAATTTAGTTAATCTTGACCTTATTTATTTTAAATGATTATTTTAGTTCGCTTCCTCATAACGGTATAAACATAAATATTTATATGTAATTTTATGTTTTAACTTTAAAAAAAATTAACTTTGTGTCTATTAAGATGATGTTAATAAGATTCTATCACAAATATTTATTTTATTAAAATAGTTAAAACTAATTACATATATATTTTTATCTTATTTGAGAAAAGAATATATAATCTTTTGCGTCTATTTGAATAAACTAAGTTGACTATGATAATGTCGCAATTTGATTATTCTAATATTTGAAAATTAAATTTATATTTTTTTTGTAAACGGAATTAAATAATAAAAAAATTATTTTTTGTTTTTATTTAAATTTTATGCACTTTAACTTGAAAAAGATTGTTTTTCTATTAGTAGTGATCAAAATGGGTTAAAACTTACGGGCTAACCCGACCGACCACGGTTCAATTAGGTTAGGTTTGAAAAAAAATATAATTCTTTTATACGGACTAATTTTCAACCCGGTCTACTTAGAACCCAACTCACCTGGGTTGAATCTGTGGTGAGCCGGGTTAACCCTCCAACTCACCAAATTTAATTTAATTATTTATTACTTTGTGTTTCAATATTATCAATTAACATTATGTTTTATTTTATTGTAGATGAGATAAAGAAAAAGATGTTTCAAGAGAGTAAATCCATACTAGAAGACTCTAATATTATAAATGGATAAGTGACACAAAAATTATCAATATTAGAAACTTATTTGCTCGCGTTTTGTGCTTGCTTTTGGATGAATTACATTTGGAGTTTAACATCACTTTAGAGTGAAATTTATTTAGATTTGAATTACAAAAACTTTGTAAGCTTTTAGATTTGAAGAAAAAATTGTATTTGAAAAAAAAAGTCAACCCGTTTAACCCATTAACCCGTAGTGGGTCGAGTTGGGATCAAATTTTTTCGACTCGCTAATAAGTGAGTCGTAATGGATTGACTCACTAAATGACCAAGGCTTTGCTTCCTCGACCACCACCCCTTGCTCCTTCCACCTCCCCATTCCTGTTTTATCCCTCCCTCCACCTTCCTATTCCTGTTTTACCCTTGATAACGGTTGAAAAACCGTTATTTTCATATGCTAATTTAGACCAAATTACTCCCTTTACTGCTTAGAATGAGCTTGAAATCAAACAAAACTCAATAAATGAGTCAGTTGAGAGTCAAAAGTTGTTCTTAGCGATATTATGCTTGTTTTGCATTGTTTTGCAGCAATTTTGATGGAAGTGAAGAATGAAGGTGAAGATAAAGGTCTTAGACTTGGGACAGAGGAAGAAAATCAAGAAAAGAAGAGTCTTGGAACCGCCCGGTGGCAAAAATGCACCGCTGGGCAGCCAGATGCGAAGAGTGGCACCCTGGCGGTGACGCCTGGCGGTTTTGCGGTATGAGGCAAACCGCCGTGCGGTGGACCCTAACGCCGGGCGGTAGCACGTTAAGAGGCAAACCGCTGAGTAGCGTAAGTGTGATGTCGGGCGGTTGCCTGTTGGGCTTGGGCCTATTTTCTGTTGCGCTCCTCAGCTATAAATAACTCTGTTGCGATTTCAGTCTCATTCTTTTGACAGAAGAGGGCGGCCAGACCTAATTTCCATTCTCTGGAGAAGATCTCTTGGATGCTTAGGCTCCTTTTCATCCTATTTAGAGTTTGCTCTTCCATTTTTCCATTATTTTCATGAAAATGGTGAACTAAACCCTTTTGTTGTTGGGGGAAACAATGTAATCTTTTGAAACTCTCTTTTATTGAAACTCCTTTTTAATTATATGATTTCCATATGCTTTGATTATTGATTGTTGGGTTCTCATTTGTGCTTAAGGCTTTTATCGTTTAACTCATTCGATAACTGTTGTTTGTCTCTATTGATATGAGAACGCACAGTAATGTCATGAACTGGTGAGAAATTCCTTGATTAATGAAATACCACCTAGGGATAGGGAGGTAGGACGATCAATTGTTTTTTCTTCTGTTCGGTAATGCGTTGCTAGTTACTAGGGGAGGCTAGGGATAACAAGCCGGTAATTAGTAATAGGCTCTTTTCGCCGAGGGATCGGGCTAAGGGTAGGCCAAGAAAGTTTGCATAACAATCAGATAATAAGCAATTTAAACAAGAGGAGTAGATAAGAGAGGGCGGATAAGATGAAATTGTAAACCCCCAACAACTCCATTCATCCATAGCCTTTTTCGTCAATTGAATCAAACACATTGCATGTTTATTTTCTTTCTTTGCATACCATACAATCAATTTTTCTCTCTACAAGTCTTACGATTTTTGTTCACACGAACGATAAGGCCTTTCGAGTCTCTTGGGAAGAACGATATCGGAATCTACCGATTATATTACTTGGAACGATCTGATACGCTTGCCAGTGAGTCAACAACCCTTCAGTACAATTTTATTTTTAGGGTTAATATATTTTAACTTCTACCCACTCAAATCCTCTACATGAATGTGATGGTCTGGTTTATGCTTAACCAACAAGCATTTGTTATTGACAATTATGTTGTTTCTTTCTCTCTTTGATCTCATCACCCAAACAACATAACCATTTTAATGGTTGACCCATGTTTCTATGTTTCATTTTCTTCTGTCTCTCTCTGTTTTTTATGTTTCTTTCCATTGTTGTACCTTTTGAACTTTCTGATTGTTTATCTTATCCATACCAACGTACGAAGAGTTAAACAATCTCACATAAAAAAATGTTGATACATGAGGAAGAAATATATGTCGCAATGTGTGAGAAAAAATATTGTGGAGGATAGTTAATTTTATAAAAAGGTTGACACATTTTATATAATCATTTAAATAAAAAATTAAAATATTTAAATTTTAAAACTTTAAGAGAGGAATTTGATCATTTAAATTTAGAAAATTTTAAATTATAATTAAATAGTAAGAATTTTGAACTTTTGAATTTTTTTTAATTAATTCATGTATACATTTTTCATTTTTTTTATTTCGTTATCGTTTTGAAATTGAGATACAGGTACTTTAACACATTTTACTAACAATAATGAACATTTCTCTCATGTTAACAATCAATTGTGGTTAATTTCCAGATTTATTTTGCAATCATTTTTTTTTACCAACATTAATGATATATGTTTCCATTGATGTCATTTAGAATTTTTTATCAATGTCACAAACACCCCGCATCGCCACACCACGAAAAGCCACACCACCGCACCACGAAACCAAACGGATGTGGAGACAGAAATATGGAGAAGAACCAAACAGATATGGAGAAGGAAAGTAAGAGTTGGGAGATGAGAAGAAACATATCTGGTGAGAGTTGGAGGGGGTGGGAATATGGAAAGAGAGAAAGTGAGACTTGGGAAAGTGGGGGGATGGGGTTGCGGGATCGAAAATAGGTAGGAATTTAGGGTTTCAAAATAAAGTAAATAAATAAGGTTAAAAGAAAAATAGACTACTTTTTGTAATTAAAAAATTTTTGTAGAGGGTTAGGGAGGTGGAGGGAGAAGGGGTGGTGGTGGAGGGAGCAACACCCAATGACCAACCTATAGTGGACCGGGTTGAGTCGGGTTGGATTTGTAGTAAAAATATTCTTACAAAAACTTAAACCGTAATTTCCTAAGGCGTGTAGATCCACTATCCTTAAGGACTTATCTACGGTGTATTGCGCAAGTCTCCTAGGATGCAACAAAAACTTCTCGAAAATATTCAAGGATCACAGAACTAGCAAGAAACTCTGATAGAGTTTATACCCAGGATAATTTTTAAAAGAAGAAGAGAGAATGAAACTAAGAAGAGAGGAGAATGAGAAAGACTGAACTTGTTGTTTTGGAGTGGAGGAAGTGGATCAGGCCCATGACCTAAAATATCTCTTAGAAAATTATTATTTTTAATAACGTTAAAAAGTATATATTTTGCAATATTATATTCAAAATTTATAACAATCTCCCACATATTGCAAAATATATATACAAACAAAAGAGAAAAGAAATTATTTTGGGTTTCACAAGATGTAATGCATCAGAACTGGTATAGCAAGCTATATGAACCAGTCTTAGATCAAGAAATTTAACACACATTGTAGTTGGTATACCAAGCTATATGAACCAAAGACACTTGAGTGTGTTAGAGGTTTATCAATCACAATACACCCCACCATCCTTGTCGTTATCGCTGTGATATGCTTGCTAGGCCATGTGCGTGCCCGGTATTCATGAGTGCTCTAGAGGTCATGCCAAGATCTCATGCAAGCGGCCCCACTTGACAATCATATAGGTGATTTCATCAAGTGTATGCTGCAAATCATACACCACCCATAAGGGATATGAAAATCATTAAAAACTTTGTTTAAACTAAAATTCTTTCACCACATAGAATTTTAATAAAAAAGTTTAGCCTCTCAATAACTGTTGGGGCAAATCGGCAAGTGTACCGAGTCGCACAAGTAATATAAAATGTTAAGACCAAGTATCGTATCCCAGAGGACTCTCAGTGCTGAACAGTTGTGTGACAACAAGATTAATTAAGACTTAAAATAAAAAGAGATCATGGGTTTGTATTGCAAAGAAAATAAAATAAAGCAAAATAAAATTGATCAGTGATAAAAGAGCACAAAGATGAATGGAGGTTGATTTATATGAGATGGATATGTTGTTGGGGTTAGACTTCACCAAGTTCCCTCTCATGTATATAATAACTCTTATTTATTCATTAATGCCAACGTCCCTCACTAAAACACTTAAACTCGATGTCTCGGTAAATAAGTCTGTCCCTAATTACCAATTCATACAATTCCTAGCATTCCTGGTAAAAAGATGTGAAGATCAAGAGGTTAAGACAACTAAGACCCATACCCTCGTGTCTGAGCAATATAACCCTTAGGAGTAATTTAACAAGGACCTGAATTGAAAGGAACCTGTCGAGACTCATGCAAATCACAGATCATGCTATTGTATAAGCAAGCAATAAGAACAGATAAATTACTCTAACAGTTAATGAAAAAGCATATGGAATTAAGAATCAATTCAAATACATGAAAGTTCACAAGGTTACATCATTCCCCAACAACAAATAGAAATTAGTTCCCCATAGACATGGGGGAATCTATGAACAATGGAAGAAAAGAAAGAATGAAAAGACTAAGAATTTGCTAGGAGTGTATTATTATGCTCTCTTCTGTCAGGGATGCAAAACCTATAGCCCCAGGATCCTTTAAATAGTGCCAGAAGTGTCCCAGAGTGCGGCCCGGTCCAAAAGAATCAAATCAGAGCATAATCAGGGCCCGATCCACGTGAAATCACGCTCAAGCGTCGCAGGGAGCTGCCCAAGCGTGAATTAAGGGTCATGTGAGGCTTGGGCGCCAGTTTTGGACGCCTAGGCTTCGGGCGTCCATCGCCCGAGCGTCGAGTCCGACGCCCGGGCGACTAGCGGTGATTTCAGCTTCGTTGTTTCTCGTTCCTATCGCCTGGGCTTCGGGTTTCCTCCCTTCTTGGTGCCTTTTTGACCCCTTTTGAGCTCTATCTTCTTGGCTTTTCACTTCCTCTTCAAGTATTGCTTCAATTCCTGTCAAAACAAGGGGAATTTGTTAGAAATCAGTTAAAATCAACCTCAACTCTCTTGTTCACACAATTAATTGAAAACAAATGAGTCCAAGCAAGTTTCTAAGTGAAAAAGGGTGATTTTAGTATCAAAATCACATGGCAAATAACGGTGTTTCAACCCGTTATCAATAATGCAGTCTTTAACACTTTCACACACACCATAGGAAGGGACATAATTGATTAAAATCAATTTAGTGCTATCAGAACTAACAAGTGACTTGTTTTTACCCATATGAACCTTATTCATGGGATCTCCAATCACAAAGGTTATGTTACTATCACTTGTTTGTTTGCAGTGGCTTAAGTCTCATTCCCCTCGATGTTTCTAAAATCATATTTCTTCCCAAGGGTTTTGTCAGAGGATATGCTAGATTCCGTTCTAACTTCACATATTTCAATGGAAATAATTCCACTCTTTAGCATCTGCTTCACCAAATTATGTCTCAATTGTATATGTCTATTCTTTTCATTGTAATTCTTCTTTTTAACTATAGCTATTGCTGATTGGCAATCACAGTGTATTGACACTGATGATATTGGAATCATTCCTAGTGGAATGTTTGCTAAGAAGTTTTTCAACCACCCAGCCTCACTACCAGCCATCTTAAGAGTGACAATCTCATATTCCATTGTTGATCATACAATAGTTGTTTGTCTGGCTGATTTCCATGTAATCACACCACCTCCAAGTGTGAATACATAACCACTAGTGGATTTTGCCTCATCTGAATCAAAGATCCAGTTAACATCACTGTGTCCTTCTAGGACAACAGGAAATCCACTATATTCAATGACATAATCCATCGAACCTCTTAATTATTTCATAAGCCTAGAAAGTGCACCCTAGTGTTCTTGATTTGGACATTGAGTGTACATACTCAGTCTCCCTACTACATAAGTAATATCAGGTCTAGAAAAGCTCATCAAGTGCAGTAGGCTCCCAATTATTTGGACATATTGAGGCTAAGATAATGATTCTCCTTTATTTTTCATTAATTTAGAATTAGCATCATAATACTCAAACTTCTTAAGAAGTTTCTCAATATATTGTTCTGGACAGCACTACACCTATTATTCCCCTAGTTAAGTTTGAATTTCACTTATACTAATTGAGTTAAATTTTAACACTTATTCTTATTAAAATATAAAACCATAAAAGACAATAAGATATAATAAATTTCAATTTTTTAAATATTTTTGTAAGTGATATATTTCTAAAGTTTGTTGCATGTAAATAATATATTTTAATGTTTTTCTATAATATTTATCGTTACGTCATGTATTTAAGAATAATGATACTTTTATAGATATTAAAAAATATTGTTTAATTATAAACCACACAAGTTTCTCTAAGATTATGAAAATGTAAATGATATTGACATACATGAAGAGAAATTGCTAAAACAATTAACATTTTTTAAAAAACAAAAAATCATAATTTCTAAATTATTGTTAGCTTTTGAAAAATCAGTTTATGTATCGATTTTGGCATTCCATATGAATTATCATAATAGTCTAAAAAGTTGTTTTTTTTCTTTTAACAGCAATAACAAATATAAGAGAGGCAATAGGTTTGCCTCATCCCAACCCTTGTACAAAAGCAGAAGAAAAGAGATGAAGAAAAAAAAAACATGGATAAACTTTCTCATGTGAATCTTTTTCTACAATCTCAATTAAAATAAATATCTCAAATAGATGTTAACAACATACACCTCATTAAACAAACACGCAACGTAATTTTTGATGGTTGAAAAATAAGTAAAATACATAATTGAACAAGATAACAAGAAATTTAACATGAAGACATTGTGTTTGTGTATCTCCTCTTATCAAGAACCTACACTAGGTGAACACTTACAAACAGTAGAAAGAAGGTGTTGTTTTCTAACAACCTTTAAGTATTAATGAAACCTCAAAAAGTCATTTGAACAACATAGTCTATGTTTTGCCTGTTTTAAAGAGATAGTATGGATGGAAAATATGACATAAATACCAATCTTAAATAAAAAAAAGTTATTGTTGGATACTTATTTGTGATCCAAACCCATGCTCTAATTCAGGTTAACACATAAAAACCTCTTTCGCATCAACTATTACATTTCTAAACAACTTTTCATTTCTATTAGTCACCCACATACTTCACCAAACTTGATTACATTTGTTACTAAATCCTATTAGTTCAAACTGACTAAAATGTATTTATGCATTATTGTGATAAACAAAAGGTCATTCTATTCAAGAGCCAGAGATATGTCAAATATGTGCTGTCAAATTGTAGTTAAAACTGAGATGACTCAGTATTATCACATAGAACACATGTGCTACTTCCCAAAAGTATTCTCATACTAAGTAAATTATCTTTTTTGACCACTTTATTAATTAGTAGTCTCCATACCAAAAAATGGAAAAACGTTGGTCCCTACACCTCACCTGAAACACCTGCATCTTCTAATTTACAATCTTACCCTTCATTTAAGAATAATTTGAAAAAAAAAGTACAATGATAGTTTAATGATTAATACTTAATTAAATAAGTAATTTAATAAATATAAATTTAAAAATAAATAAAATAAAATAAAACAAAAAATATACATAATAAATAATATATAAAAAATTTAAAATTATAGAAAAAACAACAAATTCAAAAATAATTAACAAACAAATCAAAACATATCCAAAACCATATTAAATATTATTTAACATAAAAACGTAACATAAAATTTAAAATTACAGAATATATAAATATAAAATATTAAAAATAATGAGTATACCAATAGATTAAATATATGTTTTGATCTTCATATTTGTGTCCAATTCTCATTTTGGTCCTCATGTTTTTTTTTGTCCCAATCCCAATATTTGTTAATTTGAGACAATCAAGCCCTCTCCGTTAACTTTCCACTGACGCCATCTAACTGTGTTGAGTTGTTTAGGGGTTAATTGGTCATTTTAAGTGATTCCATTACATGGAATTTATATTTTAAAAAATAATAGTTTATGACAGGGATATTTGTATAAAATGATTTAACTTAAGTTGCATTAGGGGATTTTAGATTTCAATATGGTGAGCTAGGGATTTAAGTCGGGGAGTGAGTGAAAATTAGGGATTGCATTTGGAAAGAAGAAGAAGCAGACGAAGACAATCATCACGCTGAGGGCTTTGAAGGAGGGATCAAATTTACGTCAGTTAAGGTTAGTTCCATTTGTGCTATCAGTTAGGGATTTCGACCCAATTTTGTTGGTGTATGTTTATAACATGTATGACCTATGTTGTTACTCTGTTTTTCTGTGAATGGGATCTTAGTTTTGTATGTTATTGTATGATGGGACCTGATTTTGCATGTTTAAATGTGTACTACGGACATTGTGGTCCAAACATTTCATTTATCAAATAGTATAGAAAAGTAGTAGTCCCCTTGTCGGTCTCACTATTTCCCTAGTGGGGATGACTGTTTCCCTAGTGGGATCTTAGTTTGTTCCACTGTCCCCTTTATGTGTGAGTGTTTCCTTACTAATTAGGGAGTGTAATAATAAATTATTTCACCCATTACGTACAGGTGTTTAAATCTTGTGCTTCATAGGTAAAATACCATGGCTGATGAATGTATTAAAGTTTTGGTCCACCATATTGGCCATTTTGTTACATTAGATAATGGAAATTTAATATTTGATGGAGAGATAGCAGAATGGTCAGTCAATCCAGACCTTTGGAGCTATTTTGGAATATTAGCTTCAATTAAAGTCTTAGGTCACGTGCACATAAAAGAACTTTGGTACAGTTTAGGAGGTGCTTCAGTAGTGCCAGATAGGTTAGAATTATTGACTGATGATAGGGGTGTCATGCATATGCTGAATATTGCAAGGTTAAATGATGAAGTTCATTTGTACGTGGTTCATAATACCATGGAACCAGACATAATTGAAATGATTGATTGGGCTGAAGTACATGATGTTCATGATTTTGAGCTACAGGATGTACATGAAGATGACGATGAGGATGAGGGTGGACATGATGGTGATGATGAGGTTGGACAAGATGTTGGTGATGAATACGAAGATGAAGATGAAAATATAGATGACTCTACTAGTGAAGTGATAAGTGTGAAAATGAGTTATTTTTACACTTATAAATGATCTCAATTTTGTAATTATTCATGTTATTACTTAGTGAAAAGTTTTAATAGAAAGTAGATTGTGTCTTAAATTATTGTTCAGGAAAAGATGTATAAATGGGAAGTTGTCAGCCAATTCTCGCAGAGCAGAAGCAAAAATTTGCAGAGCCAGGAAAAATAATTCGCATAGTGCACCAATATTTGTGTGCTGAGCGAATTATACAAGTTAAAAAGAGGTTCAATTTTTTTTAATTCGCATAGCGCACCAGACTGTTCGCTCAGCGAATCATGGCAGTTGCGTGCTTAAATTTAAATTAATTCGCATAGCAAATAAACTCTTGTGCGCTAAGCGAATTAGTGAATTTAAGTGGTTTTTTAAAAGACGTGACAAACATGCAGAAACTATCTTCGGACACACGGAAAAAGTTAGAGAACTGCTCTGGAGAAGTTCAGGAGACCATCAGAAGACTCTCTCAAGACATCAAGACTGCACATTATGCAAGGAATTGCTGAAATGAGTATGTTTGTGATGTCTAGGATAGGCTAAATTTCTGTTCGTTGGAATTGATTGTAATGGCTGACAATTGATGTAATTTTCTTGTTCAATATAAGTTGTGCTCATATGCTTTTCTTGTTTTACTTGTCATTATACGGAAGTATGATTTATTTAATATATTCAAATTGTACTGGGAAGTAAATTTGAGTATGAACGTAAGAAAAGCAACCAGAAGGAACGATGCTAGGAGTAGTTTCAATTCTTCTGGTCATTTGTAAACATCAGATCTTAATGCAAAGTTTATGTTTAATTAATTAAGGAATTAATAATTGATCATAATTCTTTAGAACTTGTTTTAAGGGATTAAACCAAGATATTGTGATGTTAATGTTTGAACGCAAATTATATTGTTCAGATAAGTTACTGTAATGTTAGCCTGAACTCAATTCCAACGAAGCTTTCTTCCAAATTTAATTTTCAAATTTTAATATTCTGTTAATTTCTTATTTTCAGTTCACTGATTCAAATTATCCTTTTTTGTTAAATTGATTTTGATAAATAATTTAATTGAACAACTTAACTCAAATTCCCTGAGGAGAACGATACTTTTCTTATCACTGTAATACTTGTAACGATTTGGTATACTTGCCAAAAAGTTATCATGAAGAAAGTAAAAGTCTAGTTGATGTGAGGGTTGAATGTGACATAGGGACTTCTAAAGGACAACCTTGCAGTCCAGAAGGTGAATGTTCAATGACAAATGATAGTGATGCAGTAGATGATGTTCGTGGCTTGTCTGACATTGAGTGCGTGTCAGATAAGTTGGATAGTGGTCCAGACAGTGAGGATGATGATGTTACCATTCCCAAAACTTTGTTTCCCACATTTATTATGCCTAAAAGTTTGGGGGAATATAAATGGGAAGTAGGAACTTATTTCACTGACAAAAAGGAATTCACTGATGCAATTAGGACATGTGCACTGAGTAATGGCAGAAATTTAAAATTGATTAAGAATGACAAGAAGAGGGTTACTGTAAAATGTTTGGGGGCTAATGGTAAATGCAAATGGTATGCTTATTATGCGTATATGTGTCTTGAGAAGTCCTGGCAGTTAAGAAAAGTTATTGATGATCACACCTACAGTAGAGATTTCAATGTGAAGTTAATAACTACCAAATGGTTGAGTGAAAGGATGGAAAAGACTATCAGAGAGAACCCTAATATTAAGGTGAGATGATCATAGACGGGGCAACAATGAAGAGCTTTTAGAGTGACAAAAAGAATAAAAAAGAACAGTGTAGGTTTCATGGGCTTGTATTTTGCCTCTTTTACTTTCATTTCATTTCTAGTGAGGAAACGTTTATAAACTCTTCATTTTCCTGTAGTACAAGAAATGTGGGACTTCACATAGCTTGAACTTAAAAGAAAAGAAGAGTAATTCGTTTTCCATAGCTTGTAGTACTAGATAGCATAGCTAGCTTTCATATTTTGAACTATAGGAGAACTAGTTGCCTTATAAACCCTTTGGAGTGGAGAGAATTGAGCAATGTGGGACTCAAAAGTCCCTAGAAGACCTGCAGCAGCTGCTGGACAGACTTAACTTTCAAAAGTCCCACATCTCCTAGATCTTGCATCCTAGCTCACTCCAAAGGTTATATAATAAGGCTTAGGGGTATCCTTTTTGTACCTTACTTTGAATTGAATTGAATTTGAGTTGATTTGCACTTTTGCAATCTTCTTTGAGATAGAATTCTGTCTCTAAAGTCCCAAATTTGGACAGACCTTATCTTGCTCAAGCAAGTGGCGGTCCCCCTCTTGATGCTTAAATTGGAAGCTTGTTCAAGTGGCGCATCTTCATTTCCTAAGTTTCCTTTTCCCTAATCTCTTCCATTTTAATTTCTCTTCCATTTCTTATATGTCATTTAGGATATTCATTCTAGGCATGCACTTCCCCATCATGTGGAGGTCATGGACATTAAGGAGAAACTGAGTAGGAAATGGAATGTAGCAATCTCTAAAAATATGGCTTTTAGGGCAAGAATCATGGCAAAATATAGTGTTGAGGGCTCATTTAAAGAACAATTCAGAAGACTCCATGATTATGGTCATGAGGTTTTGCAAAGAAATCCAGGATCAATAGTCCAAATAAAGGTTGAAAATGATAATGATGAGTGTATTTTTAAGAGAATTTATATATGCTTGAAGGCTTGCAAAGATAGCTTCATTAGTTGTAGACCCATCATTGGGTTGGATGGATGTTTTTTGAAAGGAAAGTATGGAGGGGAGTTACTAACAGCAGTTGGAAGAGATGGAAATGAACAAATTCTTCCCATTGCATATATTGTTGTTGAGGTTGAAAATAAGGACTCTTGGACTTGGTTCTTGGAACTTCTCATTCAGGACCTTGGTGGGGAAGATGTAGCTTCATCATGCACATTCATTTTAGACCAGCAAAAGGTCAGTCAGTCATCATGCACATTTATTTAAGTACAATATATTTGACATATAACTTAGCTCACTCTAAACATTACACATGTCAGGGTCTTTTGCATGCTCTTCAAGATCTTTTACCTAAGGTAAACCAAAGATATTGTGTTAGACATTTGTATTCTAACTTCAGAAAGCAATATCCTGGAAAGGACCTTAAACGGCTCATGTGGAGTGTAGCAACAACCACTTATCCACAACTATGGGAGTCTGAAATGAGAAAAATTAAAGAGATCAACTTAGACGCATTTAAATATTTGATTGCAATTCCACCTAGGTATGTAATGATTGTTCCTCATACAATTAAATTTTCTGTTATATTTAGTTTCTCATTCATATATTTACTGATATATTGATCTCAAAGGTATTGGTCAAGATCTAGATTCACCCATACATCACATTGTAACACTCTTGTCAACAACATGTTTGAGGGCTTCAACAGTGTGCTACTTCATACTAGGTGTAAGCCAATTATATCCATGTTAGAAGACATTATGGTTTATATTATGAAGAGATGGGCTAGCAACAGGAAAAAAATGGCATTATATCAAGGTTCTGTTTGCCCTAAGGTACTCAACAGATTTCAAAAGCAGTCATGGCTAACAAGATATTGGTACCAAGGTAACTATATCCATACAATTAAATTTGAATTAACTTTATGCCTATTTTGTTCGTAACTTTGTTGTGATTTTGTACAAGTGGTCATCAGACCAATGATTTGAAGTGATTCACATTTCACAATTTGGGGAGCAATTTGTTGTCAATATTGACAACAAAGACTGCAGTTGTAGAGGATGGTTAATCAGTGGCATTCCTTGCACTCATTACATCACTGCAATGAAGTTCTTGAATTTAAATGGAGAAGAATACATTGCCCATTGGTTTAGGAAGTCTGCTTATGAAAAGACTTATAACAACATCATACATCCTATCAACGGACAACGTGTGTGGGACATTACACCTTATCCAGATATATTACCTCCAAAGAAAAGGGCAATGCCAGGAAGGCCCAAGAAAAAATGAAGACTACAACCTTGGGAGTTGAAGAAGAATGACTCAGAATTAAGAAAGGGTGGGAGAAAAAAGACTTGTGCTGTCTGCAAACAACGGGGACACAACAAAAGATGTTGTCCATAACGACCTGTGCCTTCATCAAATGTCCCTGCTGACCAACCAACTCAGTAGTCTACTGTCACACATGTCCTTGCTGACCAACCAACTCAGGAGTCTACTGTCACACATGTCCCTACTGACCAACCAACTCAGGAGTCTACTGTCCTTCCTTCTCATCAATGAGGTCTTATTTGCTTACATTTTGAAGACAATGTCTTAATTATCATGTAATATGTAATGATGAAATCTGCATTTTGAAGGAAAAATGTCTTAAATCTTTTGGTGTAATTTGATTAGGTTGTTATCTGGTTTGTTATGTATTGAGTAACACAATGTAATATGCATTGGTGTTATAAGATATTGACCATTAAGTTGTCTGCTTTGATCATTCTTGTGTTATGGTTATTGACCATTAAGTATGTTGTTACTTGTGCAATTTCTTTAACTTATTTTGTCTTACCAAAGGAAATATGACAATAATTAAGACAACAGTATTAAACAGAAACAAGTCACCTTTATAAATAAAAGAGACAATAATTAACCTTCCATTAACAATAACCAACCTTTCACTAACAAATTAACCTAGTTTCATCAACATTGCAATTACAATTACATTACACAAACATATAATAACCATAATCCCCGTTAAGAACTTCAACCTATTTTCCACACTAACTAGAGTTTTCTGTAAAATTGCTATTTTCAGTTTTTCCCCATCTCTCTCTTCCATCTTCATCAGCATCTCTTCCATCTTCATCAAATTTCCACCCACTTCGTTCTTTCTTCCACTTTTTTCTACACTGACCACATTTCCTTCATGAATTACATCCTCATTGCACCACTTAAAGAAGTTGCATCCAGAAGAACAATCCTCACTCCCACCCTGTCTAAGAATAAAACACATTTGGTGAACGCAAATGTTCAACTTGGGGCATTCCCAAAATTATGCAAATGTAAGTAAATCCTCTGGAACAACACAAAAACCACAATTAAACTTACCTTGAACTTGGGGCATCCCCAAAATCTTCTGCCCTTGTTCTTAGGGGTTCTTGTAGTACGGAAGACTGCATTCTCACCAGAAAAGCAAGTGGGTTTTAGACCCACCCTGCTCACACTGCCACAACTCTGTTCAAACCCCGAACCCAAGAATTTGCAAGAAGAAGATGAAGCAGTCATTTGATCTAATCAAGCATAAACACTGCTTCCACAACTCTGCTTTCCAGCACTCTTCCTCCAGAGCACGAACAACTACAAACTTGGAGGAATTGGTCTGGGTTGATTTAAATAAGGGCTTAGGGCTAACAAATTTGGAGGAATTTAGTTTTCCACGTGCAAATTTTATTTAAAATAAATTACCCATTAAACTTAATACAAAATGCCACGTATATAAAAATGTCTGATACAGCTCAACATAGTTAGATGGCGTCAGTGGGAAGTTAACAGAGAGGGCTTGATTGTCTCAAATTAACAAATATTGGGATTCAATTGGGACAAAAAAACATGAGGACCAAAATGATAATTGGGCACAAATATGAGGACCAAAACATATATTTAACCTATACCAATATTAACAAAAATAAAAATAAAATATACTAACATAATAAAAGAAAAAAGAAGGGAATAAAACAAAACTTAATCCGCAAATCCATTTTCGTAAAACTAAAATAAATAAAAAAAACTTAAACCACAGATATAACACACCTGACAACTCCAACTACGGCAACGACCGCAATTTCAAGTGCGGTTTCGCGACTCTCATCACCCGCAACTCCAATTGCGACAACACCTCTCATCTGTACTTCCAAGTGTGACGAGGCCTTAATCGCAGTTTCAACTGCGGTTAAGGCCTTCGACTTCGTCCCCTCCATGTTCTGCCATGCACAAGCCGCAAAGCATAAATGCAATAATAAGCTTGATATGAAATGTGTGAGAAGAAGGACTACATTGCTCCTACAACTCACCACAACAGCAACAACACAAAGTCACAAAACCAGGGAGGAGGAGAGGAGGGAATGACCACTCAATAGTGAGAAAAGTAAAAAATGAAGGAGAAGGGAGGAGGGAAAGAGTACAGAGAGGAGAAAGGTTGAGGTGTAGACTTTTAGATGAAATGCGGTAAAAAAAAAGGAAGGAGAAAGGAAGTGTAGAATTTTACAAATCTGAGATGCGGCAGAGAAAGAAGAGCGGGTGCTTTTTATATTGGGTTTCGTTATTTTGACACCCAATTTTTGACACACATTTGACACCGATAGGTGTCAAGGTCCAATTGGTTGGTTCTTTTAAAAAAAAAAATGGCCTGCAGAATGAAAAGGGTTTCAGAAAATTTTCCTTCCAATTCTACCCTTAGCCAGAGTCATTACCTTTTCTATGTCAGATTTTGTTCTCTCTCACATTCCGTCCTCTCCCTTCATCCTCTCCCTTGCGTTCTCTCGTTCTCCCAGCGTTTTCATCCTCTCCATTGCGTTCTATCGTTCTCCCGTTGTCGCAGTTTTGCTCAAATGGGAAGTTTCGGACTGCACCTTCGTTGGACCAAGGTAAATCCCTTCTCAGACGATTTTGTTGTAGGTTTAGGTATTAGGTTTTACGTTTGGGTATTGGGGTTCTTGTCATTTCTTCGACCCCTTATTGTTTTTTGTTATTTGTTTTGGTGTTTTCATTTGAGTTATTTTCTTTGGGCAGTTGACCGTTCGTCATTCATTTTCAACTATGTATGTTTGCACTCTAAACGAACGGTTGACAGAGGAGCAACGGTCACTCATTTCGAAGACTCCATTTGCTTGGTTTTTAGAGATGAGTGGTAAAGTGATATTCAGTACTAAAATTTTGCGGGAGTTAACCAAGACATGGGTGGATTCGAGCAATGCGGGTGGAATGTCAAACGAGGAAGCAAATGGAATGTGCAACACTGAAGAAGGTGCACTGTCGCCAAATGCACCGGGTGCAATGTCCAACAACCAATCACAGTTGAAGACGTATGTTAGGATTAGATCAAGAAGGCATTATAAGAGCCAATTACTTAGGACACCATACACCGCAAATGTAGTAGTTAGAAAGAAAAATGAATAATTATTGTATTGGACTTCACTCTTAGGACAAGAACAGGACGTTGTAATTTAACCTATTTGGTTCAATATATAGAACATCCATGTTTGGTTCAATCCATTTATGTAATTCATAATTGCAAATTTATTGTATCTTTTATTGAAGTGCTTTATATTTTGATTTGCAAGTGATAATGTTTGTGAAAAAAAATGAAGTAATCGTTGTTATTTGATGAATATAGTTGAATTGGTGAAGATAATGGTGGTAAATTGTGCAATGTAATCGTTTACAATGGCCCTGTAAACGATTACACGAGTCTTACATAGTTTATGAACAACCTGTTTAACAGAAGGAGCCACCTATTAAAACATAGGGGATCACAGCTGAAGTTTTGGTACCTCTGCTGTGAAAATGTGCCCTGTAATTGTTTACAATTAGTCTGTAAACGATTACACGAGTTTGAACAAGATTTTGGATATCCTGTTGAACTAAAGGAGCCACCAGTGATAACACTGGAGACCATAGTGTTTTTTTAACCAAATCCAATGGTTTAAATTGTAATTTTAGGTTCTTGAGTGAGGAGAGGCTTGAACCTAATGTTCTGGGTCCCCCATGATGAAGAGGGGGACCACACATGTTGAGAATGTTGAGTGAAGTGAAGTTCTGCTATGTATGCTGTCAAAATGTGCCATGTAATTGTTTACAAGCAGGCTGTAAACGATTACGCGAGTCTGAACAAGATTTTGGACATCCTGTTGAACTGAAGGAGCCACCAGTGATAACATAGGGGACCACAGTGTCTTTTTAACCAAATCCAATGGTTTAGATTGTATTTTTAGGTTCTTGAGTGAGGAGAGGCTTGAACCTAATGTTCTGGGTCCCCTATGATGTAGAGGGGGACCACACATGTTGAGAATGTTGAGTGAAGTCAAGTTCTGCTATGTATGCTGTCAAAATGTGCCTTATAATCGTTTACAAGCAGGCTGTAAATGATTACGCAAGTTTGAACAAGATTTTGGACATCCTCTTGAACTGAAGGAGCCACCAGTGATAACATAGGGGACCACAGTGTCTTTTAACCAAATCCAATGGTTTAAATTGTATTTTTAGGTTCTTGAGTGAGGAGAGGCTTGAACGTAATGTTTTGGGTCCCCCATGATGTAGGGGGGAGCACCCATGTTGAGAATGTTGAGTGAAGTGAAGTTCTGCTATGTATGCTGTCAAAATGTGCCCTATAATTGTTTACAAGCAGGCTGCAAACGATTACGCGAGTCTGAACAAGATTTTGGACATCATGTTGAACTGAAGGAGCCACCAGTGATAACATAGGGGACCACAATGTCTTTTTAACCAAATCCAATGGTTTAAATTGTATTTTTAGGTTCTTGAGTGAGGAGAGGCTTGAACCTAATGTTCTGGGTCCCCCATGATGTAGAGGGGGACCACACATGTTGAGAATGTTGAGTGAAGTGAAGTTCTGCTAGTATGCTGTCAAAATGTGTCTTGTAATCGTTTACAAGCAGGCTGTAAATGATTACGTGAGTCTGAACAAGATTTTGGACATCCTCTTGAACTGAAGGAGCCACCAGTGATAACATAGGGGACCATAGTGTCTTTTTAACCAAATCCAATGGTTTAAATTGTATTTTTAGGTTCTTGAGTGAGGAGAGGCTTGAACCTAATGTTCTGGGTCCCCCATGATGTAGGGGGGACCACCCATGTCTTCAAAAACACCCAAAATCACTTGTGGCCCCCCACGTTACCACATGTGGTTCCTTCAGTGTAATATGATGTCCAAAACCAAAAAAAGACTCGTGTAAACGATTACCATCCCATTGTAAACGATTACAAGGGTCTTTTTTGCTGCACAGATTGCAGTACTTGGCCTTAATTCCTATGGAACTTTCATACATTGCACATAAAGAAAACTTGGACATCAATCATCAATCAACAATCATTTGTACATTGCACATAAACAATCTTGAAATCAATCATCTTATTCCAATAAGAATTTGTACAATGTCTTCATATATATAAAAAGTACACTATCTGGATATAAAAAATACATTGTCTTCATATACATTATCCTATCAAAACAAACTACACTACACTACATTTTTACACTGGACAATTATCCTACAACAAACCATACACCTCTAACGCATCCAATAGTCTTATGTTCTCGTCGTCCAGGATCCAATCACGTACATATTGCTTTCTAATTGCAAGCAATTCCCCCTGAAATGAAAATATTCCACTTGTCAAATCAACCCAATCATCAAACAATAATGAAAATCATATTCTTCCTTACATTCGAGTATTGTGGCATGTTTTTCCCATTGAATTTATCCTGTCCATCCCAAATTTCCATAGCTTGTAACATTATAACTCTACAGTCATGTCTAAAACAATAAAAAAAATAACATGAACCACTTATGACAAACTACATCACTTACAATAACATATTTTTAGAGTGAAGGCTTATAACAACTTACAGGTTTGGTTGGGATGGGATATTTGCTTGCACAACTGACAAAGGTCCAATACTCCTTTCTGGTCTGTTGTACAAGATGCAAAAAAATCGAGCAAGGTTTTAAGCCTACCAAGTAAAAGTTACAATAAGACGTTAACAATATATTATTACATGGAAGTCAATAACATTATTAAATGGGGTCACACATACCACAACTGTGTCAATCCTTTTGCGGTCTCTTATGCCCTTCCCCAAAGAATCAATAACATATATGTCTAATGTGCTAAGTTTGACAACATAGCACCACCAATGTTCGGCATGGAAAAAAGGAAGAAACAGCTACAAACATACATGCCCGGCCCACCTACATACCATAACCTTCAATAACTCACAGTTAACGTCCAAAGCCTCACGTAGGTCCAAACACCACCTAAATGGTGTCATCGCAATTCGTTGTACATGGACTTTTCTCAGCACACGATTCATTTCAACAACGTTTGATGAATCCATAGAGATTCAGACCCTTCACTACAAAAGATTACGAAAAGATTGTTATTACTTACCAAAAAAATGCGACAAAATAAAAGACCAAAACTTTAACTTACCTTTGGGATTCCGGAAGCCATTGCAACTGCACACAAAATCAAAACGCGAAAGAGACCAAAAATCAATGGTGGCTTAGGGTTCACAAAACATAAAAAGAATAAATAATGCCAAAGAGACCCAAAACGCCAAAGAAAGCGAAAGAGAAGCCGCACAATGCCAAAGAGAGCGAAAAGCCCAAACACAGCCACAATGCCAAACACACCCAAAACGAGATACGCGAAATAGAGCTTACCTTAACAGAGTGTGCGAAAGAACTCTTTTTTTGGTTGAGATGATACGAAAGCCGAATGGAGAAAGCAAGAGATTGGAGAGATGAAGCGTAATGGGAGAGAAGAATGGGAGAGAAGAACCTTCATAACCAAAGTAAAAGAGAAGATAACCGCCAAATGAAATTTTATATCATCACAATTCCTATTCTATCCTCGTCAGTTTTTTTAAAATCCTTTTTCATTTAACTCAAAAAATCCAATAGAAATTTGATACCTAGCCGGTGTCAAATTTGTGTCAAAATGGGGTGTTAAAGAAACATTTTCGTTTTATATTCAATGGGGTTAGTTTTTTTTTAAAATCAAAATATTTTCTGACAGGGTTATAGTTGTAAATATAAAAAAAAAAGAGGTGCAAGCTGAGCTGAACTCAGTAAGATACAGGAAAAATCACTCAAAATTGAATAGATGGGATATTGTTTTAGTTTTGCAGAACACAGAACCCATGTTGAACACGATCATAAAAGTTTAGTTTACAATAACCATACATTTCTCCCACTTAAACCATTCCTTTCTCCAAGGTATAGGCCACTTGGTCATCATTTTAAAAACCAAAAGCACCTAATGTGCCTCTCTTTAACATATATTTTTCAACAAACGGAGATGAAGTTTCAACAAACGATGAACACTAGGTGAAATTAATGAATAATATAAAAGTTAAATAACATTAATTACAATAATCTAATGGATAATTTTGTATGAAAAAAATTCAAAACATAAATTTTAAATAAAAAGCTTCATTCCTAATTATCTTTTAGGTTTCTCATTATATTGAACCGTCCATAACACAAAGTAGTTATGACGAGATACGAGGAAAAATTACAAGTAATCGTTTATTACATACTCATGCTTAGGTTATTCAAATAACCTAAACATATTCAACACTTCTAATTAATAGATATCTTATGGAGGAAGAGAGATATGAAAAAGATGAATATGTAGAGGTGATACTGTGATGAAGCCCATTTCATTCGCAAGTGCCACCCACAATAAAACTACAAATTTATTGTTTATTCTAAGCCACATATGAACATGTATTTACATCTGATTTACGAGCAGAATTGCAATGTTCAGAAAATGAATGGCGTAGGAGAGAATGCTGGCATTGCTCCAACGGTAACTCGCCTGCAACTTCATCAAAACAAGATAAATAAAAATACACATTCAGCAACAGTTATCACTGACCCAACAAAATCCAAAATTTAAATAGGTCAATCTTCATCTCATTATTTAGAAAGATGGCCACAAATTATGTGAATATTTAAATCTAATAAATTTTCAATTGTTAATAAATAAAGCGATTTAACTAATAATTTCACATATATATCAAAATATAAAATTTTAAACTACGATAATATATAATCAAAATGAGTGATTTTTGTTTCTCTAGCAAACATACATGATGATGAGCATGATTGGATTAGCTCTATCATTTATGATCTTACTTATATTTTAGTGAGTTAATCTTTAATGTTAATTTTATATACTTTTTAAATAAAACACATGTACATTGAATTAAAATGTGTATTTACCTTTTTATGGATATGATATTTTCTCTCCACAATTTTACGTTACCATTATTCAACCAGTTAATCATTTTTTTTTTAATTTTTGTTTTGTATTTATTTACTTCTTTTATTTTAGTGTTCCCCTTCATTTCGTTTTTTTTTCATCAATGATTACCTTTATTGTATTTTGTGTGTTATTGAGAGTATTAAGATTAATTATCATGACTCAATTTTAAACTATGATTAAAAGTGAAATATAAAAAAAAAATTGTTCACCAAGTATACAAATATTTTAGTATACATATAAATTACATATTGTTGTAGATAATAATCCAATTCGAGATGTTATTTAAATAAAATACAGAACATTTGAACCAATTACACATTAACAATCAATTAGAAATAACAAATTTGATCAAACAATCAATTGCGTAGCATTTTAATTAGCTAACATTGTCAAAAATTTAATATTAGTTTTTTATTCTACAATTATAAACTGTTATTTATATAGGTATATTAATTGTCATAACATCTTAAAAATGTACCAATAATTATTTTTATTAAAAAAATTTCAACCATGCATATCATTATATATATATATATATATATATATATATATATATATATATATATATATATATATATATATATATATATATATATATATATATATATATATTCATCTTTAGTCCGGTGCAACTTGGGGAAGGAAAGAAAGGGAGAAAACATCACTCTACTTCAAACTTTACGTGTATTTTTCTTCCAATAATAAAAGTATGGTTAAGATAAGATTGGGAGTGTGCAATGGCAATGACATAAACTCTAAAAGATAGAACCACCAATTGTGACATGAATGAACATTTATTCATTATACTTTAATTATTAATTCTTGATAAGGGCCACTAATCCATTAATGCCTCCACCAATGACATTTATGAACTTACAACCAATCTAATCTAACCCCACTAAATAATATCAAGCCATAATCACCCAATAAAAAGATCAAAAGGGGCAAAAAAGAAGTACTGTTTTTTTACAATTAAATTTTTTTAAGTTTTATTTTCATGAATTTTCATTAGATATATTGCATATTATATATTAAAGTAAACCTTGAAATAATGATCAACATCACCAAAATTATTTATAATTTTGCTTGTAAGTTTTCTCAAAAAGAAAAAAAAATCCACATTTTGAGCTTTTAGCTTTCTCTTCTTGTTCTATTTTACCCAATACCTAAAATTGGAAATTCACCACGTATTTTATTCCAATTTTTTATGCTTATTAAAAACTTCATCCGCACATGAAAAATTAACGTAAAAAGGTCAACAACAGAACCAAAATAAGCATTGTAATTTCAAGCTTTTAAATTTACAGTACCCGTAATCGCTACCCTCGCTGAAACGACGGCGGTGAGACTTTTTAGTGGCGCTGTTCTCACTCTTTTTGACGTCTCCGGCGGACTCCGCCTTCGTGGCCCTCTCCCTGTGAGGCGGCGCGGTGTCCTCTGAAATTGATCCGAGGGTGGGCTTCCATTGAGGCTTGCGGCGGAGAGTCCGGGAAGGCGGAGGGACAACGGACTTCATGGCGGCGGTATCGGCAGCACCGCCGAAGCAAGAAACGAAGAAACCACATTAAAGAAAGAAAAAGAAGGTTTTGGTTTGGTTAAGGTAGAAGTGTGGATTAATTAGTATAGAACGGTTGCAGTTTTGGAAATTTAATGTTATGCCAGAAACTGTGTTGGTGTGGTGTATTCTGCTATCACTTTATAAGAGACGCAGCCAAAGCAACGGCCAAACCAACTATTAGGTCCTTATCCATTGATGTGTATTCTGGTATCAGTTTCTTAATCAAAATTTAATGTTGTTATGCCACGAAAGGATTTCTTTAAATTTATAATTTTATTTCTCAATTAAATTTAAAATAGTTAAGTATTTAAATTTAAGATTCAGACGTTGAAGTAATAAGATAGCACGACAAATGAAAGAATAACGAAATTTATTAATTATAAAACTTAAGTCATCTTTATGGATTACTGCACAATTTAATGATTTTTTTATCTAATTATTTTATATTATTTTCAAGATTTTATAGTAACTTCTTCTTCTAAAGAGTAAAAGAAAATCCACAAGTTTCAATTGTTGATTGCTATTTAGAATGAAATAAGAAAAAAGAAATTTTACATGAAGCAAAGGCTATAATATAAAAGGAATAGGTAGTTTTGGAGTGTATCTGGTAAAGTCAATTCCCAACATAAAAGTGTTTATACATCGTACAAAAACGCTATTTAACGTCACTCCTTAGACGTCGGTTAAGGGTAAGCACGACGTATATTGATGACCGGTGACATTTTCGTAAATAAGTTGGTGATATAGACGTCAGTTAGAAGGTGCCCCGACGTTTATAATATTTTAGACGTCGAGGTCATTCCTAACTTACGTCTATATGTCTGACAGGTGGGTGAAAAGTTATTTCTTTCAGTCACTTTTTGACTTCATTTAGACGTCTCATCCTGTCACTCCGACTTCTAAAGCACTTTAGACGTCTGTTATTCTGGGAACCAACGTCTAAACCCTAAATCCAGAAATTTAAAAAGTCACTTTTTGACTCCATTTAGACGTATGATCCCGCCACTCCGACTTCTAAAGCACTTTAGACGTCTGTTATTCTGGGAACCGACATCTAAACCCTAAATCCAGAAATTTAAAAAGTCACTTTTTGACTCCATTTAGACGTCTGATCGCGTCACTCTAACTTCTAAAGCACTTTAGACGTCTGTTGTAAGGGGAACCGACGTCTAAATGTCTGCATTAAAACAATGCGAACGCGAGGCAGTAGTTACGCGCACTCATTGTTCATCATCTTCCTCGCGTTTTCTCTGCACAGGCTACGTTTTTCAGGTTCGTTTTCTCACTTTTGCACCGTTTAAAATTAATTTTACTCTAATTACATTACCTTTGCTGAATTATTTTTCATTTGAACCAATTAAAATGCGTTTTCATTGAGTTTTTGTGTAGTTTTGCTCATGTCCTTAGGCAGCGTTCTTGGACGGCGATTTCTTTCGTTTTGCACTCCTCCAATTTCATCCATTACATTATCAAAATCGTCCAATACAAAATAAGAACATACAATCCATTCTCTTCAACTAAAATATAAAGTTGTAAACTCGAATCACCATAATCTAGGAGCAACTCGAGAGGCCTCAAGCGGAGAAAGATCCTATCAAATATGACGACATTTTAGACGTCTGACCTATATAGTCCGACGTCTATATAGACGTCTGACCTATAGGGTCCGACGTCTCATTTAACGTCACTGGAATAGACGTCGGTTCGGGATATGATGTTAAAAACTCAAAATAACTGACGTTAAACAACATTTTTCCACTAGTGAAAGTAGTGTATACTATTTTAAAAAAGATAATTACATGGTAATATATTTTCATATAAAAATATAAATTTCATTTATATAATAGAACTTATATAATTTATATCCTTTTAAATCATTTTATAATTATCAACTAGTTTCTATACATCTAATTCGATAAATTAGTTTATTATAATAAAATTTAGGTTTAATTAGTAATTTGATAATTATGTTTATGTCTTTGATTTATTTTAGTTTTGGTATATTTTTTAAACGTTTTAAAAGAGTTAATGTAGTTTTTTTTAAAGAATTCAATGTGATTATTTTTATTAAATTGATGTTATGAAAGTATCTTGTTAGCCTTTGAGATTAAAGAAAATTCAATCAATTTTATTAAACATTTAATATTTTATTTATGTTATTAAAATTGATCCTAGATATTGCTGTTGTAACGTAGGCCTCCAAACTAGGAAACAAAACTAAAACAAATATTATTTTTAGTTGAAAGCTTAAATAACTTCAGGAAATCATTGAAGTATAATATGTATGAATAAGATGTAGTTTTAAAGATTAAATTGATCATTAGTATAAACACTATCAAACAAGTTGTGAACATGATTTTAAATTCCATTTTAGAAATAAACTACCATTAAAATCAATATATCTTGAATATTATAAGACCATTTAAGGGTTTATTACACTTTCTTATAAAATTTTACAAATTTTTATTTTAAGTTTCTAATCCAACTTTTTATGGATTCTAAGTTCGTAACAGTTTCTAACCGGCAGCCACGTGTTATGATTTTGTAAAATGTACGTTCAATCGTTTGTCAATTAGATTGGCATCTTCAACTGGTATAAATAAATAAACAAGGATTTGAAATATAGTTTAAAAAACATTAACTTTAATTGTCTTATCAAGCTCTTACATAAGGTCAGATAAAATATATTAAATGAATACAAAAAAATAAAATAATACTAATTAAAAAATATTATAAACTAAAAATTTGAGAGGAAAAAAATATTAAATCGTAATTTAAAATTATATGATAATATAAAAATTTGGAGCACTAACTAATTTTGATTAAATTTGTAAAAATAATTTGGTAATACTTTCAATAAGAATATAAAATATGTTTTTCTTCTTCTAAAATATATATATATATATATATATATTTCGATTTTAGGGACATACAAAATACTCAAATTTCAGTACCCACTTGAACAAACGACTCATTTATCTTATATGAAGTATTTGTTTAAATAATCAACACTGTCGTTCTCACATTAGTTTGGTCTACGTAACGTTTTTATGGTAAGTATTTAATTTAGTCTCTGTATCATATGGTCCGGACGGAGACAAGTAGGACGGACGGTGTTCCAATAGGCGATGAAAAACCCGCCAGAAGATCCATGAAGCCGCGAGGTTACGACAACACTGATATACCGGATGGAGAAAGCAATCCCGCCGGAAATGACCGACCGGACCATGGAAGCTTGCTCTCGCTTACTCGGTCCCGGCAAGGAAAAGGATTAAATCAGGATTAAGGTAAAACGCGATTATGAGAGCTGGGCCATGGATTGGGCCGTGATTAAGAGATTGCTAATCATCGGCCCACCATAAATACTATAAATATAAGCTGCTGGTGAAAGGTAGTTGGTTACATTGAATGCACATTTATTTCCATATTCTCTCTCTCTATCACTAGAAATCTGACTTGATCGTCGGAGTGCCATTAGCAGGTACCCGACCGGACGGTGCATATGAGGAGCGCGTGACAGGCAAGAGAAGGGACGAGTAAGCAGGACAGACGGAGTAGCGTGAGAAATTGTGTAGCAAGTAGAGGATCCAGATCCGACCGGAACATTTTGGCGCCCACCGTGGGGCCGGAGGATTATAACCAATGGTGACCACAAGAAATACGAGCAATGAGGAAACGAATGTGCGGGCGTTGGAGTTAAGGATGGAGGAGATGCAGAGACGGCATGAGGAAATGCAAAAGAAGCATGAAGAGGAGATGGCGGCAGTAAGGGCAGAATGCGCAGCCCAACTGCGAAAGGGTAAGATGAAAGAAACCGGGAAGGGAGTGGACAATGAGAAGGAAAAGTCTGCCAATGTGGAGACCGGAAGTAAGGAGGCACATAGTAGTGCCAGAGGTCCCGAAGGGCGGTCGAAGGAGGAAGAGAAGGAGGAAAAGGAAGAGAGTCTTGTACTGGTGAAGGCGAAGGTACCCTCCGTGCCAGTACCCTTCGCTCAGTCTATCATGGACGTCCGAATCTCGGATCATTTCGTTCCACCACAATTCAAAATGTACGATGGGACCACCGATCCTGAAGCGCATATAAAATCTTTCACCAATGCCATGTCGTTCCGCACCAGATGCGATGCGATATGGTGCCGGGCATTTTCTCTCTCCCTCAGGGGAGAGGCTCTAGAATGGTTCAATTCTATCCCCAACAATTCCATTGAAGATTTCAAGAGCTTAAGCAGTCTGTTTAAAGATCAATTTGCCGCCTGTAGAGTACAGGACGTCACCCTGGTGGATTTAATGAATTTGAAGCAGGGAAAGGACGAATCCCTCCAAATCTTTATGAACCGGTTCACTAAGACGGTAAGGAGAGTGAAGGGCCTTAGTCTGGAGCTAACTCTCCAGTATGTGATGCCCGCCCAAAGGCCAGGACCGTTTGAGGAAAGCGTTTGCCGAACACCCCCGAAGACTCTGGAGGAGCTATGTCAGCGTGCCGCTGACGAATCCAGGGTGGAGGAGATGAAGCAAAACTATCGGAGAGAGATTCAGGAAGCCAAAGAAAAGGCTGAGGTGAAGCGTGAGGGGCAGAGTAACCGCCGGGGGACAGCCAAAGGGCGCGATGGGCCGAAAGGCCCACGATTTCAACAATACACTCCGCTGAATACCCCTCGCGCCCGGATCATGCAGGAAGCAATGAGCGCCCAGGTCATGCGACCGATACAGAAACGTCCGACTCCGCTAGGAGCGGACAATACCAAACATTGCCTCTATCATCAGAACATGGGACATGATACCGAAGACTGTATGACTCTTCGAGATCGGATAGAGGAACTCATCCGGGCAGGGCGCCTTAAGCAGTACGTGCAGCATAGACCACATAAGTCTCCCACAAGGCACCCGAGCCCCCAGCGTAACAGCCCCCGTAGGAGCCCGTACCGGCCAACCAGGTCGCCTCCCAGGCGATCCGAAGGCCGACCGGACCGGCGAAACAATTACCAGCGATCCCCTCACCGCCAAGAGCCGAGAGGTCATCGCCGTAGTGAAGAAAGGAAAAGGGATAGAAGCAGAGAACGGAGGGACGACCGCCCCTTGAGAGGGGTGATCAATACTATTTCTGGCGGCTTCGCCGGGGGTGGCGCGACATCGTCCGTCCGGAAAAGGAGAATTAGAGCGCTGAGATCCATACATGCTGTGGACATCCCCCGACGGTCGATGCCCTCCATCACTTTCTCGGACGAGGATTTTCACGTTCCAGACCCGGAACAGGACGATCCTATGGTTATTACCGTGGAAATCGCACGTTACGAGGTAAGCAGAGTCTTGGTGGACCAAGGAAGCTCCGTCAACATACTCTACTGGAAAACGTTTAAACAAATGGACATTTCCGTAGACCTCATTGTCCCGTATGACGAACAATTGGTGGGCTTTGCCGGAGAGAGCGTCGACACCAGAGGTTACTTGGACCTCTGGACCCGTCTGGGGCGGGGGGAGATGGAAACGAGAAGAAGGTCAGATATTTGCTCATAGAAGCCAAGACATCCTACAACGTCCTGCTAGGACGGCCGTGTTTGAACTCTTTCGGAGCCATAGTCTCCACCCCTCATTTAACATTGAAATACCCCACTAGTAAGGGTCTCATCCAGACGGTGCGAGCAGATCAGAAACTTGCGCGAGAATGCTACGCGGCCGGTTTGAGGATGTATCCCAAGGTGGCGAAAAGAAAGACGACGGGGAACAATGTGGCAATGACTGACTTGGACCCCCGAACAAATACGGACGATCGGTTGGAACCGTGAGGGGAGACCCTACCGGTGATAGTTGGAAGTAACGCTTCCCAAACCACCTCGATAGCTCGTGGCTTAAACCCCGAAATGGAAAAGGACTTAAGAGCATCCTTGTGGCGAAACAGAGACCTATTCGCTTGGACAGCCGCCGATATGCCCGGCATCCATCCTTCAGTCATGTCTCACAGGTTGTCATTATTCAGAGAAGCACGGCTGGTGGCCTAGAAAAAGCGTAAGATGGGGGAAGAGAAAAGAAAGGTCGTGTCGGAGGAAGTAAGGAAATTGCGAGAGGCCGGTTTCATACGAGAAGTCACCTACACCACCTGGTTGGCTAATGTGGTAATGGTAAAAAAGGCCAGTGGAAAGTGGCGCATGTGCACAGACTACACCGACCTAAATAAAGCTTGCCCAAAGGATTCGTACCCGTTGCCCAGCATCGACATGCTGGTTGACGGGGCCTCCGGCCACCAAATATTGAGTTTCCTAGATGCATACTTTGGATACAACCAGATACCCATGCATGGACCCGATAAAGAAAAAACTGCCTTCCTCACAGATCATGCTAACTTCTATTATGAAGTTATGTCGTTCGGTCTTAAGAATGCGGGCGCCACCTACCAGCGTTTAATGGACCGCATCTTCACCGAACAACTGGGGCGATGCATGGACGTATACGTAGACGACATGGTCGTGCGCTCTACGGACGCCACCAAACACTTGCAAGATTTGGAAGAAGTATTTCGCCAAGTGCAAAGATACGGAATGCGACTCAACCCTGCCAAGTGCACTTTCGGGGTAGCCGCTGGGAAGTTCTTGGGGTTCATGCTCACTTCCTAACACCCTGAAAGAAATACAAAGACTAATGGGACGGCTGATTGCGCTGTCCCGTTTTATACCCAAGTTAGCCGAACGGCTGCGCCCCATCCTGAAGACAATGAAGAAAAATTCAGCCAACACTTGGGATGACGAGTGTGAATCAGCCTTTGAAGACATCAAGGGCATACTCATGAGTCCCCCAATCATGAATCGTCCGACGCCAGGAGCCGAATTGCAGATATACCTAGGAATCTATGACACGGTCGTTAGCGCCGTCCTCATACAGGAGCAGCCCGCTCCTAAATTGATGTATTTCGTCAGTCGGACCCTCAATGAGGCAGAGACCCGCTATCAACAAATAGAGAAGGTGGCGCTGACCCTTCTTAACGCAGCTAGGAGGCTTCGGCCGTACTTCCAAAGCCACCAGGTGGTGGTGCGCACGGATCACCCCATAGCAAAAATACTGAGGAAACCGGATCTGGCCGGATGCATGGTCGGGTGGTCCGTGGAGCTGTCAGAATTTGGTCTACGATACGAGCCCAGGGGCTCAGTTAAGGGACAACACTTGGCTGATTTCGCCGCCGAAATCCCATTGACAAACAAGGAAGATTGGAACCTCTATGTAGACGGGGCATCAGGACGAACGGTCAGCGGAGCCGGCGTGGTGCTTGAAGGTCCTAACGGCTTTTTAGTTGAGCACTCACTGGTATTCAAATTCAAAGTTTCCTACAATCAAGCCGAATACGAAGCCCTGCTGGCAGGACTCCAACTCGCTAAGGACATGGGAGCAAGACGGCTCATTTGCCGAACAGATTCACAGCTGGTGGTAGGCCAGATGAATGGCGATTTCCAGGTAAAGGAGGATCACCTCCTCAAATATTTTCACCAGGCATCCGCTTTGACCAAGGAGTTCGAGAAAGTAATTATCCTGCACATACCCCGAGAACAGAACGCCCGGGCGGATATGCTGTCTAAGCTTAGCAGCGGAAAAGAAAAGGGTCAACTGACCACTATTATCCGCCAGGTCCTCTTGCAGCCTACTATCGAATGCCAGGCGGTAACCACCGGGGAGCTCGCTGATTGGCGCACTAAAATTCAGAAGTTAATGAGCAGGCAAGACAACGGCGAGGCCCTGCGACCAAACGAAACTAAGAAGATCGCCCGTTTTGTACTTATTGGTGATGATTTGTATAGAAGGGGGTTCTCTTCCCCGCTGCTGAAATGTCTATCAGGAGATGAAGCCTCATACGTAATGGACGAATTGCATAACGACATCTGTGGTTTTCACACGGGGTGACGTACACTAAAGGCCCTCCGAGCCGGGCACTATTGGCCAACTATGGAAGTTGATACTATGGCCTTCACAAAGAAATGCATTAAGTGCCAGGCCCACGCAAACGACAAACACGCCCCCCCAAACTCTGCATCCCATCGTCTCACCTTGGCCTTTCGCTTAGTGGGGCATGAACATCGTCGGACCTTTCCCACCAGGAGTGGCCCAAAAGAAATTCTTGCTCGTCACTATCGACTACTTTACCAAGTGGGTGGAAGCCGAACCGTTGGCCACCATAACTGCCCGGAAGGTGCAGAAATTTTGCTGGAAGTTGATTTGCCGGTTCAGCCTACCACAAAAGATAATCACAGATAACGGTCGGCAATTTATCGATCGAAAGCTCAAAAAATTCTTTGCGGACTTGGGAATCAAACACGCAACAAGTTCAGTAGAGCACCCGCAATCAAACGGCCAGGTCGAGGCAGTAAACAAGACTATAGTTGCGGAGCTCAAAAGATGACTTGGGGACAAGAAAGGGATGTGAGTGGAGGAGCTCCCGGAAGTCCTATGGGCATACCGATGTACCTCGCATGGAACCATGGGCGAAACCCCATTCAACCTAACATATGGCACTGACGCCATGCTGCCGGTCGAGCTGGGGGAGCCGTCGTTACGAAGAAGCATAGAGGATCTTCGCCTAAACGACATAGAGCTAAGAGTGGAGCTGGACACGGTTGAAGAACGGCAGGATCGGGCGGTCCTAAGAGCATAAGCATGTCGCCGAATGGTAAAAAAGGAAGTACAACACTAAGGTGCGCCCTCGAAATTTCCAAGAAGGGGACTTAGTATGGAGGAAGACCGGAGATGCCCGGCGTCAAGCCGCCCATGGTAAACTAGCAGCAAAATGGGAAGGTCCTTTTAAAATTACCCAAGTCTTAGGCAACGGAGCCTACCGCCTCACCAAACTCGATGGAAATCGCGTTACCAACACTTGGAACGCATCTCACCTTAAATTGTACTTCAGTTAATAGCTTTGATTATTATTCTGTATTTGAAATGAAATGACAGGATGCTTCCCTCTTTGAGACTACTTGCGTATCAACGAAAAGGCTAACAAATTAATCAATTGAACTCTCAACTCAACCGGGCGGTGAAGGGCATAGCCTGCCGACCCCTGCAGCAACCAAGTCAATGAAAGGAAATATCCTATTAACTTGGCCTCGAAAGCCAAGTTGATGAACGAAATCATCCTGTTGACTTGGCCGGGCGGTGAAAGGCATAGCCTGCCGACCCCTCCAACAACCAAGTCAATGAAAGGAGATATCCTGTCAACTTGGCCATGAAAGCCAAGTTGATGAACAAAAACATCCTGTTGACTTAGCCGGGCGGTGAAAGGCATAGCCTGCCGACCCCTCCAGCGACTCGTTGACTTGACATACTGTTCGCAAGAAACATAAAAAAAGAATACGCAACAATAAATAACACAACTTTGCAATCGGCAAAACATGCCACCGGTCCATATCTATTTCTCAAAAAGAACGGTACAAAAGATCGTTTACGCGAACGGCAGGGTAAACCAACACAAATTTCGTTTACTGTCCGTCTGAGTTCAAAAAAGAAAATAATAACATAACAAAACGATAATATAAACTTAAACTTAAAAGTTCCCTATCAACAAAGGTCCTAAGCATCCACATTTTCCACAGTCGCACTAGTGGAGCCGGTTCGAGCGAACCGCCTTCAAGTTAGAATGCAGCTCCACGGTTCGACCTTGGAGTCCGCGCTCAATTTCTTTTTGCTCGGCAGCCGCCAACTTCAGCTGCGTGCACTCCTCTTCCAAGGCCGACTTGGCCGATTTCTCTTCCTTCAGTTGATTCGTCAAGTCCTCGAGGTCGAAAGAAGCTTTGCTCGGAGTTGCTTCTCCTCTTCCAGCGTCTTCCGCACCCCCTCCAGTTCCGCCTCCAAGGCCGCTGTCTTCTCTTGCTCCTGAAGCAGGGACTTCTTCACCTCCCCCGACCTGCGGAGATCCCCCGCCTCACGAACATATCCTATCAATGAGGTCGTCCGGCTGGCCATCTCAAAGATAGAATCCAACATGGCGGATCCAGGCAGTGTATCCAACAAGGCACAGTAAGCCAGACCCCTGTTGAAGTCGATAAAGCGGCTGACATTGTATTCGGAACTGAATACACCTTCGGGAAGGGGAACGGCCGGCTCACTGCTCTCCCGCCGATACTTAGAAGAAGATTTTCTCTTTGACTTCCTCTTTCTTTTATGGCCGGAAGACTGAACCGGGGCCAATTGGGCGGCTACCTCCGCAGCAGGAACAATGACCCCTACAGCCGAAGGGATGTTGGAGGAAGAGGGGACACTCTCCACCACCGGCTCCTCAACGGCCGTCGCAAGATTTGCCCCGCCCACGGCTTGGCCCTTAGGAGGACCATGGGAAGCAATCACCACCCGTGCAGCAGAGGAAGGAGGACGTTTGGGAGGAGAAAGAGCTTGATCTTTGGCGAGGGCAGCCGACCGAGCTGACTCCCTCTTGAGCGCCAAGAAATTGGATTGACGGGGACTGGGTGCAGCCATACAATCTGAAAGAAAAGAATAAATTCAGCTAAGTAACAACGTTGAAATAACGGAAAACAGAACGAATCACATACCGAGCGCCCTCTTAGCGCAATCCTCGTAAGGAATGCAGTCAACCAGGCAGCGGGCGGGGGTGCGACGCGGCAACGTCTCTAAGATGTCCACCACGCAAAGGTCTTCGATTTCTAGTTCACGTTTAGCGTAGGCCTTGAGCTTGTTGGGGTTCTCAGTCCAGTATAAAGGGAACAGAGGAGAACCCTCCGAATCGAAAAAGTCCCGACGGTCGGCATCAGTAACAACGACCTTTAAAAACTGGTCCTTGAAACCTTTAAAAGACTCGGAGTAGGGCTTGAATAGCGTCTGACTCGACACGGAAATCAAAGAGACCCAGCCTCCCTTTGGCGAAGGACGAACGCCGAAATAATGAAGAAGCGAGCGGACGGTGGGAGGAACGTCCGCCACCATGGACTCAACGACAAAAGCTTGGGCAGCGGCCCACGAGTTTGGATGAAGTTGGGTGGGAGCAACGTTCAGCTTGCGCAGCAACTCTATCTGAAAGTCCGTGAAAGGAACCCGGATGTGAAGCTGGGAAAAGAGGTTCGCGTACAAGAAGAAAAAATCCTCAGAGCTAGAACCCTTCCCATGACAAACCCGCTCATTCACTCAGCTGATAGCAATCCTCACCGACCGAGCGTCCGCCGTATCCCTCACCAAAAACGACTCATCTATAAAATCCTGGACGCCCGTGCGAGAGAGGCTGGAAACCTGGGTGTTTACGTCGAAGCCGGCCCAATCATAACCGTCTATCCGGGGCAAGCTCCCGACCGGAACAAGAGTGACCGGATCCAAGGTCACTCCACCCTGTACTAAAAAGAGGGGGGTCCCGTGGAAAATCCGCCCTTTGCACACCACCGGGGCCCGCTGAGGTATTTCAACACCGTCACCTTCGGCTGGCGGTGCTTCCATCACCCTCTCCGTCTCCCCCAGCGGTGAACGCTGGGTGGAGTTACTGCTGAATCCCGACGACCCGCTGGACGAAGACGACCCGCTCGAGCTCTCGCTACCAGCACCCCCGCCGTCTCCGCCTCGGCCTGACGACTCCAAAGAGGACTTAACACAGCCAATCGCCATTTTATTTACCTGAGAAGAAAAGAATTGCAGGAGTGCAGAATGACTTCTGGTAAAAAACCCCACTCTCCTATATATAGAAATTTTTTTGAAAACCGTCGCAAATCCCCACCGTCCAAGGATCCCACGAACAATGGCTCAGATCTAAGGACGTTTCAAATCCATCACCCCTTGGGAAGCCACGTGTCTTTCCCGCCCAAACGATTCCCAGAAGTTGAAACGATACCCTTTGCAGGATTTACGAAGCGTCGTAACTGCTTCTGCGTTTTCGAAGCGTCACAGCCACCATTGACAAAAGCCGGTCACTCCTTTTGGGGAATCATACCTTGAGAGCCTGGCCACACCCTGATTCTCTAGACCTTGCGACAACACATTGTCTCGGTCTTGGGAGGCATCTAGGGGAGAAAGGGGGCCGGGCGGGGGGTTCCGAGTGGTAGATGGGTCCGTACGATCGACCTCCCTCGCCGCGCGTCCGTCCGCGCCTTGGGAACAAGCATTCTCCAATGGAACATATTCCAAACCGGTCCCGTCGCCGTGCGTCCGTCCGCGCCTTGGGAACATGAGCATTCTCCAATGGAACATGTTCCAAATCGGTCGCGCCTCCGTCGCCGCGCGTCCATGTGACCAGAATGCTCATCAGTATCTTCTTCCTAATTCACCACACCAGGGATCAGAGGCGACCCCCCCCCCCCCCATGACCCCGAGCAATAGAGACCAAACAGAATCTCTATCAGTAAGAAAAACTTTGAAAAATTCACATGGAATTTGAGACCCGACCGCTCCAGAACCCGATGGACAGAGCTGAGAGATGCGACAACCTAGGGCAGTCTTTTCTTGTTTTATAGGTAAATCTGTACGTCGTCATGACAAAGCCCTGCGGCAGTAAAACTGCCTAAGGCTTGGAGGGCTTGTGTATCATATGGCCCGGACGGAGACAAGTAGGACGGACGGTGCTCCAACAGGCGATGAAAAACCCGCCAGAAGATCCATGAAGCCGCGAGGTTACGACAAAACCGGTACACCGGATGGAGAAAGCGATCCTGCCGGGAATGACCGGCCGGACCATGGAAGCTTGCTCTCGCTTACTCGGTCCCGGCAAGGAAAAGGATTATATCAGGATTAAGGTAAAACGCGATTATGAGAGCTGAGCCATGGATTGGGTCGTGATTAAGAGATTGCTAATCATCGGCTCACCATAAATACTATAAATATAAGCTGCTGGTGAAAGATAGTTGGTTACATTGAATGCACATTTATTTCCATATTCTCTCTCTTTATCACTAGAAATCTGACTTGATCGTCGGAGTGTCATTAGCAGGTACCTGACCGGACGGTGCATACGAGGAGCACGTGACAGGCAAGAGAATGAACGAGTAAGGAGGACGAACGGAGTAGCGTGAGAAATTGTGTAGGAAGTAAAGGATCCAAATCCGACCGGAAGAGTCTCTAAAGTACATCTCATTGTCATAATAATATTTGAAATTAAGTAAAATTTTTAAATATATCTTTTTATAATTTCATTTTTGTTACTTAAATTATTTTTTTATTATTTTATTTCCTGAAGATATGTTATTATTACTTAAGTTTCTAGACTAGGAATTAAAATGACAAATTTAGATTAATTTAACGACTTAAATAAAACTAAAAAAAAAACAGATGAATGAATTTTTGTTAGTTTCAACTATTATCATAGCAATAGAATTTCAAGGGTTAAAAATACTTTATCCTATGAATCTCGTTTTTTGTGCCGTTGTGCATGCGCCTGCTTTTAGTATATATATATATATATATATATTCAAACATTACTCTTCCAGCCCCACAATTGCTCCAATGTTTCATCACCTTGACTTAAGCCTACTTTAATTATAATTTAAGCAATTTACCAAAGTACTACCCACTCATAACTATTATTTTTCTTTATAGTTTTTCTTGGATAATAATTATTAGTAAGTTTTATTTTAGTATTTATTTTTCTAAATCAAGTCATCCAAATAAAATTACTAGTGAGGAAATATTAATTATTGAAGAATTATTTAAAATTTGATTTTATTTATTTCTATTTTTTATTTAGACCTATAAAATTGAAGTTATTTTTAAAAAGTTAATTTTTTAAAATTTATGTGCAACTCAATCAAATTTGTATTGCATTAATATCGCAGTAAATAATTTGATTTGAATTGTAATTTAAAATTAATTTTTTATTTTAAATATTTGTTTTTAAAATATTTTTATTTAAAATTAAAAAGATATAAAAATATTTGCGGTATCCATTAGAAGTTGCGGATACAAAAAGAAACTACAAATATTTTTTTCCAAATAAGTAACGAGAGTTATAAAACGAATAGTTTTTCAACGAGACGAGTAGTGAATAGATCCAACCCGTTTTCAAGACCCCAATAAAAATATATAAATAAATAAATACCCATATCACCTTAAAATTTTATGGGTTAAATATGCTTTTAGTCCCTGAAATTTCACTGATTTTTGGTTTTAGTCCCTGCATGAAACATTGATGGCATTTCATCCTCTTAGTATAAAAACTCTTATTTTTAGTCCCTAAAAAGAGACGCCGTTAATTTTTTTGTGATGTTACTAACGGCACAGCCACGTATTTTCCACATCCATTGACTATTACTTGCCACGTGTTTTTTAGCATTTGGAAGTAGATTAACATTTGGATTAACAAAATTTAATTTTGCACGTGTGTTTGAGTTATGAAATCAATTAGAGATACAGTAAAACAATTTGGGATTTAGGGCACATTTGATTTTTGCAATTGGGGTAAAGTATTATTCGAAGTGGAACTCCAACTCGAACTCGAAGCCTTCTTCTCCTCCCTTATGTCTTCTCATGGACTCGCCCAACAGTGGCAGTATGCAATCCTCTAGCACCGCCGCTGATGAAGACTACGATTCACGCACCGACCCTTCCTCCTCCTCATCAATCTCTGCCTTCCTCAACAACAACCCAGTTCCTCTGCCGCAACCAACAACGTTATCCACCCATGTTCCTCCCTTCCAAACCCACGTCTTCGACCCTTTATCCAATTACTTGGATCCAACAAAAGGATCGCACTCACACCCCAACGCAAGCCAAATCCTTAACCTCGACATGATGTGGAACACCGTTGCCAGATCCGAACCCGATCTCGCTGGCTTGATGCCTGGCTCTTCTTCACCCTCCCCACACAACACAGCAGCAACCAAGGTTTCCTGTTATCTCAACTGGGAACAGGTCAAAGTCAACCACGCGGAGGAGGAGCCACTAACGTTGCTGTTTCTGCTTCTAGGCGTGCACCAACTACTGTGCTCACTACGGACACTAATTGCAAAAATCAAATGTGTCCTAAATCCCAAATTGTTTTACTCCCTAATTGATCTCATAACTCAAACACACGTGCAAAATTAAATTTTGTTAATCCAAATGTTAATCTACTTCCAAATGCTAAAGAACACGTGGCAAGCAATGGTCAATGGATGTGGAAAGTACGTGGCAGTGCCGTTAGCAATATCACAAAAAAATTAACGGCATCTGTTTTTAGGGACTAAAAATAAGAATTTTCATACTGAAAAGATGAAATTGCATCAATGTTTCATGCAGGAACTAAAACAAAAAATCAGTGAAACTTTAGGGACTAAAAACATATTTAACCCAAATTTTATTACACATGAAAGAAATAGAAAAAGAAAAAATATACTAACAAATTCGCCGTACTAAAATAATTGACAAAATAAAAATTGTTTTTGTCTTTCCCAGAAAAATGAGCAATTTTATGCATTCACTAAAACCTTCTTTTGCAACAAATCATTTATTAGAAAAAAATAATAAACTTAACACAAAATCGGTGAAAAATATATTAACTTCATCCAGGGCATAGTGTTATATCGCTTAAGACAAGAAACATTTGAATATATCTTTCTATTTTAATCCTACGACACCTCTCTTTTAAGAAAAAATGGTGATTAATTTCTTGCTAATTTATTTCCCAACGGCCACTTAATAGACTCTTTTTTCTCAGATTCGATTCTGATTATGATATGAACACATGCTACAATAACTATCACTGAAGTGACCTACGAACAAAACCTATTTTCCACCACAAACATCACATGTAATATTGACATTTAATGACTTTCTATCTAGAAAATTCGACACCTTTTTAATAGAAACTGAGTAATATGGACAAAAGGAAGCCACATAAATATGAAACATAAGATGGGGAAATTTTGTCTGATACACATGTAAGGTTGAAGTGTGTGAGAAACGAAAACGCATAAAATTCCATGGTTTTGGGAGTGCCTGCAGTACAAAAGTTGTTGTGACATAAATTATCTGCAATTCCCTCAGCAATGGGGCTTTTCACTCACACCATTGGTTCATTGGCTCTCTTATATTTATCCATGTGTGCAACACTAGTAAATGTTGGTTTCATTACTTGTCACTTCCTTTTCGATCCCACCTTTCTCTTCATTTCCAACTTTCACTTCATATTCTCAAATCAACAGTCATCGCTGCCACTTTATTCCCAAATTTGGAACCTACAACATTTCCTACTGCTATATATATACTTAGTAAGCTTTTACTTTCGAATGTTACCCACAATTTCCAACTACTTTTCCGTTCCTTTCAAAATGTTAGCAGTTTTAAAAAATGTACTTTCTGTTTAACTGTATTTTCAAAGTTAAAAAACCTATAATAATAATTATATTTATATTTATATTTATATTTCTTATGATTTATAAATGAAAACAAAAAAATGGAAAATTTTATAAATTTCTTTTAAAAAACTAATTATATTTATTGATTTTAGAAAAACTGTAAACAACACTTTATTAAATAATAGAAATTCTAATGTTGATCTTTGGAAAACTTTTGCTAATACAATTGTTTAACACGGATATCTTTCTATAGAGCTGTCAAAACGGGTCATTCGGGCCGGCTCACCACGGGTTGGTCACTTAGTGAGCCAACCCAATCTGGCTAATTTATTAACGAGTCAGAAAAATTCAAACCGAGTCCAACTCACCACGAGTTGGTGGGCAAACGGGTTAACTCACTGACTCACTTAATTACAATTTTTTCTAAATAATTTTTTTTTCAAACTTTCAATAAATAAATTTCACTCCCAACATGGGTGTTTAACTAATTTTGAAAATAGCTTTCAAGCAAAAAAAATTTAATAAATATTTTTTTATAAAATTAAAATTAAGTTTTAATAAAATAAAATTAGGTAAGTGGATTGGTGGGCCAACTCGATCCACCACGAGTCTCATGAGCTAAGTTTAAATCTGATCCACAAAAAGAAAAATACAATTTTTTCAAACTCAATCCGGCTTGAACCCATGGTGGATTAGATTGGACCGCAGATTGTGACCTATTTTGATAGTTCTATCTTTCTGTAATCATGCATTAACTAGTCACTGTTACATTATTTAGATGGGTCACTATTGTTGTTAGTGGTTATGATATTACTAGTGGATATTTTTAGAGAAATTTATTAGGATGAGAATTCATAGATATAAACATGACTCAATTCATATAAAAAAACTAACATCGTGTTAATCTAAAATCTAAAATTATGAAACATTGAGTTTATGAATTTTGTTTTTCATATGATGTTTAACTATGTTTCTATTTAATAAGATTTAGATCATTTGAATTATTCTCAACGTGAAAAAAAAAACATGAGAGGAAAAAGTTTCTAAATATATAGAATATTAAATATTGACAATATTTCAATTTTAAATTTTTAAATCTAAATACTAATTAAATATATTTTTATATAAAATATTAAAATGATTTTCTTAAAAACTAATTAAACTAAAAGATACTAATTAAACTAAAAGATATTAAATAAATATTTTTATCATTCATCTCAATATTTGAATTTGAAATTTTAGATTTTATTTTATTTTTTGTAATGTTTGATTTTCTCAGCTCCCTTTTTTCTCTTGAAATTCTTATCTTTTTTTTTATATGACATCACATACTTATTGTATTTTTTCTTTTATTAACATGATTTGTCTATTTGAATTTCATAGCAAAATGATTAAACTTTGTATGAATGTTAGAATGTGATTTTGTATCTACTTGGACATCCAACTTTTCAAAAAAATATTTGTTAACACCCTGACAAGTGTACTAGATCATATCAAGTAATAAAGAGACGGTAAATCCGAATATTGTTTTCCAAGGGACTCTTAACCCTAAACGTTTATGTGAATTGATTTCATAAGACTTGAATAAATAATAATTTGATTTTATAATTCAAAAGCGAAAATAAACATTATGTAAAAGCTTGATCAATTGACAAATAAACAATATGGATGAATGGTGTTGTTGGGGTTTACGATTTCACCCTAATACACTCTCCTATATCTACTATTCTTATGAAATTCAACTTGATTATCAATGTTCATGCAACTTTCTAATTTACTCTAAACCCGATGTCTCCGCGAAGAGAGTCTACTCCCAATTACTAGTTTACTATGTCTAGTCTCCCTAGTAATTAGTCATGCATTTCAGTGTACAAAAGCTTAAAGTAATTGACCGTCCTATTCCTATGTCTAGGTAATATTGAATAATCAAGAGAATTTCCCTCATATCTAGATTTCCCCGTATGTGTCCATATCGACAAAATCAATGATCATGACATTGAATGAGTTAAACAATGCAAGCATTAAAGTATGGAAAATGATATTTTGACACCAATTTTTTGACACCATTTTGACACTACACACGTGTCAAAATGTGGTTGGACGATTTCAAATTAAAAAAAACTTTGGTTTTTCTCTTCCAAATATGCCCTTGCCTCAGCTTTTTTAATTTGAAATCGTCAAATCACATTTTGACACGTGTGCAGTGTCAAAATGGTGTCAAAAATTGGTGTCAAAATATCATTTTCCTTACAGCATAGAGAAGAAAACTCAAACAATTGATAACTAAAGTATATGAATAAAATAAGAACTTTGATATAAGAAAGTTTCAAATAGGATTACATCGTTCCCCAACAACAAAGGGTTTAGTTCACTATTATCATGGTGAAACTAGATGAATTGAATGGAAAATATGAAAGAATTACCCTAGACTTGATAGATTGGAGCTTTCACATCCAAAATCTGCCTCCAAGGTGTGTAGAGAGTGTTCTTCCGTCTTTCTGCCTAAAGATAACCCCTCTGGTTCGTCTGGGGTCTATTCATAGCTCAGAAAAATAACAGAATTTTGGCCCAGGCACATAAGTACACCGATCAGCGATGAGTTCACCGCTCAACAGTATGTTCGACACTTGATTCCACTGCTCAACGCTCATTTCCAGATGCCTAGGGTGTTGCTACTGTCGATGTCACCGCTCAACGGTGGATCTACCGCTCAGCGGCAAGTGCGACTCTTCTTTGGTGCCTCCTTCCGTCTTCTTTTAAGTCCAACCCCTTCTTACTTCAATATCCTTCATCCAACTCTTGTTAAATCCTGTCAAAACAAGAGAAAACAAGCATAAAACCTAGAAAACCCATTTTGACTCTTGTATAACCTAACTAAGACAAAATACATGATTTCAAGCTAATTCTAAGTCATAAAGGTTGTGTTTTGATATCAAATTTAAGTATGAAAATAACGGTTTTTAGACCGTTATCACAATCCCAAACTTAGAACTTTGTTTGTCCTCAAGCAAACACGATGTAACATAGTCTTCCACAATTCATCACAATGGTTCAACCTTCTCAAAATCCATATCTAAGACAAGTTATCACTCAAATCAGCTTATCCAAAGAATTCAATCAAGATGCACATATGTTTCAAATCAAACCATCATAGTGTTCTTCACATTCTCATAAAATTCAACAGATGTTATTCTCATGAATGATCAATTAGCTAAGCTCAAATATAATCATGAATTCATGGAATTCTACCTTTCCAAACAAAGTGTTTCGCTTAATCACTCAAGTGTTTCAAAAGGTTACTTTATCCCTCTACCATCCATAGGTCACATAGAACAAAATTGTCGTTCATTTGCCACAATCAAACATCATCACATACATATGTCATCACAAGGACTTTTCAAGGCTTATAATGTGGTTGTGCTAACAAAGAAAATTGGTTTTTCTAGATCACAAAATCCTTGAGTTAAGAGAGTTATTCACATAATCATGGTTCAAGCACAAATTCTCTTTTTACCAATTCTCACTCATTCCCAACTTTCCCGTTTTCTTTACATTGAGCTTTTCTTTTCATACTTTTCTTGTCTATCTTTTTTCATCTTTTTTCATGCATTCTTATTCAACACATTAGTTCAACTTTTTTTTTTCTTTTTCAATTCTCCCAACAACCCCAAACTTGAACCTTTAACAACACCCCAAAATATTTCCCAACCTAACTCAAGGCAAAGATTTTCAAAGCAAGGGTTTTTATCCTGTTTAAGGCTTAGGTTCAAAAAGGGTGGAACATTTAATGTTCCTTCTTCATGTGGGATGACAGTTTCCTTTGGCTAGAAAAAAGGCTCATCAACAACGACCTTGATCACATGACACATACATGCAATTCAATCAATTACAGAAACTCAAGCAAAATCATTCATGCTTTCACATAGATAACAAATATATCAATAAGAACTCTGGAGTTCAAAAACCTCACACAAGCTTATTCCAATCATTCAATCAAATACCATGTTTATCCTCATAATCACAATCACAAAATCACAATGCATCTGTTCACATATCTAGCGAACACTCCACCTATATATCAGCATATGGGAATCTCAATCATCATTCAAAACAAACATCATCAAGCAATAATCTCATGCAAACAAGTAGTCAAACCATCACACAGAAAAGTTTCAGACAAGGTACATTACCCTACACTACTCAACTGAAGCAAACCTATTAAAAATTCAAATTACAAAAGATAAGAAATTTCTGTCCTATTGCATTTAGCATCCATCAGTAGATGCCATAAAGACTCCTCATCCCATGTTGTGATTTGAGTCCTCCTCTCCAGCCTCAGCATCCTCGAAGTCTTCATCATCCTCATCATCCTCCTCCATGACTGGAGCTTCAGCTGCTCCAGCTCCATTGTCATGTGCTTGTGCTGGCGGCCATGCCACCTCCTTATGAAACTCATCCATCGTCCACCTGTGTTTAGGGGGAGCATCATACAACCCCACAATCATCTCAATTGTGGCCACCTGCCCTCGATGAATAGACTCAAGTCTGGCCTCCACCATGGACATATACATGTCCCTCATCTGGAAGGGCTCTGCATGATCAGCAGATGCATCATCCTGGGCTGCTCCTCTCCTAAGGCGTCTCCGAGGCACTAGTTGAGCTGCCTCATCTCCTCCACAGTATTGTCTAAAGTAGGCTGCATCTATAGGCTTCCTAGGCCTCTCAAAAGGTGGAATGGAGGTATCAATCTCAACCGCATGACACAACTGTGTGATCATAGAAGGGTGGCCCAAAGGTGCTTTGTTGCTGGTAGCTGTTGCACATAACTTTATCTCAGTAGCTATCACCTGGCCAATACTAATATTCATGTTCCTAAGCACACAGTATATGAACATGGATCTCTTGACATTAACATCGGAAGTATGTGATCAAGGGGTCACATTGGCATGTGTGAATGTCATCCAAGATTGCACCAAAGGTGTAAGGTTACCCCTCTTTATGTGGATAGCAGCTCCACTGGGGTTCCTGTAGAAATTTCCTCCAGGCACACACAACACTCTCTCCATGTCATCAAAATCAGTGCCTTCACGGACGTTCAGCTCATACTAACACTGCTCTCCAACCCATTCAACATTCAGGAACCTGTTTATGGTGTCAGGGTCATACCTTATTACCTTGCCCCTTACATAGCTCATGTACTCCATAAAGTGAGAGTCTCCCAGTGGTTTAGCATTGGTGTAGAACTCTTTAACCATTGCTATGTTAGCAAGCGCAGCGTAAGTTGCCAATTTCTCCTGGACCAGAGATTGTGGTGTTGCTCATGCTTTTTAGAAAGGAACCTATCAGAATAAAATCTGAAAGGATCATTCCTCTTTGTTCCAATGGACTTGATCCGCTTTCCAGATGATGATGTCATTCCTACATCAAATATAATTCACAAGACCAAAGAACACACCATTAAGCATTAGCAAACATCAATTACTACCCCAACACATCATTGCTTAACGCTAAAGAATGAGTAACAACCCTCAGCACCACCTAGACATACAAAAGTTGAGCAAACAAGCAATCTGTCAGGCCGCCGCTCAGTGATTGCTTCACCGCTCAGCGATGGCGATGCCAGCTTTGATAAACTTCTCCTAAACCTCTCTAATCTCCACCCAAACACAGATTTCACAGTTCCAGACCAAAATCAAGCATTTCAATCGGTTCAAATCGTTTCTAATTCAACAAATCATGCATAGAAAGCAAAAAAACCCTAAATTTTTCATGCTTCTACACATCTTTTCACCAAATTCAAACTCTAGAAACTCTAGAATGAAAAATGCTTGACTTACTTGGGTGAAGAGACCTTGTATGCTTGAGAAATGCTCTTTGGATGATGAAGAATGCTCCTTGAATGCAATGCTCTCACCAAAAACCCCAAACTTTGCCAATGGAGTAGTGCAAAAATGGTGGAGAATGGATTTTAAGAGAAGGGGAGATGGGAAAAGTGAAGATGATGGAGTAGCTCCAGCCATGGACGTGGATTTTAGGCAGCGGAAGATGATAGCGTTTGAACCAGAGGCAGCGGAGGAAGTTTCTTGGGATTTGGCAGCCATGTGCAGAGGTGAAACAGTGGTTTAGATGGTGGATGAAGAGTTGTTTCGTGGTGTGAAAACTAGCTCAGGCGGCCTTCATGGAAGGGAGCTAGGTGGAGGAGGGAAAGCTCAATTAGAAGGACTTTTGGACAGAGTTTTGGATGCTGGAAAATGCTTCAGCAGAGGTAAAACTCATTCATCATCAAAAGTGTTTGCCTAAGCTTATACAAGAAAATTTATAATGAAAGACCCAAGGTATGGACGGTGCAGATGGTTGTGGAAGAAGCTCAGATCTCCACATGTGGCAGTGGCGAGGGATGTGTGTTCTTCTTCTGGAAGATGCAAGGCAACGTGCGTGGGCAGCAAGCGTTCCAGCCAAATCACGTACCAGATGTGGTGATGGTGTGATACATGTGTGTTTTTCTTGAGGCAGCTCCATGTTTGCTATTCTCACCCCCTTCCCTTTGTGTAAATGACTTCCTTGTCCTTTTTCTTGGGTTGGATAGTCCATGGTGTCCTAGCTTTATTGGACCCTACAAAACAACCATATAAGTATTAAAAAGAAATCATTCTAAGACTTAGAAAAAGAAAATCAAGAAAAAGTCTTTCTTCACTCTCCTTTCTTAACCCTAAATGGAACCTTTGGAAAGCTTGTGAGGGTGCAAAAGAGGAGTGGGAGTCGAACACTAGTGCTTGAGCGAACCCAAAGGGGTGTTTAGAAAGTGCAAATGTGCCTCTAACGCTGAGTTGCACTTAAAAAGCCCAAATGCCTCTACGATGCCACCTCATTCATCTTCTTCTTCCTTACTCAACCTTTCTTTTTCTATCTCTTCTATCTTTTTCTCATCTCTCTCTAAATTTTTCTCCTTTATCTTTATCTTTTCCTCATCAACAACCTTATCACTTTCAAAGATAGTGGCTTGACACTCCTCCTTAAGGTTAACATTAGTACTAACCCTAGAATCATCCAGAGATGCAGTCACACAACCCAATTCTATCTCCTTCCCTAAACATCTTGCGTCATTACATTCTGAATAGGAGATGGTATTTTGCATCACTTGTTGGAATGTCTCTTCACGACTTTCTGATGGAGATGGTTGCTGCTAAAGGTAACTTGGCCATGAAAAACATCTACTTAACAAAGGTCAAATAACTAAGAAGCAACTTCAGAGAATATAACATTCATGAATGCTCTTATTTCAACACCAATCCAAAAAGAATATGTGTATCATTGTAAATCCTTAGCTATTGTGCTCACAACGCAAATATTACAAGAATAAATGTGCATGCTTTATGAGATTAAGAATCATGGCAAAGATGTTTTCATTGATCAACCAATCTTCACTAGAAAAAGTGTTTCCACTCAAGCACACTAGTGTATAAGGGTGTGTCATTCAGCCAAGAATTATCAAATCATACAAACATAACAAGTACTTTATTTGATGTTGGGACAAGGCAAGTGTTTGGGCAAATCAGCAAGTGTACCGAGTTGCACAAGTAATATAAAATGGTAAGACCAAGTATCGTATCCCAGAGGACTCTCGGCGTTGAACAGTTGTGTGAAAACATGATTAATTAAGACTTAAAATAAAAAGAGATCATGGGTTTGGATTGCAAAAATAATAAAATAAAATAAAATCACTAGTGCAAAAACGCTGTTTAACGTCACCCCTTAGACATCAGTTTCGTGAAACCCCGACGTCTATTTCTGCACGGTGGCATTATCGTAAATATATTGGAAAACTAGACGTCGGTTTCGATGTCAGGTGACGTCTCTAACATCATAGACGTCGCACCTGCCGCAAACCGACGTCCAGTTGCTGGAGGTATGTGATAAGACAGTCAATTGACGTCGGTGTTCACGGGGACCGACGTCTAATAGGCTGCAATTAATGCTGCTCACCAAAATTCCTAGGAGCTTAGACGTCGACTAGAAAGGGCACGGACATTCAAGTCACTGACAGGAAATCAAACGTCAAACCGGTTCAGCTTTAGACGTCGCATAGACGTCGGATCCCGTGAAAAATTGACGTCTACTTGGCTACAATTAATGTTGTTCACCTAATTCCCAGGCCCTTAGACGTCACATAGTCAAACGACGACGTCTAAGGCCTGTCTGGAAGGCGGGAAGACAAAAATTCTTCACTTTAGACGTCAGTTCTGAACCTAAGTGACGTCTAATTTCACCAAATTCGAGGGTTTTAGACGTCGGCTAGGAGGGGCACCGACGTGAACTACCCTGACAGAAATCCAAACGTCAATCTTTTCAGCTTAATAGACGTCGGATCCTTGAAACACCGACGTCTGTAGACGTCGGTTTCAGGAACAACCGACGCCCCATTTCATTTTAAATAGACTGCGTCTTCATTCAGTTTCTGATCGTGTCTTCATCTCTTCTCCTTTTTCTCTGCTTCTCCTCTTCTTTTACTTGCTTGCGAACCTCTATTTTTTATCTCTTCGTCCTCTCCTTTTTCTCTCTTGCATCCCAGGTGCGTGTTTTTTTTAATGCTTACCGTTTAAACTTTCTTTAGTTTTTTATCGATTATCTTGTGGTTCAACTGATTAAAATTTGTTTTCTTTGTGTTGTGTTTTAGTGCAGTTTTGATCCTGTCTTTGGGTAACATAGTGTAACATTCTCCCTTTGCTTGTTTCCTCACAAATAGAGTGACGATCTTTTGAGTTTCCTATGGCTTCCGACCCAAAATGGAACTCGGGTCCTTGTCTAGTTCTCGTGTTACCGTAATTTTTTTATTTTGCGGTTGAATAATGGGAAGTAGTCATGGATCCAGGTTCGGTTTTTGGTTGAATTTCATAGAAGATTCAATAGACACAAGCTTTTTTTGTGGGGAAACTAGCGAGAGGAGAGTGTTACACAATGTTACCGAAAGTCTGGATCAAAACTGCACTAAAACACAACGCCCTTGTTAGACGTCGGTTAGTGCATGGTCTGACGTCCATAAGGACATAGACGTTAGGATATAACCTCTATATATTCATGTTGACGTCGGTTTAAGCATAGGTGGACGTCTATATAGAGTAAATAGACGTCGGTGTGAGTATAAGCAGACGTCTATAAAGACGTCGGTGGATATCGTTAACTGACGTGTATATAGACGTCGGTTGAAGGAATTCCAACGTCCCATAGACGTCACCCTTTTAGACGTCGATTGGGAAAGTGACGTTAAAAGCCCAAATTAACCGAAATAGTGTTTCTGCACTAGTGAATGCAATTGATCAATGGCAAATGAGCATAGAGATGAATGGAGGTTGATTTATATGAGATGGGTATGTTGTTGGGGTTAGATTTCACCAAGTTCCCTCTCATGTATATAAGAATTTTTCTTTATGCATTAATGCCAACGTCCCTCACTAAATCACCTAAACCCGATCCCTTGGTAAATAAGTTTGTCCCTAATTACCAGTTCATAAAATTCCTAGCATTCTTGATAAAAAGATGTGAAGATCAAGAGGTTAAGACGACTAAGACTCATACCCTCATCCTTGAGAAATATAACCCTTAGGAGTAATTCAACAAGAACCTGAATTGAAAGGAACCTCTCGACACTCATGCAATTCATAGATAATGCTATTGTATAAGGAAGAATAAAACAGATGAATCACTCTAACAATTAATGAAAAAGCATATGAAATTAAGAATCAATTCAAATAATGAGAGTTTACAAGGTTACATCATTCCCCAACAACAAAATACAAATTAGTTCCCCATAGACATGGGGGAACTCTATGAACAATGGAAGAAAGAAAGACAGAATGGAAGACTAAGAATTGGCTAAGAGTGTACTGTTATGCTCTTCTCTGCCAGGGATGCAAAACCTAGAGCCCCAGGGTCCTTTAAATAGTGTCAGACGCATCCCAGAGTGTGGCCCGGTCCAAAAGAATCAAAACAGAGCAGAAACAGGGCCCGATCCAAGTGAAATCACGCCCAAGCGTCATAGGAAGCTCGCCTGGGCGAGAATTGAAGCTCATGTAAGGCATGGGCGTCAGATTTGGACGCCCAAGCTACGAAGGTCCACTACTCGAGCGTCGGGGGCCACCGCCCGAGTGACGAGCGTCGTTCCTGGTTGCTTTGTTTTCCTTCCTTCTGGTGCCTTTTTTACCCCTTCTGAGTTCCATCTTCTTGGCTTTTCACTTCTTCCAGTATTACTTCAATCTCTGTCAAAACAAAGGGAATTTGTCACAAAGTCATTCAAATCAACCTCAACTCTCTTGTTCACACATTTTATTGAAAACTCATGAGTCCAAGCAAGTTTCTAAGTGAAAAAGAGTGTTTTTAGTATTAAAATCACATAACAAATAACGATGTTTTAAACCATTATCAGCAAGAAATGAAATTGGTGTATCTAGGTAGTATGAACGCACAAAGAGAGTAATCACATCAATTTAACAATCCTATTATTCTAATGTCTTTTATTTGAAAACTAAAACAATCAAATACCAACTTGTAGTCACCTTATTCATATATTTTCTTTTTCTTTTTCTTTTTTCTATTTTTCTCTTTCTTTTTCTTTTATAGATGATATATATACAAGAATGCATCATATCGACCAACACCAATTCACAATTCTTACCCATGTTCTCCTTATATTAATAACTTCCCCCACACTTGAATCACACTACTGACCATGGAAACTTTACTCTCCCATCAAGATGAGATGGTCAATCATATTCAACAAGGCTTTTAAGTTTTGAAAAGTGAAGGCAAGTTTCTTTAAATTCTCAAAGGTTTGCACAAGGGTTCTATCTATGAAAACATAATTGGCTATTTTGGGTATATGATGCAAGGAGCGAAAGAAAGAGGGCCTTGTTTCAATGTAAGCATGCAAATGAATAACAACTAGTAATGAAACTTAAGCAAAGTTAGTTGTAAACCAAAAGTGGAAGCACTCATAGATAAAAACTCTGAGGCACAAAATCTCACCCAATTTAGTTCTTTGGTTTTCTAAGGTTTTCACACACCATGCCATAGACATTAACCACAGTAAAAATTTTAACAACATTCTCGATATACTCACATGAGAACAATCACAAACATAAGTTTTCACTAAATAACAACACATTCTCAATGTATTCAAAAACCAATTTATGAGTAAACACAAATGGTTCTCCTTAAAGTCATGCAAAACTCATTCAAAGTCACATAACTAAATCCATCATATTTTTCAGACCAGCCAAGTCACACTTATTATCAACAAGCATGAAAAGAAAATAGAAAGAGAAAGAAAAAGAAAACTCTTTTTTCTGTGGACCAATTTACTGCTCAAAATCCTCAACTCCTTGTGTATTCTTCTTCATCAACATTCATACCTATCACTAACAAGAACACCAAGAAACTCGAAGAAACACATTAATCCAATTTTTATAGAAACCAAAATTTGAGAATTGAAAATTTAAAAAACATAAAGATAAAAATAAAAATAACATATAGAAAAGTAAAATAGAAAAATGAAAAGCACAAACAAAGAAATAAGGAAAAGAAGAAACAAAATTTGCAGAACATGAACACACCAAGCAAACAACGGTTCCAATATGAAGAATGATTGAAATAGACTTCTGATGAATCAATATTTTCTACTATTCACTTAGCTTTTTGTACTACATTTGATAAGGAAGTTGTGCTTAATTGTCCAATAGTTCTTCAGTTTTGATATTTGGGCTTAATTTGACCAATAATTCTTATTTTAATTAATTTGAATTATCTTAGGCTAATTATTTCTATTATTAATTGTAGGGAATTGTTTGGAATATCATTTTGGGACTTCAAGAGGGCAAAAACGTCAACAATCACTCTTCACATTAGCATTTTAGATTTAATTCAATTGTAATTTCGTTTTTAGGGCTTTTTGGGCCCTATTTGCAATTTTGGACAAATTTAGGGTTTGGGCCCATTTTTTGGCAGAATTGGAAAATGCCAATTTGTGGGACTGACCTAGTTATGTGTGGCAAAAGGGTGGCAAACCCCCTCACTCTCCCTTATTCTACACTTTCACATTTTTGTTCTTGGAGAGCTCATTCTAGGTTTTTTCATTTTTCTCTCTTTGCTTACCTTCATCTTGTTATGAACTCGTTTGAGATTAATGAAACTCGTCTATGTTATTGCCTTTATTTATGTGACACGTGGTTATAAAATGCCCCCTCACATAGCCACCAGGCAAAACTTTTAACACCGTTCACAGAATTTAACGGCATGGACTTTATTGTTTCAATTTTTCATAAACAGGGACCAAATCGAGCTACTTGAAAATAGAGAGACCTAATTGACGAAAAACTGCACAAATAAGGACCTCCAAATTTATTAAACCTTCTTTTAATTCATCAAAGAAAGTGTAAGGTCACTCCTAAGGTATTTGCATTTCTGTTAAACACTAAGAAAGATTAACTTCAACATTACTCCAGTAGAAGGTTGAACTGTTTTAAGAGGAAAGCACAAATACCAATCACAATCTATACCGTGCATCAATTTTCCAGAAGCCTAATCAAGGACTAAATTTGCTCTCAGATTTAGTGGCAAACTGGAAAGAGCTTTTGGCAAAACTGCAAAAGCCACCCTTAGCCATCATCAAGCGAGAACCCAAATCACTCCCCCTTCGTCACCCCCACACCCTCCTAGAGGTGCGAGAATAAAGGTCAATCTGATATGTAATTATAGTAAAAGTAGAAGAACACAATCAACAAGAGAAAATAAAACTCTGGTCGAATAAAACTAGTAAGATATCATTCGGCTTTTCAAATAAAATAGGAGATTCGTTTATTTAAAAAAAAAATATTTTTCTGTTATTTATACCTTTTATAATATCTTATTTTCTTCCGCAACTTTTACTATATAAGATTATCTTTCTTTAAAAAATACTTTATCATATATCATGTATAATATCAATATTATCTATAATAAATTACACATCAAAATCAGTATTAATATATATATCATATCTATCTATGTATCTAAGTTTTGTTAAAAAAATCATCTAATAAAATCTTAAAGTTAGTTATCAGAAGCATAATAAGCCACTTCAATAGCTTAAATCTTGAGCTAATTCAGTCTATTTGGCAAATGTCAATAAACTTTTATCCATAGCTCATGACAGTTTGCATCATTTAGAAATGAAAATCAACAAGGCATGTGTAACAGAGCAATGAAAGAAACGATATTGTCCAATAGGGAATTCAAGCAAGTCATTCAGAAAAAAACGTGTTCCAAACATTTAACATCCATCAAAATGATGCAAACAACAGTATAACCCAAAGGCAGATGATGAAAAAATAGTTTTAAAATGCACCCTAATTAAATACAAAATCATAACTAATCAACAATAAATAACGATTTTAGCAAGATGTTATAAGTGATTTAGAAGCAAAACAAGACCAACTGTGTAAACAAAAATAATCTTAAAAATAATAATCAAGGTTGAATCAAACAATGTCTCAATTTATGTATAAACTCAATAAAACATATATTACCTTATCTTGTTGATATTTTTTGCAACTCCATTGTTAACCTTCCAACCTTTATCCTAATAGCAGTACAGGGGTGCCATCAAGAAGACAATAAAATGTCAACATAAATGAAGAAACAACAGAAAAAAAGAGAGGTAAAAGTATTAATCAATTTAGCTTCAACCTCAACCAATTTAGCTGAGCCACACAAATTTCTATGGCGGGAGCGGCTTGCTTTCTCCACGCACCTAACCTAACATCATTTTTTTTAAGATTAATTGATAGCTAACCTCTCGAACCTTAAGCAAAAATCTACTCTTTCAGTACATACCTGTAGTTTCCAGGTTATATGAGAATAAAAAACGTATATAGCCCCAAGCCTAACGTTAAACACCACTGTGTCAATATAATCTTCAGTGAGGATTTTCCCGTCTCTAAAATTGGGAATGGGTTGAAATATAAGACAGTCATAAAATTTATAAAAATAAACCAAAAACATTGTGATTTTAGAATACTATTAAATCATAGAATCTTTATTCAAAATAAATAAAAACAATATTCTCTTTTGTTTCTCTCCAAAAGCCAATTCCTAAAGATAGGGCTAGGCAAAAATAACTGATCTGTACTGCAGTTATATTATACTAAAAAAAACTGATCCACTTCTACTAACAGTTCAGTTAACTGTTTTATGGTTCAGTTTTTAAAAACTGAACTTATAACAGTTTCAGTTCGGTTAACTTGGAGAACTGTTTTATTTTTTCCTTTTCTTTTGTTCCTGTACAACTGTTTCAAAAATTATTTAATAATAAAATATTAATAAAAAAAATTATTCACATACAAAAATTAATAATTAATTTTTTAAGACAATTTTTTTATCACAAATTTCTATATTTTTTTATCAATAAATATATAACATATATAAATAAAAAGAAAATTTTCTATTTTTATATTTCTTTAAGTTACATAAAACGTGTATATATATATATATATATATATATATATATATATATATATATATATATATATATATATATATATATATATATATATATATATATATATATATATATATATATATATATATATATATATATATATATATATATATATATATATATATATATATATATATATATATATATATATATATATATATATATATATATATATATATATATATATATATATATATTGTGTTACTTTACTTTTTATATTTTTTTATTAATAAAATAAATAAATAAAAAATAAAATAATTTTTTATACACAAATATAAATAAAATAGAAAATTATAATATCAAATAATTAAAAAATTAATTTGTAAAATATTTATGAATAAATAAAATAAATATTAAAATAAATTTTTACAGTTTACCGTTTAATTATAATTATCAAAATAAATTTTTTATTAATAATATATATATATATATATATATATATATATTATTAATAGTTCAGTACAGTTTAGTTAATAATTCAGCATTTAGTGCAATTTATAGTTTAGTTAATAGTTCAGTTAGTGTAATTTATAATTCACTTAATAGTTCAATTCAGTTCGTACTGTAGTTTAGTACAATTTAGTACAGTACAGTTCAGTTCAGTTTAATAAAACAAAAAACAGTTCAGTTCAGTTTGTCTGAACTGTTTTACAGTTCAGTTCAGTTTGTTTAAACTGTTTTACAGTTCAGTTCAGTTTTTAAGTACAGTTCAGTTCGATTTGCCCACCCCTACCTAAAGATACCCAATTCTCCACGCCCTGATATGTAGGGTTCTGTTATTTTGACACCCAATTTTTGACACACATTTGACACTGTTAGGTGTCAACATCCAATTGGCTAGTTTTTATTGTTTTTTTTTTAAATTTTGGCCTGCAAAATGAAAAGGGTTTCAAACAATTTTGGTTCCAATTATACCCTTGGTCAGTTTCATTAGTTTTCTGTGACAGATTTCGTTCTCTCTCACATTTCCTCCTCTCCTTTCGTCCTCTCCCTTCGTTCTCTCTCACATTTTGGTTTTAATCTAACCGTCGTTTTCGTCCTCTCCGGTGCCTTCTTATTGCATCTCCCATTGTCTAAGTTTTGCTGAAATGGGAAGTTCTGGAATGGACCTTCGTTGAACCAAGGTAAATGCCTTCTCCTTTTGTAGGTTTGCGTATTGGGTTTTAGGTTTAGGTATTGGGGTTCTTATCGTTTCTTCCACACGTTATGGGTTATTGTTATTTGTTTTGGTGTTTTCATTTGAGTTATTTTCTTTGGGCAGTTGACCGTTCGTCATTCATTTTCAACTATGTATGTTTGCACTCTCAACGAACGGTTGACAGAGGAGCAACGGGAACTCATTTCGAAGACTCCATTTTCTTGGTTTTTACAGCTGAGTGGTAAAATCATATTCAATACTAAAATTTTGCGTGAGTTAACCAAGACATAGGTGGATTCGAGCAATTCTTTTATTATTGCAAACAAAGTTTTCAATATCAATGTAAATGATTTTTGTTCAAGAATAGGGTTGAGGAAGAGAAGACCAGAAGAACACCTAAAAGGTCAACTACATATGATGGTGTACAAAGTGTTGGACGTCCACAAGCATTCAGTAACAGTAACAATGCATTTGTTTCACCTGGTGGAATGTCGAACGAGGAAGCGGGTGGAATGTGCAACAATGAAGAAGGTGCAATGTCGCCAAATGCACCGAGTGGACTGTCCAACAACCAATCACAGTTGAAGACGTATGTTAGGATTGGTTCAAGAAGGCGTTTTAAGAGCCAAACACTTAGGACACCATACACCGCAAATGTAGTAGTTAGAAAGAAAAATGAGTAATTATTGTATTAGACTTGAGTCTTAGGACAAGAAAAAGATGTTGTAATTAAACCTATTTGGTTCAATATATAGAACATCCATGTTTGGTTCAATACATTTATGTAATTCATAATTGCAAATTTAATGTGTCTTTTATTGAAGTGCTTTATAATTTGATTTCCAAGTGATAATGTTTGTGAAAAAAATGAATTAGTGGTTGTGATTTGATGAATATAGTTGAATTGGTGAAGATAATGGTGGTAAAGTGTGCAATGTAATCATTTACAATGGCCCTGTAAACGATTACGCGACTCTTACTCAGGTTATGGACAACCTGTTTAACAGAGGAGCCACCTGTTAAAACACAGGGGACCACAGCTTCAGTTCTAGTACCTCTGCTGTCAAATTGTGCTTTGTAATCGATTACAAGCATCTCGTAAACGTTTACGCGAGTCTGAACACCAATTTGGACATCCTGTTGAACTGAAGGTGCCACCAGTTATAACATGGGGGACCACAGTTTGTTTTTAACCAAATCCAATGGTTTAAATTGTATTTTTTGGTTCTGGAGTGAGGAGTCCCCCATGATGTTGGGGGAACCACCCATGTTGAGAACCTTGAGTCAAGTGAAGTTGTTCTGTGTATGCTGTGAAATTGTGCTTTGTAATCGATTACAAGCAGCTCGTAATCGTTTACGCGAGTCTGAACACGAATTTGGACATCCTGTTGAACTGAAGGAGCCACCTGTTATAACATGGGGGACCACAGTTTGTTTTTAACCAAATCCAATGGTTTAAATTGTCTTTTTTGGTTCTAGAGTGAGGAGAGGCTTGAACCTAATGTTTTGGGTCCCCCATGATGTAGGAGGGGACCACCCATGTTGAGAACCTTGAGTCAAGTGAAGTTTTTCTGTATATGCTGTGAAATTGTGCTTTGTAATCTATTACAAGCAGCTCGTAATCATTTACGCGAGTCTGAACACGAATTTGGACATCCTGTTGAACTGAAGGAGCCACCAGTTATAACATGGTGGACCACAGTTTGTTTTTAACCAAATCCAATGGTTTAAATTGTATTTTTTGGTTCTGGAGAGGAGAGGCTTGAACCTAATGTTCTGGGTCCCCCATGATGTAGGGGGGACCACCCATGTTGAGAACCTTGAGTCAAGTGAAGTTTTTCTGTGTATGCTGTGAAATTGTGCTTTGTAATCGATTACCAGCAGCTCGTAATCGTTTACGCGAGTCTGAACACGAATTTGGACATCTTGTTGAACTGAAGGAGCCACCAGTTATAACATGGGGGACCACAGTGGACCACAGTTCAATATAAGTGTTCATTGACCGTTATTGAGTTCCTTCATTTATAGTTGGTTGTATATATGTGAAATATAATACGCGAAACATTCAAACAAGATTTATAACGAAACTATGAAATAAATACCATAAAATACCTAAATCATAAATACGTGGCGGATTTAAACAATTTAATATTTTCCGAAGACATCAGTAAATTCCACTGAAAAAAACAGTAATAGAGATCCACGATAATGGTGGAGAGACCAAACGAAATAACATATAATAATATCTTATAAATAACTTTCAAGAATAATAGAGTTGTGAAAATTCCCAGTAATAGACATCACTAAGTTCCTTAACAATGATGTATCCATGAAGTTTGTTTTTGCATTTCCTCTCCAATCAATAACCAGCAATTAAGAACTCAAACTTATTCTGAAGGTAAATTGACACGCTGCAATCATTTCAACTATGGTAAACTTTACGTTGCGGAGAATATTTAGCAAATTGACAAGAGAATACACTGAATAAGAATAAGGTAAGTCTTCCACTTTTTCATCAAAAGTTCTCTCTACTTCGAAACCAGCTGTTACACCACAGATTTCTTTAATTAACATCCATCAAAATTAGAAAGATAGTTTTGCAATGGTTGAAACAAAATCAACAAAACAGACCCCTTTACCTGTCTGCTGTGCATGGAAGAAATCTCGTAGTTTAGGATTTTGCACCATCGCATTCCATACATTTTGGTCACAGGCAATAGAAGCCACAACACTCTGCTCATTAAGGTATTAATTCAGTGCACCCTAGATTAATAAACTTGTTTATATTATGTTAATTTATAGAATTTATTTTTATTGTAACTCAACTTGAAAAACTGTTGGATGGCTAATTTTATTTTGGATTTCATGAAAGAAGCTTAGAGATTAATAAAGACTCTTCAGACTATCAGTTGTAAAGAACTACCTGAGCTTCTGAACTTTCACTAAACAATTGAAAAGCCTGAAAAACACAATCTTTGTTCTTCAAGGTGGACTTTGAAGATAGGTATTTCCTGAAATATGATCACATTCGTATGTTTGCAGAGAAAAAAAGGTCCATGGAAATCAGTACACGATAATGCATAACACAAGACAAGATATCTTTTAAAACACAAAAGCTACTTATTTGTTTCTTTATAGGAGTTTAATAATATCAATGATAAAATAACCAATAAAAGAATAGATTTATTATAGCATGGAATGCAACTCAAAGGAAATGAACAATGATGAGATAGAGAAAGAGTATATATACTTATGTAGAGCATGTTTTAGTTCAGTGGCTGACACCACCCTCGCTGTACTGTCTTCACCGCCGTCTGCCGGTGACACTTCAGAAGTACTCTGAACAGATGACTGGACAGGCGGCACGACGCCTCTGATCCCGGTGGCAGTGAACTTGGCCACCGCACTCATCACTCCACCACCCATGAATGAGGGCGTCAAGAAAGTGAAGAGAAAAGGGTAATTTGGGTATTTAAATATCAAATGGGTAGCACAAAGTTTCTTGTGCAATGGTGGTACCTCTTAAGATTGTGAAATTTCACATGCATCTTCCCTTTTTGTCTTAAAAGGGTTGTACAAATGTATAATTGATTGAATTTAACTTATATTATATTCAATCAAATATTAATTTAAGTTTGAAAACATTATGCTTTTCAGTACTGATGAAATCAAAGCAAACCATAACCAAAACAGAAAAAATGGCATGCATAATCTCCCTAGAAATTTTCATTACTATCTTTAGAAGTACTTTTAGTTTCCATTTTAATACGAAAACTGATAATTTTATTTTAACTTTCATTTTAGCCAGTCAAGTCAATTATGCGTAATTTAATTATTTAAAAAATATTTTAAGTAATATTAATTATTATAATTTATAAGTTTTACTGATAATGTTTTAGAAGTAATGGCGGTAGCATATCATAGGAGAGGATCTTTATTACGTTGTACAATATTATTTGTTAGATGAATAACAAATATATCAGTAAAAGGATTTACCGTAACTCACGTAAGAATATTATTATATTATTTGTAAGGTTAATAAAATATGATAACGCATAACCTATTTTCATGTAAAATATGTATTGAAAGGATTTTGAAGACCACCTAAGGTAATTTGAAGCTAAACATGACCTTGTACACGGCATTGTCAAGATACACGATTAAAACCACTTTTCCTTTCCATGAATAATTCGATGAGAAGTCAATAAATTAACAGAAATATTTTTTGCCACATTGTCAATGTTAACAAAATGTAAGAAACGAAGCAATAGATGTGCGCAAACTCTAATTAAGAGTGCAATAGAAGACCAAAAAAGGGTAATACTTTTAATGAAAAAAGTGAGCTATGTGAAAATTGGAGGAGGCCGGTGAAAAAAGAAGTAAAACAGGAATGAGCCTTGAAGGTGATCAATTGCTTTAAAAGTTGATGAATATATATAATGGACCATGCTTACAGTAAATATTTGACAGATACAAGGTTTCAGAATTAAGTTCCAAAACAGCAAAAAATAATAATGCTAAATATCCTAAACCAGGAGACTCTATAGAGTTGTGAAAACTCGTGACATGGTAGCTCAGCACTATATTCTCAGGGTATACAGCAAAAACATTTTCTGAAGATGAGTCCGATTACCAACTCAGTCATCAAACTTTATTTTCTTTGGAGCAGGCTGGATGTTACCCATCTGCAAGAGCAATCATATATGTAAAATGAGAGCAAAACTCAAGATGCACAATATTCTATATTTGTGAAAACAAACGAACAGCCACAGAATGATAAAAGCAAAAGGCTCACAATCTCAGGGCATTCGAAATCAATGCCAGCAGCCTCTATCCTTTTCCGTCGTTTTTGGTCATGTTTTAGAATCCTCTCCACCAATTTTTTGTGCTCTTCTAAGGTTCTTTCCTGGAATGACAGCATCAAGAAACAGAACTTAATACTCAGAATCAGATGAGAAATATCAACCAGGTATAGTTTATTATCCAATAAACTAGATACCTTGTCATGACGCTTCCGTTCAATTTGGACATAATCCAATGGCTTGTGACGATAACTGAATCCTCTCCATCTATGATGAAAAATGCCACAGATTCATTTGTTACCTTTGGTCATATTCAACAGAATAAACTTAATCTCTAACCTTAACCTTAAATCAAGGCACATATAATACGCCATTTTACAGGATCGCAATTCCTTCAGCCATGTGGTTATTTGACTGAAAGGCAGTTCTAGGCTTTATAACCAACTAAACATGCACATTTTGGGATATGATAATTTTCCAGACTACTAAATAGCTTTCTGTTCAGAGAAGCTTCCAAGGTCCGAGGGATTTGTTTGGGGGTGTAGAAACAATTTTTCCTATGAACAAAATATCACCAAGCTAATGAGCACGTAAAGCAAGAACTAGACAAAAGTTTCCCATGTATGGAACAAAAATGGTTATAAAACTATTTTTTTGAGTCTTCTCACTCACTGATACTTCAATGTATCACCAATACTAAGTATTGAAGTATCCAATCAATGAAACACTAATATTTTTATGATGACAACAATTTATTTTATTTTGACAATGTCTAAAGAATCTGATTTTAGTTTAGATCCACACAAGAACGTTATATATTTATTATTTTTAAGAACTTTTAACATTCTTAACTATGTATCGGTCCACATACCACATCCTCTTATTTTGAAAATAAACATCCCGCCGTGTCAGATATGAATCATATCCATGCATCATAGTCTGAGTCTAACCAACCGTGCACACCCAAAATGGTTGAGGAAATTCCTAATTCTCTATTAGTATCTTTCTAAATACTCTAAATAGATATCTTTCTTTATCACACATGTAAAGAAAGGAGTGAAAAGAAAATTGATGGTTAGACACTAAGGTCTACAATTAAGATAAACATACAACGGAATCCTTAGAAGGAAATAGATCCAGAAAAATATTAATTAATAACTTACAATCTTGAATGAACATGCTCTGGAGGTACAACATGAACTTGGAGAAGGTGCTCAAAAAGGAGATAATTGTGCATAGTATCAGCTACAATTTTCGCTACCTACAAATCAAGGCACTATTAAAACATGGAAATTGAATTTTATTATAAAGACAATATCACTGAAAATTGTCATGTCATAAGACAATCAATTAATCTGCAGAGACAACAAATACCTCAGGAGATTCAAACTCTATGTACCCAAAATGTCTTGATTTTCCTGTCTGTAAAAGAACAAGAAACATATGTTGTCAGTATCAATCAACTAAAACCAATATCCATCATCCCTAAAACGGTAACAACAAACAAATATTGCAGCCCCAAAGTATTTAATGAAACAAATATCTTGATGGTTGAAAACCCATAGCTTTTTTCAAAATGTAAGGTCCAAACAAAAGCAAAATTACTACGATATTGATTGATTACAGAGGCTTCAACTTCTATGAGAAACTCATAACTATTAACGACACAATTGATATTCTTCATTGGAATATTTTCTTAAATTAAGACCACTCATGAACAAATAGAGCATGAGACGAGAAAAGTAATTTTTCGCCATACAACCATACATTGCATTATGTCAAAATTGACAACTCTTTGGGGTGCATTATCTATCCTGATGATAACCAATAAACATGTGCCCAAGCACAATAGTGCACGTCACACACCCAGCCACCAGAATAAAAGATTATACAAACATAATCACTGAATCAACCGTCAAATTAACTACATTAGTAAATAAACCAGAATAAACAAAGTATGCCACAATTCTCAAGTTGATACACAATCACACAGTATGCAAATAATAACAAGCATGGACATTAAAGGAGACAAGTTAACATGCAAGCCCTAACCTTTTTATTTCTGGCGACTCTCAACCTCTTGATAGTTCCAAATTGCCCAAAATAACCTACAAAATGCAACTGTAAACACACTCCACAAAATCAATAAAAAACCAGAAAGAAAATCTGAGCACCTTCCATCTCCTTCTCATAGAATCCATGCGGAATCCTGGACACGTGCAATACCGTGGAAGTATTCTCCGGCAGCTTCTGTTCAGCAATCTTGCGAGCAGGACCACCTTCCAAGGGCTTTACCGATTCAGAAACAAAATTAAGCACCACGTTGACACAATAAATTGAAAAATAAAGGAAAAATAAACTGAAAAGAGAGCACTTAGAATCGGACTTATCAACATACCAAAAAATCAGCACCCTGAGATGGCTGATTAGAGGAAGCCATTTTCATGTTCTTTTTCATAGCTTTCTTTGCCTTTGTTCCCATCTCCCTGTCTGTTATGCCGAACCACTTTTCTGCAAAGAAATGCCTTCATGAGATATCATAAATAAGGGTGGTGAGGAATTGCGTCAAAACCCTAACCCATTTGATTGTATTTTGAATTATATATTCTGAAATACAATATTTTAAATTGTGCATTCCAAAATGTAAAATAAAAAGTTAGAAAAATAATACAATAAAGAATTAGAGAATACAATATTGTATTTTGGAGAAAGGCTATTAAAAAGTTAGAAAAATAATACAACAAAGAATTAAGAAAGACATGAGAAGTTGAAAATGATATTTTTTATATGCCTGCAACTTTATTGTGCAATTCTTTTAATAATAGAACACAAAATAAAGTTTATTTAGCCATTCAATTTTTGCATTAGATGGAATTGGTTATGAAACTTATTATTAGACCCTTAATGTTGATATTGTTTAATGTTTTTCATAGATTGTTATTTGATTTCAGAGAAAGGTATAAAAGCATAAGAATAATAAGATATTTGATTTTCATAATTCATAAGATTTAGATTTCAATAAGCTATTCAATTCTGAATAAAATAAAACAATAAATGTATGACAACAGGGAGTCCTCACCGTGTGATGAAATGAGCCTAAGTCCTTCTATCAAAGTATAAATGATATAAAAAGATATCTCAAGCTAGTTAAATTAATCTCAATTATATATATATATATATATATATATATATATATATATATATATATATATATATATATACACACACACACACACATACCTTTTTTCTTGTATAATGGATGTTATCTAGTATCTAGAGTGTTTGGACATATTGTATAACACTAGTGCAGTGAATGCCTTTTATAAAGATTAAAAAAGGTTTTCTATGCCAGTTTTTATCTGTCATAGATACATCAGACATAGAAAGTTTTATACCACTAGTATAGTGAATGTCTTTTATAAAAATTAAAAGAGGTTTTCTATGCCATTTTTCATCCGTCATAGATACAGACGACTTAGAAAGTTTTTCACTTTCTATGACAGTTATGAAACCTGTCATAGAAAGTTCAGTTTCTATGTTAAGTGTAAGATAATCAGCATAGAAAATAAGGAAATTTTGTCATAGAAAGTGTCAATTTCTATGACAAGTGTATGTCCATCCAGCATAGAAGTGACTATATATGGTGTGACTGTAATGCAAATAACTGCCATAGAAAGAAATTGGTGTTTTTTCTTTTGTTTTCAGGATTACTTGTCTCCCTACTCACATAACATACAAAACCTGCATAATGACAATTCCCAAACACAGATTTTCAAATTTATATATGAACTCATTTATTAAAAATGAATAGCAACCAATATTCTATAGATTGATTATGTTTTAATAAATTAAAAAGAAATATTAATACTTTAAAATGGGAAAAAACAAATCCTTACTAAAACTTTCATTTTTCGTGTAATATATATTATGCATTCTAAATATTAAAACAAATTTTAACTAACAAACTTGACAACTTATATTGATTAAGTAAGCAACAATTGAAAATGCATCTACTGAAAATTCAACTTAAACCTTTTTTACCAAATTTTGTGGCTTAGTGATGACATGCAATGATTGAAAGACTTTTAAACTATGAAGGTTTTCAATTCATATTATGCTATTATCTTGTTTCTATAATGTGCTACAGATATCTAAACGGCAGTGCCATTGCAGTGGCTGTGGAATTTGCAGGTATGAATTGCTATCTAGAAACCTTATCTAAAAGATCGACATATGTGCATTTTATGCAGGGATTGTAATGCATTTGAAGGGGACTCCTCGTTTTATTTCAATCCCATTTTTCAAAATGTTAGTTTAGCTACCCAGTAATAATTTTTCTCACTTGGTCACCTTCACTACGTCTAGCAGCCACCCAAATAAATATGTTCATATGATTATCAAACTCTTGCCTTCTTTCTTTTTGCATTGGACTTTAAAGGATATCTTGAAACTTTTATGTTTTGCTCTTTTAGATTGACTAGGATCTGTATAAGAGATCAGACTGGTTGGTTTAGATATATTTTCACATAATAGAGAACTGGAGGACGCGAAAGTTTATTCCATTGTTACATGTGTGATAAGTAATTATTTTAATTCTTTTTCCTAAATGCATCTTGATATGCGTTTTAAATAAGCACATTAACGATTCATATATTCTAAAATATACTACATATTGGTCATTACATTTGAAATTATTTGTACAGCTTGTTGCTACTGAACTCAGTTTCTCACCTTCTTATTTTCCTTCTTTTTCATAAGAACCATCCTGTTGTTACTTCAATTTGATTTTATGAATAATGTATGCCTGCCCTCTTATTACAACTCTTTAATAGAGTTAGGGTTTGTTGTAACTATTTTTTGTTAGTTGTTGAGTCTGTGGGTTAAACAGAGCTCGTTGTAAGAACGAGTTATAAACAAAACTCCTTTATTCTTCTGCACAATAATAAGGTTTTTTCATTCAAATCATAAACTCGTTACATCCAAATCAAAAACTCATGAGCGAGAGGACGTACCTGAGTTCTGGGGTGGCTACCACCGTGAAGTGTGGGTGAAGAGCGGCGTGAATGATAGTGGTGCGATTGGACAGGGGTGAGTCCTGTAAGAAGAAGAAATGAGGGAAAAGGGCGAGTAAGAAAAACCCTAACACCTTACTCTCTGATATGTCATGGGTTTGGGAGAAATTTCACAACGAAATTAGTTCATCGTGAAAAGATGATGGGAAGTGTAATCACCTTATTTCAGTGCTACTTTCTCAACATTTACAGGGTGTTGATCCCTCCACCCCCACAGTCCACAATTCGACCTCTACCTCCCCAATTTTTACAATTTTTTTTAATTACAAAAATAATCTTATTTTTTATTTTTTCTTTTTACTTTTTACTTTTAACTTTATTTAATTAAGAAACCTTAAATTTCTACTTCACTCACAATCTTATTTTTTCTGCTCTCGGATTCTCATTCTACCGATTAAATCAAAATCTTATATGATATTCCAATGAACAACACATTAATACCGTGATATATTATATGTGTACCTCAAAACAGTATAAAAGATAAAAAAAAATAAAGTAGAAAAAGTTAAAAAAAGATTATTTTTGTAACTAAAATAAATTTTAAAAAATTGGGGAGGTGGAGGTCGCAAACGTAGGGATGGAGGAATCAACACCCACATTTACACAGTACTTTCTTGAGACTTAGCCCATGAGTCTAAGTGACGTGACTGAATTGGCCCAACAACTCCCCAATACGTATTGGGTCTTTCTTCCTGCACCCATAAAATGGTTATTCTCAAACTATCCTTTTTCTAAATTATAGGTTTTAAGTATAGATTGCCTCTCATATTTCTTTAATTGGTTATATTTTATTTTTTTATTTATTTGTTTCGTTTAGTTTTTTATTTATTAAAATATTTAATTTGGTCATTTTTATTAAATTGACATTAATGCATAATATATGTTATGTGCCAATATAAAATTTTAATTTTTTTAACTTAAAAAAAAACAAAAATTTGCAACAGGAAGATCATGTCATAATTTAGTGTTACTGTTACTCCCACATGTATTCAAATTTAGTTCTCAAAATTATAATTTGAATTAAATATGTTTTTAGTCCCTTAACTTTTAGTGAAATTGGAATTAGTTCATTTTTAAAACTTTGGCTTAATTTAGTTTCCTGACTTTAAAAATGTATGAATTTAGTTCTTTAAACTAAATTTTGTTAGATTTATTTGATGTTTTATAATAGCATTTGGGTTGCTTACACTGTTTAACACATATTTGTTTCAATGTCAACTAAGAAATACGTTTGAATTAAACAGTGTAAACAACCCAAATGTTATTATAAAACATCAAATAAATAAAGTTAACAAAATTTGATTAAAAGGACTAAATTCATACATTTTCTAAAGTTGAGGAACTAAATTAGGTCAAAGTTTTGAAGAGAAATTAATTCCAATTTTCACTGAAAATTAAGAGACCAAAAACATATTTAAATTTTTTCATTTTAATTCAATTTAGTTTTTTTAAATGAAGCAATTTGATTTTTTTAATTTAAAATCAAACTATAATTACAACTTATATATACAAATATAATTACAACTTAAAATATATTTTCAATATTAAAACTTATAATTTTACAAAAATATAAATGTAAAGTGACACCTGTAATTTTCAAATGTTTAATGTGATAAATGTTTTAATGTGACAAGTGTGACTTCACATTTATATTTTTAATATTTAAAAAATTTATAAGTTTAAATAAATATTTTTTTAAAGTAAAAATATAAAAAAAATGAATATTTAGGTGGAATGATCTCATGTATAAATTATAAAAGAAAAATATTTTAACATATATAACTTGTAATTAAGATTAATTATTAATGTAGTCTCTAATTATAAAGAATCAAATTACTCCATTTAAAAAAAAACTAAATTGAATTAAAATTATAAATATGGACTAAATTGAAAATAAGTAGGTGACATAATACTGCCACATGGTATTATCATTGTTACATGTATTTAATACATGACAACTTTTGTTTTAAAAAAAAATAGAAAAAAAAAATCAACAATAAATAAAATAAGGAGACAAAATTGACAAGTGATGTGAATTTAATCATAAGACCAAATTGAACCTTTTTAAAAAGTAAGTTGACTAAATTGAACCCAAAATAAATAAAATAAAGAGACAGGAACTAAATGTATAATTAAGTTAAAATTATAATAAAAAATCTTACACTTCCTTGGTTTTTATAATTTCTAGATACTCAATTTGAAAAGTATAAAAATATATATTCTAGATTGAGCATTATGCCAATTCAGAATTAAAAACCATTTTCGAAACAAGTGTTTTGAAAATCATTTCTATTTCCAAAAATATATTCCAAAATATTTATTTATGAAATTCTTTTATATTTTGGATTAATGTTTAGAAAAATATTTTTAGATCCGAAAATACATTCTCGAACAATGATTCCAAAGTAAAAAAAATGGAATAGGTGTCCTGAAAAATATTTTTAAATCCAAAAATAACTTCCAAAACATCTATTTTGAAAATTGTTTTTGTATTTCGAAGTTTAAAATGTATTTCTAAATTCAAAAATACCTTTTCAAACAAACGGTCATTCAGAAATTAAAAAGAAAAAAACAAAAAAACTGTAATGAAAGATCTAAAAGTCATATCTGAATCTGGAAATACATTCGTACTAGGTGTTCAAGAAGGTATTTCTCACCAATTTTATATTCTTTCATAAAGGCTTAATACTTATTTTGGTCTCTCATTTCAGAAGGTTTGTTCAAAGTGGTCCTTCCTTTTTTAAAAAATTCACTAAAATCCTACTTTTTGCAAAAACTGTGTAAGTTAGTCTTTTTTGCTAACGGCGTTAATTCTGGTAACGGCAAAACTGCCAGCTGGCAAATATTTGATGACTTGTACAAATAAAATTCGTTGTAGTCCTCATATTGGTTTAAAAATGTTTATTGTGGTCCTCGTGTTGGTTTAAAAATATTTATTGTGGTCCCCCTTTAAAAATGTTTATTGTGGTGTTTTAGCAGCATGCAGCCATGCTGGAATGCTCAATCAAGCGCTCAACTACTTAGAGACAAGAAGGGGCTTCACGAATTTGTCAATGGCAAATGCTCTTGTGGAAATTTTTGTGGTTTTCTCTAAAAGCAGCAACTAAAATTTCATGTGTTGCAATCCACCAAAACTGATGAGTTCTTTTTTCACATCTTCACACTTACTAATATAACACGTGAAACTACACTGATAAACTTCAAATTATTGTGATTATAGTTTCCCGAAAGGTTAGCGCATGGATTACTAGATCACACGTGAAATCTTTAACATGTATTAAACAATGTACAAATGGCTTACCCTTCTAAGATGGCATGATGATCTTGGCTCCGCAGAACATGTGAGACATCATATTTCTTTAGTTTACTGACACGTTTTTTTTTAGTAAAAGGGGACCACAATAAACATTTTTAAACCAACACGAGGACCACAATAAACATTTTTAAACCAATATGAGGACTACAACGAATTTTATTTGTACAAGTCATCAAATATTTGCCAACTGGCAGTTTTGCCGTTAGCAGAATTAACGCCGTTAGTACCAAGGACTAACTTGCACAATTTTTGCAAAAAGTAGGACTTTGGTGAACTTTTTAAAAAAGGAAGGACCACTTTGAACAAACCCCCCGAAAAGAAGGACCAAAATAGGTATTAAACCTTTTATAAATACATGACTTTGGGCTTTCTCCTTCTTATTCCTGTTTTGTTATTGGGCGTTGATCCATGCACCTCCACCTATTTGGCCCTCCACCTCTTTATTCTTTTTAAAAAATTTTATATTACCAAATAACTTTTTTTGTACTTTATTATTTACTTTTTTAACTCTCTGTAACCTAGATTTCTTACTTTCTCATTTTCTATTTCACTCTCTCCCTCAGGGTAACACAACACTCCCACCTTTAGACTCCATTTCCCTTTTCACTGTCCTTTTCATTTTTTTTAACCTCTTACTCCCAACTCCCAGTTCTCTGTTTGTTTGTGCATTTCGTGGTGGTGCAGCTTTTGGTGTGTGCAGCGGTGCGGCCTGTGTGTGCCTCTTTTGATGTTGACATCCGTTGAAGGATGATCAAATCCGTTTGAGGGTTTAGGCTATTTTTAACCGTGAATTACGTACCTCTCTACTGCTCACATTTCTCTTTCAACCACTACGCCTTCAAACACAATCACGGAGAAGAAGAATTCTGTACAGTTGCAACTTTCTTTCCACCACGCCAATGATTCTCACCGTGAAAGAAAAGAGAGCATAAAAGAATTCGAAAAAACAACAATGAAAACATAAACGAGAGAGAGAGAGCACATAAGAAAAGAAATTAAGTTTTTTACGGTAGGAGATTGAAATTAAAATTAACCTATAAAATAAATTTTACTCAAGGATATAATAGGAATATAAGTAGAAAATATAAATATAAATAAAAAAGTAGGGATAAAAGTGGAATGGGGAGGTGGAAGGCCAAATAGGTGGAGGTGTAGAGATCAATGCCCTTTGTTCTTCTATAGCCTTTTTTCTAAAATTAAAAGTTTAAGTTAAATTCAGTAAGGAAAAGGATTGTTTATATTTTTCAGAATAATGAATCTGTAAAAAGTAAAAGAAGACGAAAGGTGCATGGGTACATGTTCGGCTATAGAAGAAGGAGAAAGAGAATAGTAACAGAAAGGAAAAGGATAATTGTTAGATATAATGTTGAAGGAGAGCTTCTTTAATGAAGAATGATGGAGATTAGACAATTAGGGTTTTTAATTGAAAATAGAATAGGTGTATAAGATTTTACGGGGTGTTGGAAGAAAAACAAAGCGGTGTAGGAAGAAACACGCATACAACTTTTTCTGAAAAAAAATAGGGAAAGCCCATTACAAACAAAAATTCATCAACTAATCCATTTCCCAAAACAATCAAATAACAGTATGGGGAAAGTATTTATTATGAACTTCGTTTCTCTAATGCGACAAAAAGATGGCAACATATATGATAATTGGAAGATGGAAGAAAGAAGAACAGAGAGAAATATTTTTGAACAATTTCTCATCTACTCTAATGATTTCACTTCTTCGTAGATAAAATAACTACATTACTCTAAAGTAAATTGTAAATTTGAACAATTTTAAATATATGAAGATAATTTTAATTTTTTAATTTAGTATTAAAGAAAATTAAAATCATTAAATTGTATACTTACTTTAGAAAGAAAATTACTTAAATTTTAAAAAATCTTTAAAATATTATAACTTTTAGATCTAGGATTGAATTTATTTTCGAAATTAAATATTTTAAAAAATATTATAGGATTGAAAAAAGATAAATCAATTTATATTCTTAATTACATATAAAAAACATTATTTTTCATATAGCTTATAAAATAATGTCACCACTTTACAGCATAATTTGTTTCAATCAAAATGAATTTTTCAAAGTTAAAAATAACAAACATTTATTTAAGATCAATAAATTAAAAAAAAATGGATTAACATTATTATCTATTAAAAATGAGATGTTAAAATACATTAATTATGATAATTTAAAAAAAAGCTTAAAAACTAAATTTTAAATAAAATTATAACACATTTTAACAAAATTTGATTTATTAAGAAATAAAAAATCTGATTTTTAAATTTGTTTTAGATGTAGGATTTGAAGGGTGCTTGTTACACTACTGCAGATATGGGAAACGACCGCGGTTGTTTTTCCCTATACGTCGCGATTCCCGAACCGCGACATATAAAGGCGCGGTAAAAAGTCTCTGACTATATTCCGCGGTTGCAACCGCGGTAAAAAGTTCCGAGAATAGACCGCGGTTGCAAAAGGAACCGCAGCCAAAAACCCTGTTTTTTTTTTTAAAATAACAAAATCCAACTATAGGCCGCGGTTGGAACCGCGGTAAAAACCCAAGAATAGGTCGCGGTTCTGGGTGCAACCGCGGCCATATGTTTATTTAAAAAAAAAATTAAAAAAACGATGGGCTTTTGGCCGTGGTCTTGGTAAGAACCGCGACATATTGTCCTATTTTCTACCGCGGTCTTGGTAAGAACCGCGACATATTGTCCTGCAGTTTTTTAAAATAGCAGGTCTGTTTTTGTGATATCCACTACCACAAAAACAGACCTGCATATGAAATACATTTTCAACAGAATACACATATCAAACAGATGTTCAAATGCTTTCAAACAAAACATAAAGTACAATGTCTAATAAAATACAATGTACTAAAATATAATGTTTAAATCTAATAACTAATAACTAAGAACTATTATATAATCTAACTATATACTTTGCAAGAGCTTTCCTCATGAATAAAAGTGGTTTCTCAGGAAGTGCTCTAGTACTCTTGAATTTCTGCACAAGACAATATATATAATTAGTGTATATGAATTCTACATTGGGGAAAAAATCAAAATTTGTTAGATTTAAATATTACCGTTTCCCAGCTTCCTGTGATGTGAGAACGAACAATATGGGTCATCCAATACATTATGTAGTATCCGCACTCATATGACTCATTCTGTCTGTTACACTACAATATATCATCATATAATTAGTGAATAACATTAAAACAAAACAACTATAACAAAGTATGGCTTTAACATATGTCAAACCTGCAAAGAAATCCATGCAATCTTTCTAGTGTTAGCAATTGATCTCCCAGCAATCATCTGACTTGCTGGAATAGCACTACATATTAAAAAAAACTGTTTTAGCATTCATTTATGTCACACCCCATTTAATACCCCCCTTAGTGGAATACACGTGTCAGCCGTCCGGTCTTCCCTGGTAAAGTGGGAGACCAACTCTGCCAAGTTTTTAATTCCCTTCCTTCGTGATCCGTGCAGCAGCAGCAGAGCAATAAAGCCCCAGAAAGTGGAAGTCAGGTGGCACGCTGGGAGTAGGCCGAACGTTCTAAGTGGAGGCAGTATTTAAGGTGGGATTGGAAGCCTGACGTCATTTTCCCATGCAATCTTCTTCTTCCTCAAACTCAAACTTTCTGGAAATCTCAAACTCTCCTCCTTCTCTCTAAAACATCCCTACCTTCTCTCTAAAATTCTAACCCATTTACTGTTCCGATCACCCTTCAGATCACGTCTGAAGACTCCTGGTGCTCGTATCTTTCACTTGAACCGTTCGGTTTTGGGTTACAATTGGCTTTGGAACCTTAGAAGAAACAGTTGCCGTCAACCAAACTACCTTTGAGGTTTTAGCTGGAATTAGAGGTAAGGGAAGCTTATAAAGTTTAATTTTGATGTTCTGTATGATTTGAATATGTGACTGATTTAATGCATGTTTGATATCTAAAGTATGTTGCTTGATTTCTCATGAATGGAATATGGTATGTTGTTGTATGAGTTGTATGATAAGTATGAACTATGAATTCTGCACTGATAAGAGTATGTATGAAACTTAGAGAAAATGTGAATCTGAGATCGAAGGTCATTAGGACCGTTCGGTTTCCCCTAAAACGATCGGTCTTGTACTATTGTATCAAAACTTAAATGCCTTGCTTAGTCACTCATAATGATCTATCCATTACAGAACGCTCGGTCTTATACTGAGTGTTCGACTTTAACGTATTCGGTCATAGACTGATTACCTAGTCTCATGATAACTATGTTTATAATAGTAGAGTTCGGTCACACATTGAACGTTCGGTTTTATATTGATAATGTTTATTGAAAGTACTTGGTCATAAATCGAGTGCTCAGCCTGAGAAGTACTCGGTCATAAACTGAGTACTCGGTTTCATATTAATTGTCTTTATTGTACTGAACGTCCAGTCTTATACTGAACATTCGGTCTTGAAGTGCTTGGTCATACACTAAGTATTCAGCCTCATATTAATTATTCAGAACGTTCAGTCATACACTGAGCGTTCGGTTTATATTGATGATGTTTATTAAAAGTGCTAGGTATTATACCAGTACTTGAATTTTTAAGAACATTCGGCCATAAACTGTACATTCGGATTATATAAGTGTTTGGTATTAGACTGACACTTAATTTCTAAAGCATTCAATTTCATATTATTATTATTATTCATTTTAAGAACGTCCGGTCATAAACCAAGCGTTCGGTTTTACACATATGATATTATGTTTGAGTAATTGGTCATAGACTAAGTACTCGGTTTGATGTAAATTATCCTTCTTGAGAAAAACGTCACTACTAGTTATGATTCGGTATTGAGTATCTGGTACTCCTCTCAACACCCTAACAGCTTGGAAGTAATAATGAACGTTGGTTGAATTTGACTAAGTAAGAGAATTCCACTGGCGGAATGTCTCATGAATTTGGTAATGATTGGTAAAGTATGAATGTGGGAATGACTCAGGTGTTGTCCTTGATCCTGATATTCCGTGAGGGCGTTTCCTCAGGTAGAGGAAGGCCACTCATGTGTGGGAATGGCAGGAGGTCCGCGGTTATATGAATAGATAACCGTTTGAGGACTAACCTCGGGTGGCAGCTGATAAGGGAAAACAGTTACTACACCACACCGGGTGCTAGGGACGACCGAGCTACATGTTCATACCGTCCGGACAGTGTCTTAGTGGTCGGTCATGAGTATAGGAATTGTATGTTGCATGATTGATTGGCTTGTATTGTACGTTTACTTGTATGATGAATTGATAAATTAAATTTACATAAGCTTACCCTTATCCTTCGTGTCTTTGTCTATGTTGCCGTTCGGTATCTGACCGTTCGGTTATCCTCTTGCTTGCAATGATCATCCTTTTGGGTGTGAGCAGAGGATAGCTTGGAAGATGTTTTGGGGGCTACTCTGGAGAACGCTGTGCAGATCGAGCAACCCGTGGAGGCCGTGCCTGAAAGTTATGCCGGACCGACCGATCCTTAGTGTAGTTGTTTTCCATTGCCCAGTATTTTTGTAGGGTCCAGTATAGGAATCTTTTTAATTTTGGCCGTTCGGTCAATGTATTGTATTCAAGACCGTCCGGTCTTTTAACATGACTATTGTACAACTTTAAATTTAATGATATTATCCTATCTTTTTCACCTCTATGCATATTCACTACTGTTCTCCTTTACTGTTCATGTTAACTCCTAAAATCAATTATAGCTTTGGTTATATTTATTGGGATGTTACAATTTACATATAACAGTCAGTCCAAACATTGAGTTGAATATTACCAATCAATTAATTGTCTAAGATTTGCGGGAGGAGGCCTGTGGAACGAGCAGAACCATAAAGCATAGCTCTCGTGCATAGACACAACAAGAAGTTGCCAATGGCGCCTGAAATTCATAATAACTTAACTATTATATTTTGAAATCACATATGAAACTTTATTATGTTAACAAACTTCACTTACCCGGATATATAAGGAAAAAACTATATCCTCTTGCCTCTTCCAAAACTGTTGATGAGATATGCGTTGATTTGATCAAAATCATTTGATTCATGAATGGATTGGGGATCAAGGAATCCATAATCATCAGAGTGTCCCAAATTGTTACTGACCTCAGACATATACTTGAAATCAGAATTTAACTTAGATATAAGGATAGTTGATTTATAAATCAATTTTATATATAAATAATTGCTCATAGACTTACATTATCCATAGTTGAATAATTGAAATATTCAACTCTTCTGTGCCCGACCAAAGCTCTCTGACATCTTGACCATGGAGGTATATTGGGACCTCAAAGGGTCTCCCAAACACATTAGCATCATAAGCAACCTCGAAAGGCTCATCATCACAGATGTCAGCAAGTAGCTGCAATGAAGCAAGAGGATCATCCTAAGATAGAGGAATCTTCTGCTGTGCTTGCGTCTGTTGTTACATTGAAAGAAAAGATAAGTTTTGACATAAATAATATGTAAACTTTAAAATTGAGAAGTGTAAAGTAGAATTCCATACCTGGGGGTCAGAAGCTGAACAAACCAAATGTTTAGGCCAAGCGATAGAGGACTTAAATGCATGTTCCACAGTGAAAATCTCATCTGTGGACAGAGGAACTAAGACATCTGGTATGATCATCTCGTCTACTGAGACCTTCACCTCATCCTCTAATAGCTGCACACCATGAACAACAGTCGCTGCCTTATACATTGTTCCACGAGCTACCAGGGTCGTCTCGGTATCTTCTTCAGTGTATAGCATACATGGACTAGTATCGTCCATGTCATCCCCTGAGACGCCTGCTGCTGAACAACTTCCTTTCCCGATTCTCCCTGTCAGAGTAAATGTTAGATTATAGAAAATATAGAAATAATTGCACATAAATGTTTATTAAGTTTACCTGTGGGCGACGCTACATCAACCTGTTCCTGTTCCTGTACCTGTACCTGTACAGGAGATGGAATCGGGCGCATGCCATAGCTCTGAAACTGCTGCAGGAACATAGAGCTGAACTTACTTTGCATTTCCTCTCTGACCTGTGCCCTAATTTGCGATTCAATCTCCGCTCGAACCTTCTTTGTGATCTCTTGTGTCAGTCTTTGTTCTTGTGCTTCACTGTATGCATATGAAGACTGACAAGATGAGGGCCCGAAATAATGTTTAATTCCTACTCCAGAACCAGTAGCACGTACATGTCCAGGGTGCTCAGGTCGTCCAATCGCAGCAACAAGTATATCTTGGTGACCCTCTGGAGTGAATTGACCTTGGGATCTCTGCTCAACCAACGAGTCCTGTAACATTAGAAAACACCATTATTGTTTAAAAAGTGAAATGTAGTATGTATAATTACAATTATTAATATTTTAGGAACAATGATAACTTACAATTCTTTCAGCAATTTCCCGTGCACTGTCGGAAGAGTAGGTGCCCGATGGTCTCACACGAGCCATCTTCCATTTCTCATGTCGAGAAGGTGGAGAAGGAGGCTGTGGGGGGCTACCACTCTGAGATGCTGGTCTAGCATCTGCCTTTTCCTTGAGGATTTTCTCCTCAAGCTTCCTATACCCACCGCGAGATAATAAGTGGGGAGTTTTGTTCTGAGCACTTGTTTCTTGTGCTCTCTGTCTTTTTGCCTGTCACATATGTTTAATTAATTAATTCATATGATATGTATTTGCTAATTAGGAATTGAATAATATGAATTATACTAACCTTCCATTCCTCTGTCTGCTGACTCTCTACAAAGATCCGCCATGTCTCCTCATCAATGCACTTATATTTAGTACATGGGGATTTATGTTTGTACTGTCCATAAATATACCGCGAAGTCAACTTACTTTTGAAATTTCTGAAGTTTTCTGCAACAGTTGACAAACACTTATTTCTAAGTGTTGGGACATTTGGAATGTCAAATGTCAGCTGAAAAAACATAATAAAGTTATATCAGTACAAAATTATCAAAATAAACAAACTCTAATTGAAATGATATAAATAACTTACCAATATACCGTTCCATATAATGTTCCGATCAACCTCGGACACATGGTCATAAGATTCAGTGAGAATACTAATCTTGTCACGTGCCACAGATCCAAGGTAAGATCGGAAGTCATCTGCATAGGGGCCAGTTGCCACACCCGTGATCACATTAACGTTCACCGGTGTTCTTTGACCACTATTTTTTCTGATCAATAGTTTTTTCATCCTGGTGGGCCCTCTAGTGGCTCTGGAGGGGGGAGACTTACCCCCTGAATGTGGATTATCAGCCATATATCTGTCAACATAAATAACAAAATTAAATATCAATAAAAGACTTATATAATATCATTTAATTTAACAAATGCTTAAAACAGTCATCATATGAAATACTTATACAAAAATTGGAAATTCATACATAAAGATATAGATTCATCCTATGTATATTCCCTCATCATGATCTGACCGAATTGCATGTACATCATCGTTAACTAAAGATTGTTCATCCAACTTTGTTGTAGTTTGAAATGAATGGTTGTCAGCAATATGAATATTAATCAAATTGTCTTCGTTAGCTTCAATTTGTTTTTTGCCTTGAAGAGCGACATACCAATGGTCAGACGCAGGATCTTTCACATAAAAAACCTGAGATGCTTGATGTACCATGATAAACGGTTTGTCTCGGTAACCCACTTTTCGAAAATCAACCAGTGTCATACCCGATTCATCTATTTTCAAACCACTCTTATTGTCAACCCACTTACATTTGAACAATGGAACAAAAAACTTGGTGTAATCAACCTCCCATATCTCTTCTATTATACCATAATATCTCATTGATCCAAGTACAGGAGATTGATCTTTTGATGTGGAAAATTGAAGCGACTCATCTTCTAAACTGACTCCACTATTTTGTATTGTGCTTTTATCATCCAAAGTCTTCGTATAGAATGTGCAATTATTGACTTCATAACCTGTACAACACACGACATCAAACTTTAAACCATTTGCAAGCCACAATAAAGTTTCAGAAGAATGCGGATCTTTGTCAATCTAAGATTTGAACCAAGACATAAATGTTTTGTTATGCTCCATCAACTGCCATTTCTCTGATTGTCTTGGATTTTTATTCTTAACAATTGCTTTGTGTGCTTCCAGAAAAGGGATCATCTCATCTGTGTTCTTCAATATATAAAGATGCGCTTGCAACAATCCTTCGCGATCTTTTGTCACCGCATTCACACCTCGGATGCCTTTACTTGTGGAAAATTTATTCAACCATGATGTGCGAGGAACTCCGATTGGATTCGTTGATGTCATGTAATCTGAACAAAACTCGATACTTTCTTCAGCAATATACCTTTCAATCATTGAACCTTCAGGACGATATGGAGTTTTAACGTACCCTTTCAAAATCTTCATATAACGCTCAATAGGATACATCCATCTTAAGTATACCGGTCCGCACAACTTGATTTCTCTAACCAAATGAACAAGTAAATGTACCATGATGTCAAAAAAAGATGGAGGGAAAAACATCTCTAGTTGACACAAGATGATAACAATCTCGCTTTGAAGTTCATCTAACTTTGTAGGATCGATGGCTTTACTACATATTGACGAGAAAAATGAACACAACCTGTTTATGGTCTGCCTAACATTTTTGGGCAAAATTCCACGAATAGCCACCGGTAACAACTGTTGCATTAAGACGTGGCAATCGTGAGACTTCATGCCAACAAGCTTTAAGTCCTGCAAAGACACTAAACTCTTCATATTTGAAGAGTATCCTTGTGGTACTTTGATACTCTTTAAACAAAGACAAAAACTTATATTCTCTTGTCTAGACATTGTAACATGCAGGGGGCAAATAAGTACGTTTACCAATCTCCTTGGGTGCCAACTCTTCTCGGATATTCATGTCAACCAAATCCAAACGAGCATTCACTCCATCTTTTGTCTTTCCCTGAATGTTGAGTAGTGTACCAATCAAGCTATCACACATATTCTTCTCTACATGCATCACATCTATGCAATGTCGAACATCTAACTTTGACCAATATGGAAGATCAAAGAATATTGATTCTTCTTCCAAGGGGTCATTACAGATGACTTTTTCGATGTTTTCCCAAATACATGATGTATTTTATTAACTTTTTCAAGAACTTGAAAGCCAGTAAGTGGATTTGGTGCTTCGTCCCTCTCTTGATCTCCATTGAATGCTTTTTTCAACCTTCGATATGGATGATTACGTTTTAGAAATCTCCGATGACGTAGATACACCGTCTTTCTTCCATGTTTCAATTGATGACCTGCAGTGTTTTCTTCACAGATAGGACATGCTTTATGACCCTTGACACTGTATCCTGACAAATTACCATAACCTGGAAAGTCATTAATGGTGCAAAATAACATTGCACGCATCACAAAACTCTCAGAAGCGAATGAATCAAATATTTCAACCCCATCAACCCACAAAAACTTCAAGTCTTCAACCAGTGGGCTTAGATAAACATCTATGTCATTTCCAGGATACTTTGGACCAGATATCATCATAGACAACATCATGTACTTCCTCTTCATGCACAATGCAGGAGATAAGTTGTAAATTATCAATATAACTGGCCAACAACTGTGATTGGTACTCATATTACCAAATGGGTTCATTCCATCAGTGGCTAAACCAAGTCTAACATTTCTACACTCTTGACCAAATTGGGGGAATTGTTGATCAATATTTTTCCATTGCTCTGAATCAGCTGGATGACGAATCAACCCGTCAATTTTTCTCTCATCTGCATGCCATCTAAGGTTTTTAGCATCTTTGGGATTCGCAAACAAACGCTTAAGTCTGGGCACTATTGGAAGGTACCAAACTACTTTCAAAGCAGATCCATTTTTTTCTATCTGACCATTATCTTCACTGTTGGTTTTTGACTTGTATCGTGATGCGCCACATTTTGTACACTTTGTCAAAAATTCATACTCTTTCCTGTATAAAATGCAGTCATTGGGACAAACATGTATCCTTTTATGCTCCATACCCATTGGACAAAGAATTTTCTTCGCATCATAATTACGAGTGGGCAGTGTATTTCCATCTGGCAGCATTTCATTCAACAACGTCAACAATTCTGTAAAGCTCTTATCAGTCCATCCATTGCTTGCCTTCAAATTCATGAGCCTTAACACAGCTGACAAACGTGTGAACTTAGTTGAACCGACATACAAAGGTGTTTCGGCATCAGTCGACATCGTCTCATACCCATGAGCTTTGGCAAAATTTTCTGCGCCAACATCGCGGATCATGTCCTCTAATTTGTCTTCATCCGGTCGATCTTCTTCCATGGTGGAATCAGTAACATTTTCAGTTGTTGAGTCAATTGGAAAGTGCATTTCTTCCCCGTGCATTATCCATGTTGTATAGCATCTTAAGAAACCATCACAGATAAGATGTTCTCTAATTTGAGTTGCGTTCAACTTTCTCCCATTCAAACAGTTCACACAAGGACATCTAAACTTTACTTCATCGTCACTTCTCCCCTCATTACGTTACGCAAATTGTATAAATTCCTTTACACCTCTCTCGTACTCAGCACTAATACATGGTAAATTAATCCAATTTCGATCCATATTCCTAAATTTGACGAAATTACAATTATACAATTTTGTATATAAAATTATAAATTCAATCATACAATCAATTCAGTCATACAATCATACAATTAATAATCTCTTAAGAAACTTTCATGATATATATGCAGGCATATAATTTTTCAACTTTTGAGTGCTTGGGAAAAATTAGTAAAAATTAGTAAAGTGGGTACACAATTTTTCTCTAAGTTGAATGAATTTTAGTTCTTAGTATGTAATTATTTTATTTCTAAGTTGTGGGGCAACTATTTTCATAGTTTATAGGAATTGGGCAATGAGACCTTTGTCTTTTATGTAGGTAGATTGTGCAAAAGGCCATTTCCACACTCTTTTGTAAAATCCCAGCAACCATGCACAACCAAAATAACAATTTCATACCATCACAGTCACACTATCATGCACAGCCAAAATAGCAAATGGGTAATTTTGTTCCTCACTCACACACTCACACAATCACCCATCATGTATGAAATCAATTTAAATCCATTGAAAGAACATTCATCACAAGCAATCAGACATCAAACCAGGTTAGCTTTCATACTTCTTTATGGTGCGACAGAGAAAAAAGGCATGACGGAGAAGAAAGGCGCGACAGAGAGCAGCGGGTCCGGCGGAGAAGGAAAGTCCGACGTCAATGTGGAGGCGAGGGGTGCAACGGCGGAGGCACGACGGTGGAGGGCGTGACGACAAAGACGATGGCGCAGCAGCAGCAGTGGCGTTTTCGCAGAGGCAGAGAGAAATCTTCAGAATCGCGTGGAAGAAGATGAAACCGTTCCTTTTTTTTTTAACCTTCAGAAGAGAATCTGCCGCGGTTCTACACATAACCGCGGCATATTCTCCTTTCTACCGCGGTTCTAATCTTAACCGCGACTTATTCATTTTAAAAAAATAAAGCAAAATGGCATTTTTGAAATTTTTTTAACTTATATGCCGCGGTTTGGCGCTGAACCGCGGCATATGCTTTGAAAAATTTAAATATTTACTCAGACAAGGGAATAGGCCGCGGTTGGGCAGAGAACCGCGGCATATTCCCCAACGTTCAGAATTCCTCAACTGCCTCCCAACTGCCTTTTTGGGAATGTCAGCAGGTTGCAGGGGGAATAGGCCGCAGTTGGTCAGAGAACCGCGGCATATTCCCCAACTTTCTGAATTCCTGAACTGCCTCCCAACTGCCTTTTTGGGAATGTCAGCAGGTTGCAGGGGGAATAGGCCGCGGTTCTCTGACCAACCGCGGCATATTCCCCCTGCTACCTGCTGACATTCCCCATCAGTCAGCACCTGCAATAAATTGACAGGGGAATCTGTCGCGATTCTCTGACGAACCACGGCCTATTCACCTGCCAATTTATTGCAGTTGCTGACTGATGGGAAATGTCAGCAGGTAGCAGGGGAAATAGGCCGCGGTTGGTCAGAGAACCGCGGCCTATTCCCCTGTTATTAAATTTTTATCTCTGACGTGGCGTCAAAGGGGTTGGTTGACTGGGGTATATGCCGCGGTTAAGTGGGGAACCGCGGCATATAAGTTCGATTTATTTACAAAACTGCCACCGCGCAGCATTATGCTGCGGTTTCTTGTGAACCGTGGCATAATGTGCGCTGTATAATCCTTTTTTTTTACTAGTGTTAATATTAGTTTTGAAGAGTGGAATGATGGTGGGAGGCCTGCTGATGTTTTGCAGTACAACATCCCTTTTGCCTTGAATAATGAAAAGATGAAAGAGAAAGAATGAGCCCGACAAAAGAAGGAAAATATGGTGAGGAGTGGGTAGGGTTCAAGAATAAGAGATTTAATGGTCAAGGAAAATGAAAATACCTCATGCCCTAACACATCAATCAAAATGCTGCCTCCCAATATTTATCTTTTAACTCTTCTTTCTTTCCATAGGATCCTACATGTTACTATAGGACGAGAGCTGACCGATTTGGTGTGATTATGTTGAGTCGAATGGATCCAACGATTAAGATATGAAAAATAACTTTGTAGTCGATTGAACACGACATTGAGTAGTAGTTGAGCAACACTTGAGCAATATTTGAGCAGAGTTAAAGCGTAATCAATATGATAATTACTATTGAAATGATTAATGTTAGTATTAATAATCATTAAAAGGTAAATTAATAAGTCTGATTCTTTTAAAGTCTATAAATAGAAGTTTAATTTTGAGAAAATAAATATTTTTTTTCATAATTAAATTATTTTACCTCTATAGAAAAATTATGAGTATCTTGTACATGTTACTTCTTAAACCTATCGAATATCCAAAACAGAGTGAAAATAAACGTTCATCGAGACAACTTGCATGAATCATCTTTGTCCCAATCCAGCATAAACAGTACCCAATCAATTTTACAAACACTAAATGTGGTGAGAAGTACCATTCATTACATGCAGTGAATAATACAGAAGAGCCCTTTTAAATTTAATCAGGAACTTTTGAATTGCATGCACATATATGGCTAGACAAGGGTTACCATCAAGTTTTCAATTCCATCAACCATCTTCTCAGTTTCGTTCGTGTCCCATTACCCATTCTTTACTTCACATCATACTTTGCATATTTTCAACCATCTATCTCCTTATAATTGCTGCCCATCTTTCTCATTCTTCCCTATAATTTCACCACGCACCAATTATTAATATTACTTTCTTTACATTCTTATTATTTCATGGAGTTTTGCAATTATTATCTTCACAATGAGATCTCAAAACCAAACTCATACTTTTATTCAAAATTTTTTATTGCTCTGTTGCAAAAATAAAATAAAAAAGTATAACTAAAATGGATCTTGCAGAGTAAATAAAAAATAAGTGATTACAGAATTAAATATAATTGTTTTAAATATGGAGAGGGAATTCACCCCTCATAAATCTCACTATTAAATTCAAACAAAATGATCTATTATTGAAGATATTTCATTCAAGAAAAAAAAACAAAAAAATATGAATTTATTTATGGCAGAGAGAAATGGGTTGATTTTTAAAGCAATCATTTTAAAATTATGCATAAATTGACTTTTAATAGATATCTTAAAGGAGAAATGAACAATATAGACAACAAATATTATAATTAACGAGCCTGATTAGGTTATTATCTGATACAATTAATGAAGTTGTATGTTCAGAACAAAGAGGGTGTATGTTTGGCCTGAAAGGGTTAATCTGATTATCTGTAATATCCAATCATACTGTTGTATTCCTCTTTTTTTCTTTGTGATGCAGCTGTGAAGTATCGTTATCGTACACATAACTATCCTTTATGAATATGGTTGAATTTGGTTTCAGATTAACATGGATTTGACCAGTAGACCATGAAGCTTTTGAAATGTGCATGCATGTTTTTTTGGAGGATATAAAAGCAAAGCATTACTATCTGTCACTCTTGCTGGCTTATTTATGTCTCCTTATCAACACATGCATTGTCCTCCTCTATTTGTTTCTTAATTACATCAATATATATTTCATCATCAACAACAATGTTTTATTAGATATATTATCATGCCATTGCATTATATAGCTGTCAGAAACAACGTATTTTCTTATTTCTGTTCTTAATCCCACTAATTATCAAAGCCTAATTATAATAAACTCATTGTAATTAGGAGGGAACAAAAATCAAAACCTAAAATGCAATGCAAACCATCCACTTTTACAAACTCCATTCCAAATGTATTTGTCTAAAGAAACTTTGACTCTCTGTTCATGTTAGATTTTAGCTGAAAATCGATTAACATTAGTGAAGTTATCAGACAAAAATATGAACTGCAAACCAAGTAAGTCTTCTGCATTGGATTAGAGTAGTGATAATTCTTGTGAGCTAGATTCATGTTTCATTAGAATGGTATTTCCATTGAAAAATCCATTAAAGCAGATGATGATGTGGGAATTCTTAATCTATTATATATTTTTTTAGTTATGAATATGTGGTTAATGATAGTTAAGAAAATAAAAAATCTATATATACACATAAAAGCATATTTTTTAAAGCTAATTCAATTAAAGTATATATTGAACATAATTCAGATAAGTCCAGGTTGTTATCAGAAGAGTCTAGCTATCATTCCTAGTTTTGGTGCAGTTTTTCTTTTCTAGTTTCCAGTTCATTTTGGAAAACAGGTTCCCCACACGGCAACTTCTGTTCACCAACGAACAAGAACAAAGTCACACCACAAGAAGTTTTAGGTTATTTGGTATTTTAGATAGTTTTAAAGGACATGTAAATTTTTTAAGATAAAGCAATTCAACTTCCTATATGTAATTATAAGAAATTCATACTTGTTGGACATATGGCAAATTAGGAAGTATTCATTGTAGCTCCAGGCAAATTGTCAATATATGTCAATTTTTTATAAGTGTGAATTGAACTTACACGTGAACTCACAATACAAGAAAATTTTAAAAAAATGACTAATTATTTTTTATTATTAAAATTTATTATTATTTAAGAATTTTTTTGTAATGTCACGTCTAATTAATATTATCTTTTTCTATTAATCATTTTTGAATAAAATTTTCCTTCTAGTGTCACGTCTAATTAGTATTTTCTTTTTTTATTAATCATTTTTCAGAAAGACTCATTGGTCATTCCCATTATTAAAGCTTAATACTTACCCTTTTGTATGGAGAAACACTGAAAAGAGCAACTCAAAAATGTGTAAAAATTGATAAGCTTTTAGTTCTTATACTTTAATTAAATTTAAAAGAAAATATAGGATAAGGAAATATCCAATATGCAAGTTTTTTGGTCTAATTCCTTTTCTTCATGTAACTTTCATTTTTAATTTTGATGAATTAAATTTCAGACGTAGTATCTTCAAGACTTCCTATCATATTATGGTGAATAACTTAATAAACTATTGCGATAGTTAATAAAAAAGTAAATGCTTACTAATATGAAGAACTTTATAGGGTTAGTTTTTACCTACATATTACCATATGTGTTGTTGAAACCCCTACCAACTATAACTTATATTTTTGATGAAAAAAACACACAATAACACAAGGATATCACATGTGGTTATATAAATTTAGGATCGTTTAGCGATCGATCAAAGAAAGCACGACAACTAAACTTAAACATTATAATAGAAAGAAAATATATGGAAATTTAAACAGTAATTTACAAAATCATCATAACCTATATAAAGTTAGAAAGTCAATAAAAGGGAAATACAAACAAAAGGGTAACATATATAGGAGATTGTTAAGTCTTAATTTTTCCTAATATTTGATATTCAATTGTAGAGACAACATTTAACTATTCAAAGGTTGTTTTTTTTTTAACTATATTCCCTAAAATTCGACTTAAGAATTGTTTTCCAATGCACTCTTTCTTGTACACTACATGTTGAATTGGTGCAGAGATAATATGGTGACTAATATATATAGAAAAACTCCAATGTTCCCTTAAATTTATATTTAGGTCTAATTTAATTTTATACAATTTGTTATAAAATAAGAGGTATACTTCACTTCCAAACTTTATTTTAATTATATCTTGTACATCAACTAAGAGTAAGAAACAGCCTTAAACAGTGATGGGATTTTGAATTTATATAGGTTTCTTGGTGGGTAAAATTGGAACTTTGGGTCGACAATGCATTAGGCACATGAACCACAACTACAGCCATGTCGCTTATAGAGGTTGGCAAGGAACATTTGGTGTTTATGCTTTGAGCGCATATATAGCTCCACGCATTGTGTATACGTATAATCTCATACCAAATTCTTATTAAGTGGCCAAATTATTATTTAATAACTAATGTAGAATGAAATTATGGTGAGAGACTTGAAATATTTGATGACACTTTTGTTTTAATCATATAAGAGTTGAATGAGATATATCTTGTTAAAATGTAAACTACTATATCTGAATACCAAGAGGAGGTGAATTTGATTGAAAATAAATTTTACTATTGTTTTTTTTTTTTAAAAAATATTCAAGTATTTGATGTTGTTTTCAAAAGATTTTCGACCAACAAACAAATAGATAGAAACAAGCAAAAGAACACAATAAATTTATACTAGTTCGACTCTCAAACAAGTCTACATCTAATCATTTTCCAACAACCTAAGTTTGAGGAAATTCACTAGTATTTAATAGTCAAGAATATAAGATTCGCTAAATGTATTCTCACCACACTCAAATACAAAAAAATTCTAATCTATAGAGGTAATACACAAACTCTTTAAGAATCTACACACACAGACACACACACAAACACACAGACACACACACAGAGACACACACACAAACACACACAGAGACACACACAAACACAGACACAGACACACACAAATATATATATATATATATATATATATATATCCGAAGAACAAAACTTATGCATTTTTAATCAATTAATTTTATGTTATTTTCATAATTGGTTAAGCTCTGCACATTGTTTTAATCGATTAGGTTATTTTCTTAATCAATTAAAACGGAGAGCAAATGCCTAGTGTACTTCAGACCTATTTTAATCGATTGTGTTATTATCTTAATCGATTAATAAATATGTTTAATTAATTAAAAGAGTGGCACAATTTTAGATTTGTTCAGTTTTGAACCTAAAATCAGATTAACCACTCTACTTAACCTAAAACCTATCTTACATAAAATTTACATATATTCTAACATAATTTAATATTCAATCATTTAAGAAAGAACATTAATAATTTCATGTTCAAAAAGCACTCCCCTCTCAACATATCTCATTTAAATAATATATGTACATATTCCTTATGCATCATGTCAAAATTTTGAACTTAATAATACAAATTTTCTTTAATTATCTAAATTGTAAGCACACATCAATAACCATTCCATGTCAATTTAAAGCCCATTAAAGGAATCCAAGGCTTTTACTTCAAATCTCAAAAGTCAACTATAATGGAATATTAATAAATCCAAAACCAAAAAAAGTTTAAAATGTTCAAAATTTCAGAGTTACAAGTCTGCTATTACATATTATGAGGTAAATTTTGTGAAATTATTTTGTCATTGACAAAATTCTACACATAATATGACCACATCAAACTTTTTTAAGAACTTTTTTTTCCAAAGACAATTAATACATTCACTCTATCATTTCTAAAATTATAATTTAGTCATTGTATTCGGAGATTAAAAAATATGCAAATTATTAAAACATAAAATCATACTTAAATAATGGATTTTAATTCTTAAATTTTGACATAAAATTAAAATTCGTCTTTGTTCAAATCTTTGTGATACATTTTGTTTCATCAACTTTAAAATTGAATGGATATAGTTATTTTAACACAATAATGTTAACTTCTTTTTTTTTTCGTGTTAAACGGTATTTTAGATTGGTATTTAAACTCAAATGTGTCAATAGGATAAACATTTCAAACATAACTTTAATTATAATTTAATTGGTAGACAAAGTTTTAAATTGTTAGATTAGAAATATTATATTTATTTATTTTTAAAATTTAAGAACCAAATTATATTAAAATTTTAAATAAAAATGAATTCTAATTTTACGTACAAATTTTTATTATAAAAATGTATTTACTTTTAAATAATGTATTAGAAAAGAAATAAAATCTAAAACCGAAACTATATATTTGAAAAGATTGTATGAAACATAACACCACAAATGCTTCTAGATCACCTTAAGGTCCTAACCCCAATCAAGAAACATTCCAAGATAAACTCAATTTCATTAAAACGTTTTTTCTCCAACAACCCTAATATGCATGAGCTCCAATGCTATTTTTTTTTTAACTATCTTGTGAATTGAAAATCAAAATAGTGTGGAGACGAAGAGAATAGGGTGGTTAGGTTTTGAAGAGAAGAAAAAGATGGAAATTGCGTACGTGATGTCATAATTCAAGATAGGGAGAAGTTTCAGCTTCTAATAATTCATAGGAGAAGATCATTGGACCTCTTTTTTGCTAAACTCACACCCCCCCTTTTATTTTAACCCACTCCTCAAACCTATTTTATAACTTGCACTCAAAATTTCTATTTTCACCCCTCGTATATTATAACTTGCACTCATAATTTCAACCCACTCCTCAAACCTATCATACTACTGTAAATATAAAACTAACTAAGATATTTCACATAGTATACATGATTAGTTAATTAAAATTTAACCATATTATATATTTTAATATCTTTTTAAAATTACTTCATACTCTTATTCTATCATATAAAACAACTCCTTATGATGAAAATATCTTTCTTGAAGAAAAGAAAAAAAAGTATATAGAAATTTTTCCTTCTTGCTGTTATTGTGAAACTTGAGAAACTGAAATAGTGAAACTGTTCTTCTACTGAAAGTGATTTTCAAATATTTTCCGTGCTGCTAACAAGTATTTTAAGTGTATACGTTTGACTTATTAGTAAAAGGATTAATGTACAAAGAAAATATATGCTAAAAATGCAACAAAAAAAAGATGATAATGACGCATAAATTATATTTCTTTTACAAAATAATTTTAATTTTATTATTTAAGCAATATTTTAAAAAAAATTATTAATTTTAATGTTTTCTTTTTCAGCAAAAATAAAATATGACTCAGAAACATAATTCACAAAATTCAATTTATTAATATCATTAGATCAATTTAGCACATTTAATATGATCTATTTTGAAATCTGAAATTTTATCACGATTTAAATAAATAATAATAATTTAAATTACTCTTCATCTTAATTTTAAAATAATATAAAATTGTTGAATATAAAAAAAGCTTAATACCTCCATTGGTCCTCATATTTGTATGTCAATCTCAGTTTAGTCCTCAAGTTTTGAACTGTCTCAATTAGGTCATAATTTTTGTAAAAATACACACATTTTACCCTAACTGTTAAGTTGTCTCAAACGGCGTTAATTGATGTTGAGATGAATTTTTTATTTTAGGCTTAATTCCTCCTTTGGTCCTTATGTTTGTGTGAAAATTTTTGTTTGGTCCTCAAGTTTTCCTCAAGTCCTTATGAAATGCAAACATTTTACAACATTTTACCCCAACCATTAAGTGTATTGAGACTACATTAACTTTGAACTGAGCTGTAATTTTTTTTTATGTTTTAAAATCATTAAATCCACGTGGCTATGATCTTTCTTTTTCCTTCCAATCACTTATCACACTTTTTCCCCAAGTCCTTATGAAATGCAAACATTTTACAACATTTTACCTCAACCGTTAAGTGTATTGAGACGGCGTTAACTTTGAACTGAGCTGTAATTTTTTTTAAGTTTTAAAATCATTAAGTCCACGTGGCTATGGTCTTTCTTTTTCCTTCCAATCACTGATCACATTTCACTCATTCCTCCACCCTCAAACCCTCAAACCCCCCGACTCGCACCTTTTCTCCCTCTCAAACTAAAAAATATCGCCATTGTCGACAGTTCAAAAATTATGACCCAATTGAGACAGTTCAAAACTTGAGGACCGAACCGAGATTTTCATACAAACATAAGGACTAAGAGAGGGATTAAGCCTAAAATAAAAAAATCATCTCAGCATCAATTAACGCCATTTGAGACAACTTAACGGTTAGGATAAAATGTGTGTATTTTTACAAAAATTATGACTTAATTGAGACAGTTCAAAACTTTGAGGACCAAAACTGAAATTGACGTACAAATATAAGGACCAATGGAGGTATTAAGCCTATAAAAAAAAATAATCTCTTTATTATTAAGGGAATTCCGATCACACAATCCTAATAAGTATTTATCCAAATTAAATTGTAAAAAAATTAATTTTAAATTTAATTCAATTTTATAAAATTAATTTATAAAATAAAATTTATTACTACATATACTTTAAATTCATCTTAGTTCTAGAATTAATCTTATTTCTGGAATTAATCTTATTTTTAGTTGAAGTTAAACATGCAACAAATTTTAAAAAGAATTCATTATGTAAAAATATAGAATTTTTAGTGTGAGACTTGTATAATTTCAAAACATAAAAGATAATAATATTGTATTATAGTATAGTGGCATAATGCCTTTATTTTGGATAAAAGTATGTGTAGTTTAGAAATGTATGGATGAAGGTGAATCACTCCGAATTCTGAAGTAATGATTAGTCTTAATAATTTGAAATTATGAGTATATGTCACTGAAATTTTATTTCTATTCCGTTAATACATAATAATATATGTATTTTTATAGTGGTAGGAGTCAACTGTCACAATTAATTTACTCATAAGGGCACTTTTTAGTGGCCTTGAAGTGTGTGGAACGAAGAACAAATTAGTCAGTTCAACAAAAACAGGAAATCGGAACTACCACTATTGGAGGGACACATAAAGTCATATATACCCAATGAAATACAATTTTCAAAAATTTAATATTCAGATATTAGACAAAAATAAATAACTATAAATATTTTTTTTTAATTTAAATTTAAGTGCTGCATCATAGATATTCTGAGTATGAAAGTAAATTTGACTTTGAAGAAAATGGAGTTCATAATTTATAGTATGTGATTTACTATTTTTTAATTTAATTTTTTAAAACTCACGTATACATCTCATAACTAAGGGATATTTATTAATGAATTGAAAAATATTATTAAAAGAAAAACATAATAAAGAATATGGGGATTAAACTAAGTCTATGTACAAAAATGCTAAATAATTCTAAAATGAATATTATTTTTTAATTTAATTAAGTTTTAAGTACATAATAAATTTAAGCATTTTTAATTAAATTTGTTTTATTTAAGTGTTGAAAGAATTTTTTGTTATTCTTGTTTTAGTAACACGTAGTTTGATTTTTATTATTAATAGAATGAGTGTTGGTGTTGTTGTTTTACTATTCTTAGCCTACTAATTAATTTGTTTTTCTTTTTAATCTTTTCTAATATTTGAGTTGGGAAAAATTAGAATAAAAACACGAATTGAGACAAAAGGAACATCTAACTACATATTACTTACACAAAAATAAAGAATATTATAATAATTTATAAAAATAGATATTTTAATTAAAAATATATAAATTTAAAAGGTGTATATAAAAAAAATATTTTTTTTATTAAAGAAATTAAAGATATTGAAATAAAAATGAATGGAAATTTTGGCATTGCTTGGATATTAAAAGCTGGTGCTTGGTAATGAGTTGGGAGACATGCCATCTGCTTGCTGAGTGCAATGAGTACCAAATTTTCCAAGCATCAAATCGAAAAATCTTATTTGGTGCCCAATGCATGCATTCTCATCATTAAATTGAGAAAATCTATCATAACTTTCCCTTTACTATAATTAAGGCCTAGAAAGTTTTCTTTTCACATTTAAGGTTTCTTACTATTTATTCTTGTATATATTAATCACTATCCTTGTGTTATTAGTCAAACAAACACAAATTTTAAATGTTGACAAACCATCATTCCAGCATCTCGCGTTTATAATTAATGTTTAAGTCTTTTTTTTCTTCTAGAATTTCTTTTTTATTTGTTATAAATACATAAACTAAAAACTAAACCTTACATACTAAGACATTAATAGAAAATTGTTTATATTCGACTACTAATAATTTGAAAGTAACATTAAAAGAAACCTTTTTATATATAATTCTTTTTGTTAAATTTAAAATATATAATTTATGTAAGGAAGTATAGGTGTTCTAGATAAATAGACTTAATGTTAGAGCACAATAATCCAATATTGTGTTTAACTATTTTTTCCATTTCTTTTTAAAAATAAGCTTCATAGTCACTAAAACAAATCTTTTTTTTTTCATCTTTTGCATACGATTTTTCATGAGAAGTTGTTTTTCAACTTTGTTTATGTTTTGCTTTAACATTAGTTGTATATCTACTTTGTTCACGTTGAGATCATGATCGATTTTGGGAAACTCAATAATGTTACCTTTAGTTATTTTTCATGGTGATTATGAATGTTTTTTTAGTTGTTTCAATTATATATTAGAGTTTTGGTGGGTCAAATGCATAATTGAGGTATGTGTATATCTTTTGGTTGTTTTTGAATCTTAATCATAGAAATGTATAAATATTTTATTGAAATTATCTGTAACATCCCAAAATATAGTACAAATAATATTATAGAGTCATCACATAATCAATAAAAGTAGACAAATGAAAAATATAAAGTTAATACAGTCATCATAATAACCATATAGTAAACTTTATATACAACCCAATGTATAAACTAAAACTATATACATCCACACAAACTAAAAGGACTAAAAATATGTTGGTATTTCCTTTAGAGCTTACTCTATGGACATCTTATCGCCCTCTGCTCACATCCACTTGATAATCATAGCTAAGAAAGTAGTACAAGAATATACAACAAAGCACAAACAAAAAGGGTAAGCTAGAGATACATGACAAATCTTATATATATATATCACATTAACAAATTTAACAATTATACATAAGTACAATAACAATCCAATCATCTTAAACATGCCAAGACCTATTCGGTATGAATGTCGAACTATTGGTAGTTTGTGTATTTGTAATGGTAATATAGTTGGATGAAATCAAGCTACCATACAATGTTAGTCCATTTCAGTTGCTTATGGCCATGAGCAAAGCCTACAGACAAAAACCTCCCGCTACTCTCACCACATAACTCACCCTTCTTTACTTGAGAATGAATGATTATTAAGATCACTAATCATAATTCAAAGGACCATAAAACCCAACAAGTGACTGGAAAACCTATAAAACATAAGCATATCATGTGCTTAGAAGCTGGCGCTCAACGCCCTAACTTCTGTTTTTTAGAGAAAGCTAGTGCTAAACGCTATCAACACAACTTTACACATTTTAGATCACTCCACTCACTTCCCACAACCTTGAATGGTTCCTAAGACCTCCTAAAGATTGAGAAACTTATGAATTCACCACTCTAACTCCAAATGACCTCTTGAAACCAAAATCACTTCTCTAAGTAACCCAAACTCAATTCTATACTTTCTAGCCTCTATATCAGTACACCAATTGCATAACCAAGTCCAATTGCACCTGTTAGCACCTTTCAACATCTCAAATTACTCACAACCCTGCTGTTTCAAAATCTCACCATGCAAAACCTCAAATTAAGCCAAAAACACGTAAGAACTCACCCTAAAGATGCCCCTAACAGTTTTACACTAGATTATTCTCATTTAACAGCTTAGACAAGTCCTAATATTCTCCTAACAAACTCTTAACTATTCAAAACAATCCCCACCTCTCACATTCAATTCTCATTACTTAAAACCTCATTTTTACACTAAAAACACTTCAAAACTTCAACAATAAACCACCTCTTTACTCTGTCCGTATCAGTTTTCAATAATCTAATATCTCTAACAAGTCTAAAATAACTTCATAACAGTCTTAGAATAATTGTTCCCTTACACTAACCCCTGTTACTCAATTTCATGTATCAACCCCCCACCCTCCCCTAACCCCCTTTTTAGACTTAAAATCAGATAATTTAGCCTTCTTTACTCCAAACATTTTAAATTCAATTTCAAACCACAAAACTACTTCACCACAAACAATAATGCTAGCAGAAACATTTGAAACATATCATACCAAATATTTCTTCATGACACAATCATGGATCATAATTTCAAATACTAATCTTAATAAAAAAATAATTACAATTCAATCCAAAATATCTCATCATACATATAACTACTAGATTTAAACAATAAATAGAAATGTAAGACAAGGTCTAGTTTCCCTTACCTCGCAATAAACTGTCCAACTCTAAAACGTCCCACCGATTGCTTGCAACACAAGAAATTTTTAGATGAACCTACGAAACACCAAATTGGAAGCAGACATAGTCCTTAGAACTTTAGATGAATTAAGAATGAGTAGAAGAAACATGATCATGCAGCGACCCTTAATTCTTCTAAAAACATTAGAAACGAGAAAGAAAAAATGAGTCAAAACTTACTTGCTCTAAGACATAAATTGAGCAATTAGAAATGTAGACCTTATCATCGTGATTGATTAGACACCTCCTGATTGTCAAAGAGATGACTTAGGAATCAAAACTCTTAGAGAGAAACAAAAGAAAACAAAAAGAAAGAGTTTTAGATAGATAGAAAGTTTTTTAAGTAATGATACGAGTTAAAAAATTCTATTTATATTATTCAATTATTTTAAAATAAAATAATCAGTCTTATTATTTTAAAACATTTACAACTCTAATACTTTATACTTTATTTTCTAAAGTCTTACATTTCTCTCATTTTATATATTGTTATTTATATTTCATTTATATAGAATAAAATAATTGTAATTGATATTTTTATATATTTTTAAATTATGGTTTTAAGCCAAAATTAATTTAAAAAATTATAATATTTGACATAAATTTATATCAGGTATATATTATAAAATCTAAACGTAAAATTATATTAAAAGTTTTATACGATAATGTAAATTTATGTCTTTAGAAATGTAAAATTATTAACCTATATAAAAAATACAAATATATCAAACATAAAGTCTCTTTTGTAACAGTAAGACTTCTATGTATATAATTTAAGATTTAAATCCTATTATCAAATTATATATAAAATAATAAAAAAGATTTCTAAAAAATATATAATTTGTATTTATTGTTTTATAGAAAGATTCAGGATACATGAAACGACATTTATGAGGATGTTTTACCCTTTTGAATTGTCTTAGAAATTAGAATGAACATGTAGCAGTGGGGAAATCGAAAACGACATGAGGAGGACAAAACATGAATGTGTATGGCTACGAACCTTATCTTCTTTGCCACTTCCCATAATCTGACCAAGGCTCACACATTTCGTATGAAATTGACTTTACACTTATAAAATTTTAACGAGTTTCTTTAAATATATAATTAATTTGAAATTTCTTTTATAGATATTTACTATGACATCAGAAAATACAACTTGGATTTGTACTTATACAAAGTGGTTGAAAATAGTTTTATGCTAAGTGCTTATTAAATATAGATTTAATTGCAGTTTTAATTATGAACTATTTTTCATACTATTTTAATTGCGCAATTTATTCTATTCATGATTTTTATATTGATAAAATACATCAGCGTGACTGCAGAGACGAAGACAATAATAAAATCAGCATATAAAGTAGATACTACATATATGGTGATATAATTGAAAATCATGGTACATAATTAAGATTTTGGACTTTATTGTAATTCTCACTATATATTCTCTTGATTTTTTATATTTGATGTTATCTATGTGAATGTATGATATTATTGATTATTGTTATGAGTGAACGTGTTCAATATTCTAATAGGTTAAGGATAAAAATAAATTATAATAGATATAAATCTCCTCTTAATGATATTAAGTATATTTAAATTTCATTATACATGACATAGAAAACATTAATAATTTATAATTTTTGAGCTTTAGATATATCGGATTACTTACTGTTAAATCCTTTCGATTTTTATATATTTAATATCGTTATCAAGAGGAAATCATAGCAGTTAAATATAAAGTTAATTTATAATATATATAAATAAGATGAATTTAACTTACGAAAGCAATTATTTGATGATAAATTAAATTTAAACTCATATTTGAATAAAATTAATCTCTCGAAATTAAAATATGACTAGAGAATTTACATTGTAGCATAGGAGAATTTGTGAATAGAAACTATTGTCTATTTCTACAGAAATTGTCTGGAACAGTACATGACTATGTGAGATAGACCATGGAGAAACATAAGCTGGTCATGTTTGTTTTCACAAGATGCAGGAAACAGAAAAGAAACAGAACTGAGTGTTATTCAGCACCATCCATGAGCTTCTTCCCTCTGCATACTACACAACGATTTTCAGGCCAGTTTATGGCCAGATCAGAGATGGGGTTCGTCCTTGTCGGGTACAGAGTGGGACATTCCCATCGTATACGGCACAAGACATTATCATAACAAAAAAAAAAAAAAAAAATCCTACTCTGTTTCTCTTTTAAACTTTCCTAACCAAATTTTATATAATTCTTAAAGTAATTTACCCTCAATTTTCTTTCGAATATTTTATTCACCTATTTTAACTTTTTTTAAAAGATATTTATGACTTCTTATGACTTAAATATTAATCTGGCAATAGTTGGGAACTTAAAAATTTGTAAGAAGGTGGAGACAAAAAGAAAATCGTAACAATGACACAATTCGTGTGGTTTGGTTTTGACGTTACTAGGGAAAAGGTGGTTGAACCTTGAACAGAAGTCCCCCCCTGTTCATTTAATACCCACACATGGTTTTAGTTCCTTGATTCAGTGACAGAATCTGACACAACAACTATTTCTTATAAAGACATTGGACTCATTCCAAACTTTCACTATTCCTTCCCTCCAAGCTTATCAACATTCTCAACGTCACATACATTTTTCCCATATTCTCCCAAAAATTACACACCACCCTTATCCTTTCTCTCTTTTATACATTCAACTTATTCTCCATTAAAAAAAACAAAACAATTCGAAATCGATTCCCATGTATAAAAGAAACATCCAGCATACCAAGTGAAAGAGGTTAATTTTGCATATTATTTTCAACAATTTATTATTTCAGTGTCATTGATTGATTGGTTAGTTGGTCTTGATAGTGGTATAAAGTTGGCATGCTTTTTCTGAAAACTATAGAAAAAGAAAGTTCACAAGTGAGGCCTTTCTCGTTTCTGTTTACGGGAAATAAGCTTCATGCCACTTCAGTGGGGCAACTGGCCATCCATGATTGCTGTCTAAAATTGTAAAACCCACTTCCAACCCAACGTTCTTATGATGATTAACATTGCCACAAAGGTAATAAGACAGGAAAAGGTAAATTTGAAAAAAAAAAAGAGGTTAAAAACACTATTCAATTGGATAAAATTTTACAGTGGCTCAGACGAGATTATCACTGTACATATTGTGCAAGTTTAAACGTAGATTTGACCTAATATGTCTCTACACAGAGAACTAGATAACTTTCTCATGTCAGATTTTTTTTTTTTTTATTGTCGCATGAAGTTTTGTGTCTACCTCTCTTTTCATAAAAATTAATCATCCGAGATTATTAAAAATTTGTGTAAAAAGAGAGATAAATACAAAATGTTTGTTTCATAATATGATAAAGTAAAAATTCAACATAGAATTATTAATCCTCCTACAGAAACATTGCATGCAAAGTGGCATGAAAGCTAGCAACAACAACACATATACAATGTGCACGTTTAGATTCTTCAATTACAATGAATCCACTGTTTGTGTCCCGGGACCCACTTAGGACACTTGGGACTAAAATAGTTGGATGTTACCCTTGAGTTCAACAATTCCACCATAGGAGCAAACTTGACACACCTTGGTGCCTTGTACTGGTTAATTGACGCACCTAAGCTAATGGCATAGTCCATGAGTTTGTCAAAGGTGCCCTGTTCCACAATCTTGATCTCAAGGGGTCCTATTGATTTGTCCGAGACACGACCCTGGCGATACACACTGTTCAGTGACTCCTCAATTGTTAGGCAACAATCTTCATAGACGCATGGTGGAATAGGGGTTGACCCGTTCAGGCTTAGCTCCCAATACAACACATAGTGTCCCGGGATTGTGCTCGTGTCTGCGTAGCTGGTGTACTCACTCACGTGTGCATCAAATGGAACCAGGTGTGTCACTGCATTCTTCATTGCGTTTTGCAGCTCAACCTCATCAGTCTTGTCAGAATCTATGCTCAGGGCAACGTTCTTTCTGCACACAAAGCTAAACTGCGGAGCCTTGTTCTTGAATCCTGTCACCCTCAGTATATCTCCCACTCTATACCGATAAAGCCCTGAAACGTTTTTCACACTCATTCAAAACCATATGATAAAATGTGAATTTTCATTATATATGTAAGATGAAGAAGAACAGAATAAAAGTTACCGGCATGAGTTGTGACAACGAGCTCGTATTCTTGACCAAGTTTGACATCAGCAAGCTCGAGCAATTGTGCGTGATTGAGAGATGTTGGTGATGGTCGAGAAGGTAGAGTGAGGTCAATGGTTCGGTTGACGGGTATGAATTCATAGTAACACATGGTGGGGATGAGGGTGTAAGAGACTTGGCTAGGTTTGCAAAGAGGGTTGAGGTTAACACCAAAGTAACACTCACTAGAAGCGTACATGGTGCACACAAGGGGAAGGCCATTGCTGTAGTAATCCAAAGTGGGAATGTATTGTGCCATAGTACCCGTCACAATAACATCCACATACTTTGTATTGGGCCAAAGCCTGGTAATAATCCCCTGCCAACACCCCTTGTTACACTCCCTGTGAATCATATCCGCAAGTTTCGGATCAGGCTGCAGGATCCTCATCACAGCCTCTCTGACTGACGTGTCAGTTATGAGAGGGTTGACAGTTCCTGTTCTGATATCATTGCAAAGGAGGGTCCAGTGTTTCTCCAGGAAGCGAATGGCACGAATGAAGCCAGAGGCAAAGATGGCCCCCACTCTTAAAACCTCTTTGTTTTGGCAAAGGCCACAAAGGAGTTGGGAGTACATGCTTTGGTAGGAATCAGGACAGAGGACGGTCTCATTTGGGCTTGTGTAGTTTGTATAAGGGTCGTAAGGTCTATCCCTAAAGTAGGGGCTCTTGTAGTAGCTTGTGAGAACTGGACGAGCCACTATTCCTCCAGGTGTTTTGGACTCACATTTTATGAACATCAGATACATTCCTTTTCCTTTTTCTAGGTCTGGAACAAACTGGCTCATTATTGGCATCAACAGACTGTACAACATACACCTCCTCCCTAGCTCCTCCTCAATTGTTGGCATCAACTTTCTCTCACCCCCTGATGTCCCAGAGCTGCATAACCCAACACAAACCACACATGCCCATTTCTTTTGTTAGCATCACCAAATCAATCAAACATATATCACCAACAACATTACTGTCTTATATATAAAATTTCCAATCTACACTGCTCCATAACTCAAGTACTGATTGTCAACTTTTTGGTTTATAAATGAGAAGAAAATAAAAAGTACAAAAAAAATGTATTTTTTGTGTTAAAGTTAAAATCTTTAAACAAAGTTTAACGGAAGAATTTCATTAAAATCTTGCAAGTTGGCTTCAACTTCCGTGATGGGAATTCAAATTTTTATTTATAATTAAACCAAAGATGTTTCCATGCGAGGGGAGACGATGGAAAGAAAAGCAAAGAAGAAGAGTTTGTGGTGTGGAGAATCATGGGCACCTGGTGAGAAACTCCGTGATGGGTTTGGAGGTGAGAATTGGAGAGGTGTCACCATTGGCGATGCGGTTAATGTCAGGTTGGACATCCTCGTAGGTAATGACAGGGAGAAGGTTCTTGAAGGTGTCGCGGTCGGTTTGGCCATTCAAACCGTGTCGTCGCAGGTACTCAACGTTTGCATTGCGGGACAGAATTTCAGAAAGAACCCTCTTCTGAACTTCATCTGCGTTAGCAGTGACATCCTCTATGAAGTTCAGAATCTCCCTGTTCTTTTCTTCAAGGTCATACTCTATGTTAGAGCCTCTGGGAGCCTCAGGCATGGTGATCACAGAAGGAACGATAAAGGTATGTTATGAGAATATGAGATGGTTTAGAAAGAAGAAGAAGAAGAAGAAGAAGAAGAAGAAGGTGGTACTTGTTATTGGAAGTGAGGTGAAACGAATGAGAAAGTGGTATATATATAGAGGCACATGTCAGGTTGTGATCATTTCAGGGGTAGGGACTATGGAGTCAATACACACGATAGCAGAGGGTGAAATTGGATATATATCCATTTGTATACTTTTTTCTAAATATCTATATCTATATATATATATATATATATATATATATATATATATATATATATATTTTCACTCTTTTTACTTGAAAAAACGTTATAATTTTCTGATGATTCTTTATGACGTAAGAATAACAGAACAGAAGCATACAATACAACTTTCATTTATTGTCATGTTATGGAGTTGGAGTTGAGAAGATTTGCAGAATTTTGAGGTGTGAAGGAATTTGAATTCTTTTGTTACGAGTATTAATAAAATAATATTGAGATTATTATTATTAGGTTTAATAGGTTCGGAGATCTCTATATTTGAGAGTTTGTTTTAATTGGGTCTTCAAGTGATCAATTAGTTTTTTAATTTTGTCAATTTAAATCAATAAAAGCTTTTCAGTTAAACCCTTTTATAATTCATCTATGTATATTATCTGGAAGCGAACGTATTACATGTTAAAAAATTTCACTGTCGTTAATTAAAAAGTTTTTATTAATTCAAATTGACAAAATTAAGAAACTAATTAATCACTTTCAAAATTGAAGGACCCAATTGAAATATACTCCACTTCCTGATCTATTAAACCTTATTATTATTATTATTTATTGTTATTTAGAGGTTGCTGGTTTTGAAAGAAAGGTAGAATGAAGAGTTTAAGATGAAAACAAAAAAGGGATGCAGCTGCAGTGACTTGGGAATGCATAATGGGACCATAGTATCAATTAATGGAATAAGACAAATTTATATGGGTAGAGCCTTGTCTCCCTTCTCGATCGATTCGTCAATACAAACACCATTGATTCCACAAAATATCCTGAAAACTCAGATGAAAAATGGAAATTACGTTTAACTAATTTTAAATTAATTGTACCAGCTTTTTAGGTGCTGCACAAAACAAAATTCAAACAAAATAAAATGCCTTCGTGCAATTAAAGGGAAACTCCATGCCATTTAAAAACAAACAACAAAATTAGATGCTGTTGATTTGATATTTCGACTGCTATTTTCTCATTACAATTATATTTTAGCTTTAATAATTAATATCATCAAGTTTCTCTTAAAAACCAGCACAGGTCTCTCGTATTAATTAACCTGTTTTCATTAAACATTTAGGCAATCATATTTTAATATTTCTTCAAATGGTTCAAAACTTGGTTAATTAAAGTTTAGGGTTCCCTTAAGAGTTTTTTAAGAAAATAATAATTTTGGTTCTAAATAAATTTTTGGAAAGTTTACTTGTATTCCATGAAAAAAATATTCGTACCACATTATTTAATATAATATTATACTTTTAATTATCATTTCTCATTATGTATTTTCTTACAAATGATACAAAATGACTCCCAAAATAAAATTAATATGTTACCTTTGGGTTGAAATTTCAACATGGGACCTGCCAGCTGGATATGTCAAACAGATTAGGTTAACACGTGATCTAATCAGAGTTCATCATTTGCAAGCTTTTTCTTTTGGAGTCTCTTGCAAGCTTGATAAATAATTCTTCTACTGTTTTTCTGCTAGTTTTCTTTCTAATGACTTTATCACATTATATTATATACTTTTTTTTTTTACTTTATTTTCCTCACCTAATTAGGGTTTGTATATAGCTTGAGATGATCGGATGAGTGTTATTCTCTTCCTATCTCTCTCTCTCTCTCTTATCTGTTTCTGTGTGTGGATTGAAATTCGAATTATAACATATTCAATAATGACACGAAACTATAGTTAACACGCAAATTATTAAGTATTGAGCTTTTTTTTAGAAAAAGATAATACACATTGTATCACTTTATATAAATAAAAGTTGTCATTTATATAAATGGTTATTATTGGATTCGTCTCCCATGGCAGAAACATTTGTTAAAAAAACAAAGGGTTAACTTTAAACTTGTATGTAGAATTGAAACTCATTAACTTTTTTTTTTTTTAATTTTGAAATATTTTTATTTTTAAATTTTAAAATTAAATAAATATAATTATTTTAATTTAATATTATTAATTTTTTTAAACTGGTTAAATAATATTTTAGACTCATATTTAAGTTGAAAAATATTAAAATGATGCACACAATTCAAACGTAATTTTAACATATTTGACACTTCAAATAGATTTAATATAATTAGGTTAAAAAAAATTACATTAATTTATTTTTAAAATTTAAATATATATATATATATATATATATATATATATATATATATATATATATATATATATCAAAATTTAAAACAAAAACACTAAAAACATGGCTCAAAAATAAATTGACATAATTTTAATATTTCTTTACAAGTTTTAAATGCTGATGAATATGGAATATTTGTAGGTAATGTATGCTTGAGAGAAAAAGAGAGGTAAAATTATGTAGGTTATTTTTCTTTTGGTTGTGAATATTTAGGAGGAATTTTGGCATGTGCATTAGTCAAAGAATGCAATATGATGGTAGTACATGGTCCTTGTCGTTATCCTGAACAAGGTTATTTTTTGTTGTTGAAGGAGAACTGAAAGATGAGTAGGAAAGTGAAATTAAAGAAAGATTAACGTGAAGGCAAAAATTGTTTTAGATGCATCATTAAATAAAACTCCATTGCTTCGTAGATATCTATTTTTGTGTAAGCACAGCATGGAGTTTCTTGTTTTTGTTTCTTTTGCATTAAAGCACATTGTATACGTGAAATAATATGGTTTACCACGAAAACGAGGACAAATCAGTTTAGCTTTTTTAAATTGTGTTGGTTTCTAACTTTATATTCATATAAAGTCAAAAATATTATTCATACGAAATTCCTACGATAATATTCTGATTAATTCTCTGTTTGTATACATTTTGTATACTATAATTCGTCTGGCTAACTATTAGCTACTTTGTTATGTAAAATTAGATTACGCTACGTAGTGACTTAACGGTCAAGTCAAAAGAAATTAATTTTAAAATCATTTTAGTTAAAGACATAATTATAATTAGTCTTGTAACTAGATCGATTCTAATTATTGATTTATCACAAAGTTTATAAAGTTTGAGGTAACGAGTTTAGTATCGGAGAATCTTTGACAGATATCCTTAGACCGATATTGACAAAAAAGACTTGGATTTAAGGACGATAAGCTGACGACCACCCGTTGAAGAGAAAACTCGACCCTATACACCTGAAACGCTCTGACACTCATTGTGAGGTCGAGTTAATAGTCTATTAATCCCATAATTACTGTAAGGAATATGATGAGTAACATAGTTGAGGAAGAAACGTCTGACAACCAACTGGATCTTATGGAGATGGTGAAGAATCTATAAAGACAAATGGAGGAGATTCAATGTAAGTATGAAAAAGAGTTGAAGTCCCTCTATGTTGAAAATGCGGCTATGTGCCAAGATCAGAGTGTTAAAAACCATGTGCCACCTATAACAACTCAGCTCTTATCGACTAAACAACGTGAAGAGCCTTGTTGAACGATCTATGAAGGTAGCTCAGAGCCTAACAAGGAACACCGTCCATCACAACAATGAATACAATTAAGATGCTTCTATTTACGGTAGGATGATGAAGATGCCTTTCTTGGACAACTTGAGGATGCCCATTTTTGAAAAATATGATGGCTCATTTGATCCTAATGAATATCTTAGAATGTTCATAAACCAAATGACACTTTATACCATAAGTGATCGCATAACGTGATGCCTTTAAAGCTTTCTTGAAATGCAAGGAAAAAGACTTTCTAATGCAACGAAACTAAGTCAAATAAGTACAGAGTAAATTCGATTAAAAGTAAAAGAGTAGAGATTAGAAAATTCAAACATTGCTTTTTATACTGGTTCGGCCAACCTCCCTACATCTAGTACTATAATGATAAAGGTTTTTACAACAAGACTTTTATGGAGACCTCAAGTCAAAAATATAAAACACCTCTCTAACACTCTAATCAAAATATAGGCAATACAATAACAAGACCAGCAACAACAAACCGTTATTTTGATACTTAATTTTGATATTTAATGCACCCTTTTTGATTGAGAAACTAGCTTGGACTCATGATTTTGCTATAGTTTTGTGAATAAGAGAGTTGATGTTATACTTATGATTTTATCACTAAATTCCCTTGATTTTGTAGGTTTTTGGAATGATTTGAAAGAAGGGTTGAAGTATCAAGGAGCTGGAGTGCAGAAAAGTCAAACAAAATGCAGAAAAGTCAACAAGTCAACCAGAGTGCAAAAAAGTCAACCAGAATCCAGAAAAAGTCAACCAGATCGTGATTTGATATATTTTCAGCGATTTTTATGATATGTTTAGGCTTGGATCTGTTTTCTGATATTTTTATGTCCTATTTAAAGACCTAGACACCCTAGAGAATGTATCTTTTGATGGCTTAGGCACATAAACATACTTTTCACCCCTTTGGGGGTAGATTTGGGGAATTGACAACTCTCCTTTTCTCTTTCTAGGGTTTCTATCTCTTTCATTCCATTGTACACCTGACTTCTTCATGATGATGGAGAACTAATCTCATTTGTTATTGGAAAAGATGTAACCTCTAAACTCTCTTATATCGAAGTTCTTATTTTATTCATATACTTGTGTTATCAATAGTTTTGGGTTTTCTTCTCTGCACTTTAAAGCTTGCATTGTTTAACTCATTCAGTGTCATGATCTTTGATTTTGTCGATAGGGAGACGTACAGGGAAATCTAGAACTGAGAAGAATTCTCTTGATTATGAAATATTGCCTAGAGAAATAAGAATAGGACGATCAATTGCTTTAAGCTTCTGTCATTAATGCATTAGTAATTAGTAGGTAGACTAGAGATAGTAAACTAGTAATTATGGTAATAGGCTTTTTCGCCGAGAGATCGGATTAGAGTAAATTAGAAAGTTGCATGAACATTGATAACAAATACGAATAGTAGATATATGAGAGTGGTTAGGTGAAATCTAAACCCTAATAACATACTCATCTCATATTATCAACATCATCCATTAACTTTTGTGTTTAACCTCAATTGATCAAATTGCATTCATGTTTATTTTTCCGCACTTTATATTCAAAAATCTCAAAATATTGTTCTTATAGTCTTGATCGGTTAAGCAAAAGCACAACAGTTTAGTGTCATGAGTCTCTTGGGAAAATGATACTCGGACTTACCGTTTTATTATTACTTGATACGATTTGGTACACTTGCCAGAGTGTTAACAATAGTTAAACCTGTCAAAGGTGTAGAAATGAAACCTACACTTCTCTCATTGATAACAACAAACCAGTTTGGTACTTTAGACCCAAAAGACCTTTCAATCATCTTGTCCATTTTACGAGTTATGTGGAACACTAGGGACAAATTCTTATGGTCAGGATGTTGTCTATCTTAGATTGTTTTCTTTTTCACTCATAGGAAAAGCTAGCAATCTCACTCAAATAAAATTTTAACTAGCTGGGAAGATGTAGAGAACTTTTTTTAGCAAGATTCTTTCCACTTTATAAATTCATCAGTGCAAAAGCTTCCATTGCAACCTCAAGCACTATATCTAATGATAAGCCATGAAGACTTTTTCTTAAATAATACATAAGTTATCTCAAGGGCTACAACACCAAAAGCACGAGGCTTGAGTCACAAAGAAAACCCATTTTGGAAGGAAACCTCTGTAGTTGAAGCCACCTTTCACCATTGAAGCCATGTCTTGGAAAATTTACAAAAACAGAGTTGCTCCTCTATTTTAAGGGACTTTTGAACAAACTTTAGAGAGATACTTTTATAGAGTTTTCTCAAACAATTTCGTTTGTATTTTAAAGAATACTATTAGAGGTCTTAAGAGATGACTCCTCCTCCTTGTATTGTAATGATTCCATCTATTATGAAGAGCTAAATCTCTTAGAGTGTTGAAGCAAAGATGTAACTTTAGAACTCTCTTGTATTGGTACTATTTCATTTATTATGTTTTTATTACATGTTTATGAATTAGTTTGTATTTATTTTTGGATGAAATGATCACTTATCTTACTTTACTAGCTTGGGATTGAGTGAGAACTGGTTCCAAGTTTTGGTTAAACTAATTCTCCTTCTGCTTTAGATGCTAGGAATAGATCTAAGACTCTAACTAGTTATAGAATCCTAATCTTAATGTAAGTAATCCATTCAACCAGTCACTAAAGAATCATACTAAAATGTATTGATCTTAGACTCTAGGTGTCAAGAATGAACTTATAGTTACATTCAAAGAGAAATCCTAGGTTACGATTAATTGCATCTTTATATATTCAATAGTAAAAAATTGATATACTACTGCGCACATTATGCATCGGTTCACTAGAAAACGAAGCATAATATTGCGCAGTGGCATTTTTGAAATTATATCTACAGTATAGGTCGCGGTTCTGAGGGGAACCGTGGCCTATTCTCCCTACAAAATTCTGACATTCTCGCCAAGTCAGTCCTGAAAGAAATTTGCAGGGGAATAGGTTGTGGTTCCCCTCAGAACCGCGGCCTATTCCCTTGCAAATTTCTGACATTCCCACCAAGTCAGTCCTGAAATAAATTTGCAGGGGAATAGGTCGCAGTTCCCCTCAGAACCATGGCCTATTCCCTAGCAAATTTTTGACATTTCCGCCAAGTCAGTCCTGAAATAAATTTGTAGGGGAATAGGTCGCGGTTCCCCTCAGAACTGCGACCTATTGTGTCTGCACAATTCTGACATTCCCCCCAAAGGCAGTCCTAAAATAAATTTGGAGTCTGAGAATAGGCCGTCGTTCCCCTAAGAACCGCAAACTATTGTCCCTGCAAGAGTCAGACCATCAGGGAATAGGCCTCGGTTGTTAGGGGAACCGCGAGCTATTCCATGATCTGAATAAATTTAAAATATTTAAGAGAATAGGCCTCGGTTGGGCGGGGAACTGTGGCATAAAGTGTGCAAAAAATTTCAAAATTGTCATTTCATTTCAAATTTTAATATTTTTTATGAGAATAAGCCTCAGTTAAGATGGGAACCGAGGTCGTATCCCCTCTTTTACCTCGGTTTTCTAGTGAACCGAGGTAGTAGCCCCTGTTCAGGGTTAAAATTCGAAAAAGCATGAATTGTTCTTCTTCTCCAGCGCGATCGCCCATCTCTACAACTTCTTCTGGCGCCACAACTTTCTCCCTTCTTTCTTACACCTCTGTTGCTCCGCCGTCGTCACTGTAGAAGGATTTCCTTCCTCATTTTTTATCACCTACGTTTGTATCCGATCAAATTTGGCTTTGGTCGCCGGAGTTTTTTCGTTTTTTATTTTTTTTTATTTTTTGGGTTTGTTTGATACATTTTTTTATTGATTTGGATTATCAAACTTACGTTTTATTGTATTTTATTGTAGGTATTGTGTTTTTTCTTTAAAATTTGTTCCGTTTTAGACCGCAGGTTGTTTCATTTTCTCCATTATTGTGTGGTTTTTCACGTTTTCAGGTTCGTATTATTCTGTTTATTAATTTTCATTTTGTTAATTTTTAATTTTTTGTAGGTTGAATATGTATAATTATTTATGATTGCTCTCAAGGTTTAACATATGCTAAAGTCATACTGTTTTATAGATGTTTTGTTTTAATGTTTTTCACTAACTATTTACAACTGTGATGATATATTGTAGTGTAACAAACATAATGGGTCATATGAGTGCGAATACTATGTAATGTATTAGATGACCGACATTACTTGTGCCCATATCACAAGAGGCTGAGAAATGGTAATATTTAAATTTAATGAGTTTTGATTTTCTCCAACATTTGGAATTCATATACACTAATTAATATCAATTGTCTTGTGCAGAGATTCAAGACTCCTACTCCAATTCTTGAGAAGCCACTTATATTCCTAAGGAAAGAAATTGCAAAACATTTAGTTAGATTATATAATAGTTCATAGTTATTAGATTTAAAATACATTAAAACATGTTGATTTATATTTATTAGACTTTGTACATTATGTGATGTAAATATTGATTATTGTGTTGAATCTGTTGAATTTGTGTTGTTATGATATTGTTTGATATGCAGTTAAAAAAAATTACAGGAGAATAGGTTGCGGTTGTGCCCAAAACCGATGTAGAAAGCCTACTTATGGCTTCGGTTCAGCCACAATCGAGGCCAAAGGTTACACAAAAATTTAAGAAAAAAGGGGGGGGGGGGGGGGGGGGAGGGTTTGGCCACAGTTCAAGAAAGAATCGCTGTCATATCCCCAGGTTATTATCGCGGTTGGAACCGCGGCCTAAAGTCTCAGACTTTTTACCTCGCCCGTATATGCCGCGGTTCTAAAACTACGACGTATATTCAAAACACAACCGCAGTCGTTTCCCTTCGCTGCACTAGTGATTATAACTGAACATTTATAAGAGAAGAACAAAATGGTAACACTTATCAATCTCATTGCCCTCAAGATTCTTCTTTATACTTGACACTACTTTTTGGTAACGTTCTGAACTCAATTTTTTTAAAATTTAACTTTGGGGTTATTGTTTTCATTACTTTTTATAAGGAATCAACTCGAAAGTAGTTTCCTCAAAATCAATAGTAGTTTTCCAACTGAATATGTATGCACTTGAAAATTATTAGTACCAATACCCATCACGACTTATTGAGCTTCTTTTAAAGTCAACTTTCTCGACTCTAAGTCATTTTCTTTGAACAGACATCTCTTTTATGTGTTCCACATATAAAATACAATAATTTGGGTTTCATGTAATGAAAAAAAGATTAAAATCAATAAATATATATATATATATATATATATATATATATATATATATATATATATATATATATATATATATATATATATATATATATATATATATATATATATATATATATATATATATATATATCAATATATACTTTTAACTCAATGTATAGCTCTTAAATCCAAATTTTCAACTATGGAGGTTAAGTCCAATACAAAAGAGAATCCTTTGCGCACGAATACTGATAAGAGCTAAAATTCTCACAAATTTACTTTTTTTAAGGTTTTATATGAAGACTGAAACCATATAAAGATTTTTTATGGAATCAAGGGGAAGCCATAGCCCAAATTTCACAAACATCATATTATAGAAAAAGCTGAAACCCTATAGTTGTAAATGGATTCTTCATGACTGTTACTTCTAAATATGGTGTAGTATGCCAAACTATTAGTTTTTATTTTTTATTTTCTCTAAGTCAATTAAATAAATTAAAACCTACAATGGAAGTAATCAAACTCAAACACACATCACCGTTTGATGGTAAAAAGAGGCAATTTTATATCCTGGAGATGTCCCTAATCTATGTGTCATCGTATCATTTACAGAAGAAAGTTGCCAGCTATTTTTTCATATATTTGTATTGAAAAAAGAAAATATAAAGTAAATGTAATCTATGAGTATATATAGAACGAAACTTTTTTTTTCTACACATTCTGTTTATCTTATTGTCCTTTAATAATTTAATCCATACCCTATTTTACTTTCATAATTACTCACTACGGTTAGTTTTTTTTACAATCCTATTTATACTTTTTAGTTGTAATGGGACAATACACAATAAATCTTCATTATTTATCATATAATTATTGTTATTGTTATTATTAAAAAAAACGATATTAAAGGCATTCTTTTAGGAGTTATAAAGAAAGAGAAATAAATAATATATTACAAAATATTATATATCACACACCAAAAGTGTCCTATTTATATTTACTGCAGAAATATTTTATGAATATTTCCATTCTCTAATTGGCCTTTATTGAATATATAAAGAGGAATTGTCTGAGTGGACAAGGGAACCCCCTTCCTTATGTTACATGCACATCACCTTGTTGCCCTTCCTTAAGGGCCCATCATCATCATCTTAAAAGTCTACTAACACATTTGTCTCCATTTCCTTTTTCATTCTCTAAGCTACTATTGTTTCCACTTCATTCCTCATAATGTTGTTGGATTTATTTCTACCAATTTATATTATTTCATTATATTTCTCATAAAATAGATATGATGATGTTTTAATTAAATCATTAATACCTATAATATGAATAAATAAGTTGACTTGTTAATAGATGCCTAAATGAGAGGTCTTTTACAATCTTTAGATTTTGGTGGGAGACAAAATTATCATTATAAAGTTCTTTTTGTTATAATATATATATTTTCATATCACTTAGTTAAATTTCTCTTGATAGTCTTGTTTTTTTTATAAAAGAAAATTTATTAGAGAAATTATATAAATAGGACCTCAGTTTAATTTATATTTTTAGCTACTCATAAATCTATAATAATGAAAATTATACCTTCTCTCGTTCATAATCTCACTATGAATTTCTTTCACCCTACCTAATGGAAGAGTATTTTACATCTTGCATTCTTCCAATATTTTCATATCAAGAAAAATATTAAATAGTAAGACAAAGTGAAGACACCTAAGAGCACACATAACAGTAATACAAAGACAGCACGACAGTAGAATCCAAACCCACCATTATAGAAAAAAGACAACGTTGTGTTATGCAGAAAACGTTGGATAAAGGTCAACAAAGCAGAAGAATCCTGTAATAAAAAGAAGAGGAGTGTACTATTATCATTTCTCTAAAATCAAGAGTGACAACACTACACATGTAGAGTTGAATAAAGCTAAACTGCTAAGATATCAGACACGATCTAATTGATCACCTTTTTTTTTTTGTAGCACTGTTTAGCTTTCTATAATTCGGTGTTTTAACTAAAGGCATCAATCAGAGCTAAACCCTTCAAGCTTTTGAGCCATCATCATTAGCACTGCAAATTTGTGCAAACAGACGGCTTATACTGTAATAATTTATGTTTCATCTTTGAATCATATCACCCTATGACAGTATGATATTGAAATATGCCGGTAGTGATTGGTCAATAATCATGAAATGTATGCCTTATAATGCATTCTTCTCCTGTAGGGAAGTTTAGACTAAGGAACATACAAGAAAGTCATGATTGGTGTTTTATCAAAGTTCACTAAATTGTAGAACACATTGGAGTACTAATCTAAAGAAACCACTAACCAAACGAATTACTAGGAATTTAGTTGAAGCAGCAAATTTCATGGCAAACCCTTGCAATAAGTTTGTCAACTACTTTTACATGCAAGGGTTTGGAGACTAGTGAGAACACTAGGAAAGCAAGGCAAAAACAGTTTGATTACAGTCTAGCATGTAGGCAAAGATAAGCATTTATCCCAAAGTTGAAATTAAGCAGATACATGACAAGATGGATCAAAAGAAAGTAAACATTATTAACAAAGTACTATTAGTGAATATGTGCTTATCAGATTCAAAAGCAACAAATATTTTTCTGTAGCAAACAAATAATGCTTATATAGTTGCTTTTGGCTCACCAATAAAAGTGATTCAAACCGTGAACTTCATGTGCAATACTAGAGAAGAACTGAATTTGGTAAAATTTCATTACAGTTTTCCATCCACATTTCCACCCAATAGGTTTGTCTGTGGGTCCTTGAAATTTGAAACTGCTACTTGACCTGAAATAAGCCAAAGTCTCTCTCTTGTGGATGATGATTATGGCCATATAGCAGCATGCTTCCACACTTTCAGAGTACCTTATTTCCCTTTCAGCCTTTTAGATTTGCTTTTTGGGGTAAAGAATTAGGACACAAGTAGAAAAATATTGGCATAACAGAGAAACGGATGCTTAATACCATGTAAGGTGGGGAACACATTCATAAAACAGTTGAAAATAAATTTTTTCTAGGGTAGCTAGTAGACTGCATATGAGTGTTGCTTGCTTTAAATGGGATTAGAGATTACCTTATTTTCTTATTTAAATTGTTGTAATTGAATAGACATGTAGACCAATAATGTTTGAAGATATGCTGTTTTGTATAGAGAGTGATGAGCAGTGGTCACACATAGAGTCCAATTAAAATTTGACCAGTATTCAAATTAGTGGGTAGTGAGTTTATGTTGAAAACTTTGAAGATAATGAAATCAGTCCTATTATTGGCAAATGTATCTAAAAAAGAGAATGGTTTATATCATGTTCCTTCATTGTTGAACCCCTAAGAAACGTGTAAAGGGTATCTCTTCTACACATTGTCCATCCTCCTTATGGGAAGAAGTGGATGAACCTAAAAACAAGTAAGTTTGCCCCCACTTAGTCCTCTTAAAGGGCATAACACTTTGGAATTTCTTCCATGATGGTAGGCATTGGTTACTAATTAGAACTGTTGTGCCTATTTAGCTGCAGCACAATCTAAGATATTCTATTTATTAGCTAATTATCATTTTCTCTGTGCACAAAGTTTGGAGGAGGATAAGCCTTGTACTGAACTTAGACTGTGAAAGGGATGCAAGTATGCCTGACGTTCTCAATTTTGAAGTTGTGCCTACCTACCTAGCTAACTACACCGCACCTAGACTAAAGTTTAATCATCTTCCGTTGCTCAACTGTGCTATTTTTTGAATTTAATATAATTAATAGATTTTTAAAAAAGAAAACTAACAAAAAATATTAAGAGTTTTTTTCTCTCTGCACCTCCAAAATTTCAGCTTGCATCTCCAAAAAGATTATTTTAGTCCTCTGATTTTTGCACACAATAGAGAATCTTGGACCAAAAAGATTATTTTTTAAATTTTAGAAATGATTATGATTCTTCAAGCAATGAGGACTGCAACATTGTGGAGGAATCAAATATATGCTTCATGGCAGGCTCTGCACATGCTGATTATGATAGTGATGAATAATTTGAGAACAAGCCAATAGAAATAAAGTATGATATGCTATTGGACGCGTTTCAGGAGATACATGCATAAGCTATGCGACTCCAATATAAGGTAAACCAATTAACCTTTGATAGAAAGGATTGAGTATAGAATTAAAAATATGGTAGAGGAAAATGAAAAATTGTAAAAGGAGTTAGAAATTTCCTTGGAGTATGCTAAGATAGTTAAAACTGAGATAAAGATTGTTGAAAAAGAATGTGATAATTGTCTAGTACATATTGAAAAAATTTATTACTTGACTAGCACATTAGAAAAATGTACACAAGGTAAAGAAAACTTAGATGTTGTGCTGAGAGCTTTTGGAAGAGCTATTAACAGACAAGGCATTGGTTATAAGGCTAAAAACAAAAAAATAAACTCAAAGAAATTTATTGATTTGACTAAACCAGCTACTGATGCTTGTTTTTATTGCAACATCATTGGTCACAATGTTATAAATTGCTACTATAGAAAGGTTGGAGTTCCAAAAGGAAAATATAAATGGATTCCTAAGGAACAACCTCCTGCAACTGACAAGACAGGACCCAAATTCAAATTGGTACCAGCATCAAAACTGTTTAATTGTTTTGTAGGAAAGTAGCTGCAGCTAAAGTAGTATTGAACTCAAGGATGAACAAAAATGAAGAATACATAGATTCTTGAGATTCAAAAGTGGTAATTGTTGCAATCTTTCTAATGCATCATGCATAATAATTGTTTGTATGATTGATTGTTAAATGCATGTTTGCTGTATGTTTGTTTGAGTGATTGTTTTCTGTGAAAGTCTAGTTGCTCGAATATAATCAGAGTATATGTTTCTCTGTTTTGGAAAACACTATTAAACATGAAATCGACTTTGGACTTAATGAAATCGATTACAAATCTTTGTTATGGGCTTTCTTATTTTGAAAATTCAAATGGGCCTGATTGAAATGTTTGTTGTTCGCGTCCCTATAAATGCTTGTATGCTCTGACTCTGTATCATAGTTGTGCCACTCAAAACCCTTATCTAAGTCACGAAGTCTCCACAAGTTCTACAATATCTGCCATGGCCACTTCATCTTCTCGTCCGGGAAAGTGTTCTGTGTCTTCAATCAGAGAAGCAAATCCTTTTGGTTGGTTCACTGATGACGAACAACGAACCGACTTCATTTGTTAGTGGGGATTCAAAGAAATAATTAGACACATATGCTTAAGCATTTTGTTCTTCCACATAGATGGATTTTTGTTTCAAGAATGGCTAGTCAACTCTGGTTTGACAAAATTTATTGAACTTCAAGGTGATTGTTATTCTAATCTTGTGAAAGTATTCTATGCGAACTTAAAGAGGGAAAAAAGACTATCTTGTTTCTAGAGTAAAGGGTGTGACTTCCGAATTGATGATTCCATATGGAAATATGTTGCTGGATTTCAGCCTAGAGGACTGAAGGCACGCCATAGTATACCAAGGTGCAACAAAGTTGATATCTATAACAACTTTTTGAAGAATCCAGATATGAAAGGAAAATATGACTCATTCTATGTTGATAATTTGAGTAAAGAGGAAAGAATATGTGCATATGTGATCACCTGGATTTTACTTCTAAGAGGTGATGATCAGTCATTGTTGAATGCAGAAGATATGTACCTGTTGTATGCATTGCAAACAAAAACACAAACATATTGGGCATCTGTCATCAGTGATTATATGATGAAGGTTGTAAAGCAGAAATAATATCACTTACCATACGTTGTCTACATTAGCAGAATTTTGAGACTACAAAATGTGGACACCACAAACGAGATCACCATTAGTTGTAACAAAAAGAATGTGATTGAAAATTTATTTTTGGACCACATGGGACTCAGGAAAAGTAAAGAATGATGGATTTTCAAGGATGAATAACTTCATGGTACTGATGAAGTGAATCCTATTAATGTTGACACATCAAGATATAAGTTCAGACCTCAAATAAGATTTGAGGAGTTTGTAGATCAAAGATTTAAAAGACTTGATGAGAAAATGGTAATTCTTCAACGATCTTTTACTGAGCTGCACCGGAAGATGGACTATGCACTAAGGATAAATGCATTTGGTGACACCTCTGTAGATGATTCTGAAAGTGAGAAGAATAGTGCATACGAGAAGATTGTAGAGTCATCTGAAACAGAATAAGGGTATAGTGGTTGCAATTTAGAGTTTTTAGTTGTGTTGTTTTATTTGATGTGTCTTGTCTCTCGTTTATTGTAGCTGGCATTATATGTCATTCATCTTTTGCTTCTGTCTGATTGTACTCAATGTTTAATATCAATGAAATCAGAAGTTTGTTTAAATCGATGTGTTGTGAAGTTGATTTAATCATAATGAAATCGATTTTACTATGCTTGTAAGCGAATGAGTTATTGATTACTATTACATTCATACATTTGCATACTCACACATTATCTGAGATTATTCCTGTACTATATTGATTCTAAAATGCTTGATCTAGAAGGGTTTTACAGGAACAGTACTTACAGGATGGATGAAACTAGAAAGTCAAGTTACAGGACAACAATGAAGTCGATTAAGACTAAGATCAAATCGACTGAGTAACAACAGGGGTCTAAAGATTCCAAAATTGGAATATTTCATATCTTTAAATCTTGATTTATATATTGATTAACTGTTTATTCTTCTTATATCTCTTTGTTAAACTAATATACATGCTTTGAGATGATAAAAAGATTAAACTATTTTTTATGAATGAAATACTATCAATGTTGCTATGATCTTATTGTGATATATCTTATCCGATACAACACCGATACATGCTCTACCATATACTCTGATTACTACATTGTGCATATGTATTTTTTGATTGAAATATGCATATTGTCAGGGGGAGCATTGCATATTCTTGATATCTTTCACATGTCTTCATTTTAGGGGGAGAACATCTTAAATCATGTGAATAATATTGTCAGGGGGAGCATCATGTTTTGTTTTGTGTGATCTGATGCATATCTGTGTGACTGATTATCTGTATATCAATTACTGTGAGCGTACCTTTTTTGCTAATACCCAAAGGGGAGAATTATGATTATTCTTGTAATTGATAATCTGTTTGATTTGTGTTGATAATCTGTTTCATTTGTGCAACATGGTTTATTATTATCATGGTTGTGCATCATCAAAAAAGGGGGAGATTGTTGAGATTATTGATAGGAGAAGCACAGGTTTAGCTTAACTTTACAATCTCAGTTCTATCTGTTTTTGATGATGACAACACATAATTAATAACACATGTGTGATCTATGTTACATGTTCTATGTTTACATGTTATATATGCTTTTGATTAATGTGTTGAATCTGTTTTAAGCATATATGAGAACATAATTATGTTGTCCATTGCATATCATTGTGGTACATATGTAATTTTATATGTGATTGCATGAAATATGTTTATGGGAAAGGAAAACCACAAGCACTTATGTAGAACTTTAAATGTATGGCAAAACAATAGTTTTAAGTCGATTTCATTATGGGGTGAATTGATTAAAACTCATGTCTTTGCACAAACTATTTTGAAGTATGCTGTAAGATTTTTCAAAGAGGAAAGTTTTTCAAAACATGCTTAACATTGTTGTATAATCGATCGCAAGCGTGCTGTATTCGATTAAGTCTATTATTATTTTGAAAATTTGTTAATGCTTGACATAATTGTCTAATGGTCATATTTTTAATTGAGTTGACCAAGCATTAAATGATAGTCGACTGTATTAATTGCACATTCAATTAATTATTGTGTTTGCTGCTAACTATTATAACAAAATTGACATATTCGATTGCATTAAGTAGCTTTGTCGATTAAATTGCGTCTGATATGTGTTATTCTATAAAGTGACACGAATTTGATTTCTGTAAGAAATTTTTTTATTCTAACATTTGTGATATCTTTTGCAGAAAATTGTGATCTTACAGAAAGAGAGAAAAAGCTCCAAGAAACAAGATTCACCATGGTGATCAATAACTTGTGATGTCTTGAAGAGCAAGACTGCTGCATTTTCAAAGGTTGATCAATATGCACATTTGGGTGTTATTGCGCAATCAGATTCTACAATCTTTTGAATATTGGTTTGATGTTCCCTGTTGTGACTACAGGAAGAAGAACATGTGTGTTTTTTAGTTTGAGAGTGTCTCAAAGGGTTTTAGACGGCAGGAGAGGGATTATTACTACTGGTCTAGGGTTGTATTGTCCATATTTTGATTAAAGGGTCAAAAAGGTGTTTTACATTTTTGACATGAGGTCTTTTGTATAAACCTTGTTATAAAAACCTTGATCATTATAGTGCATTTGTTTCCCGTGATTGGAATGACACTGGATGTAGGCAGGTTGGCTGAACCAATATAAAAACGGAATGTTTGAATCTTCTGATCTCTACGCTTTTACATTTATTCCACTTCTTTCTAAACTTATTCGATTAAGTTTCTGCTGCATTGAAAATCTTTTATCTTGCGTTTCAAGAAAGGTTTAAAGGCATCACCTTTTGTGAAAAAGATTTTAAAAGATTTTATTTTTATAATTCACCAATTCACCCCCTCCGTCTTCTTGGTGTGTGAGAAATTGAACCATTCTATTTTAACACTTGCTATGCTCGTATGGATTGAATATAAATTGGTTGAATTATGTGCATTTATTTTTTGATTGTATGCATTAAAATTAAATGATAATGCATGTACAAATTGATGAATGAATAATAATGCATGTATATTTAGATTGTATGTGTTAAGATTGCAATTCATGTATATTATCATTGTATGCATCTGAGATTTGGATTCGAGTTTTTGTTGTTGTTATAGATGTAAAAGGAGACTCGTCAGCTTTCGAACGCCGGTCTCGCCACATTCAAACTACATTTTGTTTCGTTTATTTTTTCTTCTTTTTATGTGTTTTTTAATTTTGTTATAATTTTAAGGTTTATTTATATTTTTTATTTTAGTAGTTTGATTTTTCTATTTATATATTTTACTTATTCATAGAGAAAATAATTTTAAAAATTTTGTTATTAGTTTAAGAGTTTAGGAATATAATTGAGTTTTTTTTTGTTTAATTTTTATGTGTTTTTTAATATTTTTTAATTGTAATGTTTATTTATATTTTTGACTTTTTATGAATTTAGGAATATAAATTTGACTTTGATGTGTTTATTTATATTTTTGCTTTTTTAATTACTTTTGTTTATTTATATATTTTACTTTTTATAGAAAAATATGTTTTAAAAATTTTGTTATTATTTTTGAATTTAGGAATAAAATTTAGTTTTATTATTTTTATTTTTATTTGTTTTTTAATATTTTTTTTTTCAATTTGTAATGTTTATTTATATTTCTTTTTTTGTAATTTTTCTCTTTAATTATATATTATACTTTTTTATAGAAAAAAATATGTTTTGAAAATTTTGTTATAATTTTTTGAATTTACGAATAAAATTTAGTTTTATTACTTTTATTTTTTATTTGTTTTTTAATTTTATTTTAACTTGTAATGTTTACTTATATTTCTTCTTTTGTAATATTTTTTTAGTTATATATTTTACTTTTTTATATAGAAAATGTTTTAAATATTTTTTTATATTTTGAATTTATGAATATAATTTAGTTTTATTTATTATTTATATTTTCTATGTGTTTTTTATTTTTATTTTTAATTTGTAATGTTTATTTATATTTTTATTTTTGTATTTTGATTTTTTTTATTTATGCATTTTACTTTTTTATAAAGAAAAAAAGTTTTAAATATTTTGTTTGATTTTTTGTTTTTTTATATATATGTATTTAATATAATTTATTTTTAATATATTTGGTTGACAGAAATGGTTAGAACTACAACTGCATCTGTGTATCTTGGTGAAGCTCCATTCTCATCATAAGATGAAAGGAGAAGACTACGACATTAGCTCGTAGAAATGCGCAGAAGAAAGTCATGTAGACGTCATTCAGGAGCATGATTACCATGAGCAGTATATTAAGCAATAGTATAATGACGACGACCATGTTCAACAGGAGGATGCTCCTCAAGAAGATCATGAAGAAGGTGGATTCCCAAGAGGTCCACAGGACACCTCCCTATTGACCCACTACACGTAGCATGTTGCATATGCCATATGTTAAGGCCAGGTTAATACAACACCTTAATGTTAATTCGTTCTTAGTTGCTTAATTTTTTTCTGTTATATGTTATACATTATTATCCAATTTAAAGACAAACACTAACTTTCCTTACCTTACACCAAAGCAACGAAGCTCTATAAACATCAAACCCTTGCTTATAGCTTAATGAACTCTAGAAACGCCTACAAAACACCGAACAGAGATCAAAGAGAGTCCTTAGGACCCCTGATCAATAGGAAACTAGAAAGAACATTACAACTCACATACAACAAGAGATCGTTAAGCATGATCTCAATTAAGAACTAAAAGAGAATAAACGAGTTGAAACTTACTTGCTCTATTGAAGAAATTGATTGGGTAGAAACCTTGACCTCGTTGTTGTGGTCGATTAGGTACCTCCTGATCATCAAAGAGACAACTCATGAGTTAGAACTCTCAGAAAGAAGATAACTCTAAAAAAATATTTCCTAAAAAAATGGTGCGTTTTAAAATAATAAAACATGTTTATAACAAAACTATTTATAAATAAGTTATTTAATATTAAAATAACCGAGTCTCACTACTTTTAAACTATTACCACTTCTAAAATATCATTTTCTGAAATTTTTGAATAAGTGCTTTAAATATTATATATATATATATATATATATATATATTTAACATTAAAATTTAACTTTTTAGAAGAAACATAATCCGCTTATATGAACTTTTTGCGACAAAATAATCCAAAGTTCAAAAAAATCAACAACAAGATATAAGTTAAATTTATGTAAAGATTGACATGATCAATTCCAATTTAATACCTTAAGTTTAAACATTTTGTGTTTTAACATTTTTATTTTTATTTAATGTAAAATTCAAACTCATACGTATCAATAACTAAAAATATATATAAAAGAAAAGTAAGATTTAATTCTCTAGAAGCCGTGATTAAGAATGTGTGGGCTGCTACTTTGCACTGTGTTTCTTTCTTCATGCAACCCCATAAACTTTTGATATCCCATTTTACCCTCAGATTAGAAATTTATTAAAAATCATAAAATTCTAATTTCACAATCCCTTCTCCACTCCATTCGTGTGGGCATGTCTTCTATAGTTGTTTGCCGCTATGCTCTCGGTTGAAACTCCACATCGGTTGGAGCGTTTCACACTGCATTTTCAAGTCTTTTCAAAATATCTTTAATTAATGAAGTAGTTATCCATTATTAATATTTTGTACAGTTGACTTTAAATATATACTAAGCAACCCTAGAGCCCCTTCCTCCTACACCTCATCCCTCTGTTGGGAAACCTGCACCCCCATTTAATTTGTATTAAAAACCTTACACTCACATTCCATTCCCCTGTTAGGCATGCGAAATTCATTATCATATTCATAAACGTAGAAACTTCAAAATAAGATTCGTTAATACCAAAACGATATTATTGGCGCCATAAATATCAACGAAATTAAGATTAGTAACAGATATAATAATGGAAAAGGTTTAACTGCAAAGTGTGAAATAGGAGGTAACTTTGATGCTTTTGGAAAAGATGTAGATTGTTCTCTTTTGTCATCCGCTTCACATGGCATTAGTCACTTTCTCTGCAACATCTAAAGCATTTGTATATGGACGCGTAGCTTGATTTGATCTGGTTCGATTCATACCGCCTTCATCAACATGAGACTTTACTAGAAGAGATTTGACTGTATGAGGCACCTCTTCAATTTTTGGTGAAGAATTATTCTTCTCCTGGTTGTCTATAAAAATAATTAAATATTATTAACTAAAATATAATTTGTAAAAACATGTTCATACAAACTGAAGATTCAATAAATCTAAATATCAAACAAGCACGTTTAATCATATTCAGATTTACAATAATAAAAGCGGAAGCAGAAAGACCAATCTCCAGCCATTGTTGTATGTTGTACGCTTGCCTAATTTCTGGTTTCTGAACCCTTGCTCTTAAAACACGATGGTGATGTATATGAAGGAAAGAGTAGGTTCAGTGACCTGATATGAAATTTTCTGTAGAGTCTGTATTACTCCAAAAACCATCACAGAGTATTTAACGTTAAAAGAGATTGTAGTGGGAATCATGGGCACACCCACACACGTTTTAAAAACGGTTTTTTATCTTAAAAATAAATGGACCACTTTCAGAATATTAACTGCTTTATAATATTAACTGAAAAAGAAATAAAATAATGGGATATGATATAATATTAAATAATATAATATTAAAATGTAACCTAAAATGTAACCTCTCTTCTGTATAAGGCTAACATTCTCCCACTTGGTCCATTTTATTCAACCATTAAACGTAATAAGAGACCAAATATATGAATCATGGTGATAGTTCCTCTAATAATGAGTATTATCTCCCATGTATTACGATGTATTTAGTCTCACGTCACAATCTCTTAACTTTAATGAATAAACCATATGTCTATTCTAGGTCACAATTAAATGAGTTTTCTCAAAGTAATTAATTATGTGCACAAATAATTGAGAAAACATTAAACTGAATAAGAGTTTTATCAAAATGAAAGTACTTACAATGATTGTCACATCATGGAACCAAGTCCCATTCGCGTTACATGATCCTTAAAATTCTTTGGTGGCATGCCTTTAGTTAAAGGATCAGCAATCATCAACTCAGTGCTAACGTGCTCAATAACCACTTTCTTTTCTTTAACACGTTCTCTTATGGCTAGATATTTAATGTCGATGTGCTTACTTCGACTTCCACTTTTATTATTCTTAGCCATAAAAACAGCAGCAGAGTTATCACAGTACAACTTCAGTGGCCTAGCAATTGAGTCCACAACTCTAAGCCCAGATATAAAACTCTTCAACCATACACCATGTGAAGAAGCCTTAAAACAAGAAACGAATTCAGCTTCCATAGTAGAAGTAGCAGTCAAGGTCTGCTTTTTACTACTCCAAGATACTGCTCCATCAACTAACATAAAAATGTAACCAGATGTTGATTTTCGTGAATCAACGCAGCCAGCATAGTCTGAATCGGAGTAGCCAATCACTTCTAAATTAGCAGTTCGTCTATACATGAGCATGAAATCTTTTGTTCCTTGAAGATATCTCATTACTTTCTTTGCAGCTTTCCAGTGGTCAACACCTGGATTACTCTGATATCTTCCTAAAACTCCAACTGCAAATGCAATGTCAGGTCTAGTACAAACTTGAGCATACATAAGACTTCCGACAGCTGAAGCATATGGAATATTTTTCATCTGTTCCCGTTCAAGATCATTTTTCGGACATTGACTTAAATCAAGTTTGTCACCCTTTACAATGGGAGCTACACTTGGTGAACAATTCTTCATATTAAACCTCTCTAAAACTTTGTTGATATAGGTCTCTTGAGACAAACCCAAAATGCATTGAGATCTTTCCCTATGGATCTTAATGCCAATAACATAAGATGCCTCTCCCATATCCTTCATGTCAAAGTTCTTTGAGAGGAATTGTTTCACTTCATATAGCATACCCTTGTCATTGGTTGCAAGCAAAATGTCATCCACATATAAAACAAGGAAACAAATCTTACTCCCACTGACCTTTTGGTATATACATTGATCCATGATGTTTTCTTCAAAACCGAATGAAGTGATAACATCATCAAATTTTAGATACCATTGGCGGGAGGCTTGTTTTAATCCATAGATGGATTTATTAAGCTTACATACCAAGTGCTCACTGTCTTTAGAAGAGAATCCTTCAGGTTGTTTCATGTAAACCTCTTCTTCTAGATCACCATTAAGGAATGCTGTTTTCACATCCATTTGATGTAACTCAAAGTCAAAATGAGCTACTAATGCCATAATTATTCGTAAAGAATCCTTCTTAGACACAGGAGAAAAGGTTTCTTTATAATCAATTCCTTCTCTTTGAGTGAATCCTTTGGCAACAAGTCTTGCCTTATGTCTCTCAATGTTACCTTTTGAGTCCTTCTTGGTTTTGAAAACCCATCTACATCCAATGGATTTTACACCATCAGGCAACTGAACGAGATCCCAGACTTTGTTGGATGCCATAGAATCCATCTCGTCTTTCATAGCATCATACCATAGGTTTGATTCTTTAGAATTCATGGCTTGTGAAAACGTTTCAGGATCATTTTCGGCTCCAATGTTGTAATCCGATTCTTGTAAATACACTTCATAATCACTAGAAACTGCTAGTCTTCTGATTCTAGTAGATCTTCTTAATGTTGTCTCAACATCTTGATGAGAAGCTTGTTGTTCAACTGGTTGTTCAACATTTACTTGTTGCTCCTCGTCAACAACTTGATCTACATCATCATTCTCAACAGTTTGTGGAACTTCAATTATTGGTTGTCCAATACGCTTTTGAACTGGAGGAGCGTGAATGACTACCAATCTTTCATTTGATTGAGAGGTTTGAGCTTCATAGTGATCTTTTTCAAGATCAACGTCTTGATTTAAATCACTCCCACTAATCAAGTCATTTTCAAGAAACTTTGCATTTCTTGATTCCACAATCCTAGTGTTATGATTTGGACAATAGAATCTATACCCTTTGGACTTTTCAGCATATCCAATGAAATACCCACTAATAGTCCTTGGGTCTAGTTTCTTCTCTTGTGGATTATAAATTCTTACTTCAGACGGACATCCCCAAACGCGTACATGTCGTAAACTAGGTTTCCAACCCTTGAGTAACTCAAAAGGTGTTTTTAACACAGCCTTAGTTGGGACCCGATTTACTATATACACAGCCGTCTTAAGTGCTTCAGTCCACAAGAATTGAGGAAGTTTTGAATTACTCCTCATACTTCTCACCATATCCATCAAGGTTCGATTTCTTCTTTCTGCTACACCATTCTGATCTGGAGAGCCAGGCATGGTATATTGGGCAACAATCCCATGTTCTTGAAGAAATCTAGCAAACGGACCAGGTGCTTGTCCATTCTCCGTGTATCTACCGTAGTACTCTCCACCTCTGTCTGATCTCACAATCTTAATTTTCTTTCCGCATTGCAATTCTACTTCAACCTTAAAAACTTTAAAGGCATCTAAGGCTTCATCCTTAGAACGAAGTAAGTACAAATACATGTATCGTGAGTAATCATCTATAAAGGTGATAAAGTATTTCGGACTACTTGCATCCATATCCGGACAACAAATATCTGTATGAATAATTTCTAGTAAATTTGAACTCCTCTTAGCACCTCTTTTGGACTTGTTAGTTTGCTTTCCCTTTATGCAATCCACGCAAGTCTCAAAATCAGTAAAATCCAAAGTACTAAGTACTCCTTCACTTACTAATCGCTTAATTCTCTCAATGGAGATATGTCCCAATCTTCGGTGCCATAAAACAGAAGAATCTTCATTCATAACACATCTTTTTAACCCAGCAGAAACATGCATAGAACTATAAACAGCGTTGTTTTGCAATTTAATAAAGTAAAGACCATCGCATAATTCCCCAAAGCCAATAACTTTGGATTTATTCAATAAAGTAAAACCAGAATCCGTAAAATTAAAAGAAAAACCCAAAGGTGCAAGTTGTGAAATAGAAATTAAATTCTTGCTAAAACTAGGAACATAAAAGGTCTTTTCTAAACATAAAACAAAACCACTGCTTAAAACTAAGTTGCACGTCCCAATGGCTTCAACATGTGAACTCATCTTGCTTCCTGAATAGATGCGTTGTTCACTTCCCACCGGTTTCCTTAGGTTTTCCATACCCTGCAAGGTATTAGAAACATGGATTGTAGAACCAGAATCAATCCACCATGTGTTATGATTAAAACTAGTCAAATTAGATTCATAACAGACAAAAGCAAACAAGTTACCTTTCTTTTCCAGCCAATCCTTAAACTTTTGACATTCCTTCTTCATGTGTCCCTTCTTTTTACAAAAGAAACATCTTGACTCCTTCTTAATAATTGGCTGAGCAGGAATCTTTCCCTTCTTATTAACTTGGTTCTTCTTATTCTTAAATGAAGTGGTCAAGTTCACCTTCTCCCCTTCTTCAATCAATAGCCTTTCTTCTTCTTGAACGCACATGGTCAATAATTCATTAATAGACCACTTGTCCTTATGTGTGTTGTAAGAGATTTTAAAGGGAGCATAATGGTGAGGCAAAGTGCACAGAATATAGTGCACTAGGAAAGAATCCAACATGGTAACTTCCAAAGCTTTTAGTTGAGCCACAATGTCCCTTATGCGCATGATATGATCACGCACTCCTCTAATTCCAGTGAGCTTTAAGGATGAAAACTGCATTATAAGAGTGCTGGCAAGAGATTTATCAGATGTCGTAAATTGCTCATCAATAGCCTTCAGTAAATCCTTGACATTCTCATACTGATCAACCGAACCCCGAATTCCAGCAGAAATATTGGTTTTTATGAACGTTACGGAGAGACGATTTGACCTCTCCCATTTTTCATAAAGTTCAATAGCATCTGGAGTGCTAGTCTCAGTAATACCCGGTGGTTCAGGTTTTCTAATAGCATAGTCTATGTCCATCCAGCCTAAATGAAGAAGAACTCTCTCCTTCCAGATCTTATAATTATCTCCTTTCAATTCGGGAATACCACACTTGATATCAGAAAAATTCACAGATTGAGAAACTGCAAATTCAAAATCATGTTCATTATCATAATTTGAGACTAAAAGAATGTCATGTTTTACCAATGCAAAACATGTCTTTACCAATAAGTCTATTAACATAAAACTTGTCTGTGGGCTAAAGTCTTACTCAATTAGACTCATTTAACCTTATGATAAAACTATTAAATTATATTTCATTCCTAATTCCTGTGGGAAAATTAAGAATTATAATTAATATTTTATCCTAATTAATTATATAAATGTAACAAAAATCCTGTGGGTATATTTTATCACGCAATATATAATTAATTACAATTAATGTTTCAATAAAGTGATCTTTATAATATAATTTAATTAATTAAAGATGCTGTGACTACTCTCTAATTATTAAGAATTATATTTATCACTAAACATTAAATTATCTTTAGGTCTTATATTTAATCTAAATATAAGAATTATATTATAAATATATAATATTCAAAATTTATTATACTAATATTAAATATTAGTAAATATTCCACGCGTACTTAAATCCTAATAAAGTGTATAACAATGCCTATTAAAGTGCCTAACATATATACAAATATATTAAGCATGTAACAGTAACATGAAAAGCACCGAAATTCACTTTCAATCTAAATGTTCAACGCGCATAATTAAATGCCTATCAAACGTGCATATACCAGTAACCGTAAAAGAAATCCAATAAAACGTAATAATATATATGAAAAGCAATGCGCAGAAACAGCAACTCTGGATAAAACCAGAATTATACAGCATTGATTAAAACCAGAAGCAAGCGTACCTTTTAATCTCCAACGTGCGTATGCAGCAGTTAAAGAAGAAAAATAAAATTGAATATAATTTTTCAGAAATATGCCCAAATTGAAACGTAACGTTTCAATCATCTTCAACCTTTCAGCATCAAAATTTTCACGAAAAATTTTACAGAAAATTTCACCAAAATTTCTTCTTTCTTCAGTTTCAAAACAATCAATAAAATTAAAAACACAATACGCAAAGGAGTAAACCAAACAAGGCAGAGGATAAACATGCTCTGATACCAAATGTAAAAACATGTTCATACAAACTGAAGATTCAATAAATCTAAATATCAAACAAGCACGTTTAATCATATTCAGATTTACAATAATAAAAGCGGAAGCAGAAAGACCAACCTCCAGCCATTGTTGTATGTTGTAGGCTTGCCTAATTTCTGGTTTCTGAACCCTTGCTCTTAAAACACGATGGTGATGTATATGAAGGAAAGAGTAGGTTCAGTGACCTGATATGAAATTTTTTGTAGAGTCTGTATTACTCCAAAAACCATAACAGAGTATTTAACGTTAAAAGAGATTGTAGTGGGAATCATGGGCACACCCACACACGTTTTAAAAACGGTTTTTTATCTTAAAAATAAATGGACCACTTTCAGAATATTAACTGCTTTATAATATTAACTGAAAAAGAAATAAAATAATGGGATATGATATAATATTAAATAATATAATATTAAAATGTAACCTAAAATGTAACCTCTCTTCTGTATAAGGCTAACATAATTAACATAACAAAAAATTTAAATTTATAAGAAAGAAGATTTATTTATTATGGCATAGGCAGAACCAAAGGAACCATTAAATCATTCCAAATAAAAAAAAAGAGGCTACGAATCGGATATGCAAAAGCGATGGGACTGAAATAGATCTAGATATTCGATTCAGCCATATCCGATGTAGGTTGAATTGGATATTCTGATTCGATTTAGCGCGAATCCGATTAAGCGCAGATCAACCATAAAAATACCAAGGTAACACATTCTAATCCTATTCAAATGCTACCTCTACAGGATATATATATCTATAACACAGTATCCAAAATAAATATGGCAGAGGAATCCACCAACCTTTGGCTAGCAGCGAGGAGAAGCGAGCATCGTCGATGAAGGTAAGAGCGCCAAAATGGAAAACATGAAACATTGTGGTGTGCTTGGAGTATTCCTAGAAGTAGTGGAAGAAGACGAAGTTGTGGTGTTGTGGTGTTTGTGTCTGCATAGGGTGTGTGTGGAAGCAATGAAAGAAGACGAATTGTGGTGTTGTGGTGTCTGTATGTGCCTGGAAGGAAGAAGACAAACTGTGGTGTGTGTGATGCTGGAGTGTGCAATGATATGCGAAAGAGAGGCAAGAATGAAAGAGAAAAAGTGAGACACTAAGTTTCAAATGGACAAGTCTGAAAAATAATAATTGTTGGTGAAGAATTACCGTTGTCAAAACGGGTAATCCTGTCCGACCCAGTGCGGCCCACCACGGGTTAGTCACTTAGTGAGTCAATCCAATCCGGCTCATTTATTAGCGAGGCAGAAAAACTTGAACCCGGCCCGACCCACCACGGGTTAGTAGGTAAACAGGTTGGCTCACTAGCTCATTTAATTACATATTTTTAAAATAAAAAAAAATTCCTGTAATTTAAATTTAAACCAATTTCACTCCAAAAGAATTATGTTAAAGACAATTCAAAATAATAATAAAAAGTACAATATAATCCAAATTCAAAGATATAAAAAAAGAACCAGTACTCAACAACATAAACAAAAAATTAATAGTTTAATTTGTAACATAATTTCTCAAATTCAAAGATATCAAAAGCAGCTTGTTCAAATCATGTATACTCAAATTGTTTAAATAAAATGAACAAACCTACGAATTCGCCAATTATGAGTTGGGCGCTTTAACCATTCAGCCATGGATGCTTAGCGGGAATCCTCGTACATGGTGAATAACCAAATTCCAATTGAAGTGAAATCTTTCGGATAAATCAATGCAATTAGGAGGATTCGATGAAAGGACATCAATTCAAATCCTGGATTTTCGAATTGAGAGAGATATTGAGAGAAATCAAGAATTCTCGTTATTTCTTAGATTCATGGACCCGATTCAATTCAGCGGGATTTTTCATTCATATTTTTTTCCATCAAGAGAGTTTTATAAAACTCTTGGACTCCCGAATTTGGAGTATCCTACTTTCACGCAATTCACAGGGTTCAACAAGCAATCGATATTTCACGATCAAGTATGTAGTACTCTTTGTAGTAGCGGTCCTTATATATCGTATTAACAATCGAAAAATGGTCGAAAGAAAAAATCCCTATTTGACAAGGCTTCTTCCTATACCTATGAATTCCATTGGACCCAAAAATGATACATTGGAAGAATCATCTGAGTCTTCCAATATCAATAGGTTGATTGTTCCGCTCCTGTATCTTCCAAAAGGAAAAAAGATCTCTGAGAGTTCTTTCCTGGATCCGAAAGAGAGTACTCGGGTTCTCCCAATAACTAAAAAGTATACCATGCCTGAATTTAACTGGGGTTCGCGGTGGTGGAGGAACTGGATAGGAAAAAAGAGCGATTCTAATTGTAAGATATCTAATGAAACCATCGCTGGAATTGAGATACAAGCATGTCAGAACAGGAAAAGAAATCATTCCATGTCTTCAAATCTGCCACAACAAAAAACAAATTCGCAAACCCTTATTTTTGTCATTATAGGGTTTTTGAAGAAAAAGAAGAAGTGAGAAAACAAAAATGTGGAGAAAAGAGAAGAAAAAAGGAAGGGTGTTTTACCTGCTCCTTGAATAATTTTAGTGAAGTGAGAGTGAGAGCACCGTTAAATGAGAGCAAGTCCCGTGAGAGTGATTTGTGAGAGCAGAGGTTACTGTTTTGGTATACACAGTGAGTGAAGAGAGTATTTTATTTTTTAGGGTTTCATAATAAAATAATAAATTAAAAAAATAAAATTAGGTAGGTGGGTTGGTGGGCCAACCCGGCTCACCACGGGTTCAACCCGCATGAGCCGGGTCTAAATAAGCCGGGTTGAAATCTGACCCGCATATAGGTGGGTTGTATTTTTCAAACCCAACCCGGCCTGAACCCGTGACCGATCGGGTTGGCCCGCGGGTTGTGACCCATTTTGACGGCTCTATAAAGAATAAAAACTGATAAATTTGACCATTTAATTGTTTTAAATATTAATATTATCTTAAGTAAGGATAATGTTGGTATTCTGAAAATATATGAAGGTTCTAAAAATATATGGAGGTGTAGAGTGAAAAGCTTGGAGACGAAGGGTGGAACACCCATCGGTTGGATATGCTACTATTTTTAGTGTGGGAGTATAGAAAAAATAAAATAGTTGTAAGAAGAAATTTCTGAGTGCGTGGTGTCACATAAGAACTTTTTCCGACCCAAATTGAATACTTTAAACACTATAAGTATATTTAGCGTCCAACTTCCTATGGAAAATTAATTGATTTATGATAACAAAACTTATAAACACAAACTTCTTCAATTTGTTTTTTTCTTGTTAAATACATTCAGTGGTCCCTATTTTTGTTGGTTTTCTTCAATTAGGTCCCCATTTTTAAAAATGATCAATTTAATCCCTAAATTTGAAAAATCAAACCAATCAAGGACATTCCGTTATCTTTCCTGGACGGCGTTAAATATGACTTGCTGGCAAGAGTAGCTGTCATGCTGCAGACAGATGGCACATAATGTGTTTATGACGTGGTTACTATTTTAATTTTTTAAGGATTAAAATTTCAATACCACATGCTTTAAGTTTAAGTAAGGGTAAAATGGAAAAATTAGTTAAAGTGATCTGAGCTGATTAAAAGAATATAGGTTTGGGGAAATTGATCGTGTGCGAAATTGGGGAAATAAGGTTCGTGGTGGTCGGGAATTGGGGAACAACGGTGAGCAGTGCTTTATATCAGAAATTAGGCTGACAAAAAGGTAGGTTTTGGGAGATAATCTTCATCTATCGGTGGTTTTGTCGTGGAAAGGTCTGGAGAATTTGGTTTCACTTCAAGCACTTGTTGAGGTTAATATATCATGTTATTTCGATAATATTGCATGTACAATTGTATTGTTACTTTCGATAATGGTCCCCCATGTTTGATTTAGTGATGTGGTCCCCCATATTTGTAGTTCTGTCAAACTATTTTTTTATGCATATGATGTTAAAGTGGTCTTGCAATGTGGTCCCCTATGTGATGTGGTTTTAATTTTGTTTAAGTCAAGTGGTGTTGCATGTTCTGTTGAAGGTTTTGTGCATATAAGTCATACCTGTTATGTGGTTTACTTATATAAGATATTTATATACGATAAAAATTTTTATAATTTGAAATAACTTTAGGATCTTTTTTATAGGTTAAATATTGTCATTGTGTTGAAAATGGAGGATAAATTTGATGTTGTTTTCCACCATGGAAGGAAGTTTTTGAAGAATGGGTCACTTAAGTACGAGGGAGAAAGTACAACTTTCTCTTTTGACCCAGACATTTGGAGTTATTTCCTTATTGTTAGTGTGGTAAAAGGACTTGGATATGATGAAGTTATGGGATTGTGTAGGGGGTGGTTCTGTATTAGAGAATAGGTTAGAGCTTTTGAATGATGATAGAGGAGCCATGCATATGATAAATTTAGCTAGGCTCAATGGTCAAGTGCATATATTTGTTGTCCACCTAGTCTCAGAACCTGAGATCATATACTTGTTAGAAAATGTTTGTCATGATATAGGTGAAGTAGAAGCTGAAAATGTGATGCCTGATAGTGGTAAGGGTGAGTGTGAAAAGGAAGGTGGTGGTCTGTGTGAAGATGAAGGTGATGGTGATTGTGAAAAGGAAGGTGGTGGTGAGAGAGTTGAACAAGGTGATGGTGAGTGTGAGCATCAAGGTGATGGTGATGCTGAGTGTGAGCATGAAGGTGAGTGTAAACAACAAGTTCATGGTGATGCTGAGTGTGAGCAGCAAGGTCATGGTGAGTGTGAACAGCAAGGTGATGGTGATGCTGAGTGTGAGCAGGAACGTCATGGTGAAGATATTGTTCCTGTTGAAGAAGAAAGATGTGAGGGTGATGAGGTTGTTGAAGGTCAAATTGAAACCCAGTGTGAAGGAGATATTGTTGCTACTGTCCGTAGTTGGAGTTCTAGTAGTGAGGATGACAATGTTCATGTTAATGATGACTTTATGGAAGACTTGGTTGACTGTGAAATACAAGAGGATCTAGGAGATGGATATTGCTTTGATGATATAAAAATTGATGTGGAATATAATGGAGAATCAACCACTGACATTTCTGATAGTGATGTTGATGATGGCATAAACTATGATGATAACAGAGGCTTGTCTGATGAAGAATGGGAATCTGGAGAGTTGGTTAGTGGAGCAAAAAGTGATGTAGAAGATGATGAAGAGAGTTATGGCAAGTTTGTGACATTTACTAAGCCTAAATCACTGGTTGATTACAAGTGGGATTTGGGGACGTATTTTGCAAAGAAGGAAGATTTGTTGGATGCCATAAAAACATATGTAATACAAAATGGTAAAAATATAAGATACGTAAAAAATGATAAGAAAAGAGTTAGGGTGAAATGTATGGGATCTAAAGGAAAGTGCCCCTGGTTGGCATATTGTGGTTATATGGATGCAATAAAAACATGGCAATTAAGGACTATTGTTGACAACCACACTTGTAGTAGAAAGCACGAGGTAAAATTACTCAATTCAAAATGGCTTAGCAAGAGGTTGGAAAAAACTGTTGGAGAAAATCCCAGAGTTAAGGGAGTGGACATTGTTCATAAGATAAATAGAAAATGGAATGTAGGTGTATCTCAATCCATGGCTTATAGGGCTAAAGCCATTGCTTCAAACCATGTTGATGGGTTTTTCAAAGATCAATATAAAAGGATCTACGATTATGCAAATGAGGTCCTAACTCGAAATCCTGGATCAACAGTTCAAGTTAAAGTTGAACCTATTGTGGATAGACCTATATTCAGCAGGTTGTATGTTTGTCTGAAAGCCTGCAAGGACAGTTTCGTGTCTTTTAGGCCTATTATAGGGCTGGGTGGTGCATTTTTGAAAGGTAAATATGGTGGGGCAATGTTGACTGCTGTAGGAAGAGACGCAAACGACCAAATGCTACCTATTGCATATGCCATTGTGGAAGTAGAGAACAAGGCCACTTGGAAATGGTTTATGGAACTTCTGGTTGAAGATTTTGGTGGGCCATCAATATGTGCATCATGTACATTCATATCAGATCAACAAAAGGTAATTTACATTAAGACCTCTAACAATGCATATGAAATTATTTTGTGTTAGACACCTTTTTACTTTGTTATTGAAATAACAGGGCCTATATCAAGCTATTCAAGAAGTGCTTCCACGAGTTGATAAGCGATTTTGCGTTAGAGACCTATACGCCAATTTCAGAAAACAATTCCTAGGAAAACAACAGAAGAGGTTAATGTGGAAGGCAACTACAACAACTCATCCCCAAACATGGGAAAAGGAAATGACAAATATCAAAGAGCTGAACATTGAAGCATTTAAATATCTGATTAAAATACCTCCCAAGTTTGTCCTAAAATTTATGTTGTGTTTCAATACTTGCCATACTCCTAATATTTCATAAACTTTTAATTATATTTCATAAACTGTTACCATGTAGACACTAGTCGAGATCAAGGTTTACAACCACATCTAAATGTGATACATTAGTAAACAACATGTCAGAGGCATTCAACAGTGTAATGCTCCATACAAGGTCTAAGCCAATCATAAGCATGATGGAGGACATCCGGATTTACATCATGAAAAGATGGGCAACTAACAGAGCAAAATGTCAATCATTGAGTGGGGTGATTTGTCCTAAAATCAAGACTATACTTAATAAGGAGTCGCAGTTAACTAAGTTCTGGATTCCAAGATATGGTTGAATATGATCATCATGTAAGTTCAGTTTGAAATTGTCAATACTGAAAAAATTATGTTCTTTTGCAGCTGGTCAGCAGAGAAGTTATTTGAAGTTTGTCATGCCTCCCAAGTTGGGGAGAAGCTTGTGGTTGATCTAGACAAACATGAATGCAGTTGCAGGAAATGGGCTATCTCAGGCATTCCATGTTGTCATGCCTTGGCTACTATGAAGTTTCTCAACTTAGATGCAGAGGACTTCATACCTGGTTGGTTTAGGAAGGCAACATATAAAGAGACATACTCTTCAATTGTTTATCCGATAAATGGAAAAAACATGTGGGAGGTTACACCATACAATGATGTATTCCCTCCAAAAAAGAGAGCATTGCTAGGCAGACCAAAGAAGAAACGCAGGTTGGAAGAATGAGAGTTGATCAGGTATGAAACAAGAATGAGGAAGGGTGGACTGCGTAAAAGATGTGGAATTTATAGAGAAATGGGTCACAATAGGAAGTCCTGCAAGAGATCAACCCAAGAATCAGTTGTCACTGACCAAACACAACAAAGTAACCAACCAAATGAACCAGTCATGCCATCAACAAATGAGGATCAATCATAGAAATCCAATATCTTTATGTATTAGGACTGCACAAAGCTTTTGTAATAGAGGATGAACCTTACTTTTGTATTCAGCACTTTAATATTTACTGTTGTGAACCATTTACTCATGTAATGAAAAGGATCCTCTATTTTTTGCCGGCTTTCTGCCATCTTTAATGTTATTGGTTTGTGATTACATATCAGATTATTGGTTGGTTGTACTTTCATATTATTGCTGGCTTTCAGATTGTTGATTACATATCCTTTGTCACGGTTTTTGCTGCATAATAGCAACTAAGATGGTGATTTTGTGAAATTGGATATTTCTGTGTATTTGGACTGTTGATATGAGTTTATTTACTCAATAAAAACTTGTGTGCAGGGTTGAATTGCAATTTTATTTGCCAATACCAAAAGTCACTACTTCAACATCAAATTTCTTTGAAAATTGCAAGTATGAAGGTCAAATTCAGATTTTGAATGTATTAGTGCTGTTTTATTGACTTTGTAATCATAATTGGTGCATTGCAAGTTGCATGTACTGTTCATATGGTCATTGCATACATTTAGCCAAATCACATGAGCTGAAACACCATATTTTAGTACATTTTTGCAAGTGAACTACTCCTTTTTGTCAGTTCTGTGTTTTGGACCAGTTTGCAAGTTCAAACCAGTTTATTTGACCATTTAGAAGGTGTGTGCACTGTTTATTTGGTACATTTCCAGCTGCAGTCCAAATTCACACACTGAACCTTTGATTTTTGGCCAAAATAACACTTACACCAGTAAAAAAGGATCCTCTGATTTCTACTGTGAACCTTTTCTAGTACTTTGATTTCGGCTGTGAACCATTTCTAGTGTACCAGTGTCTTCATAATTTGATGTTTTGTAAGTGCACAACAGTAGTAAAACTGCTCCTGGAAAAGATACAACATCTAAAGCTTTCTATTGGGTCTATATTATGTTCAGATTAAACATTCTCATTGCCATATCTTAATTGCTTTATATTCGGCTCATTTCATTCACTCATCAACATCATTCAACTTTACATTATCAGATTACAACGAATCATCCCATTCTCATTAACATTGAAACTGAAATCATCTCTATGACACATAAAAAAAAACCAACAATATCAACCCTTTCATACACTTTTCAAGAAAGAACACTGATTTTTGTATATTAACCATCATTTTCCTAGTACTCTCCAATTCTTCAGTGCTGACCAAAGTTTCTTTGTTCCATTCGCTCTTCACGTAACGACCACTATCCTCACTTCCAACATATGTGCACCATTTGAAGAAGTTGCAACCGCCATCTTGAACACCATACTGCAAACACATTTTAACAAGTTGCCATAATCTCAGAAACAATACCATAAATGGAACATATAGGTTGAATATGACATACCTTATACTTGGAGCATCCCCAAAAATGCTTGCCTCGATTCTTCGTAGTGTTCGCAGTTCTCATCACAGATCTCTGTCCACAATGGCAATTAGGGGTTTCGTTCCTTCTGCATGTCGACGAACAACAAGAGTACTCCTTTGACATCCTCTTCGAAGAACAACAACAATAACCTTGATCCCCACCTGACCCAACCTTGATCCCAACCTTGATCTCGCAAAATGTTAAGAACCAACTCCCTTCGAAGAACAACCACCACCCTTTATCAGCTTTAGCTTTAGCTAAGCACCCTTTCCCCAATTTCCCTTTACCTTTACCTTTACCTTTAAAGAAACCACTGAAATCACGTGTTTCTTCAATTTTATGCATAAAGAAATCATTTAAGGCCACGTCATAAACACATTATGTGCCATCTGTCTGCAGCATAACAATTACTCTTGTCAGCAAAGTCTATATTTAACACTGTCCAGGAAAGTTAACGGAATGTCCTTAATTGGTTTGATTTTTCAAATTCAGGGACTAAATTGATAATTTTTAAAAAACGGGGACCTAATTGAAGAAAACTAGAAAAATAACGACCACTAAATGTATTTAAACTTTTTTTTTCATATATGTTGTTTCTCAATTTTCTCTTTTCAATCTTGTCTATAGAATTGAATTACTACAATTAAACAATTGAAATATTGAAGAAACCTAATTAGTAAAATTGTTGAGATATAAAAGGACTGAAATATACATATATATTTTGTAATATTTCATAAACTCAATCTGTATAATTAAAATCTGGAATTAAGACCATTGAATTCGATACATTAAGAATAATCTTCTTTTCAAATAATTTGATCACTCTTTTATTTGGGGATATATATATATATATATATATATATATATATATATATATATATATATATATATATATATATATATATATATATATATATATATATATATATATATATATATATATAAAATAGGTGGCTAAATTTGATTACTTCTTTCCGGTGATGATGCAAATTTATAAAGCCACAACTTGAAGTTGTAGTATTTGGTTGTTTTTCATTCCATAAAATTCTTGAGCATCTCGTATTCATTTTGGAGTGGATATAAAAAAGGGTTAACGTTATTTGTTTAATTTGTGGAATGAGATTAACTTATTGGCATGTGTATGGGTGATTGAAATCATATTACGAAAGTTAGATTCTTCTTCGTCATCTCAGTTGGGAGCAAAGTTAGATTCTTTTTCGTCATTTCAGTTGGAATTGGTCTTGTTGAGGAGGTAAGATGATACGTATTGTTTTGGTATTCTGCGTGTCAATATAAGTATTGGGGATTTAGGGTTTAGGTGGGCACGTAGAAGAACCCAACTTTGGCTTCAAATCTTAGTGAAAAACATTTGCTACAAACCCATTAACAAGTTTAAATCAGCCACAATGGTTATGTGATTTGGCAATTAGTTTTCTTATAAAACATTAACTATTAAAATGGTACAGTGAGAAATTTAAAAATAAAATTAGCCAAATATAAAGATCACAACCTGTGTGTATATACTTGAAGCCTCGAAGAAGCTAATAGAGAAAAAACTGGTAATGCTCTACAATCAAATCATCATTTGCTTTGATGACCTGATGTAAATCAGAGTCCATAAGTTCAAATACAACATATATATCTTTGAACTCCCTTCTAGAAGGAGGTAATAAAATATGCTTGATCTCCACAATATCAGGATGGCGTAAGAGTCTAAGAAGCTTGATCTCACGAAGAATGCAGGTGGCATCAGAAACGTGTTCAAATATGTCATTGATTTTCTTTATTGCAACCTTCTATCCTGTATGTGTATCATAAGTAGAGCAAACAACACCATAGCTTCCTTTACTAATCACTTCCTCTATTCTGTATCTACTCCCTTCGCCATATTCTATAAAGAAGTCTACATCTACAGTGACTGCGTAAACACAACAAATTAGACTCTGCTTGAATATACCAAGTAAAGCCAAAGTCATGATTTAAATGAGCAGCAACACACACGAAACCAGATTAAGGTTTCATATCTTATAAAAGTAGCAAGCGCAACATCTACAAACAGAAAACAATAAAGCTACACAAAATCTTTTAGACAATGGATATAAATGTAGTTAATTCATACAGGAGATTTAAAAAATCACCCAGAGTACATTAGACTCAATCCTCTAAGAGTAAGGAAAATTCTCTTTTCTAGAGATCTTAAATATAAAAAAAAAATGAATTTATAGATAAAAAGGAAATGAAACAAATAGTATCTGTTTCATGTAGCTTATCACAAAACTTTTCATTAAAGCACAATTTGAAGTACCCAGTTCAAATGTAACAAGGAAAAGGGAAAAGGAATACTAAAACTAACTACTATAGTAACAAGTATTTAAAATGTAAAATTATCGTGCTATGAGATCTAAAATATTAAAATCCCCACCCAAACCCTAAATCCCCAAACCCTATTTTGGCTGTAGTAACAAGTATCTAAACTATCCTCCAGCTTTGCTCCCAATTGAGATGACGAAGAAGAACCCAACTTTGTCCCCAACTGAGATCACGAAGAAGAACCCAACTTTCTCCCAATTGAGACGATGAAGAAGAACCCAACTTTTGTAATGTGATTTCAATCCCCCACACACGTGCCAATCACTTAATCTCATTCCACAAATTAAACAAGCAACGTTGCAGATACTTTATACGGAAACTGGTAGAAGAAGTGGTCTCGCCTTTTGCCAGATCAACAAAAAGTTGACGCCGTCTATTTTTAAGGACTAATATTATATGTTGGGTGTTGCTCCCTCCACCTCCCCAAGTGGGTCATGCACCTCCCCACTATTTTAATTTATTTCAAAAATATTCTACACCTCCTCACTATTTTCTTTTATTTCAAAAATACCCTACACCTCCCCACTATCCTTAACAATATTTCTCTTTCTCTCTCTACATTAATGGAGCATTTACATGGCTCATTAATGGAGCATTTACATGACTCAAATTTAAACTTCTGATATATTTTCTTAAATAAGTTTGATTCAATCTTATTTTCGCTCTTCAATATATTTTTTTCTTTTCAAATTACTTAATAAATAGTAAAATTTTGTTCTAAATTTCTAGAAAAATGTTTATATATGTGTGTGTTTTTTTTACATATAATATCTATAATTTTTAACATTATATTATGTTTTAACTCTCCGACATGTTTGATTCAAATAACTTGAATAAAATATTTAATTTATTAGATAAATAATATAAAAATATTATTAAATACTTAAAATATTAAAAAATAGTTATTTGTTAAAGATTTAGAATTTATTTAGTTCTTTTGTCATTATAAAATTAGTATATAATAATAATAATATATCATTATTTACTATTAATATTATTATGTTTATTATTTTATATTTGCATCTAACTTTTAATTTTATAAAATGGAAATGGTAGAAGTAGTAAGATTGAAGTTTTTTCTGAATTTTATATTTTGTAATATATCACAAGTTCAATGTAAATGATAAAGATGGTTAAAGATAGTGGGAAGGTGTAGGATATTTTTGGAATAAAAGATAATAGTGGGAAGGTGTAGAATATTTTTGAAATAAATTAAAATAGTGGGGAGGTGCAGGACCCACTTGGGGAGGTGGGGAGGTGGAGGGAGCAACACCCTTATATGTTTCAATACTCTATGAGGACTAAAAGCCACCAAAGTTTTGAGTACGACTAAAACCAAAATCAGTGATATTTAAGGAACGAAAAACATATTTAACCCTATAAAAAAAAAAAAGTGGGTAAAGTAAAAAAAAAGGCATATTATGTCAGTATTTTTAATAGGCTTAGTACTGCAAATTGGGCAACTTCTCCCTTCCTTTACCACCATATATTTCTCTTTGCACATCTATAGATCATGTGAAAAGACACCTCTATATGTTTCTCCCTTTCTTCTTCCTTTACCTCCACCAAAATCAGCAACCCCATTTTCTTCCTCACTTTTATTAATGTCTTTCACTCATCACCTTTTTCCTGCCGGCTTCTATCCATGTTCTGCATCTCTTTCTTCTTTTAAAAAAACATTTTAGATTATACAATTCAAAATATATATATATATATATATATATATATATATATATATATATTATTTTGTATTTTGAAATGTGTAATTTAAAATGTGTTTTTTATATTATATTTTAGAATGCATACTTCGAAAGTATAATTTTTGCATTTCAGATAATACATTCCAGAACATCTCTTGATAGTATATTATGAAACTCAAAATAAAAAGAGAAGAAAATTAAAATTTTAAAGTGTAAGGAAATGCAGCAAGAAAATATGAAGATAAATAAAATAAAAAATAAAATAAAAAATAAAAAAAAAAAACTACCTACAAATTGTGATCTTGTATGTTTTTTATGATTGAGGAATTTCACCCTGCACTTCCAAGCAGTACCTCCAAATATTTTGTAAAATACGATTTACTCCTAATTAAAAGTTATTAAAATGTTATTAATGTTTAATAAAAAAAGGCTTAAATCCTTAATTAGTCCCATGTTAAGAGAGAATTTTCAGTTTAGTACTCGTTTTTAAAAATGTATACATTGGGTCTCCATGTTTTGCAATTTGTGTCAATTTAGTCAATTTTGACACTTCAAACAAGTTTGTAAGAGCAATTGGAAGGTGTGCAAAGGTTCAAACAGTTAAGAAGCATGCTGCAACTCAAAATGACTTGTCACTTGCAATTTTCAAGCCAAATTGATGGTTAAAAGGGACTAAGTTGACACAAATTGCAAAATATAGAGACCCAATGTATACACTTTTAAAAATGGATACTAAACTGAAAATTCCCTCTTAACATGGGGACCAATTAAGGATTTAAGCCATAAAAAAAAGAAGAATCTTTGACATTCTTTTAATAACTTTCACCTTTTAACAACTTTCTCTTTCTTAAAAAACTTTTGTTTCTCTTTTATTATTTGATCACATATACTTATTTTAATTAATTAATAATTTATATTTTGATTAAATTTTGTTGTTTTCTATTTTTTTTTCATTTTTATTTTAATTACATTGGTTTATTTTAATTAATTAAATATTTATATAAATATTTGAATTAATTATATTTATTTTGAATTAAATAATTTATTTTGTAAATATTTAATATTTATTTTAAATTTTATAGAATTTATAATTTTTTAAGTTTTTATAATTTTAAGATATAGTTACTTTTTTATTTAAATATTAAGATTTTATAATTATAAATTTTTTTTAATTAATTAAATTTATTTTGAATTAAAATTAATTGTTTGCAATTATTTAATACTTATCTAAAATTTTTAAAATTTTATAGAATTTAATGTTTGATTTGTTTAATATTTATTTAAAACTACCTATTTAAAAAGTGAAGACCACTGGTGACACTCATCCATGGTAATGAAGAGAGAGTGAAGAGGTAAAAATCATCCATGACATCAGAGAGAGTGACAGAGGTAATATGATAGACACTTAAGTTTTATTTAAAACTTAAAATAAAATAAATTCCATCACACTGTCATATTAAAATTTGGATAATCAGCAAGTTTATACACAAATTTTAAAGTCGGTCCATTGAATTTAACAACAATGTTAAAAAATTGATATCTAATTGGAATAAAAGAAAAATACAAAAACCTATATCAGATGATTCTGTATAAATAAAAACATCTAAAATAATTAAACAAAAAACAAAATAAAAAACTAATACAATAAATTCAATAATTATAATTAAATTATAAAATCATAAACTAATATTATAAATTATACATTTATAAATTTATTTACAATTTAATCAACTTTAAAATAAAACACCAACATAATAATACTTAAAATATCTAAAAGATTATTAAAAATTTTCATATCAATTTTAAATACCAAACTTTTTTTAGTAAATAAAAAAAATTAATAATTTGTTTTATACAAAAAATTTAACAAAATAAAAAAATAATACAATAAATTAAAAATTTATAATTAAATTATAAAATCATAAACTAATACTATAAATTACAATCAACTTACAAATAATTTAAATAACTATAAATATGTATTTTTATATCATAGAAATTAAACATTTAAAATTTATTGTTTATATTAACAAAATTTAATAATTATAAAAATTAAGTTACCTGGTTTTATTTAATTTTTATATAAAACAAATGCTTGCTAAATAATATTAATAAAGCAACGTGTAAAAAAAACATGTAGCAAACATTAATAAACAAACTTTAAACATTAATAAACAAACTTTAAAGATTGAAAGAAAAAAACACAACCGCATGTACCACGCACACATATCATATCTTCATATCCGATCTTACGTCTATTCCACACCCGATAATTTCATTCTTGGATTGTCATATCTCTTTTCCTAAAATATTCATAATAAATCTTAAAAATTATAAAAATTATTTTTTAACAATTACAAATTATCTAATTAAATTATAAATTCATAAAAATTCATACATTATTTTTAATATAGTTATAAACTAATAAAATAATTAAATAAGTAATAGAATTAAATATTTATAAAACAAAATTGGATCTGCATATGTGATTTCTCGTTTATCGTTATCAATATCCGATATAGACATCTTTAGAATTTTATATTTTTAAAATATTTTTATTAAATCTAATAAATTCATAAAAATTATTTTGTAACAATTAAAAATTTTGTAATTAAATTATAAATTCATATAAAATGATACATAAATTTAAAAATAATTATAAACAAATAAAATAATTAAATAACTAATTTTATATAACAAAGCATATCAAACATTACATATGAACATCCAAAAATCAAAACATCAAATATATGCATCCGATATAGATCGGATTTCCTATCCGATATGCACATGGTAGTTTTATTACTTTTAATAAATTCATACTCTAATAAAAATGTGCAGAGCTTTTTAGTTTTTTATTTTTTTTTATTTTTGAATTGTTCAATAGCCATTACTTGGTTGATATTTATTATATTAAATGGTATTAAAAATTTAATAGGGGACGTGATTGTATCGAGTTAATAAAGTTATTATAATTGTGTGAGTATTACGTAAATTGTTTTGGGTGAATGTTGATGGGTTGTGAGACATGCTTTGATGTTTCCAGTATTGTATTATAATGTCCAAACATGTATTGATTGGTGTTAAAAATGTTTGAGTACAAAGTGGATGGAGTGTGATTCAACTTAGTAATTCAAGTTGCAAAGTACATAATCTTTCGGTAAGATTCTTAGTGTTTTAGAATGAAAGTATGAGCTCAGTCTTGGGGGTCATCCTGAAACTCCAATGGTCAATTTTGCTCACATAGAGAGATTGAACCATGTGGTGAGGAGTAGCAGGAGGTCTTAGTCTTGGAGACTTCTAGTATGCTCCAAGGCACGGAACAAACTAACCTCGTGAGTGTGGGAGGGTGGGGAACCCAAGTATCATAAGTCACCACGAGTGCAAGACCCGCCATAGCTCGACTATCATTCTTAAGTCCGGACGAGTCAAGTCTAGAATATAACATGTACAGGATGTGTGCTTTATTTTGCTTGATTAAAGTTTACTCTTGTATGTTATATGCTTGATATGTTGTATGTTTTTATATAATTAGCTCACCCTTGCTTTCCTTTTGTGTTGTGCCATGTTGTGTGTGCTTTCTTGTTACAATGATCATCAACTCGGATGTGAGCAGAGGAAACGAAGTAGAATTCCTGGAGTTGGTGCAGGGTAACATGTCTGTATTTGAATATGCGGACCGCTTCAAACATTTGCTTCGCTTCAACACCATGATTATTAATGAAGAGTGGCAATGTAGGAAATTTGAGAATGGGTTGAGAGGAGATGTGAAGTTACTTGTTGCAGGCCTGGAGATCAGAGACTTTCCTACCTTGGTGGAGAAAGCTAGATTTATGGAGAAGACCAAGAGAGAAACAGAGAGCCAGCAAAGCCAACCATTGAGGGTTGGAGGATGATGAGTCGATATTTTATTGATTTCACTTAGTTTATTGCGCTAGCATTAATCAGAGAATTGTGCTTAATTGTCCAGTATTTCCCGTTTTTGCTAATAGTGCTTAATTTGACCGGAAATTCTAATTTTAATTAATTTGAATATTCTGAGCTAATTATTTGCATTATTAATTGTAGGGAAATTATTGCTTAATATTTTGGGACTTGAAATGCACATAACGTTACTGCTCATGATGGAATTTTAGAAGACAATTTCTTTTCTTTGAAGAATGAGTCCAACAAAAGGAATCATGACTATTTTGTGAAAAAGCACACATTCTCAATGAATTAAAATGCTGATTTATTGAAGAAGGCAGTAGGGCCCATGAGTATAAGACGTGGTGCTTCATTAAGGGAAATATGAGAACATGCCACAACAAGTCACGACCCATAGATAATTAAAGGCACACACGGGCTACACATGAAAAGGGTCAGCATCCAGCATAAAAAAAGAGAGCAACACATCTTTTCTTTTTGGCTGGCAGCTCACGGCCCAACAGATTTGAAGGGGCAGCAACTTTGGAAGGAAACAACTCTCCACGTGCAACAACCTCTTCACACATTCCAGCTAGGTGCAGCCCATTTAGACAACAACACGTGATCCATCCTGCAAAGTCACATTAACGGCCCAAAGAAGATAAGTGTGTGCTTGGAAAGAATGGAGCAACAAAAAGCAGACAAGTCCACCACACAGCAGCTTACAGCAGCAGAAGTCCAGCAAGCAGAGCAGAGGGACCCTTGATTTTAAGCTGCAGCTGCCACACATAAAAGACACGCAACCCTAGGTGGCTGATAACGGTTGAAAAACCGTTATTTTCATATGCTAATTTGGACTAAATTACGCCCTTTATTGCTTAGAATGAGCTTGAAATCAAACAAAACTCAATAAATGAGTCAGTCGAGAGTTAAAAGTTGTTTTTAACGATTTTATGCTTGTTTTGCATTGTTTTGCTGCAAAATTGACAGAAGTGAAGATTGGGAATAAAGATGAAGGTCATAGACTCAAGAAAAGCGAGAAAATCAAAGAAAAGAAGAGTCTAGGCACCGCCCGGTAGACCCCTGGCGCCGGGCGGTCAAACGGGAGGAGAAAACACCAGTATTGGACGCCAGGTGGTAGACCCCTGACGCTGGGCGGTTTTGCGGCACGAGGGAAACCGCCGGGCAGTAGACCCCTATCGCCGGGCGGTGGTTCGATTTAAGGTCCACCGCCGGGCGGCAAAGTGTGACGTCGGGTGGTGGTTAGCTGGGCTTGGGCCTATTTTTCTGCTGCGCTTCTCACCTATAAATAGCCCTGTTACGAATTCCAATTCATTCTTTTGACAGAGGAGGGTGGCCAGACCTACTTTGCACTCTTTGGAGAGGATCTCTTGGATGCTTAGGCTCCTTTTCGTCTTTTCTAGGGTTTGCTTTCCATATCTTCCATTATTTTCATCTTGGTTCACCATGACTATGGTGAACTAAACCCTTTTTGTTGTTAGGGGAACAATGTAATCTTTTGATACTCTCGTTTATTGAAACTCTTGTTTGAATTATAGGTTTTTCATATGCGTTTATTATCAATTGTTGGATTCTCATACTATGCTTAATGCCTTTATCGTTTAACTCATTCAGTAATTGATCTTTGACTTTATTGATACGGAGACGTACAGTAAAGGCACAAAATGGTGAGATTTTCCTTGGTTAAGCAATACCACCTAGGGATAGGGGAGTAGGACGACCAATTGTATTTGCTTCTGTTTGTAATGCGTTGCTAGGGATAGCAAGCCGATAATTAGTAATAGGCCCTTTTCGCCGAGGGACCGGGTTAAGGGGAGACCAAGAAAGTTTGCATGCAAATAGATAATAAAGCTATTTAAATAAGAGGAGTAAATAAAAGAGAGAGGATTAGATGAAATTGTAAACCCCCAACAACGCCATTCATCCATTGCCTAAATCTTGTCAATTGAACCACACATTGCATATTTATGTTCTGTCATTGCATCCACCACAATTATTGAATTTTTCTTCGCAAGTCCTACGATTTTGATTCACACGAACGATAAGGCCTTTCGAGTCTCATGGGAAGAACGATAATGGGTTTTACCATTTTTATTACTTGATACGATTTGGTACACTTGCCAATCTGCTAACAGTGGCTAAAGGAATTTTTTTTGCCTACAGCCGTCACACAAAAAAGGGGAGAAATGGATATCATACTGTTACAGGATTTTGGATGAAATTGAAAAGCACACAGCTCCCTTTAAATTTTGCTTATGGAAGAGATATATTCCATTTGAATGAAATTGTGTTTTTACTCTAGAAGCATGTTGTTATGTCCCGAATCTTTATTCCAACAACAAGCTCACGTTCAGCAAATTAGAAGCATGGTGCATTTATTCCTTTTCTTTTGGATGCTGCATTTTTTTAATTTTTTTCTCTTAATTAAAAGAAGAGCCGTCACGTTCAGGGAAGAAAAGATTTATTTTTAGGAATTTTGCCTTCTTTTAGAGTAGTGAACGGTGTGCTTCATGATGTGTCAGACACGGTTTTTAGCTTTCATTGAATAGGAAAAATGGTGTAGCACATTTCATTGTTTTATTTGGAGAAGTGATGGATTTTGTGTGAGATGCTTTGCTGGAAGGGGTGTCACGGCTGGAAGGAGATTCATTTTGCAATTGGAATATGACAACGCTGTCACTTCCACGAGGAGATACGTATTTTATTTGAAAAAAAGTTACATATAGGGGATTCGTTTTAATTGAAATTTGCGCATGGTTTAATCCAGTAGAAGATAACTCTAATAGGTTCTTTTTATATTGTTTTTATCCTTGAACTAAAACTATTTTTATATTATATGTGGTTGAACTACACTTACGTTAAATGCATTTAATGTTTTAAGTCATTTTTACTTATTCACATTTGCTTCTTTCAATGCATTTATTTTATTTTAGCTGAAGTGTCGCATTTTAATATTTTCTTTTATTTTTAATGTTGTTAGTAGTTTTGGTAGTAATAACTTGACTGTCATGTTAGCTTAGGTTAGTCGGTTTGGTCATTAATAAAATTACTTTGCTTCCTTGAGATTTTTGCACTTTAATTGTTATACTGCTGCTCTGATTCTGCTGAATATTTAATCTGTTATGTGCTTGCGATTAGGTATACGCTTAGTTGCCTACTCGTGGTTTAATCTTCGCTTAGTTGATTAGACTGTATGGTGCATGACTGATTAGAATTGTGCATTGCATTCGCTTAGTTTGCAATTCTGAAGACCGAATTAGCCTTCGCTTAGTTGGGTGATTCGTGTTGAATTTGGATTAGAATAGTGTGTACTTGTCGTTGATCTGTGATTGGAAGCATAGTGATTAAGTTAATGACCAATTGTTTATATTCTGTATTTGATTCCGTGTTTCCATCTTTGTTTGCATCTGTGTTTCAATTTAATTCATCCGCATTCACAAACCTTTTACAACCCCCCACTTCGTGTTTGACCTGATTGTCGAACCACATTTGGTCCTTGCGGGACGACCTAGGAGTCACCTCCTAGTCTATACTGCATTCTTTTATGCACATTAAATTTGTGTGGGTTGTGACAGTGATAACGGTTGAAAAACCGTTATTTTCATATGCTATTTTGGACTAAATTACACCTTTTACTGCTTAGAATGAGCTTAAAATAAAGTAAAACTTAATAAATGAGTCAGTCGAGAGTCAAAAGCTATTTTTAGCGATATTATGCTTGTTTTGCATTGTTTTGCAGCAAATTTGATAGAAGTGAAGATTGGGGATGAAAATGAAGGTCCTAGACTCAAGGAAAAGGAAGAAAATTGAAGGTCCTAGACACCAGCAGAGGACGTCGTCCGGTAGACCCCTGACACCGGGCGGTTTTGCGGCACAAGGGAAACTGCCGGGAAGTAGACCCCTACCGCCGGACGGTGGCACGATTTAGGGTACACCGCCGGACGACAAAGTGTGACGCCGGGCGGTGGTCAGATGGGCTTGGGCCTATTTTCAGTTGCGCTCCTGAGTTATAAATAGCCCTGTTATGATTTCCAATTCATTCTTTTGACAGAAGAGTGCGGCCAGACCTAATTTTCACTCTCTAGAGAGGATCTCTTGGATGTTTAGGGTTTGTTTTCCATATCTTCCATTATTTTCATCTTGGTTCACCATGACAATGGTGAACTAAACGCTATTGCTGTTGGGGGAAGAATGTAATCTTTTGATACTCTCTTTTATTGAAACTCTTATTTAATTATATGATTTTCATATGCGTTTATTGTTGGGTTCTCATCTGTGCTAAAAGATTTTATCGTTTAACTCATTCGATAACTGTTGTTTGCCTTTATTGATGCAGGGACGTACAGTAATGTCATGAACTGGTGAGTAATTCCTTGGTTAAGCAATACCACCTAGGGATAGGGGGGTAGGACGACCAATTGTTTTTGCTTCTGTTTGTAATGCGTTGCTAGTTACTAGGGGAGGCTAGGGATAGCAAGCCGGTAATTAGTAGTAGGCCTTTTTCGCCGAGGGATCGGGTTAAAGGGAGGCCAAGAAAGTTTGCATAACAATTTGATAATAAAGCAATTTAAACAAGAGCAGTAAATAAGAGAGAGAGGATTAGATGAAATTGTAAACCCCCAACAACTCCATTCATTCATACTCTTTTCTAGTCAATTGAATCAACACATTGCATGTTTATTTTCTGTCTTTGCATTCACCACAATTATTGAATTTTTCTGCGCAAGTCTTATGATTTTGATTCACACGAACGATAAGGCCTTTCGAGTCTCATGGGAAGAACGATAATGGGTTATACCATTTATATTACTTGATACGATATGGTACACTTGCCATTCCGTTAACAAGTTTTTGGCGCCGTTGCCGGGGACTCGAGGTTTAACTTTTTCAAGTAGTGTGAATTGACTGAATTTGACTTGTTTGTAATTATTTGTTTATATTTTATTTTGTTTTGTTTTATTTTATTTTTCTGTAAAAGTACTTTTAGGGGTATTTTTTCTTGTGTATGCAGGAAGGGATACACACTAGGAGTAGAAAAGATCAGCGACCTCTTCTCGAGGGGCTACCAGACAGAAGAAGGAGGAGAGTTTGTCATTCTGCACGTGAGAGCTTTCCTTCTCCTGAACCACTTTTGCAATCTTCTGCACAGGATACAGAGGAGATGGCAGATCAACCTCCTCCGAGACGCACACTGGGGGATTCAGCAAACACTTTGGGTCCCTTGAATTTCAACAGCATAGTGATTCCTGTGGACAATGCAACAAATTTGGTGATGAGCCCTGCACTCATCCAGTTGGTCCAGAGCAACCAGTTTCACGGATTGTCGAGTGAGAATCCCTACAAACATTTGACTATCTTTGGTGAAATGCCAAAGATTGGTTGCACTCATTCGTTGAAGGGACGTTTAGAAACTGGGATGCTTTAGCAAGAAGGTTTGTGACTAAATTCTTTCCACAATCGAAGATCAATCAAGGGAAGCTGGAAATCTCGTCTTTTAGAAAATAATTGGAAGAAACTCTTGGGCATGCATGGGGCAGATTTAAGGCTTTTTGAGAAAAACCCCAGTCCATGGGTTTGATAAGACGACTTACTTACTCACATTTATTGGAGGTTTGAACATACACTCAAAGATGATGTTGAATGTTGCTGCTCAAGGAGACATTAGAAGAAAGACAGAGGATGAAGCTTATGATCTGATAGAACTTATGGCAGACAATGAGGAGACGTACGATGCCCGTGGTGATGATGTTAAAAATGTTTCGATGTTGCAAACTAACATTGAGACAAGGGAGCAAAACAATGCTGTCTCTCAGCAGTTGGAGATTGTGGCAAAAACATTATCTGATTTGTCACAAACAGTTAAAGAGGCTTCCATAGTCCCACATCAACCTCATTTCATGCCTATACAAAGGAGTGTAGAGTTTAAAGAAATTTTTCAGAGAATTATGAAAAGAAGTGTGTGTGTTGTAAGTTTGATGGAGAAAAGCAATGTGGAGGAAGCATGCGAGATTGTCACTAGAAGTGGGAGGATATTAAAGGAGAAAGAGGTTGAAAAAAATGAAAAAGAAAAAGAGAGTGTTGAAGAAGAAAGTGAGCAAGAGGCGAAGCATGAGACAGAGAAAAATTTGTTGCACAAAGAGCAGGCAGAGGAGACTGTGAAAGCCAAAGAGAAAGATTATGAAAAACCACTGCCATACCCAAAAATATACTCTAGAGAGGAGAGAGAGAAGCAGTTTGAGTGTTTTATGGAGCTTTTCAAGAAATTGGAAATAACCATACCGTTCTCTAAGGCACTTCAGCAGATACCATCTTATGCAAAGTTTTGAAAAGAACTCATTACAAAGAAGAGGAAGCACCTTGAAGAGGAAACAATTGAGGTGCAAGGAAATTACAGTGCAGTTTTGCAAAGGTCACTACCTCTTAAATTACAAGATCTAGGCAGTTTCACTATTCCTTGTACTATTGGAGAATTAAATGTTGGAAAAACTTTGATTAATCTTGGAGCTAACATTAATTTGATGCCCCTCTCTATGTTCAAAAAGATTAGAGGAGTGGAGATTAGACCAACAAGAATGGTTCTTCAATTAGCAGATAGATCTCTCAAATATCCTTATGGAATTGCTGAAGATGTGATAGTCAAGGTAGACAAATTCTTATTTCCAGTGGACTTTGTTGTAATGGAAATGGAAGAAAGTGGAGATGCACCTCTGATTCTTGGAAGGGCCTTCATGAACACAGCTAGGATCGTAATTGACGTGGAAAAAGGAAAGCTTAAAGTGCAGGTACAGGATGAGGAGGTGGATTTTGATGTGTTTCAGGCAATGTCACATCCTAAAGACAACAAGTCATGCTTTCAAATCGTCGTGGTAGAAGAACTTTGCATGACACAAAGGAGTAGGGTCCGTAATGCATCCATGCTGGAAAGAACTCTTATTAATGAATGTGAAGACCTGAATGAAGAAGAGGATAAAATAAAATAGGAATGTGTCCAAGAGTTGGATGCAACAAAAGAAATTCTAGCAGAACATGCCCTTTTTGAAAAGATTGAGTTTAAAGAAAAAATTCCAGAAAGTAAGATTAAAATGAAGGAGTTACCACCACATTTGAAGTATGTGTTTTTGGAAGATAATGGAGGAAAGTCAGTCATTATTAGTACTTCATTATCTTCAGAAGAAGGAAAGTTGGTGGAAGTCCTAAAAGCAAACAAAGGTGCCATAGGTTGGTCAATTGCAGATCTCAAGGGCATAAGTCCCACATACTGTATGCATAGAATTCTGATGGAAGAAGATTATAGACCTGTGGCGCAACCGCAAAGGACACTCAATCTTGTAATTAAGGAAGTTGTGGGAAAAGAAGTATTGAAGTTATTAGAAGCATGAATTATTTATCCTATTTCTGATAGCAAATGGGTGAGTCCAGTTCAAGTTCTACCAAAGAAAGGAGGGATGAATGTCATTCATAATGAAAAGAATGAGCTTACTCCTACAAGGACAGTCACTGGATGGCGAATGTGCATTGATTACAGAAGGCTAAACACAACTACCAGAAAAGATCATTTTCCCTTACCTTTTTATGGATCAGATGTTAGAACAATTTGGTGGACAAACTTATTATTGCTTCCTGGTTGGCTATTCTGGATATAATCAAATTGTGGTAGATCCTGAAGATCAAGAGAAAACAGAATTTAAATGTCCGTTTGGTATTTTTGCCTACAGAAAAATGCCTTTTGGATTATGTAATGCTTAAGCTACATTTCAGAGGTGTATGCAAGCAATCTTTGTTGATTTCATGGAGAAAAGCATAGAAGTCTTCATGGATGATTTTTCAGTTTTTGGGGATTCCTTTCAAAGGTGTTTGACCAACTTGGATGCCGTGCTTAAAAGATGTGTTCAAACAAACCTTGTTCTGAATTGGGAGAAGTGTCATTTCATGGTTATATAAGGGATTGTGTTAGGACACAAAATTTCAGCCAGGGGAATTGAAGTGGATAAAGCGAAGGTGGAGGTTATTAAAAAGCTTCCACCACCCACCAATGTGAAAGGAATTCGAAGTTTTCTGGGACATGCTAGATTTTATCGACGATTTATTAAGGATTTTTCAAAGATTGCCAAGCCATTGAGTAATCTGCTTGCTAAAGATACACCCTTTTTAATGAGTCCTGAATGTCTGCAAGCTTTTGAGATTTTGAAGAAGAGATCGATTTCCGCTCCAATAATTGTAGCTCCAGATTGGAGTAAAGAGTTTGAACTTATGTGTGATGCTAGTGACTATGCCATAGGCGCGGTGTTGGGCCAAAGAAGAGAAAAGGTTTTTCATTCTATTTACTATGCCAGTAAAGTTTTGAATGAAGCCCAACAGAATTATGATACTACAAAAAAAAGAATTTTTGGCTATAGTTTATGCATTGGAAAAATTTAGATCTTATTTCATTAGATCTAAGATGATTATTTATACGGATCATGCAACTATAAAGTATTGATTGACAAAACCAGACTCAAAGCCATAGTTGATCAAATGGGTACTTTTGCTACAAGAGTTTGACATAGAAATTCGTGATAAAAAGGGAAGTGAAAATTTGATTGCTGACCATTTATCCCGATTAGTCAATGATGAAGTAACAAGAAAGGAGAAGGAAATCTGGGAGTCATTTTTAGATGAAACTCTTTTATATATTCAGCAAAGACCCTGGTTTGCTGACCTGACTAATTTCAAAGCTGCAGGTGTTATTCCTGAAGGATTCAATTGACAACAGAAAAAGAAGTTCTTACATGATGCCAAACAATTCATTTGGGATGATCCGTACTTGTTCAAGATAGGAGCAGACAATCTTTTGAGGAGATGTGTAACAAAGGAAGAAGCAGAAAGGATCTTATGGCATTGCCATAATTATCCGTATGCAGGTCATTATAATGGTGAGCGCACAACTGCAAAAGTTCTGCAAGCTGGATTTTACTGGCCAACTGTGTTTAAAGATGCCCATAATCATGCTCAGAGTTGTGATAAATGCAAAAGAACGGGGACTATTTCAAGGAGGCATGAGATGCCACTGCAAGGAATTCTGGAGGTTGAAGTTTTTTACTGTTGGGGTATTGATTTTGTTGGACCCTTTCCTCCATCATTTAATAATGAGTATATTTTGGAAGCTGTTGATTATGTGAGCAAATGGCTGGAAGCTTTAGCATGTCCCAAGAATGATGCTAATACGGTGATTAAATTTTTGAAGAGGCAAATCTTTTCACGATTTGGCACCCCCAGAGTACTCATCAATGATGGGGGATCTCACTTTTGTAATGCTCAGCTTGCCAAGGTGCTTAAACATTATGGGGTGAAACATAAGGTAGCTGCACCTTATCATCCACGAACAAATGGGCAAGCTGAAGTATCTAACCGGGAGATCAAAAGAATTCTGGAAAAGACTGTCACTCTTTCAAGGAAAGATTGGTCACAGAAACTAGATGATGCTCTTTGGGCATACAGAACCACAATGAAAACTTCTATAGGACTCTCGCCTTTTCAGTTGGTCTATGGAAAAGCATGCCATTTGCCAGTAGAGATGGAGCATAAAGCTTTGTGGGCTTTGAAATTTTTGAACTTTGATCCTAATGAAACTCTAAGCCAACGAAGAAACCAGATGCTGGAACTTGAAGAAATGCGGCTGCACGCATATGATTCATCAAGGATTTACAAAGAAAAGGTGAAATTGTATCATGACAAAAAGCTGCTCAAGAGAACCTTCCATCCAGGGGAGTTGGTGTTATTGTTTAACTCAAGGCTGAAGTTGTTTCCTAGGAAGTTGAAATCAAAATGCTCAGGACCTTTTGTGGTAAAACAGGTATTCCAAAATGGAGCAGTGGAACTAGAAAATTAAAATGATGAGAATCAACAGCGAAGCTGGATAGTGAATGGGCAGAGGCTCAAACATTATGCGGGAGGAGATGTGGATCAATTCGCTTCAGTTATGATGTTGGTGGATCCATGAGGTTTGGGTCAGGCTCGTGACGTTAAACAAGCGCTACTAGGAGGCAACCTAGATTCTCTCTTTTACTTTCACATTTTAAATTTTTAGAATAGGTTGAATTTTATCTTTAGTGTGTTTGCTTGGTTTGAATACTCTTTCTGAAGATGTTTGACTGAATAATGTGCATGATGAACTAATTTTATGATGATTTGATGTGAATGATTATTGAGTTGTGTTGCAGGTCGATATCCTGTGAAGCAGATGTGTGATGAATTATGATTGTGGTCATGATGCTAAGCATGGTGTATGAATGAATGTGTGTGAGAAAAGCTTGTTGTGTGAGGTATTGAGCCCCAGAGTTTTATTGATGTATGTATTGTTCACAGTAAAGCATGAATATTATTGCCTTAATCTTGATGATTGATTGATTTGTATGTGAATGTCATATGATCAAGGCCATGTTTGAAAACATTCTAGCCAAATTTTCACCCAAAATGTTTCAAAGATTATACCCTTTTTTAACCTTGGCCTTAAACAGGATGAGAACCTTTGATTTGAAATTTTTACCTTGAGTTAGGTTGAGCTTAAAGTGTATGTTTTGGCAAGGTTCAAGTTTGGGGTTGTATGGGGGAAATTGAAAAACAGTTGAAAAGCATTGAGCTCAATTATTGAAAAATGCATGAGAAAAGAAAAGAAAAGAAGAAAAGCATGAAGATGTGCTCAATGAAAAAAGAAAAGGGAAGAAGTTGGGAAATAAGTGAGATTGGTGAGGAAGAGAGTTGTGTTTAAATGTGGAATATTATGGTAGCTCTCTTGACTCAAGGATTTTGTCTTCCAGAAAAACCAATTTTTCTTGTTAGCCTAGCCTCATTACAAGCCTTGGAAAAGTCCTTTTGATGGCATTTGCATGTGAAGATGTTGATTGTTTAAGATGAATGGCAATTTTATTTAATGTGAATTGTGAATGATAAAGAGTGGAGTGCTACCCTAAACACTTGAGTGATTGAGTGAAACACTTGCTTGGTGAGAACTTCTAAATTTCATGATTGCATTTTTGCTTGGTGGACTGATCATTCATGATGTGTGACATCTGTTGAGGATAGTATGAGCTAAATTAAGTAGAAAACATGCATGCATCTTGATTTGATTTCATTGATTATTTGAAATTGAGTAGGTCTTGTCATGTACTTTAGGAGTGTTAAATCATTGGATGAAATGGTAGAAAGCCAAGCTCTGTTTTGTTTTATTGTTTTATTTTGTTTTGCTTGAGGACAAGCAAAGTTCTAAGTTTGGGGTTGTGATAACGGTTGAAAAACCGTTATTTTCATATGCTATTTTGGACTAAATTACACCCTTTACTGCTTAGAATGAGCTTAGAATAAAGTAAAACTCAATAAATGACTCAATCGAGAGTCAAAAGCTGTTTTTAGCGATATTATGCTTGTTTTGCATTGTTTTGCAGCAAATTTGATAGAAGTGAAGATTGGGGATGAAAATGAAGGTCCTAGACTCAAGGAAAAGGAAGAAAATTGAAGAAAAGAAGAGTCTAGGGACCGCCCGGCGGCAGACCCCTGACGCCAGGGCGGTTTTGTGGCACAAGGGAAACCGCCGGGCGGTAGATGATAACGGTTGAAAATCAATTATTTTCATATGCTAATTTGGACTAAATTACGCTCTTTATTGCTTATAATGAGCTTGAAATCAAAGAAAACTCAATAAATGAGTCAGTCGATGGTCGAAAGTTGTTTTTAGCGATTTTATGCTTGTTTTGCATTGTTTTGCAGCAAAATTGACATAAATGAAGATTGGGAATAAAGATGAAGGTCATGGACTCAAGAAAAGCTAGAAAATCAGAGAAAAGAAGAGTCTAGGCACCGCCTGACGGTCAAAAGGGAGGAGAAGACACCAGTTTTGGGCACCGGGCGGCAGACCCCTGTTGTCGGGCGGTTTTGCGGCACGAGGGAAACCGCCGGGCGGTAAACCCCTACCGTCGGGCGGTGGTGCGATTCAAGGTCACCACCGCCGGGCGGCAAAGTGTGATGTCAGGTGGTGGTCAGTTGGGCTTGGGTCTATTTTTCTGCTGCGCTTCTCACCTATAAATAGCCATGTTACGAATTCCAATTCATTCCTTTGACAGAGGAGGGCGACCATACCTGCTTTGCTCTCTTTGGAGAGGATCTCTTGGATTCTTAGGCTCCTTTTCGTCTTTTCTAGGGTTTGCTTTCCATATCTTCCATTATTTTCATCTTGGTTCACCATGACTATGGTGAACTAAACCCTTTTTGTTGTTGGGGGAACAATGTAATCTTTTGATACTCTCGATTATTGAAACTCTTGTTTGAATTATATGTTTCTTATATGCGTTTATTATTAATTTTTCGATTCTCATACTGTGCTTAATGCCTTTATTGTTTAACTCATTCGGTAATTGATCTTTGACTTTTTGATACGGGGACGTACAATAATGACATGAACTGGTGAGATTTTCCTTGGTTAAGCAATACCACCTAGGGATAGGGGAGTAGGATGACCAATTGTATTTGCTTCTGTTTGTAATGCGTTGCTAGTTACTAGGGGAGGCTAGGGATAGCAAGCCGGTAATTAGTAATAGGCCCTTTTCGCCGAGGGATCGGGTTAAGGAGAGGCCAAGAAAGTTTGCATACAATTAGATAATAACGCCGTTTAAACAAGAAGAGTAAATAAAAGAGAGAGGATTAGATGAAATTGTAAACCCCCAAAAACTCCATTCATCCATTGCCTAAATCTCATCAATTGAATCAAACATTGCATGTTTATTTTCTGTCATTGCATCCACCACAAATATTGATTTTTCTCCGCAAGTCTTACTATTTTGATTCACGCGAACGATAAGGCCTTTCGAGTCTCATGGGAAGAACAATAATGGGATTTACCATTTTTATTACTTGATACGATTTGGTACACTTGCCAATCTGCTAACAGTAGACCCCTACCGCCGAGCGGTGGCAGAATTTAGGGTACACCGCCAGGCGGCAAAGTGTGACGTCTGGCGGTGGTCAGATGGGCTTGGGCCTGTTTTCTGTTGCGCTCCTCAGTTATAAATAGCCCTGTTACGATTTCCAATTCATTCTTTTGACAGAAGAGGGTGGCCAGACCTGATTTTCACTCTCTGGAGATGATCTCTTGGATGCTTAGGCTCCTTTTCATCTTATCTAGGGTTTGTTTTCCATATCTTCCATTACTTTCATCTTGGTTCACCATGACGATGGTGAACTAAACCCTATTGTTGTTGGGGGAACAATGTAATATTTTGATACTCTCTTTTATTGAAACTCTTGTTTAATTATATGATTTTCATATGCGTTTATTATCAATTGTTGGGTTCTCATCTATGCTAAAAGCTTTTATCGTTTAACTCATTCGATAAATGTTGTTTGCCTTTACTGATACGGGGACGTACTGTAATGTTATGAACTGGTGAGAAATTCCTTGGTTAAGCAATACCTCCTAGGGATAGGGGGGTAGGACGACCAATTGTTTTTGCTTCTGTTTGTAATGCATTGCTAGTTACTAGGGGAGGCTAGGAATAGCAAGCCGGTAATTAGTAATAGGCCTTTTTCGCCGAGGGATCGGGTTAAGGGGAGGCTAAGAAAGTTTGCATAACAATTAGATAATAAAGCAATTTAAACAAGAGAGAGAGGATTAGATGAAATTGTAAACCTCCAACAACTCCATTCATTCATACTCTTTTCGCGTCAATTGAATTACACATTGCATGTTTATTTTCTGTCTTTGCATTCACCACAATTATTGAATTTTTCTCCGCAAGTCTTACGATTTTGGTTCACACGAACGGTAAGGCCTTTCGAGTCTCATGGGAAGAACGATAATGGGTTATACCATTTTTATTACTTGATACGATATGGTACACTTGCCATTTCGTTAACAGACAACCCATAAAATTTTGGCGCCGCTGCTGGGGACCAACGGTTCGGTTTTAGGTATTTTGTTGTGTTAATGTGTGTTGTGTCTTGTCTTGTGTTGTGAGTGTGATGTTCTGTTCCGTGTGTTCGTTTTTGTATGTGTGTTATCCTATGTGTTGCATACAGGTAGCTTTAGTTGCTTATTTTCATTGCATTCTTCTTTTCCCCTTCTTTTACATGTCTACCTATTTTGGTTATGTGAGTAATGCTTATTCTGCTTGTGTTTATGACTCTACTTCAGCATTTGACTCTGATATTGCTTGTGGTGTATACTCAGCTGATGTCTATGTTGAGAACATTACAGTTCCTCCTTCATCTCATGAGAGTGCTCCTAGGGAGCCGCTTCTACTTGATGAGGAGGACATTCGTTGTGTTTTCAACACTGGACTAATACATGTGCTGCCTAGGTTTCATGGTTTTGCAGGTGAATGCCCACGTAGACATTTGGAGGAGTTCTACACATTATGCTCTTTGATGAAACCTCCAGATGTCCCAGATGAGGACATGTTCTTAAGGACATTTGGACACTCATTACACGGAGCAACAAAGGATTGGTGTTATTGTCTTCCTCTAGGATCCGTCACCAGTTGGGAAGATCTGAAGCATCAATTTCTAGACAAATTCTCCCCTGTGCAGTATGGTTATAGCGACGATCCTGGGTGGACTAATCCTAACTTGGGATGGTATGGTACTTCAGAGCATCAATATCAGGAACCATCATTCCAGACTCCTTGTATGCCTTCTCTACCTGTTCAGGAACCACAACACCCACAGTTTCATGAGTCGGCCCATTCTTTATCAACTGTTGGTAGGAAATTGGAAAGCAAGCTTGATTCTCTTAGGAGTTTGGTGACACAGTTGGCATCCAACCAGAGACCAGCACCTCCATTTGCATCTGTTGCACGGTTGTGTGTTATATGTCCTTCTAGTGACCACTCTACGGTGCCTGTCCTTCTTTGCAGCATCCTGTTACTCATGATGAGCCTCAAGCTTATGCTACCAATATCTACAATAACAGGCAGTCACAGCAGAAAAATCAGAGGCAACAACAACAGCAAAAGGCACCTGCCAAATCTCCTACTTCTTCTGAGCCTACATTGAACGAGTTGTGGAGGCAGATGGTCGCGCAGTGCACCGAGGAACAGTCTCAATTTTTAGAGGGATCACCATTTCAGACTGTTCCAATTCTTGAAGATGTCAGTGTCATTCACATAGGAGATGGGGAGCAGAGTCATGAGCTTTCTACTATGCCATCTACTTTCCCACCCTCCTATGCCTCCACTCTTGCACTTGAGGAGACTTTGGATAATTGGAGGACCAGACAGATATGAGCACCACTTTTGAGATAGGTAGACTATAATGCCCGGGCACTGAGAGGGCGGGGAGTGATCGCCGGTGCAAGAGGCACGGACAAGGAGCGGCTCCTGGCAGGCTTCTAGTGGAAGGGGCACATGGACAAATCGAACATACACCGGAATGAGAGGGATTTGGAGACTGTATAGGTATGGAACTATACATTTGAAGGATAGCTTAAAGGAATTGATTTGGCTACTCATGTCACCAAAATGCATTTGCTTTTCGGTAGCCTAACCCATAAGAACTTCATAGTTAAGCGTGCTTAGACTGGAGTAATTCTGGGATGGGTGACCTTCCGGGAAGTTTTCCCGGAAAGTGTTTGAGTGATTACGGTGTGGTTTGAGGACGAACAATGCGGAAGCTAGTGGGCATGTGATGCTCGGGCACTGAGAGGGCGGGGAGTGATCGCCGGTGCAAGAGGCACGGACAAATCGAACATACACCAGAATGAGAGGGATCTGGATACTGTATATGTATGAGACTATAGAGTTGAAGGATAACTTAAAGGAATTGTTTTGGCTACTCATATCACCAAAATGCATTTGCTTTTCAGTAGCCTAACCCATAAGAACTTCATGGTTAAGTGTGCTTAGCCTAGAGTAATTCTGGGATGGGTGACTGTTGACAAACTGGCAAGTATACTGGCAAGTGTACCAGATCGTATCAGTAATAATAAAATGGTAAGTCCAAGTATCGTTTTCCCAAGAGACTCACGACACTAAACTGTTGTGCTTTTGCTTAACCAATCAAGACTATAAGAACAAAATGTTTTAAGGGTTTTTGAATATGGAAAAATAAACATGAATGCAATTTGATCAATTGAGGTTAAACAAAAAAGTGGATGAATGATGTTGATAATATATGAGATGGATTTGTTGTTAGGATTCAGATTTCACCCAATCACTCTAAAAAATCTACTATTCTTATTAGATTGCTTTGTTATCTAATTGTTATGCAAACTTTCTTGGCCTACCCTTAGCCCGATCCCTCGGCGAAAAGTGCCTATTACTAATTATTGACATGCTATCTCTAGCCTCTCCTAGTAACTAGCAATGCATTACCGAACAGAAGCAAAAACAATTGATCGTCCTACCTCCCTATCCCTAGGTGGTATTTCATTAATCAAGGAATTCCCCCAGTTCATGACATTACTGTACATTCCCGTATCAGTAAAGTCAAACAACGATTATCGAATGAGTTAAACGATAAAAGCTTTAAGCGCAGAAGAAAAACCCAACAATTGATAATCAAAGCATATGACAAGCATATAAATAAATAAGAAATTCAATATATGAGATTTTAGAGGTTACATCTTTCCCAGCAACAAATAAGATTACTTCTCCATCGTCATGGAGAAACTAGGTGAATAATGGAATGAAAGAGATACAAACCCTAAAAAGGAGAAAAGGAGAGTTGTCACCATCTCCAAATCTACCCTAGAGGGGGTGAAAAGCGTGTTTCTGTGCCTAAGCCATCAAAAGATACAAACCCTAAGACGTTCTGGCCTTTAAATAGGGCATAAAAATAACATAAAACAAGCCCAAGCCCAAACAGATCATAAAAATCATAGAAAACAGGTTCAAGCCCAGCAGACAACCGCCCGGCGGTTTACCCTAAATCGCGCCACCGCTCGGCGACAGGGGTCTACCACTCGGCGGTTTCCCCTCTATCGCTAAACCGCCCGGCAGCAGGGGTCTATCACCCGGCGTCCACTGTTAGGTGTCTCCTCCTCGCATCGAACCGCCCAGCGTTGGATTTTGGCTCTGGGCTATTCCTAGACTCTTCTTTTCTTCATGTTTCTTCCTTGTTCTTGAGTCTAAGACCTTCATCTTTAATCCCATTCCTCACTTTTATCAAAATTGTTGTAAAACAATGCAAAACAAGCATAATATATCTAAAAACAGCTCTTGACTCTCAATCGACTCAACAAACGTGTTTTGCTTGATTCTAAGCTCATTCTAAGCCTTAAAGTGTTTAATTTGGTCTCAAATGAAGCATTAAAATAACTATTTTTCAACTGTTATCAGTGACCTTCCGGGAAGTTTTCCCAGAAAGTGTGCGAGTGATGACAAAACACACTGGAATGCCTCGTGGTGATGTGTGGGGGCAGTCAACAATCCCTGTAAGTTGTCGGGACGTTACAAATGGTATCAGAGCCTTGCCGGGACGTTACATAGACCATCTTCACCTTCCACTACTCCGCCAATCTTCAGGAAAATGGAGGTAAACATACCTATGATTGATTCTGTTGTTGATGATTATGCTATTGATAGGTATGTTGATGATTGTATTGTTGATGAGCATGATTTTCATTCTACCTCTCTGCATGATGAGAACCACCTTTTGCTATCACATATGAATGTTTGTTCTCCATGAACTGAACATGAATCTGAGACTGTTGTTGATATTTTTTCTACATTTGAAAGTGATTCATGTTCTGAGGGTTTATCTGATGTTCAGCATTTTACACTGGGATTAGGTGTTATACCCCTGCATGTTATTTCTGCGGAGCCACAGTGCATTAACCATGTTGCAGGAGGTACACATGAAGTTGACCAACACACACCCACGGTGGAAGACAAGGGTGCCAGTATACACAACAGTTGAAGATTAATAGGCACCAGCTGTACTTGCTCATCAACAATCACTTCTTCTTGGATCCAGTTGTGGAGGACATCTCCCTGCTTGATCAAATTTGGAGACTGGAGCAATTCCTCTTCATCACTTCCTTGCTGACTCCTATGGTGGAAAACATCTCCCTGAAAGTCCAAAATTGGCAATTGCCACCATGATCAGGGGAGTTTTCTTTTCCCTTCTCCCCCCTTTCCCGCTTTTATTGCACTTGTCCATGATCTGTTGATTTTTTCTGACTTACGACTTATGCTTGTGACACACTGAGGACATTGTTTAGTTTAAGTGTGGTCTATTGGGGCAGATTCTGATTTATCTTTGATTAGTTTATGTTTTCTGCGTTAAATTTTTTCTTTTCTAGGTAGTTTTTGTTGTGTCTTGTGTACAATTTTGCATGTCTCTCTTGATTTCTGGACTTTGTTTAGGTTGTCAGTTTCTCCTTCACTTCATTGATACTCCGATTGGTTAGAAATTCTTGCTTTTCTTTGCTTGGAAAGATGATTATGATGTTTGAAAGGTTGAATTGATTGTGACAATTATACCATGTGTGAGAGTGGAGCCACTTGATATTCTTTCTTGTGTGTGATATGTCTCTTGATTGCTTGCACATATGCCTTGGCTTGACTCTGTTGATAATTCTTGATTGATATGCATGTTTGAAAGTGATAAAGGCAGTTTTGTTGTTGAGCCTCTCTAGCCAGATGAGCCTACCCTGTTTTGATCCTTTGATAGCCCTTTTGAGCCTATACTTTCCCCATTTATTTGTTTTCAAGCTGATACATTAGCCTTAAGTGAAAAACCATGATTACCTTAACCTTAGGGAATTTTGGAGCTTTGGAAGTGTTTTGGGAACAAGTGTGGTCTCCTTGGGGATTTTGACGAATTTACTAGTTGGTTCCTCTTCTTGTGTTGTTTTTGTACATATGTTGTGTATCTTGTCTCTTAGAGTTGTGTTCTAAATAGAGAGAAAAGAAAAGAGACAAGATGGAAAAAAAAAGGAAAAGAAATACAGAAAAAATGACAAAAAAAATTATGTGAATAATGGAGTCAAGAAGAGGATTGAATTAGAGGTTTGGGTGTGATTTGACTGTGTTTACACTTGTTTCCCATTGCTCCTCTATTTCTTTTGGTTTGTAGCTTCTTATCCATATGTTATCCTCCCTTGTCCTTGGCCCCATTACATCCATAAAAGACCTTTTGATTTGAACATGAATATATGTTTTGAGTGTTGATATTAGAGGCTTGCCAAGTCTGTTTGTGTTTGCTTTCTTGAGTCCATTGAGTTGAATTTATTTACCTTAGACACTTGAGAGAAACACTAATAGTGTGCATCTGTGAGGATCTGTTACTTTTGATTCACCTCTTGAGCTAATTGATCATTTTGCCATGCTTTGAATTGCTTGATAAGTCGATATTTTATTGATTTCACTTAGTTTATTGCACTAGAATTAATAAGAGAATTGTGCTTAATTGTCCAGTATTTTCCCGTTTTTGCTAATAGTGCTTAATTTGACCGGAAATTCTAATTTTAATTAATTTGAATATTCTGAGCCGAGCCTAGCTTATTATTGGTTAATATTTTGGGACTTAAAATGCACAGAACGTTACTGCTCATGATGGAATTTTAGAAGACAATTTCTTTTCTTTGAAGAATGGGTCCAACAAAGGGAATCACTTGACTATTTTGTGAAAAAGCACACATTCTCAATGAATTAAAATGTTGATTTATTGAAGAAGGTAGCAGGGCCCATGAGTATAAGACGTGGTGCTTCATTAAGGGAAATGTGAGAACATGCCACAACAAGTCACGGCCCATAGATAATTAAAGGCACACACGGGTTGCACATGAAAAGGGTCAGCGTCCAGCATAAAAAAAGAGAGCAGCACATATTTTCTTTTTGGCTGGCAGCTCACGACCTAGCAGATTTGAAGGGGCAATAACTTTGGAAGGAAACAACTCTCCACGTGCAGCAACCTTTTCACACATTCCAGCTAGGTGCAGCCCATTTAGACAACAACACGTGATCCATCCTACAAAGTCACATTAACGGCCCAAAGAAGATAGGTGTGTGCTTGGAAAGAATGGAGCAACAAACAGCAGACAAGTCCACCACACAGCAGCTTATAGCAGCTGGAGTCCAGCAAGCAGAGAGGAGGGACCCTTGATTTTAAGCTGCAGCCACCACACATAAAAGACACGCAACCCTAGGTGGCTAAAGGAATTTTTTTTGCCTACAACTGTCACACAAAAAAGGGGAGAAATGGAAATCATACTGTTATAGGATTTTGGATGAAATTGAAAAGCACACAGCTGCCTTTACATTTTGCTTATGGAAGAGATATATTCCATTTGAACGAAATTGTGTTTTTACTCTAGAAGCATGTTGTTATGTCCCGAATCTTTATTCCAGCAACAGGCTCACGTTAAGCAAATTAGAAGCATGATGCATTTATTCCTTTTCTTTTTGGCTGCTGCATTTATTTTTATTTTTTCTCTTAATTAAAAGAAGAGCTGTCACGTTCAAGGAAGAAAAGATTTATATTTAGGAATTGCCTTCTTTTAGAGTAGTGAACGGTGTGCTTCATGATGTGTCAGGCACGGTTTTTAGCTTTCATTAAATAGGAAGAATGGTGTAGCACATTTCATTGTTTTATTTGGAGAAAGGTGATGGATTTTGTGTGAGATGCTTTGCTAGAAAGGGTGTCACGGCTGGAAGGAGATTCATTTTGCAATTAGAATATGACAACGTTGTCACTTCCACGAGGAGATACGTATTTTATTTTGAAGAAAAGTTACATATAGGGGATTCGTTTTAATTGAAATTTGCGCATGGTTTAATCCAGTAGAAGATAACTCTAATAGGTTCTTTTTATATTGTTTTTATCCTTGAACTAAAACTATTTTTATATTATATGTGGTTGAACTACACTTACGTTAAATGCATTTAATGTTTTAAGTCATTTTTACTTATTCACATTTGCTTCTTTCAATGCATTTATTTTATTTTAGCTGAAGTGTCGCATTTTAATATTTTCTTTAATTTTTAATGTTGTTATTATTTTTGGTAGTGATAACTTGACTGTCATGTTAGCTTAGGTTAGTCGGTTTGGTCATTAATAAAATTACTTTGCTTCCTTGAGATTTTTGCACTTTAATTGTCATACTGCTGCTCTGATTCTGCTCAATATTTAATCTGTTATGTGCTTGGGATTAGGTATACGCTTAGTTGCCTACTCGGGGTTTAATCTTCGCTTATTTGATTAGACTATATGGTGCATGACTTATTAGAATTGTGCATTGCATTCGCTTAGTTTGCAATTCTGAAGACCGAATTAGCCTTCGCTTAGTTGGGTGATTCGTGTCGGATTTTGATTACAGTAGTGTGTACTTGTCGTTGATCTGTGATTGGAAGCATAGTGATTAAGTTAATGACCAATTGTTTTTATTCTGTATTTGATTTCGTGTTTCCATCTTTGTTTGCATCTGTGTTTCAATTTAATTTATCCGCATTCATAAACCTTTTACAACCCCCCTCCCCCCACTTTGTGTTTGACCTGATTCTCGAACCACATTTGGTCCTTGAGAGACGACCTAGGAGTCACTTCCTAGTCTATACTGCATTCTTTTATGCACATTAAATTAGTATGGGTTGCGACAGCCCATCAAAGGACCAGCGACATCCAAAGGCGGTTCCATTTCTAGGAGGACCCCTTTCTCTAGACTTACCTCTTCTGGGTCTAGGGGTTCCTCCTCTTACTCTTCAGTGCAGCAGGGGCAATCTAGTTTTACTAGCCTGGTCCGATGCTTCATGTGTTGGGACGTCACCTTCATTCTGTGTGCCCTCAGCTGGTAGGGTACAAGAGGTGCAACATATGCAGGCGAGACGACCACTATGCTAGAGACTGTCCTACAGCCAGGAGGACAGGACCACCACCACGCACATTGGGAGAGCAATGTAGAGAGGTGGTGCCATCAGGCCACAGGCGACAGGGAGAGTGTACGCCCTGACTAGAGTAGAGGCAGCTAGTGCAGGTAACTTGATTGTTAGTCGTTGCCTATTATTTGGAGCTTCTTGCATGACTTTATTCGACTCGGGGATGACACATTCATTTGTGTTTGAGGCTTATGTGGAGAGACTCGGTCTAGTTGTTAGAGAGCTTCAGTGTGATGTGGTGGTGTCTACACCAGCCGTTAGGCTAGTCAAGACATTTATGATGTGTTCCAGATGTCCTATCGAGGTTGAGGGACGAAGGTTCAGAGTGAACCTTATTTGCTTACCTCTGTAGGGGCTAGAGGTGATTATGGGAATGGATTTGTTATCAGCTAATTGTATCCTTCTAGACTGTGGGGGAAAGAGGTTGATCTTCCCCAACGAGGATGAAGACATGACCCTTTCGCTTGGTGTGTTGAGGCAAGACCTTATAGAGGGTGCTTGTTGTTTCTTGATCATGTCGCACATGGACGTAGTTCCGGTCGTGAACCCTTCAGTTAATGGAGACCTTTTGGTCGTGAATGACTTTCTAGATGTGTTCCCCAAAGAAGTTCCTGGTCTACCTCCTCCCCGTGAGGTAGAATTCTTTATAGACCTGGTGTCAGGTGCAGGACCAGTGTTTATAGCTCCATACTGAATGGCTCCAACGGAGTTGGCAGAGTTAATGAAACAGATTAAAGAGCAGCTAGAGAAGCAATTTATCAGACCCAGTGTCTCACCATGGGGTGCACCAATCTTGTTGGTGAAGAAGAAAGATGGCAGCTCTTGACTTTGTGTGGATTACAGGAAACTTAATAAGCTCACCATTAAGAACAAGTACCCATTGCCGAGGATAGATGATCTGATGGACCAATTGCACGGGGCCACTGTGTTTTCCAAGATTGATTTGAGATCAGGATACCATCAAATTCTAGGGAAAGCTAATGATGTACAGAAGACAACCTTCAGGTCCAAGTATGGCCATTATGAGTATGTAGTTATGCCTTTTGGCGTGACTAATGCTCCGGCCATCTTCATGAACTACATAAACTGGATATTCAGACCATTCTTGGATAACTTTGTTGTAGTCTTTATAGATGACATTCTTGTCTACTCCAAGACTCGAGAGGAACACGAAGATCACTTGAGGACAGTGCTTGGGGTGTTAAGGGAGAGAAAGTTGTATGCCAAGTTGTCTAAGTGTGAGTTTTGGATGGAAGAGGTCAATTTCTTGGGCATGTCATCTCGGCTGGTGGAATTGCGGTTGATCCAACCAAAGTACAAGCCGTGATGGAGTGGGAAAGACCAAAGACAGTCACTGAGGTCAGGAGTTTTATAGGCTTGGTGAGCTATTATCGCCGTTTTATTGAGAACTTTGCCAGGATAATAACCTCGTTGACTCAATTGACCAGGAAAGACCAACCTTTTGTTTGGACTGAAAAGTGTGAAACCAGCTTCCAAGAGCTTAAGCAACGGTTGACAAGCGCCCTTGTGCTAATTATTCTAGACACGGGTATATCTTTTGAGGTTTACTGTGACGTCTCTCATCATGGTTTGGGGTGTGTATTAATGCAAGAGAAGAAAGTGGTCGCTTATGCATCACGACAACTTAAAATACATGAGAAGAACTACCCCACTCATGACTTGGAGTTAGCTACAATTGTCTTTGCCTTGAAGAATTGGAGGCATTATTTATATGGCACATAGTTTCAAGTGTTTAGTGACCACAAAAGTCTGAAGTACCTATTTGACCAGAAAGAGTTGAACATGAGGCAAAGGAGATGGATGGAATTCCTCAAAGACTATGATTTTGAACTTTTGTACCATCCTAGGAAAGCTAATGTAGTAGCAGATGCCCTGAGCAGGAAGACAATGCACACGTCCACTTTGATGGTCAGAGAGCTTAAATTGGTAGAAAGTTTCAGAGATTTGGAACTCTAGGTTGAGGTTGAGCCAAACAATATTATATGCAGTAAATTGGTGATATCTAGTAGCTTGATTGAGAGTATTAAAGAAGGGCAGTTGTTAGACCCCGAGCTTCAGATGTCCACAGCTCTAATTAGTACTGAAAAGGGAAAGGACTTCAACAAGGGGACAAATGGTCTCTTACGAATCAGAGGGAGGACATGCATTTTTAATGATGGAGAATTAAAAAGGTTGATACTTGAGGAGGGTCACCGAAGTCGTTTTAGCATACACCAGGTATGATTAAGATGTACCAGGATCTTAAGAAGTCCTTCTGGTGGTCGGGTATGAAGAAAGATGTGGCCCAGTTTGTTGCTTCTTGCCTAACTTGTCAGAAGGCCAAGATAAAACATCAGAGACCTGAAGGTCTATATTGTAGTCCTTGAAGGTCCCTAAGTAGAAATGGGATAGCATAGCTATGGACTTTGTTACCCATTTATCACACACTGTTAGGAGACATGATGTTATATGGGTAATAGTTGACCGATTGACCAAGAGTGTCCACTTTTTGGCAATCGACTTTAGAATGTCTATGGCGAAGTTGGCGTAGCTGTATGTTAAGGAGATAGTGAAGTTACATGGGGTACCTTCAAGCATTGTATCAGACAGAGGCCCGAGGTTCACTTCCAGGTTTTGGCAAACACTCTAGAGTGAGATGGGAAGCAGACTGTAGATGAGCTCGGCTTATCATCCCCAGACGGATGGACAGTCTGAAAGGACGATCCAATCGCTTGAAGATTTGTTGAGGACATGTGTTTTGGATCACCTAGGGGTCTGGGATGAGGTGTTGCCACTGGTTGAGTTCACTTATAATAGCAGTTATCAAGCCAGTATTGGTATGGCTCCATTCGAAGCTCTATATGGAAGACGTTGCAGAACACCCTTGTGTTGGTTTCAAGATGGAGAAGTAGTGTTAACGAGGCCAGAACTTGTGCAGCAAACCACGGAGAAAGTGAAGCTCATTCAAGAAAGGATGAAAGCATCTCAGAGCAGGCATAAATCGTATGATGATCAGAGGCGGAGACCTCTGGAGTTTGCAGTTGGGGATCATGTGTTCCTCCGAGTGACTCCTACAACTAGCGTAGGAAGAGCCATTTGAGCTAGGAAATTGTCTCCTAGGTACTTAGGCCCTTATCATATCCTGAGGCGTATAGGACCAGTTGCCTATGATATAGTCATGCCACCTCAACTTGCTAATCTTCACCCAATTTTTCACATTTCACAGTTTAGGAAATATGTGTCAGATCTGTCCCATGTCCTAGAAGCGGAAGATGTCCAAGTTAGAGAAGACTTGTCTGTGGAGGTACAGCCAATTAGAGTGAAAAAAAGGACAAACCAAACGGCCTCAAGGGAAGAGTACCAGAATCATCAAAGTCATCTGGGATGATAGAACGGGTGACTCAACCTGGGAATTGGAGGAAGAGATGTGAGAATCTTACCCTCATCTATTTTCTGGTAAGTTTTATTTTCGTGGACGAAAATTTTTCTTGTTAGGGAGAATGTAAGAGCCTAAATAAATAAAAAGGGCTATTGGGCCCTGGTTGGAGGGAGCCAGGTCCATCAGACTAAGGGCTCATGACCTTAGCAGGGGTCTTTCTCCAAAAAGTCAGATTCTTCATTTGCAACTTTCCCCTTCTCTCTCTAAAAAGAAACCATTTTCCCTAAATATTGTTTTGTCTTCTCTCTAAGGAATCAACACACTGAACCGTTTAATTTTTAATTTGAAGGTGCCTAAACGTTCACAGCGGCAAGGGCTTCACATTAGACCAAATAGTTTCTCCGTATTATTCCAGTAAGTGGTTCTTCTGTTTTCTCCGCTATTTTAATACTTAGGGTTTGGGGTTCTACTGATTTTATGTAGTTAGAACTGCCCTCTTTCTAATTCCTGTTAAGTCATAGCTCTAAGAGTTACTTTCTACCGCCTATACGGGGGTTTGTAGGTACTGTTGCGTTCTGTCCGGGTGAGACTCCCTCAGGGCGTTTTCAAATTATCTGCTCTTTAAGAAACCCAGGTAAGGGGAGCTAGTTATTTAGGTTGCTTCTGCTTTAAAAGAATATATATATATATATATATATATATATATATATATATATATATATATATATATATATATATATATATATATATGCATGTTAATTTATAAACTTATGCACTGTTAGGACTGCATTTTTGATTTTTATGTAACTTTGTATTGGTGTACGTGACATAGGAGAAAGAAGAAGCATAGAAAAGTGAAATGTGGGGTTTAAGGGTGAAAGAATTAGAAATGAGTTTGATGGATATTAATTGAAAAAAATAAATAAAAGTGAGGGAGAGAGGGTAGTAGTTGACGTGAAAGTGGGAGAAAAGTGGAAGAGAGAAGAAAAGTTAGGTGTGTTATTTTGATTGAAAGAAAGATGATGGGGAAAGGGAGGTTACTTACGTTAAATGGTTGGGAAAGAGAGTAATAAATATGTATTTTGGGTTTAAGTAGAAAAAGAAAAGGAAAAGTAAGAAAGAGAGAGTATGTTACGTAAGAAGAAAAGAAGGAGAAAAAAATAAAAGAAGAAAAGTTGACTTTTCCATTAGAGAGGAGTATATGTTATTATATTTAAGTGTTGTAGGTCCGTGGGTTTTTGGAGAAAAGGGAAAAATAGTATTAAATGGTAGAAAGTGTAGTAATGTGTTAGTTTTGTGGTTAAAGAGAATGTCCATGAAGATAAGAGTAAAATGAGGAGGAAGAAGATGGTGTGCTATGAATTGTTAGGATAAGTAAGAAAGAAAAATGATTTAACTATTATATGGATGCTTGTAGCTGCAAGGAGTTATAAGGTAGAAATCCGATGCAGGGGATAAAATTAACTTCTCGGGAATTTGATAAATGATGGATTAGTACCCTGTGGAACCTGCAGTTTAGGTAAAATGGAAGGAAATCTAATACAAGTGTGTAGAGCTCTTTTGTTTCCTTTTATTTTATTTTTGAGTTGTTCAATAGCCACTACTTGGTCGATATTTATTACATTAAATGGTATTAAAAATTTAAAAGGGGGGCGTGATTGTATCAAGTTAAAAGTTCTTATAATTGTGTGAGTATTACGTAAATTGTTTTTATGTTAAATTTTTTTGGGTGAATGTTGATGGGTTGTGAGGCATGCTTTTGTTTACAATATTGTATTATAATGTCCAAACATGTATTGATTGGTGTTAAAAAAAAATTAGTACAAAGTGTATGGAGTGTGATTCAAGTTGGTAATTCAAGTTGCAAATAAAAGAACCTCTCGGTGGGATTCTTAGTGTTTTAGAATGAAAGTAAGAGCTCAGTCTTGGGGGTCATTGTGAAACTCCAATGATCAATCATGCTCACGTAGAGAGACTGAACCATGTGGTGAGGAGTAGCAAGATATCTTAGTCTTGGAGGCTTCCAGTATGCTCCAAGGCGCGAAACAGGCTAACCTCGTGAGTGTGGCAGGATGGGGAACCCAAGTATCATAAGTCACCACGAGTGCAAGACCCGCCATAGCTCGACTATCATTCTAAAGTCTGGATGGGTCAAGTCTAGAATATAACATGTACAGTATGTGTGCTTTATTTTGCTTGATTAAAGTTTACTCTTGTATGTTATATGCTTGATATGTTGCATGCTTTTATATAATTAGGTTCATCCTTGCTTGCTTGTTGTGTTGTGCCATGTTGTGTGTGCTTTCCTGTTGCAATGATCATCCACTCGGATGTGAGCAGAGGAAGAAGAGGTTTCCCTGGAATATGTCTTGGAAGGAAATGAAGAAGCTGCTGCATAGACTCTCTAGGATTTTCCTTGTTCTCTTGTGTTCTTTTGAAACACTTTCACCTAAATTTGTTTTGAAATACTTCCTAGTACCTTACACTAGTGGAAACACGCTGTTTAACGTTGGTTAATTTGGACTTTTAACGTCACTTACACAACAGACGTCTATAAGGGTGACGTCCATGGGACGTCAGAAATTCTGTTAACCGACGTCCATATAAACGTCGGTTCACGATATCCACCGACGTCCATATAGACGTCTAGTTATACCGACACTGAAGTCTAATTTCTCCATATAAACGTCCACCTATGCATAAAACCGACGCTTAAATGAATATATAGAGGTTTAAAATGACACTGACCGACGTCTATGTTCCTTATCGACGTTGGACTTGGCACCAACTGACGTCTAACAAAGGCGTTGTGTTTTAGTGCAGTTTTGATCCAGACTTTCGGTAGCATTGTGCAACACTCTCCTCTCGCTAGTTTCCCCACAAAAAAAAAGCTTGCGTCTTTTGGATCTTCTATGACATTTCAACCCAAAACCGAACCTGGGTCCATGAATACTTCCCATTATTCAACCGCAAAAGAAAATAATTACGGTGACACGAGAACTGGACAAGGACCCAAGTTCCATTTTGGGTTGAGAAGCCATAGAAAACTCAAAAGTTGTCACTCTTCTTGTGAGGAAACTAGCAAAGGGAGAATGTTGTACTATGTTACCCAAAGAGAGGATCAAAATTGCACTAAAACACAACACAAAGAAAGCAAATAGGAGAGGAGGAAGACGAGAAACAACAATAGAATGCCGAAAGGAGAGAAAAAGAAGAGGTGTGGCAAGAGAAAAAGGAGAAGAGGAAGACGATCGATATCAGAAACTGAATGCGCGAAGAGTTGCGGTGTATTTAAAATGGAATGGGGCGTCGGTTGTTCTCAAGAAACCGACGTCTATAGACATCGGTTATCCTACTAAAGTGACGTCCAAGTGAACATTTAAAACTGACTTTTTGAATACCTATTAGACGTCGGTTTCTGTCAGGGGGCACTAACGTCTAGAGAGCTGAACCGATTGACGTTTGATATCCTGTCAGGGATGTTCACGACTATTGGTATGGGGCTCTGATGTCTATAATAACATACACGTCGGGGTCCTAAATAGTCGACGTCTCAGGCTCTCAAGATTTGTATACATAATCATTACAGGTATAATAGACGTCGCGTCGCCCGAAAAGCCAACATAAACATTGAAGATTTCTTTCTCTTTCCCGCCTAACAGACATGCCTTAGACGTCGGATTTGGACTACCGAACGTCTAAGCGCCTGAGAATTAGGTGAAAAGCATTAAATGCAGCTCAGTAGACTTTGGGGTGCTGCAGTGTCGACGTCTTGAAATTAATAGACGTCGGTGTTGGGAGAAAGTCGACGTCTAGTTTACCAGGTTATTTACGGTAATACCACCGTCCGCTCCTATACGTCGGATTACACGTAAACCGACGTCTTATGGGTGACGTTAAACAGCGTTTTTGTACTAGTGTTAAGTTTTAATTTTCAGCTATTTTAAGGATGATTGTACTCCTATACATCTTAAGATACATTTCTAACTGTTTTCCAGTATTACATTTGATGACATGTTATTATTATATGCTTGTCATATATATTTTGGGATGTCACACACAAATGAATTTATAACAATTAAAAATTATATAATTATATTATAAATTCATACATAAATTTAAAAATAATTATGAACTAATATAACAATAATTAAATAAGAAATATAATTTAAACATTGGAAAGAAAAAATATTAAGTAAGAAAATAGATTATCATAGGTACAATTCAAATGGTGTGCAATCGGGTGTAGAATTTCTTAATACTTTAAAAATGGGTGTGCATGAGGTGTAGTTAATGTCTAACAAACATGAAATTAATAAATAGCTAGTATATTAATTAGAGATAATTTAAGAAATTAGGGGTGTAGTATGAAAAGTTTGGAGGTGCAGGTGAAACACCCTTATGATTGATGATGAAAGGCCCAACTTGCGATGCCCAAAAACGGCCTACTGCAAACCCATACTATACTGGTCCGATCTTTTCAGTCAAAAATGGAGAAGAAAACGTATATTTTATCACATAAATATGCTTGATCAATAGGAGAAGGGATTCATGAATCATAGAGAGGGCTGAATTTATACATATTCTTTTTTACTTATAAAGAAAATATAAAATTAAATTATAAATATGATGTTTATACTCTTTTTTATATATTTAAGTGAAAATAGATACGTTACACTTGTATATTTATTTATTTTTATAATAACAAATAATAATAAAATTACAATTACAAAAATAAATATAAGTAACTTTCATAAATTTATTATAGATAATTTTTATATACTTTTTGTGAGTATTTTTTTTACTATAAATAGTAATTTTAGTTTTAAAAATTATTTATCTTTAAAAAATTATCAAATTAAAAAATAGTTAATTTTTGGAAAATAATAAAATCGATACGATTATGTTAGTTTAAAAATATAATTACTTATTAAAAAAATAATTTACTTAAAGTTATCAATAATTTTTTAGAAGTCAAAATAATTTACTTAAAATTTATAATAATTGTTACTAATGATTACATAATTTAATAAAATAGGTAAGAAATTCATATTTCATTTTTTTCCACAATTTTGTTTTAATAATCTTCATTGAAAAAAAAAATATTTTTGTTACAGTGATAAAAAAGAAGAGTTAAAATCAAATAAACTAAACGATCAATTAAGTAAAATAAAATGTTCTTGATTTTTCTATTTTTTGTTAAAGATTGCCATAATTTAAGCATAGTTAATAAATTCTTCAAATATGTGATACTCTAGTCAATAAGGAAAAATTTTTAACCAATTAAATTGAAATCTCTTTTGATTTTTCTTCTCTATAAAAGGATTGAAGTTGTATTTGATATGGAACTCATTTTGTAAGGCCTGATAAAATATAACAAAAATTGTGCACATGTGGCAGCATAGGATAGGTTGAAAAATATTAATAAAGTAAAGTCTTAATATCCTAGGTTCACGGTCAATTGTTTCTGAAGAACAGTTCCTTCTTTTCTTTCAAGCATTCTCTCATTTTCTTCTTTGCCTTGCCACTTTATCTATTCCAACTCCAAAATCTAACCATTTGTTTCTCGAATTGAAGCTACCTAGACCTTCAGGACTCCAAGAGCTATGTTTCTACCGATTGATTTTCCATTTTCTCCAACCAGTAAGAAAACCCCTTTTCTCGTTGCCCTAGGGATGTAAGCATGTGATTGAACTTGTTGCATGCAACCTATTTCGTTTTCTTCCATAATCTAGCTTCTATTTGGTTCTAAGATTCGTTTTCCATCATCGATTGATGATTTATAGGTGATTTTAACATTTTGGGAGTGCAAGCAAGTGATCTAGGGTTCCTACTTGAACTTGGTTGTGTACACTAGAGGTAAGGGGAGCTAGTTCTACTCTTGATTTTACTGTAAGGAGTGAATGCATGATAAAATTTGTAGTGGTATGTTGTGGAAGCATGAACTTGGTTCTAGTTAAACTTGAAATGCATGTATGGAAGTGTGTGTTATGTGAATTTGGTGATTGATGGCTATAAATTTGGAATGACTTAGAATGAGGGAATTGTGTATGTTGGAACTGTTTTGGCATGAAAATTCTGTGGTAGTGCTGTTAGAAAGGAAATCAAGTGTCTTTAGGGTCAATTTTAGGCTATTTTAAAGGAAGTGAGGTAGTGATTTTGAGCAAATGAGGTTTGCAGCGTTATTAGACTATTGGGACAGTTTTACCCACTGTATTGTGACTTGTTTGAGTCACTAAATTTGTCAAAATTGGTGCAAAGAGGTAAGATCGGGTTTTGGGTCTCTAAGTTGGGAAAAATTGGTGTTTTAGAGTTAGAAAGGAAGTGTGGTGGTCAAATTTAGAGTTAGGCATTCTTGGTGATCCTAGTCAGCTTAGGTAACTTAGGTAGGTCATGTGTGACTTAGTAGGCATGTTTAAATGGTTAAAAACCAACTCCAAGTTGTAGAATTGAATTTAGACCTCTAGGTTGATAAAATTGAAGTTGTAGAACCTAAATCAATGCATAAACACTTTATAATAACGTTAGAAAGGATTATAATTGTTTAGGTAAGTTTAATTTAGCATGAAAGTTGATTTATGGGTGGTAGAAGTTCACCAAAATGATTAGAATTGGTAAAAGGGGGTTAGAGTTGCTCAATTATGCAGAAAAATTTGCAAATGCCACGCCTGGGCGCCCCAAAAGGGGGCTGGGCGCCCTTCAACGCGTTGTTTCAGCTTAATTGTGGCGCCCGGGCGCCCTTTTCTGTTGTTGTGTTTGTTTTTGATAGTTTGTGGGGTTCCGGAAGTCCGTTTTGGACGTTCTTAAGGTCGTTTTAGGGGGTTTTTTGACCCTTCCGGAACCATTGGTGAGGGTCTCCAAGCTGTTTGAATTACTTAAGTATTGATAATTAAAAGTCATAAAGAAATTTGTGTTAATAAGTGATGGTTTTGTGAAAGTATGTAATGTATGAGTTGTTTTTATGACATGGTTGGTGTTGTATGATGGTGTATGGGTTTGGTATGAGACAATATAGTAAGGGTGCACTTGAATGACTATGAAATTTTATGTTTGATGAATCAAATTAGTTTATGAGGTACATTATTGATTCAAGAGGAATATCATGTGGTTTAAAGTGGTCGGATTGAACATGAAATTAAGATCTCTCGGTGAGATCAGTTAGTGTATTGAATGAATGTGAGAGGCTTCCATATGGGGGGTTATCCCTAACACTCCAACGGTCTTTCATTCTCACTTAGAGAGGATTGACGCGTGTGGTGGGAGTAGTGGGAGGTCCTAGGGTAGGCACTACCACTGGAGGTCTATTCCGCGGTAACGGACTAGCCTTGTGTGTGGTTGGGTGGAACCCCTTGGCAATGGCTTTGCAAAGCAGTAGAGGCCACACCAAGTGCACAACCCACCCCAGCTCTACATACATTCAATGTCTGGACGTGTCTAGAAGTCTTAACATGATAGGATGCTTGCTTTGATGAGTTTTATGAAATAAATGTTTATGTTTATGATGACTTACATGTTTATGTGTGTATGGACATTCTTGGAAATGCTAGATTGAATTGAAATGGATTGTATGTTTGTTTGAGACCTAGCTCACCCTTGCATTGTATGGTTGTATGTGTTTGCCTTCCTCCTTGGGATGATCATTCAATCCTTTGGATGTGAGCAGTAGGTGATGATGTACCATTGGAGCAAGCTTTGGAGGTTGAGAAAGATCCAGCCCCTAGTACTTAGGACTTCTATTAGCTCTTAGTTTAGATGTCTTTTATTTTGAAAGACTCTTTGCATTTATTTATCATGATCTGTATTTTGGAAAGCACTCTTTAGGCCTCTTTAAAGTTTAGTTAGTCTTGCATTTTGGAGAACTTTAGAAACTTGTACTCAAGTTATATTTCGTTTTAATTCCTTCTATATTTTGGATGACTGTATACATATTTAAATACTGTTATCTCTAACTCTTAACTGCTTTTACATATTATAATAGCTAAATCCTATTATATTATACGTGTATATGATATTTTGGGATGTCACATATTTTAAATAAACTATTCCAATCTCATTTCTTTGAGTAATTAAGAATTTCATATTTGAGGACAATTTTTTTTTTCACGTTTCAAAGAATTAATATCAAACTCTTTACTTATAATTCTTTGAGCTAAAAGAAAGGATTTATCTAATTGAACAATTGAATCATTATTCTTCATGTAAAAAAGTTGAATCTGTCCTGTTTTCATTTTCACAAACAAATTTACTTTTATCACTTTTAAAAAATGAATTATTTCTTTTATTCTTCATCGACATACCTGTTTTTTTAAAAAAGATTAAGATTAAAAAATAATTTTTCATAATCTAATAAAAAATTGAAAGGCGTAATTACTGAAAGAAAAACTTATGATAATCAAGCCAGAGTTGGTTATGAATAAATATAGATTACATAACTTTTCCTTCTATATTCATAAAAATTAATATACAAAAGGCTCATTAGATTAAAAAAATATTATTTATTAACTAATATTTCACCATCAATTAAAGATAAAAAAAAAGTTGTTTTTTATTTTTCATCAATGGAAAAGAACAAATGAGAAATGCGAACACAAATAATAAGTTGTGTTTAATCTTTTATCTTTTTTTCGTAAACAAAAGAAGAATATAAGAATAAGAGATGAGTACAATATGTAAAAAACTCCAAAACAATAAAAGAGAAAATAAAAAATATCTTAATACTTTTTTATATTATTATATTAAATTTTATGTTTTATTATTTATTAACATTAAATAATGTGTTATATAAAAGAAATAAAAGGATACCCAATTTAATTTTAGTATTCACATAATATACACTATATATAATTTAAAATATTTCAATATAGTTTAAAAATTTAGAGGGCTATAACATCTCCTACTATCATCTATCATATATATGGGTTTCTTAACGCACGCACGCCTGCTTTTCAGTTAGTACATTTTAGAAATATGTATCGGGTTTTATTAGACAAAAATACCCTCATATATTATAGATTCTAAGTTTTAAAGTCAAGAGTACGCGCATTAACAAACCTAATATATATATAGGGGTTTGCTAATTTGAGTACGTCTGTTTTTCAGTTGGTACATTTTAGCAATGTGTATCGGGTTTTAGTAGAAAAAAATACCCTAATATATCATGGATTCTAAGTTTTAAGGTTAAAGGTATTTTAATAGTTTTCATTTTCAAAACTAAAAAAGAAACCTCTAAACCCTTCCTCACCTCTTTCATTCCTCTCAACCTTTTCTTTTTCATCTCTCTCACTCCAACATTTTATCTGTCATCGCTATTGTAGCTCCAACTAAAAAAAAATAAAAAACAATTTCTTACAAAAAATGATTTTATAATGAGTTTTCATTTCATAATTTTTGTCTTGTCTAATTTTATCTAATTTTTACAAGCATAATGACATTCAAAGGAATTGGTAATTGGCCTGGAAAAAAAAATCAGAAACACACCCACTGTTAAACAATTTCTTATAAAAAATTATTTTATAATGAGTTTTCATTTTATAATTTTTGTTTTATCTAATTTTATCTAATTTTCACAAGCATAATGACATTTGAAGGAATTGGTAATTGGCTTGGAACCTTTTTTAGAGATGATGATTCAACCTCCGCAGATGATTTGAAATTAGAGAGGTTAGTGAAAATGATGAAATTGAAGAGATCTTGAATGAACCTTTTCCCGAAGGCGAATATGTCAATGACTCAACTCTTTACAAAAACAAATTGTTTAATAGGGAGTACATTTTTAGTTGAGACTAGAGTAGGGATGACAGAGAACATGTTAGAGTGAGAGAGATGAAAGAGAAAGGATTGAGAGGAATGAAGGAGGTGAGGAAGGGTTTGGGGGTTTCTTTTTTCTGTTTTTAGTTTTGAGAATGAAAATTATTAAAATACCCTTAACTTTAAAACTTAAAATTTATGATATATTAGGATATTTTTGTCACTAAAACCCGGTATACATTGTTTAAAATGTACCAACTGAAAAATAAGCGTACACAAATTAGCAAACTGCATATATATATATATATATATATATATATATATATATATATATATATATATATATATATATATATATATATATATATATATATATATATATATATATACTTACACGTAAAACAACATAACAATACAACAAATATTTTAAGGCATCAAATACACGATATATTTATCAACATAAGGAAAATGAAATTAAACATCTGGTTCTTTATTGATTTAATTATTTCACATATTTAAGGACTAAATGATGATTTACCCGTTAATTATTCTCCATAGCCACAAGTTTTCACTAAAAGAAAATGTTATCCTGGCAATGAAGATTTGAGGCATTAATAGTTGTTTTCAAATATATTGATTGAAAAAGTTAAAAATTTCTGATTGCAAAGTAAAAATATATAATATATAAATTGACAGTTGTATTGCAATAGGACATGGGAGCTGAAAAAAGTTTGTTGAGATTGATTTAAGAATGTTTGAATAATATAGAAAAATGAATTTATATATATAAGTAGCAATAATTAGAAGAAAGGAAAAAAGTATAATGAGTAGGTCCATAGCATATCATCTTCATACATTTTTCCATCATGACTTAAAAACGAAGGGTCCCTACAGTCATCACCTTTAATTTCTTCTTCATTCAAAATATTCAATTTTTCATAAGTGAATTCCTAAAGAAACTAACCATTCTTTTCTTTTTTGTTTTTTCATCGAATGATATACGTAGAGCTGAGGTCATGCTGTGCACTATGGTAGCTAATTAACAACTATTCATATTATCACTTAATCTCATTCCTAATCACACCCTTAAGTCATTATTTACTTTACTTATTAGGGTTCATGCAAACTTCACTATTTACTTTACTTTTATTCAAAACTTAATAATTTAATTATGTCATTTCATTTTGCTTGATTTTAGTTTACTGTTAAAACTATATTAAATTAAATCAATATTTCACAGTTTCAAGTGCTTTCAATGGATTTTGTTATTATAAAACTATGTATTTATAAATAAGTTATAGAGTTTTATAATTGAAATTTGTGATTAGATTTGTTACTTATAAGTATAATATAATTAAACTGTAAAAAAATCTTAAGAAATATGTTTATTTTCATTTTGAATTCAAAATCTGAAAATATTCAGTTAAGGGAAAAGAGAGATCTAAAAGTTCAAGAAAAAAAGTTCAATTATGATAGATTTATGTTTAGTTTTTCTTTTTTATTAATTCTATTTTTAGCATCTTACTCGCTTCCTCTTTAATTTCAAGTCTTCTATTCTATCATTTTTTAGATGGGATTCTGGTTAGTTAATATTTTGAAATTTTTATTTTAATTAATTTTTGTTGTCACGTATATTTCAAACTAAAAGACATATTAAAACAGTTATATACATGAAACAATTACATGTTTATTTATAACTGATTACTTTTCCAATGTATTAAGAAAATAAAAAATACAATAGAGTTTCCTTATATTTATGAAGTCATATGTAAAACCTAATTACTTAATTTCATGTTAATATTAACATGATTTTTTATGAATTAGGATTTAATAAAATAGGGACCGTGAGATTTTCTATCACAATTTTAAAACAATAGACACAAAATATAAAATGGGTTTAATATAACTTTAATTTCTAAATTTTGATGCAAAATTATAATTTGTTATTGTTCGAAATTTCAATACATTTTAATTTTAACACCATAAAAATAAGTAAATATAATTCTTTTAATCTAATTATATTAAATTATTTTGATACATGAAGCACGTCTTATCTTATGTTAGTATTTTTACATTATTTGAAAAACATACAATAAATGTATTTATCTATTTTTAAAATTTAAGAACTAAAATGTGTTAAATTTAAGAAAATAAACAAATTTTAACTTTGCGTTAATATTTAAAGACTGCAAACATATTTAACTCAAATAAATAATAAATTCTACGCTAACAATAATAAATCTTACAATAAATGGTTTTCCTTTCACAAAAATGATTAAAAAATAAATGCCGATATGATAAACATAACGTTATGGTAATTTAATTAATATCAGAAAATATTATAAGCAGAAAGTTATATGTTTGTCATTTCACTTAGTATTAACCATAGGAAGCAAAACATAATTTTTAATTTTGAGTAGGAACTAAAACTAGTAGTTTTTCCACATTGAAGTTTAACCATAAATTAAAGAGTCTGCCTAAAACCTAAAAATTGTATTGGAGTATAAAATGATTTAAAATCTAAGGGTGGGGTACGGTGTTAAATTTGAAGATATAAAAGAAGTAGAAAATTGAGGGTTTGATGTCAAAGTGCAATGATTGAAATGTTGAGATAAAGTAAGATAGGTGTTAATTAAAAAAAGTTATGAAGAATTAATTGAAGATAGTGAGGTCGTGGTACATGTTTAAGAAAAATAGTTGCAATATACACGGGTGAGCTTTAAAGATGGTCATTGATTAGTTGGCAAAGGATATTCTTGTATAAACATCAAACACATGGAGACAAAAGAAAAGAAGAAGAAGAAGAAGAAGAAGCAAAGGAACATCTTTCAAAGTTAGTCCTCAAATATTGTAGGATTTTAAGGAAGGTTGAGAGATGATGAGTGGGGGCCAAATAATGACTTGAAGGAATGTTTCATGAAAGAGGGTCAAGATCCATGTCAACCCCACTCCACCAAAGGATCAATATAATAAAATATTTATTTATTTATTATTTATTTATTGGCTGTTGAGACACATACACAACCTAGCCACTACTTTGGCATGAAGTCAAATTCTTTATATATATATTTTTGCCCTAATCGTCATAACCATCATAATCATGCTCATCATCCTAGACCTAGCTAACCCTAGCTGCCCTACTTCTTTTATGGTTGAAATCCAACGCATCACAAATTTTCAAATCCCAGAAATTCTACTCAAGTCAATGAAAAGAGAGATTGTCACATAAGCCACACATGCGTCAAATCCAAATTTATTCACCCCTAATTTAATAACACACTCAACCAAACACTTGTGTCTGATGTGATTTCTCGAATAACAAGGATGTTGACAACTTTAATCACAATTAAAAAATTTTATATATCAATTTTACACACCTCCTCTTTAAATCTATATCTTTTTTTTATTGCTAAATATATAATTAAATTAAAATAACATCATATAATCCTTATACAAAGTTACAATTTTACAAAGGGCCTACTAAACTTAATTAACACATCAGTAAAATGTCTAAAGATTTTACATGGAAAACATAGTAATGGACTAGATGTTAGATTACAATTTACTAATACACTCCACATCTTTATTTTAAAATTCATACTTATACTAGTCAATAAAAGCAATATTAATTAAGCTTCTTCTATAAATAATGTTAGACAAAATATTTTTTTCATCCATTCTATTCAATTGTAATTCTAGGTTTCACTGCTAGATTAAACTAGCCCCATAATGTCGGAATTGTTCATTACCTAACTTTTCTATCCCATGGCTTCTATTATATATGTTTTCAAAATATTTAATTTCATAAATTTATCCCTATTTAATAGTACTATAGTTATGGTTCTTTTACTATTAGTGAGATATTAAATTTAAGTCCATTAAATATTTCTTAGTTTATATTTCTTAAACATTTAATCTAAAGATATGAGAATAGGTAGCATTAGTTATATTGTATTGTAGCTCGTTAAAAACTAGGGTTTTGTTTAATGCATCAGCATATAATGTTGTGGCGGCCACTCAGATTACAAAAACATATTGGTTTGTTACTACTCTATATAAATATTCTAGAGCACTACATATAAGAGCAAGTCAAACTACGTAATTCCTCTAAGGATAGCAAAATCATGGATATGTAAAAACTACTATATATCTTTAATAAATATCTGCAACTAAGTATTTAATTATTTGCTTATTGATAAAGTGAGTACATATATCATGTTATTTAGCATGTGGATGTTTATATAAATATTTGTTAAACGTTAATAATTATTAATAAATTTTATTTAATTTTTTTAAATTTAAGTAATTAAAGTTATTAATGAAAGAAATATCAATCATGGAATAATGGTTTAAATTTTAACTTCATATATTTTATTTTTTATTTAAATTTATAAAATTAAAATTATTTTATAAAAGATTTTTTTTAAGTTTATATCATAAAATTCATTTCAATTTATTTTTTACAAAAATCAAATTTATTTACATTAATATTTTATTAAATAATTTGATTTGAATTATATTTAAATAATTTTATTTTTATCTAAGTTCCCATTTTTAAGATTTGTTTTTAAATAATTTTATTTAAAATTTTGAAAAAAAAATATAAATATTCACAAGTATTCATATATAACTACAGGTATAAAAAAAGTTATAAATATTTTTTCACGGATATCTAATAATGGAACATATTTTTTTAAATGAATAAATAGTAGGTAAACACCTCGGCTCACTGTCATTCTAAATTCACCTTAGGAAAAAAAAATCTGAACATTTTGGCAGTTTTTGAAGATTTAATTCAAAATATAAGTTAAGCCCAACATTTTTTTAAGGTTTAAATCAAACTGTTATTTAAAGAGTTCTCTTTTTACTAAAGCTGTCAAAACGGGTAACTCGGCTCGACCCGGCCCGGCCTATCACGGGTTGGTCACTTAGTGAGTCAACTCAACCAGTCTCATTTATTAGCGAGCCAAAAAAACTTGAACCTGGCCCGACCCACCACGGGTTGGTGGGTAAACGGGTTGGCTCATTAGCCCATTTAATTATATTTTTTTAAAATAAAAAAAATACAAACTTTCTGTAATTTAAATTTAAACAAATTTCACTTCCAAAAATTTATGTTAAAGACAATTCAAAATAATAATAAAAAGTACACTATAATCCAAATGTCATCCAAAAACAAACACAAAAAACATACAAATAAGTTTCTTATATTCATCATTTTTTATTCCTTATCCATTTAAGATATTAGAATCTTGAATAGATAAATCCACAATATTTTGCTCTCTTGAATCATCCTGAATGTCAAACCTACCTGAATGTAGTTGATCACATCAATTGTCGTAACCCTTGACCCTTGTTCTTGTTGTCTCCAAATTCACTAATAAAGATTTTCCTAATATCAGAACAATTGTGACAATCAATAAAAAAATATTAGTAAAAAAAAAAAAGAGAACCAGTACTCAATAACATCAACAAAAAATTAATAGTTTGATCTGTAACATAATTTCCCAAATTCAAAGATATAAAAAAGAACTTGTTCAAATAATATATACTCAAATTGTTTAAATAAAATGAACAAAATCTAATACAAGCATATCAGAACATGAAAAAAAATCATTTCAGGTCTTCAAATCCCCCGAACAAAAAACAAATTCACAAACATCTATTTTTGTCATTATAGGGTTTTTGAAAAAAGAAAGGAAAGAGAAGTGAGAAAACAAAAATGTGGAGAAAAGAGAAGAAAAAAGGAAGGGTGTTTTACCTCCTCCTTGAAGAATTTCAGTGAAGTGAGGGTGAGAGCATCGTCAAATGAGAGCAAGTACCGTGAGAGTGATTTGTGATAGCAGAGGTTACTTTTTTGGTATACACAGTGAATGAAGAAAGTATTTTATTTTTTAGGGTTTCATAAATAAAATAATAAATTAAAAAAAAATAAAATTAGGTAGGTGGATTGGTGGGTCAACCCGGCTCACCACGGGTTCAACCCGCATGAGCCGGGTCTAAATGAGCAGGGTTGAAATCTAACCCGCATATAAATGGATTGTATTTTTCAAACCCAACCCGGCCCGAACCTGTGACGGGCCGGATTAGCCGCGGGGTGTGACCATTTTTACGGCTCTACTTTTTACTATGTATTATTAATGAATAGTTGTGTCATGTTTTTCTTCTAAAGTAAATGTTAATCAATCAGAGAATCCCCTTTATTTATATTATTACGTGTCTATAATATTATGTACAGCATTCATTTTTATTTTTCAAAATTATTATAGTAAATTATTAATAAATATTTTTAAAAAACTGTGAATATATAAAAAAAAACAATTAAAGTGTACATACATACATATATATATATACATATGTATATATATATATATATATACGTACATATGTATATATATATACATATGTATATATATATATGTATATATATATACATATGTACGTATATATATACATATGTACGTATATATATACATATGTACGTATATATATACATATGTACGTATATATATGTATGTATATATATATATATGTATGTATATATATATATATGTATGTATATATATATATGTATGTATATATATATATATGTATGTATATATATATATGTATGTATATATATATATATGTATGTATATATATATATGTATGTATATATATATATATGTATGTATATATATATATATATATATATATATATATATATATATATATATATATATATATATATAAGAGGCAGAAAAACAGTATTTATACTTTACACTCAATTTCTTTTAATCTTTTTATAATAAAGCAAAGTTTCACTTGTACTCTACACATTAATGTTATATATAGTAAAATTACAAATTCTAACACACAGATTCGAATAAAACAGCAACCATACAGAAAGGTAATCCTGAAAATGAGTTTATTATTATTATTGAGAAAATAAACAGCTACGTTGTATTTCTCTGAATTACATATCCATTTTTTAATAGCATTAGTCCTTTGACAATCCAACTTGAAATTGAGAAACAGACAAAGTGATGATATAGATATATACAGTGTTGTTGTGCTGACGAGAGAGAAGTGGAAATCTCCGTTGGTTTCGTCAGATAAGAGTGTAATTGGTGGAGAGAGGATTCTTATGCAATAATTCCATCTTGGTGGATGAGTAAGCACCATAATACAAAAAATAATAAGAATATGCGTTGAACTAACAACAGGACCAGCGAAATTCAGTGTATAAAGCATATATTATCATCATCAAACGTGTATCTATATGACATATATAATTAATGCATGTATCATGAATTTGTCAGGTTAAACTTCTGATCTCAAAGTATGAGAAGCTCAAACAAAGTTGGTGTTCGGTTCTGACTTTTTCTTCTGCTGCTTCGATCCACTTGTTTAAATGATTTTCATTGTTGTATGTCCTTTCATAATGCATCAACCATTGATGATGAACTCCACTTTCAGAATTTTTTTGTTCAATGGTCAATTATCGCAAAATATAATTTAATTTTACTTTAGTGTTATAGTTTGTTGATAACATGAATTCTATTTTGTAACTATATGAAAGTTAGGAATTATGAAAATACTAAATTAGTTTATTAGTTTATATAAATAATTTAATTGATATACAAGTATTTAGTAGAGTACTTTAAAGTAAATTATGTTATAAGCTTTTATTTTATAAACTAAATGTTATTTATTTCAGTTAGTTTCATTTAATTTTCTGTTATTACCATCTTATATATTTTAATACATTTTTTCTATGATTTTCAATTTCTTTATTAGTTTTGGTTAATATGAAAATGTAATTGAAAAGATATTGAATATTTATTTTTAATTATTACACTTTGCAACATCTGCTAGTTATTATACATATACTAATAAAAACACTATAACTATTACTTGTATTATATTTCTTTAGGTTATTATGTTTTCAAAAGAATATTTACATATACTACAAAAGATTACATATAAAAAATTGTCCTTACATGATAGTTTGCCATTACCCACCTGCAACATCATCTAATCTCATGGTAGATATGATCATAGTAATTAATAACTTATATGTAGGGGTAAACTAATTAATTTTTTCAATCTCATGCATAATATCTAACAACATACACAAATACATTAATTTGGCACGTTCATCCACTCATAAGAAAGTACATAGGTAGTAACATCTTTGCCTTCTTAAAATAGATTAATGTATTTTTAGTAACATCCTTGATGAATGATATCATCTAAAACACTCACATTTCTAATGCATAATAGAACTATTCCATGACACTTTTTGAAAATTATTTTTATCAACGACAATAATATGTTAGTACATATTTCTTAATAACATTTTAATATAGTAAACGTATTATTTTCATATTGGATTTAGAATACATCAGTACAGTAATAAATTACAACAAAAATTCATAGAATTATTAATGAAATTCTTTTAGTAAAAAACTTCGTTCATAAATTTAAATTACTAATAAATTTTACTGATGAATGTTAAATTTTAAATACCAAAAAATATTAAGATGAATTTTTTTCATTAGTAATATATATATCATTTACGTGTAAATTTTTTTGTCCATAATATATATTTTATTTACTAACAAATTCTTTTGTAGGTAAATCTTTTGATAAATCCTATTTTATTTATCTAGGAAAAAATATGTCAATAAATTTATTGGTAATTGGCAACAAAAATTTTTGTCGATAAAAAAAAGCAACAAATTTGTTGCCTAAATATTGAAGGTGTAAAGTCCTTAGGCTTCTTAAACGCATAATGCCAAAAAATAATGGCCAAGGAAAACGAAGGAGCAATCCACAATTCTCCACCAGAGCTCCAACAAAGCAAAATGAAAAGGGATGGATGTGCAAAAAAAGAAATGCATCTCTTAATGGAGAAGAAGAAACAACTCTTCTTCATCGTCGAAAATATAGGTCACCGCTACTCACCACCATAACTCCCCACCATGACTACCGCAAGCGTTAAATCTAACTGTTGCATCACGCAAAAGAGCTAAAGAACTAGTCGGAGTAGTGTTACATGTCACCATTTTTTCGTCAAACACATATAGAACCATCGCATGTGATAGAGGAGAACACCTGTGAATTCCACAAGGAGCTACTTTAGAGTGAGAAGGAGTAGCATAGATCTTGGATTGTCTATATATGCACACAAATCAATATATGTTGTTTTATTGAATTCCATAACCGGTATAGAAACAAATGGTATAAAAAGTAAGCTTTCTATACCAGTTACGACCATATAGAAGATTCAAAGTGGTAGCATTGACTATACGCTTTAATAAATTTGTTCTTTTCAAAATCTTTAAGTTTTCTTGAAATCAATATGACAAGTATATGAACAACAATAAAAGAGAAGGAAAGAGAGATCAACACAAATATCTATACTGGTTCGGCCAAACCTACATTTAGCCTTCCTTCAACAACTTTAGTTGAAGGAAACCATTATAATGATAGAGTTATAAAAGCAAGAATACAGAGATATTCTCTCTCAATGCACTTCCCAAACTCAATATCACTTACAACATAATGTTTACACTTCACAATCTCCCAACTCAGGAAGCAATCCCAACTCTCAATGCAGAACACATAGGTTTTTCTCCTAACTTACAGCAATAGGAAACACAATCCTCTTGATTGTAGTGCAGACATTGATTCTCAAAGAGTACACCTCAAGTGCAAAATATGATCAACAATGTATAAGCACAATTATCTTGCAAGAATCTTGATGATTTCTTTCCAAATGAATGATCTTGATTCTCTAAGAAGTCTAGGACGCTCCTGCAATCAATACTTAACAAACAAGTCAGTTATGAAAGTGTAAGTTCATATAATTGTATTGAAGCAGCGCGCAAGGCGTCTATTATAGAATTTTCAATTCTGATGCAGTTTAATTGATTATGTTTTTAATGTAATTTGTTAAGTTTTTATTTCTATTTTAACAATTTTACATTTGTTTCAGGTTTAACAGATTAAATGGCACATGCAATTGATTAAGTAAATCATACAAGCCAACAACAAACAAATATGACCATTATAGGCAGTTATGATTTTCAATGAAAATGCTTTTCACAAGATAAACATTTTAATCGATTATGAAACTTATGTAATCGGTTAATTTCCATACTTAAGCAAATTTCAAATTCATTTTCCTTTCCAAAAACATCAATGCACTCAGCAAACATATGTTGGCATAACAATGTGTTTTAATCGATTATACAACTAATGTAATCGGTTAAAACATGGTTGTTTTGCCTTTGTTAAGCATATACTAAAATCTGAAGAAATATAATAGATTATATAAACAGTTTAATCGATTATTTCTTCCAAATATGCAATATGCAATATGTTTCAACTTATGATTCATTTATAATCAATGAATGCATATACCAAGGAGTTCAAGCACAAACATAAATATGATCAAACAATTGTTTTGTCATTTGTTGTGCAAGAAACTATAAAACATTTCTTTTGTTCATCATAAAAAAAACACATGTGAGATGGGTTTTGCTAGATATAGCTCCCTCTATCAACATAATGTAAATTAAATTAAATTTTAATTCTTTTAGTGGTAATGGATATTCACGAGTAAGGATAGTATGATTATCGCATTCGACTCGTTTATGAACAAGTATTATATTATTTTTTACTCATTACCTATGAATATCTATTACTCGTGGGTACAAACTATCTACATCAGATGAGTATTTTTGTCATCCTTCTTTGTTTCCCACGTCAGTGTCGACGAGGTGCTCCTCTAGGTTGCAACCTTCTTCAGCGAAGACGATGGAAGGGAGAGTTTTGAGGCTCTTGAGCATTGTCTGGATCTTTTCTTGGTTTAGGTATTTTGAAATCGAGGGTTTAAGCCTCAAAATTGAAGGGGCAAGAAACAAAGAGAAACGTGTGTTTGTTGATTAGGCTCATCATAGAGTCATAAGAGGTATTTGGGTTTATGATGGTCACTACTTGCAACCAAACACCTCTTTCAATTGTTCTTCTAGTCTTCGACTCCTGTTGGGATTCGATGGTTTTGGGTTGTTGAAAGAAAAAAGAAGGGGAAGAAAGAGGAGAATAAGGGTTAGGGATTTGAGAACCAATCATGTGTGTCTATGTTTACATATAAAAAGAAAAAAAAATTACTTTTATATTGGTTATAACTAGAACTGATATAAAAAAACTTCTTCTATATTAAAAATAGGTCATCACGCTCACTTTCGCTATACGAAATATAATTACAATTAGTATATATAAAGTTTTCTTCTTCATTACAAAAATATCACTATGTCTATTTTTTATATTCATTATAACTACAATAAATATAGAAAGTGCTATCTTATTTATAATTTTGTCACCACATCACTTATTATAGATCACTTATTATAGTAGATTGTTTATAACCAATATAAAAAACACTTATAAAAAAATGACTTTTACACTAGTGTTGGTTAGTATTTAATAATTTTTTTTTAGTGAAATAAACTCTCAATCAAATACAACTTAAACGTTAGTTTCTATTGAAGCTACAATGATATACTTTTTAGAGCAAATACCGTTAACTATAACTGATACACGTAAAACATATTTATACAGATGAGATGAGGAAGAGATGTAAACAATACTTCTGATTAAATAATATAATAGACTCTAGACAGTTTCATGAGATGATTTGGGATTAGTAGACCCTAAAAGCGGTCTCCTAAATTCATCTACTACATATTAACATTAGATAATCTAGCACTAATCATATAGTCTAAGAATCTTTGATCAAGATTTGACTGAATCATTCTTCACAATTCCGAATATGGCTGATCTTGTAATTCATGATTGTAGGCCTCTTCCTCTTTCTTCCTTCGGTCAGTGTTTGGGGGAGGTCACCCTTCATTGCATTGTGTATTCATAGTCCTGCTCTAATAATTCAGTTTGTCATTTTGCACACCGATAGCTTACTACACTATGACCTCATTTTTTCTGTTGGTTTCTCTACCACATAATAACATAACTATCAAAATCCAATTTGTCGAAACCCCATTTCTAAAATGATATCATAGTTGACTCAATTATATGCATGCATGCTTTCTGTTGATATATTAATCATAGCATAGCTTCTGCAATTGTTAATGATATATATGATGCTAAAAGCCTAAAACATTGCCAATAATAATTCACCCAAACACCCTAAGCAAATGCATGCAAAATGAAGACTGTGTCCTAATTAGTAGGTTTATCTGAGATTGTTTTCTTGTCTTGCTTCTGCATTATATGATTATTAAGTGGAGCCATTATCATTCTCTTATAATCATAAGGAACTCCTGATTTAGCTTTTTGGTGACTTCCACGTTATATATAGCATGCATATGTATACTGTGTTGGATGCCAATACCTGTAAGTATTACCAAATATATATATATATATATATATATATATATATATATAGCAGATTTTATATTGCATTGAGTTAGGCCATATATCAATGACACATTAAAGTCCAACTCAAATTAGTAAAGTTTTGGGCAAATATATCTAAAACGCGTTTTGTTTGATTTAGAGTTTTAAAAGTTCTAAACTATGAATTATGTGAAAGCTTGTTTCTCTCTCTCTCTCTCTCTCTCTCTCTCTGGAAGTTTCTTTGTTGAAAACCAAATGTTACTGGTATAATTAGTACACATGCACTTGTCAATTGTTGTCCTTATTTTCTTGCATAGATAGGGATGTGTCACTGTTTGACCATTCAATTTTCAACCAGTCTCATTCATTCCAGAAATTGTGCAATTAATCAATGAACAGAGCCAAATCCTAATTGAGAAGCCTTCACTGAGTTCATTCAGATAATGGATTGGTATCCCGTGCTACAAAGTTGTGTTCAAATTTGCAATTTCTCTGATTTGGAATAGTGTGTGTAACAATTTTTAGATAGTGGAAGTGGCTTTTGTGTCGGATGTGTTATTTCTTATCTGCCAAATAAACATCCTAAAATTTGATTAAACCATGAAACAAAAACATTTAAAGTAAATAACTTTATATTAAAAATATCAGTTCTTTAACTAGTAAAATGGTCCAGTATAGTATGTCAACTCATATTTGAAAAAGATTCTAAAATGTATTAAGTTAGTTTGAATCTGATAAACCTTCTGTTCAAATAGTTCGTACCACCATTAGTAAGTCTTGCCAAGTCAAATAATCTTAAACAAAGTAATACCCTTAAAATTTAGTTATTATTCATTCACATTTTCATCTAAAAATGTTATTTGTTTTATTTAAAAGTACAAGTCGTACCATTAATAATTCATTTAAAATTATGCTTTATATCCACTTTGCTTTTCATTTTTTTTAGATATTATTAAGAAATACCAACAAAAACATATAGATTAACTGACACCTGATTATTTTAATTTTAATTATTAGTTTACTAAGTTATATATAACTGAGAGTTTTGTTTCTTTTATATATATATATATATATATATATATATATATATATATATATATATATATTCTTATTTGAGTTCAACAAAATTTTATTTTTAAATAGACGTGGTCATTTAAGAAGAAAACAATGAATTATTATATATGTTTGATTTGAGTTTTAATTAATAGATACACTACAAAAAAATGGACAAACAATAATCAATTTTAGTGATAAAAATATGTGTAGAGATTAATTTAAAAACTAAATCTTTAATTAGAAATCAATTTAAAAACCAATTTTTTTGATAGGCAAAATTTTGATATATTTTAGTTATCTATTATAACTTTTTATTTATGATAAAAATAATTATTAAAAATTTTTCTTTTAGTAATAAAAAAATGAAAAAATAAATTATTTTTGAAATAAAAGCATTGAAAATAATAATCTTAACATAGTTTGGAATATCTAACCGCAATAATTTATATTGAAAATAATTACTAAATTAAAAAGAAATATAATAAATATTTTGAGGAAAATAATAGTTTAATGAATATTAAAATGAGAGTTGAAGGCAAAACGGTCACTATCTGGGCTCTGACTCTCAAAGAGAAAGAAAAGTGTGGGCAGCCTTGAAGTGGGACCCAAATGTCGTCGCACGCCTGCACGCCGCGTGGGGCCTACTCGCTCAAACTTGTTTTCAATTTCTCATTATTTTATTTACACTTCTATTTTCAAAAGAAAACACTTCTCTCTGGAAAACTTTTTCTTTTATTTTTCCATCAAAAGATAAAAAGAAAACATTTCTTTCTACGTTTCATCAATTGGATTTCAAAAAAGACAATTTGACAAAGTGAACAATGTCAATTGTTGACAAATTTGCTTTAGAAGATAAAGTGAACAATTTCAATTGTTGAAAAGAAAATTAATAGTTAATATGACATAATAAATCATTAATGTATTGAAATATATAAATTACTTTTATCGGTGATTAATTCAACTTATTTAATGTTTATTCACTCTATAGCAATCAAGATCGTAAAGACAAAATATAACAAATGATATGTAAAAAATGTAATTAACGCAAGTAGAACATTTTTTTCTCTTGAGATTCATTGTAATAACAAACTTTAATTAATGAGTACATTTTAATTAAGTTGTATGGATTGGGCTATTTGAGAGACTATGTTTGATTACTCTTTTCAATCCTTGTTTTTTCTTATGATACAAGGAAAGTTCTTAGTGGACAAGTTAGCTTTATTCTAAATTCCAATTTAGATTTTAAGTGATAAGTTGATTTTGAGTAGTTAAGATTATTAAATGTATATAATTGTGAATAGAATTTTTTAATTTTGTTAGATTGTTGGAGTGTGAGATTTTTTTGTCTCTGATTTGATGAATTATGACTCAATTTTTGGTTTTAGAATGAGTTTGATATTTGTTGTTTATAGAAGGAGTATACATATTAGATTTGACAAAATATTTTTGTTTTAATTTCAATATAAATTTTAAATAGAATGAATTTTGAACAATTCATAAATATTTTCTTATTTTATTCTTAAATTGTGATTTGGTGTGCAAGTACATAATAATCTGTTTAATTTTCGGGTATCGTTCTATTTTTAGCTTGAATTGAGTTAAGTTTTAAAGTGATACTCGATAATTTTTTGAGTTCAAGATACTCATTTATTTCATATGAACATTCTTATGTGATACTTAGAGTTTTTAAAGAATATCAAAGATAATTTTGATTAAGTCATTAAATTTTTCTCGAGCTAGAATAGGAATCTCGTTCTAGAATTATAATCTTAATCAAGTAATTTATTTCTTTAGTTATATCCTGACATTTTATTTAAAAAATATTTTATTCAAGTATAATAACTTTTCGTTTAAGCAATACAAAGATATTATTTTTACTCAAATGACTTTCTATTGTTATAAGATTTTCCTTTTCTCTATTAAAGATCTAACTTCAAAACTTTATGGATATTAAATAATACTAATATCTTATTCAGCTGGTTATGAATTTAAAGAGTACCCTTATAAAATGTTGATGAGTACATGTTGGCATTCATTTAAATTAAAATGATTGTTATAATTGCGAAAAAGATGATTAATTATAAAGATAATTCCAACACTAATTTCCTTCGGGAAAGTGAATAATTAAAATTAAAGAGTAGGAGAACAATAATTAATGGTGGGTAAAAAAAAAAGAAAATAATAAAATAATCTTCGTGTTAATGCAGGACACATCACTTTAGAATGTTTTTGAAAATATTAGTTTAATATGATAATAATTGGAATCAATATTATGACAATAATTGTAAGCAATAATTAAAATATATTGATGTAATTTGTTGCATCAGTTTCTTTTTAAAGAGGAAAATATGATTTCCTTTTAAAATGGACATTTTTTCTCACAATTATTATTTGAATATTGTTTGATTTTTTTTTTGCAATCAAGATCATTTCTTTCCCAATTGTCAATTAATTCGCCATTAAGACAATATCACAATAATATTACAATGTGTGTATATAAATACGCATCCTGTGATAGAAAAAAAGGAAGAAGAAAATAGAAAAAAAAACACTTAAAGAGATATTAAAGATTGAAAGAGAAAATATAGAAAAAAAAAATTCTAAGACATAAGGGTTCTGTCAATTGCAACAACGGAGGAAGCACTAGGGAATTCTAGAAGCTAGAAAGGTACGCCATCTCTATACCATTCTTTTCTTGTACTTGGATGTTTTTTTTAAAAGGGGTACGGTTTTCACTACACCAAAATAACGTTTTTTCTAAAAAAAAAATCATAGAAAGAATGTTTTCTTTTGTTTCATGTGGTATTGGCTATATCTCTGGTATCACCTGATGTTTTATTATTATTATTTTTAAAGAAAATAAATAATAAATCAATAATTTCAAGAATAAAAAATACATTTCTTATCACGATTTTTTATAATTAAATCGTAAAATCAAACGTACCTGCGGCCTATGACTGTTTTTTTTCTTTTTTCCAATCTTTCTTTAAAAATAAAAAAATTTACAAAATATTTGAAACCAAAAGGTCAATTTTTTTAACCCTAACCTTTTCACTTTTTCGAAAAAGTCAAACAATCCTTAATAATTTGTAAACAAACTCACAAACTTTTTTCTACGTAAAGAATTACGTGATCACTGATTGTCCATTAATGGATATATGTAGGAACAAGGTCAATCATTGTCGGGTTCATAAAACAAAAAATATATGTTGTTTCCTAATAATTTATTTTATTTTAATTTTATATTTTTATTTTTGGGGAAAATTAATTATTTTGGAAAACCACATTAATTTTATACATTTAATTAAAGGTACTGCTTTTGGGCAGACGAGGTAGGGTGCTAACACCTTTCTTACGTATAACCGATTCCCGAACTTAAAAATCTCTTTTTCGTAGAACATGCTTTTATTTTAGGGTTTTCCATAGTTTTCCATAATAAATTATTGTGGCGACTGATAATGCTAATTCTTACCATTATTTCAGCATCATTTTAGTAGCAAAATCAACTCCTTTATAGCTTGTAACTTGCTTAATCCTCTTCTTTTGTCTTGTTTTCTCAATAAGTGTGTTTTAGGCTACATTGATGTAACTTCATCACTAATCCCATTATTTCGCAGCTAATAATATGCTTGGAAGAATCTCCATCAATGTAGAGAACTGAACCAGCCACAAAAGCAAGCAAATCTACAGAAAAACCAGAAAAGATGCTGTCCAGCAGAGTCAGGCTCGGGCGCCCCTTTTTGGGGGCGCTTGAGCGCCACTGTCTCAGGTGCCAGAAAGCTGGTTTTGTGCACCATTTGACTGTCGCGTGCCCGAGCGCCCCTTTTTGGGGGCGCTCGAGCGCCATTTTGTTGATATGGCAGATTTGCTTTATTTAACTCAGAAAAGCGAAAGGTTGGGGTCTTTGGTTGTTTTGGAGGTGCATCTCACTCAGAGGAGAGCTTGGAGGGCTGCTAGGACTCGTGGGAACACTCCCTTCTTCCTCTTTGGTTCTTCATCTTCTTCCATGGCCATTTTGTAAGCATAAAGGCTCTCCATTTCATGGAGAGCCAAACCCATCTTGTTAGGGATTGTTGTAGCCTATGAATTCTTGTGTAATGGATGATTGATTTGATTATATATATGCCTTTTCTATCAATTACTAGTATTCTTGTTTCCTATCTTAAAGCTTGCATGTAATAGGAATGTTCATGACTTGATTTTGGGGTTTCATGGATTATGGGGACGTAAGATGAAATCTTGAACTGAAACAAGGATCCTTGTGGTCATTGATTCTAAGGATGGAAGATGATTCACATGTTGTCTTAAGATTCTAGCTCATTAATGTGGGTTTGCTTGTTAGGTTGCCAAGGGATTGGGATTTAATGAGAAAACCTAGGCTCTTTCACCTAAGGGATTAGGGTTAGAGTGTTTTAGTGGATTGACTTTAGTAAATAGATGGAGAGGAGATGAAATTGGGTATACACAAGAGTGAATTGGTGAAAACTAACCTTAACAATGTCATTTCACACCATTTCTAGTCTTTTCCATTTCTAGGTGCCTTCAAACACCAAAGCCCAACCTTGTAATTATGTGTTATTTTATATTTTCTCACATGCTTGTAAATGAATGTTGTTCTATTGATTCTATATGAGTTATTAATCGCACAATTCTCTAGTATTACGAGTCTCTTGGGAAAACGATACCTGGTCTTACCACGGTTTATTACTTGAAACGATTCGGTGCACTTGCCGAACCAACCACCAGTGACTCCCAAAATATTTTCTTAAACCCGTTTGTTTTTCGGTTTGTCGTCCCATCGCGATCCCAATTGCGACACTCCTAATAATTTATTTCATATTAATTTTATTTTTGGGGAAAATTAATAATTTTGGAAAACCACATTAATTTTATACATTTAATTAAAGGTACTACCTTTGGGCATGCGCGGTAGGGTGCTAACACCTTTCTTACGTGTAACTATAAAGATTTTAAAATTTACGAATCATTTATTTCTAAATTTGATATAACAATATTAACATATAAAACTTGTGGTGGGCCAAAATATGGCATGATCAATGCCTTAGCTTGTTGGGACAAAACGGCAAGTGTGCCGAGTCGCACAAGTAATATAAAATGGTATGACCAAGTATGGTATCCTAGAAGACTCTCGGTGTTAGACAATCGTGTGATAACAAGATTAATTAAGACTTAAATAAAAAGAGATCATTGGTTTTTGTTGGAAACATGATGATTCAGTTTCAACACCAAGAGGGGGGGGGGGGTTGAATTGGTGAGGTTTAAAAATCAAAGTCTTTTTAAAATCTTTTTCACAAAGTAAAAAACTTTACAAAGTTTCTTGAATCGCAAGGAATGAAAATTCTAAGTGCAGCGGAAATGTAAAGTTAACTACGTAAACAGATAAGTCGACTTAATGTAAAAGTGTAAGTATAGAGAAATCAAACACAACTTTTTATACTGGTTCGACCTCAATGCCTACATCTAGTGTCCTTCCACATCCAGGAAGCAAATGCACCATAATGGTCAAGGTTTTTACAACAAGGCTTTTATAGAGACCTCTACGTCAAAAATATAAAATACCTCTTTATCCCTCTAACAAAAATATAGGCAGCAACACAAAGATCTGCAACAAGATATCTCCTCTTCTGCAATCTTCAACCCCACTTTGAACAAACCTCAAAGTGTCCAGACTCCACGAGTCAACCTCCTATAATCACAATAGGATAACCAATCTCCAATAGATTGAAAGTAGTCTTGATCAATGTGAATACACCAGCTGTGCAGAATATGATAAATCAGTAAGCGCAATAGAATTCCTCCTTAAGATAAAGAGGTTAAGACGACTAAGACTCATACCCTCATCCCTGAGCAATATTACTCTTAGGAGTAATTCAACAAGAACCTGAATTGAAAGGAACATTCGACACTCATGCAATTCATAAATCATGCCAATGAATGAGTTAAACATAACAAGCATTGAAACAAATGAATTACTCTAACAATTAATGAAAAAACATATGGAATTAAGAATCAATTCAAATACATGAGAGTTTACAAGGTTACATAATCACGCAACAACAAATAGAAATTAGTTCCCCATAGACATGGAGAAACTATATGAACAATGGAAGAGAATGAGACAAAGATCCATAGAATTGGGAAAATAGTGTATTTCTATGTTGCTTTCTGCCAAAGATACAAAACCTAGATCCCGAGGGTCCTTTAAATAGAATCAGAAACGAGCAAAAATAGGGTCCGGTCCAATAGAGTCGAAACAAAGCAAAAACTAGGCCTGATCCACGAAACCCGACGCTCAGGCACCCCACTTAGGGCACCCGGGTGGTGAAAGGACCTCATGTAAGGCTTAGGCCTTGAGTTGGGCGCCCGGGCTTTGAGATCCCGCCGCCTAGGGGGCCAAGAGGGGCGCCCGGGCAGTGGACGTCGATTTTCCACGCTTGAGCTTCCATACAGGGAGCCCAAGCTTCGTGCGGTCCCTCCTTCTGGTGCTTTTCCAAGCCCTTCTGAGCTCCATCTTCTTGGTTCTTCATCTCTGCTTCCAGTATTACTTTAATCTCTATCAAAACAAGGGGAATTAGTTGTAAAATCATTGAAATAATCTTCAGCTCTCTTATTCACACAACTTAATGAAAAAGCATGAGTCCAAGCAAGTTTCTAAGTGAAAAAGGGTGATTTTAGTATCAAAATCACATCACATATAACGGTATTTTCAACCGTTATCATAGCCCAAGCTATGAATGTGCCTAAGGCCTCCCCAACGAATTGAATTTTTGAAGTTGGCATAAATACTTAAGCGTGGGGATCTTCAACATCATCAAACGTCACTCGCACGTAGTGAGGAAAAAGAGGAGCACCATGAATAGTCTGTCCTCCTTCAAGTATTCTTCCTAAGGCCACTACACGCAGGGGATCTTCATCAACCACTAGCTCATACTGAAAAGTGTAGTCAGTATGATCTTCATCAACCAACTAATTTTAAATCTTGCATAGAAACAAGGTTACTAATATTTGAAGAGTAACATTGTGGAACCTTCAAACTACTTACACTTAACAAAAAAAATTGTTTTACTTTTTAAGAAGGAGTGTGATAGGCTAGGGGCAGGTAGGTGCGTCTTCCAATTGATTGCAGATATAACTTAGAATGAATGCCTATGTCAGACAAATCTTGTCGTGCTTTTACTCCATCTTTGGTATTTTCTTTGGATAGCTTGTGGGAGTGAAAAGTGAGTTTTCAAGTGTCAAATTGAGTGACAGTAGGGTTCTCTATATTTTCTCAAGTTGGAGGGTCCTAGGGGTCTTTAGAAGTTGAAGGTAGGGTCTCCAAGGTGCAATTCAAAGTGGCTTTGCTACTGTCATGGCGCTAGGCGCCCCTGTGGGGGCGTTGGACGCCATTTGGCAGCACTGCAACATTTTTTGAGATTTTTCAGGGTTCTAGATGTCCGTTTTGGACGTTTTTATATCGTTTTGGGGGTTTTGGATCCTTCCAAAATTGTTGGTGCAAAGATTGAGAAAAAGTCAGCCTTGAGAGTGCACAAGTGTCAGCAGATAATGAGGTTGAACAAATAATAATAAAATAATGAAACATAAAAACTTTGGATTCAAGTTCTCCTCATTGTATGAGAAAATTGTGCCACTCATCAAGCTCTCTTCCTCTTCTTCTCTGCCTTCTCTCTACCACTCCTTCTCACTGAACCGTTGCATTGTCGATCAGGGGGTGCCCAAGCATCCACGACGTAAAGGGCTTCACAACCACCTGATTAGTTTCTCGTTTTTCAGTTGGTGAGCTATTATTCTTCTCCTCCACGGTTTCTAAGGTTGTGATCATGCAAAGATTCTGCTTTGCATGTGATTAGTAGTTTCTTCCACTTTTTAGCTCAAATGTGGTTGTAAGAGCTGTTTCCATCACTAATTTGGTGGTTTGTAGGGTTTGGTTGAGTTCTTTGTTGTGTGAGGTACTGTTGAGGCTTTCCAGTGAGTTGTGTTGTGAAAACTCTGAGGTAAGGGGAGCTAGATATTTTTTTCAAATTGGTTGTATTATTGGTATGTATGTTGAATTATGTATTTGTGTGTTGTTTGGTTTGCATGTTTAAGTTTTGAAGTAAGTTGAGTTATATGTGTCGATACGTGTGATTATGAAACTATATAGTGATGTCTGTGAACTGAATTGGTTGAATCTAGTTGTTGTAATTGGGCATGTTGGAAGTGCTTGGAGTGATAAGTATCTTATAGTTTGAATTAGATGGAAAGTTAAGTGAAAGACAATGTTTTTAGGGCAATTTAGAGGAAGTGAAGTAATGATTTTGAGTAATGAGGTCTAGAACGTTTTTGGGTTATTGGGATAGTCTAAACAGGTCAATTGTGACTTATTAGGAGTATCAAACTGGTCAAAATCATGTTCAAAATGGTAGAATTGAAATTCGGTCCTTGGGTTGATGAATTAAGTGTTTTAGGTTAAGAATTGGTTCATAATCACTTTAGAATTATAGTTGAACTAGACCAGTTTAATTAGGCATAAAATATGAATTCAAGGTGTTAGAAGTTGGGGAAAATGATTGGAATTGGTAAAGTGTATGTGAGTTGCATGATTATGCAAAAATTATGTTCTACATATTATGCAGACTTGCTATGCGAATGGTCTCGCATAACGAATCCCTGTAGAGAGAGCTCTCTATTTGAGTCATTCGATGTGCAAGCTGGTGCGCTATGCGAATGACTAGAGGGTGTTGCTCTCTATCTTGTGATTCACATAGCGAATCCTGTCGCCTTGCGATTGGTAATGGCTTAGGATGAATATTAAGTTAATTCGAAGAGCGAGAGGGGGCGCATAGCGAGTCTTTAGGAGGGGTGGTCTCTGTCTAGGCTCTGGCATAGCGACCTAAGTGCGCTATGCGAGAGACCTGAGGCCTTGTACCTCTGCGAACTAATTCGCATTGAGAATTGGGGTTCGCTGTGCGAGAGATTCTTGTCTCACCTTGCAGATAGGGTGCAATGAGCAAATCCTCTGAGTCCAGTTTACTCTTTAGCTAACTGTTTAGGTTTAAACTAAGTATGTGTGATGATTTAAATGCAAAGTATGATTGTTGTGATGTTGTTAAACTGCAAGTATATGGTCCTAAAGGTTATGGTTGGTCTTGAATGTAACAAGTGTGGTTCTTGGAAGTAATTCCGTGATCCTCAAGGGGTCATCCATGGTGGTGCCCTTAATGTGTTTTAGAATGATTTGCATGGTAGCTCAGTCTTGGGGGTTATCCTGAAACTCCAATGGTCTTTCTTCTCACGTAGAGAGGATTGATTCATGTCATGAGGAGTAGCCGGAGGTCTTAGCCTTGAAGTCTTCCAGTATGCTCTAAGGTGCGGTACAAACTAACCTCGTGAGTGTGGTAGGGTGAAACCCATTGGCAACAGCTTTGCAAAGCGGTAGAAGCCACCACGAGTGCATGACCCGCCATAGCTCGACAATCATTCTAAGTCCAGACGAGTCAAGTTAAAGTGTAATAAGTTATGTTATGTGATCCTGTATGTTTGAATCAAACTTGCATGTTGTGTGTGATTGTTATAACATGATTTTTGTATACCTTGCTCACCTTTACTTCTGTGTTTGTGCCTTGTCTATGTTGTGTTTTCTTTTGCAATGATCATCCATTGGATTGAGCAGAGGCTTATGAGGTACCCTTGGAGCAGGCCCTGGATGGTGATGATGCTGCAGCTTAGTTTATTTAGGCTTTCTCAGTTAGTTTGTATCTCTTTTGAAATACTTTGTTCTGGATAAAGTTTTAAATTATGGCCTCTTTTGGATGATTGTAAACTTAAGACTTATCTGCATGTCCTGAATTATTCTGCAATATTATAACTATTGACTACTATATTATATAGTTGCTATATAATTGGGACGTTACAGTTGGTGAGGGTTTTAAAGCTATTTTCCTTACCTAAATATGAGTATCAATATGCCATGAAGAAATTGTGTTATTTTGTATGATTCTTGATGACTTGCATGAGTGTTTCTATTTATTTGATGTATGATCAATAATCTCATGTATTGGTATAATATGTGAATGTGAAGTGATATCATTAGTTCCAAGGTTGGAAAGGTTGGTTCTAAGGTGGAACTTTCTGGTGTGGTTCATGTGTGTTAGAATGAATGCAGGTAGCTCAGTTATGGGAGTTTTCCTGACACTCTAATGGTCATGCATTCTCATATAGAGATGTTTGACGCATGTGGTGAGAGTAGCAGGAGGTCTTAGTCTAGGTGTTTCCAATATGGCCTATGACGCGGTACAGACTAACCTTGTGATGTTGGTAGGGTGAAACCCAATTGGCAAGGGCTTTGCAAAGTAGTAGTGACCACCATAAGTACATAACTCACCATAGCTCGACATTCATTCTAAGTCCGGACAGTCGGTCTAGGTCTTTTACATAAGATATTTGAGTTGATCCATGTTATCTGTATGATTATTATGTGAGATATTTTAATTGATATGATGTAATGTTTTGAATCTAGCTTACCCTGTTATTTTATTTGTATTGTTGTTATGTTTCCTTTGTTTGGTTTGACGATGATCATCTGATGGGTGTTAGTAGAGGGTGATGATTTGTCGTTGGAGCAAGCTATTGGGGGAGATGTTTCTGATGCCCCGTTACACTAGTAATAGATTTATACGTTTTTAGCTTTCTTGTATTTTGTGGTTGAGATAACTATCCTTGTATATAGTTTTGTATAACTATGTTGTATATAAAGTTTTAAATTTATGATTATTTTGAATCACGGTAAATTATACTTTATAATTCTTCTTCCAACTAATATTTTATATTAAACGTGTAATGACTATTATATAATTTATGCTATATTTTGAGATGTTACAGCTAATATAAGTTCATCAAATAAGATTGTACTAATGATATCTTATACTTACACCAATATATTTTATTTTTAGTTTTTAATTACGTGAGTAATTCAATTAAGTAAATAGTTGGAAATCAATAAAAAATAAAATGTAATATAAAAAGAAAAACCTACAAACTATTATCAATATCAGTATTTGTTTTTATATGAATTGACTCGTAACTTGTGTAAAATATCTCAAGTTACTATGTCTACTCTGGAATAAGAATCCAAGATACAATAATGATTGTTATTTTCAATTTTATTATTATTATTATTTCACCACACAACTGCACCCAGTAGACACGAAGCAATAACGAAAGACGAAAGCAGAACCCTTGAACTCTCAACTCGTTTTTCTTTTATGTAATCATGTTCTCATTAATCTAATAAATAATCTCAGACTATTAGGTCAACACGTATATATGTACTTAATGCCAAATACACTGTTACGCCAGTTAAATTTTAGATTTAAAAAGCATCTTTATCATGTAATTAGGGCATGCTTAAATATCTTTTTTGATAACCAAAACCTGTTTAAACCATATAATGAAGCTGACTTGTTTTCATGATTACCCAGTGTTCCATTAGGTCATCATCATGTAACAAACTTTACATAGGTCAACGTATTTTTTATTTTAAAAGATGAAAAATCATGTTTAATCAAAAACAAAAAAGTTGACTAGTTGAAAAGATTAAGGTAACACTACACCACCCAACAAACTATTTATTGTCATACTTATAAATCACTTAGTGCTCATTTACTAGTAAATATTACATTGACTTATTTTTAGTTTATCTACCACTTTTTACCTTTGATTAGGTCAATGGTTTTGTTTTTTATTTTTTTATTTTTACTCTCAAAATTGCTATATTAATGTTTTTGAAAATCTAAAAACATGTAAATAATAAAAGGTTAACTAGATTTTGATTAGAGTTATAAGAGATTTGAAAATGCATATAAATTTGAAACATCTAATGGCAAAAGGTATGATTACTGTTACTGAAATTCACAAGAAGGATGCCATTAATGGAGGAAAAAACAAAGGAAGAAAAGTAAACTGCCATTGCAGGAAATAATCATTGGCAAGAGCGTCTTCGCCTTTTTCTTTTTAGTTTTTCTTTTGTTTGGCATTCTAAATTCTAATTTAAAGAAAGAACAAAGCTCGTATGGTTATATATTTATACTTTTTTGTCATAAAATATATACGGTATATGAATAAAAAAAGAGTAATTTTAAGAGTAAAGTAATATTTTATACTTTTAAATGAGTAGTTTAATCATTAACTTTTTTCACAAATCTGTGGTGGCAATATAGATAAATCTGGAGAAGTGGTTTGACAAAAAGTTAACAACACAGTGATGCTTAAAGTACAATGAATAGAATCCTTCGGAAAAAAGAAAAAAAAAAAGAAAAAAAAGGAAATAAAGAATGCAACCTAACTCAACAAAAATAGTTAAAGGAAGCAAAACTTCTGTAGAATCCTAGAAGAGGCAACCTGGGATGAGCCAGGCCAGTCCAATAATACACATGCTTCTTTTTCAATTATTTTGAAAAACAAATTACTAGTTATATTTTCAACTTCTAATATGAAAAAAATATAGCTGATTTTATGAAACTTTTTTTTTTTAATTTTTTGTTAAAAGAAAGGAGAAAATATGTTATGACGTATGTTAAAATTAGTTGTTTTTGCAACAATTATCTTTAAAATTATATTTACTTTTTTAATTAATAATGTAAAAACTTTTAGATTGACAATTCATAATTATTAAGCTTCGAAACTATGTTTTTTAGTTTGACTGCATATAGCATACACTTTTGTTTGATTAAGAAAAGCATTCACAAAATACTTTAATGATATTTTTTTTATTAAATTGACAGACAAAAAAGCACATCTGCAATATAATAAAAGATATAAAAATTATGTGGCAATATAACCAAAATTCATGAAGTTAAACCATGAAAGAATAAAACAGATTTCAAATCTATTTCTATTAATTAGACTAACTAGTCTATTTTGTATGATTTTTCTTTTTTTTCAAAAGCAAAAGCTTAGAAATGTGAACGAATTAACTGTTTGTTGATTTGAAATTGTTTTTAAGAATTATTCTGGAGTCTTCAATTATTATTTTTTTGTAAGTTTTTGCCTTCGTATGATTGATTGAGTTTATTTAATTATTATTTACTCTTTTTATGTCTACTATTTTTACATTAATTATTTGTTTTTAACTTTTTAAAATATTTTGTCAGCATTAATTTTATATCTAATTTTAATCAAATAAAAATACCAAAACTTTTCTTCATAATTTATATTGTATGATAAATATTGTTCCACTTTGTTTTAATTTTAACTGCACTAAATCAAATCCAACAGTTGTTTTATTAACGCCAAGTTTTAATTCGAAACACAAAATTATAAAAGAGACAAGTTCCCCCACCTTTTTTTTTTTTACATTCCAATTTATAGTAGAGATCATGAACAACATAAAACTCCTAAATTTTATTTATATACATCATAAAAAATTATTAAATAAAATTTAATTTAAAGAACAAAATAATTAATTATTATATTGATTAAGTAAAAAGAAAAATTAAAACATCTTATAAAATAATAATAACAAATTTAATTAAGTTTTGAGTAAATGTCTTTAATTGAGTATTTATTAAAACAATTACTTAATATATTAAAAATATAATTTAATAGAAACTGAACACTAAAATTAAAAATGGTAAAATTTAAGAAGAATTTAATTCTTAATAAATTATAATAAATAAAAATAATAATAATAACATAAAGGAAAAAGGAAAATTGGAGAAGATGTAATTAAATTCCAGTGTCTTATCAATGACCCCTTTGAATTATGAAAGTGTCAACCATAATCCGGTTAGTCAGTTACTCTTCTCATTGATTCATTCATTTATGCACTTTCTCTCTTCAGCTGCCGATAATATAAATACTGAGAAGTAGCGAACCGTTTTCCATTCATTTTTCTCAAACAACAAAACACAACACACATAGACACACCTTTCAAGAATTTGATGCACTCCTTATAGCACCATAGTTTAGTGTTCATCATTTAACACATATTTTCTAGTTTATAGACACACAGTGGAGGCTGAAGCAAACAACATTTCTTGGATTCTTCAACCATGGCAGATGATCAATTTCAGGCAAGTGGAAACTGGTGGGACACAGCAAGGAACGTCAGGTATGAAAGCGGGGCGTCACAGTCATCTTCCTCTGCCATCACCAACATAGCAAACTTTGCTTGGCAAGCTTCAGATATGGCAGACATGAAGCCAAGGTCTTCCATGGATTCTTCTTCTGTGGTTTTTCATGACTCACAGAATAAGCTTCAACCCCCAGATTCTACAACTTCCACTGACCCCAACTTGCATATGATGGGTCTAGGCCTGTCATCCCAACCCATGGATTGGAATCAAGCATCTTTGTTGTAAGTGCATGCAATCTGTGTAAAGTCCAACACAATCAAACCAACCCACTAAAAAAGAACACATTTTCGTCTCTTTTGCTATATTTTTATTATTTTTGAAAATAATAGCTTTAAAAATCAGGTTTTTAACCGAGTCAAATAACATGGTGTCTGTGATCTATGTAGCAGGTATCGGAAAAGGCTTTTATTCTTGTTATTTTTTTCATAACTCTGCAATTTAGCATGATAGAATTGAGTAAATAGTTTATCAATCTTGAAGGGATATTTATGTTGTGACTTTTGTTTTGTTGTTGTGTTTGTTCGATGGTGATAGAAGAGGAGAGAAGGGTACGGAGAATAGTTTCAGATCGATGTTGCAAGAGAACTTGAGCTCATCAAGAACAAATTTTCAGCAAGAAACTGGGGTGGAGTTGTCTCAACAAGTTCAATGGAGGTCAGAGAAGATGTTCTCTACAGAATCTTCAACCAATGAGTTCAAGCAAGTGAATAGGGGTTTCTCCTTGGATCAAAGCAAGTTTAGTCCACAATATAGTTCTGGGGACAGCACAGTGACAAGCCAAGGGTTACCCTCTTCTAACTTTCAGATGGATTCCTCAGCCTTATACGGGACCCCTTCAATATTGCAAGGACTATTGGGACCTGATCACAATAACCAACAACAACCTTCTTCCTTTGAAAACCGCTCCATGAGTTTTCCATACCAAACAACCTATGGATTAAACTCTAATAATGAACTCATCCCTTCCTGGTCCAAAGTTCCTCAATTTTTGAGAGGTTCACCTCCAAAACAACCACCCAATAACCAGTTGCATTTCACTAACAACGCACCCTTTTGGAACGCTTCTGAGGCTGCAAACTTCAAAGATGTTAGGTCCAGCTTCTTCCCTTCATTGCAACCCCCCTTCTCTACGCCAAATTTCGAAGTACAGTCTAAGGTATACTATTGCTATTACTACTACAAAACATGACAACATAGTTTACAAACATCATACGTATACCAAGTTGTAAAATTTATTGATACATGTGTATATATTCTCTACAGAAGCTTATTAATTATGCAGTATTATATACGCTATTAGGGTTTAATTGAAGTACTGCATTGGATGTAGTGTAAAGTAAAGTTTAGATTTAATTGATATAGGCATGGTTTTTAATTTGCAGAATATATCTGAAGTTAGGGAGTCTGGTACTGTGGGAAAGAAAAGTGGGAATGAGCCAGCACCCAAAAGGACCCGTAACGAAACACCATCTCCTATGCCAGCTTTTAAGGTACAATAAGTGCAACTAACCTTTTAACAAGAAGGGAAAAAGCTTTAAACTTTTTATCTTTATCTTTATTTCTTTCCTTTGAATCCATAAACATGGATGTGAACCTGTAATTCTACTTTCTTGCCTCTTAGGTGAGAAAAGAGAAGATGGGGGACAGAATCACTGCACTCCAACAATTGGTGTCGCCTTTCGGAAAGGTGGGCTTCCAATAAAATTATCTACACCCTATTTATTCATGATCATTTCATTTGTGAATTTATGTCATATAATAAGTGCGGATAAGAAAAATTAATAAATGATCATAGCAGTTTTGATAATGCTGCTTTATTATTATAATTATTATAGATAAAAGACTAAAACTCTGTTGTATATTGTGTCAGACTGATACAGCCTCAGTGCTCTCTGAAGCCATTGAATACATCAAATTCCTCCACGAACAGGTCACTGTAAGTCCCTTAACCCATTAAGATATTCTTATTAAAAACCTAGACATAGTGGCAAGACTTTCATCTTGTAGCTATATTTTTTCGTTTTTTCTTTCTCTGCAGGCCTTAAGTACACCGTATATGAAAAGTGGAGCTTCAATACAGATTCAACAGGTACCATACGTACATAAAGATACTGCAATTAAATCTCTTATTTCTTTCTTTCAATCTCTAAATGAGTGGTGATAGCCAGTATCGAACCCTCTTTTTAATATCAACTTTCTCTCCTAAATTTCACTTTAGTTAGAATCCTGATATTTTTAACGTCGTTGTTATAGTTTTTCTTCACTCCATTACAGACCTTCAGCACATGTAAGCATTAAAAATTTCTAAGTTTGCATGAACTTTGTTTAACAGAAGGTAAATTATTTGTACAATTATACTAAATATTTAATGTAAATATCTCAAATTATTATACTAACAAAGTTATTTAGTTAAACTGTTAACCGAATAATTATAAACAGACATATACTTTATCTTTCTTTTCATCATGCATTTCGTCTTTACATCTTTCTCCTCTTTTCTTATCTCATAATTTATTATGTCTATTATGTTTTTCTTGTTTTTGGTTGTTAGATGTCTTATATCCACTGTAATGTTGAATCATTGTTATATCATATGTTTTCGCATAATGCACTCATAGTACAAGACATTTTTTGTCTCTCTCTTCTCTTAAAAAAGATTGATATATATGAAAAAGAGGGTAAAAGAAGAAAAAATGTGAAATAAGCATTACTCTAATAGGAAGGAAAAGGAAAGAGATAGGAAAGGGCGAGTAAGATGCAGATAAAAAAAAGATGAAGATTTGATTCTCAGGCACTGATGCTGATAAACTTTTTCCAAATTTGGCAAATTGTAATGCATATTTTGGCTTTTGATGCAGAATTCTGGTAAATGTAAGGAAACTGAGGGTCCAAAGCAGGATCTAAGAAGCCGAGGGCTATGCTTGGTGCCTGTTTCAAGCACATTCCCAGTAACTCATGAAACCACAGTGGATTTTTGGACACCAACATTCGGAGGAGTTTCCAGATAGCAATAATAATAAGGGTAAAATGTGTTTTAAGTCTGAAATATTTTGATGAAAAGATGTTTTAGTCCATATTTTTTAAAGAATGATAGTGGTCTTTGTGCTTTTATAATTGATGAATTTCATCTTGTTTGTGGATGAAATTCAGTAATTATAAAAGTTAGAAGGACGAAAAAATTTGGAAGGAAATTAAAGAAGTTAAAACACATTTTGCCCTAATGATTATAATAATATAGATGGATGAAGAATTGGGACACGGAACCAATATCCTGCAAGTAGGTAGCTAGGACATGCATGTACCTTGTGACACACCTGGCCAAGTTGGGAATGATATGATGAAAGAAAAGAGAAACAAGAAAGAGGACACGGAAGCCCACATAAATATGTAAAGGTAGTTAGTTCTGCTGGAGAGAGTGGAAAAGATGTATAAAAAAGAGAAGGGGGAAAATGTGTTTGAAAGAGAAAGAAAGGGAAATGACCCTTCAAAAGATAGCCATTGTTGGACCAACTACATTCAGAATTATGCAGTGTTTGGGAAATATTGGGACCATTGGGAGCAGAATAAGTTGTTGTAATAATTGCAGAATTGTGCTTAGAATAGTGGGATTAATTAAGCATGACAAAAATGCTGAATATACAGAAAGTTCTTACTTCCAAGACTAAACAAGAGGGAGAGAAATTTTTGTTATAGCAGAGATAAAGGAGCTTTATTATTTGTTGTTGCTATATTGTGAATAGAGCTGGCACTACCTACCTTTAACTCAAGAGAAAAAGGAATTTTAATTGAGAGAATCATTGGAGTATAGAACACAAGAGTGAGTGAGTGAGTGAAGGGATGCGTCATTTGATTGGAAACCTCACTTTTTATTTGTTTATGTCTTTGGAATAAGTAAGTGGAAGTCAGAAGCTGGCCCACACTCTCCCTTTTAGGGTTTTTATATTTTTTTCAAATCAAATGTTTTATTTTTCTTAAAGATTAATTAGATATTTATGTGTTCAAGATGCTTTTTCACATGCTTTTGTGCTTTATACCGAATGGCCACATAGATGGCCTTCCATTGGAAGTATGTGTAGAAAGAAGAGGAAATTCATAAATATTTATATCCTCTTCAGACTTCTGGATTAGGACTTATAGCTCCTCTCATATGTGCCTGTCATTATCTACTTCTTCTTTCTACCAAAAATCAACACCACCCCCCAAAATTTCAAAATCAACGTACATATAATTCAATATTTATGTGTACCTTAGGTTTATAGAGAAAGGACATTTTCTACTTAGAATCACCCCTAAACCTTTGTTCATTAGGGCCTGTTCCTTCTATTTTATAATCAATTCTTTTCATTACGTACACACCCTAATATAAAAATGAATTTAAACACACATATTCCACTCTCATTAACGTTATCAAAATCAATCATGTCTAACTTTCAACCAAAACAGGACCATAATTTAGCTGATTTGTCATGGTATGGTTTGTCCAGTGCACTTTTTTTACTGATAAATCTACATATAACCAACTGTTATTCTTCCTTTTATTGTATTATATTTAGAAAAGCAATACCAAGAACAGTGACAAAATAGCAGAAAGAAGAGAATATGATACCACTGTCTTGAGATTTAAAATCTACATGATTGGTATATCTTTAAACCCAGCAACTTTTGTTAGGGTTCTGCAGCTATTGGCCAGAGATATTTCAAACGGTTTTATTCTGGTCCAGGTTGATGCTGCCCTTCTGATTAGAACTACTTAACTAAATCTTACTTTCTACCTTCTCTACCACATCATAGCATTTTAATCATTGTCATGTTAAACTAATTAAGTTGATTAATATTATCATGCAACTCCATGCAACATTTTATAAGCCTTAATTACTTTCAACAAAATTTGTCTCCGATATGCGATTCATTTGCTTCTTCTTTCATCTGTATAATATTCCAATGGAGGAATAAAAGAAATAATTTTTTAGCAGTATATTATTTTTGGCACCTTTTTCTTTCTTTAACCGAAAAGAAAATTCGTTTAATTGTTTATAATAGCATATGTCGCATAATTCTATAACATGATTGATAATCAACGAAAGTCATTGATACCAAAGTTTGTGTATAGAGACAAAACGGAAGGAATATAATGATGAAATTATTTGTGTACGTATATATACTGTCTAAGGATTCGACAAATTTATTGCATATATAAAAATGATTACGTTGGTTTTGAAAATTGTAGAAGCAAAGAAGAGATTGAGCTTAATATTGCATGATTAGGGTGCATAATATGACATGAGTTGTGTAAAGATTCCATTCCAAGTTAATTTTTCTGCGCGTCATGTGTAAATGTCAGGTTTGTTCATCATGCTTGAAAAGGACCGTGTCATCGGAATCGAAAAAAAATGAAGTTGCTGCTGAAATTGATGAGTGTGGCTAGCTTAGCTAGTTGAGAAAAGATATGAGGGCAGACACTTTTTGTCATGAAATGATGGAACAAGATGCTGCAAAGCCAGAATTAGAAACCCTTTGATGCATACTAATGATATAGGAAGGAAAAAAGAAAATTAGAGCAAAGTGGACCAAAACCAATACACCAAAATTATCTCTATATCACATGACCCTCCATTTCATTCACAACAAAGACAAAGGACCACCATCACAATATTTTTCTTATGTAGCATCATACATACTAACATGGACACCCGACATAGTACCATGATATTAATACAACTACTAGACAACAGATCCACTGTTTAACTACTTCCGCCCGTAATAATCCAATTAAATCGCTTGATTTTTATGTTATTTGATCCACCATAATTATTATATGTCTTTTATGAATGTCAACTTCTATTTGACCCATAATGTAGAACGTGATGAGGATACAAAAACTATATATTAGATAATTAATTGTGAATTATTTAAATTCAACAATCAAATTTATATTTTCAAAATTATGTATAATTTAAATATTTGTGATTATATAAAACTTGTTCTTTATTTTTATAATTATAAGTTTTTAAAAAATTATTACATTTGTCTTTATTAACAAAATGCTGGTTTGGTGACAATATTGTTAAAAAAAATATACATTTTGAAAAATAAGGATAGAATGACGTATATCTATATTCATTTAATATATACTATATAAGTAAAATGTTATAAAACAAGTAAAATTTTGTATCTTTAAAAAAAAAAAATAGTATCATATGAATATAAAACAATTTGTGTATGTGAAAAGCATAATGTCTCTTAAATTGAACATTTTGTCTGTGTATATATTACGATGTCTAATGTGTCACACACATGGATAGGATGCATTCGAATTTCGTTCTTTCAATACATTAACTTAATTTTGTTTCTGTATTAATCACCTATTTTATAAATTTATTTTAATCTAATGAATAACTATTTTCTTTTTGTGTGTGCGTAAATAGTTGAAAAGAAACTAAGAAATCAACGTAAATGGAACTGAGAATTAGTGGGGAATGGGATAAGATGCCAATTTACACGTCGTAATCTCACCAGATCGCTTTCAACAAAGAATTTAAGATGGGTAATTTATCTATAATATAACCCAAACCGACAAGATATTTATTATAATGTGGTATACTCTGGCATAGATAAAGATATACCAAACGAACAAAAAAGAATTTTTTTTAACGCGAATTTGAGTAAAATATATATTCAGTACTATCAAATGTTATTATGAAAAGTTAAGTAACGAGGAGTAATTGATTGCCATAGATTCATTTAATTTCTTCACGGAATCAATAACTATATAAGGATACACACACTTGTGTTTTCTGTTTTTTCAATTTTACCTTATTAATCATTACTCTTTTAATTATTACTTTTAAAATTTAAATAATTTATAGATATTTAAATTATCACGCTTCAGTTTAGGCCAGTAATAATAAAGCCCATATAGAAAAACTTGTTGCAATATTTATGAGCTTCATGGGGTAATACAAAAGCTGGGAACAAATATTGTTTAGCCTAACACGAAAGAACAAGACAAACTTTCATCATTCAACAAATTCCAACATCAACTGCAACACGCATACAAAGCATTTCCTTTACGATAATGAGAAGAAACAAAAAAATACTTGCAAGCACAGAAAAATAAAGCTCAATATATTTCAAGACTAAAAAATGGGTGATGATTTTCAAGCAATACTTTGGTATGGTTTAACAATAGTAGTAGTATGTCTATATATGAAGGCATTATTAAGCAGCTTGCTTGAGCTTCTTTGTGATGGCTGCAATGTACTTCCCTTGATGGAATGCTTGCTCTAACTCAAGCTCACTTGGCTGTCTTGAGCCGTCACCGGCGTAAGTTCCGGCACCATATGGACTTCCACCTTTCACTTTCTCCATCTCAAACATGCCTGCACCGAACGTGTAACCGATTGGAACAAATATCATTCCATGATGAACCAGCTGAGTTATAGCAGTGAGCCTGTCATGGATTCAACAAACCTCAACATGTTAGTATTTGATTCATCTTCATAATGGAGCAAGAAACCAAAGGTAAGATGGTACATACGCCGTAGTCTCTTGGCCACCACCTTGAGAACCGGTGCTGTAGAAGATTCCAGCAGGTTTTCCTGCAAGCTGTTGAGTTCTCCATAAACCTCCTGTGGCATCTAGAAAGGCTTTAAACTGAGCAGCCATCATTCCAAACCTTGTTGGAAAGCCGAACACGAAGCCGTCAGCCTCAGAGAGATCATTTGGGGTAATGATTGGTACATCGCTCTTGGGTGGTGCACTCATCTTACCAAGCACCTCCTTGGGCAGTGTCTCAGGTACCTGTTCACAGTTTCATCAAAGACAGCAAGTTCTATTAAAACATCATTTTTTACCATCTTCACTGACAGGAAAAAGTTCAGCAATAATGAATTTTGGAGCAGAGTTTTGTTCCAAGACACTGCAGACTATACAAAAGTTAATCACACAATAACTATTTGCAAACTGAAGGAATGAGAGATCCTCTTACTATCTTGAAACAACATTAGAGCCATACAACTAGAAGAGACAATGGATAAAGATAATTATCTGAAGCTATCCACGATCCTGTTTAGACAAACTTATTCATATGCACTTGTAGGAAAAACTTATTTTAACTTATAGCTTTTACTTATAAGATAAATTTATTTATTTCAATTTAGTTTTTTTATATAAGTGTTTGACAAGAAGTTTATTCAAAAACAAGTTCTTATTTTCTTCATGTAGCAGTTCAAAGGCAAGCACAATAACGTTAAATTGAAAACCAAAAATATCAAAATAACAGAGCAATAGCTGATGCACAGGTATTTTTTCTTTTTTTTTTTTTTTAATTTCTTAATGCACTGATTTGTTCCAGATAAGAATGAGCCTTAACTCTGGAACTGATGTTGCTCACCATTTGTAATTTCATGCTATGAAGGTGAAACTAACAGTGCGATAGGTTATTTATTTTTACTGCATTTATTTACACTAAAGAGGAATGAGCCTCAGCTCTGGAGCTGATGTTGCTCCCGATCTGTAATTTCATGCCATGACACAACGGACTGAACATGAAATGTTAAATTATGAAACATAAACACATGCCTGCCATAATTTTGCTTCAACACCTTCCACAGAAGAAGCCCCTTTCTTTATTTCTTCTGCTAGTTTCTCAACATGTCCATACATGGAATAATACCTGTCAAAGCAAGAAAACTATATTGTAATTAAAGCTACCAGAAACATGTTCAGTAATTCACTTCATAATGAAATAGAATTTGTTGTGGGCAATAAAAAAGAAAGGAACTTCGAATCAACAAAATATGCGGCAAGGAGTATGAACACAAAAGGTTAAAATGACCAATATAATTTAACATTTATATGAAAACAAGGCTGCATAAGACTAAAGAAAATATTGCTATGTTTCCAATCATTTTAGATGGATCTTATGCAAGAATAAATAGTGCAGTCGTCAACATCCAAACACCCAATTCCTCAATTACTTGTAGAAATTTCATGTGTAATCTAATAATTCCAATTTTCACCAAGAATCAAACACTTCAATGTTGCTTCTCTAGCAAATACAGCCAACTTCTGTTTGTTTATCAACATGGAAACATAAACCCCATATCCTTAGTGACCTAGTAGTCAAGCTTGATTCAGTTTAGAAACTGTCGCAGAGAAAGTTACTCATTGTAATGGCTTGCATTGTTGCACATGGAACAGGAACTCGTGACATGAATTCCACTCATGCCTGTGGAAATTGAACTCAAACGTAACTAGGTAGGTCACTGAGAAATTATCAAACGTAGCAGAGACAATAGGATATTCAATGAAAACATCATGGTGAACAAACTCATGTATTAAAAGTCCAACCATGAGAACCATCATGGCAAAACCTCTTTAGAAGTTAGAACAGGGTCCAAATGATTGTGTAGCAGAGATAAAACTATGATCCTACTCAAAATTTAAAACATTAGAGAATCGCAGTGCACTATAGACAGATTATTAAACACTACCCAGTACATATTCTTGCAAAAATTGAAATCGGTTGATCTGAAAATCAATTGCTTCTTAGTTTCCTTTTGTGATTTCTATGTCTTCATTTTAAACTAACAAATTTCACCAGTTGGCATAAACAAATATTTAGAAGTTCAAAACCTTGGAAAATCAATTTACTGTCTTATATATCAATCCTTTCCCCACCTTTGATAGCAACCATTACCAAATAGATAACTGAATACAAATAATTTCAGAGAAAAACATACAGAACAACAGAAAAGCCAATTTATTATCTGATTTTTTCATCTCATGGATATATTTATTGTTCTAATGAACATAACAGCTAGATGGGTAACAAAACAAAAAGAGCCAAAAGCACATCTTTTGTGAATTTATGTAGATGTAGATGTTGGGTATTTATGAACAGGCATATGCATGTATTGCTTTAGTATTGTGACACCAATTAATTATTGGTTTATTCTTCAGAATTTAATTGAGAGATCTCAAAAGCCATACTGATCAATTATTCACTCGGATTCATTCTCTCAATTTTACAAGTTGCCTACACATGAATATAACAAATCTCATACCGCCTTCAAATTAGAAAATTTGAGATGTTCAGTGTTCACAGATATTGCCAAACTGTATGAACCAAATCTTGTCTGATGTGATTTTAATTGAGTATCACAAGAGAAAGATTACATCATCATCAACAAAAGCTCTCTATTGCTCGCTCGATAAATTAAAAATAATATAGAAAAAAAATTTCCCTAACAAATCAACCGAGAAGCAGAAATTGGTATGAGTGCTTCTACTGATTGCCATTCTTCATCATACTAAAGAACAGAAATATTTACAATATTTTAAAGCAACCATACTTCTAGGAGCGAAGAAATGTTGATTTCAATGTAAATCTTTAATTCTTCAACACTAGTCTAACTAAAAACAACATAATTTATATTCTTATCCTTAAGGGTGATCAGTACAGTAAATTCAAAAGAAATGAACAACGATGCTGCGTTGCAAAATTGCATAATGGGGGAGTCTATATACGCCTTACTTCCATTGTTCAACATTTTTTTTATCAATAAAATTCAAATACATAATCAGATAAACGAAACCAAGGAAAAATATTTTTTTTCTGCATAGTATGATTCTGATTACCACCAAACCAAATGCAGAACAATTCAAAGAACAAAATCATCAAGAGAAGAAACTCGCAAAAGGGATTCTGTGACATCAACACCATTCTGCCAACAACCACAAAACTAAGCTATCAAACCAATTCCCATCACAAGGCGCACAGACCACGCTAAAAACAACAACGCATCAGATCGAAGAAAGCGGCGACACCCAGATCTTCAATGGGCATTCAAAAGGCCCAAAATTCAAGAACCCGTTGGAGAGGTGGAGAAAACCCAGAAAACGAAATCTCATCTTGATCATCAAAAATGCGAAAACAAGGGGCCAGAAAAAAGAAAGGAGGTAATAAAAAGAAAACAACACTAACGACAACGACAGTACAAACTCAGAAATTAACGAAGAAGATAAATAAAGCTTAAGATAAAATAAAAAGGCGTTATGTTAAAAGAAAAGGGTGTGAAGAAGCATACACAATATAAACTTTGACAGCCATTGAAGTCCAGCAAGGTCTCCGAGTGTCTTTCTCTGTGGTTAGTTACCTAAACAAGAGCACTAAAGTTGACGATAGAAAATGGGAAGGAAGCACTATATATAAATATTATATATATATATATAAGTATGATAATATGATGTGTACTTGCACATTGGATTGATTAGCCTGGCAGCATAATAATACATTTTAATTAGTGGGTAATTTTGTTGATTTGCTTTATGGCTTGGCCTTTTCGAGCGTTTGGTAGGTGAAACGACACCGTTGTCTACAACATGATTAATGATGATAGGGTGGTGTCACGCACAACATCATCATGGTTTTCGTGAACTAATGCAGTTCCTCTAGAAGCTGTCAATTTGTTAACTTTTATTACGTCATTTGTCATTAAGGACACAAAAATAGTCTTTATATAGTAATATATTTGATCTTTTTATCTTCTTTTATCCAATTTATCTCTCTGCTTTTCTTTTTCTAAATTACATAAGTTATTTGACCGTATCAATTGAAATAATTGCACTCTAATTAATACTCTTACCTGTCTCTAAATAAATATACATATGCTTATAAATTTATATTGAAAGAATGGAAAGAATATTAAAAATAGGTTTGAAAAGGAATTTAAGAAAGGAAATAGATTTTCTTAGAAAGAATGATTTAAGCATAGAGTTAATGATGTGATTTTTGAATGGGATTTGAATTAAGAAAAGCAATGAGTGAAGTGGGGTAATTGAGAAAGGTGGGGTTGGTGAGATGAAAGGCGTTGAATTGGTTTGGTTGGTCTAATGACATAAGGCATGGTCATATTTGTGAATGTGATTGGGTCCACCAAGACTATCATTTCAATTCTCATCAAAACATATTTAAGTGTTCATAGAATTTGCAGCAATTGCTGAATAAGGTTGATGACCTTTGACTTTCCTATCATGTTCTGTTTTGCATCCACAAAAGGAATTAGATCACACATCATTGGTAAATATTCTCGGAACCTACCTATCTTAGTTTTAGTGTATACATGAAATGCTAAATCTCTTACTTCCATCAATTATATCATCAAATTAGGTTATTAGTTTAAGTTTTTAAATTCTCTTCCTATTACTTTTCTTTTTTAAATTAGTTTTTTCTTTTAAATTGTTTCAGTAAATAATTTATCCATTTTATTAATGTTAACATTTTAGGAATATATTTAGTTTATGCACATCCTACATCTGTGTTTAAAATAGTTAGAATTAATTTCTATACATTCGATTTATTCATTTTAAAAACCAAAATTTCATCATAATTTTATTCTTTAAAAGATATATAGAAAGATCGAAAGAGAAAAAGTATTTAGACTCTCTTAAACTTTGACATTAGATGTAAATGGAACAAATTTATATATGAATTATAATTGTAATTAACAATTATAACTATAATAATTATGTATCAATACTAATTTTAACATTTTTAATTTGACATCATCAATAACTATGGTTATATATCAGTATAAAACATAATTAAACAGGTAATTGTTAAATTAAGAGTCATATTTATTTATTCATTTAAATATAAGGATTAGAAATTAAAACTTGATATCAACTTTCAAACAATATTTTACGACAAAAATATTAAGTGTGCTAAAATGATTGAAATTTTATTTATATTTTAATTTATTATAAATTCATTTTTTTTCTTATATTTGAGAGAGTAGTGTGTATTAGAATTTAAATGGTACAGTAATTTAGTTGTAATGGCATGATTATAGTTGTGAAAAGTAGGTTTAATTGAATTTATAACTAGTTAGAATTGAATTGGGTTGAAAATATATATATATATATATATATATATATATATATATATATATATTTTTTTTTTGTACTTACGTAATAGGTGGCTTCTTTGGATTCAATGGTCAATAAAATTATGAAACATCTAGATTTGAAGTTGATTTTGTCTTCCAGATTTGATGCAAGGTCTCAAAAACTGGTCCATGGTGATGATATTGTTACCCGAGTGCGAGTTAAAACTATGTGAACTCACCTAACGCCGAGTTACACTGATATATTTTCCATCAATGAACCTGAAAATGTACTTCACCATCTTTACCATGATGATGAGTTATACTTTTTGCATTATATAAAAAAATATATTATATGAATTGATAAGGTATGCATGTTGAAGTGATGAAAAAGAAGGTTTTGCAGAATCAGAAACCAACCATGGTGGCATTATTATTAGGGTTATTATTATGGTGCTATCTTGCTTCGTGATTCCTCAGAAGAGTATCGTCACATGCCATAACATCAAAATTCGCTTTTGCTTCACGGATTCAATGTCTCATTCAATCATCTTCAAACTTCAAACTTCAAACTCAGTTGCTTCTTTATTAAGCTTACCACTCTGTATATGTATTTACCAAAAAGAAAATGAATGGTAGAAAAGTATGTTAAAGAATGTAAAACAAGTTCAAATATAATTATCAAATTTGTAACAAATTTAGTAATACTTTGTTTGACTGTATTATCTCATTTTAATAAAATAAAACTATCAAAATAAAAATATTATATAAATCATAATTTATCAAAAATTACAAGCTATCGATGAAGGAGATCTTATATTTGGAGTACAAAACTCTATTTATGTTGCTTCATTTTCAACCTTATTCTGAAACGACTAAAAAGATGTATTCCCTAAACCCACACCATTTAAGTGATAATCGCAAAAAATAAAACACACACAGACAAACAAAGACAAAAGCAAGGGTAAGCTACATTAAAAAACTACACATCATATATGTTAAAACATTTCACATGATAATCATATATGAATAGTATAGATCAACTCAAGCATCTTAGCATACAAAGACCTATACTCATTATCCGGATATTGTATGGAATGTCGAGTTACAGAGGTTCCTACGCTTGTGGTGACCTCTACTTCTCTGCAGTGCCATTGCCAATGGGTTTCACTCTACCACACACAAGGTTAGTCCTCAAACGTCCTTTTTGCCAAATGGAGAAAGGTCTCCTAGGCTCGGACCTCCTACTATTCTCACGACTTTACTCATCACTCTCTACTTGAGCATGGACGATCATTAGAATGTCAGGATAAACCTCAGCTTAACTCCGACCATTCATACTATCAATACTTGAAACCACTACCAATAAGTTCCTCCTTGAAACTCATTTTCACAACTTTGAAACCATTGATATCACTTCACCTTTACATTGAATCCATTTGAAACCATACTCATACCAATACAATTTTCACATTGAATACCAACATATAACACCATTCATCATGCATTAAAATACAATAAACAACCTAGTAAGTTATCAAAAGTACTTAAAACATAAACATAGAAATACACAGAGTGGCTGACGTGTGAATAAAATGTAATTGCATTCATATCTCTTAATTTATGCCATTTGCATATATAATTACATTAATTGAATGATTTCATCATGCATTATCTTTGTTTCAAATCATACATTTGGGTTTTGTGTTTTTCTCGTACATTGGTGTTTCTAATTGCTAAAATCACAACTTGAGAAGAATTGATGTCCAAGATGCAGAGTTAAAACTAAAAAGTTCCACAACCTAACTGTGAACGTTTCCACAACCCGTGGATTTGTCTCGAGAGAAACAAATTTAAAACCAGCAAGTTCAAGAATTGAGTTATGGCTTTTTTTCACAATTTGTGGATTTATTTTAGGAAGTGTGAAATTGAAACCAGAGAAGTGCACAAGCAGACTATGGATTTTTCCATGAGTAGTGGAATTGCTCAGAGTTGATACTAACCTCTCATATCAGTCCACCAACTGCATAACCAAGTCTCAAATTACTCAACAAGTGACCCTACACCATCCAATTTAACACATACATACTCCTTTAGAGATTCACTACTCAAAACCCCCAAAATCATCCAACACAACCTTACCAACTCTTTACTCCATTACACACCAGATTTTACTGGTTTGACAACTCTCACAAGTCGTAAATGACTTCAAAACAGTCCCCAAACGTTTGTTTTACCCAACCAACCCTTTACTAAAAATTCACATATCAAAAAACTCCCAATTTCACTCTGAGACAAGTAGTAATTGAACTCAAATTCTTTCTCTTAACTCAACATCATAACTTAACCATCTAAAGATGTAAACTGGTCATAAAATACCCCCTAACACTTAACAAATTGTAGGTTCCACTTTAAACTCAATACTCTAAGAAATTGTATACCAATAATACCCCTCAATTTAGACCACCAAGTCTATATTAACCCCCTTTTTTTTACCAATAACATCATCAACACATTTTTACAATCCAACCATTTTCATTTCAACATACATACACTTGCATAACATTCATATATTCATACAATCTAAAGGAACATCATTAATCACACACAAATACTATTTTTATCAATTCCACATACAAGTTATCACATGCACACCAACACAACATATTTAAAATCTTCCTAATACATATATGAAAATGAATTAACTTCTCTTACCTCTTAATACTCCAACTAGCTCTAGAGAACTCAACTCTGTTCCCTCACTCAAAGAGACCAAACAACACCTACATACCACGAAAACATGATCGGAGTATACCATTAGAACCACTAATCAGTAGAGAACCTAAGAGTAAGCTCAAATCATACATGCGACAAAGAGAAACTTCACATGCATTGAAGAATGTGAAACTAAAGAAAAGGGTAGAAAACTGACTTACTCTATTTGAGAAACTGATCGGGCAGACTTGAATATCTCACTGCGAGGATCACATAGGTAGTCTCTGATTTGAGAAACCGAGATCGTAACCCCCTGACAGAAATTTGGCAGTTGAAACAATCAAATATTTTGTAGAGATATAAATTTTGTGTAGAGGATTTGGCCTCGGTTCACTTGAGAACCGATACCATAGGCCCTTGCCAAACTCTGACATTCTCACATCTATAGTTTGATCATAAATTAACAATCAGACGGTCAAAGATTTGCCCTCGGTTACCTTAAGAACCGATGCCATAGGCCCTTGCCAAACTCTGACATTCCCACATCTGCAATCTGATCATAATGTTGGCAATTAGACGGTCAGAGATTTGGCCTCGGTTACAGACCTTGCTCTGAACACAATTTGAATATTTAACAGAGGATTTGCCCTCGGTTATATGAGAACCGAGGTAATATAGTTATTATGCTTCGATTTGGCGGGGAACCGAGGCAGAAAAGTTGAAAAAAATTTCAAAATTACCATTATAAATTAATTTTGAATTTTTTTTGGGCCACTTTAGGCCTCAATTGTGTGGAGAACCAAAGTCATAGCCCCTATATTGCCTCGGTTTTGTGATGAACCAAGGTAATAACCTTTCGTAGGTTAAAAAAAATAAAACACGAGACAACAATGTCGTCTTCTTCACGAGAACGAAATTGTTTCCTCTGTATTCTCACTATGCTCGCGCCTCCAATAGCCATTTTCTTTTGCAGTTTTCACCGTTCAAAGCTGATTAGTAAGAACCTTAATGTTGTCTTAAGACCCTAGTTCTTAATACGGGTTTACTTGTTAAATTTTCCAAGGGATTGAGTTTAATAAGTAAAAGCTCTTTCACCTAACTGATTAGGGCTAGAGTAATTTCGTGGGTTGACATTAATAATTAATGGACAAGAGATTTTATGCACAAGAGTGAAAGTGGTGAAATCTAATCTTAACCTAGTCGATCCATATCATTTCTAATATTTATCCATTCTTAAGTGCCTTTACTACCATAGTCCAACCTTGTAATTATTTGTAATTTTATCTTTGTGCCCATGTTTGTAAATGAATGTTGTTCTATTGAGTCTAAATGAGTTGTTAATCGCACAATTCTCTAATATTACGAGTCTCTTGGGAAAATGATACCTGGACTTACCATTTTATATTACTTGAAACAATTTGGTACACTTGCCGAAGTAATTCGCCCAACAGTAATCAATTAGAACCCTACTGTAATAGATTACCAGAGAGTTTTTGCCCATTTACACTGCTGATAATCGATTACAACCCTGCTGTAATCGATTAACAGAGTGTTTTTGTCCATATAAGATGAAGTTGTGCCCCTCCTGCATGACTTTAGCATGCTGCAATCGATTACAAGACCTGATAATCGATTACCAGGCCCTAAAATAGTTTTTGGTTGTACAACTTCATCTCTGACCACTGTGTCAGGATGGTTAGGATGAAGTCGTGCAAGAAATACAAATTCTTCATTTGAAATCGTTTGGATCCCCTAAAATTGCCCAAATTCTTAATTTTTAAAATTTTTGCCTACTTACATAAAATCCTTATATTTTTGTCCATGAGAAACTTATTTTTCATGTGTATGTTTTATAACTACATAAATAATCTTATTTCAAATAAATACTTAAAAAAAAAACTGTCACAAATAAAAATAAACAATGTCTTACATCTAAAATAAATTATGAAATTAAACGCTAAATTTTTATCTATTATTTTCTAGACTTGTCCTCATTTTTTATAGTGGTACATCTTTAACTTAGTCATTCAAAGTTTCCGTCTTCAAAAGACAAACTTCTATAATAGAACACATAGTCTTTATAAGACAGTTTCTTTGACCAAAAATAGAACAAACATACATTTACAAATAAATAAAAAATTATATTCATCTTGACAAAACCCATCTTTTACAACTATGCATCCACATCTCATACAATTTCCTAATATTAATTATTTTAACTTTAAACCATGAAATCCATGAAAAGCAGAAAACTGTTCTTAACTTTAAAACCCTTACAAACAAAAAATATTAGCTTCCTATCTGAATAATAAATGTTTTTATTTCTATAGAAAATTTGATTTAAAACTACATTTTCCACGTAATATCTACCAACCATAACAAACCTTACCTATACATTTAAGTCCACTCAAATTTCACGTTTATATCTATAAATAAAATATAAAAATTGCACTCCACCCATCCTGCCTAAAATAATTCCAATCTCCACTTATCTCTAATTTATTTTTATATTTTTATATATTCTAACCAACTTTATGTAGAGTTACTAATACAGTTTTAACATTTTAACTTTTCTAATATGTTTTGATTTAAAAAAAAATAAGCAAGATGCATTAACATTTTTAAAATTTTACAAACTTATAGATTTTGGTTGTAAAAAAATTGAAATCATATATTTTTTAACTTCTATTATTAAAAAATCAAGACAGAAATATATGTACAAATTTTGATTTTTTTTTAAAATCCTCGTTATTTATTTATTTCTTTCATCTGAATAAGATATATAACTTTATGAGTTTTAAATAATCGAAATTATATATCTTTTTAATTTAAAATAATTATTTAATTTAAAAAGTATTTAACCAAAAATTTTCGAATTAAATAATTCTTTTAAATAAAAAAATATATGACATCTATTTATAATTGAAGCCAAATAACTATTTTGTTTTACTTTTTATTTTTATTAATAGTTTAATGTTTTTGTATTTTTTAACCAAAGTAAAATACTCTTTTTTTTATTCATAACTGAAGAAAAATAATTTTTTTTTAATTCGTGTTAATATACTTCAATTATAAAATCAACGTCCAATATCTGCGCTAATAATAAACCTAATTTTCAACCAATTAACTAATTTGGTTTTACACTGCACCTAAAATTTTAATACCAATGGAATTAACTTTCTATTGCCTTTTAATGCAGCACTTTTACCATTAAGTGGATTCTACCAACACTTATCTCTACTTACAAAATATAATATATTATTATCGCAATACTCTTCTCATACACTTATTCTTATTTATTTTAATTATTTTACTAAGTTGAATTTCTTAGGATGCCGTTAACATCTTATGATTAATTTAGACACATCTTATTTTAGATTTTTAAAATATAAAAAGTAATTCATTATAACCAAATTCAATCAAATTGAATTTACACTAGTGCTGAAAGGGCTTTAAACGTATGTTATTTTGGGCTTTTAACGTCTTTTTCACAATCGACGTCATTACGCATGACGTTAATAGGACGTCAAACTTCAATATAACAGACGTCTATACAGACGTCAATTAGTGTCATGTCCGACGTCAATAAATGTCGGTGTAGGCCTAAACCGATGTCTAAGGGCACTATATAGACGTCGGAGTAAGCATTAACCGACGTCTAAGAGCACATAAAGACTTCGAACATGTAACTAACCACCGTCTAATGTCACTATAGACGTCGGTGTATGCATTAGCCGACGTCTTACATAGTCGTTGTTTTTTGGTGCAATTTTGTTCCTGTCTTTGGATAGTCTAGTAGCACACTCTGTCTTTGCTAGTTTCCCACAAAAAAAAGCTTGCATCTTTTAAATTTCTCATGACATTTCAACCTAAAACCGAACTTGGATTCTTGCCTATAGTTCCATTTTCAACCGTAAGAGGGAAAAATTACGGTGAAACGATAACTAGGCAACGACCGATGGTCATTTTTGGGTTGAATGTGGTACTACGTTACCCCAAGAGAGGAACAAAACTGCACTAAAACACAACACAAGAAAAACAAATTTTAATCAGTTGAACCAGAAGATAATCGATCAAAGACTAATATAATCGGACTGAACAAAGTTTAAACGGTTTAAATAAAAAAAATATGCACCTAGAATGCAATGCCACAAGAGAGAAAAAGGAGAGGAGGAAGACGATGATGTTATCAGAAACTGGAATGCAATGCCGCGAAACTGCGAGTCTACGGTTTATTTAACATGAAATGAGGCATCGGTTGGTACAGAAACTGACGCCTATAGTCAGCTAGACGTCGATTATCTCACTAATATGACGTCCAAGATAACTTTTAATCTGCCTTTTGCATGCACATTAGACGTCGGACATACGGGGTGCCGACGTCTACGGCGCAGATCAGATTGACATTTCATTTCCTGTCAGGGAAGTAAACGACGGTTGTCATGGGGCACCGACGTCTATAACACTTTAGACGTCGGCGCCCTGTTACTGGACGTCGAAGTGCCTGCAAGTTTGGTGAATAACATTAATTACAGCCACATAGATGTCGCTCCCTCAGAAATTCGACGTCTATATTGCAGAAATTGATTGTCTTCCTGTCTTCCGAACAGGCCCATTGACGTCAAGTTAAGGGAGAAAAGACGTCTATAACATTATAAACGTCGATTTTTTACTACGTGACGTCTAAGCGTCTGGGAATCAGGTGAAGAACATTAATTGCAGCCAGGTAGATGTCAACTCCTCATCACAACCGAGTCAATGGGGTAGATAAGACTGTCTTCTCGCCTACCTTAGGCTGTTGGACGTCGGTTTAGGGTAGAACAGACGTCTACTATGTCATAGACGTCGTTTGCCCTAAAAACTAACGTTTTGTTTACCAACTTATTTACGGTAATGCCACCGTCCATTAATATACGTCGAGCTACCCCTAACCAACGTCTTATGGGTGACGTTAAATAACATTTTTGCACTAGTATTAAAACCAAAAATATAGATTTAGATTTGAAAAAAAATCATTTGAATTGATTTAAAATAATATTAAATTAAATTATTATAAATTGAATTTACAATTTGGATTTTCTTACCATCCTAATTTTAGGTGTAACTTCTTCCTCACGAATAATGTCAATTCTATTTCTCAACGAATATGATAATTAAATTTTTTCGTATCAACTTATAATTAAATTTCAAGTGGTCAAATCAACTTAAGTTTCGATGTTTGTGATATTTTAATACATAATCATTCATTGTAAGTCGACAATTCATGTCTGATTAAATATGTTTTTTGCCCTTAAATATGTTTTTGGTTCCTTAACTTTTACTGAAAATTGGAATTAGTCTCTCCTTAAAACTCTGGTTTAATTTAGTTCTCCAACTTTAGAAATATTTGAATTTAATCCTTTTAACTAAATTTTGTTAGGTTTATTTGATATTTCAATCAGGTTTCAATGATAGCATTTGATTTTACACTGTTTGACACATTTTTTTTCAATATTAATTGAGAAACGTGTTTGAAACATCAAATAAAATTAACAAAATTTGGTAAAAAGACTAAATTTATACATTTATAAAATTAGAAGACTAAATTAGACAAAAATTTTAAAAGAGAATTAATTCAAATTTAATCATTCATATTCAATTCTTAAAATAATCACTTTTAATACAAACTTTTGTCGTGTTGAAAGTACATATACTTTTAACTGTTTGTGTTAGACATATCCTTTCCACAAGATCTATTATTAGATTACATGTTTCGAAAAACAACATTTCTTTTTTCGTGGAGGAAAATTAACGTTTTGGTTGTAACGTAAAATGGACAAAGAATTAAAACTTAATTTTTTATTTTCATCAAAATTAAATAAAACTGTAAATAAAATATTGCCTTTTTGGTTGTAATGTAAATGTAGAAGGTATAGACAAATTACCTAAGATTTTGGGTACTTTTGATTGGACCCATGAAAGATGGATAACACCTAATTGTGCATGATATAAACAGCATCCTAGTGGAGACTTTTTCCCCCCCTAACACAATATGGTCCAACTTTTGATTCTCTCCTTTTTTTTCTTTGTTTCTTCTTGACAGCTATAACATGTATTTTCTGGGGTGCAGGTCAATTTTGGGCTATGTTTTAGTCTGGACGTGGCGTTTAAATTTGAGTTTCTAACACAACAAATTCAAAGGGATTAACTGTAAAGTGCATTCAAGAGTTGAGCAAGTAATGGCGTCCTTGCTAAGCATGGATGTTGAAAGCTGACAAGTCGCTACTGTTCACCTTTTAAATTGTTTTTTCATAATGAACCCTCTTCCATTTCTACATCATTTTCTTGATCAACTCATTCACTCTTTCTTATGTCACCTTTGGGGAAATTAAGAGGATACATGAACTTGTAGGCCCTGCTCAAGAAATTGAAGTTCTTTGCATATTAAGCAAAAATAAGATTAGAGTTTAGGGGATAACAACTTTAGTTTATCATAACATTTGATTATTAATATTTGGTTTTATACAAAGCTGTGATGAGATTATGGGATTTTGGCGGTGGGCCATTTTAGTTTAGGTTTAACAGTGTTGTGGTGTTGGAATTTGTAATTCACTAGTGCAAGAAGGGTTTTAGACGTCAGTTATTTTGTACTTTTAACGTCACTTCCAGAACCGACGAATATCCAGTTTAAAAAAGATAATGATGCTCTCTAAATCACAAGTTCATCAATGACATATGTAAACTCCCCTTGAAATGTAGGTGTGTGTGATGAAACAATGTGTTAAGAAGTGATATTCTCCCTGTCATTATGCATGAAATTTAAAAACAGTTTGTTGCACAATGCAGAATATCACAAGTTAATCACCAGTTTAAACACAAATTTGTATCATTGGTACACAATTCAATCACAAATATATGCAATGCCACAAATATCAACAATCTCACAATATTATTTCAATTTAGATATAAAATCATGTAAAGAATAGAGATAATATCATAATAATAATGATTAAAGCAGTCGATAAGGATAGAAGAAAATTCCAAAATTTGAATTTTTAACCCAGTTTAGACGTAGTCGAATGCTTTAACTCATCAGTCGAATCATTGCTTTTCCAAGTGTTGAATCCCAACTGTATATGTCCAAAGCAATGTTCTTCCTGGAAAAACCTTTCAAAAAGATTTTCCAGATAAAGTATAGTGGTTATGCAAGAATATAATCAAATCATAACAAAAGTCAATGTATAAAAAAATGCATGACAGTTATAGCATAGTTGACTTCAATCATAGCACAGTCGAATCAATCAAACAGAGTATCATATTTTATTTGACAGTTTAAGTGAATGGTTAAGTAACAAGATTGATTTAAACTTCTAATATTATTTCCTTGATAGAAAGATATTACATTGATTGAGCAGAAACAAGGAAATATAAGCAAAACAAATAAGGACACACAAAAGATGGCTTTATATTCCATTTTACAAAATGAAACTTAAACTAGGACAAGACTTTTAGTTTTTCTTTCTCTTCTTGTTAATAAAGGTCTTGAGAACCATATCACTAGCATTTTCCTCAGATCTTGTCTCTTCACTGTCATCATTACTTCTTTGAGATGACCTTTCAGAGGAGCTAGTATTTTCAGAGTTCTCATGTTCTTGGCTGTTGTTTTTCTGTTCACTAATCCATCTCTTGATCTCAACCAGTTCTTTCAGAACAATCCTTCCAAATTCATTCTTTCCTCTGCATTGATTTCCTTGAGAGGTTGATGGTGTGCCATTACAGATTTCATCTTTGTATTTCCAACCTTCGAATGTTTTCTCCATGTGCATCAGATGAAGAACATTTCTGTCCACAAGGCTTGAGTTATGATATTGCTCACTAGATTCACCAATGCATTCCACTCCACAGTAAATCAGTGTCAGAACTGCTGCAACAGAATGGTTAGCGTGGAATAACAAACCAAGAGGATTTTTAAAATAAATATGTGCCTTTTAATTTCTTCTCAATTTATCTTACTATGCAAATAATAAATAATAAATAAAAGAGTAAGGTTGAGAGAATTTTGCACAGATGAATTTTATACTGGTTCAGATCTTACCAATCCTACGTCAGTCGCTTATCTCAAACCAAGATAAACAGTTCACTAAGCACAAAACTATTACAAATTACAATCACAAAAAAAAACAATTTGTAAAAGTTTAGAAACCACCTCTCTTGATACCACAAGAGATGAACCTGCACCTCCTTTGAATCTTCACAAAGGATGAGACACCTCCTCCGAATACTTCACGAAGGATGAGACACCTCCTCCGAATACTTCACGAAGGATGATCCTCTTCCACACACCTCCTTAGACGCACCAAGGATGAATCGACTATTTCCTCTGTCACCGTAGCAGCACTTCACCAACTCCACAGACAAGAGTTCACAAGCCGAACAAGAACACATACTTCTCAAGAGTTTTTGAGTTCTTAAGCACAAGGTGTCAACACCCAATTTCGTCCGGGTGGCTAAATAATTGAACTTGTTTTTTACTTTTATCTTATTTTATTATTTATTATTTTATTTTACTATTTTGTTTAGTCTTTTAGAAAAAACAAAAAAAGAAAAGAAAAGCAAAACAAAAAAAAAGAAAAAAAGAAGAAAAGAAAAATAATTGCAAACAAAAAGAAAAAAAGAAAAAAGAATAAGAGAGAAAAAGGAAAAGAAAAATAAAAAAAACAAAAAAGAAAAAACAAAAGGAAAAAAGAAAAAAATAAAAAAAAGGTGCATGCGAATAAAATGAAAAGAAAAAGAATGGTGAGAGGTGCTCCACGTGATGTTCTTGGAAAAATGGTGCAGCAGGTCCATCAGCAATTAATATTAATGCATCACTTTAGAATATTTTCGAAATTTTGTTTTATTTGGTAATAATTCGAATCAACATTATGACAATCATTACAAACAATAATTAAGAATAATATATTGATTGTTGTATTCAATTTCTTCCTAAAGAGAAAAATATGATTTTCTTTTAAATGGACAATTTTCTGACAATAATTTTATTTATTTTTCTTCAAGACCATTTATTTCCCTATTTTGCTAATTGACAATTAATTCGCCATTAAGACAAGATCACAATAATATAACAAATATGTGTATATAAATACGCACCATGTAAAAAAGAAGAGGGATTCAATTTTCGAGAAGAGAACGTAAGGGAAGAGAAAGAAAAGGCTTCGAGTTGCATGCACTCTAGTTTTCTCTACAGCTATACTTTTGTTTTTATCTTCTGATTTTTATTCTTTATTATTTTATTTTTATTACATGTAACCCACTGTAATTTTATATCCTCACATTCCTTGTTTTGTATTTCTGTTTATAAGTTTGTTTCATTATTGCACTTCAATATTGCACATACATTCAATACTATAAAATAAAGAATAAAAAAAAGAAAAATTACAAAATAAAAAATAGTTTTAGAGATTCTCACGACATCTTTCTTTTTAATAATTAAATATGGTTTTTAGTTTGTTATTGTTTTATTGTTCTTTAAATATTTCTTAAATGAAAAAAGATAAATTTTAAAAATATAAAAAAATAGTTCTTAGTATTTTTTGTTCTTTGATTCTTAATATATTGTTTTTAGGTGTAATTTATTTTCTTTCATATCTTTCCTTAAAAAATATTTACGTAAATAGTATCATTATTTTTAGGTAAATATTACTATTATTTTATATGCATTTATTATTTTAAGTTTTGTTTTAAACATTCACGTAAGTACTATTTTCATATTATAAAAAGGGTTAAATATGTTTTTAGTCCCTATACTTTTGGGCGATTTTGGATTTAGCCCCTCTTTCAAACTATGGTACAATTTAGTCCTTCAACTTTAGAAAACTCTTGTTTTAGTCATTTTTACTAAATTTTGTTAACTTTATTTGCTGTTTCAAACACGTTTCTCAGTTAACATTGAAGCAAAAATGTGTCAAACAGTATAAACAATCCAAATGCTATAATGAAACGTGCTTGAAACAACAAATAAAGTTAAAAAAATTTGGTAAAAATGACTAAAACCAGAGTTTTTTAAAGTTGGAGGACTAAATTGTACCATAGTTTGAAAGAGGGACTAAACCCAAAATCGCCCCAAAGTATAGGGACTAAAAACATATTTAACCCTTATAAAAATTACAAAAATGAAAAAAGTAAAAAATAAAAACATATAAAGTATTAAAATTGAAATAATACAAAATTTAAATAATGGCATGAGTGCTCGTGCAATCGTCCGCATCAGCCTAGCACTTAATATACTAAGGTTTTCAAAGAATATTTTAAAGGTTAAAGCACATGTGTGATCGCACGTGTCGTCCTTGTGCCAAAACCTTTTCTTCTCTTTTTTTCTAAAAAATAATAAAAAATATTTTAAAGGTTAGAGCACATGTGTGATCGCACGCATCGTCCTTGTACCAAAACCTTTTCTTCTCTTTTTTCTAAAAATAATAAAAAATATTTTAAAGGTTAAAAGCACATGTATGATCGCACGCATCGTCCTTGTGCCAAAACTTTTTCTTCTCTTTTTTCTAAAAATAATAAAATATATTTTAAAGGTCAAAAGCACATGTGTGATCGCCTTGTGCCAAAACCTTTTCTTCTCTTTTTCTAAAAAATAATAAAAAATATTTTAAGGGTTTAAGCACATGTGTGATCGCTTGCATCGTGCTAGAAAACATTTTCTCTTTCGCACATAAAAATACCAAATCACAAAACATACTTTTTTTAAACAAACAAACAATCTTTCACCTACAACTATGTAACCCTGATTTCTCATCTTGAGAATACGTAGGAGCAAGGTCAATCCTTGTCGGGCACAAAAATACAAAAAATATATTTTGTTTCTTTATAATATCTTTTTGGTAATGATTAAACATTTTGAAAACCGCATCATATTCGCGTATTTAGTTAAAGGTATTGCCTTAGGGCAGGCGTTGTAGGGTGCTAATACCTTCCCTACACGTAACCGACTCCCAAACCTAGAATCTGGTTTTTTTGTAGACCAAGTCTTATCATTATATGGTTTTTTTTTTTTGCAGTTTTCCAGAATAAACTATGGTGGCGACTACAAAAACTTTTTCAAAATCGTTTCTTTTTTGGATCGTCGTCCCGTCGCGATTCTGGTTGCGACACAAGGGAAGCGTTTTTGTTGATGGACAAAGAGAGTCTATTTATAAACTCAAGCAAAAACTCTTCCATTCTACGAAATTGGTCATTTAACGCTTTTAATCGATTAATATTACCGTTAATCGATTAAATGAGTACAATAGCTAGTTTTCAAAATTGAAACCTCCAACGGCTGGTATTAATCGATTATTCCTGATTTTAATCGATTAACTAATCGGTTAAATTTAGTATTAATCGATTATGTCTATACTAGTTGAGTTTCGAGCTTTTACTCGTTTTAATCGATTAATACTAGTTTTAATTGATTAAAACAGTGCGATTTTGACTCTTAACACTAATTACAATGCATGAAAGTACATGGAATCAAAACCAATGAAAATCTAACTTACCATTGTATGGTTTTTTCTGTAGTTTTCCAGAATAAACTATGGTGGCGACTCCAAAAATTTTTTCAAAATCGTTTCTTTTTTGGATTGTCGTCCCGTCGCAATTCTGGTTGCGACACAAGGGAAGAGTTTTTGTTGATGGATAAAGAGAGTCTATTTATAGACTTAAGCAAAAACTCTTCCATTCTACGAAATTGGTCATTTAACGCTTTTAATCGATTAATATTACTGTTAATCGATTAAATGAGTACAATAGCTAGTTTTCAAAATTGAAACCTCCAACGGCTAGTATTAATCGATTATTCCTAATTTTAATCGATTAACTAATTGATTAAATTAAGTATTAATCGATTATTTCTATACTAGTTGAGTTTTCAGCTTTTACTTGTTTTAATCGATTAATACTAGTTTTAATTGATTAAAACAATGTGATTTTGACTATTAACAGTAATTACAATGCATGAAAGTACATGGAATCAAAACCAATGAAAATCTAAGTCCTAAACAATAAAACTACAATTATTACAAAAGCTTTTAATAACAAAAATAAGTCTTCAAAGGATCTTCATAAATCTTGACTTGATTTGGACATCATCAAAACTTTATCTTTATCATTTTGCTAACATTCTCCCCTTTTTTGATGATGATCAAAAACTCCTTTGAATTAAAGCTTTTGGTAATAAGCTGGATAAAAACACAACTCATGAAAGACAAGGGCATTAGTGAATAACAATAAGCTTTAAGATATTTTCTTCCCCTTTTTTATCATAATTAAAAAGTTGTGTTTCATGTTCTCCCCCTAAGATAATACTCCCCCTTAATAAAAGCATGTATGCATAAAATATATTTCAAATATAAGGATTCATTCAAACATACATAATAGGAGATTTAAAGCATATAGTTTTTAGGATAAAGAACCTTTTTTTTAAAAAAAAAATTATACATTGAACCATACAAGATAGAATTTTAATGCACGAAAAATATATGGCTAAATTTTCAAAAATGCATCAAATGAAAAAAAAAAACAATGCTAAGAAATTTCTAAAAATCCTAGATCTCTTCTAATGTTACCCCTTTAGAAATGTCTTCATAATGATAATTTGTTGAGATATTCGTCTTGAGGATTGTCATAACTCTTTTCTTCTTTTGTTGTCTTGTGCAAGTCTTCATCATTACCTGCATCTAATTCAACTGACTCAAGAGGTTTTTCCTCAAGGTCCACAAGTTTATAAAAGACAACATGCTAGGAATAAAAAATTTTCTAAAATTTTTGTTTTTTTTAAAAAAACTTTTAAATAAAAAACAGTTTAAATTGTAAATTTAAAATTTTAAAAAAATGCTTGGAATGAAATAATTTTTTACCCAAACATATCTACCACTTGGAACACCAAAATGCTTAATTTTACATTTATTTGAGGTATGACCCTTTTTCATACAATAGAAGCATGATATAAAGTTTGTGTTCCTATAAGCTGTTCCTTTTTCTACCGATGTTCTATTATTATGCTTATTTTTAATTTTAGGAACATACTTATTTTTACCAACCTTATTTTCATTATTTTTACTGTATTCTCGTAAGGTTGTGTTGTTCAGTAGTTTCTTAGAATTTTCACAAGAAGCAGATTCATCACTACTAATATATTTACCTTTTTCAAAAAATAAAATTTTATTTTTCAAATTTTTATTCTCTTCAAGAATATTTTCAAAATTTGATTTTAAATTTTTATTTTCTTCAGAAATATTTTCAAAATCTGATTTTAAATTTTTATTTTCTTCACAAATATTTTCTAAATTTAATTTTAAATTTTTGAAATCCTTTTTTCAATTTCTTATGAGCTTTATGTAATTTTTCAGATTCTACAATTAAGGCAGCATAAGTTTCATGCAATTCACTTTCATTATATTGACTATAATTATCAGAATTGCTAGATGTACTTACTTGGCTTTCAGCGTCATTGTCTGCCACTGAACAAATGTTTGCCTCTTCACCAGATTCGCTTAAATCAAAAATTGTTTCGTTGTCATCGTCCCATGCGATGTAGACTTTCTTTTTCTTGAAGGATTTCTTTTCCTTTATTTCTTCATTCTTCTTTTGATTTGGGCAGTCCGCTTTTAAGTGCCCCTTTCTCTGCAACCATAACATCTATATTTTGAGGAGGATTCTTAATTTTCTTTCTTTTCAACTTTGAATCTTCCTTTGTCTTTTGATTTCATGAACCTGTTGAGCCTTTTTATCATGAGTCTCAGATTTTCTTCATCTCTTGAGTCTTCATCTTCTATTATGTTCTTACTCCTTTGTACCTCAGATTTTAAGGCTAGACTCTTTTTCTTTCTTTTTTCCATTTCTTCTTCTTCATCTAGTCTTCCAAGGTCAAGTTCATGCTCTCTCAACTTTCCAAATAATGCCGCCATAGTCATTGTGTTGAGATTTTGTGACTCAGAAATTGCAGTCACTTTTGGTTGCCACGACCTGTCTAAAGATTTCAAAATTTTTATATTGAGTTCATCATTGTCAAATGACTTACCTAGTCCAATGAGATGATTAACGATGTTGATGAAGCGTTTCTGAACGTCTGATATTGTTTCTCCTTGCTTCATCCTGAACATTTCATATTCTTGAATAAATGTATTCTTTCTTGCTCTCTTCACATCATATGTACCTTCGTGGGTTACTCTCACCACTTTACACATCTCTTGAGTGGTCTTACAAACTGAGATCCTGTAAAACTCATCAACGGTTAAGGTAGATGAAATAGTATTACGAGCTTTTACATCGTTTTGAAACCTTTTCTTTTCATTGGCAGTCCACTGAGCATGGGGCCTTGGTTCCCACAAATTGTTAGTAGGAACAGACGAACCAGATGCAATAACATCCCAAATTTCACAATCAATAGACTCAATAAAAATTTGCATTATAACCTTCCAGAATGCATAGTTTTCACCTGTGAATAAAGGTGGTCTATTGATAGAAGCACCCTCTGCAAAAGTTTGATATGATCCTGCCATTTGAATAACTATCAAATCGAACCTCGATACCAATTGTCAGAACTGCTGCAGCGGAATGGTTAGCGTGGAATAATAAACCAAGAGGGTTTTTAAAATAAATGTGTGCCTTTTAATTTCTTCTCAATTTATCTTACTATGCAAATAATAAATAATAAATAAAAGAGTAAGGTTGAGAGAAATTTGCACAGAGGAATTTTATACTGGTTCGGATCTTACCAATCCTACGTCCAATCGCTTATCTAAAACCAAGATAAACAGTTCACTAAGCACAAAACTATTACAAATTACAATCACAAAGAAACAATTTATAAAAGTTTAGAAACCACCTCTCTTGATACCACAAGAGATAAACCTGCACCTCCTTTGAATCTTCACGAAGGATGATACACCTCCTCAAAATACTTCACGAAGGATGATCCTCTTCCACACACCTCCTTAGACGCACCAAAGATGAACCGGCTATTTCCTCTGTCATCGTAGCAGCACTTCACAGGCTCCACAGACAAGAGATTCACAAGCCGAACAAGAACACACATTTCTCTAGAGTTTCGGAGTTCTTAAGCACAAGGGAAGAGTTCTTGTTGATGGATAAAGAGAGTCTATTTATAGACTCAAGCAAAAGCTCTTCCATTCTACGAAACTGATCATTTAACGCTTTTAATCGATTAATATTATTGTTAATCGATTAAATGACTACAACAGCTAGTTTTCAAAATTGAAACCTCCAACGGCTAGTATTAATCGATTATTCCTGATTTTAATCGATTAACTAATCGATTAAATTAAGTATTACTTGATTATTTCTATACTAGTTGAGTTTTCATCTTTTACTCGTTTTAATCGATTAATACTAGTTTTAATCGATTCAAACAGTGCAATTTTGACACTTAACACTAATTACAATGCACGAAAGTACATGGAAACAAAACCAATGAAAATCTAAGTCCTAAACAATAAAACTACAGTTATTACAAAAGCTTTTAATAACAAAAATAAGTCTTCAAAGGATCTTCATAAATCTTGATAAATCTTGACTTGATTTGGGCATCATCAAAACTTTATCTTTATCATTTTGCTCACAATCAGTATGTTCAAAATGAAGACGCAGTATGGTAACTTCCCTAATTCGGATTTAGTAACTTTTTGTTAGCAAAATAATGATGATGAAGTTTTGATGATGTCCAAATCAAGTCAAGATTTATCAAGATTCATGAAGATCCTTTGAAGACTTATTTTTGTTATGAAAAACTTTTGTAATAATTGTAGTTTAATTGTTTAAGACTTAGATTTTCATTGGTTTTGATTCCATATACTTTCATACATTGTAATTAGTGTTAAGAGTCAAAATCGTACTGTTTTAATCGATTAAAACTAGTATTAATCGATTAAAACAAGTAAAGGCTGAAAACTCAACTTTTGCTGTTTTAATAGATTAAAATTCATTTTAATCTATTAGCTAATCGATTAAAAGTGACCGTTGGAGGTTTCAGATTTGAAAAACTAGTCGTTGTACTCATTTTAATCGATTAACACTAATATTAATCGATTAAAAGCGTTAAATGGCCAGCTTTGAAGAATGGAAGAGTATTTGCTTGAGTCTATATATAGGCTCCCTTTATCCTTCAACAACAACTCTTCCCTTGTGCTTAAGAATTCTGAAACTCTTGAGAAGTGTGTGTTCTTATTCAGCTTATAAAACTCTTGTCTGTGGAGCTGGTGAAGTGCTGCTACGGTGACAGAGGAAATAGTCGGTTCATCCTTGGTGCGTCTAAGCAGGTGTTTGGAAGAGGATCAGCCTTCGTGAAGTATTCGGAGGAGGTGTTTCATCCTTTGTGAAGACTCAAAGGAGGTGTAGGTTCATCTCTTGTGGTATCAAGAGAGGTGGTTTCTAAACTCTTACAAATTGTTTCTTTGTGATTGTAATTTGTAATTGTTTTGTGCTTAGTGAACTATTTATCTCGGTTTGAGATAAGCGACTGGACGTAGGATTGGTAAGATCTGAACCAATATAAAAATCATCTGTGCAAATTTCTCTCAACCTTACTCTTTTATTTATATTTATTATTTGCGTAGTAAGATAAATTGAGTAGAAATTAAAAGGCACGTGTTTGAATTAAAAACCCTCTTGGTTTGTTATTCCACGCTAACCATTCCGCTGCAGCCATTCTAACAATTAAAATATCTTAAACCTTATTGTTATTCACTAATGCCCTTGTCTTTCATGAGTTGTGTTTTTATCCAAATTATTACCAAAAGCTTTAAAGAAAAGGAGTTTTTGATCATCATCAAAAAGGGGGAGAATGTTAGCAATATAATGACGATGAAGTTTTGATGATGTCTAAATCAAGTCAAGATTTATCAAGATTCATGAAGATCCTTTGAAGACTTATTTTTGTTATGAAAAACTTTTGTAATAATTGTAGTTTAATTGTTTAGGACTTAGATTTTCATTGTTTTTGATTCCATATACTTTCATACATTGTAATTAGTGTTAAGAGTCAAAATCGTACTGTTTTAATCGATTAAAACTAGTATTAATCGATTAAAACAAGTAAAGGTTGAAAACTCAACTTTTGTTGTTTTAATAGATTAAAATTCATTTTAATCTATTAGCTAATCGATTAAAATTCATTTTAATCGATTAAAAGTGACCGTTGGAGGTTTCAAATTTGAAAAACTAGCCGTTGTACTTATTTTAATCGATTAACACTAATATTAATCAATTAAAAGCGTTAAATGACCAACTTTGAAGAATGGAAGATTATTTGCTTGAGTCTATATATAGGCTCCCTTTATCCTTCAACAATAACTCTTCCCTTGTGCTAAAACACTCAGAACTCTTTGAGAAATGTGTGCTCTTGCTCGGCTTGTGAAACTCTTGTCTGTGGAGCTGGTGAAGTGTTGCTACTGGGACAGAGGAAATAGGCGGTTCATCCTTGGTTCGTCTGAAGAGGTGTTTGGAAGAGGATCATCCTTCGTGAAGTATTTAGAGGAGGTGTTTCATCCTTCGTGAAGTATTCGGAGGAGGTGTCTCATCCTTTGTGAAGATTCAAAGGAGGTGCAGGTTCATCTCTTGTGGTATCAAGAGAGGTGGTTTCTAAACTCTTACAAATTGATTCTTTGTGAATGTAGTTTGTAATTGTTTTGTGCTTAGTGAACTGTTTATCTTGATTTGAGATAAGCGACTGGACATAGGAATGGTAAGATCCGAACCAGTATAAAAATCATCTGTGCAAATTTCTCTCAACCTTACTCTTTTATTTATATTTATTATTTGCGTAGTAAGATAAATTGAGTAGAAATTAAAAGACACACATTAATTTTTTACTTGCGGCCTTCAGAGCAATAGACTTCTTTTCTTCAATCTCCTCTTCATCCTTTAGTCTAGCAAGTTCTAACTCATGTTCACGTAGCTTGCCAAACAAGGTAGCCATATTCATAGTTGTAAGATCTTTGGACTAAGAGATTGCAGTGACTTTTTGTTGCCAATTCCTGTTCAGACTTTTCAAAATCTTGATGTTGATCTCTTCCTTATCAAAGGCTTTGCCAAGAGCCATCAGGTGGTTTACAATATGATTGAACCGTTTCTGGACATCATAAATGTTTTCACCAGCTTTCATTCTGAACAACTCATATTCTTGTATCAAAGAATTCTTCCAGGTTCTCTTGACTTCATTCGTGCCTTCGTGTGTTACCTCTAGAACATCCCACATTTCCTTTGCAGTCTTGCATTGGGATATCCTAAAAAATTCATCAATTGTTAGTGCAGAGGCAATAATATTTCTAGCTTTAACATCATATTGAGCTTTTCTTTTTTCATCAGCAGTCCACTCAGTAAAAGGTTTTAAAACAGTTTCACTACCAATAGTTTTTGTAGGCACATATGGACCATTTAAAGTGGCATCCAAAATTCCCTTATCTTGCGATTCAAGAAAGATCTGCATGCGAATTTTCCAAAAAGGATAGTTTTCACCAGCAAACAGAGGTGGTCTGTTTGTTTAAGCACCTTCCCCAAAAGTTTGAAAATTTGAAGCCATCCCCAGGTTTTACAGTCGAATAGAATAAAAACAGAGTCGACTAAATTTTCAAATATTTTATGAAAATCAGCTCTAATACCAATTGTTAGGAAACAGGTTAGCTTCGTTTTACACCAAGAGGGGGTGAATTGGTGTTAGTTCAAAAACAATGTTTTCGCAATCTTGGTATGAAAATTCAAAGCTTTTGATCTTTCCTTGAAATGCAAGTAATGAAAAATTTCAGTGCAGCGGAAAAACGTAGTTGACTGCTAAACAGATATAGTCGACTGAAATAAAGAGTGCAGGGAAGAGAAAATCAAACACTGGTTTTTATACTGGTTCGGCCAACAATGCCTACATCCAGTGTCCTTCCAATCTTGGAAGCAAATGCACTATAATGGTTGTGGTTTTTACAAAAAGGAATTTATAGAAGCACCACGCAAAAATATAAATCTCTTCTCTAACCCAAAACCAAATATAGTTGCACACACAAAACCAGAATTGCAACAAGAATCCCCTCTTCTGCAATCTGAACCCACGCTGAACAATCCTCAACGTGTCACCAGCACTCTTCACAGGTTGCCAAGCCTATCACAGTACGCTTCACAGGTTGCCAAGCCTATCATAGCACACTTCACAGGTTGCCAAGCCTTCAGTCAAATACAACAGTCTTCACAGGATGCCAAGCCTATCTAGATCAAACCAGAAGCACCTTCTTTGTGCAGATGTTGATCAAACAGTATGCGTAATTGACTCCTCAATCTGAATCTCTCTCAAGAAAGATCACCACCGTCTTCTTGGAGAATTCTTGGAGCTTCCTAAACTGAGAATTTCTCTGAAACAGGACAATGAAAATGTTAGATCACAAAAGTCTTAGAACAAATCGTTTTCTATTCTATTTATATTTTTCCTGTCATTCTCAGTCGAATAGCCTACTAATACAGTCAACTGTATTAAAAGAGTTATAACATACAGTCAACAAACACGCTCCTCAGTCAACCAAATTAATGCACAATCATGACAGTTGACCCAGTTAATAAATCCTAACTAACTTTTGAAAATATAGCCATTGGAGCAAGTAGGCATAACAAAATTCCAAAATTAACAGTAATACATTCGAATAGGTGTTTCACACTGTCGACTGAGACATGAAAAATCACTTTGAAATTCTTTTCAACTCAAAATCTCATCAAGCACATGTTCACAAAATCTGTACAAAGATTTTAGCTTAGTCGAATCGACTACTAGTGTAGTCGACTGAACCAGACCTTTGTCACAACAAATATAAGTTCATAAAAGTGCTTGTGAGCTTTTCTTCATAAATGTGCAGAAGTAATCAAAATCATTTTAACACACATTTCAATACAAGCATGTTCCATACATGTAACACATAATCAATCATGGGAACACACATGCAAATCAACAAAACATGTTCAACAAAAGCATTGTTCAAATCAGAAAAGTATATCAGCTGAACATGTAACATTGGAACATATGTATTGTTATTAAGTAATTTGTTGTCATCATCAAAAACTAGTTTGATATAGAGTTTGTGTTGTCCACAATCTCAACAACATGAGGTCTTCTCACCCCCCGGGTGCCCTAAATGGGGCACCTGAGTATTGGGTTTCATGGATCATACCCGGTTTCTGCTCTGTTTCAACTTTATTGGGCCGGGCCCTATTTTGGCGCGTTTCTAACCCTATTTAAAGGACCTTAGGGCTCTAAGTTTTGTATCTTTGGCAGAGAAGAGCGCAATAACACACTCTTTTCCCAGTTCTTAGGCTTTCTCTCTTTCATTCTCTTCCATTGTTCATATAGTTTCCCCATGTCTATGGGAACTAATTTCTATTTGTTGTTGCGGGATGATGTAAACTCTCATGTATTTGAATTGATTCTTTATTGCATATGCTTTTTCATTAATTGTTAGAGTATTTCATCTGTTTCAACGCTTACTATGTTTAACTCATTCATTAACATGTTTTATGAATTGCATGAAGGCCGGTAGGTTCCTTACAATTTAGGTTCTTGTTGAATTACTCCCAAGAGTAATATTGCTCAGGGATGAGGGTATGAGTCTTGATCGTCTTAATCTCTTGATCTTCACATCTTTTTACCAGGAATGGTAGGAATTGTATGAACTGGTAATTTGGGACAAGCTTATTCGCCGAGAGATCGAGTTTAAGTGATTTAGTGAGTGACGTTAACATTAATGCAAAAAAAAAAGAATTCTTTTATACATGACAGGGAACTTGCTTAAATCTAACCCCAACAACAAATCCATCTCATATCAATCAACATCCGTTCATCTCTGTGCTCCTTTGCTATTGATCAATTGCATTCATATTTAATTTTATGTTTTTGCACTAAAAACCAATTATCTCTTTTTATTCAAGTCTTAATTAATCTTGTTATCACACGACTATTTAGCAACGAGAGTCCTCTGGGATACTATACTTGGTCTTACCATTTTATATTACTTGTGTGACTTGGTACACTTGCCGAAATAGTCCCAACACAAAATTACTCACAACACTGTTTTTTAAAATCTATGCAAAGTCACGAGTTTTAATCGACTTACTTCATAATGAAGTCGACTTAAAACTTGCAGTTTTTCCACATAATATAAGTTCAACCAAGTACATGTGGTTTTCTTTTCTAAAACTTATGTAATGCAATCACAGATGATATCTCATGTAGAAAAGTAGTGAATATGAATACATATACAGAATTAACACAAACATATTCTTTAAGAATTCAAACACAATAAAGATCTGAACATTTAACACATATCAATACATGTTTTATTAATAATGTGTTGTCAACATAAAAAACCAGAAACATTGTGAGATTAAGGCTTAGTTAAACCAGTGCTTCCCTTATCAACAATCTCAACAACGTTAAAAGCTAATTCTACACTAGTGGAAATATAAATTAGCAAAATGATTAAACAACTAAAAACTTTAAACGATTCGTAATTGCACCCTTGCGTTGAACTAAGAAAAATCTTATCGTTTAGATGTATTTGTTAAACATAGAAAAAGGGAGATTGTTAAAACAAAATCGTCTAGAAGACTAGTGTGTCTAAAGGTTCGCATATGTTTTGAAGTTTAACAAAACAACACTAAACAAAAAGTGAATTTGAAGAAGTCATTACTAAAATATTAGGATAGCAAAAACATAAATTATAAGCTCAAAATCTCTAAATATTTAGTAACATAAGAAAGCATTAGAAAAAATTATAGGTCTAAACAAGATGTTATATTAAACGATTCCCAAAGTTAAAGCGTCTGTAAGAGTTGTGCTAAAAGGTAATGCTATACTATTCCAAATAGTAATTAGTCAAACTCTCAAAAGAATGAAAATGTGTTGAGACAATGTTTTTGGTAAAAGCCCTTTAAAAGTCTCAATCAATATTCCAAACACTTGTAGAGGACAAACTTGCTATATGCTCTGGGTGTAGGAAGCAGAATATTAAATTGTCTATAATAATCTAGACGACATCATGAGCTAAACACCATACTTTGTCCAATGATGAAGTCCTTAATCAATGATTGGTATCTAAAGGGAAAAAAAGCTTAAATGATAAAATACTACCTGAAAGGTAGAAAATGCAAAAAAAAAAAAAAACACTTTGTTGTTCTGAACAAGCATTAAATGTCATTAAATGCTCAACGTTCAAAAACAACAAAAAGAAAAGACATATTTGTTGCATGCATATCTACTCCATTTTCTGCAGATCACCTACTACCCGCATCCACCTACACTATTCGAAATATATCAAAAGTGGACATTAAAGACAAAGAACACATTCACAGAATGTTCTCTCTATGATAGTATTGGTCTAACGACTTGTAAGCAATCAGATTGATTGCAAATTGTAAAAAGCATTCAAACACTTGTTGTTTAACTCAACAGAGTTAAGGATTACTAGGCAGCGTATCAGGAGATACTAGGATTGTCTAGTGGAAACCAAGAGTGGGGGAAAGTCAACTAGTCAAGGTAATAAGAGTTTTTCTTTGACAAGGGATACCAAGAGTGTTGAAGAATAGTACACAACCAAAAGTTGGTGAAACTCAACTATGCAGCGTATCAAGGGATACCAGGATTGTCTAGAGATACCAGGAGTGGTGAGAATAATCAGTTGTAATCTTGTTAAAGATTATAGTGGAACCCTCGAAGATTAGAGAAGACTGAACGTAGCTCAATTGGAGTGAACCAGTATAAACATATTTATGCACTTATTGTTTCATTTTCATTTCAAATATAAGAGCTTTCTGTGCAAAGAAGATTCTAAATAGCACTTGAAAAGAGTTTATCGTTTAAACTAATCGCAAGATCGAGTGTTTGATTACTTACACAAAAATTCTTTATACTTCACAACAGTGTTATATGACAGAAGTTGTGAAAAAGTTTTTCATTCACAACCCTTTCTAGTGTTTTCATATACTTCGTCATATAATTCAATTTATAATATAAAACATTATATATATATATATATATACTAAAAACACAATATTTTTCAATAGCATTTTAAGTTTAAACAACAATGTTTTTTTAAGTCAAACAATAAGCATTTAATGTTAGATTTTTAGTTATATCTCTTCCAAGCTAGAAACGAAACTCACTTAAGAAAAAAAAAACGCACAATCAGTTAAAATAGTTAGAGCCATCAAAATGAGTCACAACCCGCGAGCCAACCCGGCCCACCACGAGTTCGGGTCGGGTTGGATTTGAAAAAAATGAATTTTTTTTATGCGGGTTAGATTTCAACCCGACTCATTTAAACCCGGCTCATGCAGGTCGAACCCGTGGTGGGCCGGGTTGGCCCGCCAATCCACCTACCTAATTTTATTTTTTTAATTTATTATTTTATTTATGAAACTTATAGCATATAATAAACTTATTTGTATGTTTTTTGTGTTTGTTTTTGGATGATATTTGGATTATATTGTACTTTTTATTATTATTTTGAATTGTCTTCATTTTAACGTCATTTTTTTGAAGTGAAATTTATTTAAATTTAAATATAGAAATTTTGTAATTTTTTTATTAAAAAAATGTAATTAAATGGGTAGTGCGCCTACCCGTTTACCCACCAACCCGTGGTGGGTCGAGCCGGGTTCAGATTTTTCTGGTTCGCTAATAAATGAGCCGGGTTGGGTTGCCTCACTAAGTGACCAATCCGTGGTGAGCCTGGCTGGGTCGAGCCGGGTTACCCGTTTTGACAGCCTAGAAATAGTATAACAAAACCATAAAATAATCATGATTTTAATAGACTTAAACAATCAGATATAAATTGAATTACAGTTTACCACATCAACCACCAATTTTCGGGAATTTATCATAATAACTCACTTAACACGTTCTTAGACTTCATTACAACAAAACACCCAATTTAACTACTTATTAAGACAGAATGAACATATAATATAATGCAAATATCACTCAACAATCATTTTAATTATAACATCCAAACATAATTACTTCATGCATAAAAAACATAAACTCATACATATATCATAACATAAAATTAAAATTAAAGACAATATTAACTTTTCTTATGTGGTTGGAAAGCTACAACAGTTCTACAAAATAGACTGCGTTTGCCACAACTTGTTTTAATAATGTCTTTTCAAGTTTTGTCATTTTTTTTTATCTCGTTGTTCTCCTAACGAAAGAGATCATTTTTATCCGTCAAGACATTCATAAAATTATTCAAAATTTCCTTTCTAAAATATAAACTTAGACGAAAATCATCTTAAAGTAGGAATAAAGTTGTATTGTAAATTATTGGGATAAATGATTTTCTCCTAAAAATTAACTTTAAATAAATTTTACTGTAAAATGTAAGTTTAAATAAAATTAACCTTCTTGAAAATAATTTTAATTTAATGAAGATAATAAATAATTATAAAGTTATAAATTTATATTTAAATTATTGTCAATTTTTTTTTTCTTGAAGATATTTTATTTTGTAAGACCATTTAATAAACAGAAAAGTAAACTTGAGAATTTTAATAAAAAATATTTTTTTAATTATAATCTAATTTTTCTTCTATTTTTTATCTAACCAATAACATAAAACCAAATCATTATTTAATTTCTAGAACATCACACGTTATATTTTTATGACAAAGCCACTTGTTTTTATTTAGTGATTTTATCTTAATCAAACAACATATATTTTTTACTTGTATAATCTATTTATATGCTCTAATTTTAATTTCTTGGTTAACTAAATTTTATATATAACTATAATAAACGTATATAAGCATGAAAACTGATTATATATGACTATAAAAAAATTAGAGAAAGATGTATTATATATGTATAATTGAAATTAAAAATGAAGAAAATGGATTTAGTGTTCATCAAAATCAATTATAAAAAAATGATAAAGAAAAATATATAAAAAATTATAACATTTATCAATTATTAAAAAGAAGATTAACAGATAATTTTTATTTAATTTTTTACCTAACAAATGGTGTATGTTAACTTTGTGAACACGAAAAATACATAAAGAAAGTCATCGAACATGGTATGATGGAAAGGATCGCGCTGCAGATATGGTCGTAAGGTATCGCGCTGAAGACATAGGGCTAACAGCCACGAGAGTTTTGTTAAAAGTATAGATTAGAAATCTTAATTTTGTTATTGATAATGAGGCATTTTCATGCCATTTAAAACCATTATGAATTATTAATAAAAAAATAAAGATGATTTGTTTAAAGCATTCCAATCTCCTTGGCCAAATTCTCTGCCCCACTTTGTGAATTTATTACTTTAGTGTGAATTTATACTTTTTAAAAACATCAAAGATGGTAATGTTACATCTGATAGTAATGAGTTAACTAATACAACCAGGTGTTATTGTTAATATTTGACTTTTTTTTTACAAATATAGAAAATAAAAAAATATATCGAATCATGCTATAAATATAAAAATAAAAAATGTTATTGAACTAATTTTAGTCCTTTTTTTTTAAATTTGAAAAAAACTTATATTTTTAATTCTAAAATTGAGTTTTACATTTTCCTTAAGTTGAAGTCAAAATATTATATTTGTCACATAAAATGGTTTTTCATCGTAGGAATTAAGATGCGAAAATAATATACAAGTTCCTGACACTAATCTTTGGGTACCCCAAAATAGTTCATTTTTTTTAATTTTACATGTAATTTTATAAAAACAAAATTTTTAATTTTGTTAAAAAGATAATGATAATAGTTTGTTAGTAATTCATATTAATCTAGAGGGATAAACAATCTAAAATTTAGTATAATATCATAATAAAATAATTTAGTGTGTAATTCATTGTAATAACAAAATTATTCAAATTTTATTCTATAAACAAATAATAAGATATTTTAATAAAAATAAACAATAATTTAAAAAACTAATAGAATAAATGTTTTTAAAGAAAAATCAATTAAAAGATAATTAAATCCTTAAAAATATTTATTATTTTTTTAAGTAATTAAAATCATTTAAGAGCATGTATACTAAAATAAGAAAAATGGATGAATGAAAACTAGATAGATTGCATTATCCCAATATCTGATAAAAAAATTATTATTTTTATACTCAATTATTATCAATTATTAGTAATCTTAAAACACTACAAAAAAAATATATTTTAAGAGGGGTTATTTTCCGGTGGTTTCGGAAACCCCAAATATTTCTGGCGGTTTATAAGCAAAAACCGTCCCTAACATTTATTTATTTTTTTAAAATAATTTTTCTAACGAATTATTGTAAACCCCGTATCCTATTCGTTGCCCTTCCTTTACTTTGAAACTCTACTTTTTCTTTTTATCTTCTCCCAAACCCTCCCAATCCTGTACTCCTCCTTCACCCTCCGCAAAACCCCTAGATTCCACCGATCCCAACTTTCCAGGCTCTGCAACACATTCGCATCCGACGTTGTTCACATGGGTCCAGATCCTCCTCATCCTTGTCCACGCGACTAACGCTGCCCACCAGTACCGCTCGCGCCTTCAACGAAACGATGCACCGCTCGTCGTCACCGTAGAAGCGCAAGCACAACACAGCGCAACGCTCAGAGAGCTCAGACGCAGCGCCGTCGAAGAAGAGGTTTTTCTGGCGGTGGGTGACGACGTGGAAGGGGGAGAGCAAGTTGGTGACACGGCGGTGGGCGTTGGCGTCTGCGAGGCGCAGCTTCCCTTCGACCTCCATTGGGAAAGAAAGGTGGGAGATTGAGGCTAGGGTTTTACGAGGAGAGGCCGATACGATGCGCTAGGGTTTTATGGCTCGACGTTTAAACCAATATAAAATGTCCTACAAGTTGGGGTTGGACGTTATGGTCGTTGGTGTATGAAACCTTAGTAATCACATAACATTTTTAAGGAAACAGATGACGTCCAATACAAAATAAATAAATAGTAAATATTGATTTAATTAATATGACATCAACCTTAATAAAAGGACGTTGTATATTACAGCCAATAGTTATTTTTTTTATTTTACTTTTAAATCAACCCATAAAACGTCAGTTTTATACTGGTTTCGACGTTTTATTATTTACTTCCTTTTTTATTATTTTTTCTTTTTCTTTTAAACCAATCACAAAACGTTGAATTCTTCTTTGCATTCGACGTTTTATTTGCCAGAAATTATGTTTTTAATTTTTTCTTTTAAACCAATTGATAAAACATCTTTGTACTCGTCGCTCAATTTCTCACATTAAGAGGTGGTTGAATTGGTGAAGTATAAAAATAATATAAATGTTAATTTTGAATGGTTTCACTACAAAAATATCTAATTTTACTAGGGTTTTTTTTTACGTTACCGGGGGTTAAAACCTCCGCTAAATACATTTCCCACAGTTACAGGAACAACTGGGAAAACCAGCGTCCCAATTACCGACAGTTTTGAACTACTAGTGGGGTATCTCAAAAACCGCCGGTACTTACAGGGATTTTCATGAAACCGCCGATACTTGAAGGGGTTTTCAGAAACCGCCGGTATTTGCTGGGGTTGTGTTAAAACCGCCGGAAATGTGTGCATATTATTTTTTTTTTCTTTTTGATTTTGATATAATAACCCAAGATAGATCAGTGTAATGCAGGACCAAGAAGTTAACACAAGGTAAAATAATGAGAACGATTATGCTTTATGGTTGAAAGCTAACAAAGTTTACATGGTAAAATTCACTTAAATTGATGAAACTAGTGCACAAGTTCTAATAGGAGCTGATAAAAGATGAAAGGTATTATTGAAATGTAAGCACCAAAGCAGATGAGGCAGACCAACTAAATAGCGCCCATACCCTTTCCTTTTTTTTCCTTTTACCAATATGAGTAAAGGAAAAGTACAGTAGGGAAATGATCAGCCAAAGTAGGCGATTCATTTTGCACTGTCACAAAGTATTCACCAAAACCACCAGTTGGCAGTGAAATTAAGTTTCCTCCGGAGTAAAAAATATATATAGCACGGAAAAGACATTTCAAACCTTAGTGCCTTTCCAGCTCCCTGAATCATCGTGGCAACTACTGCATTGTTAACCTTCGGAACAAGTGTTGTCAAATCGAGATTTGTATAGCACAGAGGATCTCTAGCACATTTGCTGAACATTGAACAAGTAGCTGATGCATAGCACAGACTCTGGGTATCAAGCATTGAGAACACCTATGTATAGGACTCAAAATCAGTACTCAGAGAACTTACCAATTACTTCATGGACACATTTAAAACTCTTAGAAATTGGTCTTAGGACTCAACACTATAAATCAGCTCCTAAAATGAGGATTTTCCAAAATTTATAAGCTCTCGTTATGTCAATCTCTTAGTATGATACTTACCCAATTATGCTGCAATTCGCAGCCCCCAAACAGACCACTACTATGATGAGTTAGGGTTAACCGAAATTAAAGTGGCTTTCTAACGAAACAATGATTAGTTCCAATAACAATTGAAATTTTGGCCGTTCTTCAAAAATACTATAAAACAGGTCAAACATGTGCAGCCATTGTTTGGAAGTAGACAGGGCTAATTATTTTTCTCTTGTAAATCGTATTCCATTTTAATAGTTTTGCAACAACCATGCATGTAAATTTCTTCAGGCCAATTTCATTTTATTTTTCACTCACAAACAGTCTAAAAGATTTTTCTCTTTTATATCAGATAACTAACTGGCTTACCCTGTAACAGCAGTAATCTTCAAGCAAGTCCAGCATATATAAGGACTCTGTAACCTTGCTCTTTGAGTTTCACCATCATCTTGTCTAACAGTTGAAACTTCCCACAGGATTCAAGCAAATAGCTACAAAACAGAAAAGGAAGAAAATAATAGTAACAAAACTTTAATATTAACCAACAAGAAAAGTCAATGTTCATAACTTTAAACACAAGAAAATTAAATACTTTAGCTGTAAAAAAAGCGCCTTTTGCATTTTACAAAAAAAAAACACAAACAAATGGGCCATATTTTAAACATAGGATTTTTAGAATTATATCCCACAACTATTTTTTTTATGCAAGAACCACACAAACTAAACCACATAAAAAAATAGCAACAAAGTTGAGAAAGGTAACATTTCTGCTTTAAATCTGAAGAAACCAGGTCCAATAACTTCACTTTTGCAATCATAGAAGGAATCAACAACCTGAAGCACAAAAGTTAACTTAGTGAAATGAATGATATAAAGTTATTATGTGATTCCAATAGAAACTAGCAAAAAGCTTATACCGGGTCATTTTTCAAGAAATGAAGTACTTTCTCCATATGTCATCCATAGCTCTACCAATCAAAGCATGTCAGTTTCTCTGGGTAAGAAATATAGCTACCTGCATGGGTAAGAAATAACCCCTCTCTACAAGCTTTCAAAGCCGGACTGTATACAAAGTATATTTTTGATGCCCCTTAAAGTATTACAAGAGCTCTATTTATAGCAGTTCTGACCCATTCCTCTCTACAACAGAAACCCTATACACCCATGACCGTTTCGTCCTAAAGCCAAACTATCTTTTATTATCCTCTGTCCTAACAGTGTATATTACAATGCAGGCACACACACATATATACAGTATCGTACCTGGACATCCTGGAACATTGTGTTTGGTCAAAATCAACATTCCCAAAACAAGAAATCATGTCAAAGAATGAAGGAGAAGGTAATTATTAAAGAAAATAATTTCCACCATCTTAAAAGTCTATAATATTCCTATCTTTTACTGTAAGAACAACAAGTAGGAAAAACAATAGTTATATTTTTGGCAATTAATGATTTCATTGAATATACTTGCAAAACTTTTATATCAAATATATGAGAATGTAATATTTCTAATTTTAGTTTCATGAGAATCTTTCTTGATACATTTTGTTATTTAGACTTAGCTTCTTTTGTCTGTTGACCGGTCGGTCCGGTCGGTCTGGTTGTTTGTTTTGTGTGGTTTACCGGGTGCGCGTTTTGGGCTTGTTTTGTTTGCCGGTTTTAGCCTGTTGCGCGTTTACGTTGGTTATAAATAGTAACCAACCCCGCTCCTCAATAACAACTTTTCATTCAATAATATTCAGTATTCATTCTCTCGCTCCGCTCTCTCTCTCTCTCTCTTATTTTTCTCTGGTTCTAGGGTTTTCGCGAAACGCTCCAAGAACCCAACAATTGGCGCCCACCGTGGGGCTTGAACCCACGACCACAAGAACCCAACAATTGGCGCCCACCGTGGGGTAAGGATTCAAGAATTCCCAAGAAACAATGGCAACCAAGTTCGACGTGGAGAAATTCAACGGCGCTAATGACTTCGGGCTGTGGAAGATCAAGATGGAGGCAATCTTGATACAACAGGGATGTGATGAAGCGTTGAAGGGTGAGTCGAGGATGAGTGATGCCATGACTCAAGAAGAGAAGAAGAAGATGGGAGATAAGGCAAGGAGTGCAATCATCTTGTGCCTTGGTGATAAGGTACTGAGGGAGGTTGCGAAGGAGAAGACTGTCGCTGAAATCTGGGCAAAACTAGAGTCTCTGTACATGACGAGATCGTTGGCTCATAGGTTGTGCCTGAAGCAGCAACTCTTTTCGTTCAAGATGTCAGAATCAAGAACGATAGAGGAGCAGATTGCAGAATTCAGCAAGATAGTTGATGATCTGGAGAATATTGAAGTGAAGTTGGAGGATGAAGATAAAGCTGTCATCCTGTTGAATGCGCTTCCAAGAACCTTCGAGCATTTCAGGGATGCGTTACTCTACGGGAAAGATCAAGTGATCACGTTAGAGGAGGTTTTGACGTCAATTCGAACCAAGGAGTTCCAAAAACTTCAAGATTCGAAGACAACCGAGGAAGGAGCGTCCGGATTGATCTCGGTGAAAGGGAAAGGGAAGAAGCAGTCTGGAAAAGAGAAGAAGCTGAATCCGGACGGTACGAAGCAGGTGCGTTGCTTCAAGTGCCAGAAGATGGGTCATATCAAGAAGTTCTGCCCGGAGAAAGGAAAGGCCGGTCGGCCACAAGAAACCGCTGATGTGGCAGAGGCGTCTGAGGGATATGAGTTGGCTGGAGTGCTGGTGGCTTCGTCTGAAGATCCTCAAAGGAGCTGGGTCATGGATTCTGGCTGCTCCTATCACATGTGCCCGGTGAAGGAGTTTTTTGAGAATCTTGATCAGAAAGAGCATGGAAATGTACTGCTCGGAAATAACAAAGCTTGCCGAGTGCAAGGTGTGGGGTCGGTGAGGCTGAAGATGTTTGACAATCATGAGATGGTGTTGCAGGCTGTTAGGTATGTGCCCAAACTAAAGAGAAATTTGATTTCTATTAGTGCATTTGATCTTGGAGGTTACACCACTAAAGTTGAAGAAGGAGTAATGAGGGTCTGTTCTGGAGATTCTGTGGTTGCCAAAGGTAGAAGGAGGAACGACTTGTACATTCTGGAGGGATCAACTGTCATTGGTCATGTCTCAGTAGCAAGTGGGACCGAGAATACCGCCCGGTTATGGCACTTGAGGATGGGACACATCAGTGAGAAGGGTCTTGAAGAATTGGAAAAGCAAGGCTTGCTTCTGGGAGACAAACTGCAGAAGCTGGATTTCTGTGACCATTGTGTCTTAGGGAAATCACATAGGATACCGTTCGGAAAAGGGAAACACTCAACCGAACGCCCCTTTGAATATGTCCATGCTGACTTGTGGGGACCGGCAAGAACCTTAACTCATGGTGGAGGAGCGTATTTCTTAAGTATAATTGATGATTTCTCAAGGAGAGTGTGGATTTACGTTCTAAAAAATAAGTCTGAAACGTTTCAGAAGTTCAAAGAGTGGCACACACAGATTGAGAACTAATTGGGGTGTAGGCTGAAATGCCTAAGAACCGATAATGGGCTGGAGTTCGTTTCAGAGGAGTTTAATGGTTTTTGCAAAGAGAAAGGAATCAGGAGGCACAGAACGGTCGTTGGAACTCCGCAACAGAATGGCTTGGCCGAACGGATGAATAGAACCATTCTGGAGAGGGTCCGGTGCATGTTGCTGGGATCAGGGTTGTCAAAGGCTTTCTGGGGAGAGGCTGCCAATACGGCCGTCTATCTGATTAACAGGAGTCCGTCTTCAGCTCTCAATTTTAAAACGCCAATGGAAGTGTGGAGTGGACGACCGGCTGATTACTCACACTTGAGAGTGTTTGGTTCTTTGGCGTTTGCTCATGTCAGGGGTGATAAGCTGGATTCCCGGGCGGCGAAATGTATCTTTCTTGGATACGCCGAAGGAGTTAAGGGATACAGGTTATGGAGGTTAGATTCACCTTCAAAACTAATCATTAGTAGGGATGTCATTTTTGATGAAACAAGGATGGCGATGCACCCTGAAAACTCTGGAAGTGAGAAGAAGATTCTCGTGGAGGTGGAGCATACTACTAATGGAGCTGGCACGCCCGGTGGGACTGTGGAAAACCAAACGGGTGAAGGGCAAGTTGAAAACGGTCGGATGATAGAGGAGAACCGATCGGATGAATTTCGAACAGACCTTGGTGATGATACAGATGGTATGTCTGGCGAGGGAAGTCATGGAAAAGCTGCTGGTGTTGATTTGAGAAACTATCAGCTTGTTCGTGACAGAGAAAGAAGGATCTCCAAGCCAACCAAACGGTTTGGAGAGGCTGATCTAATCTGCTACGCCCTGAATACTGCTGAAGATCTTAACCGATCGGATGAACCGAGAAGTTATAAGGAGGCCCTTGACAGCAGCGACCGGCATCTTTGGCAGGGTGCTATGGAAGAAGAGTTGGAGGCTTTGAAAAAGAATAGCACCTGGAGATTGGTGGATCTGCCGAAGGGTAAGAAGGTCATAGGTTCGAAATGGATTTTCAAGAAAAAGGAAGCTACACCGGGCGGTGAGAAAGCGAGGTACAAAGCTAGGCTTGTTGCCAAAGGCTTTACTCAGATTGAAGGCGTAGACTATCATGAGATCTTTGCTCCAGTGGTTAAGCATTGTTCGGTCAGAGTTCTGATGGCAATAGTTGCGCATTGCAATTTGCATCTTGAACAGTTGGACGTTCGGACAGCTTTTCTGCACGGCGATTTGGAGGAAACCATCTATATGAAGCAACCGGACGGTTTCACTGTGGATGATAGGGTGTGTCTGTTGCAGAAGTCACTTTATGGCTTGAAGCAAAGCCCAAGGCAGTGGTACAGGAAATTTGATGACTTTCTGATAAAGCTGAACTTCAAGCGGTGCAATTATGATGACTGTGTTTACACTCTGAATCATGACGGTGAAATGTTATATCTCCTGCTTTATGTGGATGATATCCTAATTGCTAGCAGTGACAGGGGCATGATCGGTGAGACGAAAGCAAGGTTGGCGGATGCTTTCGAAATGAAAGAGCTAGGGGAAGCAAGGCGGATTTTGGGCATAGACATTAAAAGGGATAGACCGGGCGGTAACCTTTTTCTGTCTCTGGAGAGGTTTCTCTTGTTGTTGTCCAGGATTGGGTGTCTACCGGTCGGTCACTAATTGTTTGACCGGCCATGTCCGTGTTTTGTTTTTTTTTTTGTTTTTGAAGCAAGTCTAGGTGGAGAATTGTTATTTAGACTTAGCTTCTTTTGTCTGTTGACCGGTCGGTCCGGTCGGTCTGGTTGTTTGCTTTGTGTGGTTTACCGGGTGCGCGTTTTGGGCTTGTTTTGGGCTTGTTTTGTTTGCCGGTTTTGGCCTGTTGCGCGTTTACGTTGGTTATAAATAGTAACCAACCCCGCTCCTCAATAACAACTTTTCATTCAATAATATTCAGTATTCATTCTCTCGCTCCGCTCTCTCTCTCTCTTATTTTTCTCTGGTTCTAGGGTTTTCGCGAAACGCTCCAAGAACCCAACACATTTGAAAAAGAAATTAATGTTTAATAAATCCAAACCATGTTGCAGACCTTTTTATAATTTGCCTGTTAACTTTCGGTAGCTCCTGTTCAAGCCATGTATATTGTGGCATATATTTGTCTGAGGATAACGAAAATGATTATAACAAAAGGGCTACCACTTTAAAAGTAGTGACATCACAGATTAGGTGTGCATTTAATTTAATTAAAAGACACACAACTTTATATGCTTCATACAAACACAGATTATTGAGGTAAGTGTTGTTGGTCAAGAACTTAAGCACACCGACATCATGCTTTAGATGTACATTAAAATTCCACATTAAGAACTGAAATTATTTAGCGTGACTTGATCTTTCTGTTGTAAACTATAGCTAATTGCTAAGCGAAATTATTAGAAACATGACTGAGTTAATCTGAAATCATAGAATTAATGTATGATGCAAAAGACATAGGAGGGAATTACCATATGCAGAATATGAGGACAAGACAATGATGTGTGCTGAAGCTCTCTTGATAGAATACCAGAAGAGTGAAGTGCTCTGAGATGCTTTGTAAGGAACATGGTAACGATGGGTGAAAGGCTTGAAAGGTACGGTTTCACCCTGCAACAAAGTTTTCATCTATTTTAAAAACTCTATTCTTACCAACATTTGGACTGGGTAAATGCATTACACCAAATTTAAAATTTTTCTTTGAGAAGAACAGAAAGAAATTTTTCAGATAGTTGAAACCAGATAAAGTGAATTGGTTTGAGAAGCTTACAATTTCTGGAGCAAAATCAATTTAATGGTTCCCTGCAGTCCAAATCCATGGTTGATATGCAACACTTCTTTCTGCAGTCCAATTTCTGGAGCAAAATCATTTTCAGCTTATAACACGAGATATGAAACTTACATATTCTTTTTAGATCACAGTGTTTACTTGGAGACTCTTCTTATTTTATAGTTTTTAATAAATTTTAACCAATGATAATGTGTCTCAAAAGGATAGAGATTATTTGTTGCTAGCAATTCTCAAAAAGAAATTCATGTTTGAGACTATGCAAAGGTTACCTCATATACTATTTGGGAGATCCCTGCATCAATTTTATGCAGAAATGATTTTGTTGTTAGCAACTTAGCACAATGGAGAGCAGAGCTCAGGGTGGCGTTGTAGGGATTTTCTTCGAAGTTCTTAAGAACTATGCAGGTATCTTGAGAAAACCTGCAGAATAGGATTAGTCATTTAGCTTTTAAACTCAACCTTCATCCCCACTAAACTTTTTTATAGGAGGAAAAATATTGATATAACTAGAAAATAAACACAACAAAGAAAGAATTTGATTATACTTTTCCAGTAAGAAATATAATCCGAAGACTAGCCAGCATATCACTGTCATCAGCCAGCACAGTATAACAAATCTGAGAGAAAATCAGAGGAGAAAATAAAGAACCAGCACTGCCACCACTACCACCGCTGCTGGCACCACTTCTCTCCTCCGTCAGCTGGATCGCGGCGGTGAAGATCCCGTTTCAAGGCGCATCGTATCGGCCTCTCCTCGTAAAACCCTAGCCTCAATCTCCCACCTTTCTTCTCCAATGGAGGTCGAAGTGAAGTTACGCCTCGCAGACGCCAACTCTCACCTTTCTTCACTGTTGGCTGTAATATACAACGTCCTTCTTTTATACGTCATATTAATTAAATCAATATTTACTATTTATTTATTTTGTATTGGACGTCATCTGTTTCCTTAAGAACATTATGTGATTACTAAGGTTTCATACACCAACGACCATCACGTCCAACCCCAACTTGTAGGACATTTTATATTGGTTTAAACATCGAGCCATAAAATTGGCGACGTTATGTTTGGTTTAAAAGAGAAAAGAAATAAAGAATAAAAAAGGGATTCACTCTTTGGCTTCTTGATGGTATATAAAACGTCGAACATTTGTCATGGTTGACGTCAAATGTGGGTAGGAGTAATATTACTGGAAACAAAGCACTATTTCAGTATTTTTTTTATTTGAATTGAACATCATATGTTTCTTAAGTTGACGTTATGTGATGCTAAGGTCATTGTTTTACATCAATCTGGACCTTGTTTGACGTTAATACATTTTAGATGGCAAACTGTTTTAGCAAATGATGTGGAACGATTGAATTTATTTACAAAACTGTCACCCGTAATTTTTAACGTTGGATATTGATGGTTGGACATTGAACACGTGATGTTATACATTGTTTTTGTACTAGTAATTCTTCTTTTCAAATTTCTCTGGCATTATTTTGGATTCAGGCTTAAAGCCCTAAATCTCAATGTTCTTCGAATATTCTATATTTCTAGACTTCCTTTATCAGTGAGCATCTTCTGAGTGAAGGGCCAAAAAATTATGGGCACATGACGGACGGTTGGTAGCTCAAAAAGAGGTTGGCAATAATTAAATTACAAAAAAATCATCGACTTCAGGCTAAACCATTTAGGAATGGATGGGTACTATTGTTCAAGGGAACAACATTATTACATCGAATATGCTCGGCTTGTACTGAAATTGACTAAATAGGTGTTCTTGTTCAATTGGAAGTTGCTTAGTATAAGATTTTATATACTAAGACTATATTCTCATTATTATTCCAGATGCAAAATTAATGCTTAAGCTTGAACTTATTTCAAAAATGGAAGGTTCACTACTAACAAGTTCAAGCCGCGTATGAGTGAAGATTTCAACTTTCCTGTGAAAAAAATAGAAAAAGAATTGAGTGCTTGTCGAATTAATTTTAAAAAAATAATTAAATCGTTGGTTGTTTTTTTTTTTAAATTTATTAAGATTTAAGACAACATATTTAAATTTTAAGTTTGTTAGTTCACAACATACTTAGAATTTAAGAAGTTTAAAAAACTCAAAATAACATACTTGGGAAGCTTGTTTTGTGGTAGTGTTTGAATAAGAAAAAGGAAGTGTTGATAAAAATGATTTGATTACTTCAAATTAAAAAAAAAGAAGGTAACAAACATATATTTTTTAGAATAACCAACATATTGGGCCATTTATTTATATTAATCATTTAATTAAAATATTTTCCATCATGTCTTTTTTAATTTATTGTATGATCTAAGTTTTTTTTAGAGATATAAATTTTAACAGTAAATTCTATATTTTATTGTAAATTTTATATTTTATTTTAAATTCTATTTTTCTAGAATTTTTATTTTTTCACAAATTCTGTTTAAGATTTTGATTGATGAAGATATGTTTTCTTATCAGATTACATATTTGATGAAGTAAAATTGGAAAATCAAGATAGGCCTTGATAAAAGTGAATATTTAGTTCTTTACTATTCGATTCAACTCAGTTTTCTTTGCTTTGGATTATGATTAAGATTAAAGGAAAATGTTGATAATGGATGGTTAACGCTGTGGGAATTTCAGTAGTGAAGTTCAGTTTTTAAAGTTCAGTTTTTAAAGGCAAATAACATCTATTTAATTTTATTTTGTTTCATGTGTATCTGAAGAGGATGACGATGATGAAAAACTTGTCGTATATGTGGTTTATGATATACATAATATTGTATGTTATATGTGGATATTGTTAACACTTCGACAAATGTACCGAATCATATTAAGTAATAATAAAACAGTAAGTCTAAGTATCGTTTCCCAAAGAATTCTTAAGCCTAAACAATCCTGTGAATTCTTGATTTCTTAAGACTTGATGTACCGAAAATGAGGGTTTAAAATGCAAAACGGAAAATAAACATGCATGCAAAGATTGATCAATTGACAGTTGAAATATATGGATGAATGGTGTTGTTGGAGGTTTATGATTTCATCCTATTCCACTCTCATATATTTACAAATTCTACTTCTTTATCAATGTTAGTGCCACTTTCTAAATTCCCCTAATTCCAATATCTTGGTGATTAGAGTCTAATCCTAATTACTAGTTTACTATGTCTAGTCTCCCTAGCAATTGATCCTACATTACATAATTCGCACAAGCTTAAGGCAATTGGTCTTCCTATCCCTATGTCTAGGCAATATTGCTACCAAGAGAATTCCCTCATGTCTAGACCTAACTATACGTGTCCATATAAATAGAATCAAAAGTCATGCTATTGATTAATGTCTTAAGCAAAGCATACAAATATAATGGAGGAAAAACTCTAACAATTGATAAAAGAAAGCACATGAATTAAAGTAAGAATTTCAATACATGAGAGTTTCAATAGGATTACATCATTCCCCCAACAACAAAGGGGTTTAGTTCACCATATTCATGGTGAAACTAGATGGAAAGAATGAAAAGTATAAAAAGATAACCCTAGAATTGATAAGATGGAGTATCCGCATCCAAAATTTGCCTACAAGGAGTGAAGAGAGTGTTTCTGCTTCCTTTCTGCCAAAAGATATCCCTTCTGGGTCATGCAATTCTATTTATAACTCAGAAAAATAACAGAAAAATCGGCCCAGGCCCAATAGTCCACCGCTCGACGGTGGGTGCGACACTCAAAATGGCGTCCAACGGTGTCGCCTAGGCGAAAAACAGTAAAAAACTGGAAAACCACCGCCCAGCGACACCGTCCGGCACTGGGTCACCACCCAGCCACCACCCAGCCACTGCTCGGTGCTGCCTGTGGCACTCTGGTTAACTTTTCAGCATTCTGGTTGACTGATTGACTTTTCTGCTTGACTGGTTGACTTTTCTATATTCTAGTTGACTTTTCTGCACTACAACTCCTTGATACTTCAACCCTTCTTTCAAATCATTCAATAAACCTACAAAATCAAGGGAAAACCAAGCATAAAACCAAGAAAACCAACTTTGACTCTCTTATTCTCTATCTTAAGCAAAATGCATGATTTTAAGCAAATTCTAAGTCATAAAGTGTGTTTAATGTCAAATTTAAGTATGAAAATAACGGGTTTTCAACTGTTATCAGATATTTGTATAATATCGTGGTCTAATACGACTATATATTCATGTTGATACATAATATGGTATTATCACTAGTGCAGAAAGGACTTTAGACATATGTTATTTTGGGATTTTAACGTTACATCCATACCTGACGTCTTTATGGTTGACGTTAATGGGACATCAGACTCTGCAGGTTCGACGTCTTTAAAGACGTCGGTTAAATCCCATGTCTGACGTCTATAAAGATGTCGGACGTGTCACTGCCCGATGTCTAAGGGCACTATAAAGACGTCAGACATGGCACTAACCGACGTCAGATATGGCTTTAACCGATGTCTATGTTGAGATTGTTGATAAGGGAAGCAGTGGTTTAGGTATACCTTAATCTCACAGTTCTTTATTCACTGTGGTTGTTGATGATGACAACACATTTTTAATAACACATGTATTGTTGATGTGTCACATGTTCTGCTGCTTATTGATTGATATCTTATTGAACATGTATTGTGTTCATTTTGATATGTGAATGCACATTTACTGAGCCTGTATATATTACATCATTTCTGGTTGCATTACACATATTTTTGAAGAAAAAAACCACATGCACTTTTGTGAACTTAAAGTGTGTCGTAAATCTGATAGCTTAAGTCGACTTCATTATTATTAGAGTCGATTAAGACTAAAGACATTGCACAAATTTTCAAATTCAGTACTATGTGAGATTTTACATTGAAAAGAATTTCATAATGTGCATATGTGTCAAAGTCGACTGTGTTCGTTATGCATTCGACTTTGTTAGTGGTTTCGTTTGAAATTCTGTTATGCTTGTGGATAGTAACGACTATATTTTAAAAGTTAGTTAAGCATTAAATGAGAGTCAACTGTTTTGAATGTGGAATTAATTTGTTTGACTTGATTGCTACTAATTTTACTTATCTGTTACAACTGTCAAGGGACAGTCGACTACATTAGTAGCTTAGTCAATTACAGGAGCATTTAATTTATGGAAATCTATAAATAGAAGAGACCTGGGTTATTAAGAGAAATTTTGGATGAACTAACATTTTCATATTTTGTTTCAGATTGATTGTCTGTGATTTAGAACTCTAAGAACTCATCAAGAAGACTGTGGAGATGATTGTTTGAAGAGTTTCTGAAGGAGAATTCTGTTGTGCTTACTGCTTGATTATTATCTGTACAATTGAGGTGTTCTTTGGTTTATCAAGGATTATGTTGCATTCCGCTAATGATTGTTGTACCTGTTGTGACTACAGGGGTTGGACTCATGAAGTCTAGAGACTTTAAGGATTGTTCAAAGTGGGTTGCAGATTGTAGAAGAGGGGATATCTTGCTGCAAATCTTGCTGTTTGTGTTGCCCATATTTTGGTTAGAGGGTTAGAGAGGTGTTTTATATCTTTGATGTGAAGGTTGATAACAGTTCAGAAATCGATATTTTCATACTTATTTTGAATCAAAACACACCCTTTATGACTTAGAAACTAGCTTGAAATCATATATTTTGCTTTAGTTAGGTTATAAGAAAGTTAAAGGTGGTTTTAGAGATATTATGCTTCGTTTTCCTTGTTTTCACAAGTTTTAACGAGAATGGAATGGAGGAGATTGAAGTAGGAAGGAGTTGGACTCAAGAAAGGATAAAAAAAAGGTGCAAATGAAGAATCAGGCACCGCTCAACACCAGTTTCAGCGCTGAGCGCTAGCTTTGTGTAAAAAGACTCTATTAAACGCTCAAGCGCCAATGCTGAGGGGAGAAGATAGAACCGCACCCAGTGGTCAGCGCCAGATCCACCGTTGAACGCTAACTTCTTCAATTTGAGCACTGTCAAACGCTTAAGCCTCAACGCTGAGGGGAAGAAGATAGAGCCGCGCCCACCGCTGAGCGCCAGATCCAGCACTGAGTGTTGGGGCAAATCGACAAGTGTACTGAGTCGCACAGGTAATATAAAATGGTAAGACCAAGTATTGTATCCCAGAGGAATCTCAGCGCTGAACAGTTGTGTGAAAACAGGATTAATTAAGACTTAGAATAAAAGAGATCATGGGTTTGTATTGCAAAGATAATAAAATAAAACAAAATAAAATTGATCAGTGGCAAAAGAGCACAGAGATGAACGAAGGTTGATTAATATGAGATGGATATGTTGTTGGGTTAGACTTCACTAAGTTCCCTCTCATGTATGTAAGAATTTTTCTTTATTCATTAATGCCAACATCCCTCACTAAATCACTTAAACCCGATCCCTCGCTAAATAAGCTTGTCCCTAATTACCAGTTCATACGATTCCTAGCATTCCTAGTAAAAAGATGTGAAGATCAAGAGGTTAAGACGACTAAGACTCATACTCATCCCTGAGTAATATAACCCTTAGGAATAATTCAACAAGGACCTAAATTGAAAGGAACCTGTCGGCACTCATGCAACTCATAGATCATGCTATTATATAAGCAAGCAATAAGAACATATGAATTACTCTAACAACTAATGAAAAAGCATATGAAATTAAGAATCAATTCAAATACATGAGAGTTTACAAGGTTACATCATTCCCCAACAACAAATACAAATTAGTTCCCCATAGACATGGTGGAACTCTATGAACAATGGAAGAAAGAAGGAGAATGAAAGATTTAGAGTAGGCTAAGAATAGAATGCTATGCTCTTCTCTGCTAGGGATGCAAAACCTAGAGCCCCAGGGTCCTTTAAATAGTGTCAAAAGTGCAGAAGTAAGGCCCAGTCCGCGTGAATTCACGCTCAAGCATCGCAAGGAGCTCGCCCAAGCGTTAATTGAGAGTCATGTTGGGCTTGGACGTTAGATTTGGACGCCTAGGCTTCGAAGTAGTGCCGCCCGGCGTCGAGGTCCACTGCCCGGGCGGCGGACGTCGATTTTGAACACTTCTGGTCGCCGGGGCTGCGGGTTTTCCCTCCTTTTGGTGCCTTTTTGACCCCTTGTGAGCTCCTTCTTCTTGGTCTTTCATCTCTTCTTCCAGTATTACTTCAATTTTTGTCAAAACAAAGGGGATTAGTGATAAATTAAATGAAATCAACCTCAACTCTCTTGTTCACACAATTTATTCAAAAAGGGTAAGTACAATCAACTTTCTAAGTGAAAAAGGGTGCTTTTTGGCTCAAAATTATTTTACAAATAACGGTGTTTAAAACCGTTATCACAACCCCAAACTTAGAACTTTGCTTGTCCTCAAGCAAACAAAATGTAACTCAGCTTTTCAGAAAAATTACTGCAATGACTCAACCTTTTTCAAAAACTTTTTCTTTCAAGGAATTACTTTTATCAATTCAGCATGAAGATCTTGGTCAAGATGTGCAGAAGTCAATCAAAATGTGATGCTCAAGTATTTCTAACAGGTGCTACCCTTAAGAATGATTAACTTCTTGTAGGATCATCAAAACCATTAACTTTAAGTTTTACCAATGCTCCTTATCGGTAACACTTTTGACACCATTGTGTTTGACCCGTCTATATATGCTTTTTCTTCCGTGATAAAGATTATTTTTGTTAGTTTATTTATAGTCATGGTGGCTCTTCAACAATTACCTCTTTATCCATTGGATATCAACAATGCATTCCTCAACGATGATTTGTAAGAAGAAATTTATATGGAGCAACCTCACATATTTGTCGCTTAAGAGAGTCTTCTGGGTTGGTATTTTGTCCTCTATGTCGTCTTAGCAAATCATTAACAATTCAGTGTCACTCGAGTGCAGAAGTAGATATTTTCACTAAGTTTATTGATTATATTAGGAGCAAGATTGATACAGATTTGTATATCCACAAGCTTAAGGGGAAGTGTTAGATATATTATGTTTATCTTTTGTTGTATATTTTATCTTTAGTTTGTTTGTTATTATTTCTTATTTGTATTTAGGCTTAATTCATATTTTTTCTATTATAAATAAAGGATCCTATATGTATATTCAACACAAGGGAGATTAACCCATATATAGGTTTTAGGCTTAATACCTCCCTTGGTCCTCGTATTTGTGTGAAAATCTCAGTTCGGTCCTCAAGTTTTGAACTTTCTCAATTGGGTCATAATTTTTGTAAAAATGCACACATTTTATATTGATAATGCATTAAGTGTTTTGAGATGGGATAAACAATTATTTGAGTATAATTATAATTATTAATTTTACGATACGGATTTAATTATTTTGTGTTGTTTTAAATACAACTACAATTGTTTGAATATCTATCAACATAAATTAAGTTACGATCCTCAAGTAAAATTTTTAAGGACTAAAAAGAAAACATGAAGATAATTATTGGTTGTATAGATTTCGACCTCATGTGAATGATTGAGAAACCTCCTTCTCTTATAGTCTCAAGTACCTTTGACGAGAGAAGAGTTTATGAGAAGTGAGACCATTCAAATCGCATGGGTTTAATGACTAGGCAAAAACAAGTGTGCTTTATCAGAGCTTGATTTCCATGAAGTATCAAGGCAAAGGAAATGTGAGATAACACGTTATGGGGATGTCAAACATTGTTTCAAAACTTAAAGCATTAAATCTTAAGTTGTCGAAAGACTTACTCTTACATTAAGTTTTAATCTCTCTTCCTTTACATTTTGGATAATTTAAGGTTTCATATAACTATCAGAAGGAAAATGGTCTCTTAGTGAACTCATTTTATATTCTGTAAAAGAAGATGAGAGATTGAAGTAAGAAAAGATAAGGGTTCACTTAGTCAATACCTCTAATAATAAGGGCAAAAGGAAAAATGTTGAAAATCCTAAGAATGAAGTTGTTACAGGTCCACTACAAAAGAAACAAAAGTAGTTTGATAAATGTTTCTTTTGTAATAAAGTTGCACACATAAAAAGGGCGGTTCAAAATATCATGCTTGGTATGCAAATAAAGAACTATCTAAGTTACTAGAAGCTAATTGATTCTGAAAGATGGATCTATGTTGAAGATGACAAATTAATTAATAGAAGAAAGTTATAGGATATTTTAGATTATTATTAGGTACTGGTTTTTTATTTAGATTTGAAAGATACTTAAGTTGTATCGTGAATTAGGTAGAATTTGATTTCATTATTTTTATTTAGACAAATTATTTTAATTATATTTGTTTGGAAATAATGAGTTCATATTGTCTTTAAATTCAAATGTTGTCACTTTTGACTAATGATAATCTATATATGTTTGATATAATGACTTCCTATATTGAATTCTTAAATATAGAATTACATAGTACTAAGTGTAAAATTGGCTTCTCAAACCTTGTTGTTTGTGTTACAACAAGATCAAGGGCTATAAATACTATGATCCCAAATTAAAGATATCTTTTTGAGACAGGAATGTTGAGATTGTTGACAACACAAACTCTATATCAAACTTGTTTTTGATGATGACAACACAATGTTTAATAACAGTACATATGTTCCAGTATAACATGTTCGTGTGTTTTATTGTTTGACATATCTGCTGAACATGTTTTGATGAATTGCAATGTATGTTCCTATGCTTGACTATGTGATATTATTGTGGAACATGCTTGTCTTGAAATGTGAGATAAAATATTTTTTATTACTGCACATTTCAGAAAAGAAAAAGATCACAGACACCTTTATGAACTTATATTTATTGTGACAAAGTTCTAGTTCAGTCGAATACACTCATAATGGATTCGACTATGCTAAAACCTTTGCACAGACTTTGTGAAACTGTGCTGTGTGAGATTTTGAGTTGAAAAGAATTTCAAAGTATTTTCTTATGTGTCAGTCGATAGTGTGGATCACATATTCGACTGTATTACTGTTATATTTGGAATTCTGTTAAGCCTACACGCTCCAACGGCTATATTTTTCAAAAGTTAGTTAAGATTGACTAACTTGGTCAACTGTCTTAAATGGGTATTGATTTGGTTGACTGGGAGCCTTATGTTGACTGTCTGTTATAACTGTTTTAATACAGTCGACTGTATTAGTAGGCTATTCGATTGAGATGTAATATGAAATAACAGAAAACTATAAATAGTCAGAACACGAATTGTTCTGAGACTTTTGTGATCTAACATTTTCATTGTCCTGTTTCAGATTTAATTCTCTGTCTTAGAAGCTCCAAGAATTCTCCAAGAAGACGGTGGTGATCTTTCTTGAGAGAGATTCAAAGGGAGGAGTTTTTCGCGCATACTGTTTGATCAACATCTGCACAAAGAAGGTGCTTTTGGTTTGATCTTGATAGGCTTGGCATCCTGTCACTATAGGAAAAGCGCGTTTTTACGGCGGAAAATTACAGAAGGCTTTTAGTCCTTCGGTAAAATTCATTTACCGAAGGATTTATCGACGGTCATTTGAGTGATTGATTACCGAAGGCTTTAGCCTGTCGGTAATGGCAAGTGACAGTATCGAAGGAATATGCCCTTCGGTATAGGGTTCAATTAGTTGAAATTAGAATTTGGGATTTCAGTCTCTCATTCTCCCAAATTCAGTGTGTGAAAGCTTCTCCCCCAAAAACCCCTTCACCCCCGTAATCTCCCTCTGTCCTTCAACTGTGGTCATTTACGTCATTCTCCGTATTGTGATTTCACCTACTCCACAATTGTTGTGTGCTCATTCACCTATCGTGGAAGGAAATTGATCCTGAGAAAGCTGGTGGTTGAGGTGAGGGTTTACATTGTCATTGGAAGGGGTTTTGTGACGGTGGTGTGGCGGCTTGAGGAGGGTGCTATGGCGGCCTGAGTAGGGTTTGGAGTATCGCGACGCCGCCAATCGAAAGGGTGCGTGACGAGACCGTTGTCGCTGCGTGAGGAGGTAGGTGTTCCGGGTATGTTCGATATTGGTTTCTTGTTTGGCTCAAGTATGTTCCGGGTATTGCTTTCAGAACAGAGAATGAACCTTTTAAGGTTGGAATTTTCAATTTTGCTCGGTTATTATTGTTATGATTTAATTATGAAATCCTGATCATTTTGTAAGCAATCTTTCGATTTTGGTAATGATGTAGGCGGCAATGCGAAATTTTACTCAGAAGATTGTGAACATGATGAAGGCGGAGAAATTGTTCCAGACTCAGGGAGGTCCTATAATTAGGTCACAGGCAAGGAAGGAAGTGGGATTTGAATAAGATATTTATTCTTAGGATTGCTTTCAAGTTTCCACTTTGCATTTTGTCATGTTATTTTTTTATGAACGAAGTTTTATTAGTTAGGCCAACCAATCAATTACAGTAATGACCATTTATTGATGGCATTTTGTTTGGCCAAAAATTGAATGTGACAAATAGAAAACTAATTTGGACCTGTTGAGTGGGAAATTGGTGCTCCTAGAAAAGCTTATGCCCAATGGACTGCTCAAATGGTTGTGGGTTTAGATACTGGTGTCGCCTGGATTATGTGCAAGCAAGAAGATGCTCTGGATCCTGTTGTAAGACCCTTTTGACAATATCTATTTTTCTGCACAGTGAACCGCTTGTATCAAATATTATGTGGAGGAATCTGCTGATACAGGTGAATTATGTTTCTCATGTAGTGGCACTCCTGTCGTATTGTTGCTAAAAATATAATGCATTACTTATGCCATATTATTTATGCTGTCTCTGAATAGTCGGTAATGTTTGGAAACTTTCAGGCAATTTATCAAGTTTCTGTGTTGCTTATACTTAATTTCCAAGGTGTGAAATTACTGGGTTTGAGGAATGAACCCAACTGCCCTGCAATCAAAGTGAAGAACTCTCTGATATTCAATGCTTTTGTTTTTTGTCAAGTAAGTCCTTATCATCACCAATTAATAGGAATTTACAAAGTTCAATATATATTTAAGTTTGGTGGTAGCTACGTTTAGTATATATTTAAGTTTTTCTTTTTCTTTTTCGAAAGTGGTGGGTTGATAATATTGTTGAAACGAAGACCAGTCACTTCATTAGATTGAAATCTGCATAAATGCTTATAACTTAATTGTAAAAAATAATTATAGATATATAGAAAATTTTAAAAATAGATTGAGAATTTAATTGATTAGTGTCTTAGAAAACTCAACTTTAATTGATTAGTGTCTTAGAAAACTCAACTTTAATTGATTAATTTTGACCGAAAGTTACCCAATTCACTGTTGGTCTTTGTTACACAGGACACAATGGTTACTTAGCTCTCTGTTTTATTAAACAATTGTGAAAATTTGATAAAAGTAGCTGCCTTCTTTGGATCTTATTTTCAAAGAATTTTATTTCATTTTAGCTTTGTGTTTCTGCACTTTTAGTTTTTTTAAGTTCTATAATGAGTCCATGGACAACAAGAAGCCCGAGTTTGTGAGGCTAATTAAATTTATGGTTTATGCATTCAAGCAATGTAGAAAATATCTATCTAGCTGTTATACCTCTTTGGATGGTTAACTTGTTTGTCAACCGTACATTCTTAATTCTTGGCATGATTTTTCAGGTGGACTACGAGGAGGCCATTTTTTTTACGTGTTGATAAGAAAGATTTTATTCTTTGGACCATTACTATAATACTACAACATTGTTCCTTGGTATAGAGATTGGTGTCCTTCTTGGGGTGAGTACACGTTGGATTTTATTTTTTTGTTGTAATTCATTATAATTTCAAAAAAATATTTTCTGAATTTTTTGTTAGAAACTATTCACATTTTGATGCATCTACTTAGTGAGGTTGACATATTTATCTGGTTATGCATATTCAATGTTTGCTGGCTAAAACTTTAGTGATTTGTTTTCAGTGGGCAGCTGAGCATGAAAGGAGGCTGGACGTTGTACCAGTTTTTGGCTTGCAGGTTTTTGGTGTAGTTTTAGCACTGTTGGAGCAACCAAAGGTCTTAAGTGGAACTGGAAAAGTGCTTCATGATGCCCTGTTTTCTTATGTAGAAGTAGAATTTAAATGTTTTTTTTCTGTACTGAGGTGTAAGAACTTATAGTGTTGTAGTGTTGTGACAACAAGTATATCTTATGTAAAAGACTACAAACATATTATGCAATATTATTTGATTATATCTCCTTTTCAATTGTCCTTCTCTAATAGAAATATTAGTAGTTAGTTTAACTTGATGTCAAGAAAAATTTATAATCTAAACTAGTGGAATGAAACTAGAAGCTTTGTGCAGTAGAAATAGTGGAATTACTGAAGGCTTTTGTCCTTCGGTAATTACTGAAGGCTTTTGGCCGTCGGTAATTACCGAAGGGCAAAAGCCGTCAGTAAACGTTAGCGACAAAGGTTTTACCGACGACCTTTTGACCGTCGCTGTGCCGTCGGTAATGGCTTTTTACCGACGGCTTCTGGCGTTTTCCGAGGGATTCTGGCCTTTGGTTTCATTACTGTTGACTGCTGCATTTGACTGAAGGCTTGGCAACCTGTGAAGTCTGCTGTGATAGGCTTGACAACCTGTGAAGCGTGCTGTGATAGGCTTGACATCTTGTGAAGAGTGCTGGTTACACGTTGAGGATTGTTCGACGTGGGTGCAGATTGCAGAAGAGGGGATTCTTGCTGCAATTCTGGTTTTGTGTGTGCAGCTATATTTAGTTTTGGTTAGAGAGGAGATTTATATTTTTGCGTGGTGCTTCTATAAATTTCTTGTTGTAAAAACCGCTACCATTATAGTGCATTTGCTTCCTAGATTGGAAGGACACTAGATGTAGGCATTGTTGGCCGAACTAGTATAAAAACCAGTGTTTGATTTTCTCTATCCCTGCACTCTTTATTTCCAGTCGACTTTAATTGTTTAGCAGTCAACTACGTTTTTCCGCTGCATTGAATTTTCATTACTTGCATTTCAAGGAAAGATCAAAAGCTTTGAATTTTCATACCAAGATTGCGAAAAGATTTTGTTTTTGAACTAACACCAATTCACCCCCCCTCTTGGTGTAAAACGAAGCCAACCTGTTTCCTAACAAGGAACAACCACATTCTTTGAGGATATTGAGTTCGGGTGTGTTAAGAACAATAATTGCTAATATTTTCCAATTAAGAGGGAGATGAATTGGTTTCACAAAATTTAGATATTTTTTAAAATAATTGTTGAGATATTAAGTCTTTAAACTTTTTCAAACCATCAAAGAAACACAAGATTGATGAAAGAATAGGAAAATAACATTAATTTTATACTAGTCCGATTCAGCTTGAATATACGTCTAATTTTCTTCCTAGTAGCCTAAGCTTAGGAAATTTCAACTATAATCACAGAGTTAACAAAACTCCAAGTACACCTTAATAATTCTATACCCTAAGATATCAAGAATTAATCTGTAAATGTTATGCTTCACACAATTACTTCAAGATTATCACCTACACAGTTAATAAAGTTTAAAGAATGAAAAAAATGCAAAAAGTAAATGGATTGAATACACTTGAAGTGTATATGTTACAAATCAACCCTATGTCAAGCAAGAATCTCTATAAACAATTTCATGCTGATAGCTTCTTGATGAATTTCTCAAAGACCCAGCTCCTACTCTCTTCAAGAACCCAATAACACTTCTTTCTCACAGAATCAATTCTTAGATATGAAATTTTGTATTTTTGGAATGAAAATAAGGATATTTTTAAAGGGAAAACATCTTTCTAATGTTATTAATCAATTATGGAAATAACATAATCGATTAATATCATTCAAATTTGAATTCTGAAATTTTGGTTATGCTTTAATCGATTATATAAGTATGTTAATCGATTAAGACAATTCAGATGACAACTATGTATTTCAAAACAGTTTCTTTTTGCGCCAAAGATGTTCTTAATTGATTATACCTTGATTAATTTAATTCTAAGAGGATTCAAGCTTGACTTACATCATAAAAAACTTGATAAGCAATCTCTCAATCTCAAGAGAGGGAAGATAAGGTTAGAAACTATATTAGACGAATAATTAATGAAAATTTCATATCTGGTTCATACAATTGCTTATGATGAAACAGGTTTAGAACCTATAACAAGTTTAAAATCTCTATAAGAACAAACTGAAGACTCTAAAAAACTTGTGCTTCATGAGGAGTACAAGTCCATGCGATACAATAAGTTTTGGTAACTTGTCCCATTACCAGAAGGTGTGAAACCTATTGTTAGTCAGTGAATATTTAAGACCAAGATAGGTTCTGAAGGTAATGTAGAGAGGTATAAAGTTCGTCTTGTGGAAAAGAGCTATACTAAAGAGGAAGGGATAGTTTTTTAATAGACTTTCTCTGCAGCTTCATCGAAAGACTCTTTAACAATCATGGCTCTTGTTGCACATTATGATTTGGTGCTTTATCAAATTGATGTCAAGACGACGTTTCTAAATGACATCATTGATGAGATGATTTATATGGTGCAACAAAAAAATTTTGTATCAAGAACCTTACAAACTGACAAAATTCATTTATAGGCTAAAACATACATCTCATCAATGGTACCACAATTGTCATCAAGTGATTCTCTCATTTGGTTTTGAGATTAATGTTGTTGATGATTGTGTGTATCAAAAATTCAGTGGGAACAAGTATATTTTTCTAATCAGGTATGTTGATGACCTACTTAAAGGATTCAGCATGAAGAATTGTAAATCGGGGGATTCTCCACTTAAGAGAGACAAGTTCAGTCTCAATTAATGCCCAAAATGAAATTAGGAAACTTAGGAATGTAGAAGACTCCTTATGCTTCAGTTGTAGGGAGTTTAATGTATTTCAAAGTCTATACGTGTCTAGATATAACATATATAGTTGGAGCATTAGGCAAATATTTAAGCTATACACAATGGATTATAAGAAAGGAACCAAAAAAGTTATGTTATTTTTCAAGAGAACAAATGATTATAATCTTATATATAAAATGTCTAACCATTTAGATATCATCTGGTATTCTGACTCAATTTTACAAGATTACAAGATAATTAAGATCCATTTTAGGTTTCATTTTCATGTTAGCTAATGGTGCGGTTTCTTGGCCTAGTGCCAAGTAAACCTTTACGACTTCATCCACCATGGTTGTATAATTTATAGCTTGCTTTGAGGCATCAAATCAAGGAATTGTTATAAATGTGCAACGAAATAATATTTAAGTGTAGACAAAATCAAGAGAGGGATGAATTGATTTCTTTAATAAAAACTGACCCTTTTAAAAAATTCTCTTTTTTATAATTTTATTTTATAAATTAAAAAAATTCTTTATAATTAATAACAAATAAATAAAGAGTGTAAGGAAAAAGAAGCTTGCAGAAATGATTTTATATTGGTTCAGACCAGACCAAAAGATCCAATGTCTAGTTGTTAATATCTCTTAAAGAGTCATTAACTAATAACAAACAAATATCCAAAACTTACAAATGACAGGAGTAGAATAAAGGTTATAGTCCACAACTCTTGAATTCACATCTATGAAATACATAAGAGATGATTATCACTTTCTTTTGACACACAAAAGGATGAACAACTCATCATAACCATAATAGATGCACACATTTCGCTTAGACACACTTAGTGGAAACACTTCCTTTTACCAACACTAGGGTTTACAAGCTCACAAGTTAAAGCACAAAGACTTTCTTAGCAAAAGCACTAAGCTTCTCAGAAAGAATAAGTAGTTTTGAAAATGTTCAAGGGAAAAATATTTATAGGCCAAAGTTTAAAAGTAGGTCAAAAGTTGAAGAGTCTTCTGATAACCAGCACTGATAGTCGTTTATCCCAAGTGATAATCTATTATTAGTGGGTCTTTTCAAAAATTATTTTTCTTGTGATAGTCGGTTATTAGTGGGCCTTTTCCAAAATTATTTTTTTTATGATATATTATCTCAAGTGATAATCGATTATTCCAAGTGATGATCAATTATTCTAGTGTGTTTCTGAAACAATGCCTTTCTTTGATGGTCTCTCAACCTATTGTGCATCTTTATATGCTAAGTCTAATATACAATTACAAAATGCTTTATTACATAAGCTTTAAATTGATCAACAACTTGAGCAACAAATTCTTATAATCTTCAAACACTAAGTTTGCTTCATCATCAAAACTTCCTTGACTTCAATTCTCCCTTTGTTGCTAAAAGGAATATATGACTAAGTTTTTTGTCACAGGACTGCACATTATGAAAGGAATTGAAAGACCACTTAAGTTATACTATGACAACAAATCAGTTGTATTGTATTCTAACAACAATAAAAGCTCAAGCAAGTCAAAACACATTGACAAATTTCATGGTATTTAAAGAAAGGGTACACAATAAACAAATCTCCATAGAACATTTAGGGACAAACTCCATGATAGCATATCCTCTTACTAAGGTTCTTACACTCAAGGTCTTTCATGAGCATATTGCTCATATGGATGTTTTACATTTTGAGGAATCTTTGGTTTAGTGGAAGTTAGTCACTTTTGTGTGTTTGGTGTTCTATGTTTGATTTTATGTATGCATACATTGTCCTTTTTGACATATTTGCTTTTTATAAAATATGGTTTATTGTTTAGAAATTAAACTATATATGTATATTAAAGTTATTATTATATTAATCTCATTTAGATCAAGTAAGAACTAGTTGAAAATAGACGTGCACAAGTTACCTCTCCGTAATTTTCATGTTACTCATTTCATGATAAGTTCATGTCATTTAATTCTGTCAGTATTAGGAATCATTGTCAGGTTTAAGTTGCGATTGATGTAATGAAAACTGTTTTGGTTCTACTTGTGGATATAATCAATGGATAGATCTTTTGAACATGTTCAAGATATATAATGACATATTTGAGCTCATAAAGTCTAATACATTTATAAATATTAAAAAACTTAAAAAAAAGTAAACAAATGTTATAAAAAAGTCATGGTCTTTCTTTGTAAGCATGTACAATTATTTTTTTTCTTTTCATCTCATCAGTTTGGAAGGAAATCGGAAATTGCTTTATCATGAAAGAGTTTATTGCTAATTTATAATTGATCTGTTTTGGATTCATAATCTAACAAAGGAATTGAGGTTGCAAATAATTTTCCAACTAAGAACACTTGTTATAACTTCTCGCGTCATTGTTACTTTTGATCTTTTTCCGACTGAGTTTCGGTTAGATACGGAACCAGAATAACCAAACTTTAGATGTGATTGCTGAGAAATTCGTTATAATGGTGAAAATAGCCACGCCCTCACGCTAAGCAGTTTCGTTTGAGAGCATATGAAGAAGCTACTAATGAGAATATTTGTAGGATAGCTTCATTTTAAAACATGATTGTTTCAGGTTAATTAACATATTTTCCTCAGTTTCATGAAAAAGAAAAAGAACTATGTTCTAAACACTAATCAATGCATCAAAATATTTACCTTTCAATTAAAGGATGAGTGAACTTGATTTCAGACTTTTTACAGCTTAGTTCAGAAGTTAGTGAATTTGAAGCAGCATAGTTTCTGTTATCTCAACATAGCCATTTTTTGTTCTTTTAACAAATACAAAATAAAGAAACATAAAAGATGCTGAGAGAGTAAACACATTATATTAACAAATTGTTGCTATATCTGCTCAAACAAGACCAGTAGTTACAGAGAACTTCTGGTATCATTTTCCTGGATGCAAAAGTCTGACCAACTTTAAGGTATGAAAAGTTGTAAACCAGGATGTGATTTCTTGGTTACTTTTTTTTTATTGTTTTGTTGTGATATCATATTTTCAGCTCTTTAAGGGACAAAGCTTTTAATGTTCCCTTTCAATATTATTATGTTTAGTCACAACTTTTCTCAGAAAGAAGAAGGGAGAGAAAGAGTGAATATAGTCCATGACATAGAGTTAATTTCTAATGATACAAAATGTAATGTATCTATACAAGTTAGATGATGAATGTGACTAGCAAATATTATCAACGGGCTTCTAATAAGGTAATGGTTATTTCGTTTGTTGAACTTTGTTGCTGCTTGCTTGTAGAGGAGTCTCCTTCACCTGAATATTTACCAAAGAATCCAGGTTGCTTTGGCTCAGGCAATTCAACCTCACTCACTAACATTAAGAGCACACTAGACATTCCAGGCCTATCATCTGGATTCTGTTGAACACACAAGAGACTAACATGAATGCAACGCAATATCTGTGATTGAAAAATGGACTTTTCTATGCTTTTATCAACCAGTTCTAGTGGTCTTCCTTTTTTCCAGAGTTCCCATGCCTGAAAGACATTAAAATTGCTTGTCATAAAGGATACAAGCCTGTTTGATGAATGTGAGTTTGCAATTTGTCTCTATTTACTTACATGGCCTATGAGATTTTGGGTGTGGTTCTGATTGTAATACCCTCTGCTTCTCTTCCCAGATATAATCTCCATCAATAAAACTCCAAAGCTGAAAACATCAGATTTCACTGAAAATAGCCCATCAGTTGCATATTCTGGTGCCATGTAGCCACTGCAGAACATATTTTACATGAAAACTGTTAATTCGTTACTTGAATGGAAACTCTTAACATTTATTCTGATGCAGTGAATCTCTTAACTAGGATAAAATAGATGTCATGAATTCAGCTTGACTGGAAGAACATTTATTCACTTACTAAGTACCAACTATTCTCCCAGTGTTTCCTTCTTTCTGATCTCCACCAAATATTCTAGCCATGCCAAAATCTGAAATTTTGGGGTTCAACTCATTATCAAGTAAAACATTACTTGCTTTGAGATCTCTATGAATAATCCTTAGCCTGGAATCCTGATGAAGGTAGAGAAGGCCCTTAGTAATTCCACATATAATGTTGAAGCGCTTTGACCAGTCTAGTAACTCACTCTTTTCCTGATCTGCCAGATTTTTCCATCAGAAAACAAAATCAATTTGATTAAATGCTTTTAAAAGATATTCTAGTGTGAAAATTGTTTAGGGGATAGTCTATCATGAGATTAATCTTAACTACTTAAATATACAATTCCTTCCTAGGATCCGTACCAAAAATAAATGAGTTCAGGCTGCCATTTATCATGTACTCATAAATCAACATTTTTTCCTCTCCTTCAAGGCAACATCCAAGAAGCTTTACAAGATTGCGGTGTTGAAGTTTTGCAATCAATTTTACTTCGTTCTTGAATTCAGTCAATCCTTGTCCTGAACTTTCTGAAAGCCTCTTCACAGCAATTTCCAGTCCATCTGCTAGTGTTCCCTGAAAAATTAAATTTTCAAATGATCATGCAATAGAAAATTTCATTTTATCTCCCAATTCTTGAGGTCATGATAATCTATAGGCAAATTACCCTGTATACAGATCCAAAACCACCTTCTCCAATTTTGTTCTTGAGTGTAAAGTTGTTAGTGGCTTTGGCTATAGTTGACAAGTCAAAAACTGGTAGGTCCATATCACCCACTTCCATTGCACTGTTTTGATATGATTTGATACTGAGGTCTGATCTCTCTGACAAAGTATAAGTGGGTAGTTTTAGATAGTGATAACTGACAAGCATATCAGAAAATGTCTTTCAATGTTTGAAAGAATTAAAATTTCATCTTTTCATACAATGAAAAGAAATTCTACATCCTAGTTTGAGTAATCCCACTTAATCCCCACTCTCCCCCCAAATGCCAAGAAATAAATAGGAAATGAGAGAGCTAGTAACTCCAAGTGGGTGCAAGGAATTAGGAAAACATTCGCAGAAAAGTGTTTCAATTTTAACTTAATTTGCAGAAGTTGGCATAAGTATTAGGAACACAACATTTCACAACATATTAGGAAGACAATTTAAAAAAAGTCAGCGTAAATATGATGAGAAAATTGAGATTATATAAGAAAATATATTCATAAATTTATTGTTTTAATGTTTTAGATTATATGATATCAATCTCGAATTGGGGTTAAATCATGTAATCTCTCCCTCATGAAACATTTCTGGAAAAGAAAAAAACATCATTCCATGACTTCTCAACATCCGTATATCTTTTTTTCCCCTTATTTCAAATTGAATTCCACAAACTTCACATTTAGCAAGCAAATATTGACAAAGGAAGGTGAACCGAATTGGCAATAGTGGAACCTGTTCTCTGTTTACTTTCTACGGCTTTTGATGTGGATCACTGCATGGCTGGGAAATAATATGTGCATACATCTAATGCAATACTACTACATTACTAGGAAATTCAGATAATCTTTTTCCCCTCATGAGAAGAGGAACAGAAATGTGAATTTTACCTTTCACATTGGCGCGTGATTTCTTTCTATAATACAAGCCAAGTATTAGTAGAATACCAGAAACTGTTGCCACGGCAAAAGAAACTGTTACTGCAGCCAGGACTCTTCCCTTCTTGTGGCTCTTACTGGTGTGTTCTAATTGAATGTGAGCACAAATTTACAGAAGTTGGCATAAGTATTCCCAGATGAAAATCTAGCCTAGCTAAGAAATTTAGTTGAAGGACTAAAACGTGGCAAAGTTTAGTTCCTACCTAATTCTGAAGCATCCACTCGAACATATACTTCCTGGCCTCCGTCTGAAAACTGTCTCATATCAATGAGATCACCAAACCACATGGCACAACCACTTCCTTGTCCACTGATATCTGAATTTGCATAAGCCATACAAGAACAGTTATCCAAGCACTTGGCTCTGCATTCCTCTAGCCCAATTGTCTGATCTAGCCAACTATGTGTAGTGTCAGGTGTTTTCATCTCAGGCAGTTTGATAAATTCATCCTTGTGTTTGTTCTCACAGCTTAATTCCTTATTGCGGACACATCCATGAGACCAATCCATTGAGTTCCATGCTTGAGGGTACTTAGGTTTAAACCCTTCCAAACATTGGCACACAGGTGAATCTGATATAACACAATTTGCATTAGCTCCACAAAGGGAATAACTGTCACATAAGTCCAGTGGCACTGATGTGTAGACCTCCCATAATTGCTTTGATTCAATCCAGACATACCGTCTACGAACGTAGCTTGTTGCATTCAGCACCAACCTCGAGATCACAGAGGAGTTCTTAAGGCTATATGTGTAGTAAACTTCAGTTTCGTTGAAAACAAACCTGAAGTTATAAATGGGGTTGGCCCTAACATGTGGTGAACCACTTGAATGCAAGCCATTCCATGGCCCACTTCGGTAGAACTTTTGGTTACCCTTCATCATGTATGCTTCAGGATAGTTGTTGAGCACCATACCAAAAGAGAAGTCACTGGGAGATGGATCATCAGGACTCTTCCAAGCTGTTATCTTCCTATTGATTCCAGTTCTCAAGTCCCAACCAAACTTCATTTCTGGTAAGAAGGTATCAGTAGGGTAGTCAAAGCTCTGCCACAAGTAGGCCTCAATGTTTGCATCTTTCTCATCTTTTATCACAAGATTGCCAGAATCTAAGAGAAGGGCTACTGGGATTTCTGCTTTTTTGGAAGAGGTTGTAGTCCAAACAACTTTGTCATCCTGTGTGAGGACAAGGTTCCCACTGCTGGTGTTCATTCTCAAGATGCCAGATGAATCATTGATCGGGTCGAGCCTGTTTGCAACCCAAACCACAGTTTGAATAGGGATTTTCCTGTACCAAATCCCCAGGTAACGTTTCTGGGAATTTCCTGGGGTGAAGAATCCAAGTTCGAAGGTTCCATCTTTCGAAACCAAGGTGGTGTTATCAACATCATCACTTAGAGACAGGTCTTGAGAAATGGAGTCAAGTGCCAAGGAAATTTCACAAAGACAGAGAAGCATATGATAACACAGAAAAATGATTCTCATTAAAGACATTAGATTCTTCATGTTTGTAACATCTCAAGAACTATGCTCTTCAGCTACATAAATATACAGTGATTGATAAACCAAAGGAATGAACAACCCGGATTGTAAATTGCTTAGGCTTTTGCAACGATGTTATTGGCACCCTATGAAAAAACTTAATTGAAGTGAAATGTGAACACAGGAATGACAATGATGCATCACGGTATCTGGATGGAAAATGTTACTTCTTTATGTGATTTTCATTCCACAAATAAATAGAATTGATTCAGTAATAATAAATGCGACCTTAGAGGTTGGTTGTGGAAAAAAGAATACATTATGTTACTTTCATAGTGAAATCACGAAGTGGTGGTTTGTTAAGGGTGGTTGGGAAAAATTATTGAAGTAGGAAGCAGTAGACTTGAAGAAGCTGGTGCAGTTTCTATGAAACAACTTTGAACACAAACAGACACATTATTGGAGAACAGAAGAGTAACAAATTCTGAATGAACAATTTGCAAAGGGCAGTTTCCGTTGAAACACTGCTTTAAGGAAAAAGTCTAGAAACTTAAGACCCCATAGTCAAAGTCCCTATCTCAAAGAGAAGACTTTTCTTGTGTGGCCCAAAACTTTGACTTAAGAAATATTTCTATCTTTATCTGTTAAAATTCTTTGTTGGGGCCTCTGTCTCACTTATATGTTTTCTGTATACAAGTCAGTATCAGTCAAAAGTATTTATATTTTTTTACTGCATGGCGAAAAGGAAAATAAAATAAAATAACTATAGGTAAGAACATTTTTAAGCTTTAAAATTGATTTTACAATTAAAAATTGATGAAGAAAATTTCATTGCATTAATTGTGTGAAGGACCAATGAACAGAAGCAGGAGCAGTAAGTACGGTCATAGTTTTGGAAAAATCCAACCTTTCTGTGTACTCTATAGTCAGTGAGATTTAAATCTAGTTATTGCTTACTTCAGAGGGTGGACAAAAGCTGCATTGAAGGAACTCACAAGTCAATATTGCATATATCAAGATCAAGGGAGCACTTATAGAAAATGAGTAATTAAAAAAAAATGATTCTTTAAAAAGGGCTTCTGGTTTTTATATTGTTTTTTCTTAAACCAAATTATTAAAATAATTAGATATTGTAAAAATGAAAAGTGAGTACATTGAATTACTCGTAAAGTAATGTAACTCGTAAAGTAATGTAATCCTTCTTCATAATTTTATATTTTTCTTTTCTAAAAACATGGACATATTTTCATTTTTAATTACTGAGCAGTGAAAAGTTAATTAAAAATATACCGAAACTGTTACGAAACAATCAAGAGTAAAGACATAATGTCAGTGTAATGACTCGACCATATAGAAATGTGAGATAAATGATGTGTTTTTAGAAGCAAGGCAAAGCGACAAGTTGAGGGATTGGTCAGAATTGTTTGGATTTGAAGCGATTTAAAAAATAAATAAAATTAATCCTCGTACAATTATCATTTTTACCTTACGTAAAAGTGGAAATAATTAATTACAACAAGATAGAATCAATTCCAACCTTCGTATAAAAGCCTTGTAACTGATTCCAACTAAGGATAAATCGATTACGGAATCTATAATAATAATATTTGAAATGTCTTTGTTGCCATATCGCGAGTTCTCGAGCTCTCTGCATTGTGTGTTGCTTTTCTTTGGCATGCACAAGGATTCCTTACTCACAAAGATTCCTCCAGTTACATAGAAGAGGACAAGATTCCTGAATTGCACAGTGCCTAATTTGAAAACTTTTCGCTCTTTGGTAAGTACGGTTGGTAGCATCTACTGGTTTATAATAAGTGCCATGCTTCATATATAAGGTTGTGCAAAGAGTGGTGTTCGAGTATGAACTGCCAAATCGAGAGTGTTGAAAGACAAACTTTGGAGTATTCTCGAGAGTTTTGAAGGACAACTTGTGACTTCTTTGAGACGAGGGTTCGTGATTCGTTGTTGTTGTGTGGTTGTTTTTAACTCATGCAGCATGGGGCTTTAGTTTCCATGTTTAAGGGGAAGATGTTGAAGATGAAGACATTGAACATGGAGGTTGAAGGATTATGGAGGTTGAAAATGAAGATGGAACTGATTCCAATGCAAGGTAATCGATTCCACTTGCACCTGGAATCATGTCTAGAGAGCATGTATCTGATGTCAAGCCACAACGATGCACACCGTAATCGATTCCAACAAAGGAGTAATCAATTCCAGCTCCTTGTATTCGATTCCAACTCTTTGTATTCAATTCCAAGCTCCTTGTATTTGGTTCCAAGACTTTCGAAAGGTTATGCAGCGGCGAGGAATCTTGTAATGGCAGGTTTAACCCATTTTTGTGTGGTGTAGGTGTTACAAAAGGAAGGTAGAGGTGAATGTGGTTGTTTTGGTGGTGAACGTGTAAAGCAAACATCAGTGGTGGATCGATAGTTTTATAGATGTGTTTCTAAAGGGCAGTGGATGTTCTGAACCTGGTGGAGGAGGAGGATTTGTTCTGAATCTGATGGAGGAGGAGGATTTGAGGCTGAAGTTAGTGCTTGTCAACGAGGTGGAGGTTAGGTCCTAGTTTGTTTTGGTGAAGTTTATTTCTGATTATTTCTTGTCTGATATGTTGTAATTTGTGTAGGTCTTAAAGTTGTGTTTATGGTTGGTGGAAGTTAATTGGTTTTGTATTTGGTTATGGGTGGTAATATGGTAGTTTGGTGTGGTGGTTCTAGCCAAGGATTTGGTGGTTGATTCGTGTACCGTATGGTCGGACAACTGCGTTACTAAAGAGGGACAGTCGGTCACGTACACTTGAACCCTCGAATTTGGACAAGGCAAGACGAAGGTCGTTTGGTCGGGCATGGTTATAAGCCGAATGGGCAGTCTCAACAACAAAGTATTTCTTAAGAGACATTGTAAATCAAGGTTAAGAGTAAGTATCAATTAGTGTGTAATGGACTGAGATTGGACCGTGATTAGGATTCCACTAATCTTAGACTCATCTCAAAAACTATAAATAAAGGTCAAAGGTAAGAGGTAAGTGATTGCATTTATTGTGAAATTTAGATTTTGCTTTGACCCCGTCTAGACTAATTACTGACTTAAGCATCAAAGTACCTTTGACAGGTACCCCCCATCAGTCTAGAGCTTTGAGGAGGAAGGATTTGGACTAAAGACGAATAGAGTTTCCCGAGCGAATAAGGAATAAATTGTGAAGGCGTGTTTTATGGAGTTACTCGACCCTACATTTGAAACATTTTGGCACCTACCGTGGGGTTGAGTAATACGGAAAACCCAATAGTGACCACGAGAAACATGAGTTCAGAGGACTCGACAAATTAAAATGCTTCAACAACAAATGATGGAGATGTAGCAGCATTACGAAGGGGAGCTGGCTGCCTTGAGAGCTGAGAACGCGGTTAGGGCCGCTAAAGAGAAGTCAATTGAGGAAGGTGACAAGACCGTTCAGGTGGAACGGATAGAGCAGATTTCCGAGCTAGGCGGCACAAACAAGCCACCGACATGAAGGTTAGAGAGAAGGGGACAAAGACTGTCCTAGAAGAAAGCACAATTGTTAGTAGGGAGCACCACTAGGTGAAAACGGAGCATATGGCCGACATGTTGTCGTTTGTCCCTGCCATGGAAGTCCATATAAGGAGCAATTTGCCTCTCCCAACTTCAAGATGTATGATGGCTCAACGAACCCAGAGGACCACTTGAAGATGTTTACAAACTGAATGTCATTCCAATCCGCCAACTACGTCATCTCGTGTCGCACTTTCTCCCTGTCTTTGGAAGGAAAAGTGTTGGAATGGTTCAACTCTTTGCCGTCCAATTTGGTACAGAACTTCTCTAGCATTAAACGCATGTTCATACATCGGTTCGTCGGGAGCCGGGCACAATACTTGACCGCCTTCTCCCTAATGAACCTTAAACAGGGGAAGGAAAAGTTGTTGAAGGCCTTCATGGACCGTTACCAAAATACCGTACGACGAGTAAAAGACCTCAACCACGAGTTCGTTCTCCAACATGTGGTGATTGCACTCAAACCAGGACCGTTCGCCGATAGTCTTTGTCGGCGACCTCGAAAACGATGAAGGAGCTTAGGGAGCGAGCAGTAGAGGATATTGATAACGGTTGGAAAACCATTATTTTTATACTTAATTTTGACACTAAACACATGCTATAACTTAGAAACTAGCTTGAAATCATGCATTTTGCTTAAGTTAGAGAATAAGAGAATCAAAGGTGGTTTTCTTGGTATTATGCTTGGTTTTTCTTATTTTGGTAGGAATTAACATGAATTGGATGAAGGAAGTTGAAGTAGTAAGGAGTTGGACTCAAAAGAAGAAGGAAAAGTGCTTAAAAGAGGAATCGCAGGTAGCGCTGAGCGTAAATCCACCGCTGAGCGCCAGCCTCGTGGTGGAGTTCTCTAGACAACGCGTAAGCGCCAATGCTGAGGGGAAAATCAAGTGTCGCAACCACCGTTGAGCAACACTTCCACCGTTGAGCACCAACCTCTTCAGTGAGTTCACTGCCAAATGCTTGGGCGTCAACGTTGAGTGATATCTCTCAGTACCGCGCCTACCGCTGAGCATTGATCCAGTGTTGAGTGTCAGTCTCTTGGGCCTGGGCCAGTTTCTACTATTTTTTATCAACTATATATTGGTTTGCACGACCCAAAGAGGGTATCTTTGGACGAAAAAAGGTGTAGAAACACTCCCTTCACCCCTAGGAGGTAGATTTTGGATGCGGAAGCTCCGATCTACAACTTTTAGGGTTTTATCTTGCATTCTTTTCATTATTTTCATCTAGTGTCACCATGTCTATGGTGAACTAAACCTCCATTGTTGTTGGGGGAAATAGTGTAATCATTTGAAACTTTCATGTATTAAATTGATCTTTATTATATTTGCTTTACTTTATTAATTGTTAGGGTGTTCTTCATGTATCCGAAAGTAAATGCACTATAATGGTCCAGGTTTTTACAAGTGCTTCCTTGGTCCATTATAGTGCATTTGCTTCCGGGTACAGGAAGGACACAGGATGTAGGCAGTTTGGCCGAACCAGTATAAAAACTGAGTTTGAATTTTCTATCCCTAATCTCTTTACTTTTAAGTCGACTTTATTTTTAGTATAATCAACTATTTTCTCCTGCACTGATTTATCTTTTTCATTGAAATTTTTGAAAATTTTATACTAAATTTTGAATTTTTACTATATTTTAGTAATTAATTTATTAAAATAATTTAATTAAGATAAATTTATTGCTAAAAGTATATATTGTTATGAAAATTTGACTTTATAAAAATCATAAACAATATTCTATTTTAGTGGGTAACCAAATTAGAAATATTAAACTTGAAGAAGTGTAGTAGAAAAGTTACATAAAAAAAATCATTATTTCCATATATAAACACGAACATATTTTTATTTCTTTTATTTTTATCTTTATCATAGAATAAAATAAAAATAAAAATTTAAGGTGTTTTAATGTTAAAAAATTTTGAAAATTGCTTTATTAATTAAAGGATTAAATTGCATATTTATTATAGACATCTAAAAATATATATATATATATATATATATATATATATATATATATATATATATATATATATATATATATATATATATATATATATATAGTTATAATTATGCCGACGCAGGCGTTTTTTAAAGTTGGTAACCATATATTGAAGCTTGGCAACGACACATCTTCATCACTGACGATGACTCAGCCAATACGTGTATCTTCCTTAGTTCTGTTTCCTGCGTGTACCTTGTTGACTCAGTATAAAGAGTTACTTATTATAACTTTTCCTAAATTAATTAAAAGATAAAATATGATAATATTAAAGGTAATACAAAGTTAACACAAGGTTAAAAGACAATTATTTTATATTAATCTTTTATTTTATTCTTTTATCTCACAACAAACTTGTTATTGTTAAGGGACATTAATAATTTTTTTCTTGAAATTTAAATTTAATTATTATTGTAACATCCCAATAAATATTACTCCAAAAGCCTTGATTTATTTTAGGAGTTACAAAATAATAAAGGAGAACAGTAAAGAAATAAACTCGACTGAAATAAAATATGTTCGGAATCTAAAATCGAACCAAACTGAATACATAAACAAAGTATACAAAATAGATTAACAATCTGGTGTACTATATATATTGGCCGGTTGGCCAAGATCAAAAATATTTCCTATACAGAACATTCTACAAAACAAAGGAAGAGAAAAATAACTATCTTTAAGGACCGGACAGTCCAGTACAATACTCGGGCACCGCCTCTAAGTTTTCCTCAGTCTGCACAGCGTCCGCCAGGGTATCTTCTAAAGCAACTTCCAAAGTATCGTCTGCTCACATCCAAAAGGATGATCATTGCAAATGAGGAGAAAATTCGACCGGTCGGATACCGAACGACAACATACAAAACAAGACAAATAAGGGTAAGCTTATGTAAATTTAACTTATCAATTCATCATACAAGTAAACATATCATACAAACAAATCAAACAATACAACGTATCATTCTCATACTCAAAATCGACCGTTAAGACACTGTCCGGACGGTATGAACATGTAGCTCGGTCGTCCCTAGCACCCGGGCGGTGTAGTAACTGTTTCCTCAGCTGCCACCCGAGGTTAGTCCTCAAACGGTTATATGCGCGTATAACCGCGGACCTCCTGCCATTCCCACACATGACCGACCTCCCTCTACTTGAGGAAGCGTCCTCACGGAATATCAGGATCAAGGACAACGCCGGAGTCATTCCCACATTCATACTTTACCAATCAATTTTCCAACTCATGAGACATCCCGCCCGTGGAATTCTCTTACTTAATCAAATTCCTCATTTGTTATTACTTTCATAATGGAAGGATATCAGAACAATGACTTTATTATCAACGATAGAATAAAAGATAGAAATGAGACAAGAAACATAGCTGAATGGTCCGATAAGAATAAAAATTTGATACCATAGGATATTTATAATAGTTGACAGGCTGTTCTGGCAACGATTAGAACTAACCATCAAAGACTTACACTAATAATGACCGGGCGGTATGATCAAAGGTGAGACTGGAGAACAGAAGAGTATCAATTGGTTGGATAATGGTCCGACAAGGAATAAAATCGTACCCCAAAGGATTGACTATAAATAATAGTCATCCGGCCAGTTTGGCAAAGAATAAAACAAACACTAGTCATGGTCGAAGGCTGGTCTATGACCGGACACTTCTCAAAAGGAATTTAGTCAAACAAACCGGTCGTTTCAATAAATAAAAGCTCACTAGACCATGCAGTCACTAAATGACCGAACGGTTTTTCACAAGGAAGAATATCAGATTTGTAAGTTTTATATTTTAAGTGTCAGCCTAAGGCCGAACACTTGTAAGGCCTAATGTTTGGTTTATGACCAGCGTTTATTAAGTATATTACAATGAAATTAATAACAAAAAACAACTAAGTTTAGCAAACATACTAGGCCGATCAGTCCGAACAGACCGAACGGAAGAAGGGAGGACCGAATGGTCCTAATGACCTTCAATCTCAGATTTATATTCTCTCTAAGTTTTTCATATATACTCATCTCTTATAACTCATATAACAATATACCACATTCAATTTATGCAAATCAAGCAACATACCTTACATATTAAACATACATTAAATAATTCACATATTCAATCATACAGAACATCAAAATTAAACTCTTATAAGCTTCCCTTACCTCTAAATTCCAGCTAGACTTCTAAGATTCAACTACGAGGTTGACCGATCGTCCAAAGAGCTCTGACCGGAAAACTAATTGGTGCAATTGAAAGGTCTTGACAGCAGGAGTAAGAATTCTGAAAGGAAATTGATGATCGGAACAGTGTTTAGGTTAGTAATTCTAGAGAGAAGTTTGGAGGTTTAGAAAGAAGGAGGAGAATTTGGGATTTTCAGAAAGTTGGTTTGAGGAAGAAGAAGAAGATTGCATGCAGAAAGTCTTAGGGATTTGGAATTTCTACCTTAAATACGCCTCCAAAACCGAACAGTCGGTTTGCTCTCGTGCTGCCACATGGCTTCCACTAGCAGAAGTCCTTCATTCCCCTTGCAGCTGGACACTTCCCGAGATTGGGGAATTAAATACAGCTGCAGCGTTTGTCTGCCACTACAGCTCACCGGACTCTGAGAGAGTGACACGCAGACATCACTAAAAATGCATTTAATGGGGCGTGACAATTATATTATAATTGATATTTTATTTGAACTTTTATGTATAATTTTAAGAATAAATAAAATTATGTTTTCTTAATTTTGATGTTATATATGAAGTTATGATATTATATTTAATTGATAGTGTTTTAAATTTATTACCATTTTATTAACTCTGCTTCAATATATAATTTGTTAGAATTATGGTTATTATAACTTTTAATGTAAATATCGTTTAATAATGGTTATATTAAATATGAAATTTTACTATGGTCATTATCTTAATGCTATAAAATTATATTTATATATAACTATATTTTTAATTTTAATACTATTATTAACACTGTAAAATTGAGTCTTTCTGATCTGCAAACAATCCAAAAGTCATTATATATGTCGGGGAAGAGTTTGAATCACATATTTTCCACTCTCCCTAGCAAAAATGGATTTTCGTTGTTCAGTGATCTTCATCTCTGTTCTCTTTGCTGTAAGTGTTAATTAGGACTGTAAAGTCTTTGATTTGAAAACTTTCACGTTCTTATCAATTCTTACTAGTTTTTCATTCATGTTAACTTAAACATGATAATCAGACTATGAAATGATATTGTTCATTAAGACATGAGAGTTAATTATGAGAGAAGGCATGCATGTTGTGGCAGCTTGCTCTCGGAGGAGAAAGTCATGCCCAATCAAGGGTTTCAGAGGAAGATTACTGGCAAGCTATTTGGCCAAACACTCCCATTCCCACTGCACTTCAAGAGCTTCTAAAGCCTATCAATTCAGGTTGGTTGCATATTCATTAATTCTCAACTCTAGATTACTGATTCCAGAGTTTCATGAGCCCTGTTCAAAGCATAGCATGTAAGAACTGATTGATTATTGTTTGTGAAGTAGAAGAAGATAAAAAAAGTTATATTTTTCTATTATTATGACACGGGTGTTAAAATTCAAGATCACCCTACTAAAATTGATGATACAGAGTACCCGAAAACCTTTTTCTATGAGCATGACCTTCATCCTGGCAAAACCTAAAATGTACAGTTCAGCAAGGGTCTCTTTAAGGAACCTGTGACTTTACTCGCATGGTTAAGGAAAATTAAAGACACTGATAAAGAAGGATATACTTTTGATGAGATGCATCAATAGAGAATCTATAGAGGGAGAACACAAGTTTTGTGCAAAATCCTTGGGAACATTAATCGGTTTTGCCATTTCAAAGCTGGGAGAAAACATTCAAGTACTGTCAAGTTCCTTTGTGAATAAGCAAGAGCAATACTCTGTGGAAGGAGTGCAAAATCTTGGAGACAAAGCAGTGATGTGTCATGGGCTCAATTTCCAAACGGTGGTGTTTTACTGTCATGAAGTGTGTGGAACATCAGCTTTCATGGTTTCACTTGTGGCTGCTGATGGAACCCAAACTCAGGCACTTGCTATCTGCCACTCAGATACTTCAGGCATGAATCATCAAATGCTTCATCAAATTATGGGAGTTGATCCTGGAACTAACCCTGTTTGCCATTTCCTTGGCACCAAAGAAATTTTATGGGTACCCAATTTAGCTGTGGACACTGCCTATCAGACAGAAGTTGTTCTTTAGTCCATCTTCGATCCGCACCTGGAGTTTGTCTTTGTCTGTAAAATTTAGTATTCTGTGTATGTTTGTACTACCTATGTTTACCTTAAACCTCGTCATTATGCTATCAATGCAGCTGTTGATAATGATGGTTGGATGCAATAAATATGTTGTTCTAGGAATTTCATTAGTATGCCATTTAATTTCTAGTTAATCATAACTTCGTCTACTATGTCCATTAATGATAAGATGCCACAGGTACATACATAAGATTTGGTTAAGAATGTGGATATTGGAGGGCACATAACCATTAGAAGAAAAATATTTAATTTTCCATTTAATCAATGTGTAATATTTAATAAACTTCATACGACCGATGAAGTACTTACTGCGAACCTTGTATTCTACTTTTAATTCAATTTCACCGTTAAACATCGATGAAGCTAAAGTCTTTTAATTCCATTCATTAAAACGTTATCTGTTTTATGATCTTTATGTATAATTTTCATTGTTGCATATTGATGAAGATAGAATCTTTAGAGTAACTCCACTTGTAATTTAAAAGGTTTAGAAATCTACTTTGACTAAAAATCTGTCAAATTCATCAAAATGTTGTTATTTTCACCAAGTTTCTTGTCATTGAAGTTCTCAGTGACACGATTAAAGCAAAACCAAACAAATTAGTTTCGAATCATCTTGGCCATCGTCATTCTTTTCTTTCAACATGTTGCTCTGTGTTGAATCAGGGAAGTATGCTGCATCATTACCATATATAAGTTCTCTGAGCTTATTGTTAATTGAGAAGCCATTAGTTGCTTTTGCCATTACAGCTTGATCAGATCAAAGTTGGTCGAGAACTACGCTTTTTTGTTGCAGAACCCATTCATGCAATTAGCAGTAAGAGTCATAAGTATGATTTTATTCATTAGGAATAATGAGTAAGCAAATTCTAGAACCTCGCATTAGAAATTATTGTTAGAAGGGATGGTTATATATATAGGAATTGTAAATTCTGTTTGGGGACAGTCACTAAAAAGTATTTTCTCAACCTTTCTCTCTCTTAGGAGGTTTCTCTATCCTCGAATACAGAGATTCTTTGTATTCTCATTTTGCATTCTTATCATTTGGTGCTCTCGTTCCTTCCCACCATGGCGGAATCCGTTGACCCAGTCAGAAAAAATGGATGAGATACTCCATAACATGTCTCTTGTCATCGCCAAGATGGATGACCTAAATCTCTGCCTCTCAGCCTTGGAAAACCATCCCCCTTCTCCACCTCCTTTTCCTCTCCCATTTCCTTCACCTGCTACCCATCGGCATTTTCTCAAGCTGGATGTTCCCCGTTTTGATGGTTCTGACCCCCATGGTTGGATCTTCAAGATCTCTCAGTTCTTTGACTATCATTCCACACCAGAGGAAGAACGGATCACCGTCGCGTCATTCTACCTCGACGGTCCTGCTCTGGCGTGGTTTTAGTGGATGTACCACAATGGACAGATTCATTCATGACCACAATTACTGCAAGCTTTAGAGACCCGTTTCGCGCCCACGCTTTCGATGATCCTCGAGGTAAGCTTTTCAAGTTAACTCAAACCTCCTCCGTTGTTGTTTATCTGAGTGAATTTGAGACTCTTGCTAATCGGATTGTTGGGTTGCAACCCCAATTTCTTTTGAGTTGTTTTATTTCTAGTTTAAAACCCAAAATCGGTCGTGAGGTGCTTTCACAACAACCTCAAATGCTTTCTCAAGCCTCTGGGTTAGCTCGTCTTCATGAGGAAAAGTTCTTTGATCTGGCTCGTTTAGTTTAGCCATATAGTGATCTTCAGGGACCGTTGTCGTCGGTGACCCTTCCATCCACTACACCTCTGGTTCCTCCAGTTCTTCCGCAACAGTTGCCGCCTCTCCTACCTGCTCCTCCTCCGTACACACACTTTAAACAATTAACAGATATAGAAATGGCTGATCGACGTGAGCGTGGCTTGTGTTTCAATTGCGACCAAAAATTCTCTCGTAACCATCGTTGCCCAGCACGCTACATGTTGTTGGTTGCTAAGGAGGATGATGACTCGAGCGATTATCCTTTGCATGCTTCAATGATCGAACCCAAACCGCCAGATCTTGCAGTACCCATTACCACGGATCTGACCCAGTTTCATTTGAATGCCTTGACGGGCATTGGGGCTCCCGTCTAAAGCCACATGTCGGTCTTCCCCAGTTGCGGTTGATCACCTTCCACTTATCCATTAGATATTCTCGACTGTACAACTGGAGACATAACTAATATGTCAACCACCTTTGCTTTGATTTAGTGGCTGGGTCAGTACACTGATCACACCTTTTGGGAATTTTGGGATGAGCTGAAATCCTTGTACAACCTTGAGGACAAGGTTGAATTTCATGGTAGGGTATTGTTGCAGAACCCATTCAAGCAATTAGCAGTAAGAGTCATAAGTATGATTTTATTCATTAGGAGTAATGAGTCAACAAATTCTAGAACCTCCCATTAGGAATTATTGTTAGAAGGGATGGTTATATATATAGGAATTGTAAATTCTGTTTGGGGACAGTCAATAAAAAGTATTTTCTCAACCTTTCTCTCTCTTAGGAGGTTTCTCTGTCCTCGAATACAGAGACTCTTTGCATTCCCATTTTGCATTCTTATCACTTTTACAATTTAAACTAGTCACTTTTCTTAATTTCACTACACTTCTAAAGACACTCGAACGCTAAAGTTAGAATTCATTTATCGATCGGTTATCACTTATTGAGTCAAATGTTTAACAAATGTAATTCACCTACCTTCTTACCTTACCTCTGTGTTTATAGGTTTTTCAAATGGGCTATGATTGACCCAATTACCGTCCAATATCTCATAAGCATATTTTGTCTTATTAATCACATTATCTTTAATATGTAAGAAACCGATTGATCATCAACGTATTTGGTGACCTATCAGTCTTTGTTATTTTGAAGATTTACGAGAGTTCATCGACCGCTCATTTTGAACAATCGGTCTATACTATACATTAGGCTCAAGCTCTTCCTCATCTTTATTATTCTCTACTAACAAGGAGTTACTTGATTCACAAGATGAAAATATACCATTCCGTTAAAATATAGAAGTTGTAAATTATCCATAATTTTTGCCCATTGATAGTGTAACATCCCAATAAATCTATAACAAAAGCTATGATTTATTGTAGGAGTTAACATAAATAATAAAGGAGAACAGTGAGGAATAAGCACTTAGATGGATAAGAAATATGAAATATCATATAGAATTAAAACTTTTTACAAGAATAGAATGTACACATAATATCGAACGGTCAAGGGTTCACTAAGACCGAACGGTAATACAAAAAGGTTATGTTGAACAGTTTTACAAAACATTAATAACCGAAAGATATTCTAACTATGCAAGAAAACAAAACTAAACTAAGGATCGGACGGTCCTGCACTATCTTCAAGCACTCTGCCTTCGGGTTGAGCGGTCTGTAAAGCATCCTCCAATGCATCTTCAATCACGCCTTCTGCTCACATCCAAGGGATGATCATCGCAGTGAAGAGAACGGAAAACTGAACGGCCAAATACCGAACGGTCAACATAGGCAAAGACAGAACAGATAAGGGTAAGCTTATGCTTATGTAAATTTAATTAATCATTTCCATCATACATATAAACATAAAAGCCGAATAATACAACCAACATACATTCATATCTAAATAAACCGAACGTTCAACTATCATATCCGACCACTTAGACATTGTCCGGACTGTATGAACCATGTAGCTCGACGTCCCTAGCACCCGGTGTGGTGTAGTAGCTGGCATAACTCATCAGTTGCCACCCGAGGTTAGTCCTACAATGATCATCTAGTCTTATGACCGCGGACCTCCTGCCATTCCCACGCATGAATAACCTTCCTCTACATGAGAAAGCGTCATCACGGAATATCAGGATCAGGACGACAGCAGAGTCTGACCATGTTCATACTTTACCAACCATCATCAATCATGAGATATTCCTCCATTGGAATTCTCTTACTTAACCAAATTCAACCAATCTCACTCCATCATATTTATCACAATAGAACACTTGTTAAGAGAATGACCGAGTGGTCTAATTCTGAGAAAGGAAATGATATATCAAGGAAAACTGTAATAAATGACTGAACGGTCTAATACCGAAAGGAAATAGAGTACCAAGGAAAAACTTCAATAGATGACCGAACGGTCTGACGTAGAGAAGGACCGAGTACCATGCAAGGCCAAGCAAAACAAATGTATAAATGATTTATGAAGAAGACCGAACACTCAACAACAGAATAAAAGTTTAGTCATATCGAATACTATATCAATTAGACCGAATGTTTTTGGAGTAAAAGAGTTTTCTTTAATAGGTCGAGTGTCAGTACAAGACAGAACACTCTTTGGAAAATAAGTGTCAGTATAAGACCGAGCACTTTCGCAAATATATAATGTTATAAATCGAATACTTTAAGGATCAAGTATTGGTGTAAGACCGAGCACTAAATAACCAAAGGCAAGTCTATGACCGAGCACTTTAAGATTGAGTACTTGGTATAAGACCGGGTACTTTAATAATTTTAGCAATACTAGTTTATGACCAATCATTTAATAAGACCGAGCACTAGGTCTATGACCAAGTGCTTCACATGATCGAACGTTTTTTGGGAGAATAAATATTAATAATGTGAAACTGAACGCTTCATAAGTTAAGTGCCAGTCTAATACCGAACACTTGTATGACCGAACGCTTGGTTTATGACTGAACGTTCTTAAAGTGAATAACAATAATGATATGAAACTGAATGCTTCATAAATCAAGTGTCAGTCTAATACTGAACACTTATATGACCGAATGCTTGGTTTATGACCAAACGTTCTTAAAGTGAATAATAATAATGATATGAAACCGAATGCTTCATAAATTTAGTGTCAGTCTAATACCGAACACTTGTATGACCGAACACTTGGTTTATGACCGAATGTTCTTAAACATACTGTATATATATATATATATATATATATATATATATATATATATATATATATATATATATATATATATATATATATACTAAAACCGAGAGGGAAAAACTCCCTTGAATTATTAAAAGACTAGTAGATTAAGCAAGTAGGTAATAAATCATTATGAACATCACAAGACCGATCGGTCATCAACTGACTTCAGTCAAGACCGAACGTGTTAAGGGGAGGACCGAACGGTCCTAATGACCTTCGATCATAGATTCCAAAATTTCTCTAAGTTCAATACATTCATGCTAAGTTCCTAACCAATATCAAACAATTCATGTAGTAGCATACAACATTTCATCATACCACTTAAATCATCAAACATACATTAAATCATGCATTCAACCATACAAAGAAATCCTAATTAAATTTTATAAGCTTCTCTTACCTCTAATTCCAGCTAAACTTCTAAGTCTTTGGCAGCAACTACTTTCATGGTTTTCAAGGTCCAAGGTCGGTTTAGAATGGAAATCGCAAATTAAAGGGCTTGACAGCGGGAGTATTTAATCTGAAATGTGTTTAGTGATCGGAGGAGAAATGGTGGTTAGAAATTTAGAGAGAAGCTTGAGGTTTCTAGAGAGAAGGAGGAGAAAATGGTTTGCTGAAGGTTGAAGATGAAGAGGTACATTCAGAGAAAATGGTTGAAAATTTGAAATCCCAGCTTAAATATGGTCAAGACCGAACAATCCATTTTCATGCCGCCACCTGCACTCCACTTTCTGAAACCTCACACTCCCTCTCGGCGACACTTGGATTCCACTTTCTTCAACTCCCACTTTCCCTACTGCTGCCGCACAGTTTCCAATGACTGGGGAATTAAATGCACTGCACAGTTTATCCTCCACTATCTCCTAGGGAAACAAACAGGGCGTGACACCTGTCTCCCACTAAAGAGGGAAATTTATTGGGACGTGACAGATAGAGTTGAATATATATATATATATATATATATATGTGTGTGTGTGTGTGTGTGTGTGTGTGTGTGTGTGTGTGTGTGTGTGTGTGTGTGTGTGTGTGTGTGTGTGTGTGTGTGTGTGTGTGTGTGTGTGTGTGTGTGTGTGTGTGTGTGTGTGTCTGTGACAAACACAAATTACACTGTTGCTATTAGCATCAACTTAAAAAATGCAAGTACCAAAAAGAAGAAAAGAAAATGAAGGAATATTTGTGAGTGGATATTTAAACTGTTATAAGGCTCTTGCATAGTAAGATTTAGTAGAGTTTGACTGGATAAATGTCAGAGCGGTTGCAGCGGAAGGGTTAGCGTGGAATAACAAACCAAGAGGGTTTTTGATTCAAACGTGTGCCTTTTAATTTCTACTCAATTTATCTTACTACGCAAATAATACTAACAAGTAAAAGAGTAAGAGTGAGAGAAATTTGCACAGATGATTTTTATACTGGTTCGGATCTTAACAGTCCTACGTCCAGTTGTTAATCTAAAACTATATTAACTTCCACTATCACAAAATAATTACAAATTACAATCACAAAGAAACAATTTGTAAAAGTTTAGAAAACACCTCTCTTGAAGCCACAAGAGATGAGACTACACCTCCTTTGAATCTTCACAAAGGATGAGACACCTCCTTCGAATACTTCACGAAGGATGAACACCTCCTTAGACACACCAAGAATGACCACTTCCTTAGACACACCAAGGATGAATCACCTCCTCAGACACACCAAGGATGATCCTCTTCCACACACCTCCTTAAACACACCAAGGATGAACCAGCTATTTCCTCTGTCACCGTAGCAGCACTTCACCAGCTCTACAGACGCGAGTTTCACAAGCCGAGCAACAAACACACTTCTCAAAGAGTTCTGAGTGTTTTAGCACAAGGGAAGAGTCTTGGATTTATATTGAAGGCAAATGAGAGTCTATTTATAGACTCAAGCCAAAGGCTCTTCCATTTTTCGTTTTCAGCCTTTCCTACTGTGTTAATCGATTAACTTAAGTGGTTAATCGATTAACCACTAAAGGACAAACCAACGGATAGTCCAATGGCTCGAAAACGGCTAATTTTTGCAACAGACACTTGGTTAATCGATTAACTGCCCTGGTTAATCGATTAACTGCTTTGGTTAATCGATTAACTGCTTTGGTTAATCGATTAACTGTCCTGGTTAATCTATTAACTGCCCTGGTTAATCTATTAACTGCCCTGGTTAATCTATTAACACAGATGCATGCAGTAAACACTTCTAAATTATACAGACTCAAAAACCACTAAGTTTCTAAGTTCTAGACATCAAATTCTAATTATTACAAAAGCTTTATAATACAAAACAGGTCTTCAAATAAATCCTCTTGATTCTTGATTGTTCTTGACTTGATTTAGGCATCATCAAAACTTCATCTTTATCATTTTGCTAACAATCTCCCCCTTTTTGATGATGATCAAAAACTCCTTGGATTTAAAGCTTTTGGTAATAGTCTGTATAAAAACACAACTTATAGAGGAAAAAAGCATTAGAGAAGAATAATAAGCTTTAAACTATATCTCCCCCTTTTTGATCAGAATTAAAAAGTTGTGTTTCATGTTCGCCCCCTAAGGTAATGCTCCCCCTTAATAAAAGCATGTATGCATATGAGCTAAAATATATTTCAAATTTAAAGTTTCATTTAAACATACAATAGGAGATTTAAAGGCATATAATTTTTAGGATAAAGAACCTTAAAATAATCATGCATTGAACCATATAATATAGGAATTTTAAAATATGGTTGATTTTTCAAAATGCAAAAAACAATGCACAATAATAAATGCAATCCTAAGAGATTTCTAAGAATCCTAGATCTCTTCTAATGTTACCCCATTAGATATATCTCCAAATTCGTTGTGTAAAGATATTCTTTTGAGATCTTCGTCTTGGGGATTCTCATAATTCTTTTCTTCTTTTGTTGTCTTCTGCAAGTCTTCATCATTACTTGCATCTAATTCAACTGACTCAAGAGGTTGTGCCTCAAGGTCTACATTTTTATAAAAGACAACATGCTTAGAATAAACAATTTTCTAAAATTTTTGATTTTCAAAAAACTTTAATAACAAAAATTCTTAAAATTTTAAATATTGAAAAACATTTTTATTTGGGTAAAACAAAGAAATTGAGATCATTTTACAACCCAAATATATCTACCACTAGGAACACCATAATGCTTAATTCTACATTTATTTGAAGTATGACCCTTTTTCATACAATAAAAGCATGATACAATATTTGGGTTCCTATAAGTTGTTCCTTTTTCTACCCATGTTCTACGGGTTCTATTACTATGTTTATTTTTAATTTTAGGAACATACTTATTTTTAACAACCTTATTTTCATTATTTTTACTACATTATCCTAAGGTTGTGTTATTTAGTAGTTTCTTAAAATTTTCACAAGAAGTACATTCATCACTACTAATATATTTACCTTTTTCAAAAGATAAAATTTTATTTTTCAAATTTTTATTTTCTTCAAAAATATTTTCAAAATCTGATTTTAAATTTTTATTTTCTTCACTAATATTTTCAAAATCTGATTTTAAATTTTTATTTTCTACACAAATATTTTCAAAATCTGATTTTAAATTTTCATTTTCTTCAAAAATATTTTTAAAATCTAGTTTTGAATTTTTGAAATTCTTTCTCAAATTTTGATTTTCATCAATGACAGTTGCAAAATTTGTTTTCAAATTATTATTTTCTTCAAGAATATTTTCAAAATTTAATTTCAATTCTTTAAAATCCTTTTTCAATTTCTTATGAGCTTTATGTAATTTTTCAGATTCTACAATTAAGGCAGCATAAGTTTCATGCAATTCACTTTCACTATATTGACTATAATTTTCAGAATCGCTAGATGTACTTACTTGGCTTCCAGCGTCGTCGTTTGCCACCAAACAAATGTTTGCCTCTTCATCTGAATCGCTCATACTTGATGTTGTGCTTGATGAAGAGCTTGAATCGTTCTCTTCCGTGATCGATGAGTTGTTTTGAGCATACTTCAATTCATCTATGTCTTCGTAGGTTACTCTCAGCACTTCCCACATTTCTTGAGCAGTCTTACAAAGAGATATCCTGTAAAACTCATCAATAATTAAAGCAGATGAAATAATGTTACAAGCTCTTACATCGTATTGTGCTCTTCTCTTATCTTCAAGGGTCCACAAATCACGAGGTTTAGGTTCCTACATATTGTTGGTAGGAACAAATGGACCATGCACAACAGCTTCCCAAATATCAATATCAATAGACTTAATAAATATTTGCATTCTTACTTTCCAAAATGCATAGTTTTCACCTGTGAATAGAGGTGGTCTATTGATAGAAGCACTCTCTGCAAAGGTTTGATAAGATCATGCCATTTGAATAACTATCAAAGCAAGCTCTGATACCAATTGTCAGAGCGGCTGCAGCGGAAGGGTTAGCGTGGAATAACAAACCAAGAGAGTTTTTGATTCAAACGTGTGTCTTTTAATTTCTACTCAATTTATCTTACTACGCAAATAATACTAACAAGTAAAAGAGTAAGAGTGAGAGAAATTTGTACAGATAATTTTTATACTGGTTCGAATCTTACCAATCCTACGTCCAGTTGTTAATCTAAAACTAGATTAACTTCCACTATCACAAAACAATTACAAATTACAATCACAAAGAAACAATTTGTAAAAGTTTAGAAAACACCTTTCTTGAAGCCACAAGAGATGAGACTACACCTCCTTTGAATCTTCACAAAGGATGAGACACCTCCTTCGAATACTTCACGAAGGATGAACACCTCCTTAGACACACCAAGGATGAACACCTCCTTAGACACACCAAGGATGAACCACCTCCTCAGACACACCAAGGATGATCCTCTTCCACACACCTCCTTAGACACACCAAGGATGAACCATCTATTTCCTCTGTCACCGTAGCAGCACTTCACCAGCTCTACAGATGCGAGTTTCACAAGCCGAGCAACAAACACACTTCTCAAAGAGTTCTGAGTGTTTTAGCACAAGGGAAGAGTCTTGGATTTATATTGAAGGCAAATGAGAGTCTATTTATAGACTCAAGCCAAAGGCTCTTCCATTTTTCGTTTTCAGCCTTTCCTACTGTGTTAATCGATTAACTTAAGTGGTTAATCGATTAACCACTAAAGGACAAACCAACGGATAGTCCAATGGCTCGAAAACGGCTAATTTTTGCAACAGACACTTGGTTAATCGATTAACTGCCCTGGTTAATCGATTAACTGCTTTGGTTAATCGATTAACTGCTTTGGTTAATCGATTAACTGTCCTGGTTACTCTATTAACTGCCCTGGTTAATCTATTAACTGCCCTGGTTAATCTATTAACTACTCTGGTTAATCTATTAACTGCCCTGGTTAATCTATTAACTGCCCTGGTTAATCTATTAACACAGATGCATGCAGTTAACACTTCTAAATTATACAGACTCAAAAACCACTAAGTTTCTAAGTTCTAGACATCAAATTCTAATTATTACAAAAGCTTTATAATACAAAACAAGTCTTCAAATAAATCCTCTTGATTCTTGATTGTTCTTGACTTGATTTGGGTATCATGAAAACTTCATCTTTATCATTTTGCTAACAATAAATATTGTGCATTGTGATTTGGTTGTAAATATAATCAATGAGGTAGGGAAAATGTCATGCATGGCTCGCCAAATAATAATGACAACAGTATATAAAATTTTAAGTGCATTCAATAAAGCATAAAAAAAATTATATTCATCTTGTTTATATAATTGGCAAGTCCTTGGGAGGAAGTGTTAATTAGTCATTTGAATTCACGTTTTTATGAATTCTTACTAGTTTTTCTTACATGTTTTTTTTTCTTATAAAAGCTTATGCTAGCCATCATTATATACTTTGGCATCTTAGATATGTTGATATTCCAATATGCATCTATCATTTACTATCACATGAAAAATATTATTAAAACAAAATAAAACAGAAGGTCAAACCAAACCTATGAACAGAAATTACAACTAAACTTCCTAAAGAGGCTAAAATTTTCTAGAGATAGGAAGTTGATATCTGTCATGAAAAAAATATTCTGAATTGATAACAGATTAAGTGTTCCATTAAAAATATTTCCTAATATCCAAGTATAAATTAGTCAACTTATTAGCATAGCTATTCTCTTCCCTAAAAATATATGAGGCAAATAGTGCTCTACCGAGGCTCTAACATAGTAAGACTTATATCATTGGTAGAAGAAAACAGGTGCTTGGTAGAGGACTCTGCTCCAAGAAAAATTTTCTCCTTCTCCATAAGGAAACCAGGCTCCTTAGGTTGAGGTAGGGAACTCTCACTGCTCAGCAGTGGACATACTTGGCCTATCCTCAGGATGCTGTTGGACACATAAAAGACTGATATGGATACAACGCAATGCTCCTGACAGAACAGATGAATTCTCCATACATGAATCAAGTAAGTCCAAAGGTCTGCTTTCTTTCCAAAATCTCCATGCCTAAACAGTGTAACAGACATGTCATTACCAATATTTATTGCTTGTAAACAAAAAAAGAAACATGTCCTTTTTAGTTTCACACTTACTTGTCCAATAAGGTTAATACTATTATTTGAATGTGAAAAACCTCTGTTCTTCTTTCCACTTACTATCTCTAGCATTAGTACACCAAAGCTGAAGACATCAGATTTCACTGAGAATAGACCATAAATGGCATATTCAGGTGCCATGTAACCACTGAACAAAATCATTAAAAGTATGGTTTAGAAGTTCAGAACAACACTGTATAGTGGTAGATGCAGATTGCAAATTATGTTAAGATATTAACTTACTATGTTCCAACCACCCTTTTCGTATTTCCTTCAATCTGATCTCCCCCAAAAGTTCTAGCCATGCCAAAATCAGATATTTTTGGGTTGAACTCATGATCAAGTAGAACATTACTTGCTTTGAGGTCTCTATGTATAATTCTCAATCTGGAATCTTGATGAAGATACAGAAGTCCTCGCGCAACTCCACAAATAATATTGAAGCGTTTAGACCAATCTAAAATTTTAGCCTTTGTCTGATCTGCCAGATTAATAACATTGCTAACTCATTCTCTGGAAAAATATTTGAAAAGATAACAGGAAAGAGTTTTGTGAAAGAGAAACTGGAGGAGGAAAAATTCTAGAAGAAAATGAAAATTAAATTGAAAAAGAAGTCGAGAGATTAGAACCAAATATAAAGGAGTCAAGGCTTTTGTTGGGCATGTATTCATAGATAAGCATCTTCTCTTCTCCTTGAATGCAACAACCAACAAGCTTAACTAGGTTGCGATGCTGAAGTTTGGCTATCAATATGACCTCATTCTTAAATTCATTAAACCCTTGTCCAGAACTTTGTGAGAGTCTTTTCACAGCAATTTCTTGTCCATCTGCTAGGGTACCCTATAGTGTCACACACATAGGCCTCATATTAATATGGTTAGTAAGATGAATTCTGGGATTTTATGTTGAATCAGGGAAGTATACTGCATAATTACCATATATACTGTCCCAAATCCTCCTTCTCCAAGCTTATTGTTAATTGAGAAGCCATTAGTTGCTTTGGTGATTGCAGCTTGATCAAAGAAAGGAAGCTCAAGCTCTTCCTCATCTTTATTATTATCTACTATCAAGGAATTACTTGATTCACAAGCTGGAAATATAATATTCCGTTAAACTCAGAACCCGAAAATTATCCATATTTTTTTTTTCTTTAGGAAAAGTGCAGAACAATTTGAGGTTTACTCTATTGATAGAATTGAAAATATATGTTTCTTTCTGTGCCTGTGACAAGCACAAATTACACTGCGTTGTTATTTGCATCAACTTAAAAAATACAACTACCAAGAGAAGAAAAAAAAGAAGGAACTTTGTTAGGGGATGTTTAAACTCTTGTAGGCTCTCGCATAGAAAGGCTTAGTAGAGTTTGACTAGCCAAACCTCTGCAATGTGATTTGGTTGTAAATATAATCAAAGAGGTGCAGAAAATGTCATGCATGGCTTTAATACCCGGGCCATCAAATAATAATAACAATAGTATATAAAATTTTAAGTGCATTAACTAAAATATAAAAGAAAAATTGATATTATTGTTGTGTATATAACTGGCAAGTCCTTGAAATAAATACAAGAGTAAGGAAGCTACCTCTGAACTTTTTCATTCTCTTTCCAAATTGGTACAAAGCCAGAATGGCTGCAACAACTGCGGCTGTTGTGAGGACTACTGCCACCACCTTCATGCTATAATTTTTTTTCTCACCTTCATGATTTATATAGAATTGAGAGAGCAGAGTAAATTCTGAATCATTGAAAACTATTAAAATTATGACAAAAGCAGAGCAAGTTCAGTAAAAGTAAATATATTATAACCTGTGAGAGATTAAGTCAAGACCTTACCTGATTCTAAAATTTTAGTTCTAATATATAAATCCCAACCACCAGCAGAAAACTCTCTGATATCCCTGAGATCACCAAACCACATCAAACAGCCCTTACCTCCTCCTCTAACATCTGTATTTGCATAAGCATTACAAGAACAATTCTCCAAGAATTTATCCCTGCACTCAGTGAGACTCATACTCTCATTGACCCAAGAATTTGAAGTATATGGAGCTTTCAGCTGATTAAATTTAACAAACTCATGTTTCCTCCTTTCCTCACAGTTCCATTCTTCAGAGAGAAAACATCCTTGAGTCCAGTCCATCATGTCCCAGTGCTTCGGAAATCTTGGTTTAAATCCACTTAAACTGTTACGTATCCGAGAATGGAACGTAACTAGAGTGCTTCCCACACACACCCTCACAGAGAAATAATGGCGAGCAAATGAATAAAACCTCTTTTATTGAATAGAAAATACTGAATCAAAGAAAACAACCAATAACTGGGAGCATAACCTCTGTCAGTTACCTGAGAGCATAACCTCTCTTACAAAACTCACAATCCAAAAACATGCCTTTAACCCTAGGCTCCCCTTTATTTATAGTAATTAATTCCTTCCCAAGATATACTGAATAATATAAAATAAACCTATTTACTATAGGTATCTGATACGAATATTTTTAGTCTTATTTACTATATACCAAATAATATCCTAAGATATGGTTTTGATTACTCTAATTAATTTCCCGCTGCGATATCTAGGAAACTTCCTTGCCGCTACCCTCCGTTCGATCAGCCCGCAACCCGTCTTCTCCTGCTTGGACCGTTCGGCCCTCCTCTTCAACTCGCCCCCCATCTTCTACCGTTCGGCCAGTTCGCCCCCATCTTCTACCGTTCAGCCAGTTCGGTCCGCTCGCCCTTTTCCTCCACCGCTCGGTCATCCTGCTTCCAACCGTTCGGTCCTTTCCCCCTCTCTTCCACCGTTCGACCCCTTTCTTCCACCGTTCGGCCTAACCTCTCCATGCCTTCCACCGTTCGGCCTTTCTCCCCTCCAACCTTTCTTCTCCTTCTCATTACCTCCCACCTTATACCCTATCATTACACCCCGCTGCAAAACAACCTTGTCCTCAAGGTTGGAACTGTGAAACTTCATCTCCTGGCTTCTCTTCATCATTGTGTTATCATCTGGAGGGTACTCACTGGTTGTTGCCCTCCAATTCAGGTCTGGAGGTTTGGGGGGTGGTAAAACTTCCTCCAATGTCTTCCATTCTTCGTTCACCATTTTGGTCACCATTTTTCCTGAATCGTAAGCCCTGAGGAAATGGCCTTCAATGTCTTTCAACACTTCACGTTGTTCTCGTCCCTCTGCCAGTGTATCAAAGACGGCAAGCCCCCTGTTCTTTTTGCTGGCCCACCTCTTCACCAAATTCATTTTTCTCTCCAAGGCATTGATTCTTCCATTTTCCCTTCCTTCCAACACCTTCATTCTTCCTTCCATTATTAGCCCGTTCGGTTCCGACAGTTTTCTCACGTTCAGTTCTGACCGTCCTCTCCCGTTCGGCTCGGTAGGTCCTCTTTCTTTAGGTTCCGCCCGTTCTCTCACGTTCGAATCCGTTAGTCCGCTGTCGTTCGGTTCCGGCAGTCCCCTCACGTTCGAATTCGGCAATCCGCTATCGTTCGGTTCCGGCTGTCCCCTCACGTTCAAATCCATCAGTCCGCTATCGTTCGGTTCCGGCGGTCCCCTCACGTTCGAATCCGTCAGTCTGCTACCGATCGGTTCCCGTAGTACCTTACCGTTCGGCTCGGCATGCCCTCTTTCTTTAGGTTCTGCCCGTTCTCTCACGTTCGGATCCAGAAGTCTACTACTATTCGGTTCTGGCAGTCCTCTCGCATTCGAACCGTTCGACTCCAACAGTTCCTTCCCGTTCAGAGGTTGGTTGTATTCTTCCACGATCCCCGACTGCTTACTAGTTGCCAGTCTCTCGAAGACTGGTCCCTGATTTCTTCCTCTGAACTGCAACACCATTACCTCCTTCAGCCCTGTCCACGTTCGGTTTCCCATCTGCTCCCTCCAAAACCTGAACCAAAACCCCGCACTGCCTTCCATACAGATGTAGGCAAGACATAACTTTTCTTCCTCCGTTACCCCTTGCAACTCAAAGAATTTATCCGCCCTATGGATCCAATTTAATGGATCAAAGCCTTCAAAAACGGGTAACTCTACCCTTTTTCTCCAATTTAATTGTTCCTCCTGTCGTCCTACACCGTCCGGTCCATTGCTACTCTTCCCGTTCGGACCTCCTCCTTCGACACCGTTCGGTCCGCCTACGTCGTTACCGTTCGGTTCGTTCCTTTCCCCATCATTCGCTCCATCACCCTTCTCGCTCATGTCGTCCTTCAATGAGCCGTGAACAGAGGCTTGGCTCTGTTCTACGTGTCCCTCTCGCTGTCGGTTTAATCCTTCAATCATCTTCATCAGTTCTTGGAACCCACTTTGCACTGTTGCCTCCACTTCCTTTATTTTCCCTTCGACCATAGTCATTCTTCCCTCCATGGTATCTACTACTTCCATCAATCAGTACCCGGCTGGCCGTTCGCTCCTTCCTTCGATCCGGCAGGTCGGACCAATTGTTACGTATCCGAGAATGGAACGTAACTAGAGTGCTTCCCACACACACCCTCACAGAGAAATAATGGCGAGCAAATGAATAAAACCTCTTTTATTGAATGGAAAATACTGAATCAAAGAAAACAACCAATAACTGGGAGCATAACCTCCGTCAGTTACCTGAGAGCATAACCTCTCTTACAAAACTCACAATCCAAAAACATGCCTTTAACCCTAGGCTCCCCTTTTATTTATAGTAATTAATTCCTTCCCAAGATATACTGAATAATATAAAATAAACCTATTTACTATAGGTATCTGATACGAATATTTTTAGTCTTATTTACTATATTTAACTTATGTTGGGTTCTTGGGGCGTTTCGAGAAAACCCTAGAACCAGAGAAAAATAAGAGAGAGAGAGCGGAGCGAGAGAATGAATACTGAATATTATTGAATGAAAAGTTATTATTGAGGAGCGGGGTTGGTTACTATTTATAACCAACGTAAACGCGCAACAGGCAAAACCCGCAAACAAAACAAGCCCAAAACAAGCCCAAAACGCGCAACCGGTAAACCACACAAAGTAAACAACCAGACCGACCGGACCGACCGGTCAACAGACAAAAGAAGCTAAGTCTAAATAACAATTCTCCACCTAGACTTGCTTCAAAAACAAAAAAACAAAACACGGACACGGCCGGTCAAACAATTAGTGACCGACCGGTAGACACCCAATCCTGGACAACAACAAGAGAAACCTCTCCTTAGCGAGCGAATAACACTCCTGAGACAGAAAAAGGTTACCGCCCGGTTTATCCCTTTTAATGTCTATGCCCAAGATCCGCCTTGCTTCCCCTAGCTCCTTCATTTCGAAAGCATCCGCCAACCTTGCTTTCGTCTCACCGATCATGCCCCTGTCACTTCTAGCAATCAGGATATCATCCACATAAAGCAGGAGATATAACATTTCACCGTCATGATTCAGAGTGTAAACACAGTCATCATAATTACACCGCTTGAAGTTCAGCTTTATCAGAAAATCATCAAATTTCCTGTACCACTGCCTTGGGCTTTGCTTCAAGCCATAAAGTGACTTCTGCAACAGACACACCCTATCATCCACAGCGAAACCGTCCGGTTGCTTCTTATAGATGGTTTCCTCCAAATCGCCGTGCAGAAAAGCTGTCCGAACGTCCAACTGTTCAAGATGCAAATTGCAATGCGCAACTATTGCCATCAGAACTCTGACCGAACAATGCTTAACCACTGGAGCAAAGATCTCATGATAGTCTACGCCTTCAATTTGAGTAAAGCCTTTGGCAACAAGCCTAGCTTTGTACCTCGCTTTCTCACCGCCCGGTGTAGCTTCCTTTTTCTTGAAAATCCATTCCGAACCTATGACCTTCTTACCCTTCGGCAGATCCACCAATCTCCAGGTGCTATTCTTTTTCAAAGCCTCCAACTCTTCTTCCATAGCACCCTGCCAAAGATGTCGGTCGCTGCTGTCAAGGGCCTCCTTATAACTTCTCGGTTCATCCGATCGGTTAAGATCTTCAGCAGCATTCAGGGCGTAGCAGATTAGATCCGCCTCTCCAAACCGTTTGGTTGGCTTGGAGATCCTTCTTTCTCTGTCACGAACAAGCTGATAGTTTCTCAAATCAACACCAGCAGCTTTTTCATGACTTCCCTCGCCAAACATACCATATGTATCATCACCAAGGTCTGTTCGAAATTCATCCGATCGGTTCTCCTCTATCGTCCGACCGTTTTCAACTTGCCCTTCACCCGTTTGGTTTTCCTCAGTCCCACCGGGCGTGCCAGCTCCATTAGTAGTATGTTCCACCTCCACGAGAATCTTCTTCTCACTTCCAGAGTTTTCAGGGTGCATCGCCATCCTTGTTTCATCAAAAATGACATCCCTACTAATGATTAGTTTTGAAGGTGAATCTAACCTCCATAACCTGTATCCCTTAACTCCTTCGGCGTATCCAAGAAAGATACATTTCGCCGCCCGGGAATCCAGCTTATCACCCCTGACATGAGCAAACGCCAAAGAACCAAACAATCTCAAGTGTGAGTAATCAGCCGGTCGTCCACTCCACACTTCCATTGGCGTTTTAAAATTGAGAGCTGAAGACGGACTCCTGTTAATCAGATAGACGGCCGTATTGGCAGCCTCTCCCCAGAAAGCCTTTGACAACCCTGATCCCAGCAACATGCAACGGACCCTCTCCAGAATGGTTCTATTCATCCGTTCGGCCAAGCCATTCTGTTGCGGAGTTCCAACGACCGTTCTGTGCCTCCTAATTCCTTTCTCTTTGCAAAAACCATTAAACTCCTCTGAAACGAACTCCAGCCCATTATCGGTTCTTAGGCATTTCAGCCTACACCCCAATTGGTTCTCAATCTGTGTGTGCCACTCTTTGAACTTCTGAAACGTTTCAGACTTATTTTTTAGAACGTAAATCCACACTCTCCTTGAGAAATCATCAATTATACTTAAGAAATACGCTCCTCCACCATGAGTTAAGGTTCTTGCCGGTCCCCATAAGTCAGCATGGACATATTCAAAGGGGCGTTCGGTTGAGTGTTTCCCTTTTCCGAACGGTATCCTGTGTGATTTCCCTAAGACACAATGGTCACAAAAATCCAACTTCTGCAGTTTGTCTCCCAGAAGCAAGCCTTGCTTTTCCAATTCTTCAAGACCCTTCTCACTGATGTGTCCCATCCTCAAGTGCCATAACCGGGCGGTATTCTCGGTCCCACTTGCTACTGAGACATGACCAATGACAGTTGATCCCTCCAGAATGTACAAGCCGTTCCTCCTTCTGCCTTTGGCAACCACAGAATCTCCAGAACAGACCCTCATTACTCCATCTTCAACTTTAGTGGTGTAACCTCCAAGATCAAATGCACTAATAGAAATCAAATTTCTCTTTAGTTCGGGCACATACCTAACAGCCTGCAACACCATCTCACGATTGTTAAACATCTTCAGCCTCACCGACCCCACACCTTGCACTCGGCAAGCTTTGTTATTTCCGAGCAGTACATTTCCATGCTCTTTCTGATCAAGATTCTCAAAAAACTCCTTCACCGGGCACATGTGATAGGAGCAGCCGGAATCCATGACCCAGCTCCTTTGAGGATGTTCAGACGAAGCCACCAGCACTCCAGCCGATTCATATCCCTCAGACGCCTCTGCCACATCAGCGGTTTCTTGTGGCCGACCGGCCTTTCCTTTCTCCGGGCAGAACTTCTTGATATGACCCATCTTCTGGCACTTGAAGCAACGCACCTGCTTCGTACCGTCCGGATTCAGCTTCTTCTCTTTTCCAGACTGCTTCTTCCCTTTCCCTTTCACCGAGATCAATCCGGACGCTCCTTCCTCGGTTGTCTTCGAATCTTGAAGTTTTTGGAACTCCTTGGTTCAAATTGACGTCAAAACCTCCTCTAACGTGATCACTTGATCTTTCCCGTAGAGTAACGCATCCCTGAAATGCTCGAAGGTTCTTGGAAGCGCATTCAACAGGATGACAGCTTTATCTTCATCCTCCAACTTCACTTCAATATTCTCCAGATCATCAACTATCTTGCTGAATTCTGCAATCTGCTCCTCTATCGTTCTTGATTCTGACATCTTGAACGAAAAGAGTTGCTGCTTCAGGCACAACCTATGAGCCAACGATCTCGTCATGTACAGAGACTCCAGTTTTGCCCAGATTTCAGCGGCAGTCTTCTCCTTCGCAACCTCCCTCAGTACCTTATCACCAAGGCACAAGATGATTGCACTCCTTGCCTTATCTCCCATCTTCTTCTTCTCTTCTTGAGTCATGGCATCACTCATCCTCGACTCACCCTTCAACGCTTCATCACATCCCTGCTGTATCAAGATTGCCTCCATCTTGATCTTCCACAGCCCGAAGTCATTAGCACCGTTGAATTTCTCCACGTCAAACTTGGTTGCCATTGTTTCTTGGGAATTCTTGAATCCTTGCCCCACGGTGGGCACCAATTGTTGGGTTCTTGGGGCGTTTCGAGAAAACCCTAGAACCAGAGAAAAATAAGAGAGAGAGAGAGAGAGCGGAGCGAGAGAATGAATACTGAATATTATTGAATGAAAAGTTATTATTGAGGAGCGGGGTTGGTTACTATTTATAACCAACGTAAACGTGCAACAGGCAAAACCCGCAAACAAAACAAGCCCAAAACAAGCCCAAAACGCGCAACCGGTAAACCACACAAAGTAAACAACCAGACCGACCGGACCGACCGGACCGACCGGTCAACAGACAAAAGAAGCTAAGTCTAAATAACAACTTATACCAAATAATATCCTAAGATATGGTTTTGATTACTCTAATTAATTTCCCGCTGCGATATCTAGGAAACTTCCTTGCCGCTACCCTCCGTTCGATCAGCCCGCAACCCGTCTTCTCCTGCTTGGACCGTTCGGCCCTCCTCTTCAACTCGCCCCCCATCTTCTACCGTTCGGCCAATTCGCCCCCATCTTCTACCGTTCAGCCAGTTCGGTCCGCTCGCCCTTTTCCTTCACCGCTCGGTCATCCTGCTTCCAACCGTTCGGTCCTTTCCCCCTCTCTTCCACCGTTCGACCCCTTTCTTCCACCGTTCGGCCTAACCTCTCCATGCCTTCCACCGTTCGGCCTTTCTCCCCTCCAACCTTTCTTCTCCTTCTCATTACCTCCCACCTTATACCCTATCATAAACACTGGCACACTGGAAAATCACCAATTACGCAATTCCCATTTGATCCACAGATATTGTAGGAATCACAGTTATCTCTCGGTACAGATGCATAAATCCTCCAAGCTTGAGCATCTTCAATCCATATGTACCTTTGGCGAGTGGAAATAGATTGGTTCATAACAATCCTTGAAATGATAGACTCATTCGTGAGGCTGTAGGTGTAGTACACCTCATTCTCGTTGGAAACAAACTTGAACTTAAAAACTGGATTTGCCTTCAATTCTGGGGCACCACTGAATCCAAGACCATTCCAATAACCACCACGGTAAAACACCTTTGACCCCTTCCACATCATCACTTGAGGAAATCCTTCGAGAGAGATACCCCAACTGAAATCACCTGGTGATGGATCATCCCAATTCTTCCAAGCAGATACACGCCGCTCAAGGCCGGTTCTTAAGTCCCATCCCAGCTTCGTTCCTGGTAAAAGTGTATCAGAAGGGTAATCAAAGCTTTGCCACAAGTAGCTTTCAGGATCTTGGTCTCTTTCATCTCTCACTACCAAATTTCCAGAATTTAACAGCTGGACAATGGGATTCTGAACCTTCTTTGTGGAGTTTGCTGACCAAGCCACAACCCCATTATGGTTAACAAGCTCAAGATTTCCCTCACTGTTAATATGCAACACACTTGAGTTGCCTTTTACTGGCTTGGCTCTCTTGGCAACCCACACAACAGTCTTCACAGGTATTGACTTGTACCATATCCCCAAGTAAAGATCTGCAGCACGTCCTGGACGGAAGAAACCCAATTCAAAAGTACCCTCTTCAGAAACCAATGTATTGCCTACAGAAAGTGATTTAAATTGGGATATAGAGTCATTTGCAGTGGAGGTGCAGAAAAAGAACAGTCGAATCTTAGTAAGAACAAACATTAGAAGAACTTTTTTCATCGCTTGACACTCTCGAAGCTCTGTGCTTTCACTGAACCAGAGTTTTTCTGTGTCTGGACAGCAAAGAGGAGAATAAGAGTTACACCACGAAGCTCACGGTTTTAACGTTGGATTTCTGTAACTGCTACCGTTGAGTGAAAAAAAAAAAGGACATGAAATCGGTAACGGCTGATACTAACTAAATTCCTCAATTTCTGGCATGGCCAAACTTCTTTTTTTCCGATTAGTGATTTGGTTTATAAGTTTCATAGCTGGAGAAAACGTCTCTCAAAAATATAGTATTACTTACGTTGAAAGCGAAACAAACGTGAATACAAACACATTTTCTGAAGTTTGTGTCAAAGTTTTCTTTGGACAAGTTTGACCTGTATTAGGTAGACATGAATATAAGGTTACCTTTCTTGTTGGTCCTCGTGTCCTATCAATGGCGAATGTCTAAGGTTGTTTTATGCTGATATTAGATATTACAATGAATGAACGAACGTTTTGCATTCAACTCTCTTTTTTGTATTTGAGTTATAATTATTGGTAGCTTTTTGAAGAGTTGAATTAGGAGAAAAGTTGCTTATAGACTGATTAAGTTGTAGTTGGAACGAAAACTTAAAATATGTGGGACTGATACCATTAACTACCACCTAATGAATTAGTCTTTTGGGTAAAGAGCTCCTAAAATTGTAGCAAAGCAGTAGTGGATGTTCCTTAAAACCTTGCAAGTAGGTAACCTTGTAGTGTAACTAGCTCAAGTTGAAAATCAATATCCATGACACAGTAATTTGACACTTTTTCCTACAAAAAATAACAGGTCACTAATGACTTAGGTTCTAGAATTTAGAAACATTTTCAATTGGTCATGTACCGCTAGCATCCCATTGAGTCACTTCCCTCTCAGTTATTCAAACTAACACAGCTTCAATTTTGGGAAAATTGAAGGATGGATCAAAAATAGAACATAGTAAAATAATATGTTGGGGCACATCCTGGAATTGCCTCTTTCCTAGATTCGTGATATTGTCTCCATGCTTCCTTGCACTCATTCTTGAAGGCGAAAGCAATAGTTCCTTCAAGAAACGCAACGGCTTATCAGGTAAACACATCTCTGCAACTTCCAGAAGCTAATGCATGAAACATGCTCCACAAACTTGTCAAGTCTATGTCCTCAAACTTGTGGTCAAGCAAGGGTCTATTTGATTAGCCAGAGTTCACACACTCTCTTTTTATTCCTCTGCACCATACATAGTTTTGAAAACGATATTTCACCTAAAGTTGAATATTGAGTAATGACGAGTGGAAAAAGACTTGCATCTTGGTGCTTTAGTTCATCCAAGTCTTCACGTCTTTATTAGCTTTTCTAAGCCAATTGAGTTTAACCCTAATTAGGCAGCCGACAATTTGGACTAATTCACAACTCGTTCAGAATAAGTCTGTTCAAGGCAGGAATAAGACGGCATAATTCAATCATCAATTTTTCAGAACAAAAAGAAAAAGATTGAATTTTTTAAAGAAGCATAAAAGAGGTTAACCAGCATTTGTGCATAATAATTGAAAAACTGATAAATATACGGGAAGTATCAAATGAAGCACTTCTGCCATTTCATTTTCTTTTTCATTTCCTTACAAAAGTATATGGGAAATTGCCCAAAATGACAAATGAATAAAAAGGGGGAAAAAAATTAGAAGTAATCTTTGAGTTCTTGTTGAAGGACTTGCTCCAACCACAACTTTGAGCCTTCCATGAGTTCAGGACTGAGTCTGAACATCAAAACACAGAACTCCAACTGATTGAGCGCCCCATCACCGTCAAAGTCACCTTCCACAAGCATGGAGCGAAGATCCTCATCACTGAGGCCCTGAAGGCCAAGAAGGGCAGAATTTCTCTTGAGGCTGTCAAAGGTGATAACCCCTTTTTCTGAATCCTTCAAAAGATTGAAGCCATTGCATAGTTCATCGATTAGGCCATCCCCACCGAGCTTGTTGGCCATCACAGGCAAAAAATCTTGGAACTGGGTTTGGAAGTTTTGTGCTGCCATAGCGGTGAATTGGAGTTGGGTGAGTAAAAAGAGAGAACGAGATGAAAGAGAAAACAATGGAAATGGATGAATTGATAAGATAGTGAGGATGATGAAGGGAAGATGATGGTATATAAAGATGAAGAAGGGAAGAGAGAGGAATGTTGAATGGGATCTTCCGAGAAGGAGAAGGCATAGATAGATACATTGAAGACAACTAAGCAACAGACAGGAACAAACTCGGTCAGACACACAAATACACACGGTTTACTTTGGAGTGGACTTTCGTGGAAGTTAACAGAAGGGTAGAACCGTCCACCATCAAATAGTACTTCTACTATTATTATAGAAAAATAATGCACTTTCATAATTTCATCGCAAGTCTCACATTTTTTCTTTATATATAAATTTTATCAAGACTTAATTGATTAATAGAAAATCTTTCATTTGAATACATTTTTTTTTAAATTACAAAATAATTATTAAATGACAGTTTATATTTATTAAAATTAGGAGGTTTTAATAAACTTTATAACTGTTTTAAACTTAAATGTAATTGAATTTGCTAATTCATTTTTGTTAAGATTGTTAGTTAATTTAATTTGTTTATTTTATAAAAAGATATTCTTCAAATTGGGAAATTATTTTATATTAAATTTAGCATGAGCATTTTTATATATTTGTGTCTAGAAGAAAGAAACCACTAATAGAAAGAGTTTAGTAGTGTTTTTAGGAAGCTAGCTAAGAAATTAAAAATTAAATAGAAACACACTGAAAATCATTAAAAAAAATCCATTCTATGTACTTTAATGGATTAAAAAATATGATTTTAAAAATTTTAACCCATATCCTGGCAGTGGTCCTGGTTAGCATTTACTTCTTTTTTTCCTTTTAAGTTCTGGTCTCGTTTGACTGTTGACTGCGGCTGCCTCAATAAAAGAAATTTTACGATATATGAGTTTAAGGTCTACGTCATGTCATACGATATATTTGTTTTAATTATTTAATGTTTTTTAAATTAAATATATAATAAATTATAACATTTTAATAGAAGTATTATGTTAGATTGATAAAAGAAAACTAATAAATATTCCACTTTACATGAAACTCTTTAAACTTAATACATATAGATTTTTTTTTTTAATTCAGTATAAATTAAAAGTAAATACACATATACACACACACACATATATATATATATATATATATATATATATATATATATATATATATATATATATAAAGTAATCAAAATAAAAATCAATTATGTTTCGGTATAAATTTTATGGGACCAAGACATTAACCTGGATGACGCGGCTTTATCACTTTCTGATTTTTGGATTGACGGAATCGTTTGTTTTTCTTGGATCTTGACCGCTCGTTTTTCTTCACCCTTGACTCACCTTTCCGGTGGAGAGGTACCTGCAAAAGGCACTCTGACGCCCAAGTCAGGTATTGAAGAGCCGAGAGCCTCGGCTCTTGATTAAATATCTAGTGAAGGATTTTCACTATTTGAGAATATGAGTTGAATGTGAGTAGTTTGTGATGGCTTGTGACCCTGACTCTCTATTTATAATTGGTCTCATGGACCTTAAACTGATATAAACTCAATAAAATATAAACAAAATTTAAGCAGAATATAATATAAACAAACTTACCTGAAAATCCGGTTAGTTGTTAAATATCTTTAAATAGATATTTTTGATTATTCTTTGATTATTTTATCTTCTGCTTAAGATATTCTTGATTATTTTATATCTTTAGTAAGATATATCGCAACTGCTCGGCCCTGATATTATACTGTACAAATTATGTATAAAATATTTAAATTTTCTTTAAGTTCATTTTAAATTATCACTTATCCAAGTATAATGTATTTCATACAATATTGGATAACAAATATGAGTCTTATGTGGTGTTTAAATTGGTGAAATTAGTAAACATCTTTTATTGTTTATTATTATGATCATCATTATTATATTAACTAATTATGGAGGATGTTAAATTTCTCATTATCTACTTTCGTTGTATACAAATTAAATATATTAATCATGCGATTGGATTGTGACATGTATACGTTTCTTGTATATTTTGAACTTTTCTTAGTTATGTGGCAATCTCGATTATGATTGCAATCAAATATTAATATGTTGGATATTTATTTTTAAACACAGAGTTGATAACCCTAAGGATCTTTCTATAAAATATTATATGATGAAAGTGCATGACTCCTATATATCTTATTACTAGTGCTTTTGTCATTCATTATTCCCAAACATCCTTGTTAACTCATCATGTATTTGCACTCTTCCTACATTTTAATAATCCTAGTAGAACACCGTAGAACGGTTTTATGTCTCTTTTTAAAATTCTACGACCGACAAAGACATCCCAAAGAATAATATTTATCGAATTTCTTGATAACCAAAACCTTATGAACATTGGAACTAATATTTCATGTGCTGTATTAGACCTTTCGAGTCCTCCTTTTGAGAAAGATATATGTTGAGGTTCATTTGTGATGGTATACCCTTTGCCATGACCTAGCATATTCATGAAGAGTTTGAGACATCTATGGAAGATGGGTCTAAACTCTTTCTCTTGGGCCATCTTAAGCCATCATGAAGATTTAGTAAAGTTAGAATAATTTTGGGCCTTGTATTTTGGGTTAAGTAGTCTAGATTTTATTTGGGCTTTGTATTTTGGGCCTAAGTAGTCTAGATTTTATTTGGGCTTTGTATTATGGGACTAGTAGTGTAGGATTTCAATTGGGCCTTGTATTTTGGGCCAAGTAGAATATGATTTTGAGCAAACAAGTCAACAAAGGGTCAAGGCCCAAAGTTGACTATGCTTGGACCTTCAAAATGGGTGTGTTGACCAAGGGGTCAACATTTTAGCTAAGCTTGGAGAACAAGGGAGAAGAATTTCGTCCTAGACATGTAGAAGCTTCCTATTGGACATTTTTCCTCCTAGTTAGTGGCCATGTGTCACTCTAGGAATGGAGAGTTTTTCCATAGGTAGTGGCCACATGTCACTCTCTCATTTGAGAGGATTTTTGTCACTTGTCTCCCTCCTATTGGAGAGGATTTCTCCTTGCTCTCCAAGACAACCAAGGTGGCTCTTTTAGGTTATAGTTTCAGCCCATTTTGAGACACCTTAGCCTATAAATAGAGGTGTTTTCCATCATGTAATCACCTTTGATTTAGAGTAAAGTTATGTTGCCATTTTACTGCCATACTACTCTTTTAAGGTCACACTACGCTAGAGCAACTCAAGTGGCCTCCTCTAGCCACCTTCCTCCAAGAGTTGGTCCAACCTCTCTTAGAGAACCACCAAATACACCTTCCAACATCATACAACTCATCAAAACCATGAGCTATCAACACCTTTCACCATCACCAAATTTTGCAATCTTCATCCATGAACTTATGGCTTGATTTGCTTCTAGATTTGGTTTGTCCTAGCTAGAGCATTTTTTGCCATCATTTGGTATCAAGAGCCTTGCTTCTTCAAAAAGCTAAGTTTCTTGGTTTTTATCCTTGGTTATTTCCTTGTTGTTTAATGCTTTCCTTACTTGTCTTGTGTTATTCTTTTCCATCTATGTTTTTTTTTTCTGGCAGTAAACTGGGAGGACTTTGAAACTTAAACTGCGTCTAGCCTAGTTGTCCAAAAAATACGTAAAAAATACTCAAAAGAAATCCCTTTGAGTCTAGTTTCAAACCAAAAAAACAATCAATTCATTTGGACTTCTGCAGAGAAAGTTATGAGTAAAACACTGAGCAAAGGTCAATGCTGCCATAATGTTGTCATTAGCGTTTTCCAAATTATGTTTTGTTAGTTTTGGCCACTGTTTTGTGCCTTTTCTATTTTTGAGTCATTCCTTACTGTTTTTTTGGGTCTTTTAATGCTTTATATTCTATTCATTTTATTGATTGAGTCATTTTAAGTTTTTAATCCATCCATGTTTGTTTAGAGTCATGTATAGTTCTTTTATTGTCAATTTTTTCTAGTAACTTTGAAAATTCATCAAAAAAAATATATAACTTAGTTTGCAAACCTGCACCATATACAACCATTTGAGGGTCTTATCTTTGATGTTTTGGTTCATACTTGCCATTAGATAATTGGCAAGCTCTTAAAAAAACATTTTTCCTTATTGATGTTTCTAGTTTTCAACTCCATTTTTTATTCTAGTAGGATTCTCTTCTATTTTGTGTTTCTTGTCTTTTTGGCTTTTAAAACCCATAAATCACCTCTTTTCCAAGTGTGTGCCGGTCTTATTTTGCACCTTCAAAGAGTGGAAAAAGAAGTGCTAAAAGCTTTTAAGAAAAAGGCCTCAAAAGAGTACCAAAAGAGAGCCAAAAAAAAAGTGCTGAAAAATATTGTGTGCTTAGACCACTACCATTGTTTTTGTGCAATCTGTTTGGAACGTGTTTTGCTCACTATTTTGGGTTTTTATCTTCACTTTCTAGTGGCTAAAAGTCTTGGCTATGATGTTAAAAGAGTGGCCTTAGTGCCCCATTTGCTCAAAGTTGCCAAAAGACAAGAACCACCCACTTTTCTTATAGTAGTTTTTGTTTTGTGAATCTATTATAGCACCTTTCATTAGGATTTCTTTTGAGCGCTAAACTTTGTTTCTTAACCTTTAATTTCTTGCTTGTCTTCTTGGATTTCTTAGTTTTGTCATAATTAAATTCCTTTTGCAAATCCTTTCTTGTTTTTGGACCTTTTTATTGCTTTTATCCCTTGTTTCTTCTTGCACAATTTCGGCTTTGGTTACTTTGTGTGGTGTAGGTTCTCTTTGTGAGGTGATCCAATATCTTAGAGGTATCCTTCTAGGTGGTGGAGACCCAAAGGGAGCTTGAAGTCTAGAGTGGTAGCCAAAAAGAAAGGAGAGAAACACTTTGGGAGGTAGCTTTGATTTGGTTGTAATTTTTGGCTTTGTAATCTTTCTTCTTCTTTTTTTCTCTTGTAACTCATGGCCTTGTTAGGTGTCTTGGAGGAGTCTTTGATGCTCAATCTCGTCTCCTAACAAGAACCTTTATTTCTTAGTAAATTTTGTTTTTAGTTTTTTGGGTGGAGGAACCAAAGTTCTTCTAAGTTAATAATTAGGCCGCATAGCTAGTTTATTTGCTTTCTTTAATTGTGATAGCATAGTGTGTGTCAACTTTAATTTCAACTTTAGTTCCCTTTGAGAAATTTGGTTCAAGAATGGGTAAACTTTGGCTAGGAAAGGTTTGGTATTTAAGAAATCCATTGTGATTCACCTCCCTTTCCTGGAAGTGAACTTGGGTGTCTTTTGCCTCCTTAAGTCTCTTAAGGAACTTTCTTTGAAATCTAAGTATTTGCATTGCATACTTTTGGAAACCTTTAAGGATGTATAAGACTAATTCCTTTGAATTTGGAAGTGACTCTAGTGAGAATGTAAAACCCACTTTGAAAAATTTAGCAAAAGAGCTAAAGTCACTTAAATTTTGGCAAAGGCAAGAAACTTTTCTTAAAGAAAAAGAAAGAATTGAAAGAGAAGAGTATCTTGCTAAGTTGGAAGAAGAGCTTATTATTCTTAATGAAAAACAAGAAAAATTCCAAAGGGATCTAAGGAAGATAAAGAGAAGAAGAGAGGAAGACAAAAGAAGGAAGAAAGAACAAAGGGAGAAAGAGGAGCATGAGAAGAGAGAGAAAGAACAAAGAGAGAGAGGAGTAAGTAAGAAGAGAGAAAAAGGAGGAGGAAAGAAAAAGAGAGTATGAAGAGAAAAAGATAAAAGAATGGAATGAGAAAGAAAAGAGAGAAAAATAAGATATTGAGATAAAAGAAGAAGAGGAAGAGTTACTAAAGCACCCTACCACTCCTAATATTAAGGTTGAGACTAAGATGATGAGGGGGTTTTCCAATCCTTGAACTTTTCTCAATACATCCAACCATCTTTCATAACTCCATTTTTTACTTTTGAAATTTCAATTTCTTTTTCACCTTCCACTATTTTTAACTCATCAAATTTTTCAAAATCAAACTTTGAGTTTATGTTACCTTTTAGGATACAATTAACTCAAAGTATACACAAACAATTTTGTGGAGTAGACCTTCAAAGCTTTTAAGTAAATTCTTTGAAAATTAGCATAAGGTCTTATTTAAATCATTCATCTAGATATATGTTGTTTGTGGCTCATAAGATTATTGGTTTTGAGTTTGATGACACTTGCATATGGATCTTTGATCCTGGTGGAAAGATACACAAATTAACCAATAATAAGAAAAAGGCTTTTTCCATAAAAGAACAAAAGGAATTCAGGACAAATCCTTTTCAAGAGGGAGGGAATGATGGCATACCCCTTGCCATGACCTAGCATATTCATGAAGAGTTGGAGATATCTATGGAAGATGGGCCTAAACTCTTTCTCTTGGGCCATCTTAAGCCATCATGAAGATTTAGTAGAGTTAGAATAATTTTGGGCCTTGTATTTTGGGCCAAGTAGTCTAGATTTTATTTGGGCTTTGTATTTTTGGCCAAGTAGTCTAGATTTTATTTGGATTTTGTATTATGGGACTAGTAGTGTAGGATTTCAATTGGGCCTTGTATTTTGGGCCAAGTAGAATAGGATTTTGACCAAACAAGTCAACAAAGGGTCAAGGGCCAAAGTTGACTATACTTGGACCTTCAAAATGGGTGTGTTGACCAAGGGGTCAACATTTTGGCTAAGCTTGGAGAACAAGGGAGAAGAATTTCGTCCTAGACATGTGGAAGCCTCCCATTGGAGAGTTTTCCTCCTAGTTAGTGGCCATGTGTCACTCTAGGAATGGAGAGTTTTTTCATAGGTAGTGGCCACATGTCACTCTCTCATTTGAGAGGATTTTTGTCACTTGTCTCCCTCCTATTGGAGAGGATTTCTCCTTGCTCTCCAAGACAACCAAGGTGGCTCTTTTAGGTTATAGTTTCAGTCCATTTTGAGACACCTTAGCTTACAAATAGAGGTGTTCTCCATCATGTAATCACCTTTGATTTAGAGTAAAGTTATGCTGCCATTTTTGTGCCATACTACTCTTTTAAGGTCACACTAGGCTAGAGCAACCCAAGTGGCCTCCTCTAGCCACCTTCCTCCAAGAGTTGGCCCAACCTCTCTTAGAGAACCACCAAATACACCTTCCAACATCATACAACTCATCAAAACCATGAGCTATCAACACCTTTCACCATCACCAAATTCCGCAATCTTCATCCATGAACTTATGACTTGATTTACTTCTAGATTTGGTTTGTCCTAGCTAGAGCATTTTTTGCCATCAATTTGGCCTTACTATATCCCTCAAATAATGTCATAATCAATCTTGAATATCGCTTTTTAACCGATCATGTTGTTCTTCTTTTGCAATTGTATTGAAATTCTTTGAAACTGGAATTCATGATTTATGGTTTTTATTGTACTTGGTCTTTCTTGGTGGTCTCTCTTAACCAACTTTTCAATATGTCCAATTAACAAAATATATTTCTTTGTATCATACTCATATGTTCCATGCAAATGATACCATGTATTCCCATCACCGCGCCTCCAAGTTCTATTCAAAAACTAGAATAATAGTCTATATTTATGTTCTTTAAGAATTCTTATTGGACACATTCAACTTGGTGGGCTCAAAATCTATCTTATTTATTGTAAGATCATGATGTTAACAAGGTTTGTATTGCCAAAAATACTTGCTCTTTATATTTTTTTCTCAAAATTTCCAATCCAACTTATTTTAGTTTCTTGAGATGAGACATCTTTTTTTTTTAGTTCCTACATTTATTTTCTTGCTATAACTTCCTTGATCTCAATGTGGGAAGTTGCTCTCAATCTTATCGCTACAATATTTTTCTTCCTTTCTTTGTATTTAGATTCGTCAAATGACACATTATGGATGCCTTTATAAAGGCATGCACAAACATTATATCATTGAGTTGAAGAATTTGGGCAATGATTCTATATAATTGTCTAAGGTACATCTTCAAATATTCCTCTTGTCTTTGTCTTGTATAAAACAAATATTTGATATTGGGTGGTTGTTGACTCCCTGAAAAGTGTACCAGATCGTTCCAAGTAATATAATTGGTATAACCCAATTGAAATCGTAAGACTTGTAAAGAAAAGGAATATAATTGTTTTGGATGCAAAGACAGAAAATAAACATGCAATGTGTTTGATTCAATTGACGAGAAAAGACTATGGATGAATGGAGTTGTTGGGGGTTTACAATTTCATCTTATCTGCCCTCTCTTATCTACTCCTCTTGGCTAAATTGCTTTGTTATCTAATTGTTATGCAAACTTTCTTGGCCTACCCTTAACCCGATGCCTCGGTGAAAAAAGCCTATTATTAATTACTGACTTGCTATCCCTAGCCTCCCCTAGCAATTAATAACGCATTACTGAACAAAAGAAAAAACAATTGATCGTCCTACCCCTCTATCCCTAGGTTGTATTGCTTAACCAAGGAATTACTCACCAGTTCATGACATTACTATACGTTCCCGTATCAATAGAGACAAACAACAGTTATCGAATGAGTTAAACGATAAAAGCTTTAAGCACAGATGAGAACCCAACAATTGATAATCAAAGCATATGACAATCATATAAATAAACAAGATTTCAATAAAAGAGAGTTTCAAAAGATTACATTGTTTCCCCCAACAACAAAAGGGTTTAGTTCACCATTTCATGTTGAAACTAGATGAAAATAATGGAAGAATGGAAGAACAAACCCTAGATTGGATGAAAAGGAGCCTAAGCATCCAAGAAATCTTCTCCAGAGAGTGAAAATTAGGTCTGGCCGCCCTCTTCTGTCAAAAGAATAATTCAAAAATCACACTAGGGCTATTTATAGATGAGGAGCGTCATAAAATTTAGGCCCAGGCCCATCAGACAACCGCCCAGCGTCGCACTTATGCCACCTGGCGGTTTGCCTCTAATCGTGTTTCCGTCCGGCGCTAGGGGTCCACCACCCGGCGGTTTGCCTCTAATCGCGTTTCCGTCCGGGGTTCACGCCAGTGTGTCAGACAGTGTCCTCTCCTCGTAATTGGCTGCCCAACGGTGAATTTTGCCGCTGGGCAGTTCCTAGACTCTTATTTTCTTTAGTTTTCTTCCTTTTTCTTGAGTCTAAGACCTTCATATTCAACCCCAATCTTCAATTTCATCAGAAATGCTGCAAAACAATGCAAAACAAGCATAATATCGCTAAAGACAACTTTTGACTCTCTACTGACTCATTTATTGCATTTTGCTCTATTCTAAGCTCGTTCTAAGCAATAAAGGGAGAAATTTGGTCTAAAATAACATATGAAAATAACGGTTTTTCAACTGTTATCACAACCCCAAACTTAGAACTTTGCTTGTCCTCAAGCAAACAAAACAAAACAACACACAAAATAGAGCTTGGTTTTCTACAATTTCATCCAATGGTTCGACACTCCTAAAATACTTGACAAGAACTACTCAATTTCAAACCTCCAGTGAAATCGAATCAAGATGCATGCATGCTTCCAATTCAGTTCAGCTCACAGATTTCTCAACAGATGTTACACATTATGAATGACCAATCCACTAAGCAAAGATGCAATAATGGAATTTAGCAGTCCTCACCAAGCAAGTGTTTAACTGAATCGCTCAAGTGTTTAGGGTGACGCTCCACTCTTTATCATTCACAAGTTACATGAAACAAAATTGTCATATATCTTGGACAATCAAAATCCTTAAATGCAAATGTCATCAAAAGGACTTTTCCAAGGCTTGTAATGAGGCTGGGTTATCAAGAAAAATTGGTTTTTCTGGATCACAAAATCTTTGAATCAAGAGAGCTCATTTATTATTCATGGTTCGAGTTCAACTCTCTTTCTTAACCAATCTCACTTATTCCCAACTTCTTCCCTTTTTCTTTTGCCTTGAGCTCATTTTCATGTTTTTCTTCTTTTCTTTTCTTTTTCTCATGCATTTTTCTTTTTCAACATTTGAGCTCAATGCTTTTCAACTGCTTTTCAATTTTCCCCATACAACCCCAAACTTAAACATTTTCAACACATACATTTAAGCTCAATCCCAACTCAAGGTAAAGAATTTCAAGTCAAGGGTTCACATCCTGTTTAAGGCTAAGGTTCAAAACAGGTATAATATTTCAAGCACTTTGGTTGAAAATTTGGCTAAAGAAGGGTTTTCAAAAATGGCCTTGATCATATGACATTCACATGCAATTCAATCAATCATCAAGATTAAGGCAATATCATCCATGTTTTCCTGTGAACAATACATACAACAATGAAAAATCTGGAGCTCAATACCTTACATAACATGCTTTCTCACATAATATTCATTCACACACCTTGCTTGGCATCATAACCACAATCATAATTCATCACACATCTGTTTTACTGGATATTCACATGCAACATAACTCGATTTTCATCACATCATTATCAAATGGACTTATAATTTAAATTATTCAGTCAGACATTGTCAGAAAAGTGTTCAAGCCAAGTAAACACACGGAAAATACAATTCAACCTATGCTAAGAATTTAAAATGCAAAAGTAAAAGAAGGAAACTAAAACCCCGTCTACTATTTGGGCATCCATCACTGGATGCCCTCAATCATCCCAAGCTGCCATCTGAGTCCTCCTGGCTCCCATCATCAGCATCCTCAAAATCTTCTTCATCTTCAGCCACATCCATGTTTGATGTTCCAGCTGCTCCTGACCTGCTGCCCTGTGCTTGCTCCTGAGGCCAAGCCATAACATTATGGAACTCATCCATAGTCCACCTATGCACTGGTGGCTGATCATAAGATCCAATGATCATCTCAATAGTAGCTATATGCCCTCTATGAAGAGCCTCCATCATAGACATGTACATGTCCCTCATTTGAAATGGCTCAGCATGCTGTGCTGGTGCATGATAACGGTTGAAAAACCGTTATTTTCATATGTTATTTTAGACCAAATTACTCCCTTTACTGCTTAGAATGAGCTTGAAATCAAGCAAAACACAATAAATGAGTCAATTGAGAGTCAAGAGCTATTTTTAGAGGTATTATGCTTGTTTTGCATGGTTTTGCAGCATTTTTGGAATGAATTGAGAGTCAATTGACCAGAATGCAGTTGACCAGTGCCGGGCGGTGGACCCTTGACGCCGGGCGGTGGCGCGACTTGAGGGAAACCGCCAGGCGGTGAAATTAGGCGTCGGGCGGTTCCCAGATGGGCCTGGACCTCTTTTATGTCATTTTTTATGATCTGTTTGGGCTTGGGCTCGTTTTATGTTATTTTTATGCCCTATTTAAAGGCCAGGACGACTTAGGTTTGGATCTTCTGATGGCTTAGGCACAGAAACACACTTTTCACCCCTTTGGGGTAGATTTGGGGATGGTGACAACTCTCCCTTTCTTCTTTTTAGGGTTTGTATCTCTTTCATTCCATTATTCACCTAGTTTCTCCATGGCGATGGAGAACTAATCTTATTTGTTGCTGGAGAAAGATGTAATCTCTAAACTCTCATTTATCCAAACTCTTATTTGAATTATATGATTTTCATATGCGTTATTATCAATTGTTGGATTCTCATACTATGCTTAATGCCTTTATCGTTTAACTCATTCGGTAATTGATTTTTGACTTTATTGATACGGGGCGTACAGTAATGACATGAACTGGTGAGATTTCCTTGGTTAAGCAATACCACCTAGGGATAGGGGGGTAGGACGATCAATTGTATTTGCTTCTGTTTGTAATGTGTTGCTAGTTACTAGGGGAGGCTAGGGATAGCAAGCCGGTAATTAGTAATAGGTCCTTTTTGCCGAGGGATCGGGTTAAGGGGAGGCCAAGAAAGTTTGCATGCAATTAGATAATAATGCTATTTAAACAAGAGGAGTAGATTTATGAGAGTGATTGGGTGAAATCTGAATCCTTGCAACAATCCATCTCATTTTATCAACATCATCCATCCACTTTTGTGTTTAACCTCAATTGATCAACTTGCATTCATGTTTATTTTTCCGTATTCAAAAACCCTAAAAATATTTTGTTCTTATAGTCCTGATTGGTTAAGCAAAAGCACAACAGTTTAGTGTCGTGAGTCTTTGGGAAAACGATACTTGGACTTACCATTTTATTATTACTTGATACGATTTGGTACACTTGTCAATCTGCTAACAGTGCATCATCAGGTACCTGCTCCTGCTATGCTGCAGCTCTCCTAGGACGTCTCCTGGGTGTTGCTCCTAGAGCCCCTGCCTTAGTGTAGTACTGATGAAAGTAGGATGCATCAATAACATTCCTAGGTCTCTCGTATGGGGGAATTTTTGTGTCCACCCTAGCCTGCCGACAAAGGAAAGTGATCAGAGATGGATGCCCCAATGGTGTTTTGCTACTCACTATAGTGGCACAACTTTGTATCTCGTCGGCGATGATCTTGCCAACGTTCACATCCATCTGTCTTAGTATGCAGAAAATGAGAACGACCTGGTGCATCGTGACATCAGAGATATGGGAACATGGCTGGATGTTGGAATGAGTGAATGTCATCCAGTATCGTGCCAAAGGCGTCAAATCCTATCTCCTAATGTTGACAGGTGCTCCATTAGGATTCTTCTGAAAATGCCTTCCAGGGAGACACATAACCCTCTCAACCGCGGCTGTGTCATTGAACAAACCAACCTGTGCCGCATACTGGCACTGCTCCCCTGGCCACTCTGTTCCCAGAAAGTTGTTTATGGTATCGGGGTCATACTTAATAATATGCCCCCTCACAAAGCTCCTAAATTTTCCAGCTGCAACTCCACCTCTGGATAAGGCGTTGGTGTAGAATTCCTTCACCAACTCAGTACTAGCGGGTGTAGGGTAAGTTGTCAGCTTCTCCCAATCTCTCCTCAAAATCTCTACTCCAAATTCAGGAGCTAAGTTAGGGATGAAGGACGCCTTCCATTCCATCAACAATCTCCTTTCCTGCATAATTGCCAAGTGGTCCTCGTGATATATAGAGAGGAACCTCTGAAAGTCAAATCCTCTCGGCCTTTCAAGCTCTTTCCTCTTGCTACCAGTACTTCTCCCCCTTCGTGATGTTCATGCCATTCTTGAGTGGGGATCCTAAATACTTGCAAGATTTCCTTCAATTGATGAAAAAAAAAACTCCCAAAGCACAATTCTCACCAAAAACCCCCAAATTTTAAACAAGAAATTAGATTTTTGTGAGTGGGTGGTAGGAAAGTGTGGAAAAATCCCTTGGAAATCCTTTGAAGGTGCAAATTGGTTGCTAAAGCTCAAGGAGACCGCTTGGCGCAAAGGAGAGGATTCAAGTGTAGAACACCTCAAACCGCTCAGCTTTAAAGAGCTTGGGGTTGAGTGTTCGCCGCCACCGCCCGACGGTATAAGTGCACCGCCCAGCGGTGAGCGATAACTTCTCCTACCTCTTCTTTGCTAGCCATTCTTTTCTTTTTCTTCTTCCTGCTGTATTCCTTCATAAAGTTGAGAACAACAAGCACATGTTTCCATGTTTGAACCATAGGAACTTTAATCTCCAATTTCTTGAAGATTTCCATAATGTACTTGAACTTCTTTTCCTTCCTATGATTTTTCTTTTTATGAGGAAGGGGTTTTTTATGTGATTCCTTCTTCTTTCCTCACTTCCTCTTTTTCTCAACCTTCTCCTTCAACTTTCTCTTTTTTCTCTTTTCTTCTTTATTTTTTCACATTTCCTATTTTTCTTTTTTCTTTCAACCACGTGAATGATAAAGCTCCCTGGATCTTGTACTTTAGGAGGTAATGTTCTTTGTATGACTACACTGCAATTTCTTTGCACCTCAATAGTTTCTTTCTCAATATAATCCTCAGCAGCAACCTTTTCTGTTTCTTTCTTTTTATCTTTTCCACATCTCTCTCTACCTTCTCCTCATCAACAACCTCATCATTTTGTGTCTCCAAATTTCTGAAGGTAACTTCATATCTCTGGGAATTACATCTCTCCAAAAATTTGTCGAATTTTTCATTAACGCTTTTGACTTGTTCTGTCACATCAGCTATCTGTTGGTATAGTTGTTGATCATACTCCCACGTTTCTATTGGTGGGGAGTATTGTTGCTGCTGCTGATATTGTTGCCTCTCTTCCATGCTTTTATGAGAAGAAAATCTTGTATACATGGATTGTGGCAAGAATTCATCATTCTTAATATTCTCCTCTATGCCCTTGACATGATATACTTTAAAATTCATAATCCTCTGAAAATTTTCATCAGATTCTGCACTTCTTTGTATAGGCATGAAATGAGGCTCAGCAGCTGTCAACACCCAATTTCGTCTGGGTGATTAAGTAATAAAACTTGTTTTTATTTTTATCTTATTTTTATTTTATTTTTTTTATTTTATTTTATTTTAGTTTTATTATTTTTACCTTTTATTTACTATTTGTTTAGTCTTTTTGCTTTTATTATTTAATTTAATTTTCTATAAAAATAATAAACAATAAAAAATGAAAAATGAATGAAAAAAGGAAAAAGAAAAAAAAGAAAAAAAGGATTTTGGTGATATGGAAAAGGAGACATAACAGAATAGTCTCTTCCCTCACACAGGCACCAACTCTCAATCCATGTTCATCCATCAACACAACCATATTCTGGACACACACACTTCAATCCATCCTCCACCTCAACAATCATCATAGACACCATTTTCCACCCCTCTGATCACCACCCCGTAACCACCCAATCAGATTTCCCTTTTGGTTCCCAATTCCTCATCTCTAACAGTATTAAAATTTTCAACCCACCTTGAACCATAACAACCCAACAGGATCACACACACCCGAATCCACTCCACCACTCCAAACCATTCCGTCTGACCCACACCATCATCCTCAGCTTGCAAAGCCACTCTGAATCAGTCTCAGCCACCACCAGCCAGAGAACCCATCATCATCGAACCCCATTGATCCACTATCAACAATTCAGAATCACCTCAACCAAGAATATACACCTCGCATACCGATCATCTGTAACCACCTGCACTGATACCAATTACACAATCAAATTCCAAAGGGGAGACATACACTCTTCCACTATTTTTCCTCTCCAAAAGGATTCCAACCCTTTTTTTTGGTCCCTAACACCACCACATAGACCACTGGGAATCAACAAAAAAAAATCACGATCACTCCCCTCCAACCGTCAGCTCCTACCCATACCCTTCCACCACCTTCATCCTCACCATCACTACCTTGACCCATAGACTCACATTCACATCACTCTCAAGCTATCATTCACTCACCAATTCTCAATCCAACCTAACCATCTCCATCAACACCAAGAGGAAGAACACCAAAAAAATTACAGAGAAGAGGATCCAATTTTCCTCCAACCGAACCATTCTCTTCTCCTCCAACCCAACTCATCATCCACTACGCCATTTTCCCCCAACCTCATGCTCCTAGATTAGGCATCTTAGTCGTCCAACCATCAATAATCATCTAGGCTTTCCCTCATCAATCCAACATCACAAAATCATCCCACCTTCTTCCCCTGATCAGAAACACAGAACAACATTTTCCTCATTGTCATACGAACCTGCAAAGTGAAACCATAGCAAACAGAGAAACCATTTCCCATCACCTCCACAGACCCCGTCTTCACACACAGCCCCCTCTTTAGCTAGCCACCACCTCCTCTGTCACAGATCACAGATCACAAAAACAAAACCAAAGCCAAACCAAGAAACAGAGGAATAAGAGAGAGCTTGGTGAAGTCGGCTGCGACGACTTGTGGTGGCTGTTGCGGTGGCAGCCCTGTGTGAGCGTCGGAGAGGAAACGAGTGCTGCCCTAGGTTTCCTGTTTCGCGGCTTTGGATTCAAGCAGAGAAAGTTTTCTTTCTCTCTCACGCAAGATGCAAGACGTAGAGCGAGGAAGAAGGGATTGGTGCGGCGGCGGCCATCGACGTTGACGGCGTTCTGGCCTGTATCTGGTGGCGACCGGCCCGGTAGAGAGGAACACAGCGACTGTGGCACGATGGTGGCAGGGAGAGCTCGACAGAGGTCGACCACCTTGATTTGGCTCAACGGCGGAGAAACTCTTGTGGTGGCTAGTGATGTTTTCAGCGGCAAGCGGCATCGTCGGCGATGCCTGAGACCATGGCTATCTTCTTCCTCGACGGCGGCGGATGACGAAAGCGGTGGCGAGTGTGGACGCAAGGGAGGCGAACCTCCTTGGGTAACCCAATTCAAAGGAGACCCTAGGTCTTTGGAGAGAGCTTCGTTCGGATGCAGATGGAGAGGGAAAGTGGTCTTGGAGTTGAATGCAAATGAAGTGAAAAGGGCAGAACCCCTAACTGCTGCTAGGGCAAAAGATCTTTGGGCCTGGCTGTTGAGCCCATTTTCTCTGTCTGCCACCACTTGCATCTCCGTTCACACCACCATTTCCTATCTGCAAACAAAAGGAAGCTTTGGGCCTGGCTTTGGACTACAGCCTCTCTGCCTGCCACCACGCCCAACGCTATTCACACCCCCACTTCGTTTCTGCAAGCAAAAAGAGCTTGGGCTTGGGCAGCAAATATCCAGTGGCACCCCCCCAATCTTCACAGTTCACACCCCTTTCCATTGGGCTGAAGCCAGACTGCTACTTCTGCAAACAAAAAAGAGAATGATTGGGCCTGGACAGGCTATCTCAAGCTGTACCCCCCAATTTTGGCCATACACCCCTACGTTACTAGGCCTGGGCCTGACTGTTAGAGTTGCACCCCTGGTTTTGTCTTTTGCACTCCCTTTTCCTTATTGGGCCCATTGGACTGTTTTTTTTTATTTATTATTATTATTTGTCTTTGCTTTTATTTCTTTAGTTTCAGAATTTGTTTTATTATTATTTGTCTGTTAAAAATAAAAAAATATAAAATAATATAATAATAACAAAAATATTTTGAAAAGGTTTAAGCACACGTGCGACCGCTCGCGTAGGCCTTGTGCTGAGAACCTTTTCCTTTCTTTTACAAAAATTAAAAAATCAAATAAAATATTTTGAAAAGGTTTAAACACACGTGCGACCGCTCGCGTAGGCCTTGTGTTAAAAAACCTTTTCCTTTCTTTTACAAAAATTAAAAAAATCAAATAAAAATATTTTGAAAAGGTTTAAGCACACGTGCGACCGCTCGCGTAGGCCTTGTGCTGAGAATCTTTTCCTTTCTTTTACAAAAATTAAAAAAATCAAATAAAAATATTTTGAAAAGGTTTAAGCACACGTGCGACCGCTCGCGTAGGCCTTGTGCTGAGAATCTTTCCCTTTCTTTTACAAAAATTAAAAAATCAAATAAAAATATTTTGAGAAGGTTTAAACACACGTGCGACCGCTCGCGTAGGCCTTGTGCTAAAAACCTTTTCTCTTCTATATAAAAATACCAAAAAATATAAAATCTTCAAAAACTAAAAACATCTTCAAACAACAAACAAATTTTCGGAAAGAACTACGTGACCCTGATTTCTCAGTCTAACTGAGAATACGTAGGAGCAAGGCCAGTCCTTGTCGGGCACATAAATACAAAAAAATTATTTTGTTTCTTTAGAGTTTTAATTTTATCTAGGGGAAATTAAACATTTTGCAAACCACATCTTTATTCGCGTATTTAATTAAAGGTACTGCCTTAGGGCAGGCGTTGTGGGGTGCTAATACCTTCCCCACACGTAACCGACTCCCGAACCCGATTTTCGGTTTTCGCAGACCTTGTCTTTTCTTGATGGTTTTTCCGTGGTTTTCCAGAATAAACTATGGTGGCGACTCCAAACTCTTTTCAAAATCGATTTCTCGTTGGATCGTCGTCCCGTCGCGATTTTCCGGTTGCGACAGATGGCGACTCCACTGGGGACACTAGAGAGTCAAGCCATTTAATTAGATGCGCTAATTCGATGTGGTTTTGCTTGATGTTTTTCTTCCCTTTTTCTTTGTCTATGTTTGATATTTAGAATAATTTCATGCGAATTCTGCTGCTTGTTCTTTGTGTTTGAAATAATTGCTGGATATTGAATCCTAGGATAGAAAACATGTCTATATCTGCCTGGGAACTTTTCTGGTTGTTTTGCAGGTGAGGGTTTGGGTGCATTGCATTCTCCCTTCACACACACACGTTGTGCATCTATTGAGTGAGGCCCTATACCCGGGTCTGAGCGTAACTTAGAATTAGAGGAGTTGTGTAGCGGTGTCACTTTGGGATGTACTTCCTGTTTGGCTATCGTGAGAACTCCAGCTAGAGTCTATTCTCTTCATTTGTATTTTCACACCTAGTTGATTACTCGACTGTTGTGGAGATGCTGTGGAGGGGGCCATAGCTCTAGTGACCTTTGACCTTTAGGTTCAGGAAACTATCCTGGTGAGATTGCATATACTTGACCTTGAACCTGAAATGTTGAACCTTTTTTAGGGCACAAAGGGAGATGTGTGTATTCTTTTAACCCTCACTTTTGCTTGTCTTTATGGTCTTGTCAAATTTTGTGAGTACTAGTCAAGAAATTATAAGGTCGTGATTACGGTAAAAATGGAAATTAACATGGAATTTTGAGTCAAGGGGTATTCGAGCTCAGACTTTTTGAAGAAAAGCATACACATTGAGGCCAATGGGGGCAGTATCAATCCTTTGAGGGATTTGGTGAAAAAATAACCCTGAAGGATGCATTCAAGAACGAGTATGAGATTTTGTCAAGCTTGTCAAAGTGGAAGAATTTGGGCAAATGTTAAATGTATTTCTCAAGGGCAAAGCTCCATACAACTACCTTGGGCAATATACCTCTATCTTGCATCAAGCGAAGATAATAAAAGTTCACCCTATGAAGTTGAAGAGTGGATTCATCCTTAAGGAGACAACAAGGGGCCTTATTCAAGGATACATAGAGCAGTACTTGCATTGATTGATCGGGAGGAAAAGTGGGAAACATTCATGAAAGCACTAGATTTTATCCACTGTGGTGTCATTATCTTTCCTAATACTAGGAAGTTGGTTGACTATGTCGCCATGAATGCATTTACGGAATACAAAGTTTGCTCTAAGAATCCAGTCATGGTTGTTCGGGCTAAAATTTATGGGACCCTTAATCAGTGTTACAAGCCAAAGACAAGGAAGAGACTATGTTGTTTACTAGTGTCGTGTGTATGATCCATCTCTCGCATGAGTAAGGGAGTCTTGAATGCTACATGTTCCCTAGGTGAACTACTACAATGTAAACCAAAGATGAAAGGAGCAAATGAATGGGTGCAACTTTGTGCAGGCTCAGAGGAGGAAAAGTTGGATTGGCATCTTTCTTGGCAACAAAGATCGTATATCATATACCATTGCAGAAATTACCTTAATGTCCCCCTCATGGGTATCCATTTTGAATGTGTGTTAAAAAAAACAACAAAAAAAAACAAAAAAAAGAAGAAAAAAAAAGGAAAAAAGAAAAAAAAAACAATTTGGGTATCATATGAGAGGGTCACCAACACCTGCATCTCTTGCCACATTGCATACCTTCTGAGCAAGGAACCTTTACTGAAATGTTTCATGTTAGGGATGCTTGGGGCAATGCTATTTGGGAGACCCAAGATCATGGGCTGTTAATGAAGAATTCCTTTCGCCAATGGATCACAGAGAGGGCTGAGATAATCAAGTTGCCAGTCAAGGTTTTCATTCAAGTTAATTTTCCCTGACCTAAATTGTGAAAAACATTTCCAAAATGACGAGTAGCAGACGAAAGCAGCAGCGAAAAATGGAAGAAGGAATGTTGGCATCAAGAATTGATAATTCAGATGAATGAGCATATTGTTGGACAAAGGCGAGTTATCGAGAATTGCAAGAGGATGTTCTCACAGCTAGATTCCTCGTCAGTGAAGCCATTGAAAGCGTTCCTAAGATGTTGAGTCTCCATTGTCAATCTTTAACTTGCTTAAGGGGATTGAAATTTTCCTCAATTGCTGTAAGAGCCGAGTGGAAAAATGAAGAATGTGATGGCTAAGGCCGAGTTTAATTGACCAAGACTTCCTGACTCACATTTTGGGAATTTCTGAATGATGAATCACCCTATTGACTCAGTCTTGTGTTAATTTCCAAATTATACCGGGGCAATCTTTTCACAGCTTTATAATTTCTGACTAGAATAATTGCCTTTTCATTGTCTTCATTTTTATTTTCTTCTTAATTTGTTTCATCTAATAAAATTTAAAAAAAAATCCAAGATACCCTAAAGGACTTGAACCAGTTACTAAATCTTGGAGAACCGATGAGAAGTTCACGAATGAAGGAATGAAGGTTGTTATCCAATAATTGAAAGGGAAAATGAGCCAAGCCCTAGAGGTCCTGAATGCTTTGAAAAACCTTGGGGACTCGTGCCCACTACAACCTCAACACAGAGTTCGAAAGATCCAAAATTTCTCTTATATGGTCTTCCCCTAAATTACACTTCACCCTCAGGAGCGTACTTGAGGCAAGTTCACACTCGAAAGGCTGAAGATAACGAAGTTGAAGTGGAAAACAAGCTTGGGGCAACCACTTTCATGGTCCCTAGGAAAATGCTTTAATCAAGTATTGTGAGCATGACAATGACAAGACAATCTGAGTTGAAATATTCTTTCCCTGTTTGCACACCAGTGGATGTTGAGGTTGACAGGGGTAAATTTGAAATGCTAAAAAAGGATGACAGCCATAAAAGGTGAATCAAGCGCTAGGTCTGAAAATGTTGCAAGGCTGGCTTAGTCCCGGATCTGATGATACATTCAAAAGTTTAAATTTTCCAAAGGTGAGAAATATAGAGAAACCATTTGCCTTAAGACTCATCTCATGGCATATGACAAGAAAACGGTTGTGTGTGCATATGATGAAAAGTTGCTAATTCATTTCTTCCAAGGTAGATTGGCTGACATGGCACTAAACTGGGGCAATCATCTTGAATATTCATGCATTTAGTTTGGGAAGATCTGGTGGATGCCTTCTTGAGGCAATGCAAATATAATATGGATGTGGCACCCGATAAATTACAACTACAGAGCATGGTAAAAAATGAGTCAAAATTGTTCAAAGGACATGTCCAAAGGTTGAAAGAGATTGCTACTCAAGTAGAGCCTTCTATGAGTGACAAGGAGATGGCTGCCATATTCATCAATACTCTGCAATCACCCTTTTATGAGCATATGGTGCGTAATGTTTCTTCAAATTTTGCAAACTTGATGATAATCAAAGAAGGAATTGAAATTGGTGTAAGGATTGGAAAGATTGCGCAAAGTCATACCATGACAGCAGACGTGAAGGAGTTTGGGTCGAAGCTGGGGAAGAGGAGAGAAGAAAGAGCTCAACCATATCCCATCACTCAAATATCGTTGAATTACTCTCTAGTTGAAACATGACCAAGACAAAATTGGGGACTCAACCCAAACTCAACTTCTCACCAAGCCGCTGGACAGAGATGGTTTGATCAAGAGAAAAGGCTCCGAGCATCATTCCTATACATTTGACTTATGCAACGTTTCTTCCAAGGCTCATGCCCAAAAAGGTTTGGTCTATACTTGTTATATGAAGCCTTTAAAACCTCAGTACCCCAAGATTCGTGATGCATCATATACAAAGGGTAATTATCATGAAGTGGCTATTAGTCATTAGACTAAAAAGTGTTTGGTGTTCAAGTTCAAATACAACCTTTGACTGATTCAAGATGGTTAAAGTATGAAGGAAGACAACCAAACACTGAGGCAAGACTTGAGAATGTCTCTACAGATGCCATGGAGAAATGAAGTATGCTTTAGGACCACATAAGAAGGAATAAGTCATTGTACAAGTGAACTTGATGTTGTGAAGAGTCATGCCACCGGGGAAGTATGCTCATTGATATTGCGCTGTCATCCATGACTTTAAATGCGAACTTTCTCTACGGGGTTTCTCCAAGTAGTGCTGGAAATCGAGTTCTCAAAGGGTATTAAAAAAATTTTGAAAAAATGATGGCGATCTTGAGTCATTTGTCTTTCTTGCAAATCTTCAAACTCTTGTTTTTGGAAAATAGAAAAAATGAAAATGGCAATAAAAAACAAAAGTTGTAGTGTCAGACTTTTCTGAGGTCAAATGTTTAAAAAAATAATAATTTGACGTTTCCTTTCTAGATATTTATGTACATGTTGCTTGAAAGCCTACATCCTTCACTTTCCCAAAATAAAGGATTTTCCTCACAAACACTGTCATTGCCCCAAGTAACAAAATAAACCTTCACACTGGGGCAGATTGGTTTGGCCAAAAGTTTTCTCACTTGCACTGGTTGGGTGATCCCTGAATCCATTGAGGAAAAAATATAACTTCAAAACAAAAAAAAAAGAAACAAAAAGAACATTCACTAGATTGAAAACCCGAAAGGGCAGTCTAGGAGAAAAAAAAATGACTCATGTTGAGGTCATCTAGTTGCAAAATTAAACTTTTGAAAATAAAGCAATCTGAGTTCAAAATGATGTGTGGCCTTCTTGTCTTTATCTAAAAAACAAAAATATATTCATTGTCACCCCATTTGAGCCAAAAGTAAATTCTTTTTTCAAAAAAATCCCCAAGCAAGGGTTGTCATCAAGTAGGAGTCAACTCAGTGTCTAAATAAAGAGCACTCAATGATCAAACGAAGAGAATTCATCAAGAAGAGTGAATAAAATCACAAAAGAAAAACAAAAAGAACAACAAAAAATCACAAAGTGATGTTGAACAAAGGGAAGAAAAAACAAAGTGCTCAAAAAGTCAAATAGTTGATGCAATACTTAGATGATAACCCTTGTTTCAAAAAATATAACCAACAAACATTCATTTGGGCCTTTATATCCTTTTTTCAATACCTTGTAGCCCTTAGCCACGTTACAAGCTTAATAAAGTCCACACTGATTGGATAATGTTTGCTCAAATTTTCATAAAGCTTGACTTTGCGATAAAATGACTTTTAATGTGTCGTAAAAAAAAAGTTGAAAAAAAAATGAAAAAGAGAAAAAATAATGTCTTAGGAAGAGGGGATCATCCTACCCTCTAGTCAGAAGCACACAAAAAGAGAATCAAACCAATTGGGTTCATCCTTGTAGCCAATCCTCTTCATGGCTATCACTTCTTCCAAATAAAACCCTATGCAAAGAAAAACTGGGGCAGCCTTGTGAATCTCATCACGCGTCTTCGTCCTAAAATTCTTTAACCCATAATCTCAAGACTGGGGCAGCTTTACAGATCTCCCTTGAATTTTCTCCCTAATTTTCATGGATCCAAACCCTAGCTCGTTTTCCCAAACACTAGACCGGGGCAAATTTTTGGTATGTTGTGTTTGTCTTGACGTCCACATATCACATCTCCGTTGAGGAGTGCATGAGGGATGATATTCCTGTGTGACTGTCCTCGTCTCTTCCAAACCTTTCTAAATGTCTCCAACCATTCTCTTGCTAGTAAATTCAAGCATGTGTGCACTGATGTCTCAGAAGGAAAAAGTCTAAATGTAATCATCTCAAAGTTAGATCTCGGATGTATGACATTACTCGGATTTCACAAAATCTCGAAAATAAACACCAGTTTGATGATTGCAAGTAAGATGGCTGACTCAGGCAAAGAGAAATGAAAAAAAAAAGCAAATGTTTTCCATCAATTCATAAAAACAAAATTTTCGGATCGAAACCCTCTTCATCCATATGAATGGTTATTGAATCCTTCTTATTCAAAAATACAAAAAGAATAACATTCAGATTTTCTCTTTCAAGCCATATTGTTTCAAAAATCAAATTTCTATCAAATTTGCAAAACGTTTCACAAAATTATGAATTTCAAAATTTCATAAGCCCAGTTTCATCTGGCCATTTCAAAATTTCATAAGTCCAGTTTCATCTGGCATTTTCAAAATTTCAAAAGCCCAGTTTTGTCTGGCACCCCAAGGCCCAGCTCGCCTGGCACCCAAAGCTCAAGTTCTTTTTTTGTACTTCGGCCCTCTGCTAGGCAATGGTCGAACCCAACATTCACATCATTTTTCCATAGGGTTGGTACACCCTCCACGAGGTTGGTACACCTCACATCATTTTTCCATAGGGTTGGTACACCCTCCACGAGGTTGGTACACCTCACATCATTCTTCCATAGGGTTGGTACACCCTCCACGAGGTTGGTACACCTCACAGCATTCATCCATAGGGTTGGTACACCCTCCACGAGGTTGGTACACCTCACATCATTTTTCCATAGGGTTGGTACACCCTCAACGAGGTTGGTACACCTCACATCATTTTTTCCATAGGGTTCGTACACCCTCCACGAGGTTGGTACACCTCAAATCATTACATCATCCATAGGGTTGGTACACACTTTCCACGAGATTAGTACATCTCAAATCATCATCATCCATAGGGTTGGTACACCCTTTTCACAAGGTTGGCATACCTCATTTCTCAAATCCAGTTTTATCTGCATCTTTAATTTTTTTTGTTATCGGCCCTCTGCTTGGCAATGGTCGGATTTAAATTGTTGTTCTGTGAGTTTGGCCCTCTGCGAGGCAATGGTCAAATCCAGGTTTTAATTTTTTGTTATCGGCCCTCTGCTTGGCAATGGTTGGATTTAAATTTCTATTCTGCGAGTTTGGCCCTCTGCGAGGCAATGGTCAAATCCAGGTTTTAATTTTCTGTTAACGGCCCTCTGCTTGGCAATGGTCGAATTTAAATTTCTGTTCTGCGAGTTTGGCCCTCTGCGAGGCAATGGTCAAATCTAGGTTTTTGTTTTCTATTATCGGCCCTCTGCTTGGCAATGGTCGAATTTAAATTTCTGTTCTGTGAGTTTGGCCCTCTGCGAGGCAATGGTCAAATCCAGGTTTTATTTTTCTGTTATCGGCCCTCTGCTTGGCAATGGTCGGATTTAAATTTCTGTTCTGCGAGTTTGGCCCTCTGCGAGGCAATGGTCAAATCCAGGTTTTTGTTTTCTTTCATGCTTGAAACCCAGACGAAATTAGTGTTTCTATCTTTACTTAACTTTTACTCAGATAATACGAAAATATCACATTTTCATATTATTCGTTAAAATCTAAGTAAAGAGGGGCAGCTGTCAACACCCAATTTCGTCCGGGTGATTAAGTAATAAAACTTGTTTTTATTTTTATCTTATTTTTATTTTCTTTTTTTTTTAGTTTTATTATTTTTACCTTTTATTTACTATTTGTTTAGTCTTTTTGCTTTTATTATTTAATTTAATTTTCTATAAAAATAATAAAAAATAAAAAATGAAAAAATGAATGAAAAAAGGAAAAAGAAAAAAAAGAAAAAAAGGATTTTGGTGATATGGAAAAGGAGACATAACAGAATAGTCTCTTCCCTCACACAGGCACCAACTCTCAATCCATGTTCATCCATCAACACAACCATATTCTGGACACACACACTTCAATCCATCCTCCACCTCAACAATCATCATAGACACCATTTTCCACCCCTCTGATCACCACCCCGTAACCACCCAATCAGATTTCCCTTTTGGTTCCCAATTCCTCATCTCTAATAGTATTAAAATTTTCAACCCACCTTGAACCATAACAACCCAACAGGATCACACACACCCGAATCCACTCCACCACTCCAAACCATTCCGTCTGACCCACACCATCATCCTCAGCTTGCAAAGCCACTCTGAATCAGTCTCAGCCACCACCAGCCAGAGAACCCATCATCATCGAACCCCATTGATCCACTATCAACAATTCAGAATCACCTCAACCAAGAATATACACCTCGCATACCGATCATCTGTAACCACCTGCACTGATACCAATTACACAATCAAATTCCAAAGGGGAGACATACACTCTTCCACTATTTTTCCTCTCCAAAAGGATTCCAACCCTTTTTTTTGGTCCCTAACACCACCACATAGACCACTGGGAATCAACAAAAAAAAATCACGATCACTCCCCTCCAACCGCCAGCTCCTACCCATACCCTTCCACCACCTTCATCCTCACCATCACTACCTTGACCCATAGACTCACATTCACATCACTCTCATGCTATCATTCACTCACCAATTCTCAATCCAACCTAACCATCTCCATCAACACCAAGAGGAAGAACACCAAAAAAATTACAGAGAAGAGGATCCAATTTTCCTCCAACCGAACCATTCTCTTCTCCTCCAACCCAACTCATCATCCACTACGCCATTTTCCCCCAACCTCATGCTCCTAGATTAGGCATCTTAGTCGTCCAACCATCAATAATCATCTAGGCTTTCCCTCATCAATCCAACATCACAAAATCATCCCACCTTCTTCCCCTGATCAGAAACACAGAACAACATTTTCCTCATTGTCATACGAACCTGCAAAGTTAAACCATAGCAAACAGAGAAACCATTTCCCATCACCTCCACAGACCCCGTCTTCACACACAGCCCCCTCTTTGGCTAGCCACCACCTCCTCTGTCACAGATCACAGATCACAAAAACAAAACCAAAGCCAAACCGAGAAACAGAGGAATAAGAGAGAGCTTGGTGAAGCCGGCTGCGACGACTTGTGGTGGCTGTTGCGGTGGCAGCCCTGTGTGAGCATCGGAGAGGAAACGAGTGCTGCCCTAGGTTTCCTGTTTCGCGGCTTTGGATTCAAGCAGAGAAAGTTTTCTTTCTCTCTCACGCAAGATGCAAGACGTAGAGCGAGGAAGAAGGGATTGGTGCGGTGGCGACCATCGACGTTGACGGCGTTCTGGCCTGCATCTGGTGGCGACCGGCCCGGTAGAGAGGAACACAGCGACTGTGGCACGATGGTGGCAGGGAGAGCTCGACAAAGGTTGACCACCTTGATTTGGCTCAGCGGCGGAGAAACTCTTGTGGTGGCTAGTGATATTTTCAGCGGCAAGCGGCATCGTCGGCGATGCCTGAGACCATGGCTATCTTCTTCCTCGACGGCGGCGGATGACGAAAGCGGTGGCGAGTGTGGACGCAAGGGAGGCGAACCTCCTTGGGTAACCCAATTCAAAGGAGACCCTAGGTCTTTGGAGAGAGCTTCGTTCGGATGCAGATGGAGAGGGAAAGTGGTCTTGGAGTTGAATGCAAATGAAGTGAAAAGGGCAGAACCCCTAACTGCTGCTAGGGCAAAAGATCTTTGGGCCTGGCTGTTGAGCCCATTTTCTCTGTCCGCCACCACTTGCATCTCTGTTCACACCAACGCTATTCACACCCCCACTTCGTTTCTGCAAGCAAAAAGAGCTTGGGCTTGGGCAGCAAATATCCAGTGGCACCCCCCACCCCCCAATCTTCACAGTTCACACCCCTTTCCATTGGGCTGAAGCCAGACTGCCACTTCTGCAAACAAAAAAGAGAAAGATTGGGCCTGGACAGGCTATCTCAAGCTGCACCCCCCAATTTTGGCCATACACCCCTACGTTACTAGGCCTGGGCCTGACTGTTTGAGTTGCACCCCTGGTTTTGTCTTCTGCACTCCCTTTTCCTTATTGGGCCCATTGGACTGTTTTTTATTTATTTATTATTATTATTATTTGTCTTTGCTTTTATTTCTTTAGTTTCATAATTTGTTTTATTATTATTTGTCTGTTAAAAATAAAAAAATATAATAATATAATAATAACAAAAATATTTTGAAAAGGTTTAAGCACACGTGCGACCGCTCGCGTAGGCCTTGTGCTGAGAACCTTTTCCTTTCTTTTACAAAAATTAAAAAATCAAATAAAATATTTTGAAAAGGTTTAAACACACGTGCGACCGCTCGCGTAGGCCTTGTGCTGAGAATCTTTCCCTTACTTTTACAAAAATTAAAAAATCAAATAAAAATATTTTGAAAAGGTTTAAACACACGTGCGACCGCTCGCGTAGGCCTTGTGCTAAAAACCTTTTCTCTTCTATATAAAAATACCAAAAAATATAAAATCTTCAAAAACTAAAAACATCTTTAAACAACAAACAAATTTTCGGAAAGAACTACGTGACCCTGATTTCTCAGTCTAACTGAGAATACGTAGGTGCAAGCCAGTCCTTGTCGGGCACATAAATACAAAAAAATTATTTTGTTTCTTTAGAGTTTTAATTTTAGCTAGGGGAAATTAAACATTTTGCAAACCACATCTTTATTCGCGTATTTAATTAAAGGTACTGCCTTAGGGCAGGCGTTGTGGGGTGCTAATACCTTCCCCACACGTAACCGACTCCCGAACCCGAATTTCGGTTTTCGCAGACCTTGTCTTTTCTTTATGGTTTTTCCGTGGTTTTCCAGAATAAACTATGGTGGCGACTCCAAACTCTTTTCAAAATCGATTTCTCGTTGGATCGTCGTCCCGTCGCGATTTTCCGGTTGCGACAGCAGCTTGTCCATATCGACTGTGATCCATGTATGAGTGAGGTTCCCACCAGTGGTTGAAATTATTTTGGTAGGGTTGGGTGCCCATATAATCAAATTCTTGTACAAACTGCATTCTGCAATCATTAGGCATAAAACCCTAAAGAACATTTATTAGAACAAAAATGAAAGCAAACATAAAATCAAGTCAAATTCAATCAATTCACACTACTTGAAAAAGTTAAACCTCGAGTTCCCCGGCAACGGCGCCAAAAACTTGTTGACTCTCTGGCAAGTGTATCAAATCGTTCCAAGTAATATAATTGGTATAACCCAATATCGTTCTGTCCCAAAGGACTCACGGCCTTATCGTTCGTGTGAATCGAAATCGTAAGACTTGTAAAGAAAAGGAATATAATTGTTGTGGATGCAAAGACAGAAGATAAACATGCAATGTGTTTAATTCAATTGACGAGAAAAGACTATGGATGAAAGAAGTTGTTGGGGGTTTACAATTTCATTTTATCCGCCCTCTCTTATCTACTCCTCTTGTTTAAATCGTTTTGTTATCTAATCGTTATGCAAACTTTCTTGGCCTACCCTTAACTCGATCCCTCGGCGAAAAGAGCCTATTATTAATTATTAGCTTGCTATCCCTAGCCTCCCCTAACAATTAATAACGCATTACCGACAGAAGCAAAAACAATTGATCGTCCTACCCCCTTATCTCTAGGTGGTATTGCTTAACCAAGGAATTACTCACCAGTTCATGACATTACTGTACGTTCCTGTATCAATAGAGACAAACAACAGTTATTGAATGAGTTAAATGATAAAAGCTTTAAGCGCAGATGAGAACCCAACAATTGATAATCAAAGCATATGACAATCATATAAATAAACAAGAGTTTCAATAAAAGAGAGTTTCAAAAGATTACATTGTTTCCCCCAACAACAAAAGGGTTTAGTTCACAATTGTCATGGTGAAACTAAATGAAAATAATGGAAGAATGGAAGAGCAAACCCTAGATAGGATGAAAAGGAGCTTAAGCATCCAAGAGATCTTCTCCAGAGAGTGAAAATTAGGTCTGACCTCCCTCTTCTTACAAACGAATAATTCAGAAATCGCACTAGGGCTATTTATAGATGAGGAGCGTCATAAAATTTAGGCCCAGGCCCATCAGACAACCGCCCGGCGTCGCACTTATGCCGCCCAGCGGTTTGCCTCTAATCGCGTTTCCGCCCGGCACTAGGGGTCCACCGCCCGGCAGTTTGCCTCTAATCGTGTTTCCGTCCGGCATTCACGCAGTGTGTCAGACAGTGTCCTCTCCTCGTAACTGGCCGCCCAGCAGTGAATTTTACCGCTGGGCAGTTCCTAGACTCTTCTTTTCTTTAGTTTTCTTCCTTTTTCTTGAGTCTAAGACCTTCACCTTCAACCCCATTCTTCACTTTCATTAGAAATGCTGCAAGAAAACTATTACTTCACGAGCAGTACCTTTTGGTTAGAAGAACATGAAGTGTACTCATAAAATCTCCAAAAAACTGCTCAAAGTAGTGCTTCCAATGACCTAATCTGATAAGCACATACAACAACAAAAATATAACAGTAACTAATCTTCATTTCTAAATCGGATAAAATAAAGCTAGAAAAAGATAAAACATATAAATAATAAATAGCCAAAAATAACAACTTAAAATAAATACTTATCACTCTTAGTCTATCACTTGCATCTAGGAAGAATCCTCAGACAACTTTACACACATGCAACTTTAAACACACATAAATATATTACACACACAAGCATTTTGTAGGCACAAACACGTATACACAAATACAGGCACAATCATACTGACATATAAACCAGAGAAACACACAACCAATCAAAAACACAGACAAACACAAACAAAGAAGTATACATAAATAACGAAGACCACACAAATATGCATATATATTCTATATACAAAACTAAAATCACACAACAAGAAAACTATTACTTCATGAGCAGTACCTTTTGGATAGAAGAACATGAAGTGTGCTCATAAAATCTCCAACAAACTGCTCAAAGTAGTAATTCCAATGACCTAATCTAATAAGCACATACAACAACAAAAATATAACAGTAACTAATCTTCATTTCTAAATCGGATAAAATAAAGCTAGCAAAAGATAAAACATATAAATAATAAATAGCCAAAAATAACAACTTAAAAACAATACTTATCACTCTTAGTCTATCACTTGCATCTAGCAAGAATCCTTAGACAACTTTACACACATGCAACTTTACACACACATAAATATATTACACACACAAGCATTTTGTCGGCACAAACACGCATACACAAATACAGGCACAATCATACTGACATATAAACAAGAGAAACACACAACCAATCAGAAACACAGACAAACACAAACAAAGAAGTATACACAAACAACGAAGACCACACAAATATGCATATATATTCTATATACAAAACTAAAATCACACAACAAGAAAACTATTACTTCACGAGCAGTACCTTTTGGATAGAAGAACATGAAGTGCGCTCATAAAATCTCCAACAAACTGCTCAAAGTAGTGCTTCCAATGACCTAATCTGATAAGCACATACAGCAACAAAAATATAACAGTAACTAATCGTCATTTCTAAATCGGATAAAATAATGCTAGCAAAAGATAAAACATATAAATAATAAATAGCCAACAATAACAACTTAAAAACAATACTTATCACTCTTAGTCTATCACTTGCATCTAGCAAGAATCCTCAGACAGTGGATACACCTGTGTACACGATATAAATTTCTACAAGATACCTGTGAAATAAAGAGAATAAGCAAATTGAAAGCAGTAATCAAAACACCCCAGAACATTCAAAGGAAAAATAGACTTGAAACACATACTGGTTATATTCACAAGTTATACTCGACCAAAAAAAGAGCATTTTGTATAAAAAATAGAAGCTAATGTAAAACAATACCGAATACAACCAACTGGTATCAGATTTTCTCCTTTGCAAAGTCATAATCCATTGTCCACCGGTGACGTAGATAGGGACCTCCAATTTGGGCTCGATCATATACTTGAAGTAGTGAAAGTTCGCACCCACACCCAACTTGCTCATGTGGTGAATATTGTTATAAATGTTGAACAGTTTTATGTAAAAAACCAAAAGTTAGCTTTTGCAACTTTACACAGACATACAAACTCAAATTAAACACAATTTTACCCACATACACAACTTTACACACACATAAATATATTACACACACAAGCATTTTTTAGGCAAAATCATACTGACACATAAACACAAAGAAACACACAACCAATCAGAAAGACACAAACACACACAAAAAAAGAAGGTCAGACAAACAAAGAAGTCCACACAAACAAAGAAGTCCACACAAATATGCATCTATATTCTATATACAAAACTAAAATCAAACACCAAGAAAACTATTATTTCACGAGCCGCACCTTTTGAATAGAAGAACACGACGTGCGCTCATAAAATCTCCAAGAAACTGCTCAAAAAGTTTGTCTAGTGCCTCCAATGACCTAATCTGATAAGCACATACAGCAACAAAAATATGTATCCCGTGGATTCCACTTCTTCCAGCCAAAATAAATGTCACAAAATTCAAGAAAGACATATATTTCACATGCATGTTTCTGCAGCAAAATAAATGCATCATGTTGCTTCCAAAATAATTATCCCTCCATGCTCCAGACGCACCCGCTGTTCTCCAATTTTTTAAAAGAAAAAGAATGTAATTAAAATTGGTTGCCTAGACCGTGTGCACCACCTCCCCAATTAGGATGTCACTTTGCTACCAAAATAAAATTGAATACGTAACTAAAACAAAAGTAATCAACACATGTTTCCAAATTAACCGCTGAATTTCTCCAAAAGAAAATAATCTGTGTGCTCAATTTCTCCAGCAACAAAGTTCCACTCTTGTAATTGGAAGGCGTCACTTTTTTTAGAAACGTTCAAAAGCTCCATAAAAGAAATATTCAAAGAAAACCCCAAATAAAATCAAGGCAACAAATAAAATTGAAGGCAGCATGTACTTCTCATTTTATCACCGTAACAGCAGCTTAAAATTCTTTCAAAATCCAACATGGTTCAAGCAAAGAAAAATGCTGAGTAAAAAAAAAAAACTTTCCAGAGAGTGATGCGTTCCACCCCTTGGAGATTCCAGCACACTAAATGGTCCAGCAGCCCCTTCATTCAACCAAAGTCTAAATGACCCAACATGATTAAAATTGTTCCAACACTAGGAAAAAGTCTGCACCGTTTTCAGCCACCCCACCGTTCCAGCACTCTTCTTTTTTTTTTCCTCCGTTCCAGCTCAATGAATGTTTTTTTTAAAAGCCAAAATCGTTTGTTGTAGAGTGACGGCTACTTGGTTAAGATCCCTAGGACCATGTGTCCTCAAATAATGGGATGGGGTCCACCCCAAAACCCTAGGTACCAAGTGTTCATTTTTTTACTATTGGGCTCAACCACAAATACCAAAAATTGGCCCACAATGTCAAAGTTTGTTGAAAAATTCTAAACTACTAAATTAAAATACAACTAATTCTAAAACGCTTATGGAAGAGTCTTGATTTATTTTGTCTCCATCCTAATGCTCCAAAATATGTCTCCAATATTTTCCCTGCAATTAATAATGCAAATAATTAGCTCAAAAAATTCAACTTAATTAAAATTAGAATTTCTGGTCAAATTAAGCATGTTTAGGAAAAACGGGAAAATACTGGAAAATTAAGACAATTCCCTGATTAATTCTAGCACAATAAACTAAGTGAAGTCGATAAAATATCGACTCATCAAAATAGACCACACTTAGTCTTTTGCACTCCTAGGCAAAATCAAGACGCAAATCAGGGAACAACTCAGAGGACATCAGGGAAGTGACACAGACTCAGCACACACAAAACAGACTCACAAGGAAAGAAACAGAATCACACGATCCTCAAAAAATCTGGACAATGAAAGGAAGTAGACAGTATCCACACAAAATCAAAGAAAACAGATACTCAGAGAAATCATCCAAGCAATTCAAATCATGGCAAAACGATCAATCAGTTCAAGAGGTGAAACAAAAATGACAGAACCTCAGATGCACACTATCAGTGTTTCTCTCAAGTGTCTATGGTAAACAATTTCAACTCAATGCACTCAAGAAAGCAAGCAACAAACAGTCTTGGCAAGCCTCTAATATCGACACTCAAAACATATATGCATGTTCAAATCAAAAGTCTTTTATGGATGTAACGGGGTCAAGGAAAAAGGAGGATAAATATGGATGAAAAGCTACAAACCAAAAGGAATAGAGGAGCAATGGGGAACAAGTGAAACACAATCAAATCACACCCAAACCTCTAATTTCATCCTCTTCCTGACTCCTTTATTCACATTTTTTTTATTTTTTTCTCATTTTTCTGTATTTTTTTTCTCTTTTTTTTTTCATCTTGTCTCTTTTCTTTTCTCTCTTTTCAGAACACAACTCTAAAAGACAAGATATATACAACATATTCTCAAAAACAAAAGCAAGAAGAGGAACCAACTAGTCAATTCATCTGAATCCCGCAAGAGACCACACTTATTCCCAGAACCATTCCAAAGCTCCAAAATTCCCTAAGGTTAAGGTAATCATGGTTTTTCAGTTAGGGCAAGTGTATGAGCTTCAAAACAAAGAAATGGGGAAAATATAGGCTCAAAGGGGTTATCAAAGGATCACAACAAGGTAGGCTCATTTAGCTAGAGAGGCTCAACAACAAAACTGCCTTTATCACTTTCAAACATGCATATCAATCAAGAACTATCAACAAGAGTCAAGCCAAGGCATATGTGCAAGCAATCAAGAGACATATCACACACAAGAAAGATCATCAAGTGGCTCAAATCTCACACAGGGTATTTCTGTCACAATCAAATCAACTCTCAAACATCATGATCATCTTCCAAGCAATGAAAAGCAAGGATTTCAAGCAATCAGAGTATCAATCCAGTGAAAGAAAGCTGACAACCAAATCACAGTCCAGAATTCAAGAAAAACATGCAAAACTGTACACAAGACACAACAAAAGCTACCTAGAAAACAAAAAATTTAACGCAGAAAACATAAACTAACAAAGAAAAATCCGAGTCTCCCCCAATAGACAACACTTAAACTACACAGTGTCCTCAATGTGTCACAAACATCAGATCAGAAATCAGAACAATTAACAGATCATGGACAAGTGCAATAAAAGTGGGAAAGGGAGGAGAAGGGAAAAGGAAACTCCCCTGATCATGGTGGCAGTTGCATATTTTGGACTTTCAGGGAGATCTCTTCCACCACAGGAAACTCCCCTGATCATGGTGACAAGTGCAATTAGGATGTCACTTTGCTACCAAAATAAAATTGAATACGTAACTAAAACAAAAGTAATCAACACATGATTCCAAATTAACCGCTGAATTTCTCCAAAAGAAAATAATCTGTGTGCTCAATTTCTCCAGCAACAAAGTTCCACTCTTGCAATTGGAAGGCGTCACTTTTTTTAGAAACGTTCAAAAGCTCCATAAAAGAAATATTCAAAGAAAACCCCAAATAAAATCAAGGCAACAAATAAAATTGAAGGCAGCATGTACTTCTCATTTCATCACCGTAACAGCAGCTTAAAATTCTTTCAAAATCCAACATGGTTCAAGCAAAGAAAAATGCTAAGTAAAAAAAAAAACTTTCCAGCCGAGAGTGATGCGTTCCACCCCTTGGAGATTCCACCACACTAAATGGTCCAACAGCCCCTTCATTCAACCAAAGTCTAAATGACCCAACATGATTAAAATTGTTCCAACACTAGGAAAAAGTCTGCACCATTTTCAGCCACCCCACCGTTCCAGCACTCTTCTTTTTTTTTCCTCCGTTCCAGCTCAATGAATGTTTTTTTTAAAAGCCAAAATCATTTTTTGTAGAGTGACGGCTGCTTGGTTAAGATCCCTAGGACCATGTGTCCTCAAATAATAGGGTGGGGTCCACCCCAAAACCCTAGGTACCAAGTGTTCATTTTTTTACTATTGGGCTCAACCACAAATACCAAAAATTGGCCCACAATGTCAAAGTTTGTTGAAAAATTCTAAACTACTAAATTAAAATACAACTAATTCTAAAACGCTTATGGAAGAGTCTTGATTTATTTTGTCTCCATCCTAATGCTCAAAAATATGTCTCCAATATTTTCCCTGCAATTAATAATGCAAATAATTAGCTCAAAAAATTCAACTTAATTAAAATTAGAATTTCTGGTCAAATTAAGCATGTTTAGGAAAAACGGGAAAATACTGGAAAATTAAGCACAATTCCCTGATTAATTCTAGCACAATAAACTAAGTAAAGTCGATAAAATATCGACTCATCAACTATATAAATATCAAGAAGATACATGTGAAAGAAAGAGGATAGACAAATTGGAAGCAACACCAAAACACCCTAAAACATTCAAAGGATTATTAGACTTGAAACACATGCTAGTTAAATTCACAAGTTATACTCCAGAAAAAAAAAAGAGCATTTTGTATTAAAAACAGAGACTAATGTAAAACAATACCGAATACAATCAATCGGTATCACATTTTCTCCTTTGCAAGTCCACACAAACAAAGAAGTCCACACAAATATGTATATATATTCTATATACAAAACTAATATCACACACCAAGAAAATTATTGCTTCACGAGCAATACCTTTTGGATAGAAGAACATGAGTGCGCTCATAAAATCTCCAACAAACTGCTCAAAGTAGTGCTTCCAATGACCTAATCTGATAAGCACATACAGCAACAAAAATATAACAGTAACTAATCTTCATTTCTAAATCGGATAAAATAAAGCTAGCAAAAGATAAAACATATAAATAATAAATAGCCAACAATAACAACTTAAAAACAATACTTATCACTCTTAGTTTATCAGTTGCATCTAGCAAGAATCCTCAGACAGTGGATACAACTGTGTACACGATATAAATTTCTACAAGATACCTGTGAAATAAAGAGAATAAGCAAATTGAAAGCAGTAATCAAAACACCCTAAACATTCAAAGGAAAAATAGACTTGAAACACATGCTGGTTATATTCACAAGTTATACTCGACCAAAAAAAGAGCATTTTGTATAAAAAATAGAAGCTAATGTAAAACAATACCGAATACAACCAACTGGTATCAGATTTTCTCCTTTGCAAAGTCATAATCCATTGTCCACCGGTGACGTAGATAGGGTCCTCCAATTTGGGCCCGATCATATACTTGAAGTAGTGAAAGTTCGCACCCACACCCAACTTGCTCATGTGGTGAATATTGTTATAAATGTTGAAAAGTTTTCATGTAAAAAAACAAGAGTTCGCTTTTGCAACTTTACACAGACATACAAACTCAAATTAAACACAATTTTACACACATACGCAACTTTACACACACATAAATATATTACACACACAAGCATTTTGTAGGCACAATCATACTGACACATAAACACAAAGAAACACACAACCAATCAGAAAGACACAAACACACACAAACAAAGAAGGTCACACAAACAAAGAAGTCCACACAAACAAAGAAGTCCACACAAATATGCATCTATATTCTATATACAAAACTAAAATCAAACACCAAGAAAACTATTATTTCACGAGTCGCACCTTTTGCATAGAAGAACATGACGTGCGCTCATAAAATCTCCAAGAAACCGTTCAAAAAGTTTGTCTAGTGCCTCCAATGACCTAATCTGAAAAGCACATACAGAAACCTGTAAACCATGTGCTCATCAATTGAATCAATGTTGCATTTAATAAAATAAAAAGAAAAAAAAAAGTAAACATTAAAGGTAAGTAATCAACACTTTCTCCATAAGAAACAAAATATGTATCCCGTGGATTCCACTTCTGCCAGCCAAAATAAATGTCACAAAATTCAAGAAAGACATATATTTCACATGCATGTTTCTGCAGCAAAATAAATGCATCATGTTGCTTCCAAAATAATTATCCCTCCATGCTCCAGACGCACCCGCTGTTCTCCATTGTTTTAAAAGAAAAAGAATGTAATAAAAATTGGTTGCCTAGACCGTGTGCACCACCTCCCCAATTAGGATGTCACTTTGCTACCAAAATAAAATTGAATACGTAACTAAAACAAAAGTAATCAACACATGATTCCAAATTAACCGTTGAATTTCTTCAAAAGAAAATAATCTGTGTGCTCAATTTCTCCAGCAACAAAGTTCCACTCTTGCAATTGGAAGGCGTCACTTTTTTTAGAAACGTTTAAAAGCTCCATAAAAGAAATATTCAAAGAAAACCCCAAATAAAATCAAGGCAACAAATAAAATTGAAGGCAGCATGTACTTCTCATTTCATCACCGTAACAGCAGCTTAAAATTCTTTCAAAATCCAACATGGTTCAAGCAAAGAAAAATGCTAAGTAAAAAAAAAAACTTTCCAGCCGAGAGTGATGCGTTCCACCCCTTGGAGATTCCACCACACTAAATGGTCCAGCAGCCCCTTCATTCAACCAAAGTCTAAATGACCCAACATGATTAAAATTGTTCCAACACTAGGAAAAAGTCTGCACCATTTTCAGCCACCCCACCGTTCCAGCACTCTTCTTTTTTTTTCCTCCGTTCCAGCTCAATGAATGTTTTTTTTAAAAGCCAAAATCGTTTTTTGTAGAGTGACGGCTGCTTGGTTAAGATCCCTAGGACCATGTGTCCTCAAATAATGGGGTGGGGTCCACCCCAAAACCCTAGGTACCAAGTGTTCATTTTTTTACTATTGGGCTCAACCACAAATACCAAAAATTGGCCCACAATGTCAAAGTTTGTTGAAAAATTCTAAACTACTAAATTAAAATACAACTAATTCTAAAACGCTTATGGAAGAGTCTTGATTTATTTTGTCTCCATCCTAATGCTCCAAAATATGTCTCCAATATTTTCCCTGCAATTAATAATTCAAATAATTAGCTCAAAAAATTCAACTTAATTAAAATTAGAATTTCTGGTCAAATTAAGCATGTTTAGGAAAAACGGGAAAATACTGGAAAATTAAGCACAATTCCCTGATTAATTCTAGCACAATAAACTAAGTAAAGTCGATAAAATATCGACTCATCAACTATATAAATATCAAGAAGATACATGTGAAAGAAAGAGGATAGACAAATTGGAAGCAACACAAAAACACCCTAAAACATTCAAAGGATTATTAGACTTGAAACACATGCTAGTTAAATTCACAAGTTATACTCCAGAAAAAAAAAAGAGCATTTTGTATTAAAAACAGAGACTAATGTAAAACAATACCGAATACAATCAATCGGTATCACATTTTCTCCTTTGCAAGTCCACACAAACAAAGAAGTCCACACAAATATGTATATATATTCTATATACAAAACTAATATCACACACCAAGAAAATTATTACTTCACGAGCAATACCTTTTGGATAGAAGAACATGAGTGCGCTCATAAAATCTCCAACAAACTGCTCAAAGTAGTGCTTCCAATGACCTAATCTGATAAGCACATACAGCAACAAAAATATAACAGTAACTAATCTTCATTTCTAAATCGGATAAAATAAAGCTAGCAAAAGATAAAACATATAAATAATAAATAGCCAACAATAACAACTTAAAAACAATACTTATCACTCTTAGTTTATCAGTTGCATCTAGCAAGAATCCTCAGACAGTGGATACAACTGTGTACACGATATAAATTTCTACAAGATACCTGTGAAATAAAGAGAATAAGCAAATTGAAAGCAGTAATCAAAACACCCTAAACATTCAAAGGAAAAATAGACTTGAAACACATGCTGGTTATATTCACAAGTTATACTCGACCAAAAAAAGAGCATTTTGTATAAAAAATAGAAGCTAATGTAAAACAATACCGAATACAACCAACTGGTATCAGATTTTCTCCTTTGCAAAGTCATAATCCATTGTCCACCGGTGACGTAGATAGGGTCCTCCAATTTGGGCCCGATCATATACTTGAAGTAGTGAAAGTTCGCACCCACACCCAACTTGCTCATGTGGTGAATATTGTTATAAATGTTGAAAAGTTTTCATGTAAAAAAACAAGAGTTCGCTTTTGCAACTTTACACAGACATACAAACTCAAATTAAACACAATTTTACACACATACGCAACTTTACACACACATAAATATATTACACACACAAGCATTTTGTAGGCACAATCATACTGACACATAAACACAAAGAAACACACAACCAATCAGAAAGACACAAACACACACAAACAAAGAAGGTCACACAAACAAAGAAGTCCACACAAACAAAGAAGTCCACACAAATATGCATCTATATTCTATATACAAAACTAAAATCAAACACCAAGAAAACTATTATTTCACGAGTCGCACCTTTTGCATAGAAGAACATGACGTGCGCTCATAAAATCTCCAAGAAACCGTTCAAAAAGTTTGTCTAGTGCCTCCAATGACCTAATCTGAAAAGCACATACAGACACCTATAAACCATGTGCTCATCAATTGAATCAATGTTGCATTTAATAAAATAAAAAGAAAAAAAAAGTAAACATTAAAGGTAAGTAATCAACACTTTCTCCATAAGAAACAAAATATGTATCCCGTGGATTCCACTTCTGCCAGCCAAAATAAATGTCACAAAATTCAAGAAAGACATATATTTCACATGCATGTTTCTGCAGCAAAATAAATGCATCATGTTGCTTCCAAAATAATTATCCCTCCATGCTCCAGACGCACCCGCTGTTCTCCATTGTTTTAAAAGAAAAAGAATGTAATAAAAATTGGTTGCCTAGACCGTGTGCACCACCTCCCCAATTAGGATGTCACTTTGCTACCAAAATAAAATTGAATACGTAACTAAAACAAAAGTAATCAACACATGATTCCAAATTAACCGTTGAATTTCTCCAAAAGAAAATAATCTGTGTGCTCAATTTCTCCAGCAACAAAGTTCCACTCTTGCAATTGGAAGGCGTCACTTTTTTTAGAAACGTTTAAAAGCTCCATAAAAGAAATATTCAAAGAAAACCCCAAATAAAATCAAGGCAACAAATAAAATTGAAGGCAGCATGTACTTCTCATTTCATCACCGTAACAGCAGCTTAAAATTCTTTCAAAATCCAACATGGTTCAAGCAAAGAAAAATGCTAAGTAAAAAAAAAAACTTTCCAGCCGAGAGTGATGCGTTCCACCCCTTGGAGATTCCAGCACACTAAATGGTCCAGCAGCCCCTTCATTCAACCAAAGTCTAAATGACCCAACATGATTAAAATTGTTCCAACACTAGGAAAAAGTCTGCACCGTTTTCAGCCACCCCAATGTTCCAGCACTCTTCTTTTTTTTTCCTCCGTTCCAGCTCAATGAATTTTTTTTTAAAAGCCAAAATCGTTTGTTGTAGAGTGACGGCTGCTTGGTTAAGATCCCTAGGACCATGTGTCCTCAAATAATGGGGTGGGGTCCACCCCAAAACCCTAGGTACCAAGTGTTCATTTTTTTACTATTGGGCTCAACCACAAATACCAAAAATTGGCCCACAATGTCAAAGTTTGTTGAAAAATTCTAAACTACTAAATTAAAATACAACTAATTCTAAAACGCTTATGGAAGAGTCTTGATTTATTTTGTCTCCATCCTAATGCTCCAAAATATGTCTCCAATATTTTCCCTGCAATTAATAATTCAAATAATTAGCTCAAAAAATTCAACTTAATTAAAATTAGAATTTCTGGTCAAATTAAGCATGTTTAGGAAAAACGGGAAAATACTGGAAAATTAAGCACAATTCCCTGATTAATTCTAGCACAATAAACTAAGTAAAGTCGATAAAATATCGACTCATCAACTATATAAATATCAAGAAGATACATGTGAAAGAAAGAGGATAGACAAATTGGAAGCAACACAAAAACACCCTAAAACATTCAAAGGATTATTAGACTTGAAACACATGCTAGTTAAATTCACAAGTTATACTCCAGAAAAAAAAAAGAGCATTTTGTATTAAAAACTGAGACTAATGTAAAACAATACCGAATACAATCAATCGGTATCACATTTTGTCCTTTGCAAAGTCATAGTCCATTGTCCATAGTTGACGCAGATAGGGTCCTCCAATTTGGGCTCGATCATATACTTGAAGTTGTGAAAGTCCGAACCCACACCCAACTTGCTCATGTGGTGAATATTGTTATAAATGTTGAACGATTTTCATATAAAAAAACAAGAGTTAGCTTTTGCAACTTTACACAGACATACAGACTCAAATTAAACACAACTTTACACACATGCAACTTTACACACACATAAATATATTACACACACAAGCATTTTGTAGCCACAAACACGCATACACAAATACAGGCACAATCATACTGACATATAAACAAGAGAAACACACAACCAATCAGAAACACAGACAAACACAAACAAAGAAGTCCACACAAACAAAGAAGTCCACACAAATATGTATATATATTCTATATACAAAACTAATATCACACACCAAGAAAATTATTACTTCACGAGCAATACCTTTTGGATAGAAGAACATAAGTGCGCTCATAAAATCTCCAACAAACTGCTCAAAGTAGTGCTTCCAATGACCTAATCTGATATGCACATACAACATCAAAAATATAACAGTAACTAATCTTCATTTCTAAATCGGATAAAATAAAGCTAGCAAAAGATAAAACATATAAATAATAAATAGCCAACAATAACAACTTAAAAACAATACTTATCACTCTTAGTTCATAACTTGCATCTAGCAAGAATCCTCAGACAGTGGATACAACTGTGGACACGATATAAATTTCTACAAGATACCTGTGAAACAAAGAGAATAAGCAAATTGAAACCAGTAATCAAAACACCCCAAAACATTCAAAGGAAAAATAGACATGAAACACATGCTAGTTATATTCACAAGTTATACTCGACCTAAAAAAGAGCATTTTGCATAAAAAATTGAAGCTAATGTAAACCAATATCGAATACAACCAACTGGTATCAGATTTTCTCCTTTGCAAAGTCATAATCCATTGTCCACCGGTGACGTAGATAGGGTCCTCCAATTAGGGCTCGATCATATACTTGAAGTAGTGAAAGTTCGCACCCACACCCAACTTGCTCATGTGGTGAATATTGTTATAAATGTTGAACAGTTTTCATGTAAAAAAACAAGAGTTAGCTTTTGCAACTTTACACACACATACGAACTCAAATTAAACATAACTTTAAACACATACGCAACTTTACACACACATAAATATATTACACACAAAAGCATTTTGTAGGCACAATCATACTGACACATAAACACAAAGAAACACAAAACCAATCAGAAGGTCACACACACAAACAAAGAAGGTCACACAAACAAAGAAGTCCACACAAACAAAGAAGTCCACACAAATATGCATCTATATTCTATATACAAAACTAAAATCAAACACCAAAAAAACTATTATTTCACGAGCCGCACCTTTTGCATAGCAGAACATGGCGTGCGCTCATAAAATCTCCAAGAAACTACTCAAAAAGTTTGTCTAGTGCCTCCAATGACCTAATCTGATAAGCACATACAGCAACAAAAATATAACACTAACTAATCTTCATTTCTTAATCGGATAGAATAGGGCTAGCAAAAGGTAAAACATATAAATAATAAAAAGTCAACAATAACAACCTAAAAAACAATAATTATCCCTCTCAGTCTATCACTTGCATCTGGCAAGAATCCTCAAACAGTGGATACAACTGTGTACACGATATAGATATCAAGAAGATACATATCAAAGAATTAGAATAAACAAATTGGAAGCAAACCCAAAACACCCCAAAACACCCAAAAATATTCAAAGGATTATTAGACTTTAAACACATGCTAGTTAAATTCACAAGTTCTACTCCACAAAAAAAAAAACATTTTGTATTAAAAACAGAGACCAATGTAAAATAATACCGAATACAACCAACCGGTATCAGATTTTCTCCTTTGCAAAGTCGTAGTCCATTGTCCATCGTTGACGCAGATAGGGTCCTTCAATTTGGGCTCGATCATATACTTCAAGTTGTGAAAGTCCGAACCCACACCCAACTTGCTCAAGCGGTGAATATTTTTATAAATGTTAAACGATTTTCATATAAAAAAACAAGAGTTAGCTTTTGCAAATTTACACACACATACAGATTCAAATTAAACACAACTTTACACACATGCAACTTTACACACACATAATTATATTACACACACAAGCATTTTGTAGGTACAAACACGCATACACAAATACAGGCACAATCATACTGACATATAAACAAGGGAAACACACAACCAATCAGAAACACAGACAAACACAAACAAAGAAGTCCACACAAACAAAGAAGTCCACACAAATATGCTTATATATTCTATATACAAAACTAAAATCACACACCAAGAAAACTATTACCTCACGAGCAGTACCTTTTGGATAGAAGAACATGAAGTGCACTCATAAAATCTCCCACAAACTGCTCAAAGTAGTGCTTCCAATGACCTAATCTGATAAGCACATACAGCAACAAAAATATAACAGTAACTAATCTTCATTTCTAAATCGGATAAAATAAAGCTAGCAAAAGAGAAAACATATAAATAATAAATAGCCAACAATAACAACTTAAAAACAATACTTATCACTCTTAGTCTATCACTTGCATCTAGCAAGAATCCTAGGACAGTGGATACAACTGTTGATGGGGAAGTGCATACCTAGAGAGAATATACTAAATGCCATACAAAGAAATGGAAGAGAAATTAAAATGGAAAAAGATTAGAGAAAGGAAACTTAGGAAATGAAGATGCGCCACTTGAATAAACTTCCAAGATAAGCATCATGAAGAGGACCGCCACTTGCTTGAACAAGATAAGGCCTGCCCAAATTTGGGACTTTAGAGACAGAATTCTATCTCAAAGAAGAATGCAAGATTGCAATTCAACTCAAATTTCATTCAATGCAAAGGTGTGTGTACAAAAGGAGACCCCTAAGCCTTCTTATATAGCCTTTGGAGTGAGCTTGGAAGCTAGATCTAGGAGATGTGGGACTTTTGAGGGTGTAGTCCGCCCAGCAGCTGCTGCACATCCTCTAGGGGCTTTTAAGTCCCACATTGCTCAAATCTCTCAACTCCAAAGGGTTTATAAGGCAACTAGTTCCCCTATAGTTCAAAATATGAAAACTAGCTATGTTACTAACTCCTATACGCCTAGAATGCTCACTTTCTCTTCTCTTCTTTTTAAGATCAAGCCATGGATAGTCCCACATTGCTTGTTCTTAAAGAGAAAGAAGAGTTTATAAGCAATTATTCACAAGAACTAAGAGAAAGAAATCAAAAGGCAAATACACGCCCAAAGGAAACCTATTATACTCTTTTTTATTCTTTTTGTCACTTTGAAAGCTCTTCATTGTTGCCCCATCTATGATCATATCAACTGTGTACACGATATAAATTTCTACAAGATACATGTGAAATAAAGAGAATAAGCAAATTGAAAGCAGTAATCAAAACACCCCAAAACATTCAAAGGAAAAATAGACTTGAAACACATGCTAGTTATATTCACAAGTTATACTCAACCAAAAAAAGAGCATTTTGTATAAAAAATAGAAGCTAATGTTAAACAATACCGAATACAACCAACGGGTATCAGATTTTCTCCTTTGCAAAGTCATAATCCATTGTCCACCGGTGACGTAGATAGGGTCCTCCAATTTGGGCTCGATCATATACTTGAAGTAGTGAAAGTTCGCACCCACACCCAACTTGCTCATGTGTTGAATATTGTTATAAATGTTGAACAGTTTTCATGTAAAAAACAAGAGTTAGCTTTTGCAACTTTACACAAACATAAAACTCAAATTAAACACAATTTTAGACACATACGCAACTTTACACACACATAAATATATTACACACACAAGAATTTTGTAGGCAAAATCATACTGACACATAAACACAAAGAAACACACAACCAATCAAAAAGACACAAACACACACAAACAAAGAAGGTCACACAAACAAAGAAGGTCACACAAACAAAGAAGTTCACACAAACAAAGAAGTCCACACAAATATGCATCTATATTCTATATACAAAACTAAAATCAAACACCAAGAAAACTATTATTTCACGAGCCGCACCTTTTGCATAGAAGAACATGACGTGCGCTCATAAAATCTCCAAGAAACTGCTCAAAAAGTTTTTCCAGTGCCTCCAATGACCTAATCTGATAAGCACATACAGCAACAAAAATATAACAGTAACTAATATGCATTTCTAAATCGGATAGAATAGGGCTAGCAAAAGGCAAAACATATAAATAATAAATAGTCAACAATAACAAACTAAAAAAAAATAATTATCTCTCTCAGTCTATCACTTGCATCTGGCAAGAATCCTCAAACAGTGGATACAACTGTGTACACGATATAGATATCAAGAAGATACATGTGAAAGAAAGACAATAAACAAATTGGAAGCAACACCAAAACACCCCAACTCACCCAAAAACATTCAAAGGATTATTAGACTTTAAACACATGCTAGTTAAATTCACAAGTTATACTCCACAAAAAAAAAAGAGCATTTTGTATTAAAAACAGAGACTAATGTAAAAAAATACCGAATACAACCAACCGGTATCATTTTTTCTCCTTTGCAAAGTCGTAGTCCATTGTCCATCGTTGACGCAGATAGGGTCCTCCAACTTGGGCTCGATCATATACTTGAAGTTGTGAAAGTCGGAACCCACACCCAACTTGCTCATGCGGTGAATATTTTTATAAATGTTGAACGATTTTCATATAAAAAAACAAGAGTTAGCTTTTGCAACTTTACACAGACATACAGATTCAAATTAAACACAACTTTACACACATGCAACTTTACACACACATAAATATATTACACACACAAGCATTTTGTAGGCACAAACACGCATACACAAATACAGGCACAATCATACTGACATATAAACAAGAGAAACACACAACCAATCAGAAACACAGACAAACACAAACAAAGAAGTCTACACAAACAAAGAAGTCCACACAAATATGCACATATATTCTATATACAAAACTAAAATCACACACCAAGAAAACTATTACTTCACGAGCAGTACCTTTTGGATAGAAGAACATGAAGTGAGCTCATAAAATCTCCAACAAACTGCTCAAAGTAGTGCTTCCAATGACCTAATCTGATGAGCACATACAGCAAAAAAAAAATATAACAGTAACTAATCTTCATTTCTAAATCGGATAAAATCAAGCTAGCAAAAGATAAAACATATAAATAATAAATAGCCAACAATAACAACTTAAAAACAATACTTATCACTCTTAGTCTATCACTTGCATCTAGCAAGAATACTCGGACAGTGGATACAACTGTGTACACGATATAAATTTCTACAAGATACCTGTGAAATAAAGAGAATAAGCAAATTGAAAGCAGTAATCAAAACACCCCAAAACATTCAAAGGAAAAATAGACTTGAAACACATGCTGGTTATATTCACAAGTTATACTCGACCAAAAAAAGAGCATTTTGTATAAAAAATAGAAGCTAAGTAAAACAATACCGAATACAACCAACTGGTATCTTATTTTCTCCTTTGCAAAGTCATAATCCATTGTCCACCGGTGACGTAGATAGGGTCCTCCAATTTGGGCTCGATCATATACTTGAAGTAGTGAAAGTTCGCACCCACACCCAAATTGCTCATGTGGTGAATATTATTATAAATGTTGAACAATTTTCATGTAAAAAAACAAGAGTTAGCTTTTGCAACTTTACACACACATACGAACTCAAATTAAACATAACTTTACACAGATACGCAACTTTACACACACATAAATATATTACACACAAAAGCATTTTGTAGGCACAATCATACTGACACATAAACACAAAGAAACACAAAACCAATCAGAAGGTCACACACACAAACAAAGAAGGTCACACAAACAAAGAAGTCCACACAAACAAAGAAGTCCACACAAATATGCATCTATATTCTATATACAAAACTAAAATGAAACACCAAGAAAACTATTATTTCACGAGCCGCACCTTTTGCATAGAAGAACATTACGTGCGCTCATAAAATCTCCAAGAAACTGCTCAAAAGGTTTGTCTAGTGCCTCCAATGACCTAATCTGATAAGCAAATACACCAACAAAAATATAACAGTAACTAATCTTCATTTCTAAATCGGATAGAGTAGGGCTACCAAAAGGCAAAACATATAAATAATAAAGAGTCAAAAAGAACAACCTAAAAAACAATAATTATCTCTCTCGGTCTATCACTTGCATCTGGCAAGAATCCTCAAACAGTGGATACAACTGTGTACACGATATAAATATCAAGAAGATACATGTGAAAGAAAGAGAATAAACAAATTGGAAGCATCACCAAAACACCCCAAAACATTCAAAAGATTATTAAACTTGAAACACATGCTAGTTAAATTCACAAGTTATACTCCACAAAAGAAAAGAGAGCATTTTGTATTAAAAACAAAGAATAATGTAAAACAATACCGAATACAACCAACCGGATCAGATTTTCTCCTTTGCAAAGTCGTAGTCCATTGTCCATCGTTGACGCAGATAGGGTCCTCCAATTTGGGCTCGATCATATACTTGAAGTTGTGAAAGTCCGAACCCACACCCAACTTGCTCGTGTGGTTAATATTGTTATAAATGTTGAACGATTTTCATATAAAAAAACAAGAGTTAGCTTTTGCAACTTTACACAGACATACAGACTCAAATTAAACACAACTTTACACACATGCAACTTTACACACACATAAATATATTACACACACAAGCATTTTGTACGCACAAACACGCATACAAAATCACAGGCACAATCATACTGACATATAAACAAGAGAAACACACAACCAATCAGAAACACAGACAAACACAAACAAAGAAGTCCACACAAACAAAGAAGTTCACACAAACACACACAAACAAAGAAGGTCACACAAACAAAGAAGTCCACACAAACAAAGAAGTCCACACAAATATGCATCTATATTCTATATACAAAACTAAAATCAAACACCAAGAAAACTATTATTTCACGAGCCACAGCTTTTGCATAGAAGAACATGACGTGCACTAATAAAATCTCCAAGAAACTGCTCAAAAAGTTTGTCTAGTGCCTCCAATGACCTAATCTGATAAGCACATACAGCAACAAAAATATAACAGTAACTAATATTCATTTCTAAATCGGATAGAATAGGGCTAGCAAAAGGCAAAACATATAAATTATAAATAGTCAACAATAACAACCTAAAAAACAATAATTATCTCTCTCAGTCTATCACTTGCATCTGGCAAGAATCCTCAAACAGTGGATACAACTGTGTACACGATATAGATATCAAGAAGATACATGTGAAAGAAAGAGAATAAACAAATTGGAAGCAACACCAAAACACCCCAAAACACCCAAAAACATTCAAAGGATTATTAGACTTGAAACACATGCTAGTTAAATTCACAAGTTATACTCCACAAAAAAAAAAAGAGCATTTTGTATTAAAAACAGAGACTAATGTAAAACACCCCAAAACATTGAAAGGAAAAATAGACTTGAAACACATGCTGGTTATATTCACAAGTTATACTCGACCAAAAAAAGTGCATTTTGTATAAAAAATAGAAGCTAATGTAAAACAATACCGAATACAACCAACTGGTATCAAATTTTCTCCTTTGGAAAGTCATAATCCATTGTCCACCGGTGACGTAGATAGAGTCCTCGAATTTAGGCTCGATCATATACTTGAAGTAGTGAAAGTTCGCACCCACACCCAACTTGCTCATGTGGTGAATATTGTTATAAATGTTGAACAGTTTTCATGTAAAAAAACAAGAGTTAGCTTTTGCAACTTTACACACACATACAAACTCAAATTAAACACAACTTTACACACAAACGCAACTTTACACACACATAAATATATTACACACACAAGCATTTTGTAGGCACAATCATACTGACACATAAACCCAAAGAAACACAAAACCAATCAGAAGGTCGACCACACAAACAAAGAAGTCCACACAAACAAAGAAGTCCACACAAATATGCATCTATATTCTATATACAAAACTAAAATCAAACACCAAGAAAACTATTATTTCACGAACCGCACCTTTTGCATAGAAGAACATGACATGCGCTCATAAAATCTCCAAGAAACTGCTTAAAAATTTTTTCTAGTGCCTCCAATGACCTAATCTGATAAGCACATACAGCAAGAAAAATATAACAGTAACTAATCTTCATTTCTAAATCGGATAAAATAGGGCTAGCAAAAGGCAAAACATATGAATAATAAATAGTCAACAAGAACAACCTAAAAAACAATAATTATCTCTCTCAGTCTATCACTTGCATCTGGCAAGAATCCTCAAAGAGTGGATACAACTGTGTACACGATATAAATATCAAGAAGATACATGTGAAAGAGAAAGAATAAACAAATTGGAAGCAACAACAAAACACCCCAAAACATTCAAAGGATTGTTAGACTTGAAACACATGCTAGTTAAATTCACAAGTTATACTCCACAAAAAAAAGAGAGCATTTTGTATTAAAAACAGAGACTAATGTAAAACAATACCGAATACAACCAACGGGTATCAGATTTTCTCCTTTGCAAAGCCGTAGTCCATTGTCCATCGTTGACGCATATACGGTCCTCCAATTTGGGCTCGATCATATACTTGAAGTTGTGAAAGTCCGAACCCACACCTAACTTGCTCATGTGGTGAATATTGATATAAATGTTGAACGATTTTCATATAAAAAAACAAGAGTTAGATTTTGCAACTTTACACACACATACAGACTCAAATTAAACACAACTTTACACACATGCAACTTTACACACACATAAATATATTACACACACAAGCATTTTGTAGGCACAAACACGCATACACAAATACAGGCACAATCATATTGACATATAAACAAGAGAAACACACAACCAATCAGAAACACAGACAAACACAAACAAAGAAGTCCACACAAACAAAGAAGTCCACGAGCAGTACCTTTTGGATAGAAGAACATGAAGTGCACTCATAAAATCTCCAACAAACTGCGCAAAGTAGTGCTTCCAATGACCTAATCTGATAAGCACATACAGCAACAAAAATATAACAATAACTAATCTTCATTTCTAAATCGGATAAAATAAGGCTAGCAAAAGATAAAACATATAACTAGTAAATAGCCAACAATAACAACTTAAAAAAAATACTTATCACTCTTAGTCTATCACTTGCATCTAGCAAGAATCCTCAGACAGTAGATACAACTGTGTACACAATATAAATTTCTACAAGATACCTGTGAAATAAAGAGAATAAGCAAATTGAAAGCAGTAATCAAAACACCCCAAAACATTCAAAGGGAAAATAGACTTGAAACACATGCTCGTTATATTCACAAGTTATACTCGACCAAAAAAAGAGCATTTTGTATAAAAACTAGAATCTAATGTAAAACAATACTGAATACAACCAACTGGAATCAGATTCTCCTTTGCAAAGTCATAATCCATTGTCCACCGTTGACGTAGATAGAGTCCTCCAATTTGGACTCGATCATATACTTGAAGTAGTGAAAGTTTGCACCCACACCCAACTTGCTCATGTGGTGAATATTGTTATAAATGTTGAACAGTTTTTATGTAAAAAAACAAGAGTTAGCTTTTGCAACTTTACACACACATACAAACTCAAATTAAAAGTTTTTACGAAGTATTCCAATTAGAATATTCAAGCAGAAAAATGAACTCGTTCTTTTAGGAACCAAGACTCAACAATAGCTAAAATCTATTTAAATCTTATATAATAATTAATTGAACCGATACCCATATTAACCAAGGTTATTTCGAGAGGTGTGGTCAATAAAGGAACTAAATAAACAACTATATCACCTTGAACAAATGGATCAAGGGAGACAAAGAAAATGTTGTAGCATCAAAATATTATGATTCATAGTCTACACAAAAACATATACATGAACAAAAGCAACAGGAAGAAACCAAGTTATTCCCACGAAGGGGCTCATTCAGAAAAATAAAAAAATTGAATACACTGTATAACTTAAATAACATAATATGAGAAAAGAAAAGGGATTCATCACACTCACATTAATACAATGAACAATACTCAAATTTCACCACACTCTAATCGTTTTCGACTTCTCGCCTTCGTGCACCACACCAATCTCGCACTCTGTTTTATTTACGGTTTCTAGAACACCAAAGAAAAGGGGATTTTGTGTTTAATTTAGGGTTTGTGAAACAAAAAAGAGAAAATAACTACTTCAGAGAATCAGTGCATGGAACGACTACCTTTACTGCTAAGAAAGTATTGTTTTTAAAGAAGCGACTACCTTTGTGAAATTCCAAAATTACCCCTGATGAGATTCAAGAAAATTGGGACCTATAGCATGTCAAAAGTAAAAGGTATTCTTTCTCTATTAAGTTATTATGTTTCGTCTATATTCTTAAACCCACATTTTATATTCAATTAATTATTTATTTATTTATTTCTCACCACCAAAAACATATACTCTACTTTAATTATCTACATTGGTATTAAAGTAAAACTAAACTCGTTATATTTTATTATAGCTTTTTTTTTAATATATATGGGTTTGTTAATTTACGTAAGGAAGTTTTTTAGTTGGTACATTTTAGCAAAGTATACGAAGTTTTAGGTTACAAAAATGTCCTTATTAAAAAAAACAACTTTAAATTCAAGGGTATTTTAATAATTTTAAAATTTAATTTAAAATAAAAAAATAAAAGGTAGTTATTAAAATCCCAGAGAAGTTATAGCTTTTATTATATAATTTTTAAAAGGTAGTTGTTTTTTAAAATCAAATATAAATAAAAGGTAGTTGTTTTTTTAACCAATACGGGTTCTATAAATCCAGACGAGTTCTATAAACCCAGACGCGGGTTCTATAAACCCTAAACCCTAAACCATTATATTTTTTAAAAGGTAGTTGTTTTTTAAAATAAAAAATAAAATAAAAGGTACTTATTTTTTAAAATTAAAAATAAAATAAAAGCTAATAACTTCTCTCGTGGACCAATCAAGATTTTAAATAACTACCTTTTATTTTTTATTTTAAATTAAATTTTAAAATTATTAAAATAGCTTTAGATTTAAAGTTAGTTTTTTTTTTAACAGGAACATTTTTGTAACCTAAAATTTGGTACTTTGCTAAAATGTACCAACTAAAAAACTTCCTTATGTTTTACAAACCCATATATATATATATATATATATATATATATATATATATATATATATATATATATATATATATATATATATATATATATATATATATATATATATATATATATATATATATATATATATATATATATATATATATATATATATATATATATATATATATATATATCATATTAGATTTGGATATGTCATAGTTAACCTCTTTTATTTATAAGGGTATAAAATTCCGAATAAACACAAATTCTTTATGAATTTAAGTACATTGATATCTAATGCTATAAATAGTTGAGACTGAAAGTGATGTTTTAATTAGGACGGAGTAAGTAAAGGTTAACAGAAGAAATTTGAAACAAAATTAAGGGTACAGTTGCTTTAGATTTGAAGAGGAAATAATATTGAATAAATAAAGTTAATAAAATGATAATAATGATTGAGTTTGGAAAGTCATTCAAATTGTATGGGTAGTTGATTTAATTCGAAAATAAAGTTTTAATATTTATAAAATTGTTAATATATTTTAAATTTTGTATTTTATGTGATTCTTTTATTAAAATTTAATAATAAATTATGTAAAATTATATTTTATTATAAAAATAATTATTAAAATTATCATGTGATTATTTTAAAAGTTTGATATATTGATTTCATTTATTTAAAAGTAAAATAGAATTATATTTTAGAGAGTTTATTCAATATTGGTCTCTATCAAAATAATATATTTAAATTACGGCAATGATATGTTAATATAATTTATTTTAACAGAATACACTTATATATACTTTTATTAATTTAGAGTACGTCAACCTATTAACAAATATATGTAAAAATATCTTTTTCATTTAAATTAAATCGAAACCTAAATAATTTGGATCTAACTAATAATGAAATATAAAAATTAAAATATTAAATTTAAGTCATAATAGATTAGTTGTAAGGTCTGAAAAATGTAAGGTTATTGGGCTTTATGTTGAGGCAGTCAGACCCATAACACTAAGGACAACATAGCTTTAGGATGGACTTCTTAAAAGTCTAATTCATTTTTCCTAAACTCTCTCTCTAGAACTCACTTTCCCTAACTTTGCTATGCCTTCTCTCTAGATTTCTAGCTCAGTGAACCGTTCGATTCTTGGTTAGGTGCTGCCAAATCATTCCTGGCGTAGAGAGCTTCAAAACGAACCAAACAGTTCTTCGCTCTAGTTGGGTAAGTCGTTCTGCCCTTCATCTTCGCTGTTTTGAAACTTAGGGCTTGTTATCCTACTTGTCGCATGTACCTAGTGTTCCCTTTTTCCCATTCTCCGTTGAATATTGAGCTCTAAGAGCTATTTTTATCACAAATGTGGTGATTGTAGGGGGCTGCCTAAGTCTTGGTTGTGATAGGTACTGTTGATAGCGGTGTTGTGTGTTGGACTGCTCAAAGTCAAGGTAAGGGTAGCTGATTATATACCTTACTTTATTGTGTGAAATGATGGTATGTTAAGTCTAAAATATGCATGTTGTTGGGCCTGTATGTTTATATTGTTGTACTTAAATAGTACGTGCTCTAGCAGTGAACTGGTGCATGTGGAATTTGATGTTTATAAGCTGTCTCTGTTGAAGTTGATCTGCTGAATTGGTTCTCGGTTGGAGTGGTTGCAAGGTAGATTCTGTTGAAGTCAGTTCTAGTTTAAGAACCTAGTGTTTGGATAGTATTTAGGTCATGTTTATAGGAAGTTGGGTAGTGATGTTGGGCATTTGGAGTCTATAGTATAATAAGGCTGGTTAACTGGGTTAGGTAAGTATATTATAACTTGTTAGGCACCTAAAATTGAACCAAAACGTTATAGTAAGGGTAGAATTGAATTGAGCACCTTTAAGTTGTGGAAACAGAAAATCTATGAGGATCTTGGGTAGAAATGACCTTAGAATCACCCTAGGAGCGTTTAAAATCTATTAAACAAGTGTAATTAGGTTCACATCACGGATTAGGGGTCTTAGAATTTGGGAAAAATGACTAGAAGTGCCAAAAAGGGGTGAGTGGGCATAATCTGCAGATTTGTGAGTTCTGTAGATAATGCAGACTCACTATGCAGATCAATTCGCATAGCGAGTCCATACAGGGGAGTGGCCTGTTCAGGCTCTCTCGCTATGCGACTCTATACGCCATGCGAGAGCCCTAGGGTCTGTCACAGGACGCAATAATTCGCAAGGCAAGCATGGCACGCTATGTAAATTACCTGAAGTCTGACACCACTGCGAAGTAATTCGCAAGGCGAAACTTAGGCGTGCGTTATGCGAATCATCACGAATTGCTGAGCGCATCTGGTGTACTTTGCGAAAAGCGCTGGGTCTAGTTCACTCTCTTTTGTCTTGTTTGATGTGATGCTTTGGGTGAATGTTGATTGGTTTATGAGGCATGCTTTAATGTTTACAGTGTTGTATTATGGTGTTCAAACATGTATATAGATTGGAGTTAAAAGTGGTTAAGTACAAGAGGATGGAGTATGATTTAATTTGGTAATTCAAATTTCAAAGTTTAGAATCTCTTGGTGAGATTCTTAGTGTTTAGAATGAATATAGGAGCTTAGTCTTGAGGGTTTTCCTGACGCTCCAATGGTCCTTCTTCTCACGTAGAGAGGATCGAACCATGTGGTGAGGAGTAGCAGGAGGTCTTAGTCTTAGGGGTTCCAGTATGCCTCAAGGCCCGGAACAGGCTAACCTCGTAAGTGTGGCAGGGTGGGGAACCTAAGTATCATAAGCCACCACGGGTGCATGACCCGCCATAGCTCGACTATCATTCTAAAGTCCGGACGAGTTAAGTCTAGAATACAACATGCTAGGATGTATGCTTTAACCTACTTCGACTGAAATGAACTCTTGAATGTACATGTTCTTATGTTGTATGCTTTTTATATAATTAGCTCACCCTTGCAATTGTATTTGTGCCATGTTTGTGTATGCTTTCTTTTGCAGTGATCATCCACTTGAATGTGAGCAGAGGAATATGAGGTTCCCCTAAAGACTACTTTGGAGGGAAATGATGATGCTACGACATAGCTTCTAGGATTTCCAATTTGTTTACTGTACTATGAGTTACCTTAACCTTTGATGTTCTTTAGGACTTCTTATTCCATCAACTTATGTATTTTGAATAACTTTAATACTTTAAGTTTTAAATTCTTAACTCTTAAAGGATGACTACAATCATGATATTTTGTTTCATGTCTTTAACTGCTTTATCATATTATATTTAATGATATCTTTATTATATATATCTTTTATTATATATATCTTTTATTATATATATCTATACTATATAATTGGGATATCACGTTAGTCAATTAAATTCAAAATCGAATCTGACCATACCGATGTGTATTTTTAATATCTATAAATTTGGTGATATATTTTACACATTAGATTTATTTTTAGTATGATATTTTTTTAAGATTTAGTAGTAAAGTATGTACATTTATAAGTTATTATAAAAAGAATTATTAAAATCAGGTCTATGATATATTTTACTTAAAAGTATTAGTATTTTAATTTAACCTTTAATAGTGATTTTGTTTTCGTTCTTTGGTCTTTCCACTTAAAAAATAAAATAAAATAAAATAATATATATATATATATATATATATATAATTTAAATAAATATTGTTTTATATTTACTAAAACGATGCAATAAAATATTGATTATTAACTCTTCAATTCATATAATTTATAAATTAAAATGGGTTTTATGTTTGACATTTGGTCAAGTAATCTTCTAAGTATTTTTTTCACACAACAACTACCATACATTATTTTTAGTAAAGGACTTAAAAAATATATCGCAAATATTCATAAATAATAATATCATTATACACACTTTAGGTGCAGCTTTGTTGCTTCGAAATCTTCTTACATTTTTTTTCTTTTTTATTTCTCTTACTTTCCTTACAAGATAAATACAAAACTGATTTTATCTTTTAAAACATTAATTATATTTATTTTATTTAACTTTTATTACGAAGATCAATATTCATAATATTTGATACAAATAAATAAGGAAAATAAATTTAATGTGTGATAAAAGCTACTTCTTTTTAAGTATCATTTAAGTTCTTTTACACAAATCAATGAATACATTTTTTTTCTTAATTTTAATAAAATATCAATAAGATATTATATAACATCCCAAAAATTACATGTTAATATAATTTTGAGTGATTAAACATTATAATATGATATAACAGTTTAAGAATAAAGATAAAGTTATAAGTTTACAGTCATCCAAAATTGACCATAAATTTAAAACTTTACTTACAAATGATGTATTTCAAAATAGTTAAGTCAACTAAGAATGATTCTAAGCACTAGGGAGCTGTATCTTCTTCATTCTCCAGTGTTTGCTCCAGGGACACATCATCAGCTATTGCTCACATCCAAAGGATTGGATGATCATCGCAAGGAGGAAAGCAAACACATACAACACACAAAATGCAAGGGTAAGCTAGGTTTCTATAAACAACCAATCATACCAAAATTTATCTAATATGACCACCAACATTCACATTTACAAGTATGCAAGTCATCAGATATTATAAACATGGAAATCATCTTCATACAATGCACCAAAACAAGAATCCTATCATATTATGACTTCTAGACTCGTCCGGACTTATAGAGCTGGGACGGGTTGTGCACGTGTGGTGGCCTCTATTGCTTTGCAAAGCCATTGCCGAGGGGTTTCACCCGACCACACACAAGGCTAGTCCGTTACCGCGGAATAGACCTCCAGTGATAGCGCCTACCCTAGGACCTCCCACTACTCTCACCATACGTGTCAATCCTCTCTAAGTGAGAATGAAAGACCGTTAGAGTGTTAGGGATAACCCCCCATATGGAAGCCTCTACATTCATTCTAAACACTAAGAATCTCACCGAGAGATTCTGAAATTACCATCATCAACACACTAGAAAATCATGTTTTGTGCCTTTCCCAATTCATATACATTTGAACCACAATTCACAATCGTATTCTTTCCCAACCACACAAGCTATATACATGTTCACATACAAGACACTCCTTAGTCATGTCATAAAAACAACTCATACATACTCTGACATTACATACTTTCACCGAAACATCACTTGTTAACACAAGTTTCTTTATAACCTTTAATTATCAATACTTAAGTAATTCAAACAGCTTGGAAACCCTCACCAATAGCTCCAAAAGGGTCAAAAACCCCCCAAAACGACCTAAGGAACGTCCAAAACGACATCTGAAACCCCACAAACTATAAAAAACAAAAGCAACAGTAGAAAAGGGCGTCCAGCCCCCTTTAGGGGCGCCCGGGCGCCATAATTAAGGTGAAACAACGCGTAGAAGGGTGCCTAGCCCCCTTCAGGGGCGCCCAGGCATGGTGTTTGCAGTGAATTTCATAATTTCTGCAGATTTTGCAGAACTCACACACTCTTATTTCGTTTTAGGCCTTTTGGTGAATTTCTAGCACTCCAAACTCGATCTATATGATGAATCTAACTTGCCTAATCAACTCTAACACTTCCTAAACCAAATCTCTAGTGATTTAGCATCAATGTACACTCAAATTCCTCCATTTCATCAATCTAGGTGCTCAATTCTAATTTTACCAATTAAGCAATGTTTTTACCACTTTTAAAACTTTTAACAAGTCACAATTGACTTGTCTAAATGGTCTTGAATGACCAAAACCACCTGGAATACCAAATTCAAAATATGACTACCCTAGTTCCTCTTAAAATCCTAAAAACTCTTATAATTCACTTGCCCATTTACAGTTTAAGTTTTACTACAACATTTAATTCATCTAATCTCCAATATAATTGCTACAAAACATCAATACCATATCAAAAGCATCCAATTACAGTTCATAACACAAACACCCATCCATACATGTTCTTATATAAAAGTATCATTAGTTTTCAATTCAAACATCAATAGCATCATCAAAAATAATCTCACATGCACTTCATCATCAAAATATAAAAAAATCTACAATTTCAACAATCACAAAATTTTACAGAATGAAGAAAATATAGAACCCTAGCTTCCCTTACCTCTAACTCCAACAGCCAAGCTCACAGATGAACAACAGTGCCTCGTAGCTTAGGGAAACCCTACCAATACCTATAGACCACCATTGGGTGATGGAAAAATGATTTTTAGAAGGAGATTGAAAGTAAAATTATAGGGGAAACGCACAACCAGTTGCATGCAACAGGTTCAATTGCATGTTTTCAACCCTAAGTGGCATAGAATAGGGGTTTTCACTTACCAATTGAAGGACGGAGAAATCAATCGGGAGAAACGTTGCTCTCAGCCTCCAAATTTCTTGGGAGCTTCCTATTTGACAAAAGAATGGATCAATTTTGAGAAATTTTTGGATGGAAGGTAGGGCACTGAAGCAAGAGGAAAAAGTATTGTGTTTGTTTTGGGAAAATTGTCTAGCAAGAAAATAAAAGAGACTGAACTTTGAAGGTAATATTTTTAATAAAGTTCTATTTTAAACCTGCTGCCACTTGTGCACTTTTATGTCTTATTTTTCTCAGACCTGACATGTTATATTGTACCTTGTATATGTTATTATTATTTATTTTTAAATAGCCATGCACTTTTAATACACGTGACTACAAGTAAATAATCTAAGGTTTGAAAAAGAAAGGTCACACAAACCATATAAAGTCTTCAAAAAGTAGAAATGGTGAAACATTTTAAGACTCTGTTATCACTAATACTGATTCTCTTATGATGATGATTAGTCATTATAATTTTTTTTTTCAATTAAAACTATCAAGTATAAAAATAACTAATGCAAAACATATTAAAAATAAATAAATACACTTTTAATATATGTCTTAAATTTATGAATATTTTTAAATTTCTTTTATTTTAGTTCTATCTTAAAAAATCTTTTAATTTATTTTAAATGTTTTTTACCATAAAAAAAAAATCGATATCTCAAACCTTAATTTTCTTATCAAATGGACTTTCATTTTTGTATCAAATTTTGAATTATTTTAATTTTCAAAATTTATATGTAATAAAAAGTATTATTAACACACACACACACACACATATATATATATATATATATATATATATATATATATATATATATTTAAAATAAATAAAAAAACGAATTAAAAAAAAATTAATGTTTTAAGCTTAACTTATAGTGGGAAGTGGTTGAAGTTAGGATTTTGATGGTGTAATTGGTTCATTGATGTGTCATTATGGTCACATCATGGGTCATTGTAGAAGCATAGCCATAGATTCCCCTTTTCGCAGAAGGCTCTCTTTTTCTCTCTGCCCTCCAACGTGCTCTCTTCAACACTTCACAGAACCCATTCCAATTCCTTCTCTCTTTCACCATATCTCCCAAACCCACACTCTCCCTTACAATTACTTCAAATCCAAATTCACAATTTTCCGGCTAAATCCCTACACGCCATGGTTTCCCCGGAAAACAGCAATTGGCTCTTCGACTATCCGTTGATCGACGATGACATTACTGTCGGAGACGGCTCCTTCACCGTCTCAGCTTCCGCCTTCTCATGGCCCCCGCCTCCCTCCAATGTCAGGTACTATTTCATTCCCCTAATTAGGGTTTCTCATTCAATTTCAGTTCGCTAATCCGTGTTATGCTGATGCTGTCTGCTTCTAGTGTTGAAATTGATGCTTCACTCGTTGATTCTGATGGCCTCAAAGACCCTGCTTTGAAAAAGAGGTACACAATTCCCCCCACATTTTCTTTCGAATTATTTTAAGTTAAAGAAAGAAATATATATATAACTCATAAATAACACCATGCAATTGGATCAATAGTGTGTGGTATTAATTTCAAGGCTGATTCCTGAATTAGTTGGATTGTTTTTGGTATAAGCTAGTTATGTTGTCAATCCAAAGAGAGGAAAACTTAATCGCCAGTTAGCACTTTATTTTTTTTATTTCTCAATTTCTGCTGTTTGGCGTGTGGGAGAGTCCATCTTATTTACTTTGCGAATTTTTTTTCTTTTAGCTTTGAAGTAACAATTGAAGATAATGAAAACGGTTGCATGAATTTCTTTAATGATTTAAAAAGACAAGCTATGCTATTCATAGGTTGGTCATCGATTAACTCACGGTTGTGAAGTGATATAATTAAGTGAAATGGCGATTCAACGATGTTTCTGATATGAGGATGATAAGTTCGTCAGCATTAGTTTAGCAACATCAATGAAGAAATTGCCACGACTATCCTATTTCGTATAGCTTATATGCTTATGTTGCTTAAGTATGATATTGCGATGTTTTCTCCTGTTTTCTCAAGCCACTCTCACTGACAAGAGCTTAAAGATTATTGGATCCTATTCAGATACTTATTCTTGGATGAAGTTATGCTATATCTCTTGTTTATTCCTGTTGTAGGGGTAGATCTGATTCATGTACTGCTTCTAGCTCCAAGGCGTGTCGGGAGAAGTTGCGAAGGGATAGACTTAATGACAAGTAACCTTTTGAATCCTTGCCATCTTCCTGTTCGTAACTGTTTTGAGGGCTTGTATTTAAAACGATTGACATGCATAGGTTTGTTGAATTGGGCTCCATCTTGGAGCCCGGAAGGCCTCCCAAAACAGACAAGGCTGCCATTCTTATGGATGCTGTTCGAATGGTGACGCAGCTCCGGGATGAAGCCCAGAAGTTGAAAGAATCAACTACGAGTCTTCAAGAGAAGATTAAAGAGTTAAAGGTGAGACCTCAATTTATATTCAATACATTTCTTTTTAAGATTGGATGACTTGTTTGGGAGGTCCTTATTCTAGGTCATTTCATTTCGTTAAATTTTTTGCCGTAACAGTAGTACATTGCCCAGTGGGTAAGGCTATGTTGAATTTTGTAGCCGGACTCATCTAGCTAGTGGTGTAAGACTTTGTTTTGTTATAGTAGTAAGTAGTAGCTGTGATGGAAACATCTTGCAAACCAAACCTTACAAGATACTAACTGTTGAATTCCCATCTACTATGCAGGCTGAGAAGAATGAACTTCGTGATGAGAAACAGAGGCTCAAGGTGGAGAAAGAGAAGCTGGAGCTACAAGTAAAATCAATGAGTGCCCAACCTGCTTTCTTGCCACCCCCTCCCGCAATTCCAGCCGCATTTGCTCCACAAGCTCAAGCCCCAGGCAACAAGTTGGTGCCTTTCATCAGTTATCCGGGTGTTGCCATGTGGCAATTTATGCCTCCTGCCGCAGTGGATACATCACAGGATCATGTACTCCGTCCACCAGTTGCCTAAGTTGGCATTTGTACAATTATTTGGGTTTCCATTTTTTGCCCAAAAGTTGTATTCATTTTACCATAGCTTATAAGTATTCCATGTAACTGGATTCAGAGGTGACTTTGACTGTATTTGGCATCTGATACTATTATGAAGTAATCGCTGGTATTTGCATGTAAATTTTAATAAGCTTGTCTGGCTGTCTTCGCCGGGTCTCTAATCTTTGTTACTGGTTTTGATAATATAACAATAAATAATAAAAGATCAAACACAACAACTTGTTTTCGTACTCTATTTATGCTGCAAAAACAGTAAAAGCATGAATGCTGCTTTAGTTTTAAATTTGTAGCTGCCACAAGCCACAATTTTAGGAGAAAAGAAAGGGGAATAAGTTCCGATTAGTGGGAGCTATCCATCTAACAATGGATGTCAATCGAGATGCTTGGGAATAAAGCAATGCGTTAAAGCAAGATTTTATTTTCAGGTGTCTTGGAATTTCAACTCAACAAGATTTGAAGTAAAAGTTGTCTTTATTTACTTAACCTCCCATAGCAGGAGGTTTGTAAGTTATATCTGTTATCCTCTACCCCATGTTGTACAATTGTGCGGTTGGGAACAACCGGTGCATGCTATTATCTTATCCGGATAGAGTTTTGTAGATTGAAACAACCCATTCATATCAGAAGTCTAACATCTTACTATTCTGTAAAACCTTAAATGGCATCCTCCTATCTCCACACAACTCATTTCCAATATATCCAAATTTCCAAGCCATCATCATGTCCGACTCCACACTCCAATACTCAAATCACATCAATTTCATTTCCTGCTCAATTTCTGTACAACCATTGCCACAACTCCTGCATCAACCCAAGATCCTTTGTTTCCCTCAAAGCTATATCCACTTCCATCCATTCCTCCCTTTCCACCCCTAAACCGCCTATCTCAAAGGAGGAGGCCATACTTCAGGCCAAAACATCCCTTTCAACAACCTTAGAGAAACCTCTCAACAATCCCAAACTAATAGGCAAGTTCAAGAAACTAAGGCAACCCAAGCTCCGGGTTGAAATTCCAGTCATTGATGACTCACCGGATTCACTGTCCCAACTTGCCCTTGATTTTTTTGGTGACCTACTTATCAAAAGAAAAGGTTCTCCCACTAAGATCTTAATCCTATGGCCTGATGCCAGCTTTAAGGAATCTGCCATTGTTGCCTTTCAGTCTCATTCAACTATTGAACATATTGACATTCCTTCAGTGGCCGAAACAGACCCCAGAATCTTGAATTCTGCAGAAGTCGCAATATTTTTGGCGCCTGATAGCTCCCAATTGGCTTTGATAAAAAGAATTAGTGAAGCCTTTTATCCAAAGCCAGTGGTTTTGTTTAACCCAAAATGGGCATTTGAGGAAGAGAGCAAATTTGGTGATCTGAGTGGCTTTATTGGTTCTTTTGAAGTGGTTTATTCTTTTTTGGGGTTGGAAGTGAGAGGGATCTTGAGCAAAAGAAAAGGGGTGATTTTTAAGTGTGCCAGAGATGGGGTTCTGAGTGGAGAGAGGTGGAATGTTTTTGTAGAAGAAGGAGAAGAATTGAAAGTGGTTTCCTCATTCAAGTCCAGACCAAATATTGGTGAAGTTGAAAATGTATTGTACAATCTGATGGCTATCAATTCGCCCATAACAAAGTCTGCAAAGTTCATCAAGGGATTGGTGTCAAATGTGACAGGGAGAAAGTAACTGGAGCAGAAGCGTTGGTCTTCAAGATCTCTACTCACATGAATTTGAAGAACATATCAGCAAACATGTTTCAGTGATTGGAAGTGCACTAGTATGACCATTGTATGAAGTAAACATATTGTAGCACAAATCAATTTTGAAGGAGAATTCATATTATTTACGAGGACTATGCCTGAAGTTATTGATAATGTGCGTTAAAGATACCACTGCCTGAACATGAATTGCATGACAAGAAGGTCTGCGTTAGCTTGTATTATATGTTGATTTAAATGAAATAGGATAAAATTGTCCTTTGATCTATCGTTTGCCCTGAACTTTATAAATGTCATCTTACAAAAGCGTACTCTTGAAAACCTTGAGCTCGAAGGTTTGTTTTCTCATAAAAAGCAAAAAACTAACAGTGTTGTTTTAGTACATGTATATGATCTACAAATACTTATACTTACAATATGGATTGAAGAGAACAGAATCCTAGAATTTCAATTGAAGACAGAGTTAAAAAATAAATTTTCAAAGCAAGAAAGGAGCATCATGGTTATCATTTTTTTGTCTCTTTGATGTCGTGGAAGGCTGATGCTTGAAAGAACTCTCTCGTTTTTCTTTTCCCCCGGATGCAAATTCCATTTCTTATACTCATCAACGAGTTCACGTTTTCTTAAGATATTAGCTATGATGCCCTAATGTGACAACTCTTGATGAACTTATCTGAGAAGTCAACATATTTTGTCCACAATTTCCTTAGTTGTGGAAAAGCTATTTCTAGCCATGGCTTTGCCCTGCCATTGTAATGGACGACACCAGCACTCTCAGCATCAACAAAACTTGTATTTTCCTGATACCCCAATCCCAGCATATGCCAGAAAGGATCAATAACGTGGACATAGCCATGAAAGGCTATCAATCCAGGAGGTAATGTTCCTAGCTGCCACAAACTCAGGTCTGATTTGATATTCTACATGAAGCAAAAACAGAAATATCAGTATCACTCTTATGGAAAGTCAATTTTAATGACACATTTAACATATCCTAATTTGAGTTTTTTCTGTTTCATTATATATATACCTGCTCAACCCAGTAATGGTAAATATTGCTTATATTAGTCTTCCGCCAAGCCTCCAAATCGAAAATGTTCATGCCATAGGCCCAGGCACATTCATTGGGATTAAAATTTTTGGATATAAGAGGATGGGAGAAGTTCAAATAGCTTTTCAACTTCTTTGACATCACAAACTTGTCTTCTCCAGTACATGTTTCTACAGCTCCATTCACTTTTCCATTCATTTCAATGTCCCAAAGAGGTGAAAGGTCAGTTTGTACCACGATGTCATCATCGAGGAAGACCACCTTGTTAAGACTTGGAAATAACTGTTGAGAAAAAAACATTGTGGTAGTAAGCATCACAGCCACCAAAGACTTACCTGATTATGATGAGCTAATTTATAAAATTTTACTTGGTGTGATGTTCTTTTTCTTTGTTTACCTCTGGGAGATGTATCCGGATGTGGTTCATCACTGAATTATACTTGGGACTAAGTGCTTGCAGTTTTGCTGCAATAACTTTTGGCTTCTCAGTTGTATTTGAAACTATAGCTGATGAACCCCCTCTAAACTGTGACCTCACCTTTTGATCCTTCTCCATAGCCTCCAGAACAGGCACCTTTCCCTTTGTAAACCAATCAAAATGGTGCAATGCCTTCACCTCAATTATAGCAGGTGACAAAGAATGCAATGAGAACCAAGCCTGCATGGGGTAATAAGTCTTCCTGTCTGTAATTATGTGCAGAACAACCTTCTGAGGTCTCAAAAAGTTGCGAACAAGCGATGTTGCAACCACAGATGCAGCCAGCACATTGTCTGAGGCAAGGACAAAATGGAAGTAGGAATTGTCAACCAGGGCAGGGACTAGTTCTGCAGAGGGTAGTTGAAGGCGTGCTGCGGCATTGTTGGTGTGTTCATTGGCCAAACTCAAGGAAAGGCAGTGAAGTTGTTTTGGTATACTGCTTGATGCTACATGTCGATAGAGATATTCTTGGATCTTCGCCATTCTGGTCCTTTCTTCCATAAGGGTCACCTAGAAATGTTCACATATGTGGTTAATGGAGAGTTCAACTTAGAAAAATATAATAAATGCACGTGATGAACTTTCTTCCTTTTTAAGAGAATTGGAGAAAGGTACCATTTCTCGAAGTTTAACAGCAAATGTCTTGGCATCATGTCCACCTTTCTTAATTTCAGTCATGAACTCTTCCAAGGTTTGTGGAATATCAAACCTACCCTGAAGTTCATGTTTGCCAAGAGGTTCATCTAATGTCTGGTATATCACTTCTGGGATCTATCAAAAGCCGTGTAATTATTCTCAGTCACCAATGGAAATTAACGTCTGTAAAAAGTAAAATGCATTAAGGTGATGAATATAACTAGAAGAGTTCAGGAGATTACAGTTGATTCAGACCGTCTCCCCAAAATCCTTGGTCCTAGTTTTTTTCCTAGGCAACCTACAAATATGATTTGAAAGTAAATCAAAATGTCAAATATGATGATATGATAAACATATTTTCTGAACTTGTAATTTCTAGCCGTAAAATTCATGTATATGGTTGAAAAAAATCAGGTTTTCTTTTCCTTTAATAAAAAAACAAAGTCACGAATCTATATGGTTTCCTAATTCTGAAGTTCATCCTTTTTCATTGTGTCTTGAAGATATCAGGAAGCTATTATAAGTGTGCACGTGAACTGGTACTGTAATCTACCTTATCTACACTTTAAAATGGAAATCTAAAATGGAGGGTCAGATTTACCCCGACAACAACTGTTAACAAATTCTATCCGCCAATACAATACAAGATAAATAAGGACCAAATCTCACAAAAGCGGTGATATAAAGAAATCCAAATAGTACTAGACTTACTTAATAGTCTAATGCATCTCTTATCAGAGATTCAGTTTCCACATGGATCTGTAGTAGGCTGTGTAAGATAATACATAGACAGATAAATATTTCTGATGTGGACACCAACAAAGATTTAAAATTATTATATTTCAAAAGCTTTGAAAAACAATAACATGCTTTGATGTGTGTGAAACTCATGTCCTATCCACCCTTGTAAGTGCAACTGGTTGTGTCTTTCTGTCCATGCCTGTATGTGTTTGTTTATCTTTGTGATCTTATATGAGTGCATGTGACAGAGAGAAGGAGAAGCTGATAGTGTACCTATGGTAGAGCATTTGTTTTCTCCATCAATGCCATCCACTGCTGTCAAGACAAACACAAACCGAAGAAGAAAAGTAAAGAACAAGAGAAAATAGAAGAGCATCCGATAAGAGACACGCCTTGATGCAACCTTCACTTTGATAAACTCCTTGAACCCTTTGCTTGGAAACACAGTGACATGCCTCAAACTTGGAGATATGTGCAGCTGCATATTGTCCTAATAAAGAAGAAGAAAACACAAAAAACAACACAACCCAAAGGGGGCCTTGAGTTCCTCCTATTCAGCTGCTATGTTCCTTATTTCATTTGACAATTGAACAGCAGAGGAAAACTGGAAGAAGCCTTGTGAGGTTATGGTGTAAAAGGAAAGGCTTTGGTAGTGCTTAAGGTTGCTATCCTACACCTAACCTTGCTTAGCATTTGGGCCAGGGATGTGAATGGTGTTTGAAGGTAAAATATTTTATCTTTATGAGGTGAGAACTGAGGTGGTTGTTAAGGAGAAAGAGACATGGGACTAATAAGGAGGTGTTGTTTGGTTCAAGTTTTGGGTACTGGCTTGGTTTTGAAGGAGGGAAGTTTGAGGAAGAAAAGAAAATTGAATTTGAACAATATGTTTGTTTGTTTGTTTGGTGTATAGTTTATGTTTTGGCTTTGCCTCCACATGAAGCTTTTTAATTAGTGTATATAGTTTGGAGTTTGGACTGTGACAGAAAAAAAAAAAAGGACTTGTGTATAGAAAATGACTAATTCCCTCTCTCTTGAGAGGTGGGGTTGAGATGTGGTTGTTTGAGTGAAAATTCAGTAAACCTTATTTATATTTGTCTTGGAAGCATGTGGAAATTCATGGTAGTTCAAACCCTTGTTATGCTTTTATTAGCAAAGGGGTTATTGGTAATTAGAAAAACCTGTTTTTGACCTGATTCAATGTTGTTGATTTGTCTGTAATAAATGGTGTAGGGAGAATAATTCGGAATTTGCATTTGGTGCAAGAAATTGTTGTTTCAGAACTATGATAACATAAACTCAATACCTTGAGCTGTTGGGTTAGAATAGTGTCAAATTGTCTCATCATTTTCAAGTTCATTATCACCAATTCTATCTGCAGAACACGACAGAAATGACCCATGGAAAATCTTTCATTTCTTTTCGCAAAAGAACAACAACTACTGAAAACCTCAGTGAGTCTTAATTTGCATGCAAACATGCGATAGAACAACTACAACGACAGAAAGATAAGATAAGGTACAAATGCATAAAAACTAAGGAAATGGTATTGTGTGATTTTAATACTTCATTTCGACTAATGTTTTTCGTAGGATAATGTTATGCAATTTAGGATAAATTCCGTTATAGTTTCCAATTTATTTATTTTTTTAAAAATGTATTTTGGTTTTTTTAAATTATAAAAACACCATTGCAATCTGTTGGAAAATGTTTATAAATTATAAAAAAAAACAAATGAAATATTTTTTAAATTAAAAAATTATTTAAAAAGAATTCGTTTCAAAATTTTAAAACTCTCTAATTTTTTTTATGTATTTACTTTTTCTCTATCTCTTGAATCACATTACAAACATTACTGATTATTTTCTTTCTTTCTTATATATACATATATAATTTTTTAGAGAAAAGAGAAAAAACACTTACAAATTAACTTATAAAGGATATAATTGTAACAATTTTTGAATTTTAAAATCTAAAAAGTTAATATCCACATAAAAAATAACAGTGTAATGTTTTAAGGTTACTAATCAACATGATTTCTTGCTCAATTAAAATAATTTCTTTCTAAAATAAACTTGTAAGCTTTGTAAACAAATAACATAAACCTACTACTGAATTTTCTTGTTATGTTTAAGTCATAAAATCGGTTGTAGGAGAATCTAAAAAATATATTAGAGAAATGATTATTTGACACATTTAAATTTTTTATATTCATTTGACACTACTCTTACTTATTTTTTAGTCTCTTCTTTTTTGAAAAATTACAAAATTTTACACTTTTTAGACCATTTTATTCTTATATTATGTGTCAAATGAATGTAAAAGTGTGTCATGGTATTCTGTCCATGCAATCACACAATGCATAAAACTAAAGCAATTTTTTTTCTTGTTTTCCAAATATTTATGGAAGATTAAATTAAAAAAGAATTAATGTCCAAACATTATAAAATAAAACTTTCTTGGATTCTATTTTAAAAAATATATTGAGTTAACTGGGTATAAGAGATTATAACAGTATTTAGCTTAAATCTTAAAATTAACTTATTTGAGTTTTTTTTATTTATTGTTTAAATTTTTCGTCTATACTCAGTGATTTTTAATTCTTACTCGAATTTCTAATATCATATGTAGAAATCTATTATCTATTATTATTATTATTATTATTATTATTATTATTAATATTATTATTATTATTATTATTATTATTATTATTATTATTATTATTATTATTATTATATATATATATATATATATATATATATATATATATATATATATATAAAGAAAAGTAATTTGGTTAGATGGATTTAGGTAGGGCTGGGCAAAAATAACTGATTTGTACTGTACTGCAGTTAACTGTACTATATTATACTAAAAAAAACTGATTCACTTCTAACTGTTTTATGGTTCAGTTTTTAAAAACTGAACTTATAACAATTTCAGTTCAGTTAACTGTGAGAACTGTTTTATTTTTTTCTTTTCTCTTGTTCCCGTACAACTGTTTCGTCTTGCCAAAAAAAATTATTTAATAATAAAATATTAATAAAAGAAATTATTCACATAAAAAAATTAACAATTAATTTTTTAAGACAATTTTTTTATCACAAATTTATATATTTTTTATCAATAAATATATAACATATATAAATAAAAATAATAATTTATATTTTCATATTTTTTAAGTTACTAAAATATATATATATATATATATATAAATATATTTATTTATTTATTTATATATTGTGTTACTTTAGCTTTTATATTTTTTTATTAATAAAATAAATAAATAAAAATAAAATAATTTTTATACACAAATATAAATGAAATAGAAAATTATAATATCAAATAATTATAAAATTAATTTGTAATATATTTATGAATAAAATAAAATAAATATTAAAATAAATTTTTATAGTTTATATATATATATATATATATATATATATATATATATTAATAGTTCAGTATAATTTACAGTTTAGTTAATAATTCAGCAGTTAGTGCAGTTTACAGTTTAGTTAATAGTTCAGTTAGTGCAGTTTACAATTCAGTTAATAGTTCAGTGCAGTTCATACTGTAGTTTAGTATAATTTAGTACAGTTCAGTTCAGTTTGATAAAACAAAAAACAGTTCAGTTCAGTTTGTCTGAACTGTTTTACAGTTCAGTTTGTCTGAATTGTTTTACAGTTCAGTTTTTAACAGTACAATTCAGTTCGATTTGTCCACCCCTATATTTAGGTAGTGAAACTAAAATGATTGGCCCTTATGGAAAGTGTTATTCGGTTTTAGAAGTGAAGAAAGGAAAGCCCATTAAGCTAAGCTTTCAGATCAAAACTCCTTTCTTTTCTAATCACCAAAATATCAGTTTCAAATAATTAAAATTAAAAAATAAGAGAGACAAACATTTAAGATTTTAATATCATTTTTATACAACAATTATTTATTACAAAATTTTAATAAAACAAATAATATTTTTCTACGTGTCTTTGGAGTTGATCTTATAATTTGATCTGCATTTTCATTTATCATTAATGCTCATTGCATATAATTTATGGAAAATTTGGTTTACATTACCAAAAAAAAAATTCATCTCAATACTTTTTCATTTTTATTTTCCTTTTAATATTTTACAAATTAGTGTATGAACTTGTGTATTTCACAAGATGGATTTATTTTTTTACAATTAAAGTTCATAATAAATAAATAGATTTTTAACGTACATAAAATACAGTATAATTATAAATTATAGTAAGTGAACATTTTTAATGTATACTAAATTATAATTTTAAAAGTAATATGAATAATAAAAAGGAAATTGCTTTAAAAATGAGAAATAGTAGAAAAGGTACTCCAATATATATTATAGTTAGGAGATGTGAAAGATAAACGACACGTGTAGCAACTAACCTTATATTATTGTACATGAAATTAAAGGCTGATATATCTCCCCATCAAAGTTGATATGCTAACTCTCAAATGACAATAACTCAAGATTATGTAAGTATTGACTTTGATAATAATAAAAATAATACATGAAAAAAAAAAACTTTATACTGTTTTAAGTTAGAATACTATGATAAATATTTATGTCAACATTAAAAGAAATGTATCATTAAACAATTGTTGTATGAAATTTAGTTACACAAACTTATTAACAACAGAAGTAAATCATACTTCATAATCTAACTATCATAAAAGCGGAAGGATTTTAGTTGTCACGACAATCAGTTAAACTTATTCAAATTATATATGTATAAGTTTGTTAATTTACGTAAGATCTTTTTTAGTTTGTATTTTAGTAAAGTGTATAAGTTTTAATGAGCAAAAATAATTTTCGTTATAATAAATATTTTTAAATTAAAGGATATTTTAATAATTTTAATATTTAATTTTAAAAAAAATCTAGTGATTGAAACCTTAGGCAATGCACGATGAACCTTCCCAGTCTATCAATAGTGTTGTATTTTAGAAAATATGGTCACCTTTAATACTTCATTTCATGACTTGAACATTATAAACTGACTTACTTTCGGTATTGAGATAATTTCCGCAATAGAGAAACCATAACTATGGTAGATGTAAGGTTGTGTAGAACTGAACTGAGAAAAAACGTAACAAATCCAATCTGCAAATTGAACTTAACGTGTCAAATTCCGATGTTGAGACAGAATAAACTTTCGAGAGCTTTAAACGAACAATTATTTTCCAAAAGCAATCAAGCAGCAAACGTGCACCAAGCTTTTGGCAATTTTTTGTTTGTGATATCTTTTATTCTTTTAAAATGACAACAATTATAAGGATCAACTTCACAAATTGTTGATATTATGTACTGTAATTGGTACAACATCTTTCTGCCAAAAGGAGCTCTTCAATCTCACTCATTTCCTTCACTAGTGGAAAAACGTTGTTTAACATAGGTTATTTTGAGCTTTTAACGTTTTATTCAAAACCAACATCTAAACCGGTGACGTCAATGGAACGTCGCACATCCTACAAAACAGACGTCTATACAGGCGTCAGTTAGGTCCATGTCAGACGTCACTACAGGTCAGTGAAGGCATAATCCGACGGCTAAAGGCAATATATAGACGTTGGATGATGCAATAACCGATGTCTAAGAGCACATAAAGACTTCAAACATGTCACTGATCGTCGTCTAATGTCACTATTAGACGTCGATGACCGATGTCTAATATAGACGTTGTGTTTTAGTACAGTTTTGTTCCTGTCTTTGGACAGCCTAGTAGCACATTCTTTCTTTGCTAGTTTCCCCCGAAAAAAAGCTTGCCTCTTTTGAATTTCTCATGGCATTTCGACCCAACACCGACCCTGAGTCTTTACTTAGTTCCATTTTCAACCGCAAGAGGAAAAAATTACGGTAAAACGATAACTAGGCAACGACCCAGGGTCGTTTTTGAGTCGAAACACCACGAAAAATCCAAAAGACGTCGTTTTTTCTGGGAGACAGCTAGCAAAGGAAGAATGTGGTACTGCGTTACCCCAAGAAAGGAACAAAACTGCACTAAAACACAACACAAAGAAAACAAATTTAATCAGTTGAACCAGAAGATATAATCGATGAAAAGACTGACAAAGGTTAAACGTAACAATAAAAACCATGCACCTGGGATGCAATGCCGCAAGAGAGAAAAAGGAGAGGAGGAAGACAATGACGTTCTCAGAAACAACAATGGAATGCCGCAAGAGAGAAAAAGAAGAGGTGCCGCAAGCGAGAAAAAGAAGAAGTGCCGCAAAAGAAAAAGGAGAAGAGGAAGACAATATCAGAAATTGAATGCCGCGAAGAGTTTGCGGTTTATTTAAAATGAAATTAGGCGTCGGTTGCTCCAGAAACCGACATCTATAGTCACCTAAACGTCGGTATCTCACTAATATGACGTCCAAGTTAACATTTAAACTGACTTTTTGAATACCCATTAGACATCGGTTTCGAGGGGAGCCGACGTCTAGGAAGTTGAACCGATTGACGTTGCATTTCCTGTCAGGGATTTTCACAACAGTTGTGATGGGGCGCCGACATCTATAATAACGTAGACGTCGGTGCCCTTCTAACCGACATCTAAGGCCCTCGAGTTTGGTGAACATAATTAATTACAAGCACATAGACGTCGCTTCCCCTCAACACCGACGTCTAAATTGAAGAATTGTTTGTCTTCCCGCCTTCCAGACAGGCCTTAGACGTTGCCTTTTGACTACGTGACGTCTAAGCCCCTGGGAATCAGATGAAGAGCATTAATTGCAGTCCATTAGACGTCAGCCCCCATTAACACTGACATCACTAGACTGTCTTCTCACCTACTTCAGGCCATTAGACGTCGGTCTGTGGCAGTGGGGACGTCTACAAAATCATAGACTTCGCCTTACCTGAAAATCGACGTCTAGTTTACCAAGCTATTTACGATAATGCCACCGTTCACTTATATACGTCGGGTTACCCGCAAACCAACGTCTTATGAGTGACGTTAAACAGCGTTTTTACATTAGTGCTTCCGTGTGATCATCCAATGACATTTATATATTTTTGAATAAATTAGTATCTATAAGAGTTTAAAAATTAATTAAAATAACCACAAACATATTTAAAGTGATATGCGGAATTATTGAATTCAATTGTGATAAAAATATGTTTAAATATATATATATATATATATATATATATATATATATATGGGGTTTGTTAACGTGTGTACGTCTGTGTTTCAGTTGGTACATTTTAACAATGTGTACCGGATTATTGTAGACAAAAATACATATATATATTATGTATTTTAAGTTTTAAAGTGAAGGATATTTAAATAATTTTCATTCTCAAAACTAAAAAGGAAAACAAGAAACCCCAAACCCTTACTCATTTCTTTCATTTATCTCAATACTTTCTCTTTTATCTCTCTCACTCCAACGTTTTTTGTCATCTCTACTCTAGCCTCAATTAAAAAAAAAAATCAGAAACACTTCTGTTAAGCAATTTCTTACAAAAAAAATGATTTTATAATGAGTTTTCATTTTATAATTTTTGTCTTATCTAATTTTCACAAGCATAATGACATATGAAGGAATTGGTAATTCGCATGGAAAAAATCAGAAACAATCGCTATTAAACAATTTCTTACAAAAAATGATTTTATAATGAGTTTTCATTTTATAATTTTTGTTTTATATAATTTTATCTAATTTTCATAAGTATAATGACATCAAAAGGAATTGGTAATTGGCCTGAAGGTTTTTTAAGAGATGATGATTCAAAATCTACAGATGATGAAATTGAAGAGATCTTGAATGAACTTTTGTCTGAAGGCGAATATGTGTCAATGACTCAATTCTTTACAAAGGTAAATTGTTTAACGACGAGTATTTCTAATTTTTTTTTTTCAATTAGATCTACCACAGGATGATAGAGAAAATGTTGGAGTAAGAGAGATGAAAGAGAAAGGGTTGAGAGGAATGAGGGAGGTGAGTAAGGGTTTGTTTTTTTTTAGTTTTGAGAATGAAAATTATTTAAATATCTTTTACTTTAAAACTTAGAATCCATAATATATGAGGGTATTTTTGTCTACTATAATCCGGTACACATTGTTAAAATGTACAAACCGAAAAACAGGCGTACACGCGTTAACAAACCCCTATATATGTGTAATGATCAACTTATGCATAATAAATAACTATCTTTTATATTTTTATTTTAAAAAATAACTAACTATAAAATCATGATGATAAATAACTATTTTTTATTTTCATTTTTTTAAAATTAAATATTAAAATTATTAAAATGTTCTTGAATTTAAAGTATATTTTAATAAGAATTTTTTATTTATTAAAACTTAGTATATTTTATTAAAATGTACTAAATAAAAAAGTTACATAAAGTCCGTGTATTATATATATATATATATATATATATATATATATATATATATATATATATATATATATATATATATATATATATATATATATATTAATCAATTTAATAATTAAAAAGTGAATTTTATGTTTAATTTAATTTTATAAAATCATAATATTTGTATTTATTTATATATTTTGAATTTATTTTATTTTTAATCGATAAGAAATATTTTACATTCTTTCATATCTATGTATATATATTCAACGTAAAAATATATATTAATGAACAATCCAATAATATAGTATGTAATAAACTTAATAAATAACATATATTTTAAGCGGTAAATATTAAAATTAATTTAATTTTATAAATCGGTATGTGAAGATTAAAATTTATAACCACTTATATATCACAAATATATAATTACAAATAAAATTTTGATATCTAATATATTTATTGAAAATCGGGATCGAGAATATGATCTTGAGTAATATAAAACACAATTAAAATGTTTTTGTAGTTGTTGTGTGACAAATAGAGTAACGTAACAAGATGATGGTCTTGGATTCTAAGATTGAATATACATGTATATATGCATTCTCTTGAACCTTTGAAGACAGTTTTGTCGACAGTTGTAGCAGCCAAAACTGACCAATTTATGGTAATTTTACACTCCAAAACAAAGAAGCTTCTAACTTTGTTGAACATGTGAACCACATTTTGGTTATGGTTTCAAATACTTTGTTTAGATGTCTCCTTCATACTAACGAACCCTTACATTAACTTTATTTTTCTCAACCAACCTAAACATCTAACAACACCTTTTTACGGATAACATAAATGGCCATCTTGTACAATTTTTTTTTCTTTTTTAAGCCATGATATATAATTAATGGGCCAAAATACACTTTTTAAATTTTTTCACATGTTAAGAAAAATAGTTTCTCAAATGCATTAAGAAAACTTCAAGATAACACATTTTGGATAACAAGATTTCCAAATTTAGCATGTCTTGCAAACTGGGTCACATGTTTTGCTATAATTAGTTCAATCAATTTTCATACTAGACTACTTAGAGAATTTAATGATGAAATTGAGTTTGGGTTCCAAATTAGATTCTGTTTGATTCTCAATTTCTATTTTTTTTTCTATCTATTTGTCTCTAATTTGTTTAGTATCTTAAGAGTGTGTTTGTATAAAATTGTGCAAAAAGTATTTTAATGCTTAAGTTTGAGAGTGTTTAAGTGTTAGGTATTAAATGTAACAATAATTGTGTTTAATTATTTTATTTGTATCTTTTATTTATATAAGGGTTTAATACCTATTTGTTAGTTTTGTTTAAAGTGATCTTCATATTTTTGAGTTGTTTAAAGTGGTTTCATATTTTTGTAAAAATGGTTTAATTTTGTTATTTTTGCTAAAGGTGTTTAAAACGCTAAATGTTCACCTTAGCCAATATTCAATAAATTGTCCAGTTTTGAATTATGTGACAAAATCATCCCAATTGATGTGGCAATGTGTTTGGTTTAGGGCTTTGAGTTTCCTCTGTGTTTGATTTTTCTTTGCAGGTGCTTCTTGCAATAAAGGACGAGGCTATCTCGAGGTGTAGAAGACGAACATGGTGGAGTGATGGTGCGATTTTGGATTTTTGCATATTACGGGTTTTCTGATTTGGGAGTATAGGGTTTTCTATGCGGGTTGATTGAAGTTGAAGAAGGAGGAGATTGAGGTCGCGATTTCGCAATTCGTAACAAAGGCAAAAAGGAGCAAGGTATTTCATGATGATGGCGTTGTTGTGGCTTGGTTGTTATTTGCGAGAAGATGATGATCGTGATTAGGGTTTCGCGTTCTCAATTTAGAGTTTTGTAGTGGTTTCTTGCAGGTTAAATTGTGGCCATGGAGGTTTGAACAAATGTTTCTCTCGTACTTGCAGATCGCGAGATGAGAATTCACGATGATTGTTCTGGAACAAGGTTATTGGTGGTTGTGATTTAAGTGTGGTTTGTTGTTTCATATTCATGGTTGCACGAGAGAGGAACGGGGAAGCTTTCGTAGTGGCTGGTGATGGCCCAAGAAAGATGATGGTTGCTGGTGGAGGATTTGACAAGAAGAAAATGAGAATCTATTAAGAATAAAAAAAACATAAAAAGGTAAAATAAAAACTTTTAAAAATTATCACGTCACGTGGCCACATACTTCTAATAGTTCATTAGTATTAGCTAGATAGACATTAAGTTAACGTATTCAAAAAGAAAATTATCAAATTAAACTTTTTTTACAAAAGAATGAATCACTTTGAACAATTCTAAAATAAGAAAACCATTTAAACAAAATTAACTAATAAAAAAACCAAAATAAATATTAAATTTTATACTAATTATAATAAACTTTTATTTATTATTAACTTAATTACGATCCAATCATCCTTTAATAATGAAGCTTTGCATAATAAACTAGGTGGCCAATAAACCATTTCCTCCACCGGCCAACCTTTGCAAAGATTTATCCATAATAGACTTTTTTTTTTTAATATCCTTAATGTTCAAAAATAAAACTGATTAGGTTTCCGAAATTGTAAATATCCGACCGATTTGTATTGAACCGGTCGTGTACCTACCTTACACTTTCTATAAATATTATTTATTTTACCACTTTATATCAAGCTCAACATATTTTATTGTATTACGAGAAGATTAAAGAAGGACCAATAGTTGAAAGATTTCTTCAGAATGACTTGTATAAGAAGAAATACCAATTCTAAAGTTTCAATCAACAAAATTTAATGTTATTGTGATTCCTGTAACCGATTCTAAGCTTAAATATTTATGTTGTGAAATTAAGGTCAAAATAAATGTTTTAATTTATTTTATTTTAAAATATTACTTACACTTATCAATTTTCTGTAAGAGTTTTAGAAAGAAAGAAAGAAAACGTCCTAAATACACTACAATAGTAGAAATTGTTATCAAGCATCTACTTTGATTTAGAATAAAAAAAAAGCATATACTTTATTTTGATGTTAAATGTATTATTAACATTAAATAGTTGTAACTATAGTTGAAATTTAGGGTTAAATATGTTTTTAGTCTCCATATTTTGGGGCGATTTTAGTTTTAGTTCATCTTTCAAACTAAGGTACAATTTAGTCCTTCAACTTTAGAAAACTCTGGTTTTAGTCTTTTTTATCAAATTTTTTTAACTTCATTTGTTGTTTCAAGCACGTTTCATTATATCATTTAGATTGTTTATACTATGACACACATTTTTGATTCAATGTTAATTGAGAAACGCATTTGAAACAACAAATAAAGTTTAAAAAAATTGATAAAAAAGACTAAAACCAGAGTTTTCTAAAGTTGAATGACTAAACTGTACCTTAGTTTAAAAGAGAGACTAAAACCAAAATCGCCCCAAAATATAAGCACTAAAAACATATTTCACCCTATGTTTAAATTAGTATCAATCATAAATCTTGGTATATGAAATGTGCACTACAGAATAAAAAAATAATCATAGTGGGTGGTCAAATAAATAAGGGTTTCGAATTAAAAAGTTTATTTGGTGCCTTTTCATTTTAAAATTCGCTAGAATTGATTTTAATTATTTTATTTAACTTTTAACTGTTAACAGTATTAGAATGTTTGGTAAATTAATCTTGAATTATGCATTATAAATTAGAATATGAGATTGTTTTAGGTGATAAACAGGTTCACACATAGTTTCCAACATTCTACGAAAACAAACATTAGTAATTTTTGTATTGCACGTAATTGAAAAGACAACATTTTCATTCCGACAAGTAAATTATGATATTTGAGGTTCTAAATTTTCCATGACAAAATAATCAGAGATTTTTATTCTCAATAATTTAGGACCACTTTTTTACTATTTTTCAAAGCACTTTACATATCTGCCCTATTTTCTGATCGATAAATACTATTAAAGATCTTGATTTTATTAAATTTGAGGGTTTAATTAGTCATCCTAACAAAATTGGTATCTTTAATTAAAAAAATTATGGTTGAGATCTTTCTACAACTCTCTTAATTTCTTGTATTGAAAAGGTACTTTTCATTTTCATTTATGAAAAATATAATCAATTGATGAAAACCTTCATTTCATGCCTACTTTTATGTGTCTTACATATAATGGAAGTTGACGTAACCAACCACTTCCATGAAATTTTATTCTCTTAAACTTCAATTCGTTTCTTTAGTTCAACAAATGGCTACTTTATATATATATATATATATATATATATATATATATATATATATATATATATATATAATTTACATACAGAAATAAATTTGTTAAGCAAAAACCGATATTCATTTGATAATTAATATTATTTTGTTCTCAAAAATCAAAATAAATTAGCACCAATAAATTAAAAAACATAAATTAATTCAACTTATTAGTTTACTTCACTCAATTACAAATTATTAAATTACTTTTGGTAATACTTTTTCTTATTTTTATATACATATTCCTCTTGGTCACATCACATCTCATTTCTTGGTCCAATGAATCATTACCTCATCAGGTATCAACCTTCTTATCACCAAGGACTCATGAACCCCATTTTAGATCAACTGTTCTTATTGCAATTTTAGTAAAATGAAATTAGTTCAAATTATTAAAAAAATGTGTAATAAAAGTTAACTTTTCATAAATCCTTTTGTTATAGCACTAATACAGTTAATAGGGTATTTTAAATTGAACTTGATATTTAACATGCTCTCTAACCAGATAGAGATCATATTGGATCATAAATAGACTTTATTACAAAGATTTATGTACCTTATCTCCTTACAAACTAATTATCTAATAATTATAATAATAATAATAAGAATCTAATTAATAGAATGAAAAGAAAAGGTGGGAGTGAAGATTCTATTATTTACACATTAAAAATAATTATTGATATACATGAATCTGTTATTTACAATTTCAACAGAAAGAAATCCTTGGTAGTATCCACAATTTTGCATCATAGTCAAGCTAGTGAAGCTACTCCTTATGCTTCTCTATCTCTCCCAACATTTTATATTAACATTGTTAATTAAGCCTCCATTGCCAAATCAAAGAATATTTCCATGCCTGAATTGAAAACCCAGAAAAGAGAAAAGCCAATGAAAAATGTATACATTAATAATACTATAAATATATCAAGTATTTCCAAATATATGAATGATTAACAAACACAATGATTACACAGAACTAATAAAAAAACACTATTGATAACATCAATGAGAACTTTGTTGTCTTTGTCATTATTATTGTAATATATCCTAGGTTTCTTTTTGGTTGTTGCCAGACTTACAAGGATTGTGTTGTAAACAATGTATACCAAGAAACTATAATCAATGTATAAAGCAGATGCAAACAAATTACCTTAGATTCAAATTCACCCCCATTTTTCTTCAAAATGATTCTTCATTTTCAAGCTTTCTGTCACTATTTACAAACATGAGTTGAGCCTCCCTTCTATTATTTACAATCTCATGCTGAGTATTTGGTTTAAAGGTGTCATTGTTATTTACAAAGCTCACAGTTTCAGAAGGCACCACATGATTATCCAATTCAGTTCCTTCAATTCCATTTCTTAACTCAGAAACAGCATCACCATCATCACTCCTAGATGAAATCCTGCCATTTCCAGATGGCTGCAAACTGTTATGTGACAGTTGGTCATCTCTTTTGCTATCCATAGAAGTCCTGTAACACAATCATAAAATTTCAATTTCATGAATATGCAAGATATCTCCATGTATACAAAGGGGAAATAATAAAGCAAGAAAGAATCCAAAGAAAATTTAGCATCAACAAACAAAGTAACCAATATTTATAAGCACAATGTTCAATACAAAGTCAAAGAATTTGGAAGAAAATCATTAAATTAATTTGTCATCAAACCTTGCTTGCTGCAAATTTGGAGTCTGAAAATAGTCAAAAATCGGAACCAAGTCTTTTGATCTAGCTTCAATCACGCATGTTGGAATCCTTTCAATCTCAAATTCGCCACTAGAAGCAGCTTCTTCACCCATTAAGTTAGGCTCTTGCAACATTGAATGAAAATATATCTGGTTGGAAAAGCATTGTGCATATAAATATCAAACAAAGGGCATGACATAAGAGACTAAATCCAAACAGTTTGATTTAAAATAGCATACCTCTGGTTTGGCCCATAATGAAGTCTGAGCGTGATGCATCTGAAGTTCAGCTTCTGATATATACAAATGATTCTTCCCCTCAAGAGAAGGATTAACTTTCATAGGTCCATTCCAGACTTTCGGACTAATGGTGTACTCCTCCCCCACTTCCTCTGGATATATTTTATTGGCATCTGCAATTCCATTCTCACCATATATATCTATGTTATCTTCTCGCTCTCTTCGACTATGACTCTGACATATATTCCATTTTTGGATAGCCTCAACTACTAATCTTGCATCATCCTGTGGATGGGATTCATATGCAGGAGCTAACACAGAGCCAACACCTGAATCTTGACTGGTTAACATTTGCAGAGCATATTGTATCATAGAACCAGTTGGTGAAAAGACCAGCAGGTGATACTTTGAATAGTTCACTTCAGAACTTTTATACTTCCGAAAAGATGAAGCAATAGCCCCAGAAAGGTAAGTTTTCCTACCAGTTGCAGCAGCAGCAGCACCGGTTACACTGCCCCTCCAGCCATTGGCTCCATTCCTGATCCGGCTTACCACGGAAAGAGTGATTGGAGGGCCGGCCACAACCAAACTCTTTTGTTTAGGCTTTTGCATGGCAGAACCATGAGACCATCCCTGGGGGTGATTAGCTGTAGCACCTAATGCACTATTTCTTATAGTAAAATTATCATCATAGGATTGAATATTTACATGTCCTCCTTGAGGATTTATGGCAAATAGATGGCTAGTGCCCCTCGAGGAACTGATCATAATCCACTTGCTGTCATCACTGAAACTGATATCTTGAATAACCTGAAAATCCCAATACCTATTATTATAACTCCATGTTGCTTGTGTTGATGAATTGTCATAAAGAAAATGATAATTCATCAAAAAGAAAAAAGAAAAACCATGCACTCACCGCATTTGTAAAGCCACGTTGCAGCTTGTACAGATGAACATAAGAAGGGACAGTATCAGAAGCAGAAAAATTGTCCTGTACAGGCATGATCTTGAAAACATTTATGTTATGACCCTGAATAGAAGCTGTCACTAAAATGGTGCCACTAGGATCAAAGCTTAATGCTGAAATAGGACTCTTGTGGGCCCGGAATTGGGCAATAACGTTTCTGGAGACAATATCTTTAACAATAACCTGAAAGAGAACAAAAACAATGTTACCCATGTAAAAGACAGAATAAAATCATTCAGCAGCAACCATATTGATACTCTCAACCTGATATATTTTCTAAGAAAGACATTAATATGTTCAAAACAAGATTTGTAGGAACAATGCTAGAAGAAAATGAATGTAATACAGGTAACATTATAGTATCTTTTATCCATGTACCATCTGTACAAAACATGTACAACCTAAAATGGACTACTTTATAATCTGTTTTGAGCAAAGACACACACACACACACATATATATATATATACAGTTCAATATATATATATTCAAGTAAACAAAATCAAGAACAGTATTTCACCATTCCAATGTTATCTGCTTCTGTTGAATGGCCATTAATGGTTACGATGCCCTTAGAGACAGAATTTACAGATTGTAATGAACCATTGGTATCAGAGCAGTATCTGGAAAGTTTCTTATACCCCATGTCTCCGAGGGATACAATACCAGTAGCAATATGCTTGCTGGACTCTTTGGCATAATGAGCAAGCAAACTGCCATTAGAAGAAAAACCAGAAAAACTTGCAGAAGGCATCAAATGTTGTCCGCTGACATGTCCTGAATTGGAAACAGCAACTGGACTTCCACTATATGCCAACCATCTTGGTCCCACCGCAAGAGGTCCATAACCTATGCCTCCAGAACCAGGGACACTCATGACTATAGGATTGGTAAGTAAAATATACGCCCTTATTAATGTGGTAGCTTCAAAACAGTGAATCTGCAAAAGAATGATTCCATCAAATATTCCAAGATAACACATTTTAAAGTTTTAGTATAGAATATATGTTAGAAGGTATACCTGAGTGGACTGAGAGATAGCAACTACTCGAGAACTGCACCTCACAGAATAAACAACTGATCTAAACTTCAGCACATGAACATATGATTGAGATTTCATAGAATAAAACCTAACAGTAGTCGGTAAATAGTTTCCATTCATTTGGTCATGTGAGTTTAAATTGCTTCCATTATTAGGGGTGGCCAACCCATCCTGAAGATTGCTACCTCCTACAAAGAATCCATCAGTACAAACAACCAACAACTGCCGACTGTTCGCATAATTGTCTTCAGATCTCTTTGATGCAATTGGATTGGGTACCATTTGCATAAAAGAAACAGGACCATCATGTCTGGATACAAGGTCACGGACATTATTTGATTCATCGACATGCCAAACCTGGAAGCCAGATCGGTAGCCTAGAAGAAGTACTTGCTGAATAACTTCACCCTCACCCTCTAACTCGTCAAACCCAGCCCAGATAACCTATATAAATTTATGATCAAAATAAGTAATTGTGTCTACTCAAAATATATCAATTACTCAGTAGAAAATATGACGAAAAGTAATATAAATTCCAGCAAAAATCAGATTCAGCACGACAAAGAAAAAATATAACTCAAGAACTTGATGTGGATTTAAGTATTTAAAATCGATTCTTTGGATATTCATATAAAGACTAACGACATTTAAATACGCAGTCCCCTTACAACAAATCACAACTAGATAAGGACATTCACATAGCTAGAAATGTATCTGTTCTCACACTCTATAAAAACAGATTAGATCTCTTTTTCATACAAAGAAGTCCACCAATTCCATTATCATGAAAGAGACCAATAAAAGAATTACATCTTGAAAAATAGTTATACCTTTCAATTTTTACCTTGATATCAGTTGAAAGTGTCCATAAAATCAAATGAAAAAATCTTAATCCCTTATCCCTCACATGAATTCCAAACCATGCAATCCATAACACTATGCAAAACGACACACTCCTTGTTATATCTAATAAATGACATATTTTCCTACTAGACAGGTTGCTTAAATCCGAATAGTGTCCAAGTTTCTAGCCAAAATTGATAAAACTTTATAAAAATCTCATATAAAACAATCAGAGAGAGCTAAACACGTGAAAGAGATTAGCAGAATAATAAAATAGAAACCTAAAAAAATCAAACCACCAATTTTTCCAATAGTGTGAAGACACCTGCAACTTAAAATTGCATGAATGCATGCATTACTGTACCAGATAGTGGTTGATCGCAGTCAAAGTAGAGTATAACCCTAGGCAAAGTTAAGGAACAGTATCAGGTATTCAATCCCAAACTATAGAGGTGTTTACCCGGCCATACTTCCGACAAAAGGTTTACACATGTGCCTATGGAATTGTATACTCTTTCAGAGGCCAAAAATATAACAGTCTGTTCAACAAAGCATCTTTTCGTAACAAACAATACAAACAGAATAAGAAATTTACAAACAGAGGAAGCCACTGATTGCACCCAGCAAGAGCTCTCCTTATTGTTTGAATTCATATCCCCAAAAATCACACATTGATTGAATACAATAAGCATGGCCCCAAATAAAAAGCACCATACCTTTTTATTAAACCTCGCACGCGACAAAACCAAGTATAGAATTTTGAACTATGTAATAATGACTGAGTATGAACAAGCATCGGCAATCACACTGGATTCGTAAGTTAAACCTATACTCTAAAATTAGAAGAAAATATAAACCATTCGGATAAACAATCTATAGGTTTATGTCTATAACAAAAACAAGGAGTTTTTAAACAATCAATGAATCTAAACCTGCCCTCTAATATTAGAAGTCATTTAAGCCATTCAGAAACATGATCAAGTAAATACGCAATTATACATAAACCAAAAATAAACACCCTATAAATGCAAACAAACCACCTTGACAATTTAAATCAATACAAACCACAAGTTCACCGCGATGACCAATCAAGAAATTGATCTTAAATCACCAATCAAAAAAACTGGCACATACCTTATCATGGTCGGGAACATCATCTCTGTCCACAACGGATGAAGCTACAACAGACGCAGCAGAACGTGCAACTGTGGAAGCACCAGAGGAAACAATCCTGAGGTAGCTAGAAAGAGCACGAAAAGAACTAGGAATGAAGCCGCTGGTTTTGCCACCACCATTACCCTGATGAAGAAGCTGTTGCTTCTGTGCATCATTCCTCATCCCCATCACCAAATACACCAAAATAGATCCTAACCACAACACAAAAATCAACGATTCCTCAAATTCACCCTCAATCATAACCCCCCAGCTTCCCTCCCTGTTCTTCACCCTCTCCCACCATCCACAATCACAGCAAATCTTCAATCACACCCACCACAAAGTACAACCACCTCAAATAATATAAAAATATTTTTTTCTGGGTTCTGTTCCAAAACACCGCAAACGACAAAGAAGACAAAAAAAGTTGGGATTTTCTTTTTCTCCAAACCACAATCAATTGTTATTTTCGTTAATATTATTCCCTATAAAAAAATGAAAAAAAAATAAAGGATTCAACTAATTACAACAAAAAAAAATGAAACTTCACGGTCTAAAAATGCTAGATATGATTGATCAGAGAGGATTAAGAAAAAGGGTGTTCCAAAAACCAGCGGAGAAGTCTGGAGGAGATCTGATGAGAGAGAAAATGAAAAGCTAGAGAGAGAAAAACTGTAGATAGGAAGAAGGAAGATAGAGATGGAGAGACGGAGAGACGGAGAGAGAGAAGGTGATTGGTGATTGGATAACAAAAGAAGGAAGAAGCAAAACCAAATTGTGGAAAAGAAAAATAAAAGAAAGAACTCTAGGCTCACGTCTCTTGAGTTTCTCTCTCCAAAAGGTTTTTATTAATTTTTTCAAAGGTGTTTCTTCTTTTCGTGTGTTTGTTGTTGGTTGTGTTGTGTTGGAATTCAAAGCTGTTCCTTCCAAAGCAGTTCAACAAAAAACTAACCTCTTCACCTTCATAGTTATAATCTCTCTCTCTCTCACGTCTTCTCAGTATCCAACGCTGTCAAACAGTTTTCTTCTTCTTTTCACCTCTCTCTCTCTCTCTCTCTCTCTCTCTCTAAGTTTCATCTCCCTAATTAACTATTAATTAACTAAGTTTTGGGATTAAAATGATTGAACAATTAAATTAGGGGGTGACTGTTCCAGTTCCCATTATCCCTTTTAACACTTTCCAACTAAGCAGCTTCATTTATGGCAAGAACAATGAATGATACTATTACTTGTTACAAGTGTAACCTAAATATAGGTTATTTTTCCGATTATGTTATTATTTTCTGTTTTTCCTGAGTTACAACGTTTTTCTCCATAAAAATCCATCGTTACATTATTGTCACTTTTTTTATTTTCTTATATATTACTATTATGGTTAAAACAAATTCGTTACAAATTACTGAAGTATTATAAAAAAACTACAGTTTTACTTTATATCATATTTTCATATTTTATGTTTGACCACGTATTTGGTCATATTTTATACAAAGTCTGAGTATTATTTCAATGCAAACTTAATACAAAGATTCTCTTATAGATTTTATGTAAGTCATATAAAATTATTAATCAAAATATTATAAATATGATAATCAACAAATAAAAAATATAATCATACAACTGTTATATTATCATTATTTATAAATCATGTATTGAATATAAAAAATTATACAAACTAACTAAAATTATAATTTTTCTGAAGAAAAGATTATACAAAACAATTTTCAAAATCATTTTCATCCCGTATTATATCAATTGAGACATTATCTTCTACTCACACCACTAAAGTGATTATTACAAACAAAAGAAATATACCAACAAATAAATACATAAAAAAAGGTAAATTAATATACAAAAGATTTGATCTAAGAAAGAATGCATAGTCTTAAACAAAGGGATTATCTCCTTACCACCTTTAAGGTTAGTCTCCTTTGCGTCTAGGACCAACAGTCTAATGGCTAAGACTTCTTGTGACTCTGCCATATAATTCATTTTACTTTATTTGAGCATGAATAGATATTAAAGTTCAGGATATCTCCTTTCTGATCCCTAATGTCAATGCATACATTAAACTTTACCACATCACGACGTTTCTCCTTTAAATTATCTTAACAACATTTCAAACCATGTTCTTAATAATATTATCCATCAATATCTTAAACATACATAAGAACCATAATAAATCAATCTCAAATAAGTCACAACATAAGAAAAGCACAACACACACATTAACATTAAGAAATGGCGTTCAACGCTAGACATTTCGCAAAAGATGAAGCTCAATGACAATCGTGTCTCTCAGTATCATTATTTTCGCAAAATGTCATGCTCATTGACACCCACTTACTGTTCAACGACCTGGAATTAAATTGTTTTATACCTATAGTGAAAAATGACACTCAGCGATGTCTTGCCACCATTCAGCGTCATAACATTCACAATTTTGTGCCATCAACAGTACAAGTCTGACACTCAATAGTCTGGAGCTAAAATGCTCCCAGCTTGCCACCGCTCAACGTCATACCAAAAATCAACATACTTAAAACTGCAATTTGGAGAAAAAGAACTTGTTCAAACAATCAATTTGATATTCCTTAGTACTTGGTTCAAAAGTTGTTTTTAATGTTATGATACATACTAATTGGCTCAATTGGACAATTCTCATTTTCCTAATTCAACTAAACTTAACCAAATAATTCAACATACAACAATCAACGCAACCAAGCTCAACAAATCAAATTGTATTATACCATTCAACAATCAAATTACAAATCTCAACACATCAATAACTTAAACACTGCAATTAGCTTCCATTACTTGAAAGATTACCAAAGAGCTTGATATTTAAGAATACCTCTAAATGCACAGAAAAACTCTATATGCACATATAAACAACACAAACATTATCAAAATACACCATTAGAACCATTAATCAATAAAGACTCCTAAAGAAAACTTAGACCCCACATACAAACTATAATAGTCCATATACACAAAAGAATATACAAACTAAGAAAATAGCATAAAACAAATTTAATCTTTTACATAAACTAATTAAATAAAAGTGAAAAATTCATTTTCAAGATCACCCTAATAGTAACAAATTCTAAAAGAAATGAGAAAATTCCAAAAAAAAATTAAAATGATAATATAATTTTAAAATAATAAAATTTATTTATAAAAATTATTTTTAAACTTGAAATTTTTAATATTAAAATAATTGAGTCTTATTATTTAAAATATACTATCAATTTTAAACCGGAATTTATTATAATTGGTAAGTTTTGTAATATCAATTTTAAACCGGAATTTATTATAATTGGTAAGTTTTGTAATATAGTATTATGATTTTGTACGCGTATATGTGTAATAAGATGACACTTGTATGATAACATGACACTGTAAGAAACGTGTTTGCAAATCTACATAAATTGGTATTGTTAATAATAATTAATTGCATTAGGATTATTAATAAATTCAAATTAGTGAGACGTTGAAAAATACTTAAACTGTGTATATAGCAAAGGAAATTTTAAAAAACTTGAGAATAATTTTTAAAATTTAAGACTTCTAAATACATTTAATAATTTTTAATCCATTTCAACTAGCTAAATACTCTTTTTTTTAGATATACATGGTGCAAACACGTGTTTTAATTTCTGTGTATTTATCATCATCAGTTCTACTGAAATTATTTGAAAAACATAATCTTTATTAATCGAACTTATACTCCAACATAGTTTAAAACATTTATTCACACGGAGTTAAAGAAAATTTCTATTCATGTACACAAGGTGGTGGTAACTATGCTATATTTTACAAGGATTTTTTTTTAGTTTACTGATTCATAAACTAATTATTTTTGTATGATATTATATAATATATATATATATATATATATATATATATATATATATTATTTTATTTTTCATAATGGAAAGCAAATAAATTCTTTGCGTTCACTTTTCAGTTTCCCAATAAACTCTTCCTATAACTCGAAGCACTTTTCCTTTATGATGTGGTGTTATTTAGAAACAAAAAACAATGGATAAAAAGTGAAAAAAAAAGTACTATTAACTTTTAACATTATGAGATGTTTCCTTGTAAAATAGATATAATAATAAATGCAAGTTGAAATTAGTCAAACATGGGTAGTTTAATGATTGTATGAAACTCGTGAGTTAGGAAACTGAGCAAATATTTTTAATTTTAATTCAAAGAAAAAAGAAAAAAAAAGAAAGAAACAATGACCTCTATCACTGAATTGTGGTACCAAAAATCAAAATTGCACTTTTCCAACAACCTTGCTCTCTTTTGTTCCTTTTAAGGGTTGAAAAAGATGAAGAATGAAGAAGGGAAATTAAGATACCCAAAATGGTGCACAAAGCTTACATATGTTACTATGGATTTTGTTTCCACTAATGTTTGTTGTCTCCATTTGGTTATTTTCTTAGTAACTTTCTTATGAAAAATAAAATGTATGAAGAGTTTGTGTGGGGACCAAACAATTTAGGCCACCCAAATAGGGGAATGGTCCATCTTCACCAACAAATCATTGCTCATTCTTTTAGTATCAAACAAATGTTGTGATCCTTTTTGTGTCATGCAAACCTCCAAACAAAATCACACCTCTCAAAATATCCAATTCCATTCTTTTTCAACTCAACCTTTTACTACTTCCTTCTATGGAGGAACCAACACACACAAAACAAGGAATATTATAAAATACATTATCATCATATTTCTTGCTAGCTCATTCTATCTCATCATCATCATCATCATCATCATGCAATTATGTTTATATTAGCAGTGGAATTTTTTCTTTTCATGGTTTTTAATATTTCACTACATTACTTTAAGGTTTATAAGGTTGGTTATAATTTTATAGATTTAGATGTTATAAGATACTTCTGAAAATAATGTAAGATCCGAACAAAATCAAATAATGTCTCATAACAACATGACTTGTTATAGTACATTGATCCTTTCCTTTCATAAATTTTACTATCTCTATTGTAGTATATTGATTTTTATACATGTCAAGAATAAAGATAAATGTTCTTTTGTTGAAATAATTTAATTAAATTGATTTTTCTCTTTGAAAAATTTAATAGTATTGTTTTTTTTTTCCTTTACGTATATATATGATTTATTTGAAGACAAACTAAAAAAAATGCTAATTAGCATTTTCTTCTCAAAAAAGTATTAATCGATTTTTTTTTTTACTTTACCTTCTAAGTTTTTTTTTATATAAATTTATATATTGTTAATTAGGAATTTTTTTGTCTATTAGATATTAATAATTTTTACATTTTTTTAATGAGTTATCGCTTTGTATTATTTTTCGTTAATTGGATAATATGACTGTTATGTTATTTTATTATTTTATTTACTCGCTTTAATGTATTAAAAAATATAAAATTTTGTAATTAATATAAAATGATATTATAATTAATGTTAAATCATAAATACCTTTTATTATTTTCATTAAAAATGAATTGAATAATAAAACCATTGTCATAATCTACAGTAATGGAGGCAACGAGAATAATTTCTTATTTTTTATTTATTTAAAGCAATTAAAGGTATTTAATATTTTACATGCAATATCATTTAAAATTAATTACAAAATCTCATTTTTTTAATGTGGAAAACAAAAAAGTAAAAAGATAAGATAACATCCAATCATGTCACTAACGAAAAAAATCAAACGAAAGATATTCAATTGAAAAATATAAAAATATTGAATATGTAGTAAACAAAGAAATTATGAAAATACTTATAAGAATAATTGAAACTTAATTAGTTTTTTTTTAAAAAAAAAAGACTGAAACTAATTAGTTTATAAATGAAAGTAATAAATGGTAGTTCGAATATCTACCAATTTCACATGTTGTTTGGTCATGTTTCTCTATTGAAATTGAAATTTCACTTACATCAGTGAAGTAATAAAACATTGTATTAAATGTTATCAAAACATAAAATTAATATAAATTTAATGAAAAGTGTGAATAATACATTATCTAAATTTTGTAAACTGATGACATGTATACCATTACAATAAAATTTTAGAAAAAAAAAATAATTCTTGAAAAATGAGATATAAACTTAAAAGAATATATAGTGATTGACAGGAAAGGTTGAAGAATGAGATGTTTGCAAGGGTCGCTAATGGTAACCTAATGCAACAAGAAACCTAACACTTCTTCATCAAGTCAATGGGAATGTTTCATTTCACAAGCAAAATTTTAAAACTTGCTTCTCAAGTTATTTTAGGATTTATTCTTTTAATATTAAAGTGTTATTTTAATTCTAACAAAAACATGGTAACTTTTATTATAAAAAATTAATCGAAAAATATTAAATCATACTAAAAATATATTTGTTTGTACAAAATAAATCGTAATTATTTTAAGATATTTACGTAAATATGTTTAGTATGCCATTTAACTTACTTTAATTAATTAGTTTGAATTTAATTTACTGATTTATCATTTTTAGTTAAATTTGACTTTCATTTACCTTATCAACAACTTTTGTAACACATAATTTTAACACATTTGACTTTCATTTACCTTATTTTTAGCATTTTATATTTATATAACCTTAAAAATTGAATTTGAGACAATCTATTTTCGAATATGTTTATATTGCGAGTCAACAAAGGAAAGGTAAAAGGAAGAAAACCTCTACCAGACATGCAGATTTTATTGAAGAACTAAGAATAATATACACAATGACGACATAACATAAACATTCTAATATCACACATCATGTAAGGATTTGAAAATGAACTTATGGATTAGAGAAAAATTGGCTAAAATGTATTTTGTATTTGACTAGATTTTGATATTGTTTTTTTTTTCTGTTTACTTTTAAAAAATTCATTTTCATAATTTATTCTTAAATTTAAGTCAATGTTATTATTTCTAATATAGTAAATTTTTATTATTTATTTAAGAACAGATGTTGAACTACTTTTTCTATTATCAGGACATTAATTTTGTTTGGTTAAGCAAATATAAATCATTTCCAGAAGATCAGTTGATGCTGTTTGATAAAATTTTCTGTATGACTTATTTATTTTAATTAAATACCTTTAAGATTTATCTTTTTTTTTCACCCTTTAATTATCTATAAATTATACTTATTATTATTATAGATGACAAAAAAAATGATTTAACCAGTATTTTAAATATATTGTGATTATTTTGATTTTATTTTATTTTACATTCAATTAATATAAAATAAAATAAAACTAAAACAATTTTAATATATTTAAAATATCGATTAAATAGTTTGTGCTGTCATCTATAATAATAAATAATAATAATAGGTTAATGAGTTACTATAGTCTATTTTATATAAGTAAGAAGGAAGTAATTTTAAATAGAAACAAATAAACTTAAGGCATGTTAATTAAATTAATTTTAATTTTAAATATATAATTCGTATGTAAATCACGCTATTCCTTTTTCAAAAATATTAGTTAATTTATAAAAGCTAATTAGGTCATAAGCTTATAGATCGGACTAATCAATCATAAACTAAATGAATTAGTAAAACAATGACCAAATTTAATTAAAGTCACGATTTGACTTCTAACTGGTTTCGCAAGTTTTTGGGGTTCATCTATAGTAAAATTGTGTGTAAGTAGGTATTAGTAGAAAAAATTCGTTAAGTAAGTGAATATTTTAATTTGGTTTTTGTAGGTAATGGATCATTTAATATTTATTTTAAAAACATGTAAGTATCATATTATTCTTATAATGAATATTTATGATTTAAAAAATATTATATTTAATTTATATTTTATTAAATTTAATTTAATTAAAATTAAAATTTAATTTAATATACACTATATTTTATTTTTTTGTAATTTATTTATCTTTTATTTTAAAAATATGTAAATTATTGTTTTTTAAATATTTCGAGATTTAAAAAATCTATTAATATATTTTAAAAAAATTTTATTGCAAATGAAGTAACGGGTAAACATTATTCACGTTTATCCCAACTTTTTATATATATATATATATATATATATATATATATATATATATATATATATATATATATATATATATATATATATATATATATATATATGTATGTATGTTTTGATATATTATAGTTTTGAATTACTTAGTAGTCGATACTAAGGAAATTTTAAATATTCATTCCTTCTTTTAATTTTTTAAGGTATTTTTTAAGGATAAAATCTTATCGAAGTTTCAAGTTTAAATAAGATTTTCTTTAGGATGTGGTGATTGACTCAAATAATGGTTCATTTCAGATACATAATTTCAAATATATTAAAAAATAGACTTTAAATTTAACTTAACATCACAAAACCGGTTTATAAGGTAAAGTTTGTACCCATATAATTATCAATTAAATTAGTTATTTTTTGGTTAACTTATCTATATATCAATGAATTCTTTTGAAGTAATAAGAGAGATTTTTGAGCTAATAGACATGCTACTTTAATTAAGGTAAGAAAGAGGAGTTAATACTTACATCTATGTAATTGATTGTCTTAGTTGTGTAAGATATGTTAATTTTGAATTGAAAGAAAAAGAGTACACACAACATATATGAAATATTATATATGTATAGTTTGACACATATATATCAAATATTGAATATGTATATTTTGGGTATGTTTTATAGTGAAATGAAATATGTAGTAATGCATATGAGGGTCAACACATTTATACCTAATGTTTGATTGATATTTGAGTGAGTTTTATGATAGTATGGTTAAAGCATTGAGAATTTGAGGGCAATGAAGTGTGGAAAAGGAGTATAATTTCATTGTAGATTCTTTATATATTTTTATAAAAAAAGACGCTTTAGGATTCAAGTAGTTCAGTCATTGCACTCAATTCTAACAAATATATAACACTTTCTCAGTATTTTTTTTAGAATGTTTGTCAAATTACGAGAGTTTTACCATATCTGATTACTAAGATTAACTTTAAAACTCTAACACCATATTAGATTTCATCTCAAAATAATTTGACACTAATTCAACTTCAAGACACGAGTCAAACATCGTAGGACTTCTACACTATTACATCTATGTTCAATAAATCTTATGTTTGATTTTGAGTGTGTGTTTAAACAATCAAATATAAAATATAATTGGTTTAATACCTCTTTTGGTCCCTCGAAAGAGGGGTTGTGTTCAAAATGGTCCTACCTTTTTTAAAAAGTAACAAATGATCCCAACTTTTGAAAAAACGGGTCAAGTTAATCCTTTTTGTTAACAGTGTCAAAAATTAAACGGTGCAGCTGCCCCCTGGACAAAAAAAAATTACATGGCAATGTTTTGATAGAGATTAAAAAAAAGGGGTTAGGGTTTGGGTTCGTCCTACTTGGTGCCTGAGGTGAGGAAAATGTTTGTGACGATATAGGAATGGCTTCTTCCCAAGCGTGTTCTCCGTGTTCCAATAGATGGGGCAAGGGATCTTCGCGTTCGTCCCATGGTGGTGGTTGGAGGGGAGGTGGGATGATTCCTATTTGTTACTGTAGTGATATTGCTGTAACCAAAGTCGCGAGAACTACAAAAAATGCTGGTAGAAGTTTTTGGAATGTCATCATTACAAGGTTTTAAGTATACCCTTGTTAGTTTATGTTCCCTTCACTTTATGCATTTGTTGATAGATTCTCTGACTTGGTGAATAACATGGTGACTGTTCAAGTGGGAGCTCGTGTAACTTTTTCAAATGGTGTTCTGAAGAAAACGTTGATGAAAAAGATTGTACAATTGGGAGGTAAAGGAGGAAGATCAGTGATATGGAAATTTTAGTCAAGGATTTGCAGAAAAGGATGAAATTATTAGTTGTAGCTTTTTCTATTGCGCTGAACCTTGCGATTTTGAGGTTCTGTTTAGGTTGATGTTGTTAGGTGGACAAAGTGGGTGTTTGTTTTATTTTTTGTTGACGTTGATGTAATGTATTGGATGCTCGAAAAAAGTAGGTTGGCAATGTATAGGTGAATGGATACCTTTAGGTGTTTTGGTTCAGTCATGCAATGTATTATGTACCATTGTCTAATCTAATGACTTTAATTCAGTGGACAATGTTCGAATAAGTCCCTCATTTAGTTTAAAAATATTCACAATGGTCCCATATTTAGTCCTTATTGTATATGATAATGACATGACTGTTAGCATAACATTAGACAAGTTAATGCATCAAAGTACTTTCTGCAATTAAAGGACATAAATATTACCAATACATGACTAAAATACTTAATTAAAGTTGATGCATTATAGTACAATGACCATCAAAGTAAACAAAAAAATTTCATAATCACAATACATAATAAGTAGTTTTTGTTCTAAAATCTAAGAAAACAAATCATCTAAGTAGGTTTTCTTCTAATCGCTCTTGAAATTTCACCTTCAATGAGACCCCAATTTCAACACAGCTTTCACCAGAATGTTTAATCCCAAATCGCGATTTCATTCTAACCCTAAGCCCTCTTTTTTTTTTTACCTCTCTCACGGTACATTGTCACGTACTCAATTTATTTTCTCCCAATTTTAATTTTACATGTCAATAAACCTAACACTGTCACCCAATTACATAAAATTGACACGTCATTAAGTTTTGTCCAGAGAGCAGCTGCACCATTTAATTTTTGACACCGTAAGTAAAAAGGATTAACTTGATCCGTTTTTTCAAAAGTTGGAATCATTTATTACTTTTTAAAAAAAATAGGACCATTGTATACAACTCCTCTTTTGAGGGAAAAAAATATATTAAGCTAATATAATTTTATGTTTTATCATTATCATAATAGTCAAGGTATCTTGAAAGATAACCAAGTTTTGTCAATGGACTGGAATGGGAGAAGGGATAACTCCTCAACTGAAATTTTTAACAATAAAACATAAAATTAAATATAATAAAAAGTAAAATTTTATTAAAATATTTTTTATTTCTGTTCCCTTGTCTTTTTAGTTACTTACTCCCAACCTCTCATATGTTTTCTTTTGTTTTTAAAGAAAAAATATCAAGCAAACTCATTATTCTACTTTCATGTAATTTGTTTTGTTATATTTTTGAAAAAAAAAAAAGATAATTCTCTCTTGTCCTATTTCATAATGCCTTATTTATTTTATTTCATGAAAGGTTAACAACTATGTTTTTTCATAACTTGTTTTTAATTATGATTTATTTAGTTTATTTTTATTAAATCTTAATCTTTTTTAAAATAGGTATATCAATGAAGAATAAAAAAACAAATTTATTTCTTAACAATGATAAAAAAGAAGTTAAGTGAAGATGAAAATAACACAAACACTCAACTTGTTTAACTATTTTGAATCATGTGATCCAATTATCTAATTAAAGTAATCCTCTTTCAAAAATTAACAAGTGATAAGTATCGTATTAATTCTTTAAAACTAAATTAATGAAAATATGTTCAAATATGATAATATCCCATGAATAAAAAGATAAAATTATAAAACTTATTTAAAATGAGATTATAATCAAATACAATTTCAGAACTATAATTTTTTTAAGATAACATATTTAAGAAGATTTCAATACTAAATTATGTATTTTTGTTCTATATTAATAATAATGATTAAATATATAAATTTTGATATTTTAGAATGGTCGATTAAGATCTTTCATGGTGGATGTTGTAGGGAGATTCAACATACATAGTGTACCTATGTGGAAGAGACCCACTTTTGAACAAGAGATTCTTGGGAATCCAAGTGTGAGTCTAAGTCCCATATTGAATAGAAATGACAAAATAGAACACTATATAAAGATGAAAGATCCATTAACCCATTACCTTAAAATTTTCGATAGAAAATGATGTCAATCCCTTATATATGGTTAGACAACACATAATAACTAACAAAAAAAACTGAAGAAAAATCATTAATAAAGAAAGAAGTACATAGGTTGCATGGTTAGAGGTTTAGGAAGTGTTGGCGTGATAGGAAATAACAATAACACCATGTTAGTTTAACATGAAGTACTTGGGCACTCTAATATATCATTGAATCCATGCAGAAACCTCTCTTTAAGCTTCTTATGTACTTTTTTTTAAACTACTCTTTCTTTTCTATTGAACTTTTTCAAAATCCTGAGATTTAATACCGAGATTTTCGAATTTAACATAACCAAAGTTTCATTGAATCTTTATTAGAGTTTTAACATTCACTCTATGTATGTTATTCATGCGACATAAATATGATCACAATATTGAATATATTTAAATAAAATAAATATGAAAAAACTCAAAAAGTAAATTTCTTTTGAAACAAATTCGATGTTTATTAGAAAACCCATTTTCATATTCTTTTCACTTTATTTTATTCCAATTAAACAATGTTATTATACTCTCTCTCTTTTTTTTCTCTCTTTCCATTTATTTATTTTCTTTAACCAACAAACTAAGACAGGCTTTCCAGGGTGTAAAATAATCGACAACCTTTATTAAGAACCCCATGTGGGTCGATGATTACGTGGTTAAGATTTCAGAATAATACACGTTCAACATAAATTCAGATTTACAATTTTTTTAATCTTTTTTACTATCCTTTTTGCTCATTTCTTGACTGGTAGATATGGAATTTAAACTTTTTAAAACTTCCATAGACAAGATTCTTCATATATATAATAGCTCAAGGGGAAGAAGATCCGTGCAAAAAAAAGGTAATTTAAAAAGTAGATAAATTATTTTCTTATTTAAAATATTATGAGCAAAAATTTATATAACATTTTTAACCTAATTAACCTAAAGCACACAAACCTCAGAAACATCAGAAAAAGCTCTCTTATGGAAGGAAATGGAGTTAGCCTGAGAAGTCAAAGCAAATCACAAAGATGGTCCTCACAACCTTGTTCTCATCGTTCTAGTAATCCTTCTCTTTTTCCCTTTTTTAGATCTCTACTCTTTAACAACTTTTAATTTGAGGAACAAACCCATGTATCGAAAAAATGAAACATCTGATCATTATTTTTTGATTATATGATTCGTCTATTTTTTTTTTTAAATTCTTTTGTGTGTTAGTGCGGACTCTGATTATATGATTCGTCTTACTCTTTTTGATAATAATAGATCATTTTGCTTTTTCCTGGTTTCAATACCAAATCATGCATAAGCTAAGTGCACTTGACATGAATTTGGATGCATTTTCAGCATAATTCTGCAAACCAGCACACGAAGGTTTAAGTTAGATTAGCATGTTTTTGTATATGAAGCTGAAAAAATTTGGTTTGATGTATTATGTTAGATTATTCATACAAAATTTAGTCAGCAAAGTAGTGCACATGGATGCAAATCAGTTGAATTAATGTTTAAGAAAATGGGCTTTTTATCTTGTTATTATAATTAATGGACGAGATTATTTTTTTTATATTAATTTATAATGGAGAAAATTACCTTTTTTTTATATATTTATTGTAACAAAGAGTTAGTATAATTTTTCTTTTATATACCAATTCTTGAAGACAATGTTGAAAAAGGGACTAGACAAGAATCAAGTCCGTAATATTTATTATAGAGCTTCGTCTCTCTTTTTCTTTCCCCACTCAATATTAATAATTATAAAGTTATGTGTTTCTTGTCTTAAGTAAAAAACACTTTAAACTTGTATTTGATTATTTTTCTTATGTCCTTATAGTAGAAAGTTGTGGGATTAGGTTAAATTCTTGTTTTGAAGGGTGAGTTAAAGGGCATGGAAGAGTGATTTATGTGTTGTACAAATTTTTAGATAGTATTATTCTTTGGTTGTCTTTAGACAATGATTGTGATTCTATTCCAAATTTAGAGTTTTTAGATTATATTCTTGTGTTTCTTATGTTGATCTGATTTCTCTCTTAGCAAGGTGATTTTTGAGGGTAAAAATGACAATCATTAGTATAGAAAACACATTTGAAATTGTCTAATAAGTTTCGGTTTAAGAAAAATGAAACCTTTCAAAATGCAGTAATATTTTTGAAATTATTTACACAACTATAGACTTCAATCCTAGAATAACCAAAACATATACTAGTATAGACTTGGGTTCTTTAAAGAACCAAAGTATATTGTTCTGCCTAGAGTTTAATATTTAGAAGTTACTTCCATACCACAACATTACGCTGTTGTAGAACCTTCTCCATTGCAACTGCAAAAATTGTCACTCTTCCTTCTCTATTGAAACTGAATAGGCCATTGTTGGTTTCCTTTCCATGCGAAGCCCTCTTTCATTGTCATTATTGGTCGCTGTGAAGCATCTTGTTCTTGTCTCCTCTCTTCGCAAAACATCTTATTCTCGTCTCCTTTCTTTGCAAAACATCTTATTCTCCTCTCTTCTCCATTTCCATTAATGGTCATCACAAACCATTTCTTATTGCTTGGAGGTTCATTTTCCTCTTTCTCACATTTGTTTTGGTTTGTTTAATGTTTATGTGTAATAAGAAGACACATAGTGACATGTGTTGGTCTTCATCGTAGGTTCATCAAGGTCACATCTTGCTCCATTAATTGTTGACGTCTTGGTCTAATGCTCACGCTTTCTCTTTCCATTGTTCAAACATTGCTCATTGTGCATTCCATTGTTAAAAGCATGCTCCCATTTCTACATTTAAATGATTTTATTTTTTTATGTAGATTTTGGTTTAAAACAAAACCCTAAAGCCTCCAATTTTTAACTCGTCTATGATATGATTTAGTTGTAGAACTAGAGTAAAACTCTAAAAAATAACTAATGTCAAATCCCTTTCTTGTATTAGTGAATGTTATTCATTGACATTAATACGTATTTTCCAACAACTAAGATATATACAAATATGTTATTATATATAAAATATTGTTCAATAAAGAATGATCATGTTAATCATATTTACTATCATAAAAACTTTATATTGTAGGAACATTTGATATTTTTTTTATGTTCAGAGATTCTTCAGGTATTAACACTTATAAAAAAATTGACTAAAAATAGTAATAAAACATGATTTTTTTCTAGTAATAAATTTTTCTTTAATATTCATATATGTTTATTATTCATTAGATAGGTATTTTTTTTTTATGTTTGGACAAGAGTGGGGAAGTTAAGTGTTTGACCACTCTTTCCATTCCTAAACAGGAGAGTACATGTTTTGAACATATTTGTCATTTAATGAAATCATGTAATTAATTTTTAATAACGATTGTGAATTTTTTTCTTTCTAGTTTTTATCTTGAGAACAAGACTAAAAGTAAAGAGACTTCGTCCTTGTTAAGTGAAATCAGCTTGTGCTTCAATTTTGAAGTTTATTCTTTGTTCCAAATATAATATCTTAATCTTCTTTTCCTCCTTCTTAATCTTTATTGAGTTTAATCTTCTTGGAACCTTGCATCCAGCACCCCTTTATCAACATAATTTAAATCAACCAAACCCAAACCTTCCTATATAACTTATTAACATAGCCCTCCAAAAGTAAACCAAGAATTCATCAAGATTCAACAAAGTTCATACCAAATTTCATCAAAAACCTCTACAACCTTCCTTACATCTTCTACCCCAAGATTCATGCAAGAATAATTCAAGAACCAACCCAGTTAAGGTTACATCCTTTCATATCTTCAAGAACCTTATAATTTAATCATCTCCTGCCAAATAACTATCTAAGTACTTACCAATAATCTTCCAAAAGTGCAAGGTTTTTTCTAAGTTTTATCCTTTTTGCACCTCAAAGCTTGATTGAGAGATTATTGCATCCAAGCAAGCCAACATGCTTCCATCAAGTACTAAGTTTTTTAGTATAACATTTGTAGTTTATATAAATCATATTCACTTCCTTCTTGTAAGATTGAGTCCTTTTTTTTCTGTTTTTTATTTAGATAATTTGTTTTATACTGAATTATTTCAAATTTAATAATTAAATTTGATAAAGTAAAACTTTTTGTAATTGAATAGTTTGGTTTATAAATTGACCGAATTAATTGTTGATATCTTCTTAAAATTTATGGATATTTTTTTCCTCAAACATTATGAATTTTTTTCATGTCATTTTGACCTTTGTAAATCAACGTATCCTAGAAATACTGTACCTAATTAGTTCACAATATCTTTCATCAAATATGTAGATCATTCTTTAAGTTTTCTAAAAACACAAATGTTATCTCAATCTTGTGTCTAAAGCTCAAAATATTGCATTGTATATAATAATGTTGTAGCTCATTACCGTGTTTCATCTTCATGTTCACATTTGTTGATGAATAAGTCCTATAAATTCTCAAATTATTTAGATTTAATCATTTCGGATGTTCCTGTGCAGATACGTCTCAAATAAGTTATCTTATTTGATTTGATCTCAATTAGGTTCTTTTTTATTTTGAAAAATTGATTCAATTTGAACCTTGCCATTAATTGGACTAGATGACGTTAAAATTTTTGTATCTTGACCTGCTAACTACGCAATTATTAATGACGTGTCGTCTTAGGTGGATAATTAAAGTATATATGAAAAAAAAATGGAAAATCACTAAATTGGAACATCAAAGACTTCCTTAGTCTGTTCAAGAGAAAAACTCTGAACAAGAACATCATCCTCAAACTGCCCAGAAACATCATGCTTAAATTGTTGATGAAGACTAAAATCAACCTCTGGAGCAGAAACTAAACGAGGCGAAGTGAATATTGGAGCCAAATTTTCATTGTCATGACTAGGAAACCTTATACCCCTCAATTTCAGACTCTTAAAAACAACAACAAAAACTCCTAAATATAATCAAAAAATTCTCACACTCTCATGCAATTTTGGGTTTTCCAAGTTTTTTTGCGATTAGGGTTGGTTCTTGTTTCTCATGGTGTGATTTGGGATTTAGCGATTTGAATGGGGTTTCTCTTTCGAATGGTTATTGTTTAGGGTAACACTCACAGTATCCATCGACAACCGTCAGATCGTGTCGACCTCACCTCACTACACAATCAAACTTTGGAATACCCTTGGTGAATGCAAGTACACCATTCAAGACAATGATGCTTATTCTGATTAGGTTAGTTGTGTGCGTTTCAGCCCTACGACGCTTCAGCCGACTATTGTGTTTGCATCTTAGGACCACATTGTTAAGGTGTAGAACCTCACAATCTATAGGCTGAGAAATACCCTTGCTAGACATAGTGGGTATGTGAACACTGTTGATGTTTCTCCCGATGGTTCTTTGTGTGCCAGTGGTGGAAAGATGGAGTTATTTTGCTGTGGGATTTGGCTGAGGGTAAGCGTCTTTACTCTCTCGATGATGGCTCTATTATCCATGCCCTCTGCTTCAGTCCCAACAGGTAAGCAGAGCATCAAGATCTGGGATTTCGAGAGTAAGAGTATTGTTGAGGATTTAAAGGTGAACCTTAACACCAAGACTGATGGTACCATCAGGGGCAACACAAACAAAAAAAAGGTCATCTATTGGACAAGTTTGAACTGGTGGTTGTGATGGCAGTGGCAATCTGTTTCGCGTGGTGGTCGACAACGAAGTGGAAGAATGATGTCATCTCAGAAAATGAATTTAACTTATTTAAATGTTAAAATAAATAAATTCCACGTTATGCGAACTCAGTGTGCCACATGACAAATAATCACATAGTCAACATGCCACGACATAGAAAATTTAACGTCGTCCATTAAAATTAACGGTAAGGTTTTAATTGACTCAATTTTACAGGAACAGGGACTTAATTGAGATCAAATCAAATACAAGGACCTATTTGAGACAATTATACATAAATAAAGACATCCGAAATGATTAAACCAATTATTTAAGAAGAATGTAGATGTTTTGTTCAAAATTTTGGTACTTACCAATATCTCTTCAATTTTGTTTCTAAAGTTTAAGGCATGCCATTTAAAATTTACCCTTGATATCTTCTTGTGTGGTTCTCATATCATTGTAAAGTTTCATCAAGAGGATTTTCACAATATATAATTATTATGTTGTCCACCCTTTCATTAAGTTTTCATAAAGTTATTTTTAGTAATAAAGTCTGGTTCAATTAATTATATATGTTTAATTGCTGCTGCTTAAAATTAATTAATTGTTGTTAGTAATTTCATTATAGCACATAGTGAAAATTATAATTATAGTAATTCTAATAAGTGATTAACACAAATTACTATAATAAAGTGTAAATCCGAAATTAGAGAAAAATAATAATAAAAGTAAAGTGTCAAACAATTGGTGCAAAACTCAATTCAAACTGTGTGATCTTAATTTTGTAAACTGAATGTTAAGAACTAGTTCTGCATTAATGAAGAACAAAAAACACTAAGAAAGAAAAAAGAAGAAGAAACAAATAAAAGAAAAAAAAAACAATTTCTAAAATTGAAAAACTAAACAAATGAATTCAATCTATTTTACTCTTGCACATTTAAGTTATATATAAGTTTTGATAATTTGAATGCATAGATCTAAATATTAGCTGAAATTAAGTCCAATAACAAAAGTTTAAGCTAAAACAAAATGAATAAAACGTAAATATGTTTTTTTATATAAAATATAAAAAAATCGTCTCCACCTCTAAAAATAATTTGTAGAAGACATTCAAATAACAAAAGATATGTTCATTTTTACAACCTTATGAACGTAGAATTCAATGCAACTGAATCAATTAAAAATAATATCTAAAGAAAAATTTTCCATTAAAAGAGTAATTAATAATTGTAAACATTGAGTCTAATTTTTTACTACCAAAAATGTTTTCTAAATCTAAAAATAAAATATATGGAAATTGTTTTGAATTAATGTATAATAAAGGTATAAATATGTATGGATATACGTGTCATCATTGGCCCTTGATTGCCCATGACTTTCCAACCTTTATTTTCTAAATGATGTATTGTTGTTTGAAAGGCCATAGATTGAAGCAAAAATTATTAGTTAAAGCTTTAACAAATTTGTATGGCTTGTCAAGGTTGAAAGTAATTTTAGAAAAATGCCATACTATGGCTTTCAAAAGTGTTTCCAAGGATACATGCCACAAATTCTTGCAAGATATGCCAAAAGTGTTATGTGACTGTTAAATATATCTACACAATTAACTTTTATAATAGATAAAATTCTATAAATATCACATGTTTTTTACTAAATTTACTCCCTTTTCACCATACAATATATGGAAATGAAATGATATTTTCACATTTACAAATTTTTTACTATTTTTTTTTTTTTTTTTAACTTTCTTTCCTTTTAAAAATTATAAATATTTATTTTTTATAATTATTTTATCTTTATAATATATCAGATAAATTTAAATGTGTGTTATCATTAATTTAGTTTTTTCTTTTCACTTTTCTTATCTTTTGTAACTATATATATGTTAGGAAAATTTGGCTGACAAGTTGAAAATATATTGAAAAATAAAATAGCATATTGATGATATGCATCATAGTTTTTCCTTCAAACACAGCGAGGTCCTCTTCTGACTCATAAAAACAGCGCCATCTCTCTCACACGTGCCGCACGTGCCTCGCCGCAATCTAAATTCCGTTTAATTCCTCTACAATAATACCAGAGATCGCTGCCTCAGACGAAGAAAGGAACGCCTTAAATCAACTCACGGCAAAGCCCGACCCGAACCTCAGGATCCGAACCCGGGTACTCTCAGCAAATGGAGTCAATACTGGGTCGGGCTCTCGAGTACACTCTCAAGTACTGGCTCAAATCCTTCTCTCGAGACCAGTTCAAGTTGCACGGACGCACCGTTCACCTCTCCAATTTAGGTACATTCAAATCCAAATTCAAATCCAAATTTCGAACTCAAATTTCATTTCACCGACTTTGATTCGATTCTCGCTCTCAGATATCGACGGCGACGCCTTGCATTCCAGTGTCGGATTGCCGCCGGCGCTCAACGTTGCCACTGCCAAAGTCGGCAAACTAGAGATAACAGTTGAGTTGCTTACGGTAACTGATTATCTTTCACTTCTTCGCTGTGTTTCCGATCGTGAATTGTGATTTGCTGTTTGTGGCTTTTTTGCAGCTTCCGTCTGTGAGCAATGTGCAGACGGAGCCAATCGTCGTGCATATTGATAGACTCGATCTGGTTCTCGAGGAGAATTCTGATTTTGATGCATCGCTTAGTTCGAACTGGTAAACAATGAAACGAGGCTGGTGATGCTTTATGCTTTTGCTGCCGTTTGTTTCACGTTTTTTTTTTCTTTTGTCGATTACTGCAGTTCCGCGCCGTCGGCTGCCTCTGCCAAGGGAAGTGGTTATGGTTTCGCTGATAAGGTTTGAGCTTGATTCTGCTCTTTGTTTATCTAAGCATGAGTTCATATATGTTGTTCGTAGTCAAATCATGCTTCAGTTGATTTTGTAGGCAATTTTAACGAAGTTTGTGGGATTTGAATTTGAACATTTATATTGTGGGGAAAAATTCTTAATAACATAGTAAAGATGTACGCAAAGATAATTTATTGATTATAAGGAGAGATTACTAATTTTAGTCTATTATCGAGCCTAATAGAGGAAAAGGACGCAGTGAAAGGTTGCAACATTGTAGTGCTGTTCAGCCTAATAGTTTTATCCTTCCTAGTAGGCTTGAAATTCCTAGGCTGATCAATTGTCCATGAATGCAATTATCTTGTTTGATTGTTACTAGTTCTTACTGACTGCGGGTGATTGTCAGATTGCAGATGGCATGACTATACAAATTCAAACAGTCAATCTATTGCTTGAAACTTGTGGTGGTTCTCGTCGCCAAGGGGGAGCAACATGGTAAGTTCTTGATACCAGCCAGTGCTCTGAACCATTGCTCTCTATTCAATATCTTCTTTAGCATTTAATAATTCATGTTTTACCAACCCTATCAAGTTTTGATACTAGTATCTTGTTCCCAGCTGGGATTGATGCAATATCTAAACTGTGTTTATTGCAATGGTGTTAGAATATAGTGGGTGAGTCAGAGGGGACAGTCTTAATTCTTTAGCATAGACCTGACGGGTGATAGATTTTGCTCTGTTTGTCTCAAAGACAATTTATAAATAAAACTTTGTGTGACTCAATCTGGTTCTGCCCCAAATCTTTTTATAATATCCCCATTCACTACCTCTTGTCACAGGGCACCACCTATGGCATCTATCACCATACGCAACCTTTTGTTGTATACTACAAATGAAAACTGGCAGGTAATTATTTCAAAACTCAGGCTTTCTGATTCTACTTGCCTATAGCACTACATTGAAGAACTTTTACTACCAGGTTGTAAATCTTAAGGAAGCGCGGGAATTCTCCAGTAACAAGAAGTACATATATGTCTTCAAAGTAATATATCTTCCCCTTCACTAGTTTTAATCTATCAGTATTTAATCTTTATTGGTGTGATTTTATTTCCTTTCACATCTCTCTTCTATATTATTAGTATTTAATCCGTATAGGTGTGATTTCATTACAAGATTTCACAAAAAAATATTTTGTGCTATATTCTCAATGTTGATGATACTGTGTTGCCCATATGTGTATTACCATATAACTATTCTCACGTTTTTATGTTCTACCCAGAAACTGGAATGGCAATCTTTGTCTATTGATCTTTTACCTCATCCCGACATGTTCACAGAAGCTACACTAGACCTCTCTGAGGAGGGGTCAAACCTTAGGGATGATGATGGCGCAAAGCGTGTATTCTTTGGAGGAGAGCGTTTTATAGAAGGAATATCAGGAGAAGCATATGTAATTAATGCAGTTTCCCTTACATGTTTTAATCATCTGTTTTATTACAGTATTTTGTGAATCATGAAATATAGCTTAATTTTTTCATTACCAGATCACAATTCAGAGAACTGAGTTGAATAGTCCGCTCGGGCTTGAAGTTCAATTGCACATCAACGAAGCTGTTTGCCCTGCACTAAGCGAACCAGGTTAGTAAAAGGGCACATTTTGAGTTTCTTGAATATTGAATTGGTAAACAAATGGTGATATATGACATGGGAATGGTACAAATATGATCAGGACTACGTGCACTTCTCCGCTTTATGACGGGGGTTTATGTTTGTCTAAACCGGGGTGATGTTGATTCCAAGGTCAGCATTTTTCAGATTGTCTTAACTTTTCTCACCTTTGAGAACACCTCTGAAGTTTGTTAAGCCCAATATTATCATATTTCATTTTTTGGATTTCTCTAAATATGTATGCAACTGTACCATGACAGCGATCCACTGAAGCAGCTGGGCGTTCTCTTGTCTCAATTGTCGTGGATCATATATTTCTTTGTATTAAAGATACTGGTTTGTCGTTAGCTTGCACATAGTCTTTTTATGTTAATCTTTGTCTTCTTGAATTATTATTAAAATTCTAGCTTTTGGGTATATCATTGCTAGCACAATGATCGAATTATTATCACTAATTTACAGAATTCCAGCTTGAGCTTTTGATGCAGTCTCTCTTTTTCTCTCGGGTATGTCTTTTTATGCTTTCTTTTCTGAGAACATCTTACACTTTTTTCTCACAATTTTTTTCTTGGCTACTTGTCCATATTAATCTCGATGGTGATGCTGATTACCTTGGCCTTATCTAATAGGTAGAATGGAATACCTTGAGCCAAAAAGAAAATCATATAGAGGCTTATATTTTCCTTTAAGACTCTCTTTGGGGCCTTAAGACACCTTATATATAGTTTAGTTTATTTGGGTCCTTTGGATGCACGAAGAGTAATAAGATGTTGATGGTAACCCTCGGGAGTGGGTGTGTACATGTCATTTTCACATCTGATATGAATAATTCAGAAATAAGAAAAAAATTGTAAACAATAAATATATGCAGCATATGTGATTTTGGCATGATAAGTTAGTTTTTTTAATGGCAACTAAGTACTTATAGTGCTATTTATGAGCCAGTTATTTGGAAAGCTTAAGGTATTAGGTGAAGGCACGTGAATAATATTATATCCAACATATCTCCTTAAGCGGGAATCCTTTGGGCTTGAAGCTTAGATAATGCAAATGTCTAATTGTTGACTTTGAGGCAATAAGAACTGAAGTCTAGACTATATAGTCTGTGCAGTTTTTTCATGCTTCAACCCCAAAGAGCTCCTGCACAATGGTTGTCTCAGAAAAACAATATAAAACCATATATGTGTTTTCATCCAATAGCTTATCCTTTTGGGATTGTTGGTTCATGGGAATGCCATTTACAAATATTTATATCTTCCTCACTCTTCAATGTCATATCTCCATGTTTGTGACCGTCTATTGTGCTATGTTATAAGACCTTCCGTCGTAGTAGAGTTATATTGTTGATTGACTATCCTTGCAGGCCAGTCTTTCTGAAGGAGATAATGATAATAACTTGACAAGAATTACAATTGGTGGCTTATTTTTAAGGTTTGTATTTCTGTTCCCTCTCTGAATAATAACTATTAAAAGAATTCAGAAAGTTTTTCTGAGTGTGGGGGCAAGTGTTAGTGTGTATGTCAATCTATTTCATGCTCATAGGATTTGATTAAAAGCTGGGAGTGGGAGTGTACTCGTCTGAATATATTGGCAATGACCTTGGTTGAATTGGGAGAAGGTATTGCAATTGAAAATGAGAAGAATTTCTTAGCAATATGCCCCACTTATTAATCAATTTGGTTGCACTTGTTTAACAACCTTTTTTTTGTGCTGACTGGACTAATTGTTACTATGGAACTAATCTGTACTCGGTACATATTGGAATGCAGGGACACCTTTTGTAGTCCTCCATGTATCTTAGTGCAACCATCAATGCAAGCTGGCACTAGAGATGCTTTCCGTGTGCCAGAATTTGGTATTAATTGTCAACATATTCTTGAAAAGAAGTAATTACCCCGGCTATGCATATATTATTTGCTCACTTGCCTTCTCTCCTTTCTTTTTCAGCCAGAAGCTTTTGCCCTCAAATATATCCTTTACAAGAACAGCAGTGGCAATTGAATGAGGGAACCCCTCTAATATGCCTCCATGCTCTTAAGATCATGCCCTCTCCACTTCCACCATCCTTTGCTTCTGAAACTGTTATTGACTGCCAGCCACTTGTGGTATGTGCAGGATCTTTCAATATATGGCCTGTTATAAACTTAAAAAGTGAATCAATTCTGTACTTACTTTTGCCAATGTTATAATTTGATAATCTTTCCATATTTTTAGATTCATCTCCAGGAAGAATCATGTCTGAGGATATCCTCTTTATTAGCTGACGGTATTGTTGTCAATCCTGGTGATATTTTACCAGATTTCTCGGTGAAATCTTTTATTTTCAATCTCAAGGGACTGGATATTACAGTTCCTTTTGACAAGACCAAATTGGATATTTCCAAAAATGACATGGACAATACAATCCAGACCTCCTTTTCTGGAGCAAGACTTCATATTGAAAGGCTTTTCTTTCTAAATTCACCCTCACTGAAACTGAGAATGCTGAACCTGGAGAAGGATCCTGCTTGCTTTAGTCTTTGGGAAGGTCAACCAATTGATGCTAGCCAGGAGAAATGGACTGCTAGAGCATCCCAGCTTACTTTGTCTCTGGAAGCATACATCGATGGACCTGGATGTCAAAATTCTCTTGGACAGACGGCAGGATTGTGGAGATGTGTTGATCTGAAAGATGCTTGCATAGAAGTGGCTATGGCAACTGCTGATGGCAGTCCTTTGTTACAAGTTCCCCCGCCTGGGGGTATTGTGAGGGTTGGAGTTGCTTGTGAACAGTATCTGTCCAACACTTCTGTTGAACAATTGTTTTTTGTCCTGGATCTATATGGTTATTTTGGGAGAGTTAGTGAAAAGATAGCAATGGCTGGAAAAAGGAAACAATTGGAGGACATTAGGGACAAATCCTTTGATGGAAAGCTGATGGACAAGGTTCCTAGTGATGCTGCTGTCAGTTTATCAGTGAAAAATCTCCAACTTCGATTTCTGGAGTCATCTTCTGTTAATATTGAGGGGCTACCTTTAGTGCAGTTTCTTGGAGATGATCTATTTACCAGTGCCACTCATAGAACCCTTGGAGGTGCTATTATTGTTTCATCTATTTTACGTTGGGAGAGTGTTGAGATAAGTTGTGTAGATGCTGAGGGACTCTTGCCGTGTGAAAAGGCCTCATTCTTGTGTTCTAAGGAAAATGCTCCCTCACTGAGTGACAATGGATATCCTCAGCTAAGAACTGTTTTTTGGGTGCATAAGAATGAGAAGCATCTATTGAATGGAAATGCTCATTCAGTCCCTTTTCTAGATATAAGCATGGTGCATGTAATACCATTGTATGAACAAGACGTGGAATCTCATAGTTTAAATGTCTCAGCTTCTGTATCTGGTGTTCGTCTTGGTGGTGGAATGAACTATGCTGAAGCCCTCCTGCATAGGTTTGGAATACTTGGGCCTGATGGAGCTCCCGGAATGGGTCTTTGTAAAGGATTGGAAAACTTGCAGAAAGGACCGTTGTCAAAACTTTTTAAGGCAACTCCCCTCCTTGTTGATGATTCAGAAGATGGTATGAAACAAACTATGTTGTCTAAATTTCTGTAGTTGGTTAATGTGCTTAATACATAAAAAGTTTGTTTCTTAATTCATCTTGGGCATGTTTGTTCGCTCTATTTAAATAACTTTCCTTCCTATTTTTTCACCAGTTGGAAGTATGCTAGAAGGGAAAGAAGCCGCTTTTCCCCAATTGAAGAAGCCTGATGATGTGGATGTAACTATAGAATTGAGAGACTGGTTATTTGCCCTTGAAGATACACAAGAGACAGCTGAAAGATGGTGGTTCTCTAGCCATGAAGATGAAGACAGAGAAGAGAGGAGTTGGCATGCATCTTTCCATGGTTTACGAGTAAATGCAAAAAGTAGCCCACCAAATGTTCCAGATGGAAAAATACAAGTGCAAAGAATAAAACAACATCCAGTAGAATTGATTACGGTAAAGAAATATCTTTCTTTCTGTTTTTAAGATGTAATGTTTATGTTTATAAATTTCTTCTCCAACCTTCTGCAGAATCAAAGATTTGGTTTTCGCTTTCAAGAATAATATATTTTGGTTGACTCTATAAAGGGATAAAGCAAAATTAGCACTTGCTAAACAAAATAGCTCAACATTTTGTCAGGCATCACATCCAGTAGGAATTGTAAAACTTGAAAAACACTCTACTTTTGACATTGGGACGGTGGGGGATAGCCTAGATGGATAATTATATCAGTTACATTTTTCTGTTGACTAGTAACTATAAGGTTTAAATCGGTATATCTGTTGCAAGACATATTTATGCCCTTGGTTTTAATAAAATGTCGTGTAAAAGACGTTGCTTCTCATGCCTTGAAGTGAATTATATTTCTGTATATATATTATTGTTGTTTTTTTCCAGATACCTTTTTTAATTTCTCCATCTTGTCAAAATCAGAATAAATTATTTTATTACTTCGGTTAAATGGACAGAACACATCTATGAATAAAGACTTTGCTCTTAATGGTCAGAACACATTTAATATCCACTTAACTAGTAAAATTTTAAATATCATGCAATGTGGTTTTTCTTTGATTTATATACTTAAATATGCTAAAACCCAAAATCCTTATTAGTTGGTTTATTTTTATAGCCTTTCATTTCTGTTTCTTGTTCTTTAAGATGTGTTCTACTCCTATCACTCCTCTTCACATAGTGAGGTGACACTTGCAGGTTGGAGTTCAAGGTCTGCAAATCTTGAAGCCTCATTTACAAAAGGGCATTCCTTCATCAATGCTAATTGCAAATGGGGATAAAGAATCCACCAACGCAGTTGGAGGAATTGGTGTTGAAGTTCGCTTGATTTTAGGTGGGGAGAATGTTGATGATGAAATGGCTAATTGGGAAGTGGAAAACCTAAAATTCTCTGTCAAACAACCGGTAATAAGAATTTCATATTTATGACATGTCTCTGTTTTATATGAAGGTTGTGTCTGAGATACTTTCTTCATGCAGATTGAGGCAGTTGTAACCAAGGATGAGGTTCAGCACCTAACTTTTCTGTGCAAATCTGAAATTGACTCAATTGGCCGGATAACTGCTGGAATTATACGGTTGCTGAAGTTAGAAGGTTCTATTGGCCAGTCAGTAATTGATCAACTTGGGCACCTAGGTAAGTTGTCAAATTATGCATTGAATTGTTTCTTATCAGACATAAAATCTCATTATTATAAGCTGCATTAGTGGAACCTTAGCTTTTCCTAAAGTTGAGAAGTGATTTTATCTTCCCAAAACTGCATTTTCATACAGCGCAGAAGATGGATTTAAGACTTGAGGTATAATATGCTTAACTTACTGGTATGGCATACATATAGATCAAAGAGAGGAAATGCGCAGGACTAGAATAGGAAATGGATAATGCTTTAAAACCAACGTCTGTGTATCGAATCCAAGGGGCTGTTATATTGATAAAAACCTTAGCCGATTACAACATATAATAGTAATATACAGTACACTCTGACTCTGTTAACCCTCAAAAAACTAATGTTTAAGGGAGCTAATACCAGAAGTCTAAGGTTGGAGATGGTGTGACTTGAATAAATTTCAATTCATACGTGTACAATAATGATACATGTGATAGTAATTGTCTGGAGTTTCATGAATTTGAAACTTAATTGTGGTTACTATTCGAGCAAATCACATGGCTTTGGCAGACTACTATTGTTCCTGATTTGGAGGAGCTTCCAAGCTGAAGCACCTAACGCCTGTTTGCATTCAAATTTCAAACTCCAAAATAATTTTGCTTTGACAAAATTTGAGTAGGATAATGTGATTTTATATGGGAACTCGTTCTCAGACAAGACAGAACCTCAGTTTATATATTTTCGTAATCTTCTAATAACGGTTTGATTATCTGCAGGAAGTGAAGGCATTGATAAGATTTTCTCCCCGGAAAAGGTTAGTAGAGACGGAAGTATTGGCAGTAGAGGAATTTCTCCATTGCCAATTCTCATAAATGAGGAATCACACAGAACTTCGGAACAAACATTAAGTTTGCTTGAGGAAGCACTTGTGGAATCAAAGGCTAAACTTAATGATTTAATCAGTGATACTGGTACTTCAGAGTCTTCCTCTCAACACATTACCATACTCCAACTGAGTCAAAAGATAGAGACTATGCATGACTTACTGATGCAATTACGGCATCAACTTTAAGGTTCCTCTCTCTGCCATTTTTTGCTGTATATTTATAGTCAAAATATTTTCATTCACATTATAGATTACAGTATTGTGTATATAGGATATAAATCTTTGTTGAGTATTATACAAGCTAGGCAGCCGCCATGGCTCTTCATTGATGTAACAAATTTTGTTCCCTTCACCAAACAACGTAATCAAATGGTTGAGATATCTTTGGGAGTTTAATGTGGAAGGGGCAGATCCAGATTTTCTCAATATTTTGCTACCAACAAAAAATCTTCCCCTTTGTCATTTAATTAATTCTGGAAGAAATCATAGTTTCTCTCCCATGGAAGAAATTACTAAACACTCACAGATACAGAGTAGAAAAAATTAGCGACTTTAACGCCGCAAAACCAAAAATCATACTAAAATCTTTGAAGAGGTAAATTATTACTATAACCACAATTTAACTTAATCAAATATATTCTATTAGGTTTTAACTCCTTTAAAATAGGAGATAAAAAAAATTATACAATGTTTTTAAAGCTCAAATAAACTTAAGACGATACAATAGTGATTAAATAAAATAATTTTTAAAATTAATTAGATTACAATTGTTAAAAAAAAGTCTTGCAAAGTAAAAAATAGATGGCAATTCTTTATTATTACCCAAAAACGGAACACTTCAAAATTTCAGTCTTACAAAAAAAAACAACACTTTAAAGGTGTGCAAGGAGAGCATATCCAGGTATTCAAGAGTTTCTTTTAAGGAACGGTGTTAGATTTTCTTGAAGCATATAAGAAATACTGCAATCAGAAATGTCATTCTCATTGGGTAACCTTTAAATAATGTTTTTTCAAACATTTAATAAATTTTAAAATGAAAAAAAAGTAAAAAGTTCAAATGAGATCAGAATATGATTTTTCACGTCTTATGAAAAAAAAAAAAACTTAACACCCTTTAACATGGGAATAAAAACACTTGAAAAATAATCCAACATAATGTTACTACTTTTATGAAAAATCGGAAAATATCGCAACAAATACGTCAACACATACTTCTCTGATTTCCATTCTAAAAGATAACTTAATCTGAAAAACAAAGAAAACGATTGACCAAACTACTCACAGAACATTGACCACATATAAAGATGTACGCTACTAAACAATTTAACTCAAACACCCTTAACAAATCATCTCCCACCATAGAAGATAATTACGAGCTTCACACGCAAAACCCTAATTCATTTCGAAAATATTTTCCATTAAATAATATATTAAAGGGGAATGAACCATTCGAACTGAAGAACTCTAAATTGTATAAAACGGCAACATGCATGGCTCAATTTTATTTAAAACAACGTCAAAGTTCTAATGAGTTCTCAGTTGAACCTTTTACATTAAAAGGCTTATTGAACCAAAATAAACAAACACGCAATAAACCAAGTTCTTGATTTTTTGACATTCACGTCAGATTGGTATTGCATGTATGGAAGTTAGGTTGAAGAGTTTGAAACATCATCCCAGCGCCATATTGTCCCATCCTCAGTGCAACTCAATATAGTACTACAACATAACACACAACAGAGGACTATAGTTAAAAACTACAAGAATATTGCACCAAAAATATGAGAATCGTCATCAATGTATCAAGCATTACCTTCCATCAAAGGAAGTAGCAGTCTGCCTGATCGGAGAGTTTGATTCTGGATGCGACAACCTGAACAAGGTGACTATGCATAAGAACTTTATACAGTAGAAGACCTTTGAATTGAAATAACTATAAAACATAGGTACAATTTTTTAAAGCTTTGTTTGAACTGTCTTTTACAATCAGAATTTGAGTTCATCTCAGAAATTTGCATAATCTTTTTAATGCAAATATTTATTTGCAGATTGTGGAGATGAAACTTAATTTCTGATTGAAAACAACACAAACCATCAATAGAACTTTCTCTAAGTTTTGTTCTTGAAGTAATCAGTTGATAGACAACATACGTTGTAGCAAGTACAGGAGGACATGACTGCAATTCCCAAACATAAATCTTGCCTGTCCTGTTACCTGAAACACCCAGAAAATAAAAAAATGAACATAAAACAAAAGTAAATTCTTGAAATTATCTCAGACTTGCCATAAAAATGAACTAGTTCAAATTGTCAGAATGTATTCAACAAATAATAAATTTTAAAAAATAAGCAATCATTCTTACCTACTGTAGCTATGTTGAAATGGAAATCACATGAAAACTTGATGAACCAGATATCACATGCAGGAATGGGGTATTTCTGAAGGACGTCAACTGCACCCTTAAAATCCACACAGAGCACAAAAAATATGACGCTGATTAAAACTTACATATCACAAAACAAATGAAAAAAGATAATAATAATAATAATGAATAATTATAACTAACCGTTCCTGTAATTTCTTCCTTCACTTTAGGTTCCCACAACATAATTTCATCATCAACACTCTGGAAACGTAAAATGATCCATTACTCAAGGAATTAGCAAATTAACTATATCAATAGGAGGAAAACTTGTTGAAAACTCGATACTATGATTCATTGTCACGTGCCCAAAATGAGGAATTCTCAACAACTTTCCTAACTTCTCGTCTCCAAATTATTAAACTTTTTTAGACAAAGAAACTTCACTGAAGACTATTTCCCACTTAAAATAAGCATCAAGGATAAGTGTAGAAACATCAAATTCAGTAAAGCTACCTCAGCTTGTCTAAAAAAGAAAGTCGTTTAAATTTATACCATACAAACTTACACCAAAGTTTTACCATAAAATGTTTCAAAATTTAATTTGCTGTTTTAATAAAATAGTATCAGAAACAACTGTTTTACATAAGATAGGTGAAGCTGATACTATTTCCACAACAAACATAACATTTAAATTCCACCAGGAAGAGTAGTCTGACACTGAGCAATCACTCACCTTTGAAAGGATAAAATCACCCAACCACCTAGTACAGTCAACATAATTTACATGAACCGAAGCAGTGTATACCTGAAAATAGGCATCACTAGAATTAGGAATTATACAAAGATCAAAGATGTTTACCAAAAATAAATTGTTACTAACAGGATGTTGGACAAATTTTGTTGGGAACTTTGAAGGAAGATCTGTCCATGTGAATGATTTTTCTACATATGTCCAGAAGTCTGGATAAACACAAGGAACATGATGGATTAAAATGAAATCGATAATTATAGAGTTGATACATCACAATTGACTGAATGTGTAAAGAGAAAGAGGTAGAATGTTGCACACAAGAAATTTTACAAATTACAAAAATAATTGTTACTTGCAGCATATGTTGTTATGAAACAAATCAGAGATACAATCAAAAAATGTATATCAAATCCATTATGAATAATTGACTATAAGTAAGAAGGATAGATGGATAAACAGAGGAGATGGAAGATCAAGGAACCCTCAATAGCTTTCCTAAAAATATTGAAACAATGGTGACATTTAATCCGTTTAATCAACTTCACCTAGTGGAAAAAGTATCAATTTTATCTTATTTATTCATTTTCGTTATAACTGATGAAAGAGCTATGATTTTTTTCATTCTGTCCTCTTACCAATCTAATATCAATCAACCACTACTTCAGTTTTGTTTCACTCTGCCATCTTTAGTCAGGTAGCATCAAGAAGCTACCATTAAACAAAATATCTTACCCTTTATAGACCATATTTTTACAGTAGTATCCATGCCACAACTACAAATTCGATATATATCTGAAGGATGAAAGTCCTACAGAAAGAAACATAGAATTAGTTGGGCTAATCTCCAAAATCCAGATATTATATATGTTATAGCTACTAATAGGAAGGTAAGTAAACAATAAAAAGAACGAGATACACTGGATGGAGAGTACACTTACAACACTTAGGATTTCATAGCGGTGTCCTCCAGCTCCTGCAAATATCAGGATACATATTCCAGTTTGAGTATTCCAGAACCGAAGAGATTCATCCTGATCAACCTTAAATGTCATTATTGAGAAACAAAAGATTGTTTAAATAGTTAAAATGTAGAGAAGCCAATTACTCTGCTTGCAGATATCACAAGTGCTGGTTTTAATGTTTGGGTTCTGACTTCATTTATACAGTTCCCATGGCCAATAAAACTCTGCAGAGAGGAGATGTCATGTTATGTAGCAGAAGGGATTAGAGCACAACCAATACATTTTCAACATTATTGACAAAAAAAAAGAATACATTCAAAGGCATTTACCTTGCAATAATGCCCTCAAAAATCCCAACTAGCAATCAACACTAAGGGCAGGCAAATATGAGTAGATAACTTATTAAGCTTTGATTCAGTAAGAACTTAAGCACTGATTCAACAATAAAAAGCTTATCCATGAAGTTAATTGTGAATCACTTTTCGGTTAAGCTTCTTAAAATAAGCGAAGAAGAATGAATAGTGAAGACATGAACCACTTTAATAAGCTCAAACTAAACTCCAACAAGGACCACAATATTTTTTTCTAACGAAAACAAAATTCAGAAAAAGTACTTAACCATAAAAATTAAAGTAAACAGAGCTACCATTAATCAAAGACAGCCTTGAAATGCTTTTATATAAAATAAACCGACATAAGTTCCATATAATCTCTTACAATCGCCACCGAAATATAAAAAATCTATAATCGCATGTTCAAAAGCTTCATGCAGATTATCACGAGTTCATTACTGTAACTAAAATACCCTGTATATGCTCTCACGGCCAGCATCAATGACTCGGATTATCCCCTTGCTTCCTCCAGCCACAATAAATGGACTCCCCTCATCGCTGCATGCCCAACTCACAGCGTAAAAAGCCTCATCCTTCTGGTCCACATAGAAACATAAAAAGTGAAACAAACTTTAGAACACAGACATGTTCAAAAAAACAAAGTTTGAGTAAATAGAGACTGAAGACTCAATGTTCACTTACATCCTCGTCCACATAAGACTGCAAAACAGAAATAACCCCTCCTTCAAGGCATTGATAAACAGTAATCTAAGAAGAAGAAAGAAAAAAGCATTAAAAATTGAAACTTTCGAAATGGAATGAAAAAGGGCAGTGGAGGAAAAAAAACAGAGGGCGTACTCTGTTGCCACCAACAGTGACGAAAACGTTGAGGTAACGAGAGTCAAGGAAGTTGAAAGCGACAGCGTATATAGGACGTTGCCCCTCTTGGAGGCGATTGGTGATTCTGTATTCTTTCTTCTCTGGCGGAGCCAACGATCCCACCACAGGCTCACACCCTAAGCCAAATGTTTTTCCCTTTTTACCCTCATCCTCCATCTTCTTTTGTATTTCTTAGTATTCTCTCTTAGGGTTTCACTAAGAAACTCACACATAAAATTAAATAAATAGATAATTTTACGGGTTATTCGATTAACATTCAATCCGACCCGATTCATGTTAAAAGTTCTTCTTAATTTATAACAGATTAATGTTTAAATTATTTTATATTTGTCTGAATCTCCCTCACATGATATGTCAGACGTGACGTCAGATGTAAGATATCATATCAGTCATAGTTAGAAAATTTATAATTTTGTAATACCTTTATGATTAAAATAAAAATTATGTTCTATTTAGTAAGTAATGCTAATAAATAGCCACAGTTTTCTATAATTTACACTACATTGATCATTTTATAGGTTATCTGGGTAAGACCCATTGAATCTCACGCATGTTAAGAAAGTCTATATCTTAACTTGTATTGTAATTAAATTATTATGTTTCACATTTATAAGTTTGTCTGAACCTAATATTAGAAATGCCGTTAAATATTACTTAAGTCTTGATTATAAAATTTGGATTTTGATATTATAAAAAATATTTATTACATTTTTATAATTGGTAAACAATGACTAATTAAAGATTACAGTTCATATAATTCACATTAAATAGATAATTTTAAATGTTATCTAAATTCAAACTCGCTTGAATTATCTGATTAATACTCAATCCAACCGGTCTCATCTTAAAAACTCTCAATCTTTACATGTATCATGATTAAAAATTTACGTTATTTTATATTTGTTTGAATCTAATGTCGGACGTGATAGTAGATATTATATCAAACGGGACATACCATATTAGACACCACTACAAAATTTAGATTTTCATAAGGTTTTTATGATTAAAATGAAAATTATCTATTACTTTTATAATTAGTAAGTAATGACTGATAAATTATTATGATTTTTCATAATTTACATTAAATAGACAATTTTATAAGTTATCGTGTCAAGACTCAATAGAATCTCACTCATGTTAAAAAAGTTTATATCTTAACTTGTATCATAATTAAATAATTATGTTTTATATTTATAAGTTGGTCTCATCTTAGATGTGAAGTTAAATATTAGTTAAGTCACAAGTTATAAAATTTGGATTTTGATATGGTCAAAAATATTTATTACATTTTTATAATTGGTAACTAATTACTAATTAAAGATTATTTTTTATAATTTATATTAAAAAGATAATTTTAAATGTTATCCAAATTCAAAAACACCTTAATTATCCCACTAATACTCAATCCAACCCGACTAAGGTTAAAAATCCTCCCTACTTTCTTGTATCTTTGATTTAAAATTTAGGTTATTTTATATTTGTTTGAACATGATGTTAGACGTGACCTCAGATACTATGTCAAACACTACTATAAATTTTAAATATTTTTATGATTAAAATGAGAATTATTTATTACTTTTATAATTACTAAGTAATGACTAATAAAATATTCAGGTTTCTATAATTTAAATTAAATAGATAATTATATAAGTTATGTGATCAAAATACAACTGAATTTGATTAATGTTAAAAAAGTCTATATCTTAACTTTTATCATAATTAAATAATTAGGTTTTACATTTATAAGTTTGTCTGAAATCTAAAATTAGACGTGATGTTAAATATTACTTAAGTCATGTTTATAAAATTTGAATTTTGATATTGTAAAAAATATTTAATATATTTTTATAACTGGTAACCAGTTACTAATTAAAGATTAATTTTTTTATAATTCACATTAAATAGATAATTTAACATGATATCTAAATTCAAACTCACATTAATTATCCGATTAATACTCAATCCAACCTGACTCATGTTAAAAATTAATCTTTACATGTATCATGATTAAGTTATTTCATATTTGTTTGAATCTTATGTCAGATGTAATATTAGATATTTTTTAGATGTGACATTGGATACTATGTCAAAAACTGTTATAGATATTGTAAAAAATATTTATTATATTTGTATAATTGGTAACTAATTACTAATTAAAGATTTTTTTTATAATTCACATTAAATAGATAATTTTAAATGTTATCCAAATGCAAACTCACTTTAATTATTGGATTAATACCCAATCCAACCCTACTCATGTTAAAAATTCTTAATCTTTACTAGTATCATGATTAAAAATTTAGGTTATTTTATATTTGTTTGAATCTTATGTCAGACGTGATGTTAGATAATTGTAAGATGTGACGTCGGATACTATGTCAGGCATTCTATATAATTTAGATTTTCATTTTTTTAATTAAAATGAAAATTATTTATTACTTTTATAATTAATAAGTAATGACTAATAAATTATTATAATTTTTCATAATTTACACTAAATAAATAATTATATAAGTTGAACAAAACTCAATTAAATCTCACTCATGATAAAAAAAAGTCTATATCTTAACTTCTATCATAATTAAATAAGTAAGTTTTAAATTTATAAGTTTGTTTAAACCTAATATTAGATCGTTAAATATTACATAACTAACTGTTTATGAAATTTGGATTTTGATATTGTCAAAAATATTTATTATATTTTTACAATAGGTAACCAATTACTAATTAAAGATTAATTTTTTTATAATTGACATTAAATATATAATTTTAAATGTTATCCAAAGTCAAACTCACTTTAATTATCCGACTAATACTCAATCCAACCCAACCTATGTTAAAAATTTATTTTACATTTTTCTGAATCTTATGTCAGACATAATGTTAGATATTTGTCAGATGTGATGTATATCATATGATACATTGCTATAAAATTTAGATTTTGATAATGTCTTTATGATTAAAATGAGAATTATTTACTACTTTTATAGTTAGTAAGTAATGGCTAATAAATGATTATGGTTTTTCATAATTTATATTAAATAGATAATTTTATAGGTTATCTGGTCAAGACTCAATAAAATCTCACTTATGTTAAAAAAAATATATCTTAACTTGTATCATGATTAAATAATTAAGTTTTATATTTAAATCTTTATATCAACCTTATACTAGACTTGACGTGAAATATTATTTAAGTTACGATTATTAAATTTTGATTTTGATATTGTCAACAATGTCTAACTAAAGACTAAATTTGATTATAATTCATATTAAATAGATAATTTTAAATGTTAAATTCAAACTCACTTAATGATAAAAAAGTTATGTTTTATTTTTTTTTTATCAAAACTAAATAATTAAATTAGATTACATGTATGAACTCTGTCACACCCCATTAATACTCCTTCTTAGTGACGTCCACATGTCACCCTTTCAGCTTTCTAGGATAGTAGTGGGAGACAGGAGCTGCAACTGCATTTAATTCCCCAACCTCGGGAAGCGTCCGGCTGCAAGGGAATAGAGATCTCCTGGTAGTGGAAGCCATGTGGCAGATGGCAAATGGACGACCGTCCGGTTTGAAGGCCATATTTAAGGTAGGATTTCCAAACCCTTGCCACCTTTTCTGCATGCAATCTTCTTCTTCCTCAGAAATTAACCTTTCATAAACCCAGTTTTCTCCTCCTTCTCTCTAAACCTTCAAACTTCTCTCTAGAATTCTGGCCACCTCCCCATCTCCGATCACCTTACTCCTTTCAGATAAATTCTTCCCGGTGTCAAGCTCTTTCACTTGCACCGATCGCATTCTTAATTGGACGTCCTTAGGACTTTTGGGAGTCTTAGAAGTTTGCTTAAAGACCTAGAAGAATTAGCTGGAATTAGAGGTAAGGGAAGCTTATAAAGTTTAATTTTGACGTTCTGTATGATTTGAGTATGTGACTGATTTAATGCATGTTTGATATCTAAAGTATGTTGTTGTATGATAAGTATGAACTATGAATTCTGCACTGATAAGAGTATGTATGAAACTTAGAGAAAATGTGAATCTGAGATCGGACGTCATTAGGACCGTTCGATTTTCTTCTAAACGATCGTTCTTGTACTATTGTATCGAAACTTAAATGACTTGCTTATTCAGTTGTAATAATCTATCCATTACAGAACGCTCGGTCTTATACTGAGTGTTCGGCTTTAACGTATTCGGTCATAGACTGATTACCTAGTCTCATGTTAACTATGTTTATTGTAGTAGAGTTCGTTCACACTGAACGTTCGTTTTTATATTGATAATGTTTATTGAAAGTACTCGATCATAAATCGAGTGCTCGTCCTGAGAAGTACTCGGTCATAAACTGAGTACTCGGTTTCATATTAATTGTCTTTATTATACTGAACGTTCGACTTGGAAGTGCTTAGTCATACACTAAGTATTCAGTCTCATATCAATTATTTAGAACGTTCAGTCATACACTAAGCGTTAGGTTTATATTGATGATGTTTATTAAAAGTGCTAGGTATTATACCAGTACTTGAATCTTAAGAATATTCGGTCATAAACTGTACGTTCGGATTGTATAAGTGTTTGGTATTAGACTGACACTTAATTCCTAAAGCATTCAATTTCATATTATTATTATTATTCATTTTAAGAACGTCCGGTCATAAACCAAGCGTTCGGTTTTACACCTATGATATTACGTTTGAGTAATTGGTCATAGACTAAGTACTCGGTTTGATGTAAGTTATCCTTCTTGAGAAAAACGTCACCACTATTTATGATTCGGTATTGAGCATCTGGTAATCCTCTCAACACCCTAACAGCTTGGAAGTAATAACGAACGTTGGTTGAATTTGACTATGTAAGAGAATTCCACTGGCGGAATGTCTCATGAATCTGTGATGATTGGTAAAGTATGAATGTGGGAAAGACTCAGGTGTTGTCCTTGATCCTGATATTCCGTGAGGGCGCTTCCTCAAGTAGAGGGAGGCCACTCATGCATGGGAATGGCAGGAGGTCCGCGATTATACGAACAGATAACCGTTTGAGGACTAACCTCGGGTGGCAGCTGGGGAAAACAGTTACTACACCACACCGGGTGCTAGGGACGACCGAGCTACATGTTCATACCGTCCGGACAGCGTCTTGTGGTTGGTCATGAGTATAGGAATTGTATGTTGCATGAATGATTGATTTGTATTGTACATTTATTTGTATGATGAATTGATAAATTAAATTTACATAAGCTTACCCTTATCTGTTTTGCTTTGTATATGTTGTCGTTCGGTATCCGACCGTTCGGCTATTCTCTTCATTGCAATGATCATCCTTTTGGATGTGAGCAGAGGATACCTTGGAAGCTACTTTGGAAGAAACTCTGGAGGGCGCTGTACAGGCCGAGGAACCCGTGGAGGCAGTGCCCGAACGTTATGCAGGACCGTCCGGTCCTTAGTATAGTCGTTTTCTTCTCCTTGTATTTTGTAAAACGTTCAGTATAGGAATCTTTTTAATTTTGGCCTTTCGGCCAATGTATTGTATTCTAGACCGTTCGGTCTATTTTGTAAACATTGTATATATATTCCAATCGTTCAGTTTTAATTTCCAGTATATTTCATACGGCTATGCTTATTCACTACTGTTCTCCTTTATTATTCTTGTTAACTCCTAAAAATAAATTATGGCTTTGGTTATATTTATTGGGATGTTACAAACTCTACATGATCTTATTCGATGTTATGAAATTTGGATTTGTATAACTTGAAGAGTTATAATTCAAGTGAAACATAATTATTTAGTAAAGTAATAGGTTAATAATAAATTTAAATTGTTATATTACATTCTTTTTATATTTTTGTAACATGAGTAAGGTATGTGATATTAGATATTGTGATAGGTTTGGAATCACATTTGAAGTTTTAGAACGATAGTTCTTTTTGATTTGGATCTAGTTCCTTTGGAAATAGAGGATGAAGTACATGAAAAAGTTATAAAATAGGGGTTGAATAATGATTTTCGGTAGATTTTGTTGGAATTTAAGAGTATTAGAGACAATTTTCAGATACATGAAGAGTTAAAATTATTCATGAAGAGTTACAACAATTCATGAAGAGTGTTACAATTATTTATGAAGAGTTACCATTCATGAAAAGTTATAATCATTGATGAAGAAATGTAAGTAATCAGAATCTGGTATCTCTTGGATATGAAAAATGCCTGATCAACATCTATATAAAGGGATCATGTGCTCTATTGAAAAGAGAGACTTTAGTGACTTTTTCTCTACATTCGGTCATTCTCTTAACACACAAATCAGTTCCTGAGAATCATATTCTTGTTTAACGTTAATACTAAGAGTGAGTATCATCGTTATATTTCTTCTTTGTATCTCAAAAGCGGATTTCTTGATCCCCTTCACTCTTATAAGGGACGAAACATTGCTTTTAAGAAAGTGTGTATTCACGCCTAGGAGATTATATCACGTCTACATTGTTGTTCATCTTGTTTCCCTAAGTTCTTGGAAAATTGTTCCGAAAGTCTAAAAGCAATATCTTCTCTAAGATGACAACAATTCGTGAGATGTTTGCAAACTTTCACAAATTAGACAAGTTTAAATGCGTTGGTTTCTGACGATGGCAAAAGAAGATGCATTCCTTCTCTTGGCTCTAAATGTGGCATATGTTCTAAGTTCTCCCCAACCAAAGAAAGTGAAACCGAGACATTAGAGGAACAACGAAAAATGAACAAATGGGAGAATGATGATTATGTCTGTCGTGGTCACATTCTGAACGATATGTTTAATTCTTTATTTGACATATATCAATATGCAGATTTTGCAAAAGAACTTTGGGATCAACTTGAAAGCAAATACATTTATGAAGATGCATCAAGCAAGAAATTCCTGGTTAGTACTTTTAAGAATTACAAAATGATTGATGCTAGACCAATAATGGAACAATTTCATGAAATCCAAAGAATCCTAGGAAGTTTCAAGCAACATAATATTGCAATGGATGAGACATTAATTGTTTCTTCTATAATTAACAAACTACCACCAAATTGGAAAAATGTTAGAAATTCAGAATCATGAATGCTCTCGTTTCAATCCCTATGGATCCTAGTTTAAAGATATTACCTAATGGTGGTAAAGCAATTTCGCAACTGGAATATGCAAGGGTAATATGATGTTTAATGTATGTAATGACAAGTACAAGGCCAAATATTGCTTTTGCAGTAAGAAAATTGAGTAGATATACTAGTAACGTTAGTATATCACATCGGCAAGCAGTACGTCGAGTACTTAAGTGTTTAAAGAAAACTATTAATTATGGATTAACATATAATGGTTATCCTTCAGTTTTGGAAGGATATTCTGATGCAAGTTGAATTACAAATGCAGAAGATTGTTGACTCACTGGCAAGCATACCAGATCGTTTCAAGTAATAAAATCGGTAGAACCCGATATCGTTCTCCCCTAAAGGACTCACGGCCTTATCGTTTGTGTGAATCAAAATAATAAGACTTGTAAAGGAATAAAATTAATTGTTGTGGGTGCAAGAGCAGAAAATAAACATGCAATGAGGTTGATTCAATTTGACGAAAAGAGTATGGATGAGTGAAGTTGTTGGGGGTTTAAAATTTCATCTTATCCACCCTTTCTTATCTACTCCTCTTGTTTAAAAATATTTATTATCTGATTGATATGCAAACTTTGTTGGCCTCCCCTTAGCCCGATCCCTCGGCGAAAAGAGCCTATTACTAATTACCGACTTGCTATCCCTAGCCTCCCCTAGCAATTAGCAACGCATTACCGAACAGAAGCAAAAAAAATTGACCGTCCTACCTCCCTATCCCTAGGTGGTATTTCATTGATCAAGGAATTTCCCCCAGTTCATGATAGTACCGTATGTTCCCGTATCAGTAAAGACAAACAACAGTTATCGAATGAGTTAAACGACAAAAGCTTTAAGTGCAGAAGAGAAACCCAATAATCGATAAACAAAGCATATGACAATCATATAATTAAACAAGAGTTTCAATAAAAGAGAGTTTCAAAAGATTACATTGTTCCCCCAACAACAAAAAGGGTTTAGTTCACCATTGTCATGGTGAACCAAGATGAAAATAATGAAAGAATGAAAGAGCAAACCCTAGAAAAGATGAAAAGGAGCCTAAGCATCCAAGAGATCCTCTCCAGAGAGTGAAAAGTAGGTTTGGCCGCCCTTCTCTGTCAAAAGAATGAGAATGAAATCGCACTAGGGCTATTTATAGCTGAGGAGCGCAACAAAAAACAGGCCCAAGCCCAACAGGCAACCGCCCGGCGTCACACTTATGCCGCCCGACGGTTTGCCTCTTATCACGCTATCGCCTGACGTCAGGGGTCCATCGCCTGGAGGTTTGCCTCTTATCGCAAAACCGCCAGGTGTCGCTTCCTTGGTGCCAACTCCTCGCATTTGGCCGCCCAGCGGTGCAATTCTGCCGCTGGGCGGTTTCTAGGCTCTTCTTTTCTTGATTTTCTTCCTCTATCTTGATTCACCTCCATTCTTCACTTCCATCAAAATTACTGCAAAACAAGCATAATATCTCTAATGACACTCGACTGACTCATTTATTGAGTTTTGTTTGATTTCAAGCTCATTCTAAGCAGTAAAGGGAGTAATTTGGTCTAAAATAGCACATGAAAATAACGGTTTTTCAACCGTTATCAAAGATCACTCTTCAACTAGTGGTTGGATTTTCCTCCTTGGGGGAGGTGCAATTTCTTGGTCGTCCAAGAAACAAACTTGCATTACAGATTCCACTATGGCTTTAGAGTTTATAGCTCTAGCCTCAACAACAAAATAAAACCGAATGGTTGAGGAATCTTATGTTCGAAATACCATTGTTACCAAAACCAATATCACCATGTGAAAATGTTGCAACATTGGCAAACACTTATAGTCAATTATACAATGAAAAATCAAGACATATTGGTGTGAGACATAGTTATGTCCAAGGACTCATCAAAGATGGAATTATTACAGTAGATTTCGTACAAAAAAAGTTTAATTTGGCTAATGAATTTACTAAGGCATTGGCTAAAGATTCCATTTCCAGAATGACAATTGGAATACGAATGGAGTCCACAATTAATCACAAGTAAGGGAATCTTAACTTAACGCTTAATATGACATTGAGTGTTAAGTTCAATAAGATTAAATATCTTATTTGATGATTGAAAGCATAAATAACTATTTCAAGAGTGCTTTAGATCTGTGATACTTAGGAGGTTTATTAATTCTTAATTGATTTCTTGAATTTATGTTTTGTCATAGAAACATGTTTACCTAAGAAATCAACCTATGTAAGTGCGAAGTTTGGCCGCTTCAAGAAGTCAAAGGGGCATGACTTTGTTGCACTTATGAATAGATATGGACGCATGACCCTATTGTGTCAAGTATAACAAGAATATGTAATTTATCTTATATGTAGAGTATCTTCAAGACTTCATTATGTATTATGTTGGTTCAATCGTTTCGACACCAATAAAATACGAATTCCTGAAATGTGTATTCTACTAAGTGAAAGTTCAAGTCTATGTACACTTTCATTTATGTGTAAGATTGCAATTATTAAATTGATGATTGTGTTAAGTAATTATACAATAATTTCAAATGGTGGAGGATTGTTGGAATTTAAGAGTATTAGAGACAACTTTCAGATTCACGAAGAGTTACAATTATTCATGAAGAGTTACAATTATTCATGAAGAATTACAATAATTCATGAAGAGTTACAATTATTCATGAAGAGTTATGATAACGGTTGAAAAACCATTATTTTTATACTTAATTTTGATACTAAATGCACCCTTTTTGACTTAGAAACTTGCTTTGACTCATGTTTTTGCTTTAGTTTTGTGAATAAGAGAGCTAAGGTTATACTTTATGATTTTATTACTAAATTTCTTTAATTTTGAAGGTTATTGGAATGATTTGAAAAAGGTGTTGAAGTATCAAGGAGCTGTAGTGCAGAAAAGTCAACCAGAATGCAAAAAAGTCAACCAGAGTGCAGAAAAACGAAGTGCTGAAAAATCCGCTGGCGTTGAGCGGCAGCCGAGCGGCACCTGAGCGCCAGCCACTAGCGTTGAGGGGTGAACTTGAGTGTCGACCCTACCGCCGAACGGTGGACTATTGGACCTGGGCCAATTTTCTGTTATTTTTATGATCTGTTTTGGGCCTGAACCCGTTTTCTGTTATTTTTCTGCCCTATTTAAAGACCAGAACGTCTTAGAGAATGTATCTTTTGATGACTTAAGCATAGAAACACACTTTTCACCCCTTTGGGGCAGATTTGGGGATGCGGGAGCTCTCTTATTCTCTTTTTAGGGTTTTTATCTCTTCCATTCCATTGTACACCTAGTTCTTCCATGATGATGGAGAACTAATCTTATTTGTTAATGGGGGAAAGATGTAACCTCTAAACTCTCTTGTATTTGAATTGATTCTTGCTTCTTTGATTAATTGTTAGAGATATTCTTCTTTTATGTATGACATAAATCTTATGATTTGTAAGTATCATGAGGAGATATCGCACTCTTAGGGTTGGTGGATTTGGGGAAGATGAAAATTCTCCTCTTCTCTCCCTAGGATTGGTATCATGAGATATCTACAAATCATGATCTGGAGAATTCTCTCGGGAGCAATATTACCTAGACATAGGGATAGGAGGACCGATTGCCTTTAAACTTCTGTTCAAATGTAATGCATGATCAATTGCTAGGGAGACCAGACATTGTAAACTAGTAATTAGGAGTAGGCTTTTTTCACCAAGACATTGATTTAAGGTAAATTAGAAAGTGACATTAACATTAGTAAAGAAGATGAATTCGTTTATGCATGAGAGTGATTAGGTGAAATCTAAACCCAAACAACATATTCATCTCATATTATTAACATCATCCATTCACTTTTGTGTTTAACCTCAATTGATCAAATTGCATGCATATTTACTTTTATTGTTTTGCATTCAAAAACCCCAAAATATTGTTCTTATAGTCTTAATTGGTTAAGCAAAAGTACAATTGTTTAGTGTCGTGAGTCCCTTGGGAAAACGATACTTGGTCTTACCACTTATTATTAATTGATACGATTCGGTACACTTGCCGGAGTCTTAACAAGTTACCATTCATGAAAAGTTATAATCATTCATGAAGAAATGTAACTAATCAAAATCTGGTATCTCTTGGATTTGAAAGATGCTTGATCAACATCTATATAAAGGGATTTTGTGCGCTATTGAAAAGAGAGACTTTAGTGACTTTTTCTCTACATTCGGTCATTCTCTTAACACAAAAATCAATTTCTGAGTATCATATTCTTGTTTAACGTTAATACTAAGAATGAGTATCATCATTGTATTTCTTCTTTATTATCTCAAAAGCGGATTTCGTGACCCCTTCACTCTTATAAGGGACGGAATATTGCTTTTAGAAAAGTGTGTATTCACACTTAAAAGATTATATCAAGTCTACATTGTTGTTCATCTTGTTTCCCTAAGTTCTTGAAAAATTGTTCCAATGGTCACACATTTTTAATATTAGTTACCTTGTACTTTTTTATGTTAGTTATATAATTAATATAGATCTAATAATGTAAAAAGCGTGAATTGTTAATATCAATTAAATTTCTAACAAAAATAATTTTCATACCATGTGAATTGAAAGAATTGTCAATAAAAGACCTCAAAATGTTGTGATATCTATTTCTTTTTCAATTTCTACTATGATTAAAGCTTAGCTACAACTAATTTCCAGGTTAATTATAGTCTTAATTGACATAAAAAAGTTTATCTTTTTTAATATTTGATATGTTTTAGTTATTTATCTCTTTATATATTCTGATATTTTTCATGCAGATAAACACAATTCATAAATAAAGACTTTTAAATTTCTATTAATGTTATCATTTTAACGTAGTTTACTAAAAAGTTAATAATGTATTCAATTAATTAAACAGTTGTTTAAGTAAACTTTAAAACTAGAATTGTTGGACTGTCTAGTTTCTCTAGAAAATCTTGTCTCAATAATCTTTTCCTTTTTATGTTTAACAAATATTCATACTAAACGAAATGACGATTTTGAAAATGTCTGGATATTGTCAAAGTTTTTCTATCTTACTAAACGATGTGTATTTTAGGTGTGCTCCCCCTTACTCCTAGATTCCCTTGAATTTTTTGATGTTTTTATCATAGAAAGAATATTTTTGTAAAAAGTATAAGAGCAAATGTGAGATTTTCAACAACTTTCTTCAAAGCGTTTTTATGTGAAAATTTATATCATGGCTTTAAGGTGTAACTATCAAACCATTGATTGAGAACATAAATGAAATAACTAATCATTCATGTATCAGAGCAGAATATAGTTACTTTATATTCATCAAAGCATAGATGTTATATCAGAAAATGTTATGAGGGCATAGATTTTTCAGTCACAAATATTTATATATTAAAATAGTCTTTGTAAGATTTAAGGAGTGTACTCCCCCTTGAATATGATAGCCTATTTTCATCACAACATTTAGGCATTCAATCACATGACATATTATAGTTTATTTTCATCACAACATTCAGGCATTTAATCACATGACATATTATGGCATTAGAGCATTAGTATTTATCAGTTAAATATGCTATGAATGATTTATGTCTTCCATAAGTCATCATTATTGGATTGGATGAATGAAACTAAATTAGGGTTAAATATGTTTTTGATCCCTTAACTTTTAGTGAAAATTGGAATTAGTCCCTCTTTAAAACTTTGGTCTAATTTAGTCCCCTAACTTTAAAAATGTATGAATTTAATTCTTTTAACTAAATTTTGTTAGATTTATTTGATGTTTCAAGCACGTTTCATGATAGTATTTGGATTGTTTACGCTGTTTGACACATTTTTGCTTCAATGTTAACTGAGAAACGCGTTTGACACATCAAATAAAGTTAACAAAATTTGGTTAAAAGGACTAAATTCATACATTTCTAAAGTTAGAGGACTAAATTAGGCCAAAGTTTTGAAGAGGGACTAATTCCATTTTTTACTAAAAGTTAAAGGACCAAAAACATATTTAACCCACTAAATTATTAAGGCAAATATATAAAACATGAAGATATATATAATCATCAAAATGAGCCAATGGAATATTGTTGTAAAAATAAATGATGAATAAATAATCAATGCATTGCAGAGTTTTAGAGTTCTCCTAAGGGTTGTTGTTTAACGCAATTTCTCTGCTTTTCTCCCCCTTACTTGATGAACATAAAAAAGGTGGAAACCTAACGCTCACAGTAAACCAAAAGAATAGTGAATGAATGAATTTCTATTATTGATAGCAAAAGAATTCTCTTCACAAAGGATGGTTGGGAGCATAACCTAATCAAAAACCTCCTCCTAACAATAGAAACTAGCTCTATTTATATTAATTATTTCTCGCCCATCTTATACTGAATATTTTCCTAGAATATATCTTTATTTAATGTAAATATCTTACACTGAATATTTCTCTAAAATATATTTTTATTTACTATAAATATCTTATATTGAATATTTTCCTAGAATATATCTTTATTTACTATAAATATTTCTCACTCATCCTGACTGCTACAACAGTTAGGATAGTAACGTTTCAACCGATCGACTCCAGTTCTTCGTCACTTTCCACCGTTCAGCTTGAGCCCTCACCGCCTTCAGCTGTTCGGCTCGATTTTAACCATCTTCCATTGTTCGGCTCGACCACTCCCTGCCTTCCACCGTTCGATGCCCTTCTTCTTCTCCCTCACCGCCTTCCACCGTTCGACTCGACCTCTCCCCGCCTTCCACCGTTCAATTCCCTTCTTCTTCTCTCATATACTTTCTTCTTCTCTCTTATACTTTCCAACCCTCATCATTACCCCCCACCTTACATCCTATCATGGTTGGTCTATTTTAGGAAGGATTTGGGCAAGGACAGTGTTGATAGTGGTCATGAGGGTTTAGAAGTTGGCTTGCTGTTCTTCCGTGCTTGCTTAAAACATTGTAACCATTTTTGCTTCTTATTGTGCATTGTTCTCAATAATCAACTAATGAACATGGGTGAGAATGTCTTGAGGGTTTGGATTAGTGGGTTGAGGAGGAAGGGATGTGTTTGTGGAAATGATGGCTAACGTTTGTGGGATGGTTGTAATCATCTGAGTGTTGGGTTGGTTAGGTTGGGTTGTTGGTGGTGACATTGGTCTAGGTGGTTCAATAATGGAGTCAGTTTCTCCTAGGAATTGAACGAAGACTTGTTTAGGTGGTGAGATGGTGATTGATTGAGGATTGTAGGGTATCTTTCTTAATTCCTTTAACTTAGTTTCCATAGATGATACTTCACTAATAACATGAAGCTTTAAGTACCACCTGGTATCTTCTTCTGTTGTTGTGTGTAGATCAGTCATCACCTTGGATACAAAAAGTTAAGTGACCACTTGACTCAAAACATCTTCAAAAGATGGAGTATCATGAATAGTAAACATTAAGGTCAAAGTTGGTAGATATGGCAGCTCTTTCAGGAGGCATAGACCATGTGCATTATTGTTTATCAAGAAGGTAGCATTCGTGAAAGATTTGGGTAGTATTCACATGTTCATGTGGGTATGGGTAGGTGAAAAATGACTGATCCACTTCTACTAACATTTCAGTTAACTGTTTTATGGTTCAGTTTTTAAAAACTGAACTTATAACAGTTTCAGTTCAGTTAACTGTGAGAACGGTTTTATTTTTTTCTTTTCTCTTGTTCCCGTACAACTGTTTCGTCTTGCCAAAAAAAATTATTTAATAATAAAATATTAATAAAAGAAATTATTCACATAAAAAAATTAATAATTAATTTTTTAAGACAATTTTTTTATCACAAATTTATATATTTTTTATCAATAAATATATAACATATATAAATAAAAATAATAATTTATATTTTCATATTTTTTAAGTTACATAATATATATATATATATATATATATATATATATATATATATATATATATATATATATATATATATTGTGTTACTTTAGCTTTTATATTTTTTTATTAATAAAATAAATAAATAAAAATAAAATAATTTTTATAAACAAATATAAATGAAATAGAAAATTATAATATCAAATAATTAAATTAATTTGTAATATATTTATGAATAAAATAAAATAAATTTTTACAGTTTATAGTTTATATATATATATATATATATACATATATATATATATATATATACATATATATATATATATATATATACATATATATATATATATATATATATATATATATATATATATTAATAGTTCAGTACAATTTACAGTTTAGTTAATAATTCAGCAGTTAGTGCAGTTTACAGTTTAGTTAATAGTTCAGTTAGTGCAGTTTACAATTCAGTTAATAGTTTAGTGCAGTTTGTACTGTAGTTTAGTACAATTTAGTACAGTACAGTTCAGTTTGATAAAACAAAAAACAGTTCAGATGTTTTACAGTTCAGTATTTAGCAGTACAGTTCAGTTCGATTTGTTCACCCCTATCTAGAGGCAGGTAGGTTTTGTAAGGCTTCAGAGGCTCTATAGATTTTGTCACTTGGATATGAGATAGAGGGTGTGGTACATTGCTCAAGATGACATTGAACAGATAGGTTTTCATGAGTGTAAAGATAAGGTTTAGGTAGGTAGTCATGGTAGTTTGGTAAGGTTAGGAGAGGAAAAGGAAGTAATGTGTGTGGATTGGGTGTTTGTTTTTCGAGTGTGAGTACATTGGTGAGGTGTACAATGTGGATGAGAGTAGGTTTGGTCTCTTGTTCTAAAGGGGTTTGATTTTGTGCTACCATTCTGGATGAGTGTTGGGACGGGGTTTCTTCCTTCACTTTAGGTTCCCACAACATAATTTCATCATCAACACTCTGGAAACGTAAAATGACCCATTACTCAAGGAATTAGCAAATTAACTATATTCATTGTCGAGTGCCCAAAATGAGGAATTGCTCAAAAACCTTCCTAACTTCTCGTCTCCAAATTATTAAACTTTTTTAGACAAAGAAACTTCACTGAAGACTATTTCCACTTAAAATGAGCATCAAGGATAAGTGTAGAAACATCAAATTCAGTAAAGCTACCTCAGCTTGTCTACCAAACACTACAAAAATAACATATTTTAATAGGGGTTATTTTTCTGCGGTTTTTAAAAACCTCAAATAATTCATGCGGTTGTATACTGAAACCGTCCCAAAGATTTTTTTTTAAATAATTTTCTACTAACTCTGATTTCCTTCCTTCGCCTCTTCATTTTCTACTAACCCTAGTTTCCTCCCTGTGCTTCTTCATTCTCTCCTAACCCATTCCCGCTTCTCACATCTGTGGTCCCATTTTCCCTCAATCATATCCTTTTCTTGCTTCATTTGTTCATCTTCAAAGACGGTGTATGGCTCTTGGGGCTTGATCGCAATCAAGACTTGGAAACAAATATGTCAAGAAGAGAAACAAGGATGCCCCGTCACAGAGAAGCTGATAGAGTCATACCTAATCCGCTGCATGATGGCCTCCGTACGTGGGTGTGGCAGCAGCGGCGTTTTCTTTGTGACAACGGTGTTTCAGTGTCTTCACGGCGAGTTTCCGGTGGCTCAGGCGTGGTGTTTTCACGACGCAAGGATCTCGTTTTCCAGCGTCTTAGCAGCGGTAGAGACTTGGATGGAATTCACGATTGATTTAGGGTTCTATTTTTAGGGATTTGAATGGGGTTTTCTTCTAGTGTCTCGCGATTTTGGGTTTGGCCATGGAGAAGAAGAAATTCCAGGTATGGAGAGCTAATTTAGTGTGATTGATTGCTTGTATGTGGTACGATTTGGGATTTTGATGTCCCTTATTGGTGAAACCAGCGATGCACAAAAGAATGTGTTTGATTTGATTTCTACTTATGGTTGCAATTGGCCAGGCTAATTCTTTCCTGCAGGAATTGCCTGCAAATACTGAAGCTGGAATTTAATGGTTCCACTTTAACCTAGAGAGTTTTAATATTAATCTGGAGCTTTTAAGAGTATTCGTTTTCATTTTTAAGTAAAAATCTGTTCCATTTTTTGCTTCAACGAACAACTAGAGTTTTAATATAGGATTTAAGAAATATGGTTTGACCAATGTTAATGTTGTTGTCTTGTGAGATTACTACAATGATGTCGTTGCCGTGAGCTTTGTTTTGAGTCTGATTGGGTACTATAGCCGATGCATTCATGGTCATATAGTCTGAATCAAGACTGTTGTTGTGTTGGTATGTGAGGCCAATTTAATCATATATTTGTTTGCATTCCGTGAAATTATAGCCTGGAATTTGTTTTTGTTGCGATGTTCTGTTCTAGTTATGATTAAGCCAAATGCAGGTGTTTCTAATTATTTCATTCTTATGCAATTTTTCTTAAACTGTTATATGGAGATTTGGTTTCTTAAACTAACAACATACAAGTGGAGGAACTATTATAGTGGCAGAGACTTTTTATTGAAATTACCTAAATTCATATTTGATCAAATTTTCCTTCAAGTAACAGATTTAGACAATAAATGTATGGTTATTTGTCATCCTATTTGGAAGTGTTTTTGTATTTGAGGTATATATCATAAAACTTATATATATATATATATATATATATATATATATATCTTGCGAAAATGACATTGCAGGCCCTGAGGAAGGCAATTTCTGTTGCCTTTTACAAAGATATAGGGATTAAACCTTCTGAGGTTTTTGTTTCAGATGGTGCACAGTGTGATATTACTCGTCTTCAGGTCATGTCTCATCCTCATTGTATATTACATTCCTATGCTAATTCTCACATTAATTATTATAAAGTGCTGAATTTGATTTCTCTCAATGTGTCTAGTTACTTATGGGTCCCAATCTGAAGATTGTCGTGCAAAATCCAACCTTTTCGGTATAGTCATTCATCTTCTTCACTTTGTATAAGTTCTCTGGAATAAACTTTTACAACAGTAAACATGCTTATCCAAATACATTGAACAAACTAAAAGCTGTTAAATCCTGACAATTTTTTAACGGACTGTTTTAATTATATTTTGTTTTAAAGTACAAACTCCTTCAATAAATATGAGGGTATATCATAGTATATAAGGTTTAGGTTTTAGTCCAACATTATTTCAAGCTCAAATATTAAAAGAAATATGTTAAAGTGTTATATATATATATATATATATATATATATATATATATGTATATATGTATATATATTATAATTTCAAATAATTTATATCTCCACGATCAGTTTCATGATTATGTTCCTCAATATTTTTCTACTGAGCTTGTTTCAATAAATGCAGAAAGCTTCTACTAGCAGTGCAGCTTTGGTTTCAGACTATGTTGGCTATCTTAAAAAGGGACAAATCCCTCCCAAGGTATTGTGAATGGGAAGATCCTATAGTTTTCAGTGCCATTACCTAATACTATCCAATAAATTTCATATATGCAACACACCCTTATTGATGTTGTTGCATTCACTTTGGAATATTAGCATTGAACAAGAATTTGACTAGAAATTGGTTGTTTGAGAAATTGATGATGGTCAAATTCTCAATGTGTGCATGATTTGATTTTGCAGTCAGAAATCGTCACGAGATACCACCACCAACCCCATGCCCTCAACATCATCATCATAATCATCACAAGGGACAGTGACAGGAACAGAAAGACCAGTCTATTTCTTATGTTAATTTGATTTTGGGATTTGTAGTGTGAATGGGCTTGGCAACACCCTGTTGAATCGTTGGCAGTCAGAAAGGCAATAGTGGAATTTATAAGTCTAAAGGAACATATAAAGATAGAAAAAAAAGAGAGGTTAGGCAAGAAATGAGGAACATGGAAAGATCCTTACAAAGTATAATGGGGCATGATGCTTCATGTGATACTGATATTTGCACCAAGAACTATTTCTTATTTCTTTCCTTCATCTATTAATCTATAAATTATATTACTAGTATGATTTACACTTTCTTGATTATTTCTTCTTGAATTATAGCTTGTAAAATGTACAGAGATTGGGTTGTAAGAAATTGTAATCTTACTAGTACTTTCACAGGTGATATATAAAATACCTATTATATTATACCTTAAACTTGTTTTTCTCTATTCATGTACCTTCACTTCTTAGATTACTAAAAGTGACACTTACTCTAGCTTTTATTGAATTAGACCTTGAGATAATGATATTACTATGCCATAGTTTAAGTTGTATGTTAATCTAACTTATTATCAAGTACTCTAGTGGACACTTTATTTTCGTTAACTGCTCAGATGTTTCTCCATTTCAATAATCTAATGAGCATTCCTTTTTTGTTACCATTATTCTGTTACACATTACTATTAAAACTTGGTGTTGACAAAGTTGAAAATATTGTTCTAAAGGCATCCTTTTTCTAGAATTCACAGCATAGATCAAAGAACCCTGCAATCATTTGTCAGGGGAAATTCCTATAGAGGAAGAATTACCACTCTAACATACCGGTAAGTTTATAAATAAGATTGCTCATGTAGTTATTCTTTGAAACTAAATTTATGGCTCATATTTGATTGTGTTTGTATCCTTATAGTTTATGAGTACTGATGTTACTGCATGATGAGTTATACTCAAACTAATATTCCTACTCTGAATTTTGTATTATCAAATCGTATACTTATACTACACTTCATTGCTTTTATAGTTTATAATTTTTACTTCATGTCATTCTGTTAGATATATTCATGCTTTGGTGTTTAATGAAAATTCACAGAAAATGGCTCCACATTACTAGTGAGGCTTTGGCTTGAACCCATTCTAGAGGAGCATCACAAGCATTAGATCGTCAAATTGAACTTGACTTACTTACCAGGTATACCTTAGGCGTGGTCTTTTTTTCATGTCATATTTTACACCTTTATGAACATAATATATTAGCAGACTTTGTTCATGTCACTGTTTTATCAATTCCAATAGGAACAAGTATTTAAGCTGGATTTAATGAGTATCAGTGAATGTATATTAAAAATAATACCCAATACACATTCTTATGCATGTACAAACACAGTAATAACAAGAGTGTAGAGAACTCTTATAGTTTATAATTTTTACTTCATGTCATTCTGTTAGATATATTCATGCTTTGGTGTTTAATGAAAATTCACAGAAAATGGCTCCACATTACTAGTGAGGCTTTGGCTTGAACCCATTCTAGAGGAGCATCACAAGCATTAGATCGTCAAATTGAACTTGACTTACTTACCAGGTATACCTTAGGCGTGGTCTTTTTTTCATGTCATATTTTACACCTTTATGAACATAATATATTAGCAGACTTTGTTCATGTCACTGTTTTATCAATTCCAATAGGAACAAGTATTTAAGCTGGATTTAATGAGTATCAGTGAATGTATATTAAAAATAATACCCAATACACATTCTTATGCATGTACAAACACAGTAATAACAAGAGTGTAGAGAACTCTTAAATTATAAACTTATGATAGATGTTTTAACTATTATTATATGTCATAATTTCTGTGAGTTTGAACTTTGTGATGCCACACTCAAACATGATTCATTTTCCATATTATCTCTGTTTTCAATTTTGACACTCCTGCAATCCTTTACATATTACTTTTATTCAACATTATACAGCTTAAAACTTGAGAAGGGCTGAACCAGGAAGGCTACATCTGCTATAGGTTGTCAAGAACTCCAATTCTTTTAAAGAGCTATATCAACCTCCAATAGCAGGCGAAGAGGAAAAAACTGGACTTTGGAACCTACTACATGGTAAACAAAGAGAAGAATTACTCTGGAAAGAAAAGCTTATGCTGAAATTTACTTGCTATAGGGAGTTGTTTTCATTTAGGATAGTTAGCCAACTAGTTTTACAGGTAGTTCCTATGTATAAAATAGGAATTATGTAATAGAGTTAGGAAGTTTTTGAGTGTTTATCAGTTTTTGACAAATTAATTGTATTTCTAACGTTTATAGTTTATTTTATATAACAATATTTATATAATATATCACTCATAAATATTTATAACGTATATAGTTTATAGTTTATTTCATTCATGACTGTGACAAAAAAAGGTTGAGTTCTTGAGGTTGGTTGCATATGAAATCTATAAGAAATAATGTCCGTAAGATACTTTAAGATTCTTTTTTAACAGCTGTCCAATAATCCAAAGGGTTTGACATGAATTGACAGACTTTTTAGATAGCATAGCTAATATAGGGTCTTGTAACCTCTGTCCAATGTCCAAAGATATGGGGATTAAACCTTTACAGCATGTGGCACCAGTTTCCTATGCACCAGCTAATATATTTCTTTATTATTGTTTAGGTGTTCCCACCAGTTTCTAAATTATTATATGCCGAACAAAACCCAATTTCAATTTTTAAGGAAGTAATTAACTCACTAAACGTTGTGGCTGAGTCAGTTAAGGAAGAATTCTCTGCAACCAAAAAAAAACTGAAAGCATTTCTGGCGGTTTTGGATTCAAACGCAGTTATTTCTGGCGGTTTTCCATAAATCCTAGTTAGTTTCAGCGGTTCTCTGAAAAACCCTGGAAATAGGGGTGGTTTAGCATAACCTCGACTAGTTCCGGCGGTTTTCTCGAAACTCCTTGAAATAGGGGCGGTTTTCCAAAAACCTCGACAAGTTGCATCGGTAATTTTGTGACGGTAGTTCCGCGGGAAACGTGTTTTTTGGGGGTTAAAACCCTTAGAAATGCTAAAAAAAACCCCTCCTAAAATTAATAATTTTTGTAGTGAAAGAAAGTCGTTCAAATTTATACCATACAAACTTACACCAAAGTTTTACCATAAAATTTTTCAAAATTTAATTTGCTGTTTTAATAAAAAAAAAGTATCAGAAACAACTGCTTTACACAAGATACGTGAAGCTGATACTATTTCCACAACAAACATAACATTTAAATTCCACCAGGAAGAGTAGTCTGACACTGAGAAATCACTCACCTTTGAAAGGATAAAATCACCCAACCACCTAGTACAGTCAACATAATTTACATGAACCGAAGCAGTGTATACCTGAAAATAGGCATCACTAGAATTAGGAAAGATCAATCATATGTACCAAAAATAAATTGTTACTAACAGGATGTTGGACAAATTTTGTTGGGAACTTTGAAGGAAGATCTGTCCATGTGAATATTTTATATTTGTTTGAATTTGACCTCAGATGATATGTCGGACGTGACTTCAGATGTCACATACCATATCACACATAACTATAAAATTTATAATTTTTTAATGTCTTTATGATCAAAATAAAAAATTACGACCTACTTAGTAAGTAATGCTAATAAATTATCACATTTTTTCATAGTTTACATTACATAGATAATTTTATAAATTATCTGGTTAGGACTACATTGAATTTCACTCATGTTAAGAAAGTCTACATCTTAACTTGTATTATAATTAAATAATTAGGTTTCATATTCATAAGTTTATCTTAATCTAATATTAGAAGTTATGTTAAATATTACTTTACTCTGAATTATAAAATTTGGATTTTGATATTATCAAAAATATTTATTACATTTTTATAATTAGTAACCAATGACTAATTAAAGATTACAGTTCATATAATTCACATTAAATAGATAATTTAAAATGTTATCCAAATTCAAACTCACTTGAATTATCCAATTAATACTCAATTCAATTGGTCTCATGTGAAAAATTCTCAATCTTTACTTCTATCACGATTAAAAATTTAGATTATTTCATATTTGTCTGATGTCAAACATGACGCTAGATACTATGTCAAACGGGATACCAAATACTATGTCAAACGGGATACTATAAAATTTAGATTTTCATAAGTTTTTATGATTAAAATTAAAATTATCTATTACTTTTATAATTAGTAAGTAATGACTAATAAATTATTACGATTTTTCATAAGTTACATTAAATAGATAATTTTATAGGTTATCGGGTCAAGACTCAATAGAATCTCACTTATGTTAAAAGAGTTTATATCTTCACTTGTATCATAATTAAATAATTAGGTTCATATTTATAAGTTCGTCTCATCTTAAATGTGAAGTTAAATATTACTTAAGTAACTCGTTATAAAATTTTGATTTTGATATTGTCAAAAATATTTATTACATTTTTATAATTGGTAACCAATTACTAATTAAATATTTTTTTATAATTCATATTAAAAAAGAATTTAAATGTTATCCAAATTCAAACACACCTTAATTATTCCATTAATATTCAATCCAACCCAACTAAGGTTAAAAATCCTCCCTACTTACTTGTATCATGATTAAAAATTTAAGTTATTTTATATTTGTTAATATGATGTTAGATGTGACCTCAATTACTATGTCAAACCCTACTACAAAATATAGATTTTCATAATGTTTTTATGATTAAAATGAAAATTATTTATTACTTTTATAATTAGTAAATAATGACTAATAAAATATTTAGGTTTTTATAATTTACATTAAATAGATAATTATATAAGTTGTGATCAAAACACAATTGAATTTCTTTAATGTTAAAAAAGCCTATATTTTTATCATAATTAAATAATTAAGTTTTACATTTATAAGTTTGTGTGAACGAGATATTAGGCCTAATGTTAAATATTTATTAAATCACGTTTATAAAATTTGAATTTTTGATATTGTAAAAAATATTTATTATATTTTTATAATTGGTAACCAAATACCAATTAAAGATTTTTTTTATAATTCACATTAAATAGACAATTTTAAATGTTATCCAAATTCAAACTCACCTTAGTTATCCAATTAATAGTCAATCAAACTCGACCCATGTTAAAAATTCTTAATCTTTACATGTACCATGATTAATAATTTAGGTTATTTCATATTTGTTTGAATCTTGTCAGACGTGACCTTAGATACTTGTCAAATATGTGACATCGAATACTATGTCAACTATAAAATTTAGATTTGAGTTGTTCTCCCTACACCTCACTAGTCTCACCATGCATCTTCCTATTTTTATTTATTCCAGTTGTGCCCCTGTCAGAACATAGGGAATATTTTGACTGCTTTTATTTTTATTGACCCGTTAAACATTCACCACTTAAAAGTAACTAATTACCCACCCCCTTTGTCGCATTTTAGTGAAACCCTACACCCCTTTCTTTCGTTTCTTCCCTTTCTTCCCTGTTGTAGCGCACAATCCTCCTCCCATCCTCGCCCGCTCCTTGACTTTAGTTTTGCCTCCCCTCCTCCATCAGTTTACTTGTTGTTGCGCACAGAGCTCTCGTTCGTGATTGTCGTGGTGATATTGTAAGTGCCTTACAGTGGTGGTTATTCTTAGCTTGAACGACCAAGTTAATTGTTCTTTTCTATTCTTTCCTTAAGCTTGTTTGTATGGATTTTTTTGTATGTAGTATTTGTATGTGCTAGGATTTGTGAACTAGATGGGTTGCCTTTCTGGGATAATGGGACGAAGGTTAATGTCTTAACCGCATTGATTGAGAGCACACTGTTGTTGGAGAGGGTTGAAAGCATGCTATCGTTAGAGGAGGGTTTGAAGGAGTGGTTATTTGAAATGCAGTCTAACCGCAGTTGAAGATGCGGTTAACATTGCGCTAAAGATCAAGATGTGGTTGCCGTATTTGGAAGTACGATTCATACCGCGGTGGAGGTGGATGTGCGGTGAAGCTTTTTTGGATTCACCCCAAACTCACGTATTAGTGTTTAAGCATCATTTATTCTCTCAGCCTAAGCATAAATGTAAAAAACTATATAAAGTGTAACATTATATTTAACAATCAATTAAATAATAAGCTACTACCTTGCAAAGCCACCGTGGAATATCAACGATAAATTGCATACCAATCGCAACCAGAAGACCTGGATGCTAGCAATATACAACATTGTCCTCCACTTGAAATATGTATTGTTAGTTCAAAATTATTATATTTAATTTTTTTTTAATTATATTTGGTTTTTATATTTTTATTAGTTTATTTAAATATTAAACATTTTGCGGTTAATATTTTGTAATTTATATTTTATTATTGTAGTTTATATTTATTTAAATATTATTTTGAATATAATTAAATTTTCTGAATTTCATAAATTTAATTTGTTTTTTAATTTTTTTGAATCTATAATTATTTATTGATATTTTATTTTTTAAAATGAATTATTATTTAATTATTTGTTGTATATTTTTTTTGTTTTTATTCGTTTATTAATTTAAATTTAATTTGTTGTGTTCTTGTGTTTCTTTTTAACTTTTTATATTGAATTGTTAACATTTTTATACTATAAATTAAAACGTGACGCTGTGTCACTTTGTATTCTTTCCAACTTTACACTATAAATTAAAAGTATTTACATTTTAGGTAGATGATAACAATGGAGTCAATTCTTACTTATGAAGGAGACTTAATCATGATTCAAGAAAATTGTACTGCTTAAAACATTCCTAATACTGACAATTAAAGTTTATTTCCATACAACCAATTATGTCAGTGGTGAAAAACTTTCATTTCATCCACCCAAAAAACTTGGTTTATGTTTAACATGTATGATCCAGAGATTTTGTTAAGTAACAAATAATGTCGACACCAAAAGAAGAGCACCAAAATCATAACAAAAAAAATCATAACATCAAAAAATCATAACTAAGCACAGTGAGATGGAAGTGCGGCACCCTAAACCGTAGTTCGAAATACGACACTCCAAAAGTGCAGTTCCAAGTGCGGTTGGTGTTAGGCGAAATTCGATGTGCGGCATTATACAACCGATGTTTGGGCAACTCCAATGTCGATTAGATGTTTAGTTGAAATATTACCTCTCGAAGAACTGTCACCACCTTCTTCATCATTCTTCCTCCTCTAATATCCACAACACCCCCACGGATCACAACCACCTCACCATTGTATAACCTCTCAACTCTCAACTCAAAATAATAAGTAAAAGTCAAAAAAATGCTACCAAGTGTAAAAATTTAAAGGAGGAAGGGGGTGCATGTAGGGCTAGGTTTATACAATCAGAGTAGAAGTTGGTCGTTAAGAGAGTTGTTAGTGGTTAGAACATCATTAAGTCATTGTTAATTTTCTATTGACTTTAATAAATGAAGGACAAATATGTAAAATGCGAGGTGGAGGATGAAATATGGGAGGTGCAGGGAGCATCGCTCTTTAGATTTTCATAATATCTTTATGTTTAAAATGAAAACTATTTATTATTTTTATAATAAGTAAGTAATGTAATAAATTATTATGGTTTTTCATAATTCCTTTAAATAGATAATTACATAAGTTATTTGATCAAAACTGAATTGAATCTCACTCATGTTAAAAAAAGTCTATATCTTAACCTGTATCATAATTAAAGAATTAAGTTTTACATTTATAAGTTTGTCTTTAAATATTACTTAAATAACGTTTATAAAATTTGGATTTTGATATTGTCAAAGATATTTATTATATTTTTATAATTGGTAACCAATTACTAATTAAAGATTATTTTTTTATAATTCACATTAAATAGATAATTTTAAATGTTATCCAAATGCAAAATCACCTTAATTATTCAATTAATACTTAATCCAACCCCACCCATGTTAAAAATTCTTAATCTTTACTAGTATCATGGTTAAAAATTTAGATTATTTTATATTTATTTGAATCTTATGTCAGATGTGAAGTTAGATACTTGTCATATGTGACATCAGATACTATGTTAGACAGTGTTATAAAATTTAGATTTTCATAAGGTCTTTATGACTAAAATGAATGTTAGCAAAATGATGAAGAACAAGTTTTGATGATGCCCAAATCAAGTCAAGATATACCAAGATTCATGAAGATCCTTTGAAGACTTATTTTTGTTATAAAAAGCTTTTGTAATAATTGTAGTTTATTGTTTAGGACTTAGATTTTCATAGGTTTTGATTCCATGTACTTTCATACTTTGTAATTGATGTTAAGAGTCAAGATCGCACTGTTTTAATCGATTAAAACTAGTATTAATCGATTGAAACAAGTAAAAGCTGAAAACTCAACTTTTTCTATTTTAATAGATTAAAATTCATTTTAATCGATTAAAATTCATTTTAACCGATTAAAACTAATCGTTGGAGTTTTCTACTTTTGAAAACTAGTCGTTGTACTCATTTTAATCGATTAACACTAATATTAATCGATTAAATGCGTTAAAAGGCCAATTTTGAAGAATGGAAGAGTTTTCGCTTGAGTCTATATATAGGCTCCCTTCTTCCAAAAAAAACTCTTTCCTTGTGCTTAAGAACTCAGAAACTCTTGAGAAGTGTGTGTTCTTGTTCGGCTTGAGAAACTCTTGTCTGTGGAGCTGGTGAAGTGCTGCTACGGTGACAGAGGAAATAGCCGGTTCATCCTTGGTGCGTCTAAGGAGGTGTTTGGAAGAGGATCATCCTTCGTGAAGTATTCAGAGGAGGTGTCTCATCCTTTGTGAAGATTCAAAGGAGGTGCAGGTTCATCTCTTGTGGTATCAATAGGGGTGGTTTCTAAACTCTTACAAATTGTTTCTTTGTGATTGTAATTTGTAATTGTTTTGTGCTTAGTGAACTGTTTATCTCGGTTTGAGATAGGCGACTAGACGTAGGATTGGTAAGATCCGAACCAGTATAAAAATCATCTGTTCAAATTTCTCTCAACCTTACTCTTTTAGTTATATTTATTCTCTGCGTAGTAAGATAAATTGAGTAGAAATTAAAAGGCACACATTAATATTAAAAACCCTCTTGGTTTGTTATTCCACGCTAACAATTCCACTGCAGTCATTCTAACAATGAAAATTATTTATTACTTTTGTAATTAGTAAGTAATGACTAATAACTTATTACGATTTTTCATAATTTTCATTAAATAGATTTAAGTTATTTTATATTTAATTTACGGTTATGAAATTTTATTTTGATATTGTCAAAAATATTTATTAAAATTTAAAATTGGTAAACAATGTCTAATTAAAGATTAAATTTTTTTATAGTTCATATTGTGTTTTGCGTTTTTTGTAATTAATGACAACTTAAATTTCTGGGTTGGTATTGGTGAGGTTGCAATGGTTCTATGAGGTTTCTTTGCTGTGTAACTGTCTTGCTTCGCACCATGTTGAATCAGTTTTGCACTTACAATTACAACACACTTAATGGTCTGATTGGGTTTAGTTTTCGCTTAGTTAATTAATCCACAATGTGCATAACCAATTAATCATGTGCAACTCACTTGCTTAATTCGAATTTAGGACAACCCAATTAATTTTTGCTTAGTTGGTTGATTGGTGTTGGACTAGGGTTAGAGCAGTGTTTAATTTGTTGCTAATCAATGATTGAAAAGCATTGTAACTGAGCTAAACAACAACCTATCTTTGAATTGTATTGAATTTCGTGTTTTGGTTTGTTAACTCTAGTCACAAAATTGTCCACATAACTCTCCACCATGTGTTTTATCTATTGTCTGAACCACAATTTGGTCCTTGAGAGACGACCTAGGGGTCAATTCTCCTAGTACTGCACTTTTATTGAACATTAAATTTGATTCGGGTACGACCTCGATCAGGAAACCACAACCACAACATGCAAGGGTGAGCTAACAGAAAAAGTCATTAAAACAATTCATTAACAACTACACTATCGGAAATCAAAGTCACACGCATACAACTACGTTTTTTGTAATTAATGACAACTTAAATTTTTGGGTTGGTATTAGTGTGGTTGCAATGGTTATATGAGGTTTCTGAGTTTTTGTGTAACTGCCTTGCTTTGCACCATGTTGAATCAATTTTGCACTTACAATTAGAACACGCTTAATGGTCTAATTGGGTTTAGTTTTCGCTTATTTAATTAATCCATAATGTTCAGAACCAAACATAAATCCGATTCCACAAGAAATACATAATATTATACTCACACAACCAAACGACAAACCCGTATGTGATAGAAATTCTCGAAACAATAATAAAGTAATCATCAAATAATGATAAGTCAACCAAACCACCTAAAAATAGTCAACCATGTTGTTGAAATTGTTCATAAGGGAAGCACTAGTTTAGCTAAACCTTAATCTCACGGTGTTCTAGTTTTTTATGATGACAACACATTATTAATAACACATGTATTGATATGTGTTACATTATCAAAACTTTATTGTGTATGAATTATTGAAGAACATGTTTGTGTTTATTTTTGTATATGTATGCATATTCACTGCTTTTCTACATGATATATCATTTGTGATTGCATAACATATGTTTCAAAAAAGAAAACGACATGCACTTAGTTGAACTTATATTGTGTGGCAAAACTGCAAGTTTTAAGTCAACTTCATTATGAAGTAAGTCGATTAAAACTTGTGACTTTGCACAGATTTTCAAAAACAGTGTTGTGAGGAATTTTGCAATGAAAAGATTTTCAAAACTGAATTGAAGTGACATAGTCGACTACATGCGCAGGGAATTTGACTTAGTTAGTGTGTTTTGAAATTCTGTTAATGCTTGTGAACTATAATGACTATATTTTGATTCTGTGTTCAAGCATTTATTGCAAGTCAACTGAATTAATTGTGTAATCAATTTGGTTGGTTGACTGCTACTAATTGTTTTAACTATTATAACTGTCTGGTTACAGTCGACTATATTAGTAGCTAAGTCGACTACATGAGCGTTTGTTTTATAGAAAACTATAAATAGACGTGATTCTGTAATTCACAGAGACTTTGGTTATTCTAACAATTTCACTCTATTGTTTCAGAATATGATCTCTGTGAAAACGCTCCAAGAACTCATCAAGAAGACCGTGGAGATCTTTCTTGGATAGTTGCTTGAAGAGCAAGACTGTGCTGAAAGAAAAGCTTGATCAGACTACACAATTGAGGTGTCCTTGAAATTGATCATCTACTTCTCTCAATCTTTGGAAGATTGTGGCTGCCCTGTTGTGACAACAGGAAGAGGATGTGTTGCGTTTTAGGATAACTTTGAGGATTGTTCAAAGTTGACAAAGACTGCAGGAGAGGGGATATCTTGCTGCTTTCTATGGGTGTTGTATGCCTATATTATGGTTAGAGGGTTAGAGAGGTGTTTTATACATTGATGTGGAAAAGCTTGATCAGACTACACAATTGAGGTGTACTTGAAATTGATCATCTACTTCTCTCAATCTTTGAAAGATTGTGGATGCCCTGTTGTGACAACAGGAAGAGGATGTGTTGCGTTTTAGGATAACTTTGAGGATTGTTCAAAGTTGACAAAGACTGCAGGAGAGGGGATATCTTGCTGCTTTCTATGGGTGTTGTATGCCTATATTTTGGTTAGAGGGTTAGAGAGGTGTTTTATACATTGACGTGGAAAAGCTTGATCAGACTACACAATTGAGGTGTACTTGAAATTGATCATCTACTTCTCTCAATCTTTGAAAGATTGTGGCTGCCCTGTTGTGACAACAGGAAGAGGATGTGTTGCGTTTTGGGATAACTTTGAGGATTGTTCAAAGTTGACAAAGACTGCAGGAGAGGGGATATCTTGCTGCTTTCTTTGGGTGTTGTATGCCTATATTTTGGTTAGAGGGTTAGAAAGGTGTTTTATACATTGACGTGGAGGTCTCTATAAAAACCTTGTTGTAAAAACTTTGATCGTTATAGTGCATTTGCTTCTGGGTACAAGAAGGTCACTAGATGTAGACAGTTTGGCCGAACCTGTATAAAAACTGTGTTTGAATTTCTCTATCCCCGAACTCTTTACTTTAAGTCGACTTTACTTTCTGCATAGTCAACTTTATTTTTCCGCTGCACGATTTATCTTTTTCCTTGAAATTCAAGAAACTTTTGAAAGATTTATACTTTGCGAAAAAGATTTGAAAAAAACTCTGATTTTTGAACCTTGCCAATTCAACCCTCTCTTGATGTTGAAACTAAGCCATTCTTTTTCCAACACCATGTACTAGATACACCCCTTTTATTTTCTATAGTAACAACTTAATATATGTCAACTCAAGTCAACCATATAAAATAATGGTCAAATATATATATATATATATATATATATATATATATATATATATATATATATATATATATATATATATATATATATATATATATATATATATATATATATATATATATATATATATATATATATATATATATATATACTATCTACATCTCCTTTATTTGTTTGAAAACTCCCATAGCCCATTCAACACCCAAGTGACCCCACTTTACCTATCAAATTATTAAACTAAGTTCTATATACCTAGGTGGCTCCACATGCTTCACTTATTTTCCTAAAACCCATTTTATAGATTTTTACATAAAACACCCACCACTTTCCATACTTTTATTTTATTTCATTTCATTTGAACCAATCATGTGGACCCCGTGTGTCCATTAAATAATACACCATCAATTTATTCCTCCCAATGCACTTCTTACGTAAAACTTCTCTTTTTTACATACACAGTCTCACTTCTCCATTTTTTTTCTCTTTCTTCTTTAATGTTGCTGGTCCCACTCAAAATAATAAAAATACCAACCTCATTTCATGTCACTTGCTTTTGTCATACTAAGGGTGACTAAAAGACTTCTCTCACATTAGTGTCTCATGTCAGAATTACATTTGTATGCCAAATGAAAATATACTCCTATTCTATACTACACTAACAAATGCCCATTTTGCTTTTGTTTCGTGAACCCGATTCATAACACAGTATCCACTCTACCTCCATTGCATGCAATCACCCTTATTTACCATTCTCGATTTTCCAGTAGCAAGGAAAAATAAATTTGTACTACTACTCCTTACTTAACCTTCAAAACTCTTTTCCGTTTTGACTCATCATTCCAAATAAGTCCACTCAACTTTTTAACTCAGATATATAACTTATAGTAAGATTAGAATAACTTATACACCTTCTCTCTATTCACTCTTCACCATAAGGAAAAAAGAAAGGAACCAACAACACCTACAATATTTAAACACTTCCAGATCTGCTCACCACTCTAAAACGTACCTAAGTTCATCAAAGTCCATGTGGTTTTCCTTTTCATAAACATATGTAATGCAATCAATCATAAGTGATGTATCAAGTATAAGATCAGTGAATATGCATTCATATATCAGTATCAATACAAAAATGTTCATTTAGATATAATCCATAATAAAAAAGAAAATAGAACATGTAACACATAACAATACATGTGTTATTAATAATGTGTTGTCATCATCAAAATCCAGAACAATTAGAGCACTGTGAGATTAAGATTCAGCTAAACTATTGTTTTCCTTATCAACAATCTCAACAATAATGATATTTTAATTCATATAATTTCAAATCTTATATAAGTCTATTGATAACAAAAAAGTAACCTCACATCTTGTCTCATAAAAACATACAAAATGATTTTCTCTTGTTTAGATGATATCTGACAAGTACAATCACTTATCATGAGAGATTATAGAATTAATTGTTTTGTTGAAAAAAATTTTTAACCATGTGCAAATAAGCATTGATACAACGATTTGTCTCGCCTTAGAGAATTGATAATAATTCTTTTTCTCTACATGCATGACATTCGGACGGTGGGGGATAGCCTGAATGGATAATTATATCAGTTACATTTTTCTGGTGACTAGTAACTATAAGGTTTAAAATCGGAATATGTCACACCCCATTTAATACCCCTCCTTAGTGGGGTACACGTGTCAACCGTCCGGTTCTCCCCTGGTGAGTGGGAGACAAACTCTGTCAAATTTTTAATTCCCTTCCTTCGTCATTCGTGCAGCAGCAGCAGAGCAGTGAAGCCCCAGAAAGTGGAAGTCAGGTGGCATGCTGGGAGTGGGCCGAACGTTCTAAGTGGAGGCAGTATTTAAGGTGGGATTGGAAGCCTGACGCCATTTTTCCCATACAATCTTCTTCTTCCTCAAACTCAAACTTTCTGGAAATCTCAAACTCTCCTCCTTCTCTCTAAAACCTCCCTACCTTCTCTCTAAAATTCTAACCAATCTACTGTTCCGATCACCATTCAGATCACGTCTGAAGACTCCTGGTGCTCGTCCCTTTCACTTGAACCGTTCGGTTTCAGTTTGCATTCGGTAAGTTCCAAAGACTTCGTTATTGACTTAAGCTTTCTCACTTCCTGCATGCATGCACCATTAAAGCTTGCATGTACCTGTAAACCATTCCTCTGAACCTACTTTTGTATTTCACTTTAGACTTTGGAAACTTAGAAGAGATAGTTGCTATCAACCTACTTTCGAAGTCTTAGCTGGAATTAGAGGTAAGGGAAGCTTATAAAATTTAATTATAATTTCTTGTATGGTTAAATGCATGATTTATTGTATGTTGGTTGATTTAAATGGTATGATGAAATGTTATATGCTTATGTATGAATTGTTTTATCTTGTTTGGGAACTTAGAATAAATGTATGAAACTTAGAAATTCTGGAATCTGTGATCGAAGGTCATTAGGACCGTTCGATCCTCCTCCTAAACCGTTCGGTCCTCCCCTAAACTGTTTGGTCTTGTGATGTTCATATTGTTTTGTTACTTACTTTGCTTAATCTAGTCTTTTAATAATTCAAGGGAGTCCTTCCCTCTCGGTTTTAGCATTTATAATATGTTAAGAACGTTCGGTCATAAACCAAGCGTTCGGTTATACGAGTGTTCGGTATTAGACTGACACTTAATTTATGAAGCATTCAGTTTCATATTATTATTATTACTCACTTTAAGAACGTTCGGTCATTAACCAAACGTTCGGTCATACACCAAACGTTCGGTCATACAAGTGTTCAGTATTATACTGACACTTAACTTATGAAGTGTTCGGTTTCACATTGTTATTATTATTCATCCAGAGGATGTTCGGTCATGTAAAGCACTTGGTCATAGATCTAGTGCTCGGTCTTATGAAATGCTTAGTCAGAAACTAGTATTGTTATGAGTTAAATTACTCGGTCTTATACCAACACTAATTCATTAAGGTATTCTGTTTGGGAAGTTACGTATTTGTGAAAGTGCTCGGTCTTATACTGACACTTGACTTCCAGAGAGTGTTAGGTCTTGAATTAATTATATTTCTTGGTCTTAAAAAACGTTCGGTCTGAATTGTATAGTACTCGATCTCACTAAAGTTTCATTCGATTGTTGTGCGTTCGGTCTTCTTCATAAAATCATTTGCAAGTTTTGCTTGGTTTTGAATAGTACTCGGTTCTCCTCAGTATTCGACCGTTCGGTCAATCACTAAAGTAGTCTTTGATAAACAAGTTCATTCTCGGCGTTAGTCCGTTCGGTCACCTATTGAAGTTTTCTTGGTACTCCATTTCCTTCTGTGTTAGATCGTTCGGTCATGACTGAAGTTTTCCTTAATACTTCATTTCCCTTCTTCGTGTTAGACCACTCGGTCATTCCCTTAATTTTGTTTTATTGTGATGAATGTGACGGTGTGAAATTGGATTGAAATTGGTTAAGTAAGAGAATTCCAATGGAGGAATGTCTCATGAAGTGGTAATGATTGGTAAAGTATGAATATGGTCAGACCCAGTGTCGTCCTGATCCTGATATTCCGTGATGACGCTTTCTCAGGTAGAGAAAGGTTACTCATGTGTGGGAATGGCGGGAGGTCCGCGATCATACGAACAGATGATCGTTTGAGGACTAACCTCGGGTGGCAGCTGATAAGTAAAGGCAGCTATTACACCATACCGGGTGCTAGGGACGTCGGGCTACGTGGTTCATACCGTCCGGACAATGTCTTAGTGGTCGGTCATAAGTTGATGCACTTAGTATGCATGTGTAGTAATTGTGTGTATAACATGTTGATTTGGTTTTGTTTATTTGCTTACCTGTATGTTGAAAGGATTAATTAAATTTACATAAGCTTACCCTTATCTGTTGTGCTTTGTCTATGTTGTCGTTCGGTATCCGACCGTTCGGCTATTCTCTTCATTGCAATGATCATCCTTTTGGGTGTGAGCAGAGGATACCTTGGAAGCTACTTTGGAAGACACTATGGAGGATGCTGTGCAGGCTGAGCAGCCCGTGGAGGCCGTGCCTGAAAGTTATGCAGGATCGTCCGATCCTTAGTATAGTTGTTTTCGTCTCCTTGTGTTTTGTAAAAGCGTTCAGTATAGGAAACCTTTTGATGTTGGCCGTTAGGTCAATGAATTTCATTCAAGACCGTTCAGCCTATTTTGTAAATGCTGTATTCAATATTACTGATTTTACAGTTTTAAATTCCAAGTATATTTCATACTACTATGCTTATTCACTACTGTTCTCCTTTATTGTTCATGTTAACTCCTAAAATAAATTATAGCTTTGGTTATATTTATTGGGATGTTACATTAATGGTATCAGAGCAGTTTCTTCCTTAGAACGCCTGTAGGTTATGAGTATATCATGCTTATTGCTATGTACTCTAATGTTCGGTCAGAATATTCTGATCCCTTGTGGACTAATGGATCCTTCTTTCTGATTGAAAACAGAAGATGGCTCCAAGACCACCCCCTCAACCAGCTGATAGAGATTCGTCCAGCGGCAACAATTTGCTGGAGTCAGTCTTAGCTGCACTTCAACAACAAAATGCTAATTTGATTCAGCAAAATGCCAACCTCGCCCAACAGAACGCACTGGCTTTGCAGAATTCAGAAGCGGCTAGAGTATCGGCAGAGGCAACCCAAAGGCAGATAATGGAGATGATGACGAGCGGTATACAATCCGGCAGACAGCCCGTTCCGCCACCAAATACCCAAAATGAATGGAGTTTGGAGAGTTTTCTTCAGCATCGTCCGACTAAGTTCGATGGGAAATGTAGCGCCGACGAGGCCGACCATTGGCTTCGTGATATGGAGAGAATTTATGACGCAAAGAGATGTGGAGATGAGAACCGTCTGGCGTTCACTGAATATCTGATAACAGGAGAGGCCGGTCATTGGTGGAGTAGTACCAAGATGCTGTTGGAGGATGAACATGTCCCTATCACTTGGGAAATATTCAAGAAAAGGTTTTATGAGGAATATTTCCCAAATAGCATCCGGTTCGCTAAAGAAGTGGAATTCCTTCAACTAGTTCAAGGGGGAATGACGGTGTCCGAGTACGCCAACAAATTTAAACAACTGATGAGATTTTACACAATGAGGATGAGTGAAGAGTGGCAGTGTAGAAAATTCGAAAATGGACTGAGGGAAGATTTGAAGCCAGTCATTGCCAGTCATTGCATTCAGAAATTCCCTGCCTTAGTGGAGAGGGCTAAGGTATTAGAGAAGAATCTGATGGACGCTGAAAGGCGTAAGAAGCAATATCAAAGTTCTAAGGGGCCTATCTTTTCAAGAAGCAACTCGGGTCCCAAAGCAACCCCTTACTCTCGGCCCATGTCATCCTCTGGTCCTTCTGTGTTGGCCGTTCGACCTGTTAACTATGCCAGACCGTCCGGTCAACCGGGGAGCGTGAACTGTTTCATCTGTGGAGGACCCCATTTCATGAAAGACTGCCCCAAGCAAGGAAATGCCAAGTACTGTGTCAAGTGCAGAAGGAATGGGCACTGGGAGAGGGAATGCAATATGGGTGATAAAGCATTCGCTAGGCCACCAACCCCTGGCAGGTTTCATCAGAGTGGTGGCCGAGCACAAGCAACTAGTCGAGTTTATGCTATCACAGGAGCTGAAGCGTCCGGTGCAGGTAACCTTATCACCAGTACTTGCTTATTGCACGGAATACCTTGTTGTGTGTTATTTGATTCGGGGGCAACACATTCCTTCATCTTGAAGGCATGTGTAGATAGACTGGGTTTAGCTGAGAGAGAGATGCAGCTCGATTTGGTGGTGTCAACCCTAGCAGCTGGTGAGGTTAGGACATCCACTGTATGTGTAAAATGTCCTATTGAGGTAGAAGGGTATAAGTTTAAGGTGAACCTCATATGTTTGCCTCTTCAAGACTTAGAAGTAATTTTAGGAATGGATTGGTTAACCTCCAATCACATTCTTATTGATTGTGGAAAGAAGAAGTTGATCTTCCCAAAAGAAGAAGAGAAGTTGACCTTAACGCTCGGCCAGATTAGAGAGGATTTAATTGAAGGCGTCATGAGTTTCCTCATCCTGACTTATATGGATGCAAGTGGAGCAAACCGTCCGGTTATTGAGGAATTTATTGACGTTTTTCCTGAGGAGGTGTCAGGCCTACCCCCACAGAGAGAGGTTGAGTTCTCCATTGACTTGATCTCGGGAGCTGGCCCTATATCCATTGCACCATACAGAATGGCTCCAGCAGAATTGGCCGAGTTGAAGAAGCAAATAGAAGAGTTATTAGAGAAGAAATTCATCCGGCCAAGTGCCTCACCTTGGGGAGCCCCAGTGTTATTAGTCAAGAAGAAGGATGGCAGCTCCCGGCAATGTATTGATTATAGGCAGTTGAACAAACTGACTATCAAAAACAAGTACCCCCTGCCAAGAATAGACGACCTGTTGGATCAACTTCATGGGGCTACAGTCTTCTCCAAAATAGACTTGAGATCCGGATATCACCAAATTTTGGTTAAGGAAGGTGACATCCAAAAGACTGCCTTTAGGTCTAGGTACGGTCATTATGAGTACGTAGTAATGTCATTCGGTGTTACCAACGCTCCTGCTATATTCATGGATTACATGAACCGTATCTTTCGACCCTTCTTGGACAAGTTCGTGGTGGTGTTCATAGATGATATCCTTATATACTCCAAGAGCCGAGAAGAGCATGAAGAACACTTGAGGATAGTACTTGGAGTGCTGAGAGAAAGAAAATTGTATGCGAAACTATCCAAGTGTGAATTCTGGATGGAAGAAGTACAATTCCTTGGCCATGTGATCTCGGCTGGAGGGATTGCAGTGGATCCAGCCAAAGTCTGAGCGGTTTTGGAATGGGAGACACCTCGTTCGGTTACGGAAGTGAGGAGTTTCGTTGGGCTGGCCGGCTACTATAGACGCTACATAGAGGGATTCTCCAAAATAGTAGCACCATTGACCCAACTAACCAGGAAGGACCAACCGTTCGTCTGGACCGATCACTGTGAGTCAAGCTTCCAGGAGTGGAAGCAGAAGCTAACGAGCGCTCCAGTGCTAGTAATACCGAACGTCAACCGACCGTTCGAAGTGTTTTGTGATGCTTCCTATCAAGGGTTAGGTTGTGTGTTGATGCAAGAAGGGAAGGTAGTGGCTTATGCCTCTCGGCAATTGAAAGTACATGAGAAGAACTATCCAACACATGACCTAGAGCTGGCGGCAGTGGTATTTGCTCTTAAGATATGGAGGCATTATCTCTATGGAGCTCGGTTTCAAGTGTTCAGCGACCATAAGAGTCTTAAGTATTTGTTTGATCAGAAGGAACTGAACATGAGGCAGAGAAGGTGGATGGAGTTCCTGAAAGACTATGAGTTTGAACTCCAATACCATCCAGGAAAAGCCAATGTAGTCGCAGATGCTTTGAGTAGGAAAACCGTCCATATGTCTTCCATGATGGTCAAAGAGCTGAGTTTGGTGGAGAGTTTTCGAGATTTGAAGTTTCAAAGTGAACTAGAACCGAACGGAATAAGATGCTGCAGTATGAGGTTATCAAGTAATATATTTGATCGAATTAAAGAGAAGCAAACACTGGACGAAGAGTTGCAAAAGATAAGCAAATCGACGGGTTCACAACCGCATAAGGATTTTAGCTCCGGAACAGACGGTCTCCTAAGGTACCGAGGAAGAACGTGTGTTCCGAATGATGAAGTTCTAAGAAGATTGGTTCTTGAGGAAGCGCACCAGAGTCGTCTAAGCATACACCCCGGTATGACCAAGATGTATAATGACCTCAGAATGTCTTTCTGGAGGCCGGGAATGAAGAGTGATGTTGCTCGGTTTATCGCTTCGTGTTTAACCTGCCAACGAGCTAAAGCAGAACATCAGAAACCGAGCGGTCAGCTACAGCCCTTAGAGATACCTGAATGGAAATGGGACAGCATAGCCATGGATTTCGTGACACACCTGCCCCGTACGGTTAGAAACCATGACGCTATTTGGGTCATAGTTGATAGACTGACAAAGAGTGCACATTTCCTTCCTATCAACTTGAAGATGTCAATGTCCAAATTGGCTCAGCTCTACATCAAAGAGATCATTCGGTTACATGGGGTACCGTCCGGTATAGTATCAGACCGAGACCCCAGATTCACCTCTCGGTTCTGGCAAGCGTTGCAACAAGAGATGGGAAGCAAGTTACAGATGAGTTCGGCATATCATCCTCAGACGGACGGCCAGTCTGAGCGAACAATTCAAACTCTTGAAGACCTGTTGAGAACGAGTGTCTTAGATCACTTAGGGGTTTGGGATGAAGTTTTGCCCTTAGTTGAATTCACCTACAACAATAGCTACCACTCTAGCATTGGTATGGCGCCCTTTGAAGTTCTTTATGGAAGAAAATGTCGTACACCTTTATGCTGGTTTCAAGAAGGTGAAGCAGTGCTAACCGGACCTGAAATTGTTCAACAGACTACTGAAAAGGTGAAGCAGATCCAAGAAAGACTCAAGGCAACCCAGAGTAGGCAGAAGTCTTATGCAGACAAAAGGAGGAAACCCTTGGACTTTGCGGAAGGAGAGCATGTGTTTCTCAGGCTAAACCGAAAGACCGGTGTTGGAAGAGCCGTTCGACCAAAGAAGTTGTCCCCTAGATTTCTCGGTCCATATCAGATTCTAAGGCGCATTGGACCAGTGTCGTACGAGTTAGCGTTGCCGCCTCCCCTGTCCAAACTTCATCCAGTTTTTCATGCCTCTCAACTCAGAAAGTACGTAGCAGATCAGTCTCACATCTTAGAAGTTGACAACATTCGAATTCAAGCAGACTGTTCGGTTGAAATGCAACCAGTCAGAATTGAAAAGTACATGACCAAGCGACCGTTCGGTAAAGCTACTATTCTTGTCAAAGTCATATGGGATGACCGAACGGGCGATGCCACTTGGGAACGAGAGGAGGTCATGAAGGAAACTTATCCTCACCTATTCGAAGGTAAGCCCTAATTTTCGAGGACGAAAATTTTTATTTGTTGGGGGGAATGTCACACCCCATTTAATACCCCTCCTTAGTGGGGTACACGTGTCAACCGTCCGGTTCTCCCCTGGTGAGTGGGAGACAAACTCTGTCAAATTTTTAATTCCCTTCCTTCGTGATCCATGCAGTAGCAACAGAGCAGTGAAGCCCCAGAAAGTGGAAGTCAGGTGGCACGCTGGGAGTGGGCCGAACGTTCTAAGTGGAGGCAGTATTTAAGGTGGGATTGGAAGCCTGACGCCATTTTTTCCCATACAATCTTCTTCTTCCTCAAACTCAAACTTTCTGGAAATCTCAAACTCTCCTCCTTCTCTCTAAAACCTCCCTACCTTCTCTCTAAAATTCTAACCAATCTACTGTTCCGATCACCATTCAGATCACGTCTGAAGACTCCTGGTGCTCGTCCCTTTCACTTGAACCGTTCGATTTCAGTTTGCATTCGGTAAGTTCCAAAGACTTCGTTATTGACTTAAGCTTTCTCACTTCCTGCATGCATGCACCATTAAAGCTTGCATGTACCTGTAAACCATTCCTCTGAACCTACTTTTGTATTTCACTTTAGACTTTGGAAACTTAGAAGAGATAGTTGTTATCAACCTACTTTCGAAGTCTTAGCTGGAATTAGAGGTAAGGGAAGCTTATAAAATTTAATTATAATTTCTTGTATGGTTAAATGCATGATTTATTGTATGTTGGTTGATTTAAATGGTATGATGAAATGTTATATGCTTATGTATGAATTGTTTTATCTTGTTTGGGAACTTAGAATAAATGTATGAAACTTAGAAATTCTGGAATCTGTGATCGAAGGTCATTAGGACCGTTCGGTCCTCCTCCTAAACCGTTCGGTCCTCCCCTAAACTGTTTGGTGTTGTGATGCTCATATTGTTTTGTTACTTACTTTGCTTAATCTAGTCTTTTAATAATTCAAGGGAGTCCTTCCCTCTCGGTTTTAGCATTTATAATATGTTAAGAACGTTCGGTCATAAACCAAGCGTTCGGTTATACGAGTGTTCGGTATTAGACTGACACTTAATTTATGAAGCATTCAGTTTCATATTATTATTATTACTCACTTTAAGAACGTTCGGTCATTAACCAAACGTTCGGTCATACACCAAACGTTCGGTCATACAAGTGTTCAGTATTAGACTGACACTTAACTTATGAAGTGTTTGGTTTCACATTGTTATTATTATTCATCCAGAGGACGTTCGGTCATGTAAAGCACTTGGTCATAGATCTAGTGCTCGGTCTTATGAAATGCTTAGTCAGAAACTAGTATTGTTATGAGTTAAATTACTCGGTCTTATACCAACACTAATTCATTAAGGTATTCTGTTTGGGAAGTTACGTATTTGTGAAAGTGCTCGGTCTTATACTGACACTTGACTTCCAGAGAGTGTTAGGTCTTGAATTAATTATATTTCTTGGTCTTAAAAAACGTTCGGTCTGAATTGTATAGTACTCGATCTCACTAAAGTTTCATTCGATTGTTGTGCGTTCGGTCTTCTTCATAAAATCATTTGCAAGTTTTGCTTGGTTTTGAATAGTACTCGGTTCTCCTCAGTATTTGACCGTTCGGTCAATCACTAAAGTAGTCTTTGATAAACAAGTTCATTCTCGGCGTTAGTCCGTTCGGTCACCTATTGAAGTTTTCTTGGTACTCCATTTCCTTCTGTGTTAGATCGTTAGGTCATGACTGAAGTTTTCCTTAATACTTCATTTCCCTTCTTCGTGTTAGACCACTCGGTCATTCCCTTAATTTTGTTTTATTGTGATGAATGTGACGGTGTGAAATTGGATTGAAATTGGTTAAGTAAGAGAATTCCAATGGAGGAATGTCTCATGAAGTGGTAATGATTGGTAAAGTATGAATATGGTCAGATCCAGTGTCGTCCTGATCTTGATATTCCGTGATGACGCTTTCTCAGGTAGAGAAAGGTTACTCATGTGTGGGAATGGCGGGAGGTCCGCGATCATACGAACAGATGATCGTTTGAGGACTAACCTCGGGTGGCAGCTGATAAGTAAAGGCAACTATTACACCATACCGGGTGCTAGGGACGTCGGGCTACGTGGTTCATACCGTCCGGACAGTGTCTTAGTGGTCGGTCATAAGTTGATGCACTTAGTATGCATGTGTAGTAATTGTGTGTATAACATGTTGATTTGGTTCTGTTTATTTGCTTACCTGTATGTTGAAAGGATTAATTAAATTTACATAAGCTTACCCTTATCTGTTGTGCTTTGTCTATGTTGTCGTTCGGTATCCGACCGTTCGGCTATTCTCTTCATTGCAATGATCATCCTTTTGGGTGTGAGCAGAGGATACCTTGGAAGCTACTTTGGAAGACACTCTGGAGGATGGTGTGCAGACTGAGCAACCCATGGAGGCCGTGCCTGAAAGTTACGCAGGACCGTCCGGTCCTTAGTATAGTTGTTTTCGTCTCCTTGTGTTTTGTAAAAGCGTTCAGTATAGGAAACCTTTTGATGTTGGCCGTTAGGTCAATGAATTATAGCTTTATTCTATGCTTATTCACTACTGTGCTTATTCCATTAGGTCATACTACTATGCTTATTCACTACTGTTCTCCTTTATTGTTCATGTTAACTCCTAAAATAAATTATAGCTTTGGTTATATTTATTGGGATGTTACAAAATATCTGTTGCAAGACATATTTATGTCCTTGGTTTTTAATAAAATGTCGTGTAAAAATATTGTAATACAATAGTGATTAAATAAAATAATATTTAAAATTAATTAGATTACAATTGTTAAAAAAAGTCTAACAGAGTAAAAAATAGATGGCAATTCTTTATTACACAAAAACAGAACACGTGAAAGATGTGCAAGGAGAGCATATCAAGTTATTCAGGAGCTTGTTTTAAGGAACGTTGTTAGATTTCTTGAAGCACATCAAATTCAGTAAAGCTACCTCAGCTTGTCTACCAAAGAATGTCGTTCAAATTTATACCATACAAACTTACACCAAAGTTTTACCATAAAATTTTTCAAAATTTAATTTGCTGTTTTAATAAAAAAAAGTATCAGAAACAACTGTTTTACATAAGATACGTGAAGCTGATACTGTTTCCACAACAAACATAACATTTAAATTCCACCAGGAAGAGTAGTCTGACACTGAGCAATCACCCACCTTTGAAAGGATAAAATCACCCAACCACCTAATACAGTCAACATAATTTACATGAACCGAAGCAGTGTATACCTGAAAATAGGCATCACTAGAATTAGGAATTATACAAAGATCAATGATATGTACCAAAAATAAATTGTTACTAACAGGATGTCGGACAAATTTTGTTGGGAACTTTGAAGGAAGATCTGTCCATGTGAATGATTTTTCTACATATGTCCAGAAGTCTGGATAAACACAAGGAACATGATAGATTAAAATGAAACATATAATTATAGAGTTGGTACATCACAATTGACTGAATGTGTAAAGAGAAAGAGGTATAATGTTGCACACAAGAATTTTTTACAAATTACAAAAATAATTGTTACTTGCAGCATATGTTGTTATGAAACAAATATCAGAGATACAATAAAAAATGTATATCAAATCCATTAAGAATAATTGATTATATGTAAGAAGTATAGATGGATAAACAGAGCAGATGGAAGACCAAGGAACCCTCAATAGCTTTCCTAAAAATATTGAAACAATGGTAACAATTAATCCGTTTAATCAACTCCACCTAGGGGAAAAAGTATCAATTTTATCTTATTTCTTCATTTTCGTTATAACTGATGAAAGAGCTATGATTTTTTTCACTCTGCCCTCTTACCAATCTAATATCAATCAACCACTACTTCAGTTTTGTTTCACTCTGCCATCTTTAGTCAGGTAGCATCAAGAAGCTACCATTAAACAAAATATCAAAGGCATTTACCTTGCAATAATGCCCTCAAAAATCCCAACTAACAATCAACACTAAGGGCAGGCAAATATGAGTAAATAACTTATTAAGCTTTGATTCAGTAAGAACTTAAGCACTGGTTCAACAATAAAAAGCTTATCCATGAAGTTAATTGTGAATCACTTTTCGGTTAAGCTTCTTAAAATAAGCGAAGAAGAATGAATAGTGAAGACATGAACCACTTTAATAAGCTCAAACTAAACTCCAACAAGGACCACAATATTTTTTTCTAACAGAAAAAAAAATTCAGAAAAAGTACTTAACCATAAAAATTAAAGTAAACAGAGCTACCATTAATCAAAGACAGCCTTGAAATGCTTTTATATAAAATAAACCGACATAAGTTCCATATAGTCTCTTACAATCGCCACCGAAATATAAAAAATCTATAATCGCATGTTCAAAAGCTTCATGCAGATTATCACGAGTTCATTACTGTAACTAAAATACCTGTATATGCTCTCACGGCCAGCGTCAATGACTCGGATTATCCCCTTGCTTCCTCCAGCCACAATAAATGGACTCCCCTCATCGCTGCATGCCTAACTCACAGTGTAAAAAGCCTCATCCTTCTGGTCCACATAGAAACATAAAAAGTGAAACAAACTTTAGAACACAGTAAAAAAAACAAAGTTTGAGAAAATAGAGACTGAAGAGTCAATGTTCACTTACATCCTCGTCCACATAAGACTGCAAAACAGCAATAACCCCTCGTTCAAGGCATTGATAACAGTAACCTAAAAAGAAGGAAAAAAAAACATTAAAAATTGAAACTTTCGAAATAGAATGAAAAAGTGCAGTGGAGGAATAAAAATAGAGGGTGTACTCTGTTGCCACCAACAGTGACGAAAACGTTGAGGTAACGAGAGTCAAGGAAGTTGAAAGCGACAGCGTATATAGGACGTTGCCCTTCTTGGAGGCGATTGGTGATTCTGTATTCTTTCTTTTTTGCCGGAGCCAACGATCCCACCACAGGCTCACACCCTAAGCCAAATGTTTTTCCCTTTTGACCCTCATCCTCCATCTTCTTTTGTATTTCCTAATATTCTCTCCTAGGGTTTCACTAAGAAAGATGTAATTTTCTATTTCTCACACATAAAATTAAATAAATAGATAATTTTACGGGTTATTCGATTAGCATTCAATTCGACCCGGTTAAAAGTTTTTAATGAGATTCAAAGTTTACATTATTTTATATTTGTCTGAATATAAAATTAAATAAATAGATAATTTTAATAAATAGATAATTTTATAAATTATATGTCAAGACTCAATAGAATCTCACTCATGTTAACAAAATTTATATCTTAGCTTGTATCATAATTATATAATTAGGTTTCATATTTATAAGTTCGTCTCATTCTAGATGTGAAGTTAATTATTACTTAAAGATATTGTCAAAAATTTGGATTTTGATATTGTCAAAAATATTTATTACATTTTTATAATTGGTAACCAATTACTAATTAAAGATATTTTTTCATAATTCATATTAAAAAGATAATTTTAAATGTTATCCAAATTCAAATACGTCATAATTATCCAATTAATACTCAATTCAACCCGACTAAGGTTAAAAATCCTTCCTACTTGTATCATATTAAAAATTTAGGTTATTTTATATTTGTTTGAATATTATGATAAACAACACCTCACGTACTATGTAAAACACTGCTATCAAATTTAGATTTTCATTATATTTTTATGATTAAAATGAAAATTATTTATTATTTTTATGATTAGTAAGTAATGACTAATAAATTATTATGATTTTTCATAATTTCTTTAAATAGATAATTATATAAGTTATTTAATCAAAACTCTATTAAATTTCAGTCATGTTAAAAAAATTTATATCTTAACTTCTATCATAATTAAAGAATTAAGTTTTACATTTATAAGTTTATCTTTAAATATTACTGACATAACATTTATAAAATTTGGATTTTGATATTGTCAAAAATATTTATTAAATTTTTATAATTGGTAACCAATTACTAATTAAAGATTATTTTTTTTAATACACATTAAAAAGATAATTTTAAATGTTATCTAAATGCAAATTTACCTTAATTATTCTATTAATAGTCAATCCAACCCGACCGATGTTATGATTAAAAATTTAGATTATTTTATATTTATTTGAATCTCATATCATACATTATATACTTGTCATACGTGACATTGGATACTATGTGAGACAGTGTTATAAATTTTAGATTTTCAAAATGTTTTTGTGACTAAAATTTTTTTAATTAGTAAGTAATGACTAATAAATTATTACGATTTTTCATAGTGTAAACTAAATAGATTTAAGTTATTTTATATTTATGTTACAGTTATAAAATTTTATTTTGATATTGTCAAAAATATTTATTAAATTTTTTTATTTCGGTAAACAATATCTAATTAAAGATTATTTTTTTTTATAATTAATATGAAATACAGAACTTTAAATGTTATTCAAATTCAAACTCAATGATAAAATTATTTTATTTTTTTTTTGTTAAAATTAAATAATTAAATTATATTACATGACTCTATGCGATCCCTTTCAATGTTATGAAATTTGGATTTGTATAACTTGAAAAGTTATAATTCAAGTGAAACATAATTCTTTAGTAAAGTAATAGGTTAATAATAAATTTAAATTGTTATATATATATATATATATATATATATATATATATATATATATATATATATATATATATATATATATATATATATATATCATTATGTAGTAGTGTAAAATTAAATTTTGAAGTTTTAATAATTTATGTACAATAAAATTTAGATTGATTAAAATAAAAATTATCTACTACTTTTATAATTAGTAAGTAATGACTAATAAATTCCTACGATTTTTTTAATTCATATTAAATAGATAATTTTATACTTTATAATAAAATAATTAGATTTTAGATTTATAAGTTTGTCTCATATATGAAGTTAAATATTATTTAAGTCACACATTATAGAATTTGGATTTGGATATTGCCAAAAATATTTAATACATTTCTATAAATTGTAACAAATTACTAATTAAAGATTTTTTTTATAATTCATATTAAATAGATAATATTAAATGTTATCCAAATTCAAACAAAATTTAATTATCCGATGAATACTCAATCCAATTGACTAAGGTTAAAAATTCTCACTATTTATTTGTATCATGATTAAAAATTTCGATTATTTTATATTTATTTGAATATGATGTCAGACGTGAAGTCAGATATTATGTGAGACATTGTTAAAAAATTTAAATTTTCATAATGCTTTTATGATTAAAATAAAAATTATTTATTACTTTTATAATTGATAAGTAATGACTAATAAATTATTAAGGTTTTTATAACATACATTAAATAGATAAATAGATAATTATATTTGTTATGTGATTATAACTAAATTTTATTTCATTAATGTTAAAAAAGTTTATATTGTAACTTGTATCATAATTAAATAATTAAGTTTTACATTTATAGGTTTGGTTTGAACATAATAAACGTGATTTTAAATATTACTTAAGTCAAGTTTATAAAATTTGAATTTTAATATTGTCAAAAATATGTATTATATTTTTATAATTGTTAACTAATTACTAAATAAAGTTTAAATTTATTTTTCTATAGTTAACATTAAATAGATAATTTTAAATATTATCTAAATTCAAACTCACCTTAATTATTAATACTCAATCCAATCCGATCCATGTTAAAAATTCTTAATCTTTACATGTATTATAATTAAAAATTTAGGTTATTTTATATTTATTTAAATCTTATGTCAGACATGACATTAGATACTTGTCAGATGTGAATTGAATAATATGTGAGACACTTCTCTAAAATTTAGATTTTCATAATGTCTTTATTATTAAAATACAAATTATTTATTACTTTTATAATTAATAAGTAATGACTACTAAATTTTTTTTGTTTTTCATAATTTACATTAGGTTAAAAGCTCTTTTTGGTCCCAATTTTGGTTGCGAAAATTCGTTTTGGTTCCTGTGTTGATTTTGTGTTCAATTTGGTCCCAAAGAACGAATTTAATGTTCAATTTGGTCCTTTTCAGTAACTCCGTTAAAATTCTTAACGACAATGTGTCCAGATGTACAACTGCTGAGTGAGGTGTCATTTATTGGGTGACATGGAGTGGTTAGTGGCATTTAAAGTTATTTTGATTTTTTTTATACCTTTTTTACTGGTTCATAGTTTTCTTCTTCATTGGATCTTAACAGCCTCCTCGTTCTTCTTCTTCTTCTTCCCCTACAACCTCCGCCACTACTGGGCAAAACCTTACCCACCTTGCCATCAGCCACCTAGCATCGCCGTTGTCCTTCATAAAGCGCCACCAAAATTGTGCCCTCACCATCTTCATCGCGATAGAGAATCTTCCATGGCCATCTTCAAGAAGCTCCGCCGTTAGCCTTGCAACCTCCATCTACATCGCATCTTGATCAGAGAAATCTGCATAGCGGCACAAGCAGAACCTCCATCATCTCGCACATTCATCTTCATCACCTGCAAACCCATAAATCAGAAAATCCCAATTTCCATGGAACCCTAAATTGAGCCGCTGTTCAACCTTGCGAGTTCGTCTCCTCGCAATGGTACCTGCAAAAAACCCAGAAATCCTGAAGATGTGAGGCTGGAATTTCGACTTAGCCCATTGATAAAGATGCTTTTTTTTAGGGTTTCCCGTTTCTTCATCTCTCTTACTCTTTACACTTTTGTGGGTTTATCATTTTCTTGGGAATGTGGGATTGTTGAAAGCTTGAGATAGATGCTTATGTCTCAGGTTGCCATCCTTCAAAATTGTAGTAAAACTGGGAAGAAGATTGGGAAATAAAAACCCTAATTTAGAATCCACCATCTTCAATTTATTCCCAAAATAAAAACCCTGATTAAGAAATTCAATTTAAAAAATTCTAACGGCTAAAAAGGACTCACAGTCAGCAAAGAAATGACACCTCACTCAGCAATTGCACATCTAGACACGTTGCCGTTAAGAATTTTAACGGAGTTACTGAAAAGGACCAAATTGAACATTAAATTCGTTCTTTGGGACCAAATTAAACACAAAATCAACACAGGGACCAAAACGAATTTTCCCAACCAAAATTGGGACCAAAAAGAGCTTTTAACCTTTACATTAAATAGATAATTATATAAGTTATCTTATCAAAACTCAAGTGAATCTTACTCATCTTAGACAAGTCTATATCTTAACTTGTATCGCATTCTCCTCTACACAATTTTATCACCTCTGCACAATTTTAACACCTCAAAAGAAGAATTTTAACCACGTCATCTACTCACCTGTGCACAATTTTAACACAGTTAACGATTTTTAACAACAAGGGCTAATTTGTTTGAAATTAACACTTATAAGGACTCACCTTATGAAAATAGAGACGCCTAAATGGTTTTAACCTAAATATTACTTAAGTCATGTTTATAAAATTTGAATTTTGATATTGTCAAAAATATTTAATATATTTTTATATCTGGTAATCAGTTACTAATTAAAGATTAATTTTTTTATAATTCACATTAAATAGATAATTTTACATGTTATCTAAATTCAAACTCACCTTAAATTCGATCAATACTCAATCCAACCTGATCCATGTTAAAAATTAATCTTTACATGTCTCATGATTATAAGTTATTTCATATTTGTTTGAATCTTATGTCAGATATGATATTAGATATTTTATTTTTCAGATGTGACATAGGATACTATGTCAAACACTGTTATAAAATTTTGATTTTCACAATGTCTTTATGATTAAAATGAAAATTATTTATTACCTTTATAATTAGTAAGTAATGACTAATAAATTATTATAGGTTTTCATAATTTACATTTAATAGATAATTATATAAGTTATCTTATCAAAACTCAATTGAATCTCACTCATGTTAAAAAAGTCTATATCTTAACATGTATCATAATTAAATAATTAAGTTTTACATTTATAAGTTTGTTTGAACTTAATATTAGACCGTTAAATATTACTTAAATAATGTTTGTAAAATTTGGATTTTAATATTGTCAAAAAATATTTATTATATTTTTATAATTGGTAACTAATTACTAATTAAAAATTATTTTTTTTTATAATTCACATTAAATATATAATCTTAAATGTTATCCAAATGCAAACTCACCTTAATTATTCGATTAATACCCAATCCAACCCGACCCATGTTAAAAATTCTTAATTTTTATTAGTATCATGATTAAAAATTTAGGTTATTTTATATTTGTTTGAATCTTATGTCAGACGTGATGTTAGATACTTGTAAGATGTGACCTCAGATACTATGTCAGACATTCTATAAAATTTAGATTTTCATTTTTTAATTAAAATGAAAATTATATATTACTTTTATAATTAGTAAGTAATGACTAATAAATTATTATAATTTTTCATAATTTACACTAAATAAATAATTATATAATTTACTTGAACAAAGCTCAATTAAATCTCACTCATGATAAAAAAGTCTATATCTTAACTTCTTCATAATTAAATATTTAAGTTTTAAATTTATAAGTTTGTTTAAACCTAATATTAGACCTGATGTTAAATATTACTTAACTAACTATTTATAAAATTTGGATTTTGATATTGTCAAAAATATTTATTATATTTTTATAATAGGTAAGCAATTACTAATTAAAGATTAATTTTTTTATAATTGACATTAAATATATAATTTTAAATATTATCCAAATTCAAACTCACTTTAATTATTGGACTAATACTCAATCCAATCTGACCTATGTTAAAAAATTTTAATCTTTATCAGTATCATGATTAAAAATTTAGATTATTTTACATTTGTCTGAATCTTATGTCAGCCATAATGTTAGATATTTGTCAGATGTGATGTATATCATATCATACATTGCTATAAAATTTAGATTTTGTTAATGTCTTTATGATTAAAATGAAAATTATTTACTACTTTTCTAGTTAGTAAGTAATGGCTAATAAATGATTATGGTTTTTCATAATTTATATTAAATAGATAATTTTATAAGTTATCTAGTCAAGACTCAATGTAATCTCATTCATGTTAAAAAAAAATATCTTAACTTGTATCATAATTAAATAATTAACTTTTATATTTATAAGTTTGTCTGAACCTTATACTATACTTGACCTTAAATATTATTTAAGTTACGGTTATTAAATTTTGATTTTGATGTTGTCAACAATATTTATTAAATTTTTAAACTTGGTAAACAATGTATAACTAAAAATTAAATTTGTTTATAATTCATATTAAATAGATAATTTTAAATTTTCAAACTCACCTTAATGATAAAAAAGTTATGTTTTATTTATTTTTATCAAAATTAAATATTTAAATTAGATTACATGTATGAACTCTACATGATCTTATTCGATGTTATAAAATATGGATATGTATAACTTGAAAAGTTATAATTCAAGTGAAACATAATTCTTTAAGTAAAGTGATAGGTTAATAATAAATTTAAATTGTTATATTACGTTCTTTTTGTATTTTTGTAACATTAGTAAGGCATGTGATATTAGATATTATGATAGGTTTCGAATCACATTTGAAGTTTTAGAACTATAAGTTCTTTTTGAATTGGATCTAAAGTTTTAGAAATATAGTTCTTTTTGAATTGGATCTAGTTCCTTTGGAAATAAAGGATGAAGTACATGAAAAAGTTATAAAATAGGGATTGAATAATGATTTTCGGTAGATTTTGTTGGAATTTAAGAGTATTAGAGACAATATTTTTCAGATTTATGAAGAGTTACAATTATTCATAAAGAGTTACAACAATTCATGAAGAGTGTTACAATTATTCATGAAGAGTTACCATTCATGAAAAGTTATAATCATTGATGAAGAAATTTGAGTAATCTATCTCTTGGATATGAAATATGCCTGATCAACATCTATATCAAGGGATCCTGTGCTCTATTGAAAAGAGAGACTTTAGTGACCTTTTCTCTACATTCGGTCATTCTCTTAACACACAAATCAGTTCCTGAGAATCATATTTTTGTTTAATGTTAATACTAAGAGTGGGTATCATCGTTATATTTCTTCTTTGTATCTCAAAAACGGATTTCATGATCCCCTTCACTCTTATAAGGGACGGAACATTGCTTTTAAGAAAGTGTGTATTCATGCCTAGAAGATTATATTAACTCTACATTGTTGTTCATCTTGTTTTTCTAAGTTCTTGGAAAATTGTTCCAAAAGTTTAAAAGCAATATCTTCTCTAAGATGACAACAATTCGTGAGATGTTTGCAAACTTTCACAAACTAGACAAATTTAAAGGCGTTGGTTTCCGGCGATGACAAAAGAAGATGCATTCCTTCTCTTGGATCTAAATGTGGCATATGTTCTAAGTTCTCCCCAACTAAAGAAAGTGAAACCGAGACATTGGAGGAACAACGAAAAATGAACAAATGGGAGAATGATAATTATGTCTGTCGTAGTCACATTCTGAACGGTATGTTTGATTCTTTATTTGACATATATCAATATGCGGATTTTGCAAAAGAACTTTGGGATCAACTTGAAAGCAAATACATTTATGAAGATGCATCAAGCAAGAAATTCCTGGTTAGTACTTTTAATAATTACAAAATGATTGATGCTAGACCAATAATGGAACAATTTCATGAAATCCAAAGAATCCTAGGAAGTTTCAAGCAACATAATATTGCAATGGATGAGACATTCATTGTTTCTTCTATAATTAACAAACTACCATCAAATTGGAAAGATGTTAGAAATTCAACAATCATGAATGCTCTCTTGTTTCAACCCTTATGGATCCTAGTTTAAATATATTACCTAATGGTGGTAAAGTAGTTTCACAACTGGAATATGCAAGGGTAATAGGATGTTTAATGTATGCAATGACAAGGCCAGATATTGCTTTTGCGTAAGCTAATTGAATAAATATACTAGTAACCTTAGTCTATCACATTGGCAAGCAGTACGTCGAGTACTTAAGTGTTTAAAGAAAACTATTAATTATGGATTAACATATAATGGTTATCCTTCAGTTTTGGAAGGATATTCTGATGCAGGTTGGATTACAAATGCAGAAGATCACTCTTCAACTAGTGGTTGGATTTTCCTCCTTAGGGGAGGTGCAATTTCTTGGTCATCTAAGAAACAAACTTGCATTACAGATTCCACTATGGCTTCAGAGTTTATGGCTCTAGCCTCAACAACAAAAGAAAACCGAATGGTTGAGGAATCTCATGTTCGAAATACCATTGTTACCAAAACCAATATCACCAATAGCAATACATTGTGACAATGTTGAAACATTGGCAAAGGCTTATAGTCAAGTATACAATGACAAATCAAGACATATTGGTGTGAGACATAGTTATGTCCAAAGACTCATCAAAGATGGAATTATTACAGTAGATTTTGTACGAACAAAGTTTAGTTTGGCTGATGAATTTACTAAGGCATTGGCTAAAAATTCCATTTCTAGAATGACAATTGGAATACGAATGGAGCCCACGATTAATCACAAGTAAGGGAATCTTAACGCTTAATATGATATTGAGTCTTAAGTTCAATAAGATTAAATCTCTTATTTGATGATTGAAAGCAGAAATAATTATTTCAAGAGTGCTTTAGATCTGAGATGCTTAGGAGGTTTATTAATTCTTAATTGATTTCTTAAATTTATGTTTTGTCACAGAAACATGTTTACCTAAGAAATCAACCTATGTAAGTGCGAAGTTTGGTCGCTTCAAGAAGTCAAGGGGGCATGACTTTGTTGCACTTATGAATAGATATGGACACATGAGCCTATTGTGTCAAGTATAACAAGAATATATAATTTATCTTATATGTAGAGTATCTTCAAGACTTCGTTATGTATTATGTTGGTTCAATGGTTTCGACACCAATAAAATACGAATTCCTGAAATGTGTATTCTACTAAGTGAAAGTTCAAGTCTATGTACACTTTCATTTATGTGTAAGATTGCAATTATTAAATTGATGATTGTGTTAAGTAATTATACAATACTCTCAAATGGTGGAGGATTGTTGGAATTTAAGAGTATTAGAGACAGTTTTCAGATTCATGAAGAGTTACAATTATTCATGAAGATTTACAATTATTCATGAAGATTTACAATTATTCATGAAGAATTACAATAATTCATGAAAAGTTATAGTTATTCATGAAGAGTTATGATAACTGTTGAAAAACCATTATTTTTATACTTAATTTTGATACTAAATGCACCCTTTTTGACTTAGAAACTTGCTTTAACTCGTGTTTTTGCTTTAGTTTTGTTAATAAGAGAGTTGAGGTTATACTTTATGATTTTATTACTAAATTTCTTTAATTTTGAAGGTTATTGGAATGATTTGAAAGAGGTGTTGAAGTATCAAGTAGTTGCAGTGCAGAAAAGTCAACCAAAATGCAGAAAAGTCAACCAAAGTGCAGAAAAACGAATTGCTGAAAAAATCCGTTGGTGCTAAGCGGCAGCCGAGCGGCACCTGAGCATCAACCACTAGCGTTGAGGGGTGAACTTGAGTGTCAACCCTACCGCCGAGCGGTGAAGCCACCGCTGAGGGGTGCACTATTGGACTTGGGCCAATTTTCTATTATTTTTATTATCTGTTTTGAGCCTGAACCCATTTTCTGTTATTTTTCTACCCTGTTTAAAGACCAGAACGTCTTAGCGAGTGTATCTTTTGACGGCTTAAGCATATAAACACACTTTTCACCCCTTTAGGGGCAAATTTGGGGATGCGTGAGCTCTCATCTTCTCTTTCTAGGGTTTTTATCTCTTTCATTCCATTGTACACCTAGTTCTTCAATGACGATGGAGAACTAATTTTATTTGTTGCTGGAGAAAGATGTAACCTCTAAACTCTCTTGTATTTGAATTGATTCTTGTTTCTTTCATTAATTGTTAGAGATATTATTCTTTTATGTACGACATAAATCTTATGATTTGTAAGTATCATAAGGAGATATCGCACTCTTAGGGTTGGTGGATTTGGGGAAGATGACAATTCTCCTCTTCTCTCCCTAGGATTGGTATCATGAGATATCTACAAATCATGATCTGGGGAATTCTCTCGGGAGCAATATTACCTAGACATAGGGATAAGAGGACTGATTGTCTTTAAGCTTCTGTGCGAATGTAATGCATGATCAATTGCTAGGGAGACAAGACATTGTAAACTAGTAATTAGGAGTAGGCTCTTTTCACTAAAACATTGGGTTTAGGGTAAATTAGAAAGTGGCATTGGCATTAATAAAGAAGATGAATTTGTTTATGCATGAGAGTGATTAGGTGAATCTAAACCCTAACAACATATTCATCTCATATTATTAACATCATTCATTCACTTTTGTGTTTAACTTCAATTGATCAAATTAAATGCATATTTACTTTTATTATTTTGCATTCAAAAACCCAAAAATATTGTTCTTATAGTCTTAATTGGTTAAGCAAAAGCACAACTGTTTAGTTCCGTGAGTCTCTTAGGAAAACGATACTTGGTCTTACCACTTATTATTACTTGATACGATTCGGTACACTTGTCGGAGTCTTAACAAGTTACCATTCATGAAAAGTTAGAATCATTCATGAAGAAATGTAACTAATCAAAATTTGGTATCTTTTAGATTTGAAAGATGCTTGATCAACATCTATATAAAGAGATTTTGTGCTCTATTGAAAAGAGAGACTTCAGTAACTTTTTCTCTACATTCGGCCATTCTCTTAACACACAAATCAATTCCTGAGAATCATATTCTTGTTTAACATTAATACTAAGAGTGAGTATCATCATTGTATTTCTTCTTTATTATCTCAAAAGCGGATTTCGTGACCTCTTCACTCTTATAAAAAACAAAATATTGCTTTTAGGAAAATGTGTATTCACGTCTAGAAGATTATATCAATTCTACATTGTTATTCATCTTATTTCCCTAAGTTCTTAAAAAATTGTTTCAACAGATTTTGAATATATGAATAAACGGTTCTTCACACATTTTTAATATTAGTTACCTTGTACTTTCTTTATGTTAGTTATATAATTAATATAGATCTAATAATGTAAAAAGCGTGAATTTTTAATATCAATTAAATTTGTGACAAAAATAATTTCCATACAAGAATTGTCAATAAAAGACCTCAAAATGTTGTGATATCTATTTTTTTTTTCAATTTCTACTATGATTAAAGCTTAGCTACAACTAATTTCCTGGTTAATTATAGTCTTAATTGACATAAAAAAGTTTATCTTTTTTAATATTTGACTTGTTTTAGTTATTTTTTCATGCAGATGAACACAATTCATAAATAAAGACTTTTAAATTTCTATTAATGTTATCATTTTAACGTAGTTTACTAAAAAGTTGAGAATGTATTCAAGTATTTAAACAATTGTTTAAGTATACAAATATCATAATCTTAATATTCATACCAAGATAAACAAATATACAATTTATTAAAGATTTTTAAATTTCTATTAATGTTATCATTTTAACGTAGTTTACTAAAAAGTTAATAATGTATTTAAGTATATAAAAAAATGTTTAAGTATACAAATATCAGAATCTTAATACTCATACAAACAAATATACAATTTATTATAAATAAAACTACGTAAATTTACATGTTATAAAACATTCTTCAAAAGTTTATGTTTATCACTCTTAATGTTTAATACTTTATTTTATTTTGAATGGAGATATATCATTCAAAATCCACATATTCAAAATTGTATTTGATCAATGTAAATTAAAACTCACATTTAGTTATTTTAAATTGTTTGGTCAATTCTATATTACATTCCTCCATAAATTTATAATATTTGTGAATATGATTGTATGTATGTGTTCCATTACATTGATACTTATGGTTAGACAAATAATGATGAAAACTATTTTATATAATACAATTTACTAGTAGTTAGACAAATAACATAATGAACATGTGGAAGTTATATTAACCTCAAATGAGTTTATCCAGCTTTATAAAAACAATGTAAACTAAATGATATCAATCATTAAATTTATTATGATATAAAATATAAGAATTTAAACATAAAATAACACAACAAATTTGTAAGAAATAATTAGTAATAGTTGTCACTGATCTACAAGTTATAATAATATTCTAAACAATTAAACTTTGTCTCAATTTAAAAATTATATACTTAGTGATGTAAATAAGGTCTTAGATACTTCTTTTCTTATATTTTGTAAATGTTCATATCAAGTATGTTTGTCTCTTTGTAACTTCATTTTCTATGTTCTAAATGACAACAATATCAAGGATTCCATATATAGAAGTATGTTCTTTCTCTTAATGCAAAGACAATGTTAACATAACCTATTAATATATTAGTTTGTTTATTTTAACAAAAAGCATACTTACGTCAACCTAGATAACATATACGTATTTGATAAGAGTATTAACCTTTGGCACAAGAAGAAAAGAATGATATCGATTTTCTATGACTTTACAATTGTGATTTTAAGAAAATAATAACTTCTTTTTTATCTTTAGAATTATCCAACACATGTTGAAAATATCATGTAGTATACATCGGTTTACTTCATCACAACATAAAAAGGAGAAAAATACATAATTAAAGCAAGTAACAAAAGATTTCCTTGTGACAATTAGCTTGACTACTCTTTCCAACAAAAAAAAATTTTCACATGAAAAGAAATTCCTGAACATATTAACATAAGGGATTTATTTAGACATATTAACATATGGGATTTATTTAGGCTTTTCTTGAGGCTTCCTATGAACATGTTAAATGATATAAAATTTAGAAAAACATTATTTTGCATGTTCTTATTTTAAAAAGACTCTGTATTGGCATTTAGATAATTTGTGTAGCTTTTCGTATAAAACTTTATGCTTTTATTTTGAAAACCTTTAAATGCTTTTGGTCAAGTAAATGCTTCTCTTTCTTTCTAAAAAATATTTCATTTAATACTTATTGTTAAACTTTAAAACTAGAGTTGTTCAACTGTCTAGTTTTTCTAGAAGATCTTGTCTCAATAATCTTTCCCTTTTTATGTTTAACAAATATTCATACTAAACGAAATGATGATTTTGAAAACGTCTGGATATTGTCAAAGTTTTTCTATCTTACTAAACTATGTGTATTTTAGGTGTGCTCCCCCTTACTCCTAGATTCCCTTGAATTGTTTGATGTTTTTATCATAGAAAGAATATTTTTGTAAAAAGTATAAGAGCAAATGTGAGATTTTCAACAACTTTCTTCAAAGCGTTTTTATGTGAAAATTTATATCATGGCTTTAAGGTGTAACTATCAAACCATTGATTCAGAACATAAATGAAATAACTAATCATTCATGTATCAGAGCAGAATATAGTTACTTTATATTCATCAAAGCATAGATGTTATATAAGAATATGTTATGAGGCATAGATATTAAAATAGTCTTTGTAGGATTTAAGGAGTGTACTCCCCCTTGAATATGATAGTCTATTTTCATCACAACATTCAGGCATTCAATCACATGACATATTATAGTCTATTTTCATCACAACATTCGGGCATTTAATCACATGACATATTATGGCATTAGAGCATTAGTATTTATCAGTTAAATATGCTATGAATGATTTATGTCTTCCATAAGTCATCATTATTGGATTGGATAAATGAAACTAAATTATTAAGGCAAATATATAAAACACGAAGATATATATAATCATGAAAATGAGCCAATGGAATTGTTGTAAAAATAAATAATGAATAAATAACCAATGCATTGCAGAGTTTTAGAGTTCTCCTAAGAGTTGTTGTTTAACGCAATTTCTCTGCTTTTCTCCCCCTTACTTGATGAACATAAAAAAGGTGGAAACCTAACGCTCAGAGTAAACTAAAAGAATAGTGAATGAATGAATTTCTATTATTGATAGCAAAAAATTTCTCTTTACAAAGAATGGTTGAGAGCATAACCTCCCTCACAGTAGCTTCCTGTCAACAAACTCAATAATCAAATACCTCCTCCTAACAATAGAAACTAGCTCTATTTATATTAATTATTTATCGCCTATCTTATACTGAATATTTTCCTAGAATATATCTTTATTTAATGTAAATATCTTATACTGAATATTTCTCTAAAATATATCTTTATTTACTATAAATATCTTATAATGAATATTTCTCTAAAATATATCTTTATTCACTATAAATATTTCCCACCATACTACTGCTACAACGGTTAGGATAGTAACGTTTGAACCGATCGACTCCAGTTCTTCACCGCTTTCCACCGTTCAGCTTGAGCCCTCACCACCTTCAGCTGTTCGGCTCAATTGTTCACCATCTTCCATCGTTCGGCTCGACCACTCCCTGCCTTCCACCGTTCGATGCCCTTCTTCTTCTCCCTCATCACCTTCCCCCGTTCGGCTCGACCTCTCCCCGCCTTCCACCATTTGGTGCCCTTCTTCTTCTCCCTCACCGCCTTCCACCGTTCGACTTGACCTCTCCCCGCCTTCCACCGTTCAATTCCCTTCTTCTTCTCTCATATACTTTCTTCTTCTCTCTTATACTTTCCAACCCTCATCATTACCCCTTACCTTACATCCTATCATGGTTGGTCTATTTTAGGAAGGATTTGGGCAAGGACAGTGTTGATAGTGGTCATGAGGGTTTAGAAGTTGGCTTGCTGTTCTTCCGTGCTTGCTTGAAACATTGTAACCACTTTTGCTTCTTATTGCGCATTGTTCTCAATAATCAACTAATGAACATGGGTGAGAATGTCTTGAGGGTTTGGATTAGTGGGTTGAGGAGGAAGGGATGTGTTTGCGGAAATGATGGCTAACGTTTGTGGGATGGTTGTAATCATCTGAGTGTTGGGTTGGTTAGGTTGGGTTGTTGGTGGTGACATTGGTCTAGGTGGTTGAATAATGGAGTCAGTTTCTCCTAGGAATTGAACGAAGACTTGTTTAGGTGGTGAGATGGTGATTGATTGAGGATTGTAGGGTATCTTTCTTAATTCCTTTAACTTAGTTTCCATAGATGATACTTCACTAATAACAGGAAGCTTTAAGTACCACCTGGTATCTTCTTCTGTTGTTGTGTGTAGATCAGTCATCACCTTGGATACAAAAAGTTAAGTGACCACTTGACTCAAAACATCTTCAAAAGATGGAGTATCACGAATAGTAAACATTGAGGTCAAAGTTGGTAGATATGGCAGCTCTTTCAGGAGGCATAGACCACGTGCATTATTGTTTATCAAGAAGGTAGCATTCGTGAAAGATTTGGGTAGTATTCACATGTTCATGTGGGTATGGGTAGGTGAAAAATGGCATCTACAGGCAGGTTTTGTAAGGCTTCAGAGGCTCTATAGATTTTGTCGCTTGAATATGAGATATAGATTTTGTCGCTTCAATATGAGATAGAGGGTATGGTACATTGCTCAAGATGACATTGAACAGGTGGGAAAATATGTAGGTTTTCATGAGTGTAAAGATAAGGTTCAGGTAGGTAGTCATGGTAGTTTGGTAAGGTTAGGAGAGGAAAAGGAAGTAATGTGTGTGGATTGGGTGTTTGTTTTTCGAGTGTTAGTACATTGGTGAGGTGTACAGTGTGGGTGAGAGTAGGTTTGGTCTCTTGTTCTAAAGGGGTTTGATTTTGTGCTACTTGTCTGGATGAGTGTTGGGACGGGGTTAGTCTAGGAGAAAAAGCTTGTGTTTCTTCCCTCACTTTAGGTTCCCACAACATAATTTCATCATCAACACTCCGAAAACGGAAAATGATCCATTACTCAAGGAATTAGCAAATTAACTATATCAATAGGAGGAAAACTTGTTGAAAACTCGATACTATGATTCATTCTCACGTGCCCAAAATGAGGAATTCTCAACAACTTTCCTAACTTCTCTTCTCCAAATTATTAAACTTTTTTAGACAAAGAAACTTCACTGAAGACTATTTCCCACTTAAAATAACCATCAAGGATAAGTGTAGAAACATCAAATTCAGTAAAGCTACCTCAGCTTGTCTACAAAAGAAAGTCGTTCAAATTTATACCATACAAACTTACACCAAAGTTTTACCATAAAATGTTTCAAAATTTAATTTGCTGTTTTAATAAAATAGTATCAGAAACAACTGTTTTACATAAGATACGTGAAGCTGATACTATTTCCACAACAAACATAACATTTAAATTCCACCGGGAAGAGTAGTCTGACACTGAGCAATCACTCACCTTTGAAAGGATAAAATCACCCAACCACCTAGTACAGTCAACATAACTTACATGAACCGAAGCAGTGTATACCTGAAAATAGGCATCACTAGAATTAGGAATTATACAAAGATCAAAGATGTTTACCAAAAATAAATTGTTACTAACAGGATGTTGGACAAATTTTGTTGGGAACTTTGAAGGAAGATCTGTCCATGTGAATGATTTTTCTACATATGTCCAGAAGTCTGGATAAACACAAGCAACATGATGGATTAAAATGAAATCGATAATTATAGAGTTGATACATCACAATTGACTGAATGTGTAAAGAGAAAGAGGTAGAATGTTGCACACAAGAAATTTTACAAATTACAAAAATAATTGTTACTTGCAGCATATGTTGTTATGAAACAAATCAGAGATACAATCAAAAAATGTATATCAAATCCATTATGAATAATTGACTATAAGTAACAAGGATAGATGGATAAACAGTGGAGATGGAAGATCAAGGAACCCTCAATAGCTTTCCTAAAAATATTGAAACAATGGTGACATTTAATCCGTTTAATCAACTCCACCTAGTGGAAAAAGTATCAATTTTATCTTATTTCTTCATTTTCGTTATAACTGATGAAAGAGCTATGATTTTTTTCATTCTGCCCTCTTATCAATCTAATATCAATCAACCACTACTTCAGTTTTGTTTCACTCTGCCATCTTTAGTCAGGTAGCATCAAGAAGGTACAATTAAACAAAATATCTTACCCTTTATAGACCATATTTTTACAGTAGTATCCATGCCACAACTACAAATACAATATATATCCGAAGGATGAAAGTCCTACAGAAAGAAACATAGAATTAGTTGGGCTAATCTCCAAAATCCAGATATTATATATGTTATAGCTACTAATAGGTAGGTAAGTAAACAATAAAAAGGACGAGATACACTGGATGGAGAGTACACTTACAACACTTAGGATTTCATTGCGGTGTCCTCCAGCTCCTGCAAATATCAGGATACATATTCCAGTTTGAGTATTCCACAACCGAAGAGATTCATCCTGATCAACCTTAAAGGTCATTATTGAGAAACAAAAGATTGTTTAAATAGTTAAAATGTAGAGAAGCCAATTACTCTGCTTGCAGATATCACAAGTGCTGGTTTTAATGTTTGGGTTCTGACTTCATTTATACAGTTCCCATGGCCAATAAAACTCTGCAGAGAGGAGATGTCATGTTATGTAGCAGAAAGGATTAGAGCACAACCAATACATTTTCAACATTATTGACAAAAAAAAAGAATACATTCAAAGGCATTTACCTTGCAATAATGCCCTCAAAAATCCCAACTAACAATCAACACTAAGGGCAGGCAAATATGAGTAAATAACTTATTAAGCTTTGATTCAGTAAGAACTTAAGCACTGGTTCAACAATAAAAAGCTTATCCATGAAGTTAATTGTGAATCACTTTTCGGTTAAGCTTCTTAAAATAAGCGAAGAAGAATGAATAGTGAAGACATAAACCACTTTAATAAGCTCAAACTAAACTCCAACAAGGACCACAATATTTTTTTCTAACGAAAACAAAATTCAGAAAAAGTACTTAACCATAAAAATTAAAGTAAACAGAGCTACCATTAATCAAAGACAGCCTTGAAATGCTTTTATATAAAATAAACCGACATAAGTTCCATATAGTCTCTTACAATCGCCACCGAAATATAAAAAATCTATAATCGCATGTTCAAAAGCTTCATGCAGATTATCACGAGTTCTGTAACTAAAATACCCTGTATATGCTCTCACGACCAGCATCAATGACTCGGATTATCCCCTTGCTTCCTCCAGCCACAATAAATGGACTCCCCTCATCGCTGCATGCCCAACTCACAGCGTAAAAAGCCTCATCCTTCTGGTCCACATAGAAACATAAAAAGTGAAACAAACTTTAGAACACAGACATTTTCAAAAAAACAAAGTTTGAGTAAATAGAGACTGAAGACTCAATGTTCACTTACATCCTCGTCCACATAAGACTGCAAAACAGAAATAACCCCTCCTTCAAGGCATTGATATTCCAGTTTAAGTATTCCAGTTTGAGTATTCCACAACCGAAGAGATTCATCCTGATCAACCTTAAATGTCATTATTGAGAAACAAAAGATTCTTTAAATAGTTAAAATGTGGAGAAGCCAATTAGTTAGCTTGCAGATATCACAAGTGATGGTTTTAATGTTTGGGTTCTGACTTCATTTATAGAGTCCCCATGGCCAATAAAACTCTGCAGAGAGGAGATGTCGTGTTATGTAGCAGAAGGGATTAGAGCACAACCAATACATTTTCAACAAAAAAAACCTTTCAAAGCATTTAGCTTACAGTAATGCCCTCAAAAATCCCAACTAACAATCAACACTAAGGGCAGGCAAATATGAGTAAATAACTTATTAAGCTTTGATTCAGTAACAACTTAAGCACTGGTTCAACAATAAAAAGCTTATCCATGAAGTTAATTTTGAACCACTTTTCGGTTAAGCTTCTTAAAATAAGCGAAGAAGAATGAATAGTGAAGACATGAACCACTTTAATAAGCTCAAACTAAACTCCAACAAGGACATCAATATTTTCTTCTACGAAAACAAAATTCAAAAAAAGTACTTAACCATAAAAATTAAAGTAAACAGAGCTGCCATTAATCAAAGACCACCTTGAAATGCTTTTATATAAAATAAACCGACATAAGCTTCAAATAATCTCTTACAATCGCCACCGAAATATAAAAAATCTATAATCGCATGTTCAAAAGCTTCATGCAGATTATCACGAGTTCATTACTGTAACTAAAATACCTGTATATGCTCTCACGGCCAGCATCAATGACTCGGATTATCCCCTTGCTTCCTCCAGCCACAATAAATGGACTCCCCTCATCGCTGCATGCCCAACTCACAGTGTAAAAAGCCTCATCCTCCTGGTCCACATAGAAACATAAAAAGTGAAACAAACTTTAGAACACAGACATCTACAAAATAACAAAGTTTAAGAAAATAGAGACTGAAGAGTCAATGTTCATTTACATCCTCGTCCACATAAGACTGCAAAACAGCAATAACCCCTCCTTCAAGACATTGATAAACAGTAACCTAAAAAGAAGGAAAAAAAAGCATTAAAAATTGAAACTTTCGAAATGGAATGAAAAAGGTCAGTGGAGGAAAAAAAACAGAGGGTGTACTCTGTTGCCACCAACAGTGACGAAAACGTTGAGGTAACGAGAGTCAAGGAAGTTGAAAGCGACAGCGTATATAGGACGTTGCCCCTCTTGGAGGCGATTGGTGATTCTGTATTCTTTCTTTTTTGCCGGAGCCAACGATCCCACCACAGGCTCACACCCTTAAGACAAATGTTTTTCCCTTTTTACCCTCATCCTCCATCTTCTATTGTATTTCCTAGTATTCTCTCTTAGGGTTTCACTAAGAAAGATGTAACTTTTCTATTTCTCACACATAAAATTAAATAAATTGATAATTTTACGGGTTATTCGATTAGCATTCAATTCGAACCGGTTAAAAGTTTTTAATGAAATTCAAAGTTTAGATTATTTTATATTTGTCTAAATATGACATCATATGATATGTCTGACGTGACGTCAGATGATAGCTATCATGTCATACACAGCTAATAAAGACTGTCTTACTTAGTAAGTAATGCTAATAAATGATCACAGTTCACGGTTAAAAGTTTTCAATGTGATTCAAAGTTTAGATTATTTATATTTGTCTGAATATGACCTCAGATGATATGTCTGACGTGACATCAGATGACAGTTATCATGTCAAACACAGCTAATAAAGATTGTCTTACGTAGTAAGTAATGTTAATAAATGATCACAGTTTTCCATAATTTACACTACATAAATAATTTTATAGATTATCTGGTTAAGACTCCATTAAATCTTACTCATATTAAGAAAGTCAAGTAATGCTAATAAATGACCATAGTTTTCCATAATTTACACTACATAGATAATTTTATAGATTATCTGGTTAAGACTCCATTAAATCTTACTCATATTAAGAAAGTTTATATCTTAACTTGTATTTTAATTAAATAATTAGGTTTCACATTCATAATTTTGTCTAAACCTAATATTAGAATTGACGTTAAATATTACTTAAGTCTCGATTATAAAATTTGGATTTTGATATTCTAAAAAATATTTATTACATTTTTATAATTGGTAACCAATGTCTAATTAAAGACTATATTTCATATAATTCACATTAAATAGATAGTTTTATCTGATGAATACTCAATCAAACCCGTCTCATGTTAAAAATTATCAATCTTTACTTGTACCATGATTAAAAATTTAGGTTATATCATATTTGTCTTAATCTAATAACAGGCGTGACATTAGATAATATGTCAAACAGAGCATCATATATCATATTAGACACTACTATAAAATTTAGATTTTCATAATGTTTTTATGATTAAAATGAAAATTATATATTGCTTTTATAATTAGTAATTAATAAATAATAAATTAATACGATTTTTCATAATTTACATTAAATAGATAATTTTATAGGTTATATGTCAAGACTCAGTGGAATCTCACTCATGTTAACAAAGTTTATATCTTAGCTTGTATCATAATTATATAATTAGGTTTCATATTTATAAGTTCGTCTCATTCTAGACGTGAAGTTAATTATTACTTAAAGATATTGTCAAAAATTTGGATTTTGATATTGTCAAAAATATTTATTACATTTTTATAATTGGTAACCAATTACTAATTAAAGATATTTTTTAATAATTCATATTAAAAAGATAATTTTAAATGTTATCCAAATTCAAATACGTCATAATTATCCAATTAATACTCAATTCAACCCGACTAAGGTTAAAAATCCTTCCTACTTGTATCATATTAAAAATTTAGGTTATTTTATATTTCTTTGAATATGATGATAGACAACACCTCACGTACTATGTAAAACACTGCTACAAATTTAGATTTTCATTATATTTTTATGATTAAAATGAAAATTATTTATTACTTTTATAATTAGTAAGTAATGACTAATAAAATATTCAAGTTTTTATAATTTACATTAAATAGATAATTATATAAGTTATTTTATCAAAACACAATTGAATTTCATTAATGTTAAAAAAGTCTCTATCTTAACTTGTATTATAATTAAATAATTAAGTTTTACATTTATAAGTTTGTCTATATGTGATGTTAAATATTACTTAAGTCACGTTTATAAAATTTGAATTTTGATATGGTCAAAAATATTTATTATATTTTTATAATTGGTAACTAATTACTAATTAAAGATTATTTTTTTTATAATTCATATTAAATAGATATTTTTAAATGTTATCCAAATTCAAACTCACCTTAATTATCCAATTAATAGTCAATCCAACCCGACTCATGTTAAAAAATTTTAATCTTTACATGTATCATGATTAAAAATTTAGATTATTTCATATTTGTTTGAATCTTATGTCAAACATGATGTTAGATACTTGTCAGATTACATCGAATACCATGTCAGCTATAAAATTTAGATTTCCATAATGTCTTTATGATTAAAATGAAAATTATTTATTATTTTTATGATTAGTAAGTAATGACTAATAAACTATTATGGTTTTTCATAATTTCTTTAAATAGATAATTATATAAGTTATTTAATCAAAACTCAATTAAATTTCACTCATGTTAAAAAAGTCTATATCTTAACTTGTATCATAATTAAATAATTAAGTTTTACATATATAAGTTTGTCTTTAAATATTACTTACATAATATTTATAAAATTTGGATTTTGATATCGTCAAAAATATTTATTATATTTTTATAATTGATAACTAATTACTAATTAAATATTATTTTTTTTAATACACATTAAAAAGATAATTTTAAATGTTATCTAATTGCAAATTCACCCTAATTATTCTATTAATACTTAATCCAACCCGACCGATGTTATCATTAAAAATTTAGATTATTTTATATTTATTTGAATCTCATATCATACATTATATACTTGTCATATGTGACATGGATACTATGTGAGAAAGTTCTATAAATTTTAGATTTTCAAAATGTTTTTGTGACTAAAATTTGTTTAATTAGTAAGTAATGACTAATAAATTATTACAATTTTTCATAATGTAAACTAAATAGATTTAAGTTATTTTATATTTATATTACAGTTATAAAATTTTATTTTGATATAGTCAAAAATATTTATTAAATTTTTTTTATCTTGGTAAACAATGTCTAATTAAAGATTATTTTCTTTATAATTAATATTAAATACAGAACTTTAAATGTTATTCAAATTCAAACTAAATGATAAATATATTTTATTTTATTTTTTTATTAAAATTAAATAATTAAATTATATTACATGTATACGATCCCTTTCAATCTTATGAAATTTGGATTTGTATAACTTGAAAAGTTATAATTCAAGTGAAACATAATTCTTTAGTAAAGTAATAGGTTAATAATAAATTTAAATTGTTATATATATATATATATATATATATATATATGTAGTAGTGTAAAATTAAATTTTGAAGTTTTAATAATTTATGTACTATAAAATTTAGATTGATTAAAATAAAAATTATCTACTACTTTTATAATTAGTAAGTAATGACTAATAAATTCCTACGATTTTTTTAATTCATATTAAATAGATAATTTTATACTTTATAATAAAATAATTAGATTTTAGATTTATAAGTTTGTCTCATATATGAAGTTAAATATTATTTAAGTCACACATTATAGAATTTGGATTTTGATATTGCCAAAAATATTTAATACATTTCTATAAATTGTAACAAATTACTAATTAAATATTATTTTTTTATAATTCATATTAAATAGATAATATTAAATGTTATCAAAATTCAAACACACTTTAATTATCCGATTAATACTAAATTATTTTTAACTCAAATATATAACTTATAGTAAGATTAAAATAACTTATATACCTTCTCTCTATTCACTCTTGACCATAAGGAAAAAAAGAAAGAAACCAACAACACCTACAATAGTTAAACACTTCCAGATCTGCTCACCACTCTAAAACGTGCCTAAGTTCATCAAAGTGCACTTGGTTTTCCTTCTCATAAACATATGTAATGCAATCAATTATAAGTGATGTATCAAGTATAAGATTAGTGAATATCCATTCATATATCAGTATCAACACAAACATGTTCATTTAGATATCATCCACAATAAAAAATAGAACATGTAACACATAACAATACATGTGTTATTAATAATGTATTGTCATCATAAAAAACTAGAACAACTAGAACACTGTGAGATTAAGGTTCAGCTAAATCAGTGTTTCCCTTATCAACAATCTCAACAATAATGATATTTTAATTCATATAATTTCAAATCTTATATAAATCTGATGATAACAAAAAAGTAACCTCACATCTTGTCTCATTAAAAACATACAAAATGATTTTCTCTTGTTTAGATTTACCATGAGAGATTATAGAATTAATTGTTTTGTTGTACCCATTTTCTACATGCATGACATTCGGACGGTGGGGGATAGCCTGGATGGATACTTATATCAGTTACATTTTTCTGGTGACTAGTAACTATAAGGTTTAAAATCGGAATATATATTTATGTCCTTGGTTTTTAATAAAATGTCATGTAAAATATTGTAATACAATAGTGATTAAATAAAATAATATTTAAAATTAATTAGATTACAATTGTTAAAAAAAGTCTTGCAAAGTAAAAAATAGATGGCAATTCTTTATTACCCAAAAACAGAACACTTCAACATTTCATTCTTACATTTCATTCTTACCAAAAAGACAGAACACTTTAAAGGTGTGCAAGGAGAGCATATCCATGTATTCAAGAGTTTCTTTTGAGGAACGGTGTTAGATTTTCTTGAAGCATATCAGATATACTGCAATCAGAAATGTCATTCTCATTGGGTAACCTTTAAATAATGTTTTTTCAAACATTTTATAAATTTTAAAATGAACAAAAAAAGTAAAAACTTCAAATGAGAACAGAATATGATTTTTCACGTCCTATGAAAAAAAAAAAAACTTAACACCCTTTAATATGGGAATAAAAGCGCTTGAAAAATATTACAACATAATGTTACTACTTGTACGATAGTGTATCTCCAAAGTCAACGGCCGGCCTTACAGGGGCCCATCACAGTGCCAATACTTATTGGGCTCGAGGCCCAGCACCAGAATAAATGATCTCCAGATATATCAATCATATATATTCCAAACAGAAATATACCAACCAGATATATTGCAAGCACAAATAAAATCCAGACGAAGATATCATATCAGAAATATGCCAAGTAAGGTTATATTTTATTTTATTCATATCAGAGATATGCCAAGCAAGATTATATTTTATTTTATCATATCAGAGATATGCCAAATAAGATTATATTTTATTCTGTTTATATTTTGTTCATCTTGTATCAATCCAAAGCCTATAAATAAAGGCCTGAGGACTCCAAACAAGGTACGAGTTATTCACACTCCCAATACACTCCACTCATAATTCCTTAGCAAATTCTTTGCTATCAAACTCTCTCAATCCTCTCTCACAGAGGGTCTAATTCTCTATTCACGCCTAACTTGAGCGTCGGAGCGCCTTTTCAGGTACTCCCCCTCTCGGCCAGAGCTCGAGCAACACCGGACGGTCGCAGCAGATACCAGCCGGACGGTCCTGAAGAAGAAGAAGCAGACAGAAAGACAGAAAGCGACGTCATCAAGGTCAGTCCTTCGGTCCCAAAAATTTATACCGAAACATTTTGGCGCCCACCGTGGGACCGAGCGACAAACCCAAATGGCGACCACGAGGAGCATGAAAGAACAACAAAACACCAAGAAGTTTCAGCAAACATCAGCCATCATCCAAGGAGTTTCATCAACAAGGGTAAAAGAAAAACTTCAGGGGCAATACGAGGATAAATCAAGATAGTCGCAAGAATACTGAACATGATGCAGAAGATGACAGGATCTTGCACATAAATCATTTGGCTTATCTGGAGCTTACCATAAATCAAAGACCGAACGGTCTCGCCTATATTTCTAACTTGCAGATTGCTAAAGCAGTTACAATCTTAACCGACCGGTCTCAATATATCTCTCTGATATTATATCTCTTGCAGATTGCTAAAGCAGTTACAATCTTAACCGACCAGTTTCAATCAACCGACCGGTCTCAATTATATCTTCAATATATATCTCTTACGGTTGCATCTCAAACCGACCGGTCTCAATTATATCTTCAATATTATATCTCTTGCAGAAGTAGTTACTAAAGCCGTACAATCTCAACCGACCGGTCTCAATATATCTCTCTGATATTATATCTCTCGCAGATTGCTAAAGCCGTACAATCTTAACCGATCGGTCTCAATATATCTCTCTGATATTATATCTCTTGCAGATTGCTAAAGCAGTTACAATCTTAACCGACCAGTTTCAATCAACCGACCGGTCTCAATTATATCTTCAATATATATCTCTTACGGTTGCATCTCAAACCGACCGGTCTCAATTATATCTTCAATATTATATTTCTTGCAGAAGCGGTTACTAAAGCCGTATAATCTTAACCGACCGGTCTCAATATATCTCTCTGATATTATATCTCTTGCAGATTGCTAAAGCAGTTACAATCTTAACCGACCGGTCTCAATATATCTCTCTGATATTATATCTCTTGCAGATTGCTAAAGCAGTTTTTACAATCTCAACCGACCGGTCCCAATTATATCTCTAATATTATATCTCTTGCAGATTACTAAAAGCGGTTACATCTTAACCGACCAGTTTCAATCAACCGACCGGTCCCAATTATATCTTCAATATATATCTCTTACGGTTGCATCTCAACCGACCGGTCTCAATTATATCTTCAATATTATATCTCTTGCAGAAGCGGTTACTAAAGCCGTACAATCTCAACCGACCAGTCTCAATATATCTCTCTGATATTATATCTCTTGCAGATTGCTAAAGCAGTTACAATCTCAACCGACCGGTCTCAATTATATCTTCAATATATATCTCTTACGGTTGCATCTCAATCGACCGGTCTCAATTATATCTCTAATATTATATCTCTTGCAGATTACTAAAGCGGTTGTATCTCAACCGACCGGTCTCAGTTATATCTTTCAGATTATTAAAACAGTTATATATCTGGACGCCGCCGACCATTATGACTAGAGAGATTTTGATTCTCCGCTGTTGCACTAACAATGCTCCATATATGTTAACATATCTTATATTCCATAATTTCAAATGCAGGTTTGGATTCAAAAGCAGGTTTAAAGAAAAGATTTCCTTCCGCTCAACGATTTCAACGAGGTATTTCAGTTCAAAATTCTATGTGCAATTCATCTTTACACTGCAGGGCCGGGCGCCATGTCCGCCACTTTCAGGACGCAATGTCCCACCGGGCGCCATGCCCGCCACTTTCAGGACGCAATGTCCCACCGGGCGCCATGTCAGCCACTTTCAGGACGCAATGTCCCACCGGGCGCCATGCCCGTCACTTTCAGGACGCAATGTCCCACCGGGCGCCATGCCCGTCACTTTCAGGACGCAATGTCCCACCGGGCGCCATGCCCGCCACTTTCAGGACGCAATGTCCCACCGGGCGCCATGCCCGCCACTTTCAGGACGCAATGTCCCACCGGACGCCATGTCCGCTAGATTTACTCAAATCTAGAAACCTTTCAGGACACACAGTCCGACCAGCACAGCATACAATGCGACAAAGTTACACCGAGCGCCAGACACAACTAAGTCCTTCGGTCAGGAAGAAGCAAACCCCTCCCTTTCCCTCGGACTTGGGGGGATGATGTACGGTAGTGTATCTCCAAAGTCAACGGCCGACCTTACAGGGGCCCATCACAGTGCCAATACTTATTGGGCTCGAGGCCCAGCACCAGAATAAATGATCTCCAGATATATCAATCATATATATTCCAAACAGAAATATACCAACCAGATATATTGCAAGCACAAATAAAATCCAAACGAAGATATCATATCAGAAATATGCCAAGTAAGGTTATATTTTATTTTATTCATATCAGAGATATGCCAAGCAAGATTATATTTTATTTTATCATATCAGAGATATGCCAAATAAGATTATATTTTATTCTGTTTATATTTTGTTCATCTTGTATCAATCCAAAGCCTATAAATAAAGGCCTGAGGACTCCAAACAAGGTACGAGTTATTCACACTCCCAATACACTCCACTCATAATTCCTTAGCAAATTCTTTGCTATCAAACTCTCTCAATCCTCTCTCACAGAGGATCTAATTCTCTATTCACGCCTAACTTGAGCGTCGGAGCGCCTTTTCAGGTACTCCCCCCTCTCGGCCAGAGCTCGAGCAACACCGGACGGTCGCAGCAGATACCAGCCGGACGGTCCTAAAGAAAAAGAAGCAGACAGAAAGACAGAAAGCGACGTCATCAAGATCAGTCCTTCGGTCCCAAAAATTTATACCGAAACACTACTTTTATGGAAAATCGGAAAACATCGCAACAAATACGTCACATATACTTCTATGATTTCCATTCTAAAATATAACTTAATCTGAAAAACAGAGAAAACGATTGACCAACTACTCACAGCATATTTCGAATATAGAAAACATTGACCACATATAAAGATGTACGCTACTAAACAATTTAACTCAAACACCCTTAACAAATCATCTCCCACCATAGAAGATAATTACGAGCTTCACACGCAAAACCCTAATTCATTTCGAAAATATTTTCCATTAAATAATATATTAAAGGGGAATGAACCATTCGAAATCAAGAACTCTAAATTGTATAAAACGGCAACATGCATGGCTCAATTTTATTTAAAACAACGTCAAAGTTCTAATGAGTTCTCAGTTGAACCTTTTACATTAAAAGGCTTATTGAACCAAAATAAACAAACACGCAATAAACCAAGTTCTTGATTTTTTGACATTCACGTCAGATTGGTATTGCATGTATGGAAGTTAGGTTGAAGAGTTTGAAACATCATCCCAGCGCCATATTGTCCCATCCTCAGTGCAACTCAATATAGTACTACAACATAACACACAACAGAGGACTATAGTTAAAAACTACAAGAATATTGCACCAAAAATATGAGAATCGTCATCAATGTATCAAGCATTACCTTCCATCAAAGGAAGTAGCAGTCTGCCTGATCGGAGAGTTTGATTCTGGATGCGACAACCTGAACAAGGTGACTATGCATAAGAACTTTATACAGTAGAAGACCTTTGAATTGAAATAACTATAAAACATAGGTACAATTTTTTAAAGCTTTGTTTGAACTGTCTTTTACAATCAGAATTTGAGTTCATCTCAGAAATTTGCATAATCTTTTTAATGCATATATTTATTTGCAGACTGTGGAGATGAAACTTAAATGCTGATTGAAAACAATAAAAACCATCAATATAACTTTCTCTAAGTTTTGTTCTTGAAATAATCAGTTGATAGACAGCATACTCTGTAGCAAGTACAGGAGGACATGACTGCAATTCCCAAACATAAATCTTGCCTGTCCTGTTACCTGAAACACCCAGAAAATAAAAAAATGAACATAAAACAAAAGTAAATTCTTGAAATTACCTGAGACTTGCCATAAAAATGAACTAGTTCAAATTGTCAGAATGTATTCAACAAATAATAAATTTTAAAAAATAAGCAATCATTCTTACCTACTGTAGCTATGTTGAAATGGAAATCACATGAAAACTTGATGAACCAGATATCACATGCAGGAATGGGGTATTTCTGAAGGACGTCAACTGCACCCTTAAAATCCACACAGAGCACAAAAAATATGACGCTGATTAAAACTTACATATCACAAAACAAATGAAAAAGATAATAATAATAATAATGAATAATTATAACTAACCGTTCCTGTAATTTCTTCCTTCACTTTAGGTTCCCACAACATAATTTCATCATCAACACTCTGGAAACGTAAAATGATCCATTACTCAAGGAATTAGCAAATTAACTATATCAATAGGAGGAAAACTTGTTGAAAACTCGATACTATGATTCATTCTCACGTGCCCAAAATGAGGAATTCTCAACAACTTTCCTAACTTCTCTTCTCCAAATTATTAAACTTTTTTAGACAAAGAAACTTCACTGAAGACTATTTCCCACTTAAAATAACCATCAAGGATAAGTGTAGAAACATCAAATTCAGTAAAGCTACCTCAGCTTGTCTACAAAAGAAAGTCGTTCAAATTTATACCATACAAACTTACACCAAAGTTTTACCATAAAATGTTTCAAAATTTAATTTGCTGTTTTAATAAAATAGTATCAGAAACAACTGTTTTACATAAGATACGTGAAGCTGATACTATTTCCACAACAAACATAACATTTAAATTCCACCGGGAAGAGTAGTCTGACACTGAGCAATCACTCACCTTTGAAAGGATAAAATCACCCAACCACCTAGTACAGTCAACATAATTTACATGAACCGAAGCAGTGTATACCTGAAAATAGGCATCACTAGAATTAGGAATTATACAAAGATCAAAGATGTTTACCAAAAATAAATTGTTACTAACAGGATGTTGGACAAATTTTGTTGGGAACTTTGAAGGAAGATCTGTCCATGTGAATGATTTTTCTACATATGTCCAGAAGTCTGGATAAACACAAGGAACATGATGGATTAAAATGAAATCGATAATTATAGAGTTGATACATCACAATTGACTGAATGTGTAAAGAGAAAGAGGTAGAATGTTGCACACAAGAAATTTTACAAATTACAAAAATAATTGTTACTTGCAGCATATGTTGTTATGAAACAAATCAGAGATACAATCAAAAAATGTATATCAAATCCATTATGAATAATTGACTATAAGTAACAAGGATAGATGGATAAACAGTGGAGATGGAAGATCAAGGAACCCTCAATAGCTTTCCTAAAAATATTGAAACAATGGTGACATTTAATCCGTTTAATCAACTCCACCTAGTGGAAAAAGTATCAATTTTATCTTATTTCTTCATTTTCGTTATAACTGATGAAAGAGCTATGATTTTTTTTCATTCTGCCCTCTTATCAATCTAATATCAATCAACCACTACTTCAGTTTTGTTTCACTCTGCCATCTTTAGTCAGGTAGCATCAAGAAGGTACAATTAAACAAAATATCTTACCCTTTATAGACCATATTTTTACAGTAGTATCCATGCCACAACTACAGATACGATATATATCCGAAGGATGAAAGTCCTACAGAAAGAAACATAGAATTAGTTGGGCTAATCTCCAAAATCCAGATATTATATATGTTATAGCTACTAATAGGTAGGTAAGTAAACAATAAAAAGGACGAGATACACTGGATGGAGAGTACACTTACAACACTTAGGATTTCATTGCGGTGTCCTCCAGCTCCTGCAAATATCAGGATACATATTCCAGTTTGAGTATTCCACAACCGAAGAGATTCATCCTGATCAACCTTAAAGGTCATTATTGAGAAACAAAAGATTGTTTAAATAGTTAAAATGTAGAGAAGCCAATTACTCTGCTTGCAGATATCACAAGTGCTGGTTTTAATGTTTGGGTTCTGACTTCATTTATACAGTTCCCATGGCCAATAAAACTCTGCAGAGAGGAGATGTCATGTTATGTAGCAGAAAGGATTAGAGCACAACCAATACATTTTCAACATTATTGACAAAAAAAAAGAATACATTCAAAGGCATTTACCTTGCAATAATGCCCTCAAAAATCCCAACTAACAATCAACACTAAGGGCAGGCAAATATGAGTAAATAACTTATTAAGCTTTGATTCAGTAAGAACTTAAGCACTGGTTCAACAATAAAAAGCTTATCCATGAAGTTAATTGTGAATCACTTTTCGGTTAAGCTTCTTAAAATAAGCGAAGAAGAATGAATAGTGAAGACATGAACCACTTTAATAAGCTCAAACTAAACTCCAACAAGGACCACAATATTTTTTTCTAACGAAAACAAAATTCAGAAAAAGTACTTAACCATAAAAATTAAAGTAAACAGAGCTACCATTAATCAAAGACAGCCTTGAAATGCTTTTATATAAAATAAACCGACATAAGTTCCATATAGTCTCTTACAATCGCCACCGAAATATAAAAAATCTATAATCGCATGTTCAAAAGCTTCATGCAGATTATCACGAGTTCTGTAACTAAAATACCCTGTATATGCTCTCACGGCCAGCATCAATGACTCGGATTATCCCCTTGCTTCCTCCAGCCACAATAAATGGACTCCCCTCATCGCTGCATGCCCAACTCACAGCGTAAAAAGCCTCATCCTTCTGGTCCACATAGAAACATAAAAAGTGAAACAAACTTTAGAACACAGACATGTTCAAAAAAACAAAGTTTGAGTAAATAGAGACTGAAGACTCAATGTTCACTTACATCCTCGTCCACATAAGACTGCAAAACAGAAATAACCCCTCCTTCAAGGCATTGATAAACAGTAATCTAAGAAGAAGAAAAAAAAAGCATTAAAAATTGAAACTTTCGAAATGGAATGAAAAAGGGCAGTGGAGGAAAAAAAACAGAGGGTGTACTCTGTTGCCACCAACAGTGACGAAAACGTTGAGGTAACGAGAGTCAAGGAAGTTGAAAGCGACAGCGTATATAGGACGTTGCCCCTCTTGGAGGCGATTGGTGATTCTGTATTCTTTCTTTTTTGCCGGAGCCAACGATCCCACCACAGGCTCACACCCTAAGCCAAATGTTTTTCCCTTTTTACCCTCATCCTCCATCTTCTTTTGTATTTCTTAGTATTCTCTCTTAGGGTTTCACTAAGAAAGATGTAATTTTTCTATTTCTCACACATAAAATTAAATAAATAGATAATTTTACGGGTTATCCGATTAACATTCAATCCGACCTGATTCATGTTAAAAGTTCTTTTTAATTTATAACAGATTAATGTTTAAATTATTTTATATTTGTCTGAATCTGACCTCACATGATATGTCAGACGTGACGTGAGATGTCAGATATCATATCAGTCACAGCTAGAAAATTTATAATTTTGTAATACCTTTATGATTAAAATAAAAATTATGTCCTACTTAGTAAGTAATGCTAATAAATGACTACAGTTTTCTATAATTTACACTACATTAATCATTTTATAGGTTATCTGGGTAAGACCCGTTGAATCTCACTCATGTTAAGAAAGTCTATATCTTAACTTGTATTGTAATTAAATAATTATGTTTCACATTTATAAGTTTGTCTGAACCTAATATTAGAAATGCAGTTAAATATTACTTAAGTCTTGATTATAAAATTTTGATTTTGATATTATAAAAAATATTTATTACATTTTTATAATTGGTAAACAATGACTAATTAAAGATTACAGTTCATATAATTCACATTAAATAGATAATTTTAAATGTTATCTAAATTCAAACTCGCTTGAATTATCTGATTAATACTCAATCCAACCGGTCTCATCTTAAAAACTCTCAATCTTTACATGTATCATGATTAAAAATTTACGTTATTTTATATTTGTTTGAATCTAATGTCGGACGTGATAGTAGATATTATGTCAAACGGGACATACCATATTAGACACTACTATAAAATTTAGATTTTCATAAGGTTTTTATGATTAAAATGAAAATTATCTATTACTTTTATAATTAGTAAGTAATGACTGATAAATTATTATGATATTTCATAATTTACATTAAATAGACAATTTTATAAGTTATCGTGTCAAGACTGAATATAATTTCACTCATGTTAAAAAAGTTTATATCTTAACTTGTATCATAATTAAATAATTATGTTTTATATTTATAAGTTCGTCTCATCTTACATGTGAAGTTAAATATTACTTAAGTCACAAGTTATAAAATTTGTATTTTGATATGGTCAAAAATATTTATTACATTTTTATAATTGGTAACCAATTACTAATTAAAGATTATTTTTTATAATTCATATTAAAAAGATAATTTTAAATGTTATCCAAATTTAAAAACACCTTAATTATCCCATTAATACTCAATCCAATCCGACTAAGGTTAAAAATCCTCCCTACTTTATTGTATCTTTGATTTAAAATTTAGGTTATTTTATATTTATTTGAACATGATGTTAGACGTGACCTCAGATACTATGTCAAACACTACTATAAATTTTAAATATTTTTATGATTAAAATGAGAATTATTTATTAGTTTTATAATTACTAAGTAATGACTAATAAAATATTCAGGTTTCTATAATTTAAATTAAATAGATAATTATATAAGTTATGTGATCAAAATACAACTGAATTTGATTAATGTTAAAAAAGTCTATATCTTAACTTTTATCATAATTAAATAATTAGGTTTTACATTTATAAGTTTGTCTGAAATCTAAAATTAGACGTGTTGTTAAATATTACTTAAGTCATATTTATAAAATTTGAATTTTGATATTGTAAAAAATATTTAATATATTTTTATAAATGGTAACCAGTTACTAATTAAAGATTAATTTTTTTATAATTCACATTAAATAGATAATTTAACATGTTATCTAAATTCAAACTCACATTAATTATCGGATTAATACTCAATCCAACCTGACTCATGTTAAAAATTAATCTTTACATGTATCATGATTAAGTTATTTCATATTTGTTTGAATCTTATGTCAGATGTAATATTAGATATTTTTTAGATGTGACATTGGATACTATGTCAAAAACTGTTATTGATATTTGATTTTCACAATGTCTTTATGATTAAAATGACAATCATTTATTACCTTTATAATTAGTAAGTAATGACTAATAAATTATTATAGTTTTTCATACTTTACATTTAATAGATAATTATATAAGTTATCTTATCAAAACTCAATTGAATCTCATTCATGTTAAAAAAGTCTATATCTTAACATGTATCATAATTAAATAATTAAGTTTTACATTTATAAGTTTGTTTGAACTTAATATTAGGCACTTAAATATTACTTAAATAATGCAAACTCACATTAAATAGATAATTTTAAATGTTATCCAAATGCAAACTCACTTTAATTATTGGATTAATACCCAATCCAACCCTACTCATGTTAAAAATTCTTAATCTTTACTAGTATCATGATTAAAAATTTAGATTATTTTATATTTGTTTGAATCTTATGTCAGACGTGATGTTAGATAATTGTAAGATGTGACGTTGGATACTATGTCAGGCATTCTATATAATTTAGATTTTCATTTTTTTAATTAAAATGAAAATTATTTATTACTTTTATAATTAGTAAGTAATGACTAATAAATTATTATAATTTTTCATAATTTACACTAAATAAATAATTATATAAGTTGAACAAAACTCAATTAAATCTCACTCATGATAAAAAAAAGTCTATATCTTAACTTCTATCATAATTAAATAAGTAAGTTTTAAATTTATAAGTTTGTTTAAACTTAATATTAGACCGTTAAATATTACATAACTAACTGTGTTTGAAATTTGGGTTTTGATATTGTCAAAAATATTTATTATATTTTTACAATAGGTAACCAATTACTAATTAAAGATTAATTTTTTTATAATTGACATTAAATATATAATTTAAATGTTATCCAAAGTCAAACTCACTTTAATTATCCGACTAATACTCAATCCAACCCGACCTATGTTAAAAATTCTTAATCTTTATGAGTATAATGATTAAAAATTTAGATTATTTTACATTTTTCTGAATCTTATGTCAGACATAATGTTAGATATTTGTCAGATGTGATGTATATCATATCATACATTGCTATAAAATTTAGATTTTGATAATGTCTTTATGATTAAAATGAAAATTATTTACTACTTTTATAGTTAGTAAGTAATGGCTAATAAATGATTATGATTTTTCATAATTTATATTAAATAGATAATTTTATAGGTTATATGGTCAAGACTCAATAAAATCTCACTTATGTTAAAAAAAATATATCTTAACTTGTATCATGATTAAATAATTAAGTTTTATATTTAAATGTTTATATCAATCTTATACTAGACTTGACGTGAAATATTATTTAAGTTACGATTATTAAATTTTGATTTTGATATTGTCAACAATGTCTAACTAAAGATTAAATTTGATTATAATTCATATTAAATAGATAATTTTAAATGTTAAACTCAAACTCACTTAATGATAAAAAAGTTATGTTTTATTTTTTTTTATCAAAACTAAATAATTAAATTAGATTACATGTATGAATTCTACATGATCTTATTCGATGTTATGAAATTTGGATTTGTATAACTTGAAGAGTTATAATTCAAGTGAAACATAATTCTTTAGTAAAGTAATAGGTTAATAATAAATTTAAATTGTTATATTACGTTCTTTTTATATTTTTGTAACATGAGTAAGGCATGTGATATTAGATATTGTGATAGGTTTGGAATCACATTTGAAGTTTTAGAACGATAGTTCTTTTTGATTTGGATCTAGTTCCTTTGGAAATAGAGGATGAAGTACATGAAAAAGTTATAAAATAGGGGTTGAAGAATGATTTTCGGTAGGTTTTTTGTTGGAATTTAAGAGTATTAGAGACAATTTTCAGATACATGAAGAGTTACAATTATTCATGAAGAGTTACAACAATTCATGAAGAGTATTACAATTATTTATGAAGAGTTACCATTCATGAAAAGTTATAATCATTGATGAAGAAATGTAAGTAATCAGAATCTGGTATCTCTTGGATATGAAAAATGCCTGATCAACATCTATATAAAGGGATCATGTGCTCTATTGAAAAGAGAGACTTTAGTAACTTTTTCTCTACATTCGGTCATTCTCTTAACACACAAATCAGTTCCTGAGAATCATATTCTTGTTTAACGTTAATACTAAAAGTGAGAACGATGATTATGTCTGTCGTGGTCACATTCTGAACGATATGTTTGATTCTTTATTTGACATATATCAATATGCAGAGTTTGCAAAAGAACTTTGGGATCAACTTGAAAGCAAATACATTTATGAAGATGCATCAAGCAAGAAATTCCTGGTTAGTACTTTTAATAATTACAAAATGATTGATGCTAGACCAATAATGGAACAATTTCATGAAATCCAAAGAATCCTAGGAAGTTTCAAGCAACATAATATTGCAATGGATGAGACATTCACTGTTTCTTCTATAATTAATAAACTACACCAATTTGGAAAGATGTTAGAAATTCAAAATCATGAATGCTCTCTTGTTTCAATCCCTATGGATCCTAGTTTAAAGATACTACCTAATGGTGGTAAAGCAATTTCGCAACTGGAATATGCAAGGGTAATATGATGTTCAATGTATGTAATGACAAGTACAAGGCCAAATATTGCTTTTGCAGTAAGAAAATTGAGTAGATATACTAGTAACCTTAGTATATCACATCGGCAAGCAGTACGTCGAGTACTTAAGTGTTTAAAGAAAACTATTAATTATGGATTAACATATAATGGTTATCCTTCAGTTTTGGAAGGATATTCTGATGCAAGTTGAATTACAAATGCAGAAGAATGTTGACTCACTGGCAAGCGTACCAGATCGTTTCAAGTAATAAAATCGGTAGAACCCGATATCGTTCTCCCCTAAAGGACTCACGGCCTTATCGTTTGTGTGAATCAAAATAATAAGACTTGTAAAGGAATAAAATTAATTGTTGTGGATGCAAGAGCAGAAAATAAACATGCAATGAGGTTAATTCAATTTGACGAAAAGAGTATGGATGAGTGAAGTTGTTGGGGGTTTAAAATTTCATCTTATCCACCATTTCTTATCTACTCCTCTTGTTTAAAAATATTTATTATCTGATTATTATGCAAACTTTGTTGGCCTCCCCTTAGCCCGATCCCTCGGCGAAAAGAGCCTATTACTAATTACCGACTTGCTATCCCTAGCCTCCCCTAACAATTAGCAACGCATTACCGAACAGAAGCAAAAACAATTGACCGTCCTACCTCCCTATCCCTAGGTGGTATTTCATTGATCAAGGAATTTCCCCCAGTTCATGATAGTACTGTATGTTCCCGTATCAGTAGAGACAAACAACAGTTATCGAATGAGTTAAACGACAAAAGCTTTAAGTGCAGAAGAGAAACCCAACAATCGATAAACAAAGCATATGACAATCATATAATTAAACAAGAGTTTCAATAAAAGAGAGTTTCAAAAGATTACATTGTTCCCCCAACAACAAAAAGGGTTTATTTCACCATTGTCATGGTGAACCAAGATGAAAATAATGAAAGAATGAAAGAGCAAACCCTAGAAAAGATGAAAAAGAGCCTAAGCATCCAAGAGATCCTCTCCAGAGAGTGAAAAGTAGGTCTGGCCGCCCTTCTCTGTCAAAAGAATGAGAATGAAATCGCACTAGGGCTATTTATAGCTGAGGAGCGCAACAGAAAACAGGCCCGAGCCCAACAGGCAACCGCCCGGCGTCACACTTATGCCGCCCAGCGGTTTGCCTCTTATCGCGCTATCGCCTGGCGTCAGGGGTCCATCGCCTGGCGGTTTGCCTCTTATCGCAAAACTGCCAGGCGTCGCTTCCTTGGTGCCAACTCCTCGCATTTGGCCGCCCAGCGGTGCAATTCTGCCGCTGGGCGGTTTCTAGACTCTTCTTTTCTTAATTTTCTTCCTCTATCTTGAGTCTAAGGCCTTTATCTTCACCTTCATTCTTCACTTCCATCAAAGTTACTGCAAAACAATGCAAAACAAGCATAATATCGCTAAAAACAGCTTTTGACACTCGACTGACTCATTTATTGAGTTTTGTTTGATTTCAAGCTCATTCTAAGCAGTAAAGGGAGTAATTTGGTCTAAAATAGCACATGAAAATAATGGTTTTTCAACCGTTATCAAAGATCACTCTTCAACTAGTGGTTGGATTTTCCTCCTTGGGGGAGGTGCAATTTCTTGGTCGTCCAAGAAACAAACTTGCATTACAGATTCCACTATGGCTTCAAAGTTTATAGCTCTAGCCTCAACAACAAAATAAAACCGAATGGTTGAGGAATCTTATGTTCGAAATACCATTGTTACCAAAACCAATATCACTATGTGAAAATGTTGCAACATTGGCAAACGCTTATAGTCAATATACAATGAAAAATCAAGACATATTGGTGTGAGACATAGTTATGTCCAAGGACTCATCAAAGATGGAATTATTACAGTAGATTTCGTACGAACAAAGTTTAATTTGGCTAATGAATTTACTAAGGCATTGGCTAAAGATTCCATTTCCAGAATGACAATTGGAATACGAATGGAGTCCACAATTAATCACAAGTAAGGGAATCTTAACGCTTAATATGACATTGAGTCTTAAGTTCAATAAGATTAAATATCTTATTTGATGATTGAAAGCATAAATAACTATTTCAAGAGTGCTTTAGATCTGTGATACTTAGGAGGTTTATTAATTCTTAATTGATTTCTTGAATTTATGTTTTGTCATAGAAACATGTTTACCTAAGAAATCAACCTATGTAAGTGCGACGTTTGGCCGCTTCAAGAAGTCAAAGGGGCATGACTTTATTGCACTTATGAATAGATATGGACGCATGACCCTATTGTGTCAAGTATAACAAGAATATGCAATTTATCTTATATGTAGAGTATCTTCAAGACTTCATTATGTATTATGTTGGTTCAATCGTTTCGACACCAATAAAATACGAATTCCTGAAATGTGTATTCTACTAAGTGAAAGTTCAAGTCTATGTACACTTTCATTTATGTGTAAGATTGCAATTATTAAATTGATGATTGTGTTAAGTAATTATACAATAATTTCAAATGGTGGAGGATTGTTGGAATTTAAGAGTATTAGAGACAGCTTTCAGATTCATGAAGAGTTACAATTATTCATGAAGAGTTACAATTATTCATGAAGAATTACAATAATTCATGAAGAGTTACAATTATTCATGAAGAGTTATGATAACGGTTGAAAAACCGTTATTTTTATACTTAATTTTGATACTAAATGCACCCTTTTTGACTTAGAAACTTGCTTTGACTCATGTTTTTGCTTTAGTTTTGTGAATAAGAGAGCTAAGGTTATACTTTATGATTTTATTACTAAATTTCTTTAATTTTGAAGGTTATTGGAATGATTTGAAAAAGGTGTTGAAGTATCAAGGAGCTGTAGTGCAGAAAAGTCAACCAGAATGCAAAAAAGTCAACCAGAGTGCAGAAAAACGAAGTGCTGAAAAATCCGCTGGCATTGAGCGGCAGCCGAGCGGCACCTGAGCGCCAGCCACTAGCGTTGAGGGGTGAACTTGAGTGTCGACCCTATCGCCAAACGGTGGACTATTGGACCTGGGCCAAATTTTCTGTTATTTTTATGATCTGTTTTGGGCCTGAACCCGTTTTCTGTTATTTTTCTGCCCTATTTAAAGACCAGAACGTCTTAGAGAATGTATCTTTTGATGACTTAAGCATAAAAACACACTTTTCACCCCTTTGGGGCAGATTTGGGGATGCGGGAGCTCTCTTATTCTTTTTTTAGGGTTTTTATCTCTTCCATTCCATTGTACACCTAGTTCTTCCATGATGATGGAGAACTAATCTTATTTGTTAATGGGGGAAAGATGTAACCTCTAAACTCTCTTGTATTTGAATTGATTTTTGCTTCTTTGATTAATTGTTAGAGATATTCTTCTTTTATGTATGACATAAATCTTATGATTTGTAAGTATCATGAGGAGATATCGCACTCTTAGGGTTGGTGGATTTGGGGAAGATGAAAATTCTCCTCTTCTCTCCCTAGGATTGGTATCATGAGATATCTACAAATCATGATCTGGAGAATTCTCTCGGGAGCAATATTACCTAGACATAGGGATAGGAGGACCGATTGCCTTTAAACTTCTGTTCAAATGTAATGCATGATCAATTGCTAGGGAGACCAGACATTGTAAACTAGTAATTAGGAGTAGGCTTTTTTCACCAAGACATTGATTTAAGGTAAATTAGAAAGTGACATTAACATTAGTAAAGAAGATGAATTCGTTTATGCATGAGAGTGATTAGGTGAAATCTAAACCCAAACAACATATTCATCTCATATTATTAACATCATCCATTCACTTTTGTGTTTAACCTCAATTGATCAAATTGCATGCATATTTACTTTTATTGTTTTGCATTCAAAAACCCCAAAATATTGTTCTTATAGTCTTAATTGGTTAAGCAAAAGTACAATTGTTTAGTGTCGTGAGTCCCTTGGGAAAACGATACTTGGTCTTACCACTTATTATTAATTGATACGATTCGGTACACTTGCCGGAGTCTTAACAAGTTACCATTCATGAAAAGTTATAATCATTCATGAAGAAATGTAACTAATCAAAATCTGGTATCTCTTGGATTTGAAAGATGCTTGATCAACATCTATATAAAGGGATTTTGTGCGCTATTGAAAAGAGAGACTTTAGTGACTTTTTCTCTACATTCGGTCATTCTCTTAACACAAAAATCAATTTCTGAGTATCATATTCTTGTTTAACGTTAATACTAAGAATGAGTATCATCATTGTATTTCTTCTTTATTATCTCAAAAGCGGATTTCGTGACCCCTTCACTCTTATAAGGGACGGAATATTGCTTTTAGAAAAGTGTGTATTCACACTTAAAAGATTATATCAAGTCTACATTGTTGTTCATCTTGTTTCCCTAAGTTCTTGAAAAATTGTTCCAATGGTCACACATTTTTAATATTAGTTACCTTGTACGTTTTTATGTTAGTTATATAATTAATATAGATCTAATAATGTAAAAAGCGTGAATTGTTAATATCAATTAAATTTCTAACAAAAATAATTTTCATACCATGTGAATTGAAAGAATTGTCAATAAAAGACCTCAAAATGTTGTGATATCTATTTCTTTTTCAATTTCTACTATGATTAAAGCTTAGCTACAACTAATTTCCAGGTTAATTATAGTCTTAATTGACATAAAAAAGTTTATCTTTTTTAATATTTGATATGTTTTAGTTATTTATCTCTTTATATATTCTGATATTTTTCATGCAGATAAACACAATTCATAAATAAAGACTTTTAAATTTCTATTAATGTTATCATTTTAACGTAGTTTACTAAAAAGTTAATAATGTATTCAATTAATTAAACAGTTGTTTAAGTATACAAATATCATAATCTTAATATTCATACAAAGATAAACAAATATACAATTTATTAAAGATTTTTAAATTTCTATTAATGTTATCATTTTAACGTAGTTTACTAAAAAGTTAATAATGTATTTAAGTATATAAACAAATGTTTAAGTATACAAATATCAGAATCTTAATACTCATACAAACAAATATACAATTTAATATAAATAAAACTACGTAAATTTACATGTTATAACATTCTTCAAAAGTTTATGTTTATCACTCTTAATGTTTAATACTTTATTTTATTTTGAATGGAGATAATTCAAAATCCACATATTCAAAATTGTATTTGATCAATGTAAATTAAAACTCACATTTAGTTATTTTAAGTTGTTTGGTCAATTCTATATTACATTCCTCCATAAATTTATAATATTTGTATGTGTTCCATTCTATAATACAATTTACTAGTAGTTAGACAAATAACATATAATGAACATGTGGAAGTTATATTAACCTCAAATGAGTTTATCCAGCTTTATAAAAACAATGTAAACTAAATGATATCAATCATTAAATTTATTATGATATAAAATATAAGAATTTAAACATAAAATAACACAACAAATTTGTAAGAAATAATTAGTAATAGTTGTCACTGATCTACAAGTTATAAAAATATTCTAAACAATTAAACTTTGTATCAAATTAAAAATTATATACTTAGTGATGTAAATAAGGTCTTAGATACTTCTTTTCTTATATTTTGTAAATGTTCATATCAAGTATGTTTGTCTCTTTGTAACTTCATTTTCTATGTTCTAAATGACAACAATATCAAGGATTCCATATATAGAAGTATGTTCTTTCTCTTAATGCAAAGACAATGTTAACATAACCAATTAATATATTAGTTTGTTTATTTTAACAAAAGCATACTTACGTCAACCTAGATAACATATATGTATTTGATAAGAGTATTAACCTTTGGCACAAGAAGAACAGAATGATATCGATTTTCTATGCCTTTACAATTGTGATTTTGGGAAAATAATAACTTCTTTTCATGTAGTATACACCGGTTTAGTTCATCACAACATAAAAAGAAGAAAAATACATAATTAAAGCAAGTAACAAAAGATTTCCTTGGGACAATTAGCTTGACTACTCTTTCCAACAAAAGAAAATTCTCACATGAATAGAAATTCCTGAACATATTAACATAAGAGATTTATTTAGACATATTAACATAAGGAATTGATTTACACTTTTCTTTTGATTAGAGGCTTCCTATGAACATGTTAGATGATGTAAAATTAGAAAAACATTATTTTGCATAATCTTATTTTAAAAAGACTTTGTATTAGCATTTGGATAATTTGCGTAGCTTTTCGTATAAAACTTTATGTTTTTATTTTGAAAACCTTTAAATGCTTTTGGTCAAGTAATGCTTCTCTTTCTTTCTAAAAACATATTTCGTTTAATACTTATAGTTAAACTTTAAAACTAGAATTGTTGGACTGTCTAGTTTTTCTAGAAAATCTTGTCTCAATAATCTTTCCCTTTTTATGTTTAACAAATATTCATACTAAATGAAATGATGATTTTGAAAACGTCAGGATATTGTCAAAGTTTTTCTATCTTACTAAACGATGTGTATTTTAGGTGTGCTCCCCCTTACTCCTAGATTCCCTTGAATTGTTTGATGTTTTTATCATAGAAAGAATATTTTTGTAAAAAGTATAAGAGCAAATGTGAGATTTTCAACAACTTTCTTCAAAGCGTTTTTATGTGAAAATTTATATCATGGCTTTAAGGTGTAACTATCAAACCATTGATTCAGAACATAAATGAAATAACTAATCATTCATGTATCAGAGCAGAATATAGTTACTTTATATTCATCAAAGCATAGATGTTAAATCAGAAAATGTTATAAGGGCATAGATTTTTCAGTCACAAATATTTATATATTAAAATAGTCTTTGTAGGATTTAAGGAGTGTACTCCCCCTTGAATATGATAGCCTATTTTCATCACAACATTCAGGCATTCAATCACATGACATATTATAGTTTATTTTCATCACAACATTCAGGCATTTAATCACATGACATATTATGGCATTAGAGCATTAGTATTTATCAGTTAAATATGCTATGAATGATTTATGTCTTCCATAAGTCATCATTATTGGATTGGGTGAATGAAACTAAATTAGGGTTAAATATGTTTTTGATCCCTTAACTTTTAGTGAAAATTGGAATTAGTCCCTCTTCAAAACTATGGTCTAATTTAGTCCCCCAACTTTAAAAATGTATGAATTTAATTCTTTTAACTAAATTTTGTTTGATTTATTTGATGTTTCAAGCACGTTTCGTGATAGTATTTGGATTGTTTACACTGTTTGACACATTTTTGCTTCAATTTTAACTGAGAAACGAGTTTGACACATCAAATAAAGTTAACAAAATTTGGTTAAAAGGACTAAATTCATACATTTCTAAAGTTAGAAGACTAAATTAGGCCAATATATAAAACACGAAGATATATATAATCATCAAAATGAGCCAATGGAATATTGTTGTAAAAATAAATGATGAATAAATAATCAATGCATTGCAGAGTTTTAGAGTTCTCCTAAGGGTTGTTGTTTAGCGCAATTTCTCTGCTTTTCTCCCCCTTACTTGATGAACATAAAAAAGGTGGAAACCTAACGCTCACAGTAAACCAAAAGAACAGTGAATGAATGAATTTCTATTATTGATAGCAAAAGAATTCTCTTCACAAAGGATGGTTGGGAGCATAACCTAATCAAAAACCTCCTCCTAACAATAGAAACTAGCTCTATTTATATTAATTATTTCTCGCCCATCTTATACTGAATATTTTCCTAGAATATATCTTTATTTAATGTAAATATCTTACACTGAATATTTCTCTAAAATATATTTTTATTTACTATAAATATCTTATATTGAATATTTTCCTAGAATATATCTTTATTTACTATAAATATTTCCCGCCCATCCTGACTACTACAACAGTTAGGATAGTAACGTTTCAACCGATCGACTCCAGTTTTTTGTCACTTTCCACCGTTCAACTTGAGCCCTCACCGCCTTCAGCTGTTCGGCTCGATTTTAACCATCTTCCATTGTTCGGCTCGACCACTCCCTGCCTTCCACCGTTCAATTCCCTTCTTCTTCTCTCATATACTTTCTTCTTCTCTCTTATACTTTCCAACCCTCATCATTACCCCTTACCTTACATCCTATCATGGTTGGTCTATTTTAGGAAGGATTTGGGCAAGGACAGTGTTGATAGTGGTCATGAGGGTTTAGAAGTTGGCTTGTTGTTCTTCCGTGCTTGCTTGAAACATTGTAACCACTTTTGCTTCTTATTGTGCATTGTTCTCAATAATCAACTAATGAACATGGGTGAGAATGTCTTGAGGGTTTGGATTAGTGGGTTGAGGAGGAAGGGATGTGTTTGCGGAAATGATGGCTAACGTTTGTGGGATGGTTGTAATCATCTGAGTGTTGGGTTGGTTAGGTTGGGTTGTTGGTGGTGACATTGGTCTAGGTGGTTGAATAATGGAGTCAGTTTCTCCTAGGAATTGAACGAAGACTTGTTTAGGTGGTGAGATGGTGATTGATTGAGGATTGTAGGGTATCTTTCTTAATTCCTTTAACTTAGTTTCCATAGATGATACTTCACTAATAACAGGAAGCTTTAAGTACCACCTGGTATCTTCTTCTGTTGTTGTGTGTAGATCAGTCATCACCTTGGATACAAAAAGTTAAGTGACCACTTGACTCAAAACATCTTCAAAAGATGGAGTATCACGAATAGTAAACATTGAGGTCAAAGTTGGTAGATATGGCAGCTCTTTCAGGAGGCATAGACCACGTGCATTATTGTTTATCAAGAAGGTAACATTCGTGAAAGATTTGGGTAGTATTCACATGTTCATGTGGGTATGGGTAGGTGAAAAATGACTGATCCACTTCTACTAAGAGTTCAGTTAACTGTTTTATGGTTCAGTTTTTAAAAACTGAACTTATAACAGTTTCAGTTCAGTTAACTGTGAGAACTGTTTTATTTTTTTCTTTTCTCTTGTTCCCGTACAACTGTTTCGTCTTGCCAAAAAAAAATTATTTAATAATAAAATATTAATAAAAGAAATTATTCACATAAAAAAATTAATAATTAATTTTTTAAGACAATTTTTTATCACAAATTTATATATATTTTATCAATAAATATATAACATATATAAATAAAAATAATAATTTATATTTTCATAATTTTTAAGTTACATAAAATAAATATATATATATATATATATATATATATATATATATATATATATATAATATACACGTGTAACATTATAACGTTATAACGTGTAACGAGAGTATATATATTTACACGTTATGATTAATATGAAAATTATTTATTACTTTTATAATTAGTAAATAATGACTAATAAAATATTTAGGTTTTTATAATTTACATTAAATAGATAATTATATAAGTTGTGATCAAAACACAATTGAATTTCTTTAATGTTAAAAAAGTCTATATTTGTATCATAATTAAATAATTAAGTTTTACATTTATAAGTTTGTGTGACGAGATATTAGGTCTAATGTTAAATATTTATTAAATCACGTTTATAAAATTTGAATTTTTGATATTGTAAAAAATATTTATTATATTTTTATAATTGGTAAACAAATACCAATTAAAGATTTTTTTTATAATTCACATTAAATAGACAATTTTAAATGTTATCCAAATTCAAACTCACCTTAGTTATCCAATTAATAGTCAATCAAACTCGACCCATGTTAAAAATTCTTAATCTTTACATGTACCATGATTAATAATTTAGGTTATTTCATATTTGTTTGAATCTTATGTCAGACGTGACCTTAGATACTTGTTAAATATGTGACATCGAATACTATGTCAACTATAAAATTTAGATTTGAGTTGTTCTCCCTACACCTCACTAGTCTCACCATGCATCTTCCTATTTTTATTTATTCCAATTGTGCCCCTGTCAGAACATAGGGAATATTTTGACTGCTTTTATTTTTATTGACCCGTTAAACATTCACCACTTAAAAGTAACTAACTACCCACCCCCTTTGTCGCATTTTAGTGAAACCCTACACCCCTTTCTTTCATTTCTTCCCTGTTGTAGCGTGCAATCCTCCTCCCATCCTCGCCCGCTCCTTGACTTTAGTTTTGCCTCCCCTCCTCCATCAGTTTACTTGTTGTCGCACACAGAGCTCTCGTTCGTGGTTGTCGTGGTGATATCGTAAGTGCCTTGCAGTGGTGCTTATTCTTAGCTTGAACGAGCAAGTTAATTGTTTTTTCTATTCTTTCCTTAAGCTTGTTTGTATGTATTTTTTTGTATGTAGTATTTGTATGTGCTAGGATTTGTGAACTAGATGGGTTGCATTTCTGAGATAATGGGACGAAGGTTAATGTCTTAACCGCACTGATTGAGAGCACACTGTTGTTGGAGAAGGTTGAAAGCATGCTATCGTTGGAGGAGGGTTTGAAGGAGTGGTTATTTGAAATGCAGTCTAACAGCAGTTGAAGATGCGGTTAACATTGCGCTAAAGATCAAGATGTGGTTGCCGTATTTGGAAGTACGATTCATACCGCGGTGGAGGTGGATGTGCGGTGAAGCTTTTTTGGATTCACCCCAAACTCACGTATTAATGTTTAAGCATCATTTATTTTCTCAGCTTAAGCATAAATGTAAAAAACTATATAAAGTGTAACATTATATTTAACAATCAATTAAATAATAAGCTACTACCTTGCAAAGCCACCGTGGAATATCAACGATAAATTGCATACCAATCGCAACCAGAAGACCTGGATGCTAGCAATATACAACATTGTCCTCCACTTGAAATATGTATTGTTAGTTCAAAATTATTATATTTAATTGTTTTTTAATTATATTTGGTTTTTATATTTTTTATTAGTTTATTTAAATATTAAATATTTTGCGGTTAATATTTTGTAATTTATATTTTATTATTGTAGTTTATATTTATTTAAATATTATTTTGAATATAATTAAATTTTCTGAATTTCATAAATTTAATTTGTTTTTTAATTTTTTTGAATCTATAATTATTTATTGATATTTTATTTTTTAAAATGAATTATTATTTAATTATTTGTTGTATATTTTTTTTTGTTTTTATTCGTTTATTAATTTAAATTTAATTTGTTGTGTTCTTGTGTTTTTTTTTTAACTTTTTATATTGAATTGTTAACATTTTTATTCTATAAATTAAAAGGTGACGCTGTGTCACTTTGTATTCTTTCCAACTTTACACTATAAATTAAAAGTATTTACATTTTAGGTAGATGATAACAATGGAGTCAATTCTTACTTATGAAGGAGACTTAATCAAGATTCAAGAAAATTGTACTGCTTAACACATTCCTAATACTGACAATTAAAGTTTATTTCCATACAACCAATTATGCCAGTGGTGAAAAACTTTCATTTCATCAACCCAAAAAACTTGGTTTATGTTTAAGATGTATGATCCAGAGATTTTGTTAAGTAACAAATAGTGTCGACACCAAAAGAAGAGCACCAAAATCATAACAAAAAAATCATAACATCAAAAAATCATAACTAAGCACAGTGAGATGGAAGTGCGGCACCCTAAATCGTAGTTCGAAATACGACACTCCAAAAGCGCAGTTCCAAGTGCGGTTGGTGTTAGGCGAAATTCGATGTGCGGCATTATACAACCGATGTTTGGGCAACTCCAATGTCGGTTAGATGTTTAGTTGAAATATTACCTCTCGAAGAACTGTCACCACCTTCTTCCTCATTCTTCCTCCTCTAATATCCACAGCACCCCCACGGATCACAACCACCACACCATTGTATAACCTCTCAACTCTCAACTCAGAAAATAATAAGTAAAAGTCAAAAAAATGTTACCAAGTGTAAAAATTTAAAGGAGGAAGGGGGTGCATGTAGGGCTAGGTTTATACAATCAGAGTAGAAGTTGGTCGTTAAGAGAGTTAGTGGTTAGAACATCATTAAGTCATTGTTAATTTTCTATTGACTTTAATAAATGAAGGACAAATATGTAAAATGCGAGGTGGAGGATGAAATATGGGAGGTGCAGGGAGCATCACTCTTTAGATTTTCATAATGTCTTTATGTTTAAAATGAAAATTATTTATTACTTTTATAATAAGTAAGTAATGTAATAAATTATTATGGTTTTTCATAATTCCTTTAAATAGATAATTATATAAGTTATTTGATCAAAACTGAATTGAATCTCACTCATGTTAAAAAAAGTCTATATCTTAACTTGTATCATAATTAAAGAATTAAGTTTTACATTTATAAGTTTGTCTTTAAATATTACTTAAATAACGTTTATAGAATTTGGATTTTGATATCGTCAAAAATATTTATTATATTTTTATAATTGGTAACCAATTACTAACTAAAGATTAATCTTTTTTTATAATTCATATTAAATAGATAATTTTAAGGATAATGATATTTAGACAACATTTTTTTACAATATTTGAACATTGATTACGCGTCAATCTGTGATTGGTCAAAAATTACTCCACAATAATGTTTATGATTATTATTATTGATTGTGGAGTAATTTTTGACTAATCACAGATTGACACGTAATCAATGTTCAAATGTTGTCAAAAAAATGTTGTCTAAATATCATTATCCTAATTTTAAATGTTATCCAAATGCAAACTCACCTTAATTATTAATCCAACCCCACCCATGTTAGAAATTCTTAATTATATAAGTTATTTGATCAAAACTCAATTGAATCTCACTCATGTTAAAAGAGTTTATATCTTAACTTGTATCATAATTAAAGAATTAAGTTTTACATTTATAAGTTTGTCTTTAAATATTACTTAAATAACGTTTATAAAATTTGGATTTTGATATTGTCAAAGATATTTATTATATTTTTATAATTGGTAACCAATTAATAATTAAAGATTATTTTTTTTATAATTCACATTAAATAGATAATTTTAAATGTTATCCAAATGCAAACTCACCTTAATTATTAATCCAACCCCACCCATGTTAGAAATTCTTAATTATATAAGTTATTTGATCAAAACTCAATTGAATCTCACTCATGTTAAAAGAGTTTATATCTTAACTTGTATCATAATTAAAGAATTAAGTTTTACATTTATAAGTTTGTCTTTAAATATTACTTAAATAACGTTTATAAAATTTGGATTTTGATATTGTCAAAGATATTTATTATATTTTTATAATTGGTAACCAATTACTAATTAAAGATTATTTTTTTATAATTCACATTAAATAGATAATATTAAATGTTATCCAAATGCAAACTCACCTTAATTATTCAATTAATACTTAATCCAATCCCACCCATGTTAAAAATTCTTAATCTTTACTAGTATCATGGTTAAAAATTTAGATTATTTTATATTTATTTGAATCTTATGTCAGATGTGAAGTTAGATACTTGTCATATGTGACATCAGATACTATGTTAGACAGTGTTATAAAATTTAGATTTTCATAATGTCTTTATGACTAAAATGAATGTTAGCAAAATGATGAAGAACAAGTTTTGATGATGCCCAAATCAAGTCAAGATATACCAAGATTCATGAAGATCCTTTGAAGACTTATTTTTGTTATAAAAAGCTTTTGTAATAATTGTAGTTTATTGTTTAGGACTTAGATTTTCATAGGTTTTGATTCCATGTACTTTCATACTTTGTAATTGATGTTAAGAGTCAAGACCGCATTGTTTTAATCGATTAAAACTAGTATTAATCGATTAAAACAAGTAAAAGCTGAAAACTCAACTTTTTCTGTTTTAATAGATTAAAATTCATTTTAATCGATTAAAACTGACCGTTGGAGTTTTCTACTTTTGAAAACTAGTCGTTGTACTCATTTTAATCGATTAACACTAATATTAATCGATTAAATGCGTTAAAAGGCCAGTTTTGAAGAATGGAAGAGTTTTTGCTTGAGTCTATATATAGGCTCCCTTCTTCAAAAAAACAACTCTTCCCTTGTGCTTAAGAACTCAGAAACTCTTGAGAAGTGTGTGTTCTTGTTCGGCTTGAGAAACTCTTGTCTGTGGAGCTGGTGAAATGCTGCTACGGTGACAGAGGAAATAGCCGGTTCATCCTTCGTGCATCTAAGGAGGTGTTTGGAAGAGGATCATCCTTCGTGAAATATTTAGAGGAGGTGTCTCATCCTTTGTGAAGATTCAAAGGAGGTGCATGTTCATCTCTTGTGGTATCAATAGAGGTGGTTTCTAAACTCTTACAAATTGTTTCTTTGTGATTGTAATTTGTAATTGTTTTGTGCTTAGTGAACTGTTTATCTCGGTTTGAGATAGGCGACTGGACGTAGGATTGGTAAGATCCGAACCAGTATAAAAATCATCTGTGCAAATTTCTCTCAACCTTACTCTTTTATTTATATTTATTATCTGCGTAGTAAGATAAATTGAGTAGAAATTAAAAGACACACATTAATATTAAAAACCCTCTTGGTTTGTTATTCCACGCTAACAATTCCACTGCAGTCATTCTAACAATGAAAATTATTTATTACTTTTGTAATTAGTAAGTAATGACTGATAACTTATTACGATTTTTCATAATTTTCATTAAATAGATTTAAGTTATTTTATATTTAATTTACGGTTATGAAATTTTATTTTGATATTGTCAAAAATATTTATTAAATTTTTAAACTTGGTAAACAATGTCTAATTAAAGATTAAATTTTTTTATAGTTCATATTGTGTTTTTCGTTTTTTGTAATTAATGACAACTTAAATTTTTGGGTTGGTATTGGTGAGGTTGCAATGGTTCTATGAGGTTTCTTTGTTGTGTAACTGTCTTGCTTTGCACCATGTTGAATCAGTTTTGCACTTACAATTACAACACACTTAATGGTCTAATTGGGTTTAGTTTTCGCTTAGTTAATTAACCCATAATGTGCAAAACCAATTAATCATGTGCAACTCACTTGCTTAATTCGAATTTAGGACAACCCAATTAATTTTTGCTTAGTTGGTTGATTGGTGTTGGACTAGGGTTAGAGCAGTGTTTAATTTGTTGCTAATCAATGATTGAAAAGCATTGTAACTGAGCTAAACACCAACCTATCTTTGAATTGTATTGAATTTCGTGTTTTGGTTTGTTAAATCTAGTCACAAAATTGTCCACATAACTCTCCACCATGTGTTTTATCTATTGTCTGAACCACAATTTGGTCCTTGAGAGACGACCTAAGGGTCAATTCTCCTAGTACTGCACTTTTATTGAACATTAAATTTGATTCGGGTACGACCTCGATCAGGAAACCACAACCACAACATGCAAGGGTGAGCTAACAGAAAAATTCATTAAAACAATTCATTAACAACTACACTATCGGAAATCAAAGTCACCCGCATACAACTACGTTTTTTGTAATTAATGACAACTTAAATTTTTGGGTTGGTATTAGTGAGGTTGCAATGGTTATATGAGGTTTCTGAGTTTTTGTGTAACTGCCTTGCTTTGCACCATGTTGAATCAATTTTGCACTTACAATTAGAACACGCTTAATGGTCTAATTGGGTTTAGTTTTCGCTTAGTTAATTAATCCATAATGTTCAGAACCAAACATAAATCCGATTCCACAAGAAATACATAATATTATACTCACACAACCAAACGACAAACCCGTATGTGATAGACATTCTCGAAACAATAATAAAGTAATCATCAAATAATGATAAGTCAACCAAACCACCTAAAAATAGTCAACCATGTTGTTGAGATTGTTCATAAGGGAATCACTAGTTTAGCTAAACCTTAATCTCACAGTGTTCTAGTTTTTTATGATGACAACACATTATTAATAACACATGTATTGATATGTGTTACATGATCAAAACTTTATTGTGTATGAATTATTGAAGAACATGTTTGTGTTGATTTTTGTATATGTATGCATATTCACTGCTTTTCTACATGATATATCATTTGTGATTGCATAACATATGTTTCAGAAAAGAAAACGACATGCACTTAGTTGAACTTATATTGTGTGGCAAAACTGCAAGTTTTAAGTCAACTTCATTATGAAGTAAGTCGATTAAAACTTGTGACTTTGCACAGATTTTCAAAAACAGTGTTGTGAGTAATTTTGCAATGAAAAGATTTTCAAAATTGAATTGAAGTGACATAGTCGACTGCATGCGCAGGGAATTTGACTTAGTTAGTGTGTTTTGAAATTCTGTTAATGCTTGTGAACTATAATGACTATATTTTGATTCTGTGTTCAAGCATTTATTGCAAGTCAACTGAATTAATTGTGTAATCAATTTGGTTGGTTGACTGCTACTAATTGTTTTAACTATTATAATTGTTTGGTTACAGTCGACTATATTAGTAGCTAAGTCGACTACATGAGCGTCTGTTTTATAGAAAACTATAAATAGACGTGATTCTGTAATTCACAGAGACTTTGGTTATTCTAACAATTTCACTCTATTGTTTCAGAATATGATCTATGTGAAAATGCTCCAAGAACTCATCAAGAAGACCGTGGAGATCTTTCTTGGATAGTTGCTTGAAGAGCAAGACTGTGCTGAAAGAAAAGCTTGATCAGACTACACAGTTGAGGTGTACTTGAAATTGATCATCTACTTCTCTCAATCTTTGGAAGATTGTGGCTGCCCTGTTGTGACAACAGGAAGAGGATGTGTTGCGTTTTAGGATAACTTTGAGGATTGTTCAAAGTTGACAAAGACTACAGGAGAGGGGATATCTTGCTGCTTTCTATGGGTGTTGTATGCCTATATTTTGGTTAGAGGGTTAGAGAGGTGTTTTATACATTGACGTGGAAAAGCTTGATCAGACTACACAATTGAGGTGTACTTGAAATTGATCATCTACTTCTCTCAATCTTTGAAAGATTGTGGCTGCCCTGTTGTGACAACAGGAAGAGGATGTATTGCGTTTTGGGATAACTTTGAGGATTGTTCAAAGTTGACAAAGACTGCAGGAGAGGGGATATCTTGCTGCTTTCTTTGGGTGTTGTATGCCTATATTTTGGTTAGAGGGTTAGAAAGGTGTTTTATACATTAACGTGGAGGTCTCTATAAAAACTTTGTTGTAAAAACTTTGATCATTATAGTGCATTTGCTTCTGGGTACAGGAAGGTCACTAGATGTAGACAGTTTGGCCAAACCTATATAAAAACTGTGTTTGAATTTCTCTATCCCCGAACTCTTTACTTTAAGTCGACTTTACTTTCTGCATAGTCAACTTTATTTTTCCGCTGCACGATTTATCTTTTTCCTTGAGATTCAAGAAACTTTTGAAAGATTTATACTTTGCGAAAAAGATTTGAAAAAAAACTCTGATTTTTGAAGCTTGCCAATTCAACCCTCTCTTGATGTTGAAACTAAGTCATTCTTTTTCCAACACCATGTACTAAATACACCCCTTTTATTTTCTATAGTAACAACTTAATATATGTCAACTCAAGTCAACCATATAAAATAATGGTCAAATATATATATATATATATATATATATATATATATATACATATATATATATACATATATATATATATATATATATATACATACTATCTACACCTCCTTTATTTGTTTCTACACCTCCTTTATTTGTTTGAAAACTCCCATAGCCCATTCAACACCCAAGTGACCCCACTTTACCTATCCAAATTATTAAACTAAGTTCTATATACCTAGGTGGCTCCACATGGTTCACTTATTTTCCTAAAACCCATTTTATAGATTTTTACATAAAACACCCACCACTTTCCATACTTTTATTTTATTTCATTTCATTTGAACCAATCATGTGGACCCTGTGTGTCCATTAAATAATACACCACTTTATTCCTCCCAATGCACTTCTTACGTAAAACTTCTCTTTTTTACATACACAGTCTCACTTCTCCATTTTTTTTTCTCTTTCTTCTTTAATGTTGCTGGTCCCACTCAAAATAATAAAAATACCAACCTCATTTCATGTCACTTGCTTTTGTCATACTAAGGGTGACTAAAAGACTTCTCTCACATTAGTGTCTCATGTCAGAATTACATTTGTATGCCAAATGAAAATATACTCCTATTATATACTACACTAACAAATGTCCATTTTGCTTCTGTTTCGTGAACCCGATTCATAACACAGTATCCACTCTACCTCCATTGCATGCAATCACCCTCATTTACCAGTCTCGATTTTCCAGTAGCAAGGAAAAATAAATTTGTACTACTACTCCTTACTTAACCTTCAAAACTTGTTTCCATTTTGACTCATCATTCCAAATAAGTCCACTCAACTTTTTAACTCAGATATATAACTTATAGTAAGATTAGAATAACTTATACACCTTCTCTCTATTCACTCTTCACCATAAGGAAAAAAAGAAAGGAACCAACAACACCTACAATATTTAAACACTTCCAGATCTGCTCACCACTCTAAAACGTACCTAAGTTCATCAAAGTCCATGTGGTTTTTCTTTTCATAAACATATGTAATGCAATCAATCATAAGTGATGTATCAAGTATAAGATCAGTGAATATGCATTCATATATCAGTATCAATACAAACATGTTCATTTAGATATAATCCATAATAAAAAAAAATAGAACATGTAACACATAACAATACATGTGTTATTAATAATGTGTTGTCATCATCAAAATCCAGAACAATTAGAGCACTGTGAGATTAAGATTCAGCTAAACTATTGTTTTCCTTATCAACAATCTCAACAATAATGATATTTTAATTCATATAATTTCAAATCTTATATAAGTCTATTGATAACAAAAAAGTAACCTCACATCTTGTCTCATAAAAACATACAAAATGATTTTCTCTTGTTTAGATGATATGTGACAAGTACAATCACTTATCATGAGAGATTATAAAATTAATTGTTTTGTTAAACCAAATTTTTAACCATGTGCAAATAAGCATTGATACAACGATTTGTCTCGCCTTAGAGAATTGATAATAATTCTTTTTCTCTCTACATGCATGACATTCGGACGGTGGGGGATAGCCTGAATGGATAATTATATCAGTTACATTTTTCTGGTGACTAGTAACTATAAGGTTTAAAATCGGAATATCTGTTGCAAGACATATTTATGTCCTTGGTTTTTAATAAAATGTCGTGTAAAAATATTGTAATACAATAGTGATTAAATAAAATAATATTTAAAATTAATTAGATTACAATTGTTAAAAAAAGTCTAACAGAGTAAAAAATAGATGGCAATTCTTTATTACACAAAAACAGAACACTTGAAAGATGTGCAAGGAGAGCATATCAAGTTATTCAGGAGCTTGTTTTAAGGAACGTTGTTAGATTTTCTTGAAGCACATCAAATTCAGTAAAGCTACCTCAGCTTGTCTACCAAAGAATGTCGTTCAAATTTATACCATACAAACTTACACCAAAGTTTTACCATAAAATTTTTCAAAATTTAATTTGCTGTTTTAATAAAAAAAGTATCAGAAACAACTGTTTTACATAAGATACGTGAAGCTGATACTGTTTCCACAACAAACATAACATTTAAATTCCACCAGGAAGAGTAGTCTGACACTGAGCAATCACTCACCTTTGAAAGGATAAAATCACCCAACCACCTAGTACAGTCAACATAATTTACATGAACCGAAGCAGTGTATACCTGAAAATAGGCATCACTAGAATTAGGAATTATACAAAGATCAATGATATGTACCAAAAATAAATTGTTACTAACAGGATGTTGGACAAATTTTGTTGGGAACTTTGAAGGATGATCTGTCCATGTGAATGATTTTTCTACATATGTCCAGAAGTCTGGATAAACACAAGGAACATGATAGATTAAAATGAAACATATAATTATAGAGTTGGTACATCACAATTTACTGAATGTGTAAAGAGAAAGAGGTATAATGTTGCAAACAAGAATTTTTTACAAATTACAAAAATAATTGTTACTTGCAGCATATGTTGTTATGAAACAAATATCAGAGATACAATAAAAAATGTATATCAAATCCATTAAGAATAATTGATTATATGTAAGAAGGATAGATGGATAAACAGAGGAGATGGAAGATCAAGGAACCCTCAATAGCTTTCCTAAAAATATTGAAACAATGGTAACAATTAATCCGTTTAATCAACTCCACCTAGGGGAAAAAGTATCAATTTTATCTTATTTCTTCATTTTCGTTATAACTGATGAAAGAGCTATGATTTTTTTCACTCTGCCCTCTTACCAATCTAATATCAATCAACCACTACTTCAGTTTTGTTTCACTCTGCCATCTTTAGTCAGGTAGTATCAAGAAGCTACCATTAAACAAAATATCTTACCCTTTATAGACCATATTTTTACAGTAGTATCCATGCCACAACTACAAATACGATATATATCCGAAGGATGAAAGTCCTACAGAAAGAAACATAGAATTAATTGGGCTAATCTCCAAAATCCAGATATTATATATATTATAGCTACTAATAGGTAACTAAGTAAAACAATAAAAAGGACGAGATACACTGGATGGAGAGTACACTTACAACACTTAGGATTTCATTGCGGTGTCCTCCAGCTCCAGCAAATATCAGGATACATATTCCAGTTTGAGTATTCCACAACCGAAGAGATTCATCCTGATCAACCTTAAATGTCATTATTGAGAAACAAAAGATTGTTTAAATAGTTAAAATGTAGAGAAGCCAATTACTCTGCTTGCAGATATCACAAGTGCTGGTTTTAATGTTTGGGTTCTGACTTCATTTATACAGTTCCCAAGGCCAATAAAACTCTGCAGAAGGGATTAGAGCACAACCAATACATTTTCAACATTATTGACCAAAAAAAATACATTCAAAGGCATTTAGCTTACAATAATGCCCTCAAAAATCCCCCAACTAACAATCAGCACTAAGGGCGAGCACATATGAGTAAATAACTTGTTAAGCTTTGATTCCGTAAGAACTTAAGCACTGGTTCTACAATAAAAATCTTATTCATGAAGTTAATTGTGAATCACTTTTCGATTAAGCTTCTTAAAATAAGCGAAGAAGAATGAATAGTGAAGACATGAACCACTTTAATAAGCTCAAACTAAACTCCAACAAGGACGCCAATACTTTTTTTCTTACGAAAACAAAATTCAGAAAAAGTAATTAACCATTAATCAAAGACAGCCTTGAAATGCTTTTATATAAAATAAACCGACATAAGCTCCAAATAATCTCTTACAATCGCCACCGAAATATAAAAAATCTATAATCGCATGTTCAAAAGCTTCATGCAGATTATCACGAGTTCATTACTGTAACTAAAATACCTGTATATGCTCTCACGGCCAGCATCAATGACTCGGATTATCCCCTTGCTTCCTCCAGCCACAATAAATGGACTCTCCTCATCGCTGCATGCCTAACTCACAGTATAAAAAGCCTCATCCTTCTGGTCCACATAGAAACATAAAAAGTGAAACAAACTTTAGAACACAGACATGTAAAAAAAACAAAGTTTGAGAAAATAGAGACTGAAGAGTCAATGTTCACTTACATCCTCGTCCACATAAGACTGCAACATAGAAACATTAAAAATTGAAACTTTCGAAATATAATGAAAAAGTGCAGTGGAGGAATAAAAATAGAGGGTGTACTCTGTTGCCACCAACAGTGACGAAAACGTTGAGGTAACGAGAGTCAAGGAAGTTGAAAGCGACAGCGTATATAGGACGTTGCCCCTCTTGGAGGCGATTGGTGATTCTGTATTCTTTCTTTTTTGCCGGAGCCAACGATCCCACCACAGGCTCACACCCTCAGCCAAATGTTTTTCCCTTTTTACCCTCATCCTCCATCTTCTTTTGTATTTCCTAATATTCTCTCTTAGGGTTTCACTAAGAAAAGAAAGATGTAATTTTCTATTTCTCACACATAAAATTAAATAAATAGATAATTTTACGGGTTATTCGATTAGCACTCAATTCGATCCGGTTAAAAGTTTTTAATGAGATTCATAGTTTAGATTATTTTATATTTGTCTGAATATAACCTCAGATGATATGTCTCAGTGACGTTAGATGATAGCTATCATGTCAAACACAACTAATAAAGACTATCTTACTTAGTAAGTAATGCTAAGAAATAATCACAGTTTCCGGTTAAAAGTTTTCAATGAGATTCAAAGTTTAGATTATTTTATATTTGTCTGAATATGACCTCAAATGATATCTCTGACGTGACATCATATTACAGCTATCATGTCAGACACAGCTAATAAAGATTATCTTACTTAATAAGTAATGCTAATAAATTATCACAGTTTTCCATAATTTACACTACATAGATAATTTTATAGATTATCTAGTTAAGACTCCATTAAATCTTACTAATATTAAGAAAGTCTATATCTTAACTTGTATTTTAATTAAATAATTAGGTTTCACATTCATAATTTTGTCTAAACCTAATATTAGAATTGACTGTTAAATATTACTCAAGTCTCGATTATAAAATTTGGATTTTGATATTCTAAAAAATATTTATTACATTTTTATAATTGGTAACCTATGTCTAATTAAAGACTATATTTCATATAATTCACATTAAATAGATAGTTTTATCTGATTAATACTCAATCAAACCCGTCTCATGTTAAAAATTATTAATCTTTACTTGTACCGTGATTAAAAATTTAGGTTATATCATATTTGTCTTAATCCAATAACGGACGTGACACTAGATAATATGTCAAACAAAGCATCATATATCATATTAGACACTACTATAAAATTTAGATTTTCATAATGTTTTATGATTAAAATTAAAATTATATATTGCTTTTATAATTAGTAATTAATAAATAATAAATTAATACGATTTTTCATAATTTACATTAAATAGATAATTTTATGGGTTATATGTCAAGACTCAATGGAATCTCACTCATGTTAACAAAGTTTATATCTTAGCTTGTATCATAATTATATAATTAGGTTCCATATTTATAAGTTCGTCTCATTCTAGATGTGAAGTTAATTATTACTTAAAGATATTGTCAAAAATTTGGATTTTGATATTGTCAAAAATATTTATTACATTTTTATAATTGGTAACCAATTACTAATTAAAGATATTTTTTAATAATTCATATTAAAAAGATAATTTTAAATGTTATCCAAATTCAAATACGTCATAATTATCCAATTAATACTCAATTCAACCCGACTAAGGTTAAAAATCCTTCCTACTTGTATTATATTAAAAATTTAGGTTATTTTATATTTGTTTGAATATGATGATAGACAACACCTTACGTACTATGTAAAACACTGCTATCAAATTTAGATTTTCATTATATTTTTATGAGTAAAATGAAAATTATTTATTACTTTTATAATTAGTAAGTAATGACTAATAAAATATTCTAAGTTTTTATAATTTACATTAAATAGATAATTATATAAGTTATTTTATCAAAACACAATTGAATTTCATTAATGTTAAAAAAGTCTCTATCTTAACTTGTATTATAATTAAATAATTAAGTTTTACATTTATAAGTTTATCTAGATGTGATGTTAAATATTACTTAAGTCACGATTCTAAAATTTGAATTTTGATATGGTCAAAAATATTTATTATATTTTTATAATTGGTAACAAATTACTAATTAAAGATTAATTTTTTTTATAATACATATTAAATAGATATTTTTAAATGTTATCCAAATTCAAAATCAACTTAATTATCTGATCAATAGTCAATCTAACTTGACCCATGTTAAAAATTTTTAATCTTTACATGTATCATGATTAAAAATTTAGATTATTTCATATTTGTTTGAATCTTATGTCAAACATGATGTTAGATACTTGTCAGATGACATCAAATACTATGTCAGCTATAAAATTTAGATTTCCATAATGTCTTTATGATTAAAATGAAAATTATTTATTATTTTTATGATTAGTAAGTAATGACTAATAAATTATTATGATTTTTCATAATTTCTTTAAATAGATAATTATATAAGTTATTTAATCAAAACTCTATTAAATTTCAGTCATGTTAAAAAAATTTATATCTTAACTTGTATCATAATTAAAGAATTAAGTTTTACATTTATAAGTTTGTCTTTAAATATTACTGACATAACATTTATAAAATTTGGATTTTGATATTGTCAAAAATATTGATTACATTTTATAATTGGTAACCAATTACTAATTAAAGATTATTTTTTTTAATACACATTAAAAAGATAATTTTAAATGTTATCTAAATGCAAATTCACCTTAATTATTCTATTAATACTCAATCCAACCCTACCGATGTTATGATTAAAAATTTAGATTATTTTATATTTATTTGAATCTCATATCATACATTATATACTTGTCATACGTGACATTGGATACTATGTGAGACAATGTTATAAATTTTAGATTTTCAAAATGTTTTTGTGATTAAAATTTTTGTAATTAGTAAGTAATGACTAATAAATTATTACGATTTTTCATAATGTAAACTAAATAGATTTAAGTTATTTTATATTTATGTTACAGTTATAAAATTTTATTTTGATATTGTCAAAAATATTTATTAAATTTTTTTATTTTGGTAAACAATGTCTAATTAAAGATATTTTTTTTTATAATTAATATGAAATACAGAACTTTAAATGTTCTTCAAATTCAAACTCAATGATAAAAATATTTTATTTTATTTTTTTGTTAAAATTAAATAATTAAATTATATTACATGTATGAACTCTATGCGATCCCTTTCAATGTTATGAAATTTGGATTTGTATAACTTGCAAAGTTATAATTCAAGTGAAACATAATTCTTTAGTAAAGTAATAGGTTAATAATAAATTTAAATTGTTATATATATATATATATATATATATATATATATATATATATATATATATATATATATATATATATATATATATATATATATATATCATTATGTAGTGGTGTAAAATTAAATTTTGAAGTTTTAATAATTTATGTACTATAAAATTTAGATTGATTAAAATAAAAATTATCTACTACTTTTATATAATTAGTAAGTAATGACTAATAAATTCCTACGATTTTTTTAATTCATATTAAATAGATAATTTTATACTTTATAATAAAATAATTAGGTTTTAGATTTATAAGTTTGTCTCATATATGAAGTTAAATATTATTTAAGTCACACATTATAGAATTTGGATTTGGATATTGCCAAAAATATTTAATACATTTCTATAAATTGTAACAAATTACTAATTAAAGATTTTTTTTTATAATTCATATTAAATAGATAATATTAAATGTTATCCAAATTCAAACATACTTTAATTATCCGATTAATACTCAATCCAATTGACTAAGGTTAAAAATTCTCACTATTTATTTGTATCATGATTAAAAATTTCGATTATTTTATATTTATTTGAATATGATTTCAGAGGTGAAGTGAGATATTATGTGAGACTTTGCTAAAAAATTTAAATTTTCATAATGCTTTTATAATTAAAATAAAAATTATTTATTACTTTTATAATTGATAAGTAATTATTAAGGTTTTTATAACATACATTAAATACATAAATAGATAATTATATTAGTTATGTGATTATAACTAAATTGAATTTCATTAATGTTAAAAAAGTTTATATTGTAACTTGTATCATAATTAAATAATTAAGTTTTACATTTATAGGTTTGGTTTGAACATAATAAACGTGATTTTAAATATTACTTAAGTCAAGTTTATAAAATTTGAATTTTAATATTGTCAAAAATATGTATTATATTTTTATAATTGTTAACTAATTACTAAATAAAGTTTAAATTTATTTTTCTATAATTAACATCAAATAGATAATTTTAAATATTATCCAATTCAAACTCACCTTAATTATTAATACTCAATCCAACCCGATCCATGTTAAAAATTCTTAATCTTTACATGTATTATAATTAAAAATTTAGGTTATTTTATATTTATTTAAATCTTATGTCAGACATGATGATAGATACTTGTTAGGTGTGAATTGAATAATATGTGAGACACTTCTCTAAAATTTAGATTTTCATAATGTCTTTATTATTAAGATACAAATTATTTATTACTTTTATAATTAATAAGTAATGACTAATAAATTTTTATTGTTTTTCATAATTTACATTAAATAGATAATTATATAAGTTATCTTATCAAAACTCAAGTGAATCTTACTCATCTTAAACAAGTATATATCTTAACTTGTATCTCATTCTCCTCTGCACAATTTTAACATCTCTGCACAATTTTAACACCTCAAAAGGAGAATTTTAACCACGTCATCTACTCACCTGTGCACAATTTTAACATAGTTAACGATTTTTAACAGCAAGGGCTAATTTGTTTGAAATTAGCACTTATAAGGACTCAATTGGGAAGGTTTAAAAGAAGGAGACCAAATTGGGAAGGTTTAAAAGAAGGGGACCAAATTGGGAATACCTTACTAAAATAGAGACGCCTAAATGGTTTTAACCTAAATAGAGACGCCTAAATGGTTTTAACCTAAATATTACTTAAGTCATGTTTATAAAATTTGAATTTTGATATTGTCAAAAATATTTAATATATTTTTATATCTGGTAATCAGTTACTAATTAAAGATTAATTTTTTTATAATTCACATTAAATAGATAATTTTACATGTTATCTAAATTCAAACTCACCTTAAATTCGATCAATACTCAATCCAACCTGATCCATGTTAAAAATTAATCTTTACATGTCTCATGATTATAAGTTATTTCATATTTGTTTGAATCTTATGTCAGATATGATATTAGATATTTTATTTTTCAGATGTGACATAGGATACTATGTCAAACACTGTTATAAAATTTTGATTTTCACAATGTCTTTATGATTAAAATGAAAATTATTTATTACCTTTATAATTAGTAAGTAATGACTAATAAATTATTATAGGTTTTCATAATTTACATTTAATAGATAATTATATAAGTTATCTTATCAAAACTCAATTGAATCTCACTCATGTTAAAAAAGTCTATATCTTAACATGTATCATAATTAAATAATTAAGTTTTACATTTATAAGTTTGTTTGAACTTAATATTAGACCGTTAAATATTACTTAAATAATGTTTGTAAAATTTGGATTTTGATATTGTCAAAAAATATTTATTATATTTTTATAATTGGTAACTAATTACTAATTAATTTTTTTTTTATAATTCACATTAAATATATAATCTTAAATGTTATCCAAATGCAAACTCACCTTGATTATTCGATTAATACCCAATCCAACCCGACCCATGTTAAAAATTCTTAATTTTTATTAGTATCATGATTAAAAATTTAGGTTATTTTATATTTGTTTGAATCTTATGTCAGACGTGATGTTAGATACTTGTAAGATGTGACCTGAGATACTATGTCAGACATTCTATAAAATTTAGATTTTCATTTTTTAATTAAAATGAAAATTATTTATTACTTTTATAATTGGTAAGTAATGACTAATAAATTATTATAATTTTTCATAATTTACACTAAATAAATAATTATATAATTTACTTGAACAAAGCTCAATTAAATCTCACTCATGATAAAAAAAGTCTATATCTTAACTTCTTCATAATTAAATATTTAAGTTTTAAATTTATAAGTTTGTTTAAACCTAATATTAGACCTGACGCTAAATATTACTTAACTAACTGTTTATAAAATTTGGATTTTGATATTGTCAAAAATATTTATTATATTTTTATAATAGGTAAGAAATTACTAATTAAAGATTAATTTTTTTATAATTGACATTAAATATATAATTTTAAATATTATCCAAATTCAAACTCACTTTAATTATCGGACTAATACTCAATCCAATCTGACCTATGTTAAAAAATTTTAATCTTTACAGTATCATGATTAAAAATTTAGATTATTTTACATTTGTCTGAATCTTATGTCAGCCATAATGTTAGATATTTGTCAGATGTGATGTATATCATATCATACATTGCTATAAAATTTAGATTTTGTTAATGTCTTTATGATTAAAATGAAAATTATTTATTACTTTTCTAGTTAGTAAGTAATGGCTAATAAATGATTATGGTTTTTCATAATTTATATTAAATAGATAATTTTATAAGTTATCTAGTCAAGACTCAATATAATCTCATTCATGTTAAAAAAAAATATCTTAACTTGTATCATAATTAAATAATTAATTTTTATATTTATAAGTTTGTCTGAACCTTATACTATACTTGACCTTAAATATTATTTAAGTTACGGTTATTAAATTTTGATTTTGATATTGTCAACAATATTTATTAAATTTTTAAACTTGGTAAACAATGTATAACTAAAAATTAAATTTGTTTATAATTCATATTAAATAGATAATTTTAAATTTTCAAACTCACCTTAATGATAAAAAAGTTATGTTTTATTTATTTTTATCAAAATTAAATATTTAAATTAGATTACATGTATGAACTCTACATGATCTTATCGATGTTATAAAATATGGATATGTATAACTTGAAAAGTTATAATTCAAGTGAAACATAATTCTTTAGTAAAGTGATAGGTTAATAATAAATTTAAATTGTTATATTACGTTCTTTTTGTATTTTTGTAACATGAGTAAGGCATGTGATATTAGATATTATGATAGGTTTCGAATCACATTTGAAGTTTTAGAACTATAAGTTCTTTTTGAATTGGATCTAAAGTTTTAGAACTATAGTTCTTTTTGAATTGGATCTAGTTCCTTTGGAAATAGAGGATGAAGTACATGAAAAAGTTATAAAATAGGGGTTGAATAATGATTTTCGGTAGATTTTGTTGGAATTTAAGAGTATTAGAGACAATATTTTTCAGATTTATGAAGAGTTACAATTATTCATAAAGAGTTACAACAATTCATGAAGAGTGTTACAACTATTCATGAAGAGTTACCATTCATGAAAAGTTATAATCATTGATGAAGAAATTTGAGTAATCTATCTCTTGGATATGAAATATGCCTGATCAACATCTATATCAAGGGATCCTGTGCTCTATTGAAAAGAGAGACTTTAGTGACTTTTTCTCTACATTCGGTCATTCTCTTAACACACAAATCAGTTCCTGAGAATCATATTCTTGTTTAACTTTAATACTAAGAGTGAGTATCATCGTTATATTTCTTCTTTGTATCTCAAAAGCGAATTTCATGATCCCCTTCACTCTTATAAGGGACGGAACATTGCTTTTAAGAAAGTGTGTATTCATGCCTAGAAGATTATATCAAGTCTACATTGTTGTTCATCTTGTTTTCCTAAGTTCTTGGAAAATTGTTCCAAAAGTCTAAAAGCAATATCTTCTCTAAGATGACAACAATTCGTCAGATGTTTGCAAACTTTCACAAATTAGACAAATTTAAAGGCGTTGGTTTCCGACGATGACAAAAGAAAATGCATTCCTTCTCTTGGATCTAAATGTGGCATATGTTCTAAGTTCTCCCCAACTAAAGAAAGTGAAACCGAGACATTGGAGGAACAACGAAAAATGAACAAATGGGAGAATGATAATTATGTCTATCGTGGTCAAATTCTGAACGGTATGTTTGATTCTTTATTTGACATATATCAATATGCGGATTTTGCAAAAGAACTTTGGGATCAACTTGAAAGCAAATATATTTATGAAGATGCATCAAGCAAGAAATTCCTGGTTAGTACTTTTAATAATTACAAAATGATTGATGCTAGACCAATAATGGAACAATTTCATGAAATCCAAAGAATCCTAGGAAGTTTCAAGCAACATAATATTGCAATGGATGAGACATTCATTGTTTCTTCTATAATTAACAAACTACCATCAAATTGGAAAGATGTTAGAAATTCAACAATCATGAATGCTCTCTTGTTTCAACCCTAATGGATCCTAGTTTAAATATATTACCTAATGGTGGTAAAGTAGTTTCACAACTGGAATATGCAAGGGTAATAGGATGTTTAATGTATGCAATGACAAGGCCAGATATTGCTTTTGCGTATGCTAATTGAATAAATATACTAGTAACCTTGGTCTATCACATTGGCAAGCAGTACGTCGAGTACTTAAGTGTTTAAAGAAAACTATTAATTATGGATTAACATATAATAGTTATCCTTCAGTTTTGGAAGGATATTCTGATGCAGGTTGGATTACAAATGCAGAAGATCACTCTTCAACTAGTGGTTGGATTTTCCTCCTTAGGGGAGGTGCAATTTCTTGGTCATCCAAGAAACAAACTTGCATTATAGATTCCACTATGGTTTCAGAGTTTATGGTTCTAGCCTCAACAACAAAAGAAAACCGAATGGTTGAGGAATCTCATGTTCGAAATACCATTGTTACCAAAACCAATATCACCAATAGCAATACATTGTGACAATGTTGAAACATTGGCAAAGGCTTATAGTCAAGTATACAATGACAAATCAAGACATATTGGTGTGAGACATAGTTATGTCCAAGGACTCATCAAAGATGGAATTATACAGTAGATTTTGTACGAACAAAGTTTAGTTTGGGTGATGAATTTACTAAGGCATTGGCTAAAGATTCCATTTCTAGAATGACAATTGGAATACGAATGGAGCCCATGATTAATCACAAGTAAGGGAATCTTAACTTAACGCTTAATATGATATTGAGTCTTAAGTTCAATAAGATTAAATCTCTTATTTGATGATTGAAAGCACAAATAATTATTTCAAGAGTGCTTTAGATCTGTGATGCTTAGGAGGTTTATTAATTCTTAATTGATTTCTTAAATTTATGTTTTGTCACAAAAACATGTTTACCTAAGAAATCAACCTATGTAAGTGCGAAGTTTGGTCGCTTCAAGAAGTCAAGGGGGCATGACTTTGTTGCACTTATGAATAGATATGGACACATGACCCTATTGTGTCAAGTATAACAAGAATATATAATTTATCTTATATGTAGAGTATCTTCAAGACTTCATTATGTATTATGTTGGTTCAATCGTTTCGGCACCAATAAAATACGAATTCCTGAAATGTGTATTCTACTAAGTGAAAGTTCAAGTCTATGTACACTTTCATTTATGTGTAAGATTGCAATTATTAAATTGATGATTGTGTTAAGTAATTATACAATACTCTCAAATGGTGGAGGATTGTTGGAATTTAAGAGTATTAGAGACAGTTTTCAGATTCATGAAGAGTTACAATTATTCATGAAGATTTACAATTATTCATGAAGAATTACAATAATTCATGAAGAGTTATAGTTATTCATGAAGAGTTATGATAACTGTTGAAAAACCATTATTTTTATACTTAATTTTGATACTAAATGCACCCTTTTTGACTTAGAAACTTGTTTTAACTCATGTTTTTGCTTTAGTTTTGTTAATAAGAGAGTTGAGGTTATACTTTATGATTTTATTACTAAATTTCTTTAATTTTGAAGGTTAATGGAATGATTTGAAAGAGGTGTTGAAGTATCAAGTAGTTGCAGTGCAGAAAAGTCAACCAAAGTGCAGAAAAACGAATTGCTGAAAAAATCCGTTGGTGCTGAGCGGCAGCCGAGCGGCACCTGAGCATCAACCACTAGCGTTGAGGGGTGAACTTGAGTGTCGACCCTACCACCGAGCGGTGAAGCCACCGCTGAGGGGTGCACTATTGGACTTGGGCCAATTTTCTATTATTTTTATGATCTGTTTTGAGCCTGGACCCGTTTTCTGTTATTTTTCTACCCTATTTAAAGACCAGAACGTCTTAGATAGTGTATCTTTTGATGGCTTAAGCATATAAACACACTTTTCACCCCTTTAGGGGCAAATTTGGGGATGCGTGAGCTCTCATCTTCTCTTTCTAGGTTTTTATCTCTTCCATTCCATTGTACACCTAGTTCTTCCATGACGATGGAGAACTGATTTTATTTGTTGCTGGAGAAAGATGTAACCTCTAAACTCTCTTGTATTTGAATTGATTCTTGTTTCTTTCATTAATTGTTAGAGATATTATTCTTTTATGTACGACATAAATCTTATGATTTGTAAGTATCATGAGGAGATATCGCACTCTTAGGGTTGGTGGATTTGGGGAAGATGACAATTCTCCTCTTCTCTCCCTAGGATTGGTATCATGAGATATCTACAAATCATGATCTGGGGAATTCTCTCGAGAGCAATATTACCTAGACATAGGGATAAGAGGACTGATTGTCTTTAAGCTTCTGTGCGAATGTAATGCATGATCAATTGCTAGGGAGACAAGACATTGTAAACTAGTAATTAGGAGTAGGCTCTTTTCACTAAAACATTGGGTTTAGGGTAAATTAGAAAGTGGCATTGGCATTAATAAAGAAGATGAATTTGTTTATGCATGGGAGTGATTAGGTGAATCTAAACCCTAACAACATATTCATCTCATATTATTAACATCATTCATTCACTTTTGTGTTTAACTTCAATTGATCAAATTAAATGCATATTTACTTTTATTATTTTGCATTCAAAAACCCAAAAATATTGTTCTTATAGTCTTAATTGGTTAAGCAAAAGCACAATTGTTTAGTGTCGTGAGTCTCTTGGGAAAACGATACTTGGTCTTACCACTTATTATTACTTGATACGATTCGGTACACTTGTCGGAGTCTTAAGAAGTTACCATTCATGAAAAGTTATAATCATTCATGAAGAAATGTAACTAATCAAAATTTGGTATCTTTTGGATTTGAAAGATGTTTGATCAACATCTATATAAAGGGATTTTGTGCTCTATTGAAAAGAGAGACTTTAGTAACTTTTTCTCTACATTCGGCCATTCTCTTAACACACAAATCAATTCTTGATAATCATATTCTTGTTTAACATTAATACTAAGAGTGAGTATCATCATTGTATTTCTTTTTTATTATCTCAAAAGCGGATTTCGTGACCTCTTCACTCTTATAAGAAACGAAATATTGCTTTTAAGAAAGTGTGTATTCACGTTTAGAAGATTATATCAATTCTACATTGTTATTCATCTTATTTCCCTAAGTTCTTAAAAAATTGTTTCAACAGATTTTGAATATATGAATAAACGGTTCTTCACACATTTTTAATATTAGTTACCTTGTACTTTCTTTATGTTAGTTATATAATTAATATAGATCTAATAATGTAAAAAACGTGAATTTTTAATATCAATTAAATTTGTAACAAAAATAATTTCCATACCATGTGAATTGAAAGAATTGTCAATAAAAGACCTCAAAATGTTGTGATATCTATTTTTTTTTCAATTTCTACTATGATTAAAGCTTAGCTACAACTAATTTCCAGGTTAATTATAGTCTTAATTGACATAAAAAAGTTTATCTTTTTTAATATTTGATTTGTTTTAGTTATTTTTTCATGCAAATAAACACAATTCATAAATAAAGACTTTTAAATTTCTATTAATGTTATCATTTTAACGTAGTTTACTAAAAAGTTGAGAATGTATTCAAGTATTTAAACAATTGTTTAAGTATACAAATATCATAATCTTAATATTCATACCAAGATAAACAAATATACAATTTATTAAAGATTTTTAAATTTCTATTAATGTTATCATTTTAACGTAGTTTACTAAAAAGTTAATAATGTATTTAAGTATATAAAAAAATGTTTAAGTATACAAATATCAGAATCTTAATACTCATACAAACAAATATACAATTTATTATAAATAAAACTACGTAAATTTACATGTTATAAAACATTCTTCAAAAGTTTATGTTTATCACTCTTAATGTTTAATACTTTATTTTATTTTGAATGGAGATATATCATTCAAAATTGTATTTGATCAATGTAAATTAAAACTCACATTTAGTTATTTTAAATTGTTTGGTCAATTCTATATTACATTCCTCCATAAATTTATAATATTTGTGAATATGATTGTATGTATGTGTTCCATTACATTGATACTTATGGTTAGACAAATAATGATGAAAACTATTTTATATAATACAATTTACTAGTAGTTAGACAAATAACATAATGAACATGTGGAAGTTATATTAACCTCAAATGAGTTTATCCAGCTTTATAAAAACAATGTAAACTAAATGATATCAATCATTAAATTTATTATGATATAAAATATAAGAATTTAAACATAAAATAACACAACAAATTTGTAAGAAATAATTAGTAATAGTTGTCACTGATCTACAAGTTATAATAATATTCTAAACAATTAAACTTTGTCTCAATTTAAAAATTATATACTTAGTGATGTAAATAAGGTCTTAGATACTTCTTTTCTTATATTTTGTAAATGTTCATATCAAGTATGTTTGTCTCTTTGTAACTTCATTTTCTATGTTCTAAATGACAACAATATCAAGGATTCCATATATAAAAGTATGTTCTTTCTCTTAATGCAAAGACAATGTTAACATAACCTATTAATATATTAGTTTGTTTATTTTAACAAAAGCATACTTACGTCAACCTAGATAACATATATGTATTTGATAAGAGTATTAACCTTTGGCACAAGAAGAAAAGAATGATATCGATTTTCTGACTTTACAATTGTGATTTTAAGAAAATAATAACTTCTGTTTTATCTTTAGAATTATCCAACACATGTTGGAAATATCATGTAGTATACATCGGTTTACTTCATCACAACATAAAAAGAAGAAAAATACATAATTAAAGCAAGTAACAAAAGATTTCCTTGTGACAATTAGCTTGACTACTCTTTCCATAAAAAGAAAATTCTCACATGAAAAGAAATTCCTGAACATATTAACATAAGGGATTTATTTAGGCTTTTCTTGAGGCTTCCTATGAACATGTTAAATGATATAAAATTTAGAAAAACATTATTTTGCATGTTCTTATTTTAAAAAGACTCTGTATTGGCATTTGGAAAATTTGTGTAGTTTTTCGTATAAAACTTTATGCTTTTATTTTGAAAACCTTTAAATGCTTTTGGTCAAGTAAATGCTTCTCTTTTTTTCTAAAAAATATTTTATTTAATATTTATTGTTAAACTTTAAAACTAGAGTTGTTCAACTGTCTAGTTTCTCTAGAAGATCTTGCTCAATAATCTTTCCTTTTTTATGTTTAACAAATATTCATACTAAACAAAATGATGATTTTGAAAACGTCTGGATATTGTCAAAGTTTTTCTATCTTACTAAACTATGTGTATTTTAGGTATGCTCCCCCTTACTCCTAGATTTCCTTGAATTGTTTGATGTTTTTATCATAGAAAGAATATTTTTGTAAAAAGTATAAGAGCAAATGTGAGATTTTCAACAACTTTCTTCAAAGCGTTTTTATGTGAAAATTTATATCATGGCTTTAAGGTGTAACTATCAAACCATTGATTCAGAACATAAATGAAATAACTAATCATTCATGTATCAGAGCAGAATATAGTTACTTTATATTCATCAAAGCATAGATGTTATATAAGAATATGTTATGAGGCATAGATTTTTCAGTCACAAATATTTATATATTAAAATAGTCTTTGTAGGATTTAAGGAGTGTACTCCCCCTTGAATATGATAGTCTATTTTCATCACAACATTCAGGCATTCAATCACATGACATATTATAGTCTATTTTCATCACAACATTCGGGCATTTAATCACATGACATATTATGGCATTAGAGCATTAGTATTTATCAGTTAAATATGCTATGAATGATTTATGTCTTCCATAAGTCATCATTATTGGATTGGATAAATGAAACTAAATTATTAAGGCAAATATATAAAACACGAAGATATATATAATCATGAAAATGAGCCAATGGAATTGTTGTAAAAATAAATAATGAATAAATAACCAATGCATTGCAGAGTTTTAGAGTTCTCCTAAGAGTTGTTGTTTAACGCAATTTCTCTGCTTTTCTCCCCCTTACTTGATGAACATAAAAAAGGTGGAAACCTAACGCTCAGAGTAAACTAAAAGAATAGTGAATGAATGAATTTCTATTATTGATAGCAAAAAATTTCTCTTTACAAAGAATGGTTGAGAGCATAACCTCCCTCACAGTAGCTTCCTGTCAACAAACTATATTTTCCTAGAATATATCTTTATTTAATGTAAATATCTTATACTGAATATTTCTCTAAAATATATCTTTATTTACTATAAATATCTTATAATGAATATTTCTCTAAAATATATCTTTATTCACTATAAATATTTCCCACCCATACTGACTCCTACAACGGTTAGGATAGTAACGTTTGAACCGATCGACTCCAGTTCTTCACCGCTTTCCACCGTTCAGCTTGAGCCCTCACCACCTTCAGTTGTTCGGCTCGATTGTTCACCATCTACCATTGTTCGGCTCAACCACTCCCTGCCTTCCACCGTTCGATGCCCTTCTTCTTCTCCCTCATCGCCTTCCCCCGTTCAACTCGACCTCTCCCCGCCTTCCACCATTTGGTGCCCTTCTTCTTCTCCCTCACCGCCTTCCACCGTTCGACTTGGCCTCTCCCCGCCTTCCACCGTTCAATTCCCTTCTTCTTCTCTCATATACTTTCTTCTTCTCTCTTATACTTTCCAACCCTCATCATTACCCCTTACCTTACATCCTATCATGGTTGGTCTATTTTAGGAAGGATTTGGGCAAGGACAGTGTTGATAGTGGTCATGAGGGTTTAGAAGTTGGCTTGCTGTTCTTCCGTGCTTGCTTGAAACATTGTAACCATTTTTGCTTCTTATTGCGCATTGTTCTCAATAATCAACTAATGAAACATGGGTGAGAATGTATTGAGGGTTTGGATTAGTGGGTTGAGGAGGAAGGGATGTGTTTGCGGAAATGATGGCTAACGTTTGTGGGATGGTTGTAATCATCTGAGTGTTGGGTTGGTTAGGTTGGGTTGTTGGTGGTGACATTGGTCTAGGTGGTTGAATAATGGAGTCAGTTTCTCCTAGGAATTGAACGAAGACTTGTTTAGGTGGTGAGATGGTGATTGATTGAGGATTGTAGGGTATCTTTCTTAATTCCTTTAACTTAGTTTCCATAGATGATACTTCACTAATAACAGGAAGCTTTAAGTACCACCTGGTATCTTCTTCTGTTGTTGTGTGTAGATCAGTCATCACCTTGGATACAAAAAGTTAAGTGACCACTTGACTCAAAACATCTTCAAAAGATGGAGTATCACGAATAGTAAACATTGAGGTCAAAGTTGGTAGATATGGCAGCTCTTTCAGGAGGCATAGACCACGTGCATTATTGTTTATCAAGAAGGTAGCATTCGTGAAAGATTTGGGTAGTATTCACATGTTCATGTGGGTATGGGTAGGTGAAAAATGGCATCTACAGGCAGGTTTTGTAAGGCTTCAGAGGCTCTATAGATTTTGTCGCTTGAATATGAGATATAGATTGTCGCTTGAATATGAGATAGAGGGTATGGTACATTGCTCAAGATGACATTGAACAGGTGGGAAAATATGTAGGTTTTCATGAGTGTAAAGATAAGGTTCAGGTAGGTAGTCATGGTAGTTTGGTAAGGTTAGGAGAGGAAAAGGAAGTAATGTGTGTGGATTGGGTGTTTGTTTTTCGAGTGTTAGTACATTGGTGAGGTGTACAATGTGGGTGAGAGTAGGTTTGGTCTCTTGTTCTAAAGGGGTTTGATTTTGTGCTACTTGTCTGGATGAGTGTTGGGACGGGGTTAGTCTAGGAGAAAAAGCTTGTGTTTCTTCCCTCACTTTAGGTTCCCACAACATAATTTCATCATCAACACTCCGGAAACGGAAAATGATCCATTACTCAAGGAATTAGCAAATTAACTATATCAATAGGAGGAAAACTCGATACTATGATTCATTGTCGAGTGCCCAAAATGAGGAATTGCTCAAAAACCTTCCTAACTTTTCGTCTCCAAATTATTAAACCTTTTTATACAAAGAAACTTCACTGAAGACTATTTCCCACTTAAAATGAGCATCAAGGATAAGTGTAGAAACATCAAATTCAGTAAAGCTACCTCAGCTTGTCTACCAAAGAAAGTCGTTCAAATTTATACCTACAAACTTACACCAAAGTTTTACCATAAAATGTTTCAAAATTTAATTTGCTGTTTTAATAAAAAAAAGTATCAGAAACAACTGTTTTACATAAGATACGTGAAGCTGATACTATTTCCACAACAAACATAACATTTAAATTCCAGCAGGAAGAGTAGTCTGACACTGAGAAATCACTCACCTTTGAAAGGATAAAATCACCCAACCACCTAGTACAGTCAACATAATTTACATGAACCGAAGCACTGTATACCTGAAAATAGGTATCACTAGAATTAAGAATTATACAAAGATCAAAGATGTGTACCAAAAATAAATTGTTACTAACAGTATGTTGGACAAATAAACAGAGGAGATGGAAGATCAAGGAACCCTCAATAGCTTTCCTAAAAATATTGAAACAATGGTGACATTTAATCCGTTTAATCAACTCCACCTAGTGGAAAAAGTATCAATTTTATCTTATTTCTTCATTTTCGTTATAACTGATGAAAGAGCTATGATTTTTTTCATTCTGCCCTCTTACCAATCTAATATCAATCAACCACTACTTCAGTTTTGTTTCACTCTGCCATCTTTAGTCAGGTAGCATCAAGAAGCTACCATTAAACAAAATATCTTACCCTTTTATAGACTATATTTTTACAGTAGTATCCATGCCACAACTACAAATACGATATATATCCGAAGAATGAAAGTCCTACAGAAAGAAACATAGAATTAGTTGGGCTAATCTCCAAAATCCAGATATTATATATGTTATAGCTACTAATAGGTAGGTAAGTAAACAATAAAAAGGACGAGATATACTGGATGGAGAGTACACTTACAACACTTAGGATTTCATTGCGGTGTCCTCCAGCTCCTGCAAATATCAGGATACATAATCCAGTTTGAGTATTCCACAACCGAAGAGATTCATCCTGATCAACCTTAAATGTCATTATTGAGAAACAAAAGATTCTTTAAATAGTTAAAATGTGGAGAAGCCAATTAGTTAGCTTGCAGATATCACAAGTGATGGTTTTAATGTTTGGGTTCTGACTTCATTTATAGAGTCCTCATGGCCAATAAAACTCTGCAGAGAGAGAGATGTGGTGTTATGTAGCAGAAGGGATTAGAGCACAACCAATATATTTTCAACATTATTAACAAAAAAAAAAAAACATTCAAAGCATTTAGCTTACAGTAATGCCCTCAAAAATCCCAACTAACAATCAACACTAAGGGCAGGCAAATATGAGTAAATAACTTATTAAGCTTTGATTCAGTAACAACTTAAGCACTGGTTCAACAATAAAAAGCTTATCCATGAAGTTAATTTTGAATCACTTTTCGGTTAAGCTTCTTAAAATAAGCGAAGAAGAATGAATAGTGAAGACATGAACCACTTTAATAAGCTCAAACTAAACTCGAACAAGGACACCAATATTTTCTTCTACGAAAACAAAATTCAAAAAAAGTATTTAACCATAAAAATTAAAGTAAACAGAGCTGCCATTAATCAAAGACCACCTTGAAATGCTTTTATATAAAATAGGGTGTACTCTGTTGCCACCAACAGTGACGAAAACGTTGAGGTAACGAGAGTCAAGGAAGTTGAAAGCGACAGCGTATATAGGACGTTGCCCCTCTTGGAGGCGATTGGTGATTCTGTATTCTTTCTTTTTTGCCGGAGCCAACGATCCCACCACAGGCTCACACCCTAAGACAAATGTTTTTCCTTTTTACCCTCATCCTCCGTCTTCTTTTGTATTTCCTAGTATTCTCTCTTAGGGTTTCACTAAGAAAGATGTAATTTTTCTATTTCTCACACATAAAATTTAATAAATAGATAATTTTACGGGTTATTCGATTAGCATTCACTTCGACCCGGTTAAAAGTTTTTAATGAGATTCAAAATTTAGATTATTTTATAAATTTAGATTATTTTATATTTGTTTAAATATGACATCATATGATATGTTTGAGGTGACGTCAGATGATAGCTATCATATCATACACAGCTAATAAAGACTGTTTTACTTAGTAAGTAATGCTAATAAATGATCACAGTTCACGGTTAAAAGTTTCCAATGTGATTCAAAGTTTAGATTATTTATATTTGTCTGAATATGACCTCAGATGATATGTCTGACGTGACATCAGATGACAGCTATCATGTCACACACAGCTAATAAAGATTGTCTTAAGTAATGCTAATAAATGATCACAGTTTTCCATAATTTACACTACATAGATAATTTTATAGATTATCTGGTTAAGACTCCATTAAATCTTACTCATATTAAGAAAGTCAAGTAATGCTAATAAATGATCATAGTTTTCCATAATTTACACTACATAGATAATTTTATAGATTATCTGGTTAAGACTCCATTAAATCTTACTCATATTAAGAAAGTTTTTATCTTAACTTGTATTTTAATTAAATAATTAGGTTTCACATTCATAATTTTGTCTAAACCTAATATTAGAATTGACGTTAAATATTACTTAAGTCTCGATTATAAAATTTGGATTTTGATATTCTAAAAAAGATTTATTACATTTTTATAATTGGTAACCAATGTCTAATTAAAGACTTATTTCATATAATTCACATTAAATAGATAGTTTTATCTGATTAATACTCAATCAAATCCGTCTCATGTTAAAAATTATCAATCTTTACTTGTACCATGATTAAAAATTTAGGTTATATCATATTTGTCTTAATCTAATAACAGACGTGACACTAGATAATATGTCAAAAAGAGCATCATATATCATATTAGACACTATTATAAAATTTAGATTTTCATAATGTTTTTATGATTAAAATGAAAATTATATATTGCTTTTATAATTAGTAATTAATAAATAATAAATTAATACGATTTTTCATAATTTACATTAAATAGATAATTTTATAGGTTATATGTCAAGACTGAGTGCAATCTCACTCATGTTAACAAAGTTTATATCTTAGCTTGTATCATAATTATATAATTAGGTTTCATATTTATAAGTTCGTCTCATTCTAGATGTGAAGTTAATTATTACTTAAAGATATTGTCAAAAATTTGGATTTTGATATTGTCAAAAATATTTATTACATTTTTATAATTGGTAATCAATTACTAATTAAAGATATTTTTTAATAATTCATATTAAAAAGATAACTTTAAATGTTTTCCAAATTCAAATACGTCATAATTATCCAATTAATACTCAATTCAACCCGACTAAGGTTAAAAATCCTTCCTACTTGTATCATATTAAAAATTTAGGTTATTTTATATTTGTTTGAATATGATGATAGACAACACCTCACGTACTATGTAAAACACTGCTATCAAATTTAGATTTTCATTATATTTTTATGATTAAAATGAAAATTATTTATTACTTTTATAATTAGTAAGTAATGACTAATAAAATATTCAAGTTTTTATAATTTACATTAAATAGATAATTATATAAGTTATTTTATCAAAACACAATTGAATTTTAAAAAAGTCTCTATCTTAACTTGTATTATAATTAAATAATTAAGTTTTACATTTATAAGTTTGTCTAGATGTGATGTTAAATATTACTTAAGTCACGATTATAAAATTTGAATTTTGATATGGTCAAAAATATTTATTATATATTTATAATTGGTAACTAATTACTAATTAAAGATTATTTTTTTTATAATTCATATTAAATAGATATTTTTAAATGTTATCCAAATTCAAACTCACCTTAATTATCCGATTAATAGTCAATCCAACCCGACTCAAGTTAAAAAATTTTAATCTTTACATGTATCATGATTAAAAATTTAGATTATTTCATATTTGTTTGAATCTTATGTCAAACATGATGTTAGATACTTGTGAGATGACATCGAATACTATGTCAGCTATAAAATTTAGATTTCCATAATGTCTTTATGATTAAAATCAAAATTATTTATTATTTTTATGATTAGTAAGTAATGACTAATAAATTATTATGGTTTTTCATAATTTCTTTAAATAGATAATTATATAAGTTATTTAATCAAAACTCAATTAAATTTCACTCATGTTAAAAAAGTTTATATCTTAACTTGTATCATAATTAAATAATTAAGTTTTACATATATAAGTTTGTCTTTAAATATTACTTACATAATATTTATAAAATTTGAATTTTGATATCGTCAAAAATATTTATTATATTTTTATAATTGATAACTAATTACTAATTAAAGATTATTTTTTTTAATGCACATTAAAAAGATAATTTTAAATGTTATCTAATTGCAAATTCACCTTAATTATTCTATTAATACTCAATCCAACCCGACCGATGTTATGATTAAAAATTTAGATTATTTTATATTTATTTGAATATCATATCATACATTATATACTTGTCATACGTGACATTGGATACTATGTGAGAGAGTGTTATAAATTTATTTTCAAAATGTTTTTGTGACTAAAATTTTTGTAATTAGTAAGTAATGACTAATAAATTATTACGATTTTTCATAATGTAAACTAAATAGATTTAAGTTATTTTATATTTATATTACAGTTATAAAATTTTATTTTGATATTGTCAAAAATATTTATCAAATTTTTTTTTATCTTGGTAAACAATGTCTAATTAAAGATTATTTTCTTTATAATTAATATTAAATACAGAACTTTAAATGTTATTCAAATTCAAACTCAATGATAAATATATTTTATTTTATTTTTTTATTAAAATTAAATAATTAAATTATATTACATGTATACGATCCCTTTCAATGTTATGAAATTTGGATTTGTATAACTTGAAAAGTTATAATTCAAGTGAAACATAATTCTTTAGTAAAGTAATAGGTTAATAATAAATTTAAATTGTTATATATATATATATATATATATATATATATATATATATATATATATATATATCATTACGTAGTAGTGTAAAATTAAATTTTGAAGTTTTAATAATTTATGTACTATAAAATTTAGATTGATTAAAATAAAAATTATCTACTACTTTTATAATTAGTAAGTGATGACTAATAAATTCCAACGATTTTTTTAATTTCTATTAAATAGATAATTTTATACTTTATAATAAAATAATTAGGTTTTAAATTTAATAGTTTGTCTCATATATGAAGATAAATATTATTTAAGTCACACATTATAGAATTTGGATTTTGATATTGCCAAAAATATTTAATACATTTCTATAAATTGTAACAAATTACTAATTAAATATTATTTTTTTATAATTCATATTAAATAGATAATATTAAATGTTATCCAAATTCAAACACACTTTAATTATCCGATTAATACTCAATCCAATCAACTAAGGTTAAAAATTCTCACTATTTACTTGTACCATGATCAAAAATTTCGATTATTTTATATTTATTTGAATATGATGTCAAACGTGAAGTCAGATATTATGTGAGACATTGCTATAAAATTTAAATTTTCATAATGCTTTTATGATTAAAATAAAAATTATTTATTACTTTTATAATTGATAAGTAATGACTAATGAATTATTATTTAATTATTTGTTGTATATTTTTTTTATTCGTTTATTAATTTAAATTTAATTTGTTTTGTTCTTGTGTTTTTTTTTAACTTTTTATATTGAATTGTTAACATTTTTATACTATAAATTGAAAGGTGAGGCTGTGTCACTTTGTATTTTTTCCAACTTTACACTATAAATTAAAAGTATTTACATTTTAGGTACATGATAACAATGGAGTCAATTCTTACTTATGAATGAGACTTAATCAAGATTCAAGAAAATTGTACTGCTTAACACATTCCTAATACTGACAATTAAAGTTTATTTCCACACAACCAATTATCCCAGTGGTGAAAAACTTTCATTTCATCAACCCAAAAAACTTGGTTTATGTTTAAGATGTATGATCCAGAGATTTTGTTAAGTAACAAATAGTGTCGACACCAAAAGAAGAGCACCAAAATCATAACAAAAAAATCATAACATCAAAAAATCATAACCAAGCACAGTGAGATGTAAGTGTGGCACCCTAAACTGTAGTTCGAAATACGACACTCCAAAAGCGTAGTTCCAAGTGCGGTTGGTATTATGCGAAATTCGATGTGCGGCATTATACAACCAATGTTTGGGCAGCTCCAATGCCGATTAGATGTTTAGTTGAAATATTATCTCTCGAAGAACTCTCTGTCACCACCTTCTTCTTCATTCTTCCTCCTCCAATATCCACAGCACCCCCATGGATCACAACCACCACACCATTGTATAACCTCTCAACTCTCAACTTAGAAAACAATCAATAAAAGTAAAAAAAAATGCGACATTTGAAGGAGGAAGGGAGTGCATGTAGAGCTAGGTTTATACAATCAGAGTAGAAGTTGGTCGTTAAGAGAGTTGTTGGTGGTTAGAACATCATTAAGTCATCATTAATTTTCTATTGACTTTAATAAATGAAGGACAAATATGTAAAATGCGAAGTGAAGGATCAAATATGGGAGGTGGAGGGAGCATCCTCTTTAGATTTTTATAATGTCTTTATGTTTAAAATGAAAATTATTTATTATTTTTATAATAAGTAAGTAATGATTAATAAATTATTATGGTTTTTCATAATTCCTTTAAATAGATAATTATATAAGTTATTTTATCAAAACTGAATTGAATCTCACTCATGTTAAAAAAGTCTATATCTTAACTTGTATCATGATTAAAGAATTAAGTTTTGCATTTATAAGTTTGTCTTTAAATATTACTTAAATAACGTCTATAAATTTGGATTTTGATATTTTCAAAAATATTTATTATATTTTTATAATTGGTAACCAATTACTAACTAAAGATTAATTTTTTTTATAATTCACATTAAACAGATAATTTTAAATGTTATCCAAATGCAAACTCACCTTAATTATTCGATTAATACTCAATCCAACCCACACCTATGTGAAAAATTCTTAATTATATAAGTTATTTGATCAAAACTCAATTGAATCTCATTCATGTTAAAAAAGTCTTATCTTAACTTGTATCATAATTAAAGAATTAAGTTTTACATTCATAAGTTTGTCTTTAAATATTACTTAAATAACATTTATAAAATTTGGATTTTAATATTGTAAAAAATATTTATTATATTTTTATAATTGGTAACCAATTACTAATTAAAGATTTTTTTTTTATAATTCACATTAAATAGATAATTTTAAATGTTATCCAAATGCAAACTCATCTTAATTATTCAATTAATACTCAATCCAACCCCGCCCATGTTAAAAATTCTTAATCTTTACTAGTATAATGGTTAAAAATTTAGATTACTTTATATTTATTTTAATCTTATGTCAGACGTGATGTTAGATACTTGTCATATGTGACATCAGATACTATGTTAGACAGTGTTATAAAATTTAGATTTTCATAATGTCTTTATGACTAAAATGAAAATTATTTATTACTTTTGTAATCAGTAAGTAATGATTGATAACTTATTACCATTTTTCATAATTTACATTAAATAGATTTAAGTTATTTTATATTTAATTTACGGTTATAAAATTTTATTTTGATATTGTCAAAAATATTTATTAAATTTTTAAACTTGGTAAATAATGTCTAATTGATGGAATATCCCTTACCATGACCTAGCACATTCATGAAGAGTTGGAGGCGTCTATGGAAGATGGGCCTAGACTCTTTCTCTTGGGCCATCTTAAATCATCATGAAGATTTAATAGAAGAGTGTTTCATCCTACACCTCCAACATCTCATCCTACACCTCCAAAAATTCCACTTTTGACCTTCTGACATCTTATCCTGCACCTCCAACTTTTTCAAAAATTTCATTTTTAACTTTAATAAATATCTTTTCATTTTTTCTCTTTCTTATTAAAAATACTCTTCACCACTTTAATCATAATAATCTAATTTAATTTAAAATTCAAATATTATTTAATATAATTTTATATTTTAATAATTATTAAAATATTGTTTATATTATAATAATGGTTATTTAAAAAAAATTAAAATAAAATAATAATAATAATAATAATAATAATCAATTTGATTTAATATATTCAAAATATAATGAATTATATTAAAATGTTACATTAAATTAAATATTTATTAAATTTAAATAAAAAACAAAATTTTAAAAATAATTACTATCGGATATTCGTATCCAAATAATACATCATCGGATTTCTATATCCGATTCAATTTTCTTTAAATTTTATAAATTATTTAATTTAATTTATTATTTTAATGCAATTTAAAAGATTTAAATACATTAAATATGATTTTAAATATTATTTTAATTTTCATTATTATCCCTCTTATTTTAATTATCATTATTTTAATTTTTAATAAAACTATTGTAAAAATATAAATCATATTTTAATAATTATTAAAATATAAAAATATAATAAATAGTATTATAATTTAAATTAAATTAAATATTTATTAAATTTTAAATAAAAAATAAAACTGTTAGCATATTTTATAAACTTTGATATCCGATACACAACTTTTAAGAATTTTAATTTTTATTTAAAATTTAATTATTTAATTTACTTTAATATTTTAATATAATTTAATATATTTTGAATATATTAAATCAAATTGATTATTATTATTATTATTATTATTATTATTTTATTTTTATTTTAATTATTTTATTTTAATTTTTAATATAACTATTATTATAATATAAATCATATTTTAATAATTATTAAATAATATTTAAATTTTAAATTAAATTATATTATTATTAAGGTGGTGCATAATGCTTTTAATAAGAAAGAGAGAAAAATGAAAATGGTGCAGAATGCTTTTATTAAGAAAGAGAAAAAAATGAAAAGGGTGCAGAATGAGATGTCAAAAGGTTAAAAGTGAATTTTTGGAGGTGCGGGATGATATGTTGGAGATGTAGGATGAAACACCCTTAATAGAATAAGAATAATTTTGGGCCTTTGTATTTTGGGCCAAGTAGTCTAGATTTTATTTGGGCTTGCTATTATGGACCTAGTAGTGTATAATTTCAATTGGGCCTTGTATATTGGGCCAAGTAGAATAGGATTTTGACCAAACAAGTCAACAAAGGGTCAAGGCCCAAAGCTGACTATGCTTGGACCTCCAAAATGGGTGTGTTGACCAAGGGGTCAACATTTTGGCTAAGCTTGGAGAACAAGGGAGAAGAATTTCGTCCTAGACATGTGGAGGCTTCCCATTGGAGAGTTTTCCTCCTAGTTAGTGGCCATGTGTCACTCTATGAATTGAGAGTTTTTCCACAGGTAGTGGCCACATGTCACTCTCATTTGAGAGGATTTTTGTCACTTGTCTCCCTCCTATTGGAGAGGATTTCTCCATGCTCTCTAGGACAACCAAGGTTGCTCTTTTAGGTTAATGTTTCAGCCCATTTTGAGTCACCTTAGCCTATAAATAGAGGTGTTCTCCATCATGTAATCACCTTTGATTTAGAGTAAAGTTATGCTGCCATTTTTGTGCCATACTACTCTTTTAAGGTCACCCTAGGCTAGAGCAACCCAAGTGGCCTCCTCTATCCACCTTCCTCCAAGAGTTGGCCCAACCTCTCTTAGAGAACCACCAAACACACCTTCCATCACCATACAACTCATCAAAACCATGAGCTATCAACACCTTTCACCACCACCAAATTTTGCAATCTTTATCCATGAACTTATGGCTTGTCCTAGCTAGAGCATTTTTTGCCATCATTTGGTATCAAGAGCCTTGGTTCTTCAAAGAGCTAAGTTTATTTGTTTTGATCCTTTGTTATTTCCTTTTTGTTTAATGTTTTCCTTACTTGTCTTGTTGTGTTTTCTTTTCCTTCTATCATTTTTTTCTGGCAGTAAACTGGGACGATTTTGAAACTTAAACTGCATCTAGCCCAGTTGTCCAAAAAATACGTAAAAGTACTCAAACAAAAGCCCTTTGAGTCTAGTTTCAAACAAAAGGTCAGTGCTGCTAGAATGCTGCATTAGTGTTTTCCAAGTTATGTTTTGTTAGTTTTTGCTACTGTTTTGTGTCTTTCTTTTTTTGAGTCATTCCTTACTGTTTTTTTAGGTCTTTTATTGATTTATATTCAGTGCATTTCATTGATTGAGTCATTTTAAGTTTTTAATCCATCCATGTTTGTCTAGAGTCATGAGTAGTTCTTTTCTTGTCAATTTTCTCTAGTAACTTTGAAAAATCATCAAAACAAATATATAACTTAGTTTGAAAAACTGAACCATATACAACCATTTGAGGGTCTTATCTTTGATGTTTTGGGTTCATACATGCCATTAGATCATTGGCAAGCTCTTAAAAAAAATTCCCTATTGATGTTTTTAGTTTTCAACTCCTTTTTTTATTCTAGTAGGATTCTCTTCTATTTTGTGTTTCTTGTCTTTGTGACTTTTAAAACCCACAAATCACCTCTTTTCCAAGTGTGTGGTGGTCTTATTTTGCACTTTACAAGAGTGGAAAAATAAGTGCTAAAAGCTTTTAAGCAAAAGAGTACCAAAAGAGAGCCTAAAAAGTGTTGAAAAATATTGTGTGCTTAGACCACTACCATTGTTTTTGTGCAATCTGTTTTGGAACGTGTTTTGCTCACTGTTTTGGGTTTTTATCTTCACTTTGAAGTTGCTAAAAGTCTTGGCTATGATGTTAAAAGAGTGGCCTTAGTGTCCCATTTGCCCAAAGTTGCCAAAAGACAAGAACCACCCACTTTTCTTCTAGTAGTTTTTTGTTTTGTGAATCTATTCTAGCACCTTTCATTAGGATTTCTTTTGAGTGCTAAACTTTGTTTCTTAACCTATAATTTCTTGCTTGTCTTCTTGGATTTCTTTGTTTTGTCATAATTAAATTCATTTTGCAAAGTCTTTCTTGTTTTTTGACCTTTTTATTGCTTTTATCCCTTATTTCTTCTTGCACAATTTCGGCTTTGGCTACTTTGTGTAGTGTAGGTTCTCTTTGTGAGGTGATCCAATATCTTAGAGGTAGCCTTCTAGGTGGTGGAGACCCAAAAGGAGCTTAAAGTCTAGAGTGGTAGCCAAAAATAAAGGAGAGAAACACCTTGGGAGGTAGCTTTGATTTGGTTGTAATTTTTGGCTTTGTAATCTTTCTTCTTTTTTTCTCTTGTAACTCACGGCCTTGTTAGGTGTCTTAGGATAGTCTTTGGTGCTCAATCCCATCTCCTAACAAGAACCTTTATTTCTTAGTAAATTTCATTTTTAGTTGGTTGGTTGGAGGAACCAAAGTTCTTCTAACTTAATCATTAGGCCGCATAGCTAGTTTATTTGTTTTCTTTAATTGTGATAACTTAGTGTGTGTCAACTTTAATTTCAACTTTAGTTTCCTTTGAGAAATTTGGTTCAAGAGTGCCTACGGTAAACTTTGGCTAGGAAAGGCTTGGTATTTAAGAAATCCATTGTGATTCACCTCCCTTTCCTGGAAGTGAACTTGGGTGTCTTTTGCCTCCTTAAATCTCTTAAGGAACTTTCTTTGAAATTTAAGTATTTGTTTGTTGCATTGCATATTTTTTTAAAACCTTTAAGGATGTCTAAGACTAATTCCTATGAAATTGGAAGTGATTCTAGTAAGGTTGTAAAACCCACTTTGAAAAATTTAGCAAAAGAGCTAAAGTCACTTAAAATTTGGCAAAGGCAAGAAACCTTTCTCAAAGAAAAAGAAAGAATTGAAAGAGAAGAGTATCTTGCTAAGTTGGAAGAAGAGCTTAGAATTCTTAATGAGAAACAAGAAAAAATCCAAAAGAATTTAAGGAAGATAAATAGAAGAAGAGAGGAAGACAAAAGAAGGAAGAAAGAACAAAGGGAGAAAGAGGAGCATGAGAAAAGAGAGAAAGAACAAAGAGAGAGAAAAGAGGAGCAAGTAAGAAGAGAGAAAAAAGAGGAGGAAAGAAAAAAAGAGTATGAAGAGAAAAAGATAAAAGAATGGAATGAGAAAGAAAAGAGAGAAAAAGAAGAGATTGAAATAAAAAAAGAAGAGGAAGAGTTATTAAAACACCCTACCACTCCTACAATTAAGGTTGAGACTAAGATGATAAGAGGAGTTTTCCAATCCTTGAACTTTTCTCAATACATCCAACCATCTTTCATAACTCCATTTTTTTACTTTTGAAATTTCAAATTCTTTTTCACCTCTCATTTTTAACTCCTCAAGTTTTTGCAAATCAAACTTTGAGTTGATGTTACCTTTTAGGATACAATAAACTCAAAGTAAACACAAACAATTTTATGGAGTAGACCTTCAAAGATTTCAAGTAAATTCCTTTAAAATTAGCATATGGTCTTATTTAAATCATTCATCTAGATATATGTTGTTTGTGGCTCATAAGATTATTGGTTTTGAGTTTGTTGACACTTGCATATGGATCTTTGATCCTGGTGGAAATATAATCAAATAAACCAATAATAAGAAAAAGGTTTTTATCATAAAACAACAAGAAGATTTGAGGATAAATCCTTTTCAAGAGGAAGGGAATGATGGCATACCCCTTACCATGACCTAGCACATTTATGAAGAGTTGGAGGCATCTATGGAAGATGGGCCTAGACTCTTTCTCTTGGGCCATCTTAAGTCATCTTGAAGATTTAATAGAATAAGAATAATTTTGGGCCTTGTATTTTGGACCGAGTAGTGTAGATTTTATTTGGGCTTTGTATTATGGGCCAAGTACTCTAGATTTTATTTGGGCTTGGTATTATGGGCCTAGTAGTGTAGAATTTCCATTGGGCCTAGTATTTTGGGCCAAGTAGAATAGGATTTTGACCAAACAAGTCAACAGAGGGTCAAGGCCCAAAGTTGACTATGCTTGGATGTCCAAAATTGGTGTGTTGACCAACGGGTGAACATTTTGGCTAAGCTTAGAGAACAAGGGAGAAGAATTTCGTCCTAAACATGTGGAAGCTTCCCATTGGAGAGTTTTCCTCCTAGTTAGTGGCCATGTGTCACTCTAGGAATGAAGAGTTTTTCCATAGGTAGTGGCCACATGTCACTCTCAATTGAGAGGAATTTTGCCACTTATCTCCCTCCTATTGGAAAAGATTTCTCCTTGCTCTTCAAGACAACCAAGGTGACTCTTTTAAGTTGAAGTTTCAGCCCATTTTGAGACACCTTAGCCTATAAATAGAGGTGTTCTCCATCATGTAATCACCTTTGATTTAGAGTAAAGTTATGCTGCCATTTTTGTGTCATACTACTCTTTTAAGGTCACCCTATGCTAGAGCAACCCAAGTGGCCTCCTCTAGCCACCTTCCTCTAAGAGTTGGCCCAACCTCTCTTAGAGAACCACCAAATACACCTTCCATCATCATACAACTCATCAAAACAATGAGCTATCATCATCTTTCACCACTACCAAATTCTGCAATCTTCATTCATGAGCTTATGGCTTGATTTGCTTCTAGATTTGGCTTCTCCCAGCTAGAGCATTTTGCCATCACTAATTAAAGATTAAATTTTTTTATAGTTCATATTGTGTTTTGCATTTTTTGTAATTAATGACAACTTAAATTTTTGGGTTGGTATTAGTGAGGTTGCATTGGTTCTAGGAGGTTTCTGAGTTGTTGTGTAACTGCCTTGCTTTGCACCATGTTGAATCAGTTTTGCACTTACAATTAGAACACGCTTAATGGTCTAATTGGGTTTAGTTTTCGCTTAGTTAATTAATCTATAATGTGCAGAACCAATTAATCATGTGCAGTTCACTTGCTTAATTCGAATATAGGACAACCCAATTAATTTTTGCTTAGTTGGTTGATTGATGATGGACTAGGGTAAGAGCAATGTTTAATTTGTTGTTAATCAATTATTGAAAGCATTGTAACTGAGATAAACACCAACCTATCTTTGAATTGTATTGAATTTCGTGTTTTGGTTTGTTAATTCTAGTCACAAAATTATCCATATAACCCTCCATCATGTATTTGATCTATTGTCTGAACCACAATTTGGTCCTTGAGAGACGACCTAAGAGTCAATTCTCCTAGTACTGCACTTTTATTGAACATTAAATTTGATTCGGGTATGACCTCGATCAGGAAACCACAATCACAACATGCAGGGGTGAGCTAACAGAAACAAGTCATTAAAACAATTCATTAACAACTACACTATCAGAAATCAAAGTCACCCGCACATAACTGCTTTTGTTGTAATTAATGACAACTTAAATTTATGGGTTAGTATTAGTGAGGTTGCAATGGTTATATGAGGTTTCTGAGTTTTTGTGTAACTGTCTTGCTTTGCACCATGTTGAATCAATTTTGCACTTACAATTAGAACACGCTTAATGGTCTAATTGAGTTTAGTTTTCGCTTAGTTAATTAATCCATAATGTGTAGAACCAAACATAAATCCGATTCAACTAGAAATAAACAATATTATACTCACATAACCAAACGACAAAGCCGTGTGTGATAGACATTCTCGAAAGAATAATAATGTAATCATCAAATTAATGATAAGTCAATCAAACCACCCAAAAATAGTCAACCATGTTGTTGAGATTGTTGATAAGGGAAGCACTGGTTTAGCTAAACCTTAATCTCACAGTGTTCAGGTTTTTTATGATGACGACACATTATTAATAACACATGTATTGATATGTGTTACATGTTCAAAACTTTATTGTGTATGAATTCTTGAAGAACATGTTTGTGTTGATTTTCGTATATGTATGCATATTCACTGCTTTTCTACATGATATATCATTTGTGATTGCATAACATATGTTTCAGAAAAGAAAACCACATGCACTTAGTTGAACTTATATTGTGTGGCAAAACTGCAAGTTTTAAGTCGACTTCATTATGAAGTATGTCGATTAAAACTTGTGACTTTGCACAGATTTTCAAAAACAGTGTTGTGAGTAATTTTGCAATGAAAAGATTTTTAAAACTGAATTGAAGTGACATAGTCTACTGCATGCGCAGGGAATTCGACTTAGTTAGTTGTGTTTTGAAATTTTGTTAATGCTTGTGAACTATAACGACTATATTTTGATTTTGTGTTCAAGCATTTATTGCAAGTCAACTGAATTAATTGTGTAATCAGACGTAATTCTGTAATTCACAGAGACTTTGGTTATTCTAACAATATCATTTTATTGTTTCAGATTGTGATCTCTGTGAAAACGCTCCAAGAACTCATCAAGAAGACCTTGGAGATCTTTCTTGGACAGTTGCTTGAAGAGCAAGATTGTGCTGAAAGAAAAGCTTGATCAGACTGCACAATTGAGGTGTACTCGAAATTGATAATCTACTTCTCTTAATCTTTGGAAGATTGTGGTTGCCTTGTTGTGACTACAGGAAGAGGACGTGCTGCATTCTGGGATAACTTTGAGGATTATTCAAAGTTGACAAAGACCGCAGGAGAGAAGATATCTTGCTGCTTTCTTTGAGTGTTGTATGCCTATATTTTGGTTAGAGGGTTAGAGAGGTGTTTTATATTTTGACATGGAAGTCTCTATAAAAACCTTGTTGTAAAAACCTTCACCATTATAGTGTATTTGCTTCCGGATACAGTAAGGACACTAGATGTAGACAGTTTGGCCGAACCAGTATAAAAACCGTGTTTGAATTTCTCTATCCCTAAACTCTTTAGTTTAAATCGACTTTACTTTCTGCATAGTCAACTTTATTTTTTCGCTGCACTGATTTATCTTTTTTTTTTTTTAGATTCAAGAAACTTTTGAAAGATTTATACTTTGCGAAAAATATTTGAAAAAGACTCTGATTTTTTAACCTTACCAATTCACCCCTCTCTTGATATGTTGAACTAAACCATTATTTTTCTAACACGTGTACTAAATACACCCCTTTTATTTTCTATAATAACAACTTAATATATGTTTACTCAAGTCAACCATATAAAATAATGGTGAAATATATATATATATATATATATATATATATATATATATATATATATATTATTTACACCTCCTTTATTTGTTTGAACACTCCTATAGCCCATTCAACACCCAATTGGACCCCACTTTACCTATCCAAATTATATATACCTAGGTGGCCCCACATGGTTCACCTATTTTCCTAAAACCCATTCTATAGATTTTAACATAAAACACCCACCACTTTCCATACTTTTATTTTATTTCATTTCATTTGAACCAATCATGGACCCCGTGTGTCCATTAAATAATACAGCACCACTTTATTCTTCCCAATGCACTTCTTACGTAAAACTTCTCTTTTATTTACATACAAGTCTCGTTTCTCCATTTTCTTTTCTCTTTCTTCTTTAATGTTGTTGGTCCCACTCAAAATAATAAAAATACCAACCTCATTTCATGTCACTTGCTTTTGTCATAGGAAAGTGTTTGTTTAACACTCATATTTGACACAAATTTGACACCGGCCAGGTGTCAAATTCCTATTGGGTTTTATGTTTTAAATGAAAAATGGTTTTCTAATGTACTGAGGAGGGTAGAATAGGAATTATGAGATATCGAATATGAGTTTTCATTTTGGTGTCTTTCACTTTGCTTTTGAAAGTTCTCTTTCACTTTCGTTTTCTTTCCATTCCCGCACCTTCATCGTCCTGCTGCGTTCGTGTTATCCGAACCGAAAAAAGGCGATCTTTGGCAAGGTAAGCTGTAGTTCTGGTATCCCCCTTTCGGGTGGCTTTGGCTTCGTGTGTGTTTCGTCATTTGGAGTCGTTCTCACAATTTGTGTTTTCTATCTCTGTATCATTTCGCCTCGCATTGTGTCATTGTTTTCTTGGACATAATTTAGGGTTTATTTTTATTTTTGTGAACCCTAAGCAAATATTGATATTTGGCCTCTTACGTGTTTTCATTTTGTATTCAGTTGGAATGGCTTCCGGAATCCCAAAGGTAAGTTCAAGTTTTGGTCTTTTATTTAGTTACATTTTTTGTTGTTAATAATAACAATGTTTTCGTTATGTTTTGTAGTGGAGGGTCCGTACTTCTATGGATTCATCATATCTTATTGAAATGAATCGTTTGCTGAGAATACCATTTTCTTTATTTTTTTATGATTTGGTTGATATGACAAGTAAAATATTTCCATTTCAGGAGGCATTGCTTGCAATCAGAAAGCGATATGTAACTTAATGGATCCTGGACGAGGAGAACATAAGATTACTGGATGCGCTAGACGTCTATGGATTGTTGTAGGGTAGTTGTGCAGTGTAAAAATGTAGTCTATTTTAGTTTGTTGATACAATGTACTTTGTATATGAAGACAATTTAATTCTCGTTTTATATATATGAAGATAATGTACATCTTCTTATTGGAATAAGATTCTTTTATACATTTCAAGACATTGTACAAATTGTTATTTGAATAAGATGAATGATTTAAAGAATCTGTATTAGCAATGTAGACATGATTGTTGATTGATGATTGATGTCCAGGTTTTTCTTATGTGAAATTTATGAAAGTTCCATACAAATTAAGGTGTTTTCCAAGTGAAGTTGAGTTGTTTTTCGTATAAGTGTGTGTCTAGGGTTGGATGTCATATATGGGAAACCCCATGATGTACAGGGGGTCCACCCTGGGTCATGAGATGAAGGTTGTACAAGTTCAGTGAATTCTGCAACAAAAACCACTCTTGTAATCGTTTACAAGATGCCTGTAATCGTTTACGCGAACCATTTGTCCATTTTGGACATCCTGTTGCACTGAAGGGACCACCTGTGGTAACGTGGGGGACCACAGGTCATTTTGGGTGTTTTCCATGTCAAGTTCATTTGTTTTTTACTTGCACATTTTGTAGGAGTGTGAGTGTTTCGTTTGAGGTGATGTTTTTGGAAGAAGAAGTTCGTATCACAAAAATAGGAGTTGTAATCGTTTACAATGATGTTGTAATAGTTTACACGAGTGTGTTTCTTGTTTTGGACAGTGTTTTGGACGTAAGGAACCACCAGGGATAACGACAGGGTCCATAGCGAATTTAAGTTGTTCTTTACTTGAGAAAATAACTACATAGAATGATTACACTTAGATCATTACATGACATGTTCAACATTTCACCCGCTTCCTCGGTCAACAAGCCAACAGGTGAAACGAATGCATCGTCAGTAAATGCTTGTGGACATCCAGCACTTTGAACACCATCATCTGCAGTTAACCTTTTAGGTGTTCTTTTCGCCTTCTCTGTCTCCAACTCTGCCTCTAGGTCATTCACCTCCCTTTTAAGTTTTTGAATTAAAGACTTCTGATTCTCTGCAGTGCGCATAAGAAAATAACACACCAAATCAAATAACAAACAACGGGAGACGACCCATAAGAAACCACAACAAACCCAAAACCCAAACCTAAAACCAAATACCCAAACATAAATCCAAATACCCAAACCGAAAACCAAATACCCAAACCAACAACAAAGGTATTTACCTTGGTCCAACGAAGGTCCAATCCGGAAGTTGCCATTTCAGAGCACTGGAGAGCACTGGAGAGGACGAAAGTCTGAGAGAGTACTGGAGACCACGATGGGAGACGACCAAATGTGAGAGAGAACCAATCTGTCACACAAAAGTAATGAAAATGCCGAAGGGTAGAATTGGAATCCTAATTCTCTGAAAACCTCTCCATTTTTTAGGCCAATTTTTTTATAAAAAAAACAAAATAACCAATAGCACGTTGACACGTGGCAGTGTCAATTGAGTGTCAAATGTTGGGTGTCAAAATAACGGGATCCTTTGTCATACTAAGGGTGACTAAAAGACTTCTCTCACACTAGTGTCTCATGTCAGAATTACATTTGTATACCAAATGAAAATATACTCATATTCTATACTACACTAACAAATGTCCATTTTGTTTCTGTTTCGTGAACCCGATTCATAACACAGTACCCACTCTACCTCCCTTGCATGCAATCACCCTCATTTACCATTCCTGGTTTTCCAGCAGCAAGGAAAAATAAATTTGTACTACTACTCCTTATTTAACCTTCAAAACTTGCTTCCGTTTTGACTCATCATTTCAAATAAGTCTAATAAACTTATACTAAATTATTTTTAACTCAAATATATAACTTATAGTAAGATTAAAATAACTTATACACCTTCTCTCTATTCACTCTTGACCATAAGGAAAAAAGAAAGAAACCAACAACACCTACAATAGTTAAACACTTTCAGATCTGCTCACCACTCTAAAACGTGCCTAAGTTCATCAAAGTGCACTTGGTTTTCCTTTTCATAAACATATGTAATGCAATCAATTATAAGTGATGTATCAAGTATAAGATTAGTGAATATCCATTCATATATCAGTATCAACACAAACATGTTCATTTAGATATCATCCACAATAAAAAATAGAACATGTAACACATAACAATACATGTGTTATTAATAATGTATTGTCATCATAAAAAACTAGAACAACTAGAACACTGTGAGATTAAGGTTCAGCTAAATCAGTGTTTCCCTTATCAACAATCTCAACAATAATGATATTTTAATTCATATAATTTCAAATCTTATATAAGTCTGTTGATAACAAAAAAGTAACCTCACATCTTGTCTCATTAAAAACATACAAAATGATTTTCTCTTGTTTAGATTTACCATGAGAGATTATAGAATTAATTGTTTTGTTGTACCCATTTTCTACATGCATGACATTCGGACGGTGGGGGATAGCCTGGATGGATACTTATATCAGTTACATTTTTCTGGTGACTAGTAACTATAAGGTTTAAAATAGGAATATCTGTTGCAAGACATATTTATGTCCTTGGTTTTTAATAAAATGTCATGTAAAATATTGTAATACAATAGTGATTAAATAAAATAATATTTAAAATTAATTAGATTACAATTGTTAAAAAAAGTCTTGCAAAGTAAAAAATAGATGGCAATTCTTTATTACCCAAAAAGAGAACACTTCAACATTTCATTCTTACATTTCATTCTTACCAAAAAGACAGAACACTTTAAAGGTGTGCAAGGAGAGCATATCCATGTATTCAAGAGTTTCTTTTGAGGAACGGTGTTAGATTTTCTTGAAGCATATCAGATATACTGCAATCAGAAATGTCATTCTCATTGGGTAACCTTTAAATAATGTTTTTTCAAACATTTTATAAATTTTAAAATGAACAAAAAAAAGTAAAAACTTCAAATGAGAACAGAATATGATTTTTCACGTCCTATGAAAAAAAAAAAAAAACTTAACACCCTTTAATATGGGAATAAAAGCGCTTGAAAAATATTACAACATAATGTTACTACTTTTATGGAAAATCGGAAAACATCGCAACAAATACGTCACATATACTTCTATGATTTCCATTCTAAAATATAACTTAATCTGAAAAACAGAGAAAACGATTGACCAACTACTCACAGCATATTTCGAATATAGAAAACATTGACCACATATAAAGATGTACGCTACTAAACAATTTAACTCAAACACCCTTAACAAATCATCTCCCACCATAGAAGATAATTACGAGCTTCACACGCAAAACCCTAATTCATTTCGAAAATATTTTCCATTAAATAATATATTAAAGGGGAATGAACCATTCGAACTGAAGAACTCTAAATTGTATAAAACGGCAACATGCATGGCTCAATTTTATTTAAAACAACGTCAAAGTTCTAATGAGTTCTCAGTTGAACCTTTTACATTAAAAGGCTTATTGAACCAAAATAAACAAACACGCAATAAACCAAGTTCTTGATTTTTTGACATTCACGTCAGATTGGTATTGCATGTATGGAAGTTAGGTTGAAGAGTTTGAAACATCATCCCAGCGCCATATTGTCCCATCCTCAGTGCAACTCAATATAGTACTACAACATAACACACAACAGAGGACTATAGTTAAAAACTACAAGAATATTGCACCAAAAATATGAGAATCGTCATCAATGTATCAAGCATTACCTTCCATCAAAGGAAGTAGCAGTCTGCCTGATCGGAGAGTTTGATTCTGGATGCGACAACCTGAACAAGGTGACTATGCATAAGAACTTTATACAGTAGAAGACCTTTGAATTGAAATAACTATAAAACATTGGTACAATTTTTTAAAGCTTTGTTTGAACTGTCTTTTACAATCAGAATTTGAGTTCATCTCAGAAATTTGCATAATCTTTTTAATGCATATATTTATTTGCAGACTGTGGAGATGAAACTTAAATGCTGATTGAAAACAATAAAAACCATCAATATAACTTTCTCTAAGTTTTGTTCTTGAAATAATCAGTTGATAGACAGCATACTCTGTAGCAAGTACAGGAGGACATGACTGCAATTCCCAAACATAAATCTTGCCTGTCCTGTTACCTGAAACACCCAGAAAATAAAAAAATGAACATAAAACAAAAGTAAATTCTTGAAATTACCTCAGACTTGCCATAAAAATGAACTAGTTCAAATTGTCAGAATGTATTCAACAAATAATAAATTTTAAAAAATAAGCAATCATTCTTACCTACTGTAGCTATGTTGAAATGGAAATCACATGAAAACTTGATGAACCAGATATCACATGCAGGAATGGGGTATTTCTGAAGGACGTCAAATGCACCCTTAAAATCCACACAGAGCACAAAAAATATGACGCTGATTAAAACTTACATATCACAAAACAAATGAAAAAGATAATAATAATAATAATGAATAATTATAACTAACCGTTCCTGTAATTTCTTCCTTCACTTTAGGTTCCCACAACATAATTTCATCATCAACACTCTGGAAACGTAAAATGATCCATTACTCAAGGAATTAGCAAATTAACTATATCAATAGGAGGAAAACTTGTTGAAAACTCGATACTATGATTCATTCTCACGTGCCCAAAATGAGGAATTCTCAACAACTTTCCTAACTTCTCTTCTCCAAATTATTAAACTTTTTTAGACAAAGAAACTTCACTGAAGACTATTTCCCACTTAAAATAACCATCAAGGATAAGTGTAGAAACATCAAATTCAGTAAAGCTACCTCAGCTTGTCTACAAAAGAAAGTCGTTCAAATTTATACCATACAAACTTACACCAAAGTTTTACCATAAAATGTTTCAAAATTTAATTTGCTGTTTTAATAAAATAGTATCAGAAACAACTGTTTTACATAAGATACGTGAAGCTGATACTATTTCCACAACAAACATAACATTTAAATTCCACCGGGAAGAGTAGTCTGACACTGAGCAATCACTCACCTTTGAAAGGATAAAATCACCCAACCACCTAGTACAGTCAACATAATTTACATGAACCGAAGCAGTGTATACCTGAAAATAGGCATCACTAGAATTAGGAATTATACAAAGATCAAAGATGTTTACCAAAAATAAATTGTTACTAACAGGATGTTGGACAAATTTTGTTGGGAACTTTGAAGGAAGATCTGTCCATGTGAATGATTTTTCTACATATGTCCAGAAGTCTGGATAAACACAAGGAACATGATGGATTAAAATGAAATCGATAATTATAGAGTTGATACATCACAATTGACTGAATGTGTAAAGAGAAAGAGGTAGAATGTTGCACACAAGAAATTTTACAAATTACAAAAATAATTGTTACTTGCAGCATATGTTGTTATGAAACAAATCAGAGATACAATCAAAAAATGTATATCAAATCCATTATGAATAATTGACTATAAGTAAGAAGGATAGATGGATAAACAGAGGAGATGGAAGATCAAGGAACCCTCAATAGCTTTCCTAAAAATATTGAAACAATGGTGACATTTAATCCGTTTAATCAACTCCACCTAGTGGAAAAAGTATCAATTTTATCTTCTTTCTTCATTTTCGTTATAAGTGATAAAAGAGCTATGATTTTATTCATTCTGCCCTCTTACCAGTCTAATATCAATCAACCACTACTTCAGTTTTTTTCCCTCTGCCATCTTTAGTCAGGTAGCATCAAGAAGCTACCATTAAACAAAATATCTTACCTTTTATAGACCATATTTTTACAGTAGTATCCATGCCACAACTACAAATACGATATATATCCGAAGGATGAAAGTCCTACACAAAGAAACATAAAATTAGTTGGGCTAATCTCCAAAATCCAGATATTATATATATTATAGCTACGAATAAGTAGGTAAGTAAACAATAAAAAGGACGAGATACACTGGATGGAGAGTACACTTACAACACTTAGGATTTCATTGCGGTGTCCTCCAGCTCCTGCAAATATCAGGATACATATTCCAGTTTGAGTATTCCACAACCGAAGAGATTCATCCTGATCAACCTTAAATGTCATTATTGAGAAACAAAAGATTGTTTAAATAGTTAAAATGTAGAGAAGCCAATTACTCTGCTTGCAGATATCACAAGTGCTGGTTTCAATGTTTGGGTTCTGACTTCATTTATACATTTTCAACATTATTGAAAAAAAAAAAGTACATTCAAAGGCATTTATCTTACAGCATTGCCCTCAAAAATCCCAACTAACAATCAACACTAAGGACTAGTACATATGAGTAAATAACTTATTAAGCTTTGATTCAGTAAGAACTTAAGCACTGGTTCAACAATAAAAAGCTTATCCATGAAGTTAATTGTGAATCACTTTTCGGTTAAGCTTCTTAAAATAAGCGAAGAAGAATGAATAGTGAAGACATGAACCACTTTAATAAGCTCAAACTAAACTCCAAAAGGACGCCAATATTTTTTTCTAACGAAAACAAAATTCAGAAAAAGTACTTAACCATAACAATTAAAGTAAACAGAGCTGCCATTAATCAAAGACCACCTTGAAATGCTTTTATATAAAATAAACCGAAATAAGCTCCATATAATCTCTTACAATCGCCACCGAAATATAAAAATTCTATAATCGCATGTTCAAAAGCTTCATGCAGATTATCACGAGTTTACTGTAACTAAAATACCCTGTATATGCTCTCACGGCCAGCATCAATGACTCGGATTATCCCCTTGCTTCCTCCAGCCACAATAAATGGACTCCCCTCATCGCTGCATGCCCAACTCACAGTGTAAAAAGCCTCATCCTTCTGGTCCACATAGAAACATAAAAAGTGAAACAAACTTTAGAACACAGACATCTACAAAAAAACAAAGTTTAAGAAAATAGAGACTGAAGAGTCAATGTTCATTTACATCCTCGTCCACATAAGACTGCAAAACAGCAATAACCCCTCCTTCAAGGCATTGATAAACAGTAACCTAAAAAGAAGGAAAAAAAAGCATTAAAAATTGAAACTTTCGAAATGGAATGAAAAAGGTCAGTGGAGGAAAAAAAACAGAGGATGTACTCTGTTGCCACCAACAGTGACGAAAACGTTGAGGTAACGAGAGTCAAGGAAGTTGAAAGCGACAGCGTATATAGGACGTTGCCCCTCTTGGAGGCGATTGGTGATTCTGTATTCTTTCTTTTTTGCCGGAGCCAACGATCCCACCACAGGCTCACACCCTAAGCCAAATGTTTTTCCCTTTTTACCCTCATCCTCCATCTTCTTTTGTATTTCCTAGTATTCTCTCTTAGGGTTCACTAAGAAAGATGTAATTCTATTTCTCACACATAAAATTAAATAAATAGATAATTTTACGGGTTATCGTATTAGCATTCAATTCGATCCGGTTAAAAGTTTTCAATGAGATTCAAAGTTTAGATTATTTTATTTGTCTGAATATGACTTTAGATAATATGTCTGACCTAACGTCAGATAATAGTTATCATGTCAAACACAACTAATAAAGATTGTCTTGCTTAATAAGTAATGCTAATAAATGATCACATTTCCCGGTTAAAAGTTTTGAATAAGATTCAAAGTTTAGATTATTTTATATTTGTCTGAATATGACCTAAGATGATATGTCTGACCTGACGTCAGATGACAGCTATCATGTCTGACACAACTAATAAAGATTGTCTTACTTACTAAGTAATGCTAATAAAGATCACAGTTTTCCATAATTTACACTACATAGATAATTTTATAGATTATCTGGTTAAGATTCCATTAAATCTTACTCATATTAAGAAAGTATATATCTTAACTTGTATTTTAATTAAATAATTATGTTTCACATTCATAATTTTGTCTGAACCTAATATTAGAATTGATGTTAAATATTACTTAAGTCTCGATTATAAAATTTGGATTTTGATATTCTCAAAAATATTTATTACATTTTTATAATTGGTAACCAATGTCTAATTAAAGACTATATTTCATATAATTCACATTAAAAAGATAGTTTTATCCTATTAATACTCAATCAAATCCGTCTCATGTTAAAAATTATCAATCTTTACTTGTACCATGATTAAAAATTTAGGTTACATCATATTTGTCTTAATCTAATAATAGACGTGACACTAGATAATATGTCAAACAGAACATCATATATCATATTAGACACTATTATAAAATTTAAATTTTCATAATATTTTTATGATTAAAATGAAAATTATATATTACTTTTATAATTAGTAATTAATAAATAATAAATTAATACGATTTTTCATAATTTACATTAAATAGATAATTTTATAGGTTATCTGTCAAGACTCAGTAGAATCTGACACATATTAACAAAGTTTATAACTTAGCTTGTATCATAGTTATATAATTAGGTTTCATATTAAAAATCCTTCCTTTGTGAAGTTAATTATTACTTAAAGATATTGTCAAAAATTTGGATTTTGATATTGTCAAAAATATTATTACATTTTTATAAATGGTAACCAATTACTAATTAAAGATATTTTTTAATAATTCATATTAAAAAGATAATTTTAAATGTTATCCAAATTCAAATACGCCTTAATTATCCAATTAATACTCAATTCAACTCGACTAATGTTAAAAATCCTTCCTACTTGTATCATATTAAAAATTTAGGTTATTTTATATTTGTTTGAATATGATGATAGACAACACCTCGGGTACTATGTAAAAACACAACTATCAAATTTAGATTTTCATTATATTTTTATGATTAAAATGAAAATTATTATTACTTTTATAATTAGTAAGTAATGACTAATAAAATATTCAAGTTTTTATAATTTACATTAAATAGATAATTATATAAGTTATTTTATCAAAACACAATTGAATTTCATTAATGTTAAAAAAGTCTCTATCTTAACTTGTATTATAATTAAATAATTAAGTTTTATATTTATAAGTTTGTTTGAACCAGATATTAGATGCGATGTTAAATATTACTTAAGTCACAATTATAAAATTTGAATTTTGATATGGTAAAAAATATTTATTATATTTTTATAATTGGTAACCAATTACTAATTAAAGATTATTTTTTTTATAATTTATATTAAATAGATATTTTTAAATGTTATTCAAAATCAAACTCACCTTAATTATTCGATTAATAGTCAATCCAACCCGAGCCATGTTAAAAATTCTTAATCTTTACATGTATCATGATTAAAAATTTAGATTATTTCATATTTGTTTGAATCTTATGTCAAACATGATTTTAGATACTTGTCAGATGACATCAAATACTATGTCAGTTATAAAATTTAGATTTCCATAATGTCTTTATGATTAAAATGAAAATTATTTATTATTTTTATGATTAGTAAGTAATAAATTATTATGGTTTTTCATAATTTCTTTAAATAGATAATTATATATGTTATTTAATCAAAACTCAAATGAATTTCACTCATGTTAAAAAAGTCTATATCTTAACTTGTATCATAATTAAAAAATTAAGTTTTACATTTATAAGTTTGTCTTTAAATATTACTTACATAACATTTATAAAATTTGGATTTTGATATTGTCAAAAATATTTATTATATTTTTATAATTGGTAACCAATTACTAATTAAAGATTTTTTTATATAATTCACATTAAAAATATAATTTTAAATGTTATCTAAATGCAAATTCATCTTAATTATTCTATTAATACTCAATCCAACCCGACCCATGTTATGATTAAAAATTTAGATTATTTTATATTTATTTGAATCTCATATCATAAGTTATATACTTGTCATATGTGACATTGGATAAAAATTTGCATTTAGATAACATTTAAATTTAAATTATTAAATTTTGTTGTCTTGGTAAACAATGTCTAATTAAAGATTAATTTTTTTATAATTCATATTAAATACAGAACTTTAAATGTTATTCAAATTCAAACTCAATGATAAAAATATTTTATTTTATTTTTTATTAAAATTAAATAATTAAATTATATTACATGTATGAACTTTATGCGATCCCTTTCAATGTTATGAAATTTGGATTTGTATAACTTGAAAAGTTATAATTCAAGTGAAACATAATTCTTTAGTAATGTAATAGGTTAATAATAAATTTAAATTGTTATATATATATATATATATATATATATATATATATATATATATATATATATATATATATATATATATATATATCATTATGTAGTAGTGTAAAATTAAATTTTGAAGTTTTAATAATTTATGTACTATAAAATTTAGATTGATTAAAATAAAAATTATCTACTACTTTTATAATTAGTAAGTAATGACTAATAAATTAAAACGATTTTTTTAATTTATATTAAATAGATAATTTTATACTTTATAATAAAATAATTAGGTTTTAAATTTATAAGTTAGTCTTAAATATTATTTAGGTCACACATTATACAATTTAGATTTTGATATTCTCAAAAATATTTAATACATTTCTATAATTTGTAACAAATTACTAATTAAATATTATTTTTTATAATTCATATTAAATAGATAATGTTAAATGTGTTTTAAATAATCAAATCCACCTGGTGTCCGATGCTTCTTCTTCTCCTTAATTTCTCTTCTTCTCCTTCAGTCCTGGAGCTGAGAGAGAAAGCGGTGGTCAACAGAATCTTCACCACCGCTCAACACACCAACTTTCTGAGTGTCGGAGTTTTTATATCTTTTCTTGAATCCCAGAGACTTCTCCCCTTTCTCAAGGACCAGAGACTGCATCTTGTGAGTGAAAAACCTGTTTGCGTCCTGTGAGCTCGTGGAAGCAGGGCCATTGAGAGGCACACGAGAAGCTCGATGCAAGCCATTTTCCCTATATTTTGCTGGAACCCTAAAGAGTGAAAAGTCCCAATTTGATTTTACAAAGCTTGCTGGGACATAATTAACTCAAACTATGCTAAAAACCATTATTTTAGGCGTAAGAATGGGTTATTGAACCCTATACCATGGCAGTGCTCCTATAGTAGGGAAAAAGTCACTGTTAAAAGCCACTCTGCTATTTTGAATCCCATAGCAACCAACCTTCTCTACTCTTTACGCCACTGTAACACAATATTGACGTCCAATATCTCTCTCTATAGCACCACTATAACACCACAAAGGACAACTACTCAAATACACATGGATATGCTAAATTTGCAGAACCCCAGGGTCATTCCACACCACTAAACACATTCAGCACGCTATCAACAACTGTGTGCGACTTCAACCATGGGTATGCTTGTGTAAGTTTTCCTATTTTTGTTTCTGTACTCAATTAAATCTATCCATCCTTATTTGATAGGGGCAAGATGCGAGCTTATAACTTTTTTTATCACACACATTTCCACAACAATCTACAATGGTGTATTCTATGAATGTCATGCTCTAAAGTCTATTGGCTTCAAAACGTAATCAAAGATAAAATATACATGCCAGGAAATAAACTAGACAATCACTAAAATTCCGATTCACACCATAGTGGGTTCACTCACACAGTCCCTTTTTTTTTTCAGAAGTTGTGTTTCTTCAGAAGTTGTTTCTTCTCGGACCATGGAAACCTTGATTTTGTGGTCAAAATTGTAGATGAATGTGTGAATGTTCCTGGGTATTTCGTTGAATGTGTGATCCACCCACAAAGGCATGAACTTGATTCAGTTTCGGAAGGTGAAGGATAAAATCCCTAATTCTTCCCCAAAATCCTTACGCTTCCATAACCTCTTATGCAAGAGGAAGATAAAATCCCTTTGAGGAAATAAAATTCCAATTTAAAAAAATAATTTACATAATCAAATAATATACGTTAGCGGTTGGGATAAAATACAACTCAGTTACAGTTAACGCCGTATGAGACTGGTTAACGGTTACATTTTTACAAAAATTATGATCCAATTGAAATAGTTCAAAACTTGAGGACCAAACTGAGATTTGTACACAAATATAAGGACTAAAGGAGGGATTAAGCCTATTTTTTTTATTTTTTTTTATAAAAGTGGTTTTAGGGTTTTTGTTTCTTGTGCATGCAGGTTAAACCAGAAGCAATAAAAGTCAACCTCTTCTAAAAGGATTGAGCAATAGGAGAGGGAAGAAAGTTAGATCTCCGTCTAGAGAATTATTTCCTTCTCCTGAAAGGCTTTTACAATCTTCACCAGAGGCTCTTACAGAATATTCAGAGGAGATGGCTGAGCAACCTCCTCCTAGACGTACACTGGCTGACGCATCAAATGTGGTTGGTCCCTTGCATTTTAACAGCATAGCCATGCCAAGGGACAATGCAACAAATATGGTGATGAACCCTGCACTGATTCATCTAGTACAGAGCAACCAATTTCATGGGTTGTCGAATAAGAACTCTTATGATCATTTGACTACCTTTAATGAAATTTGCAATACTGTAAAGATGACTGGAGTTTCTGACAACAGGATCAAACTCAGTTTGTTCCCTTTTTCGCTTGGAGGAAACACCAAGTTGTGGTTGCATTCATTCCCAGAAGGAACTTTCACAACATGGGAGACTGTGGCATCCAAATTCTTGAATAAGTATTTTCTGCAGTCGAAGATCAACCAAGGGAAGTTGGAGATCTCTTCATTCAGGCAGGGGATGGAGGAAACTCTTGGACATGCATAAGAGAGATTTAAAGGCTTGATGAGAAAAACCCATGTCCATGGGTTTGATAAGACAACTTTAGTTCTTGCATTCATGGGAGGCCTAAACACACAATCCAAGATGATGTTAGACGCTTTAGCTGGAGGCGACATGAGAAGAAAGACTAAGGATGAGGCCTATGACCTGATTGAGAGTATGACGGTGAATGAGCAAGAAACTTACAGTGAAAGGGGCGCAGCAGTGCAGAAGAGGAGAGTTCTACATCTTCCTGCTGATGATGCTTTATTAGCTGAGAATCACCTTCTCACTCAGAAACTGGACAATTTGACAAAGATTTTTTCGCAACTTCCAAAGGAGATCAATAATGTGTCCCAAGCTCAGCAACTTTGTGATTTCTGTGGTGGTGACCATATTAATGGTCAATGTGCTGTGCCGGAAGAGATGCAACAAGAGGCGAACTATATGGGTAATCAATTCCAATATAGGCAGGAAAATTTCAACCAAGGCAACTCTAGCCAAGGTTGGAAAAACCATCCTAGTATTGGGTTGAGTCAAAATAACTCATCTGGGCAAACATGAGGCTTTCTTAAACAGCAGACCGCAACAACAATCACCCTTGTGGCAGCAGGTGAACAGTTTGACAAAGAATGTCAGAGACCTTAATGACAAATTTGATAAATTTATGAAGGTTTATGATTCTCGCTATGCGACTTACCAAGCCAATTTCAGAACTTTAGAGATGCAGATTGGTCAACTGTCAAAGAGGGTGGAAACCACAGAGAAAAACCAATTTAGGGCTAATACTGATGTTAACCCTAAGGAGGAATGCAAAGTTGTTGTGACTAGGAGCAAGAGAAAAGCAGAAGAGGAAGTTGTTGAGATGGAAAGTAGTGAGGAGGAAGATAAGGAGATGAGTGAAAATATTATTGAGATAGAGAGCAATGAGGAAGATGAATACGAGGAGAGGATTGAAAAAAATAAAGAAGAAGAAAAGAGAGAAAATGAGAGAAGAGGAAGTCAATGTGGGCCATTCAGGGAAATTTTTAATCAGGTGAGTGTTGTTCCTTCAATGGAAATTTTTCCCCAGATTCCTGTTTACTCCAAGGGAATAAAGTACTACCTCGGAGAGGTGATAAATCTAGATGAAGAAGAAAAATAGAAGTGCGTTTCATAATGACATATTTTACCATGATTTCAATGATGGATCAAGAGAAAATGTCAACCCTTTCGTAACTTTTTACCCTGTAAATCCTAGTTTTCTTTTAGTTTCTTAAGTGGCTGCACCTCAAGCTTTAATGAGATATTTTGTTCACTAATCCTTGCTTTTATGTGTTTAATGTAATTGGCAGAAGTTTATGCATCAAAAGAAGGCATTGGAAACCAAGAAAAGCAAGAAGAACAACAAAAATGAAGAACAAGAAATCTGCTGAAATCAGGCTCGAGCCCCCCTGGTCTAAGAGGGTTTGAGCGCCAGTGCACCAGTTCCTGAGTTTGACTGTTACGCACCTGAGTGCCCCATTTTTAGGGGGCTTGAGCGCCAACTTTGCTGACATGACAGATTTGCCCTATTTCACTTTGAGGCGCGAAGAGTTTTGTATCTTTTGCTACCGAAACGCGTTTTCTCTTGGTGGGAGCTCTTGGAGGCGAGCTAGGAGCTGTGGGAGCAGTCCATCTTCTTCCTTGGGTTCTCTTCTTTCTTCCATTTCCACCATTATTGTAAGCTTGAGCTCTCCATTCATGGAGAGCTAGTTTCATTATTGTTGGGGGATTGATTTAACCACTAAACTCTTATGTAAAGCATTTTGTTTTGAATGAATATATACCTCTTTCATTGATTGTTAGTGTTTAATTCCTTCTCTTAATGCTTGTTGTGAAGTTGCTACCCATGACATGATTTTAGGGTTTACTTGATATTGGGAAATGTTGGGTAAATCTTGACTTGGGTTAAACACCTAAAGGAAATAATATCTAGGGATAGAACTAGGACCTTTGGTTGTCTTAAAATCTCATTTCTTAATGTGGAAATAATCATTAGGTTTTCTAAGGGATTGGAGTTTAAGGAGGAAGTCTAGGCTCTTTCTACCAAGGGATTGAAGTTTGAGTAAATTAGTAGATTGATATTGACATATCAATGAAGAGGAAGTGATTTTCTATACATAAGAGTCAAGTAGGTGAAATCATACCCCCAATAATATCATTCCATATCATTTCTAATCCTTCCATTTCAAAGTGTTTGAGTACCTAAGATCACTTTTATCATTTATGTTTCATATTTACTTTAATTGCACCGAACCCCAATTTATGGAAGCATTCTTTAGTCTAGGTTAGTTAGAAATTATACGATTGTCTAGTGAAACGAGTCTCTTGGGAAACGATATCCGGTCTTACCGGTTTTATTACTTGAAACGATTTGGTACATTTGCCAAAGTCTCAACAAGTTTTTGGCGCCGTTGTCGGGGACTCGGTGTTCAAACTAGACTTTGTGTGATTTTTGACTGATTTAGACTTTGTTATTTTGTTTATAATTTTTTGTTTTATTGTAATTACTATTTTCATATTTTTAGGGCTAACTTGTGGCTCGAGTTTGGTTGCTTTCTAGTGTATGCAGGGAACTATCCGAACAAGGAGAACTATTTCATCTGAACCACTCCTTGTCGACCTTGAGATCGAGAAAACAGCTCGTAGAAACAACAGTGACACAAGGAGACGACGAGCTATTAGTCAACAAGCTGCCCCTGAATCTTCGACTTCTCTCAACGATCAACCTATTAATCTTCTTGATACTTCTGTTGTGAACGAGGTGGATGGTACAAGACCGCCTCCACGAAGAACCATAGGGGACACCATTGCTTACAGTAGCCCAAGAAATTTCTCAAGCATTGTGAGGCCCACTATGAGTGATAAACTTGCAGAAATGAAGCCAGCTCTACTTCAGCTCATCAGTTCTAATCAATTCTCTGGCATGGATAATGAAGACGCTCATGCTCATTTGGTCACTTTCTATGAGTTGTGTGGCTCTGTGGGCTTAGTGGGGGAGGAGGAAGAAGCATTGTATATGAGACTCTTCCCATTTTCTCTAAATGGCAAAGCAAAGGCTTGGCTTCAGTCACAGCCTAATCAAAGTTTGACTAGTTGGGAGGATGTGGAACACAAATTTCTTGCTCGTTTCTTTCCACCATCAAAGAGCACATAAATAAAGGTTGTAATTGCCAATTTTGTCCAGGGAGTAGATGAACCATTGTGTGAAGCCTGGGAAAGATTCAATGCTTTATTGAGGAAGTGTCCCAGTCATGGCTTCAGCTTGGAGATGCAAGTGCAAACCTTCTGCAATGGTTTGAAACCTCATACAATGATGATACTTGATGCATCTTTTGGTGGGTCGGTTCTATTAAAAACTGCTGATGAAGCCATTGCTGTTATTGAAAACATGGTTTACACTGACATGCTGAGTCAACGTGGGAGGACTCAAGTTCAAAAAAGAGGAGTTTATGAACTTAATGCTCAGGATGCAATACTTGCACAAAACAAACTTCTTACCCAACAGATGGAGCTCCTGACCCAAAATATGGCTAAGTTACCTCAGCAGTTGCAAGCAATGCAAAGGCAAGCTTAACCGCATCATCAAGTTATGAGATGTGATTTTTGTGGGGATAATCATCCTAATGGTCATCGCCAAGTTCCTAGTGGTTCCCAATATGAAGAAATCAACTATATGGGGAACCAAGGAAGACAAAATTTCTTCAACAACACCTTCCTTAATCCTTCAAATCAAGGGTGGAGACAAGCACAAGGAGCTTCTGGTAGTAGAAATTCTTATCAACCTGCACATCAATACTCATATGAGAATGATAGGACTACAAAACTAGAAGAAACATTGCAGACGTTCATGCAACAGTCCATCCAAAACCAAAAGAATACCGATGCTTCTATAAAGAATTTGGAAGTGCAAGTTGGTAAGTTGGCCAAGCAATTGGCAAATCAACAAAGTGGACAATTTTCTGCTAATACTGAGGCCAATCCAAAGGAAGAGTGCAAAGTCATTACCACTTGAAGTGGTAAGGTTTTAGTTGAGAGGGAGAGAGAGGAAAAAGACAAGAGAGTTGAAGAGATGGAAAAAGAAGAGAATGGAGAGAAAAATGATGAGAAAGAGAAGGAGGAGAGAAAAACAGAGGATGAGAGTGAAATGAATGAAGAGATTGTGAGAGAAGAAGAAGAGGAAGTGAATAAAAGTCTTTAAAATGAGAAAAAACAAAAAGAAAAAGAGATAGTGAAACACCTTCCCTATCCAAAGGTGTATACAAGAAAAGAGAAGGAGAAACAATTTGAGCGCTTTATTGATATATTCAAAAAGCTTGAAATAAAGATGCCCTTTTCTGAATCTCTACAATAGATTCCAGCCTACGCTCGGTTCATGAAGGAGTTACTCACCAAAAAGAAGAAATACATTGAAGCAGGAACCATTGAAGTTCAAGGCAATTGAAGTGCCATCATTCAAAAGCTTCTCCCACCGAAGTTTAAAGATCCTGGTAGTTTTACTATCCCATGCACCATTGGGAAGGCTCTGATTGATTTGGGAGCAAGCATCAATCTAATGCCTCTCTCGATGTTCAAGAAGATAAGAGAGTTGGAATTGAAGCCTACTCGTATGACTCTCTAACTTGCTGATAGATCCATTAAATACCCTCATGGAGTGGTGGAAGATGTGCTAGTAAAGGTTGACAAATTTCTCTTCCTTGTGGATTTTGTTATAATGGAAATGGAGGAGGATACAGAAGTTCCTCTCATTCTTGGGATATCATTTATGAAGACCACAAGAGTATTAATCGATGTTGATAATGGCAAACTCAAGGTGAGAGTACAAAATGAAGAAGTGGACTTCAATGTTTTTGAAGTTATGTCTCACCCAAATGATGATGAAACGTGTTTTCAAATTGATGCTTTGGATGAAGTATGCTCAAATATTGATAAGGTAGCTTACATTTCATCTCCTCTAGAGAAAACCCTTATTGATGCTTGTGAAGCTCTCAATGAAGAGGAAGAAAAACTTATTGATGAATGTCTGACTAATTTGGATACTTTGAAGGAAATTCCTCCTCATGAAGTGAAGATTGAAGATTTAAATGCCAAAGAGAAAGTCAAAGACGGCAAACTTGAGTTAAAAATGTTACCCCCACATTTGAAGTATGTGTTTCTAGAAGAGGGTGGTAACAAACCAGTTATCATCAGCAATTCTTTATCTTCCACTGAAGAAGCAAAATTGATTGGTTCTTAAAGCTAACAAGGGAGCTATTGGGTGGACAATATCTGATCTCAAAGGAATCAGCCCCTCATATTGCATGCACAAGATATTCATGGAGGAAGACTTCAAGCCAGTAGCTCAACCTCAGAGAAGATTGAATCCTGTGATGAATGAAGAAGTGAGAAAAGAGGTTTTGAAGCTACTTGAGGCTGTAATCATATACCCAATTTCTGACAGTGCTTGGGTGAGTCCAGTACAAGTAGTCCTGAAGAAAGGTGAGATGACAGTTGTTTGTAATGATAAGAATGAGCTCATACCCACAAGGACTGTAACTGGATGGAGGACGTGCATAGACTATAGAAAGCTGAACAAAGCCACAAGGAAGGATCATTTTCCCCTTCCTTTCATGGATCGGATGTTGGAGAGACTAGCAGGACAAGCTTTCTATTGCTTCCTTGATGGTTATTCTGGATATAACCAAATTGCTATGGATCCACAAGACCAGGAAAAGACAGCTTTTACTTGTCCTTTTGGTGTTTTTGCTTATAGAAAAATGCCATTTGGACTATGTAATGCTCTAACAACATTTCAAAGATGTATGCAGGCTGTCTTTTCAGATTTAATTGAAAAATGCATTGAGGTCTTTATGGATGATTTTTCGGTGCTTGGAGGTTCATTCAACTTATGCTTGTCAAATCTGGAGATCGTTCTTGAAAGATGCATTCAGACAAACCTTATTCTCAATTGGGAAAAATGCCATTTCATGGTGACTGAAGGTATTATGCTGGGTCATAAAATTTCATCTAAGGGCATTGAAGTTGACAAAGCTAAAGTGGAAGTCATTGAAAAACTTCCTCCACCGACGAATGTGAAAGGAATAAGAAGCTTTCTTGTGCATGCTGGTTTTTATAGAAGATTTATCAAAGACTTCTCCAAGATTGCCAAGCCATTATGTAGCCTTCTGGTAAAGGACACTCCTTTTGTGTTAGATGAAGAATGTTTGAATGGGATTTGAAGGACAAATTAATCTCTGCACCAGTGATCATTGGCCCAAATTGGGAACAAGAGTTTGAATTGATGTGTGATGCCAGTGATTATGCCATAGGTGTTGTCCTGGGCCAAAGAAGAGTAAAGGTCTTTCATGCCATCTATTATGCCAGTAAAGTTCTAAATGGAGCTCAACTCAATTATTCCATAACTGAGAAAGAATTTCTGGCAATAGTGTATGCTTTGGAGAAGTTCAAACCTTATCTCATTGGTTCAAAAGTCATCATTTACACTGACCATGCTGCAATTAAATACTTGTTGACCAAACCGGACTCTAAACCACGATTGATAAGATGGGTTCTTCTGCTACAAGAGTTTGATTTAGAGATCCGGGATAAAAAAGGAAGTGAAAATGTCATTGTAGACCATCTCTCCAGGCTTGTGAATGAAGAAGTTACAACTAAGGAGAAAGAAATTCGTGAAGAGTTTTGTGATGAGAATTTGATGATGGTGCAATAGAGGCCCTGGTTTGCAAACATAGCCAATTTCAAAGCTGCAGGGATCCTCCCAGATGATCTTTCATGGCAACAAAAGAAGAAATTTTTAAATGATGCTAAACAATTTGTCTGGGATGACCCTTATCTCTTCAAATTAGGTGCTGATGGTCTGTTGAGGCGGTGTGTTACTGCAGAAGAAGCAGCAGGCATCTTATGGCATTGTCACAATTCGCCATATGGTGGACACTTTAATGGTGAAAGAACAACTGCCAAAGTTTTGCAATCTGGATTTTATTGGCCTACAATTTTCAAAGATGCTTATGCTCATGCAAAGAGTTGTGATAAGTGCCAAAGAGTCGGTACCATCTCAAGAAGGCATGAGATGCCACTGCAGAATATTCTTGAAGTTGAGGTCTTTGATTGTTGGGGAATTGATTTTGTTGGTCCCCTACCTTCTTCATATAATAATGAGTACATTCTGGTTGCAGTGGACTATGTCAGCAAGTGGGTGAAGGCAGCAACATGCCAAAAGAATGATGCCAACACTGTCATCAAATTCCTAAAAAGGAATATTTTCTCAAGGTTTGGGGTGCCTAGAATTCTAATTAGTGATGACGAATCTCATTTCTGCAACTCTCAGCTAGAAAAGTTACTAAAGCATTATGAAGTGAGGCACAAGATCGCTTCCCTATACCATCCTCAGACCAACGACCAAGCCGAGGTTTCAAATAGAGAGATCAAGAGAATCCTTGAGAAAACAATTTCTTCTTCAAGAAAAGATTGGTCAGCAAAGTTGGATGATGCTTTATGGGCCTACAGGACTGCATTGAAGACACCAGTGGGAATGACTCCATTTCAGCTAGTCTATGGAAAAGCTTGTCATTTGCCAGTGGAGATGGAACACAAAGCTTACTGGGCTTTAAAGTTTCTGAACTTTGATCCTACCTTGTCTGCCGAGAAGAGGAAGTTACAACTTCAAGAGTTGGAAGAGATAAGACTAACAACCTATGACAACTCCAAGAATTACAAGGAAAAGGTCAAGTTGTATCATGACAAGAAGCTTCTCAAGAGAGACTTTCAAGCTGGTCAACAAGTTCTTCTCTTCAATTCTAGATTCAAGATCCTTCAAGGCAAGTTGAAGTCAAAGTGGTCTGGACCTTTCACTATCAAGGAAGTAAAACCTCATGGAGCTATTGAATTGGTTGACCCTTCTTCAGATGATCCAGAGAAAAGTTGGGTGGTAAATGGTCAGCGTTTGAAACACTACTTGGGTGGTGAGATTCAGCGTCTCACCACAATTATCCATCTCTCTGACCCTTGAGCATAACGGCGTCAGGCTCATAACGTTAAACAAGCGCTTACTGGGAGGCAACCCAATTTTCTAACCTTTCTTTTGTGTGATTTTGTTGTTTGGTTTTGTTTTGATTGGGTGAAAGTGGTTTGATGTGTTTTGAGTGCTATTTGATTGTTTTGGACTATGTGGTTTTGAGTTGAAATTATGTGATTTTACATTTTTAGTTAGTAGGTTGTGAATAGCTGCATTGGTGTAATGGTTAAGTATTGTTGTGAACTGGTTTGTTTTGAAGTGTTTGAAGCTGTTTGGTGTGTTCTGGACTGCCAGTTTTGAAACCGAGGCTATGCATGCTCCATTTCACTTTTGAGTGTTCATTACAAAGTATAAGAATTATGCACTTAATTTACCATTCTGACACTCAATTGCACTCCATCTGGAGTTGAGCAAGTTTTAATAACTTTAACATCTCAATCTGGATTGATTTCAAGAATCGCCAAATTCCAAAAATCGTATGTCAAGTTGCCTAAAACTGCAGAATTGAGTTCTGGTACGGCGCTCAAGCACCCTTCTCCTAGGGGCGCCCGGGCGCGCGACATGGAGGCACAAATAGAACTTGCATTTTTGGGCCTGGTTGCACAGTGCATAGCCCAACCCATGTCTTCAAACCCTAATAATTTTCATTCCACACCAGAACGCCTCATTCACGCCTCTCTTTCCTTTGCAAGCCGCTTCTAATTCTCTTATCCTCATCTTTCATTCTCTTAACACCAAACCTTCATCAAACATCAAAAGTTTTGCACCACTCACTCTCACCCTTCTCTCTTTACATCATTTCTCTAAGGAGTGTAATCTGGTGCCGCTGCCGCCACCACCCTGTCTCAATCTTCCCCTTGTTCTCACTATCAAGTGCATCGTCCAGAACGTCCTCTCCAATTCAAGTATGCACTGACGAAGTCCAATTTAACTTCTTGGTTTTCTTTTCCTTTTGGATTGGGAGGTTTTTTGACTGAGAATTTTGTCAATTCTGTGCGATGTTCGTTGTTGTTCACAGTTATACCTAGTTCATCAACCTTTGTATTGAATCATGTTTCCATTGCATTATACTTGGCTGCTGATTGCATTGCATATTCATATTGTTGCTCCAACTCTCTGTGAAAAGCAAAACCCTTTTGCAATGCACCTTGAATCTTTGCATCTTTGATTCTTCTTTGCTGTTAGAAGTAGCATTTTTTGGGTTCAATTTTGCTGCTCTGGAATTATACTCTGCTGTCACGGGTTCTGAATTGGGCTGGCAGGGAGATAGACAAACCACGGACTGTAGAAATCTCTGCAGAAAATCGCGCTCAAGCGCCGATTTTTGAGGGGCGCCTGGGAGCACGAAAACTGCACAGCAGTGGCTTCCAATTGTGTTGTTCCAATCTGTTTTCAGTTTTTCTTATTCCAGTGTGTTTCTAATGCTTTTGATCTCTTGTACACTGTACTTTATGCTCTGTGAAGTCTTGATTATGTACCCTAATGCATGCTTGTTCCAAATGCCTCTAAACTTTAATTGATTACAATTGCAAACTTTGTCTTCAATTTGTTTATGCAGCAAATGACATCTTCATCTGGCCCCAAGAGAATCAAAACTACTGCTGCTAATTCTGAAAGAGGGCAAAAGAGAAAAGAACAAAGTCACTCTCATTTCTTCCTCACCAAAGAGCACCGAAAGAACTTCTCCACTGTCCAGAATAGAAAGTTGCTTATGGAGAAGAAGGTTATCTTGTTACCCAACGAGATACCAATGTTTCAGGCTGAGATCAGGAGGAGACATTGGGGCACCCTAACCACTTATCCAGCCCCTGCCAACATTTTTGTGGTTAGGGAATTTTATGCTAACGCCAGGATATACTCTCAAGATGCTGACCCTTTCATGAGTTATGTGCGTGGCAAACACATCCCTTTTGACGCAGACACCATCAACAGCTTTCTGAATACAGTTTGGCAAGGAGATGATGACCAGTGTGATTACAGTCGGCTGAAGGAAGGTGTCATTAATTATGAGGAAATTGAGCAAACACTTTGTATTTCAGGGGGTACATTTCAAAGAAACAGGCAACAACAACCCCTTCACATCAAGCGCTCATTCCTTACATCACTGAGCAAGCTTTGGATGTTTGTGATTCATGCAAACATTTCTCCATGCTCCCATGTCTCGGACATCAGCGCCAACCGTGCTGTTCTGCTTTTCTGCATCATCACTAGGAGATCCTTCAACTTGGGCAAGTTCATTGCTAATGAAATCACCACTTGTGCCCATGCCCCCAATGTGAAATCTCCACTAGGGCACCCATCCTTGATCACCCAACTTTGTGAGCTAGCAGGAGTAGACATCTCCACCCCTCCCTTTGAGATGCCTCGCTGATACGAGAAGGCTCCAAGGAGAAGACCGTAGGCGTGACACGAATCCTTGAAGCTTCTACCAGAGAGAAGAAGACGCAGCGGAATGTTGAACAATCTCTAGATCGAGAGAAAACTCGAAGAAGATAGGTGAAAACCCTAATCAGACACAAAGATTCCTAAATCCCCTAATCAATCGGTGAAAATATGAATTGGCCATGAAGAAACCCTAAAAATGGAGAGGCGACTCAAACGAACCGATTCATCGGTTCAAAACAAAGATTGAATGATGGAAATGATAGATCTAGGGTTGAAGGGGTGTTTAATCGGTGGAAAATGAAGATCGAGGGATGGAGAAGTGATCGAAGATGATGAAAATGTGAAGGAAATGCAACTTACGGTGAAATCGGCAACGATGGTGAATTTGTGGATGGAAAATGGTTCTGAGATGACGGAGAGCTCTCGAATGGAAGAAAAGCTCTCGCGGAAAGAGTGAGAGATATGAGAGAATAATGAACTCTCTCTCTGACGCGTGAGAGAGCAAATGAAAAATGGTTTGGATGGCTGACGCGTGGCTACGGTGTGTCTGATGGAACGTAGAATGGAGCACAACAATGGTGATGTGGTATTGATGATGAGAGAGAAGCACCAAGGAAAAAAAATGGAAAATGAAAGATGAATTTTGTGTGCTGGAAGGTGGCTAGAGGAAGTCTTTGGACTCTCTAGCCTTGTGACTTTCAAGAGAGAGTATTTTCTGATTTAGAAAATTCTATTCTCATTATTCTCAAAAGTAAAGTACAATAAGGTAGGCATGGTTATTTATAGGACTAGAGGTCCTACATGCCTAACACAATGCAAAGTACATAAAAGAAATATTACACTAAAGAAATTGGGCTTCCCAAGTCATCATCCCCTCCCCCTTGGAAAGGATTTGTCCTCAAATCTTGATGGTTCTCATGAGGACTTATTTTTAGTTGACTCTTTACAAACTCCTCCTGGGTCAAAGATAAATCTGCAATAAACATTAAACATAACACTAATTAGTTTTCCATGACCCAAATTATATAAAAGAAAATTTTGAGAAGATGGTTTCTTAATTTTAAAATTTTAAATATGAAGATTATGAAGAAACCATGCTTCATTTAGAAATTTGTTTTTGTCTTGAGTTAAAATTAATGGTATCTCTAACTCAAGTTTTTGATTGCCATATTTTAAAAATGGAAACTTTTGAAAAGATATAATGGCAATGTTTTGGAAAGAAAAGATGAAGTTGGAACATTTAATCTCATTTGAAGGAAAATTAAAAGACAGAAAACCTCCCATTGTGGACTCTAAATTAGGAGTTGTTGTCATCAATTTCTTCTCTTCCATTTTCTCCCTTTCAATTTCTTCCTTCACTTTCTGTTGTAATCTTTCTTCCTCTTCTCTCTTTTCTTCCTTTTTCTTTCTTTCTTTCACTTTTCTTATTCTCTCTTTTTCTTCCTCTTCTCTTCTCATTTGTTCTCTTCTCTCTCTTTCTTCCTCTATGCCCTCTTGCTCTCTCTTTAATCTCTCTATCCTATATTTGCTTGACTCTTCCCATTGCCTCTTCAATTTTTCTAAAAACTCACTTTCCCTACGAGAGAACCCACTTAAATTTTGAATGAATAACTTGCCTTCTCTAATAAGCTCTCTCATAAGTTCTAAGTTTCTTTGAATATATGGAGGCACAAATTTTATTCTCAAACAAGCTTTTAATTCCTTCCAATTATGGATGTGATATTTTCTACCTATCCTAACATGGTATTGCCTTTCCTCCTACCACTCTCTTGCATGACATTCAAATCTAGAAGTGTAAAGATTAAGGATGTAAGATTCACAATCACGAGAATAATAGGATTCAGATTGACTTCTTCTAACCATAAAGAAATGCATGTCATCAATTTCCTTTTCCCAAGCTAAGTAAGTAAATGCACCAATATCCTCACCAAAGAAAGGTATATTTTCCTTAGCTTGTTTACACAAAGTATTCTCAATCCTATCAAACTCATGAAATGAACAAGTCTTCCTCCTAGCTTTATCATGTTCTCTTTTAATTTCTTTAAGACCAATGGGTTGATCAAAATTAGAGTTCCTAGATGACTCATATGAATTAAAAGAACTATATGAATAACAAGACATCTTTGTTCTTTACAAGACTCAAAAGAAACAAACAATGAAAAACGGACTCTAAGACCCCTAATACGCTCGGACTGTAATGTGACAAAGGTCACACCTACACGTGAAAATCAAACACATGCAAAGACAATCAAATTCTACTCTTAGGTCTAGCTAAAATTTAAAGAAAACAAGCAAGAAAAGGTTGCCAAGATTTGAAAGAGCACCAAGGACTCTTTCAAACTTGGACTTTATAAAGGCCTATTACAAACAAGAGCTATAGCTAACAGGGACAGTGGGCTTACAAGCCCATCAAATACAAATAAAAAAAAAAAAAACAAAAGCTATGCTACAGGATCTTGATCCAACGCAGTGACAACCCATAGCTGCTACGGTCCAGTCTTGCTTCACTTGGTCAATGTTGCATTCTGGACAGTGGTCTATGCTGGCTCCTGTAACCAACTCTCTCGGTCCATATCACAAAGCTCTCAGGATCCATTCCTTTCTCGTAACTGCACAAGTTCGCCACTAAGATTCTACTACACAAGTTTTCCAATTCTCAGCAATTCCAAAGCCTTTGTGGATAACTTTTTTTTTAGTCTGCATCTTCACTGTTACTCAACTCAATGATTCAAACAAGTAAATTCTGCATACAATAACCACACCAAAATCCAACAAATACGAATGTTCATGGACAATGAACCAGAATCAGATTATAATTCAAAACAGGAATTGAATTGGTTAAACATCAATCCAAGCTAGTCAAAAGTGATGGACTAAACTGGTCTATCCAAAAGAACAAGACTGTTATGATACAGTGCAGACCCTAATGATCTAATTCATTCACTCATGCAACTAAAATTGGAAATGAAATGCTTTAGTCACTTTTGTAAATCTGGATGAGATATGGGCAATGAAAACAGTATTGATGCAATCCAGAAATGCTTACAAACCAATCAGAACAGTATTTGCAATTTCATAAATCATCTTCCAAGTTTCAATAGGTCTTAGCAAATCCAATTCAGCATACAAATTGGCTAATCCTAGTCTGCACACATATCATACCAGATTCCACACTTCAAGAAATGTTAAACAATGGCAACTACAACAGGACTAATTCAACCAAAACCAGAAACAATTTAAGATAAAAGACTCCCTTTAGTTCAACACTTCCACGTGAAGTGTTTCTGCCTCTGTTGGTTTAAGTTAGCATCTGCTGATGTTCCAAACTGATCCCAGTGAGGGTTCTGGTATGCTCATCAGTGTCACTGCAGCAAGTGTTTGTGACTCCTCTTTATCCAACATGAGATTTCTGGCTCAACTTTTACACTGCTGTAGCTAATTGTAACTCACTTCTACTAAGCACCACCTGTGAATGACAATCAAAGCCAAAACTATACAATTCTAGTTGGTCAGCAAAATTCAGATTCATGAAATTGAATAAAACACGCTCTCAACAAAGATATTTGGCTTTTAGATGCAGCCATACAAAGCTCACAACAACAAGTTCAACTCTAGAAGCTCAAAACACTCAAAATAGAAAGGTTTGGAAGGGAGATTCTCCCTTGTTAGTTCAAGGTTGGAGAGTCTTTAAGACCACCACCACCTAGGATGCTACCAAGCACACAATCCTTTTCTTTCAAAATTCCAAAACCAAGAATAAAAGTGCTTCTCAAACAGGAAAAGGTTTAAAGCAAAGGAATGACAGAACAAGACAGATCAAGCAATGAGAATGGTCAACACAGCAGATCAAACAGACTCAAGACAATCTCTAGAATAGATGAATAAAGCAAAGAAAAGCTAAAATTAAGAATAGCAGAACAGTATGCACTTGATGGACAAAACCAGAGTTATCAATCAAGACAAGCAATGAACAAAGTTTTCAAGAAGGAAGGCACTCAAACAGAACCTATGATTGACACTAGAACATATTAAAAAAACAATAAAAAAAAATAAGAGCAAGTTGAATCATACATGACCAAACATATTTGCAACTGAAATAGAACAATGAATTGCCAATTACTCTAAAATGTTCACTCCAATCAAATTAAGTGAACCAGAAACAGGGAGAAACTTCAAGAGTGAAACTATGTTGTGAATTGCACTTGCCACTTTGCTCTTTATGTGGTTCAGTCAATACTTCTTTTCTAATTGCTTTTTCTTTTCAAATCACAACTTATGCTTTTATACTTTCACTTTCTTTTGCTACAATTCACAACATGTAATTTGATTTTCTATTCCAATTCAACTTCACAAGATGAGTCATGAACAATTGATTCAACACAAAGAAAACTACAGAATTTTAAAAACACCAAATGCAACACACAAATGACTCTAGGAATTATATTCAAGATGTTCAGCAGTGATCTAAATGCCAAACAGATTTAAAAAAAAAATAAAAGGACTCAAGCAAAGAATATGCAGTTCGGTCAACTGCCAATGCACTATGAATTTCCAGTCTATCACCAAGCCAATTACCAAGGCAATTTCATGCTTATATGGTGTTCATTCCAGATCAATTTTAAGTAAGCATTGATACATATAGAAATAGCAAGTCAGATACGCAAATATCCAATGAACAATGACTGACAAATGCTAAAACAGATTCAACCAACACAAATCTGCAATGATTCTGAAATGCTTGACACTAATCATGCACTTGAGCTCCTCATAAAGAAGGTTATAGCTCATTTGATTGTGCAGAATATGTTTATTCACTCAGATTTCTAGATGCAGCATTAACACGGTTTTAAACCAAATTTTGATAACGAAACAAACAATTACACATGACAAACAAAACAGGATTAAGATTCAAAAATTAAAATGACTCAAAACCAAAGATTAGACCAATTAAAATGCTCAAACAAGACTCGACTCAAAGCACATAACGACTCAAGCACAAGAACAAGCACAATAAACTTTCAAACACAAATCAGGAATCCTAATGACACAGATTAGCATAGATCGAGATCAAAGCAACATGAATCAGCACAAACAAAGCAAGAATCATAATGAACAATGCGGATATTTAAAGAAATCAACAAGATACACAGAATCATAACAGGACTACACAAAAACGCGAATCAACTCAGAATCAAAATTAAACCAAGACAAAACACGATGAACTCAAAACAGACAAGACAAAATCAAATGAGCTCAACAAAACCGAATCAAACTGAAACAGAAACGAGAAACAGTGAAAACAAAAAATCAGAGATACTTATCATTTGACGCGTGGACGCAACCTTGCTCTGACTACCACTTGATACGAGAAGGCTCCAAGGAGAAGACCGTAGGCGTGACGCGAATCCTTGAAGCTTCTACCAGAGAGAAGAAGACGCAGCGGAATGTTGAACAATCTCTAGATCGAGAGAAAACTCGAAGAAGATAGGTGAAAACCCTAATCAGACACAGAGAATCCTAAATCCCCTAATCAATCGGTGAAAATATGAATTGGCCATGAAGAAACCCTAAAAATGGAGAGGCGACTCAAACGAACCGATTCATCGGTTCAAAACAGAGATTGAATGATGGAAATGGTAGATCTAGGGTTGAAGGGGTGTTTAATCGGTGGAAAATGAAGATCGAGGGATGGAGAAGTGATCGAAGATGATGAAAATGTGAAGGAAATGCAAATTACAGTGAAATCGGCAACGATGGTGAATCTGTGGATGGAAAATGGTTCTGAGATGACGGAGAGCTCTCGAATGGAAGAAAAGCTCTCGCGGAAAGAGTGAGAGATATGCGAGAATAATGAATTCTCTCTCTGACGGGTGAGAGAGCAAATGAAAAATGGTATGGATGGCTGACGCGTGGCTACGGTGTGTCTGATGGAATGTAGAATGGAGCACAACAATGGTGATGTGGTATTGATGATGAGAGAGAAGCACCAAGGAAAAAAAATGGAAAATGAAAGATGAATGTTGTGTGCTGGAAGGTGGCTAGAGGAAGTCTTTGGACTCTCTAGCCTCGTGACTTTCAAGAGAGAGTATTTTCTGATTTAGAAAATTTTATTCTCATTATTCTCAAAAGTAAAGTACAATAAGGTAGGCATGGTTATTTATAGGACTAGAGGTCCTACATGCCTAACACAATGCAAAGTACATCAAAGAAATACTACACTAAAGAAATTGGGCTTGGGCCCAAGTCATCACTCGCAAAGCAATTGATTTGGGGTACTATGAAAAATATTGTCTTGATGAGGAAGACATCGTCATTCCACCACCCCAGTCACCTAGGACCCATCGTCGCTCTCATCCTACTCGCCCTCCAACTGATCCTTACTAGATGTTGGACATGAAGTTAGCCTTAATTGATGCTAAGTTGGAGACAGTTAATCGGATTGGTCTGGTTCAAGCGGAAATGATGCGTCAAGTGTTTCTTTAGTTGTTTCTTGAGTATGTTTCTTGAGTATGTTTCTTGAGTAGCCTGGCCTAGGGACCAGCCCTTTTCTACCGGGGGAGGTGGAGCCAGCTCATATGGTGCAACAACTGATGATGATGAGTAGGAGGAAGCAGATGATGAGGATGTAGATATGAGTGATTAGAGCACATCACGAGTTTCACAGGACCTGTTATTTTGCTTTCTTTTGTTTTGTTTTCTGGTTTAATTGCTAAACTTGGTTGAAATTTAGTTCTTAGTTTAGGATTTAATGAACAGTTTGTGTTTCAACTTGGATGTTTTGGTTGAGTTATCTGGCTTGATAGACTATGTTGATCCATGATGCTTATGCTTGAATTTGAAATGATGTTTGAGATGGATCAAGTTAGCTCAAATTGTGTTGTTTTCTTTATGAAATGTATGAGAATGCCTTATGTTTAACTGCGATCGGTATTTATGGCAGTTGCTTGATGATGCTTGTGGAACCTTGAGTTAACTTTGTGAAATGTTGTGCCTTAAATTTTTCTTGTGAATACTATCATCTTAGATCACAACTGACTTTGCCTTAGTTTCTCTTGTTTGAATAATTTGCTTGCTTGTCACACATGATCAAGGCCATGTTTTTCTTCTACCTCAAAGAAGCCAATACAAACCTGTTGGACCTTAATGAAAGATGTTTTCCCTCTTTGAACCTCAAACCTAATGAAAAATCCCTGATTTCTTTACCTTAAGCTGAATAGATTATTCATGTTTGCTGCAGGAGGATAGTTTAAAGTTGGGAGAGTTTGTTTTGTAAGTGTGTATTGAAAAAAAAATATATAGAAAAATAGAAAAATGAGGAAAAAGAAGAAAGAAAAAGAAGAAAGAAAAAGAATTGAATGAAAGAAAGTTGGGATATAAGTCAGAAAGTGGTTGTAAATTAAGTGAAGCAAAAGAGAAACTTATGTGCATGATTTGGATTGTTTAATCTCTTAGCTCAAGGTGCTTTATTATCCAGAAAAACCACGTTTCTTTCTTAGCCCAACCTCAATACAAGCCAATGAAAGTCCTTGTGATGCTGACTTGCTTGTGAATGTGTTTAATTTGCTTGAAATGAATGGAAAAGTTGAGTTGTGTGACCTTGTGATAGTAGAGTGATAGACACACACCCTTATACACCTGAGCATTAGAGCGAGACACTATATTTGCTGAGGATTGGTTCTACATAATTCAGTAAAGCATTCTGCATGATTGTTGATCTCTTTTGAAAATGCGGCATTTGATTGATTGAATGTTTAATGAGCATCACAATGGAAGACTAATTTCTTACACATTTCTAGTCATTTCAAGCTAAGCAAGTGCTGTGGATTATGCTGAGTCTGTGAAAATATTTTTTTGTGTTATAGCTAGATACCTTTTGCATGAGGACAAGCAAGGTTCTAAGTTTGGGGGAGTTGATAATGACATATTTTACCATGATTTCAATGATGAATCAAGAGAAAATGTCAACCCTTTCGTAACCTTTTACCTTGTAAATCCTAGTTTTCTTTTAGTTTGTTAAGTGGTTGCACCTCAAGCTTTAATAAGATATTTTGTTCACTAATCCTTGCTTTTATGTGCTTAATGTAATTGGAAGAAGTTTATGCATCAAATGAAGGCATTGGAAACCAAGAAAAGCAAGAAGAGCAGCAAAAATGAAGAACAAGAAATCTGCTGAAATCAGGCTCGAGCCCCCTGGCCTAAGGGGGCTTGAGCGCCAGTGCACCAGTTCCTGAGTTTGACTGTCGCACGCCTGAGCGCCCCATTTTTGGGGGGCTTGAGCGCCAACTTTGCTGACATGGCAGATTTGCCCTATTTCACTTAGAGGCGCGAAGAGTTTTGTATCTTTTGCTACCCAAATGCGTTTTCTCTTTGTGGGAGCTCTTGGAGGCGAGCTAGGAGCTGTGGGAACAGTCCATCTTCTTCCTTGGGTTCTCTTCTTTCTTCCATTTCCACCATTGTTGTAAGCTTGAGTTCTCCATTCATGGAGAGCTAGTTTCATTATTGTTGGGGGATTGATGTAACCACTAAACTCTTATGTAAAGCATTTTGCTTTGAATGAATATATACCTCTTTCATTGATTGTTAGTGTTTAATTCCTTCTCTTAATGCTTGTTGTGAAGTTGCTACCCATGACATGATTTTAGGGTTTACTTGATATTAGGAAATGTTGGGTAAATCTTGACTTGGGTTAAACACCTAAAGGAAATAGTATCTAGGGTTAGAACTAGGACCTTTGGTTGTCTTAAAATCTCATTTCTTAATGCGGAAATAATTATTAGGTTTTCCAAGGGATTGGAGTCTAATGAGGAAGTCTAGGCTCTTTCTACCAATGGATTGGGGTTTGAGTAAATTAGTAGATTGACATTGACATATCAATGAAGAGGAAGTGATTTTCTATACATAAGAGTGAAGTAGGTGAAATCATACCCCCAACAATATCATTCCATATCATTTCTAATCCTTCCATTTCAAAGTGTTTGAGTACCTAAGATCACTTTTATCATTTATGTTTCATATTTACTTTAATTGCACCAAAACCCAATTTATGGAAGCATTCTTTAGTCTAAGTTAATTAGAAATATTCGATTGTCTAATGAAACGAGTCTCTTGGGAAACGATATCCGGTCTTACCGGTTTTATTACTTGAAACGATTTGGTACACTTGCCAAAGTCTCAACAACGTGCAAGGCCTAGAAAAAGAAACCATCCGCCGAACGGCCGTCGCCCAAGCGCCAGGTCCGTCGCCCGGGCGATGAGCGGTGATTGTCTTTTCACAATTTTTTGTTCCAATCGCCTGGTGCTCGTCTGGGCGTCGAGTTTTCTCCTTTCTTGATGCCTTTTTGACCCCTTTTGAGCTCCATCTTCATGGCTTTTCACCTCTTCTTCCTTTATTACCTCAATCTCTGTTAAAACAAGGGGAATTTGTTAGAAAATAGTTAAAATCAACCTTAACTCTCTTATTCACACAACTTACGAGTTCAAGCAAGTTTCAAAGTCAAAAATGGTGTTTTTAGTATCAAAATCACATACCAGATAACGGTATTTTAAATTGTTATCACTCGCCTTCAAATTCATGAGCCTTAACACCACTGACAGACGTGTGAACTTAGTTGAACCGACATATAAATGTGTTTCCGCATCAGCCGACATCGTCTCATACACATGAGCTTTGGCAAAATTTTCTGCGTCAACATCGCGGATCATGTCCTCTAATTTGTCTTCATCCGGTTGATCTTCTTCCATGGTGGAATTCAATAACATTTTCAGTTTAGGAGTCAGTCAGAAAGTGCATTTCTTCGCCGTGCCATATCCATGTTGTATAGCATCTTAAGAAACCATTGCATATAAGATGTTCTCTAATTTGGGTTACGTTTAACTTTCTCCCATTCAAACAGTTCACACAAGGACATCTAAACTTCACTTCATCATCACTTGTACCCTCATTACGTTGTGCAAATTGTATAAATTCCTCTACCCTTCTCTCGTACTCAGCACTAATGCGTGGTAAATTAATCCAATTTCAATCCATTCCTAAATATTACATAAAAAGATAAGGTACTGAAAATCAAACTTGCAATTTCATACATACCATTCAAACATTAATTTCACCTAGTGATTACTCAAATATTATAAGGTTTAGGAATTCTATTAAGGATTAAATTCTAATAATTCTAATAGTAATTGTTATTATGCAAATTATAATAATTCTAAATTTTCTATGTCTACATTATCAAAATAATATTATTATGCTAAAACGAACGAACAAATCATGTTGAAGAAAGCAAAACGACGAAGGGCATCAAAGACAATACCTGGAATGAGCGCGGCGAAAAGGAAGGCGCGACAGAGAGGAATGGCACGGCGGAGACGAATGGCACGGTGGAAGACGATTTCCAAGTGGAAGTTGACAATTTTGATCTGTCAAAACTCTTCCCCAACGTCGAAAATGGCGATTGCACCGAACAAAAATGAGCTTAAACGATGTAAAATGCTTGAAAATGGAAGAAAAAGTTTGCGTCGACGGAGAATGGAAGCGGAAGCTCGCTTTGAAACAGTTTTCGCGAAGAAGACGATATAGTTCATCAAGTGTTTTATTTTTTTTAAACACAGGAGAATCAACCGTGGTTCAACACTTAACTGCAATAATAGAGGGGAATAGGCCGCAGTTCCCCCAATAACCGCGGCCTATTCCCCTAAAAAAATCAAAATGACATTTTTGAAATTTTTTTGAAACCTTTATGTCGTGGTTCAGAGCCCAACCGTGACCTATTCCCTTAAATATCTAAAATTTATTCATATAAGGGAATAGGCCGTCATTGCTCTGAGAACCGCAACCTATTCCCTGACGTTCTGAATCCTCCCAACTGCCTACCAACTGCCTCTATGGGGAATGTCAGAAATTGGCAAGGGGAATAGATCGTGGTTCATAGGGGAACCGCGGCCTATTCCCCCTGCAAATTTATGATATTCCCGCCATGTCAGTCCCGGTAATAATTCACAGGGGAATAGGCCACGGATCTCAAAGCAACCGCGACCTATTTCCCTGCAACTTTTGAAATTCCCGCCATGTCAGCCCCTGCAATAAATTGGCAGGGGAATAGGCTGCGGTTCTGTAAGCAACCACAGCCTATTCTCCTGCCAAATTATTGCAGGGGTTGACTAGTGGGGAATGTCAGAAATTGCAGGGGAATAGGCCGCAGTTGCTCTGAGAACCACGACCTATGCCCCCAACAATTTATTGTTTTTCTGACGTGGCGTCAAAGGCAGAAATTTGATTGGGGAATAGGCCGCGGTTCGCCTATGAACCATGGCCTATACGTTTGATTTATTTTCAAAAATACCACAGCACAATATTATGCTGCGGTTTCTGGTGAACCATGACATAATGTACACTGTAAAAAGTCAATTTTTTACTAGTGACGTTGTAATTTCATATATATATATATATATATATATATATATATATATATATATATATATATATAAGTTACATTTTTAATTTTTAATTTTTAAATTTAGACTCTAGAGTTTTAGTTTTTGTAAATATTATAATTTCATTGAAATTTTAATTTTAACTTTTCAAAGAAAAAACTAGATTTATGAAAGTTTTCTATGTTGTTTGATTTCGTACTGCTGTGTTAATAAACTTTGAATCAAAATATTAGATTTTTGACACAACTTTTATGTGTAAAATTCCAAGCATTTTGACAGTAGGATTCAACCCTTCCAGCTACATAATAATAACATTTGTATTTTACAGTTGACTTCTTCCTCACTAGATATTTCTAGTTTGGAGATATCATTTGCTTATTGGACAGTAACTGGAGTGTGTTATCTCAAAAGTGATTGCTTTATGTGCATGTATATACACCAAACCAACCATAATCCAAACAAAGCCTTATCTTCATTCTTCTTCAGTTCCAAACTGGCATGGCTTCCACAGTGTTCACATATCCTTCTCTTCAGCTTCACATCCACTCGCAAAAAGCATCAAATCCATCAGAGTTTTCCATTCACAGCCAACCCAGAAAGCGGTTTTCCATTAGATGCACATCTCTTGAATCCAGTCCTCCTGAGGATGATTTTCTAACCCCAGACCCTTCCTTCAGCACAGTGAACAGTGAAGAGTCTTTTCCCATTGAGAAGAGAAGGAGGTCAGAGATAGTGAGGGAGAGAAGGGGAAAGAAACTTGTGCAGCCTGAGCCTCCAAACTTTGAAATTGGATGGAAGAGGACAAAAGAGATAAATCAAGAGGTGCCAGTTGGGTATGTCATAGCTGACTTCTTGGAGAAACTAGAGACCCTCATGGGGAAGCAGTTTGGATCAACAGAACTGCTGGCAAAGGTGGGAGAAATTGTGGCTGAGAGGGCAAGAGAAGAGGCTGAGGTTCTAATGGATGAAGGGAAAGTGGAGGAGAGAATGGTGAGAGAACTGTTCAGAGTGTTGAAGCTGATGGAGATGGATTTGGCTATGGTTAAGGCTGCTGTCAAGGAGGAAACATTGGAAGAAAGGCTTGAGCAGGCCAAGGCAAGGTGCAGGCAAGCCATACTTGTTGCTTATTCCTTTTGAACTCTTTCATGGGGATTCTGTCACATTAGAGATAGTGTTACAGTGCTGAAGAACTTCAAACAAATCATATATATTTCTTTTCTTCGATTCGTCACCCACTGAAATTTTAATACCCATCACATTCTTTTAAAAGAAAGATGTCAAGTGTGTGTTTGGATTACTGAATCCATTTTTGTTTATGCACGTTAATGACAAAAATAAATCCTCTTAATAGATGAGGTTATAAGGATGATTTAATCGCCATTATTAACAATTTTTAGTTTCTAAAAGTAGAACTATTTCAATGTTTAGTTATGAATTAGTGCCAACTGTTTAATTCGTTTCTTTTTATTAGTAGTAAATGGACATGTGAGTAAATAAATAAAATAGGAAAAGTTGCTCCTACCTAACATATATTCTGCTGAATAACACTTATATTTTCAATTTTAAAATAGACATTCATATTTTTTGCTTTTTGATAAATTTCACTAATGTATCACATATATTTTTAACAAATTCACTTCTCCTATTTTACACAAAAATACCATATTGATTATAACTTAAATAAACAAATGTCAATATTAAATTAAAATTTTAAAATAGAAACAATAAATAATCTTTTATAAACAAATGTTTCAAAAATTATAGATAAAATAAAGAGATGTCTGTCACTATATTATATTAAAAACATGTATGAAAAGTAAATAATTTTTTTTAATAAAAAACGAGATAAATGAATCAATTTAAAAATTACCAAGTCAATAAATTTTATTTTAATAAAAGATTCAGAAAAGTTTTTATTTGAAAACTGAAAAAAAAATTGTAAATGTTTAATTAGAATACGGGTAACTGCAATTTCCCAGTAGAAATACCTAGTTATGAAATGATTTCCATACTTATCTAAGTTAAAAGAATTTGAACGTCTTCTACTCGAAAAGGTCAACATTTGTCTTGTTATTCTAAGCAAATTTCAAATTATAAACATTATAAAAATCCATTTCAGTAGAAATCACGGGGTCTTCTAATTAATCTCAGCATAGAATAAATGTATAGAAGAATTAGGGACCGAAATTCTGACGAATCTGCATTTGTGGATGGAATTGAGCCTCCATCTACTATCAAGGTTTTCAATATGAACATTTATATTTTCATAAAAAGTCTCCGTTTCTTGCACCCCCTACATACTTTTACACACAGACACATGCATATATATATATATATATATATATATATATATATATATATATATATATATATACACACACACATTTGCTAAAATCTTCAACCTCTGTACTAGAAGCAAACTTGTTGAAAAGCACCAAACATGCTCGCTCCTCTTGTCAGCATTATGCAAATCACTGACATTAGCACAGGCACTTAAAAAAGAATCATCATGACATTTCTGTGCAGGCAAACCCCAAAGCTTATCCTTGAAACCTAAAAGGGGGTGCAAATGACTGGAGTCTAACTCTTCAATCAGAGAAAATACCTACACACTTAAAGACAAATGTTGTCAATACAAATGTGGAGTAATGGAACAAGCATCATAATGAAGGTGGAAAACCCAGAAAATCTTTCCACAACCTATTTACAATACTTCAAGGTCCAAACACAACATAGCTGTTTGAAAGCGTATCAGACTTGCACAAACTACAACAATAACTCAACATAGTTAACTATGTTTCTTGTATCATTGAATTGTACAAATTAAGTGAAAAGGAAGTGAGAGCCAACATTATAATAGAGAACTTCCATAACTTGCTCATCATTTTGGAACTTATCCTTGAGCAGATTGCCCAACTTCACTGCAGAACTGACACAAAATACAATGAACATAAAGTAAATTGCACAATACATTTAGTCATAGAAATTCAATAAAGTGAAGGGAAAGAAAGAACCTTAAATGCTTATTCGAAATAGAATTCAAAGATGATTCTGCAGCAAACATCTTTTCAATTGTCTGTATGAATCACCTAATTCCTCAAGTAGAAGGAAGCAACCTATCAACTCAACTCGGAATGAGAGTGCTCCAGGGAATGTCCAATGGCTTGATTATGAAGGTTTGCAAGTTAAAAATTACATAAATTACTGATGAATTCAAAACCTTACAATGTGACTGAACATCTTTTGCCTCCAGATTGCATCTAGCTTGGTTGATTTCCCCTAAGTAACAAGAGCCTCAGACAATTTCCCATGTGGCCTAAGTACTCAGATGAGATCAGAATAGCCTTGACTTGATTCAAGCTCATCTGCGGTATCAATGGATTTAAGGTCAGCCGTAACGTTAAGGATTTATAGGATCACAATAAAATTACAAGCTTTCACAACATTAGAGTGTAGCATATCTTGATTACATAATTCAGTTTTTGGAAACTGTATTTATGTAAACCCAAAAATATTACAACGTAGCATCACATTAGCATAAATAAATAAATACAGGGAGCAACAGTATACATAGAGGAATTCATGACAAGTTTCAAATTATTAACTTGGTAGTGGTTAAAAACAAGAACTTGAAACACAGTGAATAAAAACATCAATACAAGATGCAATTTCTTTTGAACAGTATTGGTTCTTCTGAAATGAGGGTATAAGTGTATGCTCAATATAACTCAACTTTTGCGAAGTCTAAGTTAATATCAGAAGGAACAATTGAAGAAATAACTAAAAACTTTTGGAGACACGGTGGATAAAAGATCATAAAATGGTCAAAACGGAAGAGATGAATTTATTCTTGATTCAGATATAGATGTAAGAACTATTATATGGCTATTAAACATAACTTACATTCACTCTATCCTCTTCATGTTTAGAGTTTCTAATTAAGTAGCTGAGCTCTATGAATCCGGTTTTATATCAGCACAAGGCATGTGCTCAAGGACCCTCACCCCATCAATGATGTTTTTCTGCAAAAATTTGATTAAAAGGGTGAGAAAAATAATTATTGTTTAAAGTGAGAAGTTGATTTAAATACACCACAAAATGTCATAATATTTGAGAATACTCTTGTTAATCATTGTGGCAATAAAACTATCTGCATTATCAACAGCAATATTCCAATGAAGAGAAGATACGAGCACATGAAAATGGACTCTAAACTTAACCCAACTAGTTTTTAAGGTGGAGTTTACATCCATTTTTATATTATAATTTGATCATATACTTGATCGATGTAGAACCTCCAATATACTTCCTCACGCAAAGACCAGTAATTTTGAGTGCGAGATTTAACCTTACAAAATGATCTTGTAAGGTGAGATTTAAACCTCCACTAATATATTATATAATTTGGTTATATGTTAGGAAGCTAAAAGTATATGACACTAAATAATACAGCAGAACAACCATAAAATTCTTCCTTATAACTTAGCTTTTAGCTAGTTAAAGCAGAAAACATTGTTGGACTGCCACTTAATATATTTGCTCTTATTTTAACTGATCCCTTGACATGGTGACATTTGCGGCCGGAAGTAATGATTTTAATTTAAAATTTAAAATTAAATTTTAGTATAAGTTAGTGATGGGACCTATTCTTCAAATTTTCTTAAAAGCACGGGACTTCCAATTTGACGGGGTTATTTTATTTTAAAAAATAAGATCATCCTTGGATATTCACCACATAGTAATACTATTAACTTTCAAGTCAAACCGTTCACAAGCTGTAATTAATTCAAGATCGTGAACTAAGATATAAAGGCCATATCATGTGGAGAGAAGATATGAGCACATTAGGACACAAGTACTATGACCAAAGAAGAAACAAAGAAGTAATTGTATGGAAGATTGGTCTTACCAAATTATATTCAGATGTTTCGTCACAAATTTGTAACATTGAGTGTAATACCTCAGTTGATAGAGTCAAACCTGCTTCACACATTTCATTGACAATATCAAGTGCTACATGCACCTGCATTACAAACCAACAAGAATTCATCTTAAATGCAAACTAAACTGTTAATGGGGTGACTGAAAATCCTAGTTCTATATGTGTGTGTGTATAGAACTATTGAAGCCCATTGCTAACACTTGATTATAGGGACTGGAGTATTATGGAATACCCATGTTCCCTATCAAATAGTATGAAAATTTCTGTAGAGTATTTCCCATCTTAGCAATTAGCTTTTAAAGGAGGGTTTCCCAAGTGCTTAGGTGTTTTTCGCCTTCTGTCATCTCCGCAAAACATGGAAATCTAGCTCTTTTAAGTGCAAAGATTAGTAACTGATTTTTATTTAAAAGTGGAAGATTGGCAAATGATTACTTGGGAAGAAAATATCATTTGCTAGGTGACTATGTCTAAAGTGCAGGCAAGATTCATGAGAAGGGTGTGAATTATGGACACATACTTTATAGTTGGTGGAAGGAGAGCAGTTAAAATTTTAATGCAAACCAAGGAGTAATTTATGCAAGCAGAGAACATAGTGGTTTCTGTTATTCTATATAGCAAGTGATCATAAGTATAATTATGAAGAGAAAACCAAATGGCTGTTCAATTGACAAGAAAGCTATTCATTGTGCAAGCCTACAAACGATTTTGAAAAATGAAAAGTTCCCACTGAATCAGGGTAGTCTGGGTAAGATTAAGTAGAAAAATAGGAATGCTTCGTGAAAGCATTCCCAAATATTAGGTTAGGACAAGTCAAGTGTAGCTTATGAGAGGCAGAGTGATACAGCCCAAATATTTGTTGGGCCAAAAAATATATTGAACAAAGAAACAAAGGAGCAAAGGAAATGGAGACAAGTTTATATTAGGAGAAAAAAAATAAGGAGGCTGCGCTGGACACAGATTATTAGAAGAATTAGTTAGAGAGAGAGAAATTGGAGGATCTTAGAAGATTTCCCTTTTCGTTGTTACCTTTATAGTGTCAGAGGAGTGTGTGGCTCTGTTTTTGATAAAATTAAGAATGGAGAGTACCGTTTGGGTCTCTTAAGGAGCTTAGCTCTAGGCAGTAGGCTTCTTTCTTCTGTTTTTTCCTTGATTTCAATGAAACAGGATCAGTGATCCTTTCTTTATTCTCTTTTCCTCTTATTTCATTACTTTTCCTGTGGTTTCCTATCACAGAGTGAGGAAAGTGCCCAAGACAATGATTGTTCCTTTACTTATATTACATATGTCAATTGCAGATAAGGAAGTATAGTTAAGGATAACGTTTTGCAGAAACCTTTCTATTGACTATAATCAGAACATCATTCTCCAGTCTAGCAAATTTCAAATGACCAGCCTCCAATAATAACATAAAACCACAAACAACATGAATAAAGATGATAGTGCATAGCATGAATTGGAGATCCCACATTGACTAGAAATAAGATCAAATTACAGTATATAAATAAGTGCAAACCTCATTTTACAAGATTTAATAAGGTTAAATTAAGTTTAAAATTCATTTCCTAATATGGTATTAGAGTCTATCCTAGCAAGCTTTGTTGGACTCATTATGTCACACGCTATCAAGCTACTATTGGACCATCCAAAAAATATCTAGTCCCCAGGCTCAAAATGCTCATTCCTCCACTTGGGAGGTGTGTTGGAGATCTGACTTCGACTAGATACATGGCAAAATTACAATAATAAATAGCTGCAAACCTTATTTTACGAACATGTTTTGTGAGGTTGAGTTAGACTTAAAGTTCACTTTCTAGTTGCAGGCTTAAAGGTGGTTGAGCTAAGCATAAAGTTCACTTTCTAATAGCAGGGTTAAAGGTGACAAAAGTATGGTGATATGTAAAGTGACAAAACAGATCACAACTTTCAAATGATGATAGGAAGTTAGGAATCTATTAATTAACATATGCAAATGGTTGACAATATCTATTTTCTTTCCTGTCCCTCTTCTTTTGAATTACTTCGATGAGTAGAATTCTTCTCATGATTTTTGGATATAAGTGGATAGGACAGGTCATTGGATAAGATCTTCAAGTTTTCTTATCAACAAGTGAAGGAATATATGAGCAGAGTGCAAATGGTAGACAATATCTCCATCTTTTTAGGAGTTATAAAGTGGTTTAGTAACATTTGCTGATAAAAAAAAAAAAAAAATCTCCGTTTTTTACTTTTTCTTTTTTGTTTGAATTACTTTTATGTACGGTAAATTAGTAATCCTTCTAATGATTTTTGGATATCAGTGCACAGGACACGTCATTGTATAAGATATTCAAGTTTTTTTTATCAAAAAAGCACACAAAAGAATCAGAAAAAGGCATTATGGTGTCAAATAAGCTTAATTACTTGAATGCATGAATACATTTTTTCTATTAAATAAAAATATAAAACTAACAATGCAGAGAAAGTAAATGTCAGTGGGTCCACAAATAAAAATACACAGCCTTTGTCAATAGTTCAAATTTTGTTCTTCAGTAAAGAGTGAGGAAATTGAAGGGTGCACCTTCACTGTCCTGTCATCTCGCTAGAACGAACAGTTTTCTAACCATTTTCTAGTAGATTTTTTTTTCTTCTGACAGAGAAAGTTCTGCTAGTCACTTAGTAATCATTAGAATGCAATAAAGAAAATTGTACCTTGTGCAATGCACAGCTATGTAAAATGATCTTCTCGTATGATGAGGATGAAGGTGAAACTTCTAGTCTTTGGTGCAAGTCTTTGAACTTTTTATTGACATCCTCAACCTTCAAGAACACCAAAAAAAAAATGTGAGAAAATGACGCACCAAATGCACAAAGAACTTTCCCCACATTACAGACAAATACTATATTGAAAATTATCATGTCAAACAACATATATGCAACAAAACAGCTATGGACATCTCTTGATCGTGATCAATGTTAATATGCTACTATGCACGTTTTAGCATACAAGCACAATGAAGTATGACTTCATTGGCTTTAAAGTTTCAACCACAACAGAGATATGAGTTTCAACAATTTTTTTATATAACTGAACGAAATTTAAAGACACCAATTCCATCTTACCTGATAATTCACTTTAATGCACTGTAGATGATAACCTACAAATGCTTCTATTTATTTCAACTTTAATTGAGACTTCAAAATTAATTATCAAGAAAATGTCATTAAAGAATGCTAATAAAAACTAGCTATCTGGCTTTGGTACTACATTAATCAAACTAAATTTCGGAAGAAACATAAAAATGGGAAAATGGAGACTTAGTTCAAGAATGAAGCAAATTGCAAAAAGGCAGAAGTACGTAAAGAGTATCATGACATCACAGAAATTATTAGAATCATTTGTGAGAGATTTCTTACCAATAAATTTGGAATGCTAACAACATAGCAAGCAATGAAGTTTGTAACATTATTTGCTTCATGATCTGCAAAATGTAAGAGAACCTCAGTATGTATATATACTAGAGAGAACTATACAGAGCAAGCAATGCTTAATCCCACTATATGACTACAATACTAATTCAAATACAAATGGGTAGAATGTAAGAAAAATCTTTGTTTAAAGACATTTACAATTAGCTGAGAAAAGGAAAGATCCATGCAGTCCAAATTTTGGACCACTTAATACATATCAAATTATGTGAAGCAAAATTAGTAGATAAAAAGACCCATATAGCATATACAAATTCTTATTCTTCTTTTTCAAATGCAACTCAGTGCCATTACACACGTACATCACCCAAGGTGAAAAAAGATCAATATCAAATTACCACTATTTTTTAAGTAAAAAAGGAACTTCTCTGCCACAGGTTCCAATAGTAATCTTCCTAATGCCTGAAATACCATTGCTACAGATTCAGCAGATGAAAGGTCTTTTATGTCTATGATTTCCAACAGCTTCAAAATCTCCTCTGTCCGTTCACTTTCACAAAGAGCCAACAGAACATTTTCTGCAACATAGGTTGATAGTAAGTTCCTAAAGTGCAATATGAAACAATTTTCTATCATTATTAGACATCAAAATGCAAAAAGGGTAGCATCATGCTAGTAGTCCTGTTAATGGCTAAACAGTAGCATAAAACACTCGTATATGAATAATCAAATACAATTAACCACGTGAATTATGTCACTTAAAACAGCATGGGCCAAAGAGTTTCACCTCAAATGATCCCAAAATTTTCAATAAAAGACATCAATAGTGTCTCTGTGTAATGAAATCACCTGCTACACTTTAAATCCAGCAGAAGGTGTTATGGCAAAATAGTGCAAGTGGAAAAAAACATAAAGGAGGTTCTCCTACCTCGTATATCAGACATGTCCTCACTGTCATTCTCTGCAATATAATTACAAATACTCTGAATCTTTTCTTCGTTATTAACTCTCAACCACAACAACATTTCATAGTAACCCAGCCTTGCAACTGAACTGGGATTCTCCTCTTTGATAATAACATAGAAAAACTGAAACTCCTCAACCATACGCATATCAATTATATACAAAAGAAGTGGGCAATACGTCTGCTCCTCTAGCTCTAAACCTTGTTCCCTCATTGATTTAAAAAGGTTAAAAACCTTCCCCAGTTCTATTGTGATGCCTTCATCATCAGTTCCCCTGGCTTTATCTATGCACATTTCTACCAATGCACTGTACCCTTTCGCATCTGGTTTTCGTCCAAGTTTACCAAACAATTCAAGGGTAGCCTCTGGTCCTAGCATTTTTGCAGAGACTTCAACTAACTTCCGAAAACGGTTTTCTTGAGAGACTTCAAACACATATTTTTGTTTCTTTTTATGAGATTGCTCTTTCCGTTGCAATAATATATTGTTCTGAGAGATGCTCGACAACCACGATAGATTTTGCACTCTTTCAAACTCCTTTGCCCCATCAATTTCCGCAGAACCAGGTTTCTTGGCTGACTTACCAGCTGCAATCAGTAACAATAATCCGATATGTTAACCTTTTAAACCAATTTTTTTGGGAAAACCACAGTACAGGACCTTCATTCAATTACACCTCCCCTCCCACCCCCACCCAAAAAAATTAAAAAATAAACATTAAGGGAAAAGGAATTGTAAATAGAAACTACTTGTTAAACCACATAGATTAGACCTACTCCCAGCTTCCTCAGTTTTCCTTGTTATCCTAGAGAAAATGGATATATATCATGGTCGTATAATCAAACAAAGATGGTCAAACTTTCTTATTTAGTTTTAATTTTAACAACTCCTTTGAATTATAAGTTCCTCTCACTCCTCCCAAGCTCTCGTTTCTCACTTTACACCCCTCCTATAAGTGTGTGTATTCTCACAGAAGTTTTAACAAACACTTACCATGGAAAATAGAAGAAATATGCTTAAACACCCCGTTAGCCGAATCACCTGCACCAAAATAGCCAAAAATTAAAAAACAGATTATTATAAATCAAATTATCCAACAATGCAGCACCCTCGGCAATAGTTTCCAATATCAACTTCACGAATTCGGTTTAAAGTAGACTAAAACCACTTCAGTCAATGTTCGTGAAAGGTGAGGGATGATTGAAAATACCTGAATCAGAGGGTTGTTTAAGCTTGAGGCTTGAGAGCGTGAAATCCTCATCCGAAAGGCATAACGAGGTTGAAGAAGAAGAAGATTGAGGTTTGGATGTGGCGCCTTTGGAGGCTGAACGTCGGAACCCAGTGCTTAGATTTCGAATGGAGCGCACTTGCATTGCATTTATAAAATTGAAACGATATACCCTCATGTACATCCTTTTTATTCTATGGAAAGGGAACCGCGCCACAGTTTTACGAATTGTTTCGCAATGTTAAAAGACTATAGCAGTCAAAGCGGGTACGTGGTTGAGCTAAATGGGTTGACTCAACTTTATTTAATTATAAGTTTCTTTTTAAAATAAAAAAATTATAATTTTTCTAATTTAAATCTAAATAAATTTGACTCAAAATGATATTAAATTCCAAAAACAATTCAAAATAAAAAAATATATATCATACAATCCAAGTATAATGACGAACAAATAAGTTTTTAATATTGATAAATTTTATATCACTTGTCGATTGATAATAATAGAGTCTTGAATAGATAAATTTATAATATTTTTCTTTCTTGAAACATCTTTTTTTATGCTCATCTATAATATAATAAAAAAATGCTACCTAATAATATTGAAAAACAAAATAATAAGTAATTAATTAAATTAGGTAGGTTGGTAAGTCAGTCTTACCACAAGTTCAACCTGGTGAATCGGGTTCTAAGTAAGCCAGGTTGAAAACTAATCCGCATAAAAGATTTACATCTTTTTTCAAATCCAATCTGGCTCAAACCTGTGATGAACCGAATTGACTTGCGAGTTACAACTCATTTTCACTCTTAACCACCCAAGTTATTTTCTAGTTAAGAAGAGGTTGTAGCTTATAAGTAGGGATGACAAAAAAATCCATACCTGCGGATATCCGCAGATAAAATCCGCAACGGATAGTTGATACCCGCAGATATTTATTATCCGAAACCCGCGGATAGCGGATATTTCAATACCTGCTTATAAACGGGTCGGGTCCGAGTATTATACTATTCGTACCCGCAGAAATCCATTACCCGCAAAAAATTAAAATAAAAATTTAATTTTTATTTTATTAAGTTAAATTTAATTAAAATTAATATTAATTTATATTTTACAAGGTTAAATTTAATTAAAATTGTAGTATATGAAGAATACCGATCGGAATTAATTGTCATTTATGAACAATTAATATGTATTAGGTCAGATTGTCTTATTCTTTACAAAATATACATATTGATTATATATTGCACTTAATAGGTCAGATTGTCTTACTATTTACAGAATATATGGTATTATTGATTAATAGGTTTGATTCCCTAAAAATATACTGCACTAATGGTTAATCAATGGGTTTGCCATACCCTATAAATATACAATTGATATCTAGGTACAATATTCCTCTTTTATCTTAATAAAATTTAGACCTCTTTATATATCTTGAGCAACCCATAGGAGAGTGGATGACATTCTCATAAAGGATTGAAGATCAAAAGAGAACAAAGCAAAGAAGGACGACTGACCCTCGGACCAATTCAACCGATCAAAAGTTAAATTTTAATTTATATTATATTTTATATATGTTTTTGTAATTATATTTAAATTTTATTTTAATAATTTATACAAATATTTTTTTTTTAAATATTTGCGAGTATCCGTGGATATCCGCAGGTTTTAAAATATCTGCGCATATTTTTTAAGTGGATATCCGTGCGGATAGTGGGTCCGGTAGCGGATGGGTTTTTTTTTGTTGGGTCGGGTTGCGAATAGACATTATCCGCCGACCCGACCTGTTGTCATCCCTACTTATAAGTAACTAATTTATTCTATATAAATAAAGTTTATATCTGTGGATAAAAATATAGTTTATTTTTTTTTAAATAATTGATTTTTTATTAAATGTTTAAGTATTTTATTTATTTTTTATTAAAATTGTGTAGAAATTTTGTACTTAAATAAGTTCATGTAACAATAATTAAATTAAATTAAACTTTTATTTATTTAATTTTTTTTTCATTTCTTAAGTTAAACTACAGGTAAAATTAATTCTTTTTACAACTTTCACTATGTATAATTTTTATATAAATTTATTATCAGTCACTACTGCCATTTAAAATGCTTGTTTTTTTTTAACTTAAATTACATAAAAATTGAAGAAGTACGATAATATTAAAATTAGTATAATAATTAATTATTTTTTTAAGATTAAAATAAATTATAATAAACTTAATATACAATAAAAAATAAAATATAAAAAATGATGATACAAAAATTAAACAACATAAAAGTAACAAAATAATATTATATATTAAAACTAATAAATGCCCTATGTATATGTATTTCTAAAATAATTTTGTTTTAGTTAAAGTGGTTTATAAGAGATTTGGAAGAAATTCATGAATAAAATTTCTAAGAAATAATAATTAGATTTAGTATGATACTTTTATGTATGGTTATTGATAAAGATTCAAAATAGTATAATCCTATATTAATTTTCTTTAAAGTCAATTTCTTCTTTTTAAAAATAATCTTTAATATAAGATGAGCCTTATACCTTTTCACATTATTTTATGAATGTTTTAAAATAATTTTTTAATAAAAATGAAAAGAAAGTACTTTTAAAGTCAATCCCTTTCTTTAAGTGTAGCCTTTAGTCATAAGATAAGCCTTATATATATTTCCACATTACCTTTCGAAACCCTCTTAATTTTAATATGCATTTGAACCAAAGAGTTTGCAACTTCTAATAACATGACAAGTTCCCCAACTTTGTTATCTTATGTGAACTTATACTTCTTATTCATTACTTTAATCCACTTTATCTAAATTGGAATCTTATATAGCTTGACGGAAGTTGATTAAGTCATCTTCCATAAAAATAATCTTTAATCATAAGATGAGCCTGGTACCTTTTCACATTATTTTATGAATGTTTTAAAATAATTTTTTAATAAAAATGAAAAGAAAGTATTTTTAAAGTCAATCCCTTTTTTTAAGTGTAGCCTTTAGTGATAAGACGAGTCTTATATATTTCCACATTACCTTTTGAAACCCTCTTAGTCTTAATATGCATTTGAACCAAAGAGTTTGCAACTTCTAATAACATGACAAGTTGTAATATCCATGAAAAATATCTATTTTAATAAATAGTAGTAAATTTTAACATTATTATTAGTAGTAATAATTTTAATGAATAGTAAAAAGTGAATAGTAAAAATGAAAAAATAAAATAAAAATAAAAATAAAAATAATGAGAGGATAAGAATATCTGAATTGCATGATTGAGGAAGGATAAGATCTGCAAGTGGATTTGCAAGTGGTGATTAAAATATTAATAAAATAATATTAAAATAATAAATAATATTAAAAAAATTATTTAAATAGTAAAATTTTTGGACTATAAATAGCCATGGGAGGAGAGCTTATTTTGCAAAAAGAGAGAAAGAATCAAGTGAGAAATCTTGAGAAGAAAGAGTAGGAAGAAAATTTTAGAAGAGTAGAGATTCTGAAGGATTTTCGGGAGAACAACTTCTGAGTAGGAAACAAAGTCTGGAGAAGAGGTAAGGGGAGCTAACCTTTTTAAGTTTTTATGTTATAAAATATATTTTATATAACTATTTATGTCTTGAAATTTTGTGCAATTATTGTTAATAAAAAAATCTATGTGCTTGTTGTATAACTATTTAAATTTTCTATGATAATATTATATACTGTTGATTTGAATCTGTGAATAAGAAATTTGTTAATAACATGTTGAGGAACACTTTGGCTAAGGAAAGATCAGGTACTTAAGTTGTCCATTGTGACACACCTCTCTTTCCAAGAAGTCTACTCGATGTGTTTTTAACCAAATTTTTATCAGACAGATTATATACTGTTAAATTATTTTGTGTTATATTCAAATAATATAATTTCTATGATGGAGGTGTATTATGATATTATATATAAACTTAATATTTTTGCTGTCTGTGATGAAATTATGATTGATAGTTGTATCGTATTTACTAATTTAAAGTTTTCTGATGTCTATGAATGAACCAGAATTATATCACTTATTTTGAATGTATTTTTAGACTTAATTTAAGTTAATGTATGTTGAGTTCTTTGAGTTTAATAGATAATCCTTATTGATTCTCTAGTTCTATCATTGGGATGATTTATATTTATCTCGGTAGTTAAAAAGGATGATTTCCTTTTTGCCTATGTAAGGCGATAGGTGGATTCGAGTCCTGTTACTTTTCCTCTTTTAAGAGGGTACATATATCTCGCCAAGGGTTTCTGACTTGTGCTGAGTATTGTGCTTGGTGAATGGATGTTACTCACCAATGTTTTTACTCGTAAGCCCTTGAAGAACTAGGGAGATATGTCCAATGCGGTGTGCGTAGGATGACTCTTATCCGCGGTCCATATGAGGGACTGGTTTTGGTATATACTTAACAAATGTGTAAAAACCGAGATAAATCCAAAAGTTACGTGTGAGATGAGAAGTGAGTAGAGTCTGATGAAAAGTGAGTAGAGTCTGATGAGAAATGAGTAGTGACTGAAGTATACTTGAAGATAGTAGGTTTACTTAATAATATTATTAAACATTTAAAGTGTGTAATTAAGTTTATCTGTAACTTATGCTTTTCTGTATTCGGTTAGCTCACCCTACTTGTGTGTCTACGATGATCGTATAACTCGTGTCGTTATACGGGAGTAGATGATATTTCAGGTAAAACTGAAGACATTTAGTGCGAGGATGTGCTGGGAAACACTCTTGGGGACTTTTAAATATGTACTTTAAATTGTGAAATGTTGTGGTTTATAAATTTAAACTACTTTTAAGATTCGGTTTGTATTCCAATAACTACTCTTGAAAACTTTGACGTTCTCATTGTATAATATTAATAAATGTGTGGTTTTAAATGTATTCGTATATTTTGGAAAATTTTCTGTGACACTCCTGGAAGGGGTGTTACACAAGTTCCCCAACTTTGTTATCTTATGTGAACTTATACTTCTTATTCATTACTTTAATCTACTTATCTAAATTGGAATCTTATATAGCTTGAGGGAAGTTAATTAAGTCATCTTCCATAACTCCATTATTTTCATGTTCTCGGAGAAGTATCATATAATCATATAGAATAATTTTTCTCATTTGTTTTTTAGATCTTCGCAAAGATCCTGACTCATGAAACATAGATTCTTAAAGATCTTGAATTTATTCTTCATGAACAACCAAATTATCTTGAGTTGAAATATTTTATTGAAATTCTAAACTTGCTATATAAAAACAAATGTACAAATTAATTCTAAAGTTTGTTATTGATTCTTCTTTTAAGACAAGTCTTTAACTTTACCTTTTCCCAAACTAAATGTCCTAAAAATTGTAGCAGTTATCATCTCAAAAGAAAATTTATTTGGGATCATAAAATATAAAGCCTTTGGACCTTTTAGAATAATCAATAAAGTAGTTGCTTATTATTCAGGAATCCAACTTCTTTTCATTTAACTTTTTAGGCCATGCTTCAATTGGACATTCTCGTAGACAAAAAAATGATTCAAACTAGGTTTTCCCCCAACCAATAACTCTAAAGGTGTTTTCGCAATTGCCTTAGTTATCATTCTACTTAGAATGTAAGTTGTATTGTTTAATGTCTCCCCCTAAAGTGAGTCTAGCAAGGTAGAATGAAAAATCATGATTCTTGTCATATCCTTAATAGTTCCCTTTAATCTTACAGTCACACCATTCATGTCAAGTGACCCTGACATAGTGTATTGTAGGACAATTTCACATTCCTATAAGTACTTGGTGAAAGGTCTTCACTTGAACCGTCATATCTACCATATTATTCACTACCACAATAAGATCTAGCAATTTTAATTTTTTTGTTGAGTTGATTTTCAACCTCAACCTTAAATGATTTGAACATCATCCAAAGATAGAGCTTTTTTTTTTCATTTTGTTTTGGTTTATTTACTATTAATGCATTCAACACAAACATGAAGGTTTGTGAAGTTGATGGAATCCAAGATCTCATTTGACACAATTCGTTCAAATTTATTTATAGAGATGTGAGCTAGGCATTTATGCCATAATGCTCCTGAGTTAGTATTGTTAATTTTATATTGATCTCTCGACACTTCTTCTTTACATGTCCAATTTTATTTGTCAGAGCGGTGCGGTGGAATGGTTAACGCGTTCATCAAACCAAGAGGGGGTGAATTGGTTTCTTATCGCAAATCGTGTTCTTTCAATAATTTTCTCACGTAAAAATAAATTTCTTAAAATAATTTTAAAAAAATTAAAAGAGTAAGAAATAGAGAAAATTGCACAGGTAATTTTTATACTAGTTCGGATCATAGAGATCCTACAGCCAATTGTTAATCTCAACCGAGAATTAACGCTTCACTAGCACAAACCAACAAATTGTTACAATAATAAAGAAAATAAAACAGTTAAGGTTAGAACGCCTCTCTTGTTACCCCAAGAGATGAAATTCACTTTTCATGTGACCCACAAGGGATGAACACCTCCTCTGAATGCTTCACGAAGGATGATAGGCTTTCAACTTAGCAATAACAACAACACTCAATCACACTCCCTGTGAAAGTTCTTGCTCTATGCCAACAACAACAACACTCAATCATACTAACTGTGAAAGTTCTCGCTCTATGTCAACACGCTAAGTTCTCAAAGCCATAACACAAGGGTTCAGCAAACCTCAGAACACTTATCACCGCACACTGCAAATAAGAATTTAGAAAAATACACTTTGTATATTTCGTATTTTAGAATGAGAGTCTCAATATAATTTATAAAGATCTCACTCAAGGATACCTCCAAAAATTCGTTGTCAACTAATTAATTGTGATAATCATTTATCCACTTATGGTAATTGATTATGCATTTAATGAATGCACAACGGTAAAAACTTGCTTAAAAATTCTCATAATTTCTCGTGATAGACAATTATGGCAAGTCATAATTAAAAATTCTCATAATTGCGTTAAAATTATTTTTTAAATCAAAAAATCTCATTTTATACTCAAGATAATTGATTATTAAATTATAATAATCAATTATCAATAATTAATTATGACTTGCCATAATTGATTATCATGAGCAATTATGAGAATTTTTAAGCAAGTTTTTTACTGTTGTGCATTCATTAAATGCATAATCAATTGCCATAAGTGGAAAATTGATTATCACAATTAATTAGTTCACAACGGATTTTTAGAGATATCCTTGAGTGAGATCTCTATAAATTAGATTGGGACTCTCATTCTAAAATACGAAAAATACGAAATATAGTGTATTTTTTCTATATTCTTATCTGCAGTGTGCGGTGATAAGTGTTCTGGGATTTGCTGAACCCATGTGCTGTAGCTTTGAGAACTTGGCATGTTGGCATAGAGCGAGAACTTTCACAGGTGGTGTGATTGAGTGTTGTTGCTGTTGGCATAGAGCGAGAACTTTCACACGGAGTGTGATTGAGTGATGTTGTTGTTGCTGAGTTGAAAGCCTATTATCCTTCGTGAAGCATTCGGAGGAGGTGTTCATCCTTTGTGAAGATTCAAAGGAGGTGTTCATCCCTTGTGGGTTACAAGGGAAGTGAGTTTCATCTCTTGTAGTAACAAGAGAGGTGTTCTAACCTTAAACTGTTTTATTTTCTTTGTGATTGTAACATTTTGTTGGTTTGTGCTAGTGAAGCGTTAATTCTCAGTTGAGATTAACAACTGGATGTAGGATCTCTATGATCTGAACCAGTATAAAAATTACCTGTGCAATTTTCTCTCTTCTTTACTCTTTTAATTTATTTAAATTGTTTTAAGGAAATTATTTTTATTGAGAAAATTATCAAAAGAACGATTTGCGATAAGAAACCAATTCACCCCCTCTTGGTTTGTTGAACACGTTAACCATTCCGCTGCACCGCTCTGACAATTGGTATCAGAGCTTGCTTTGATAGTAATTCAAAATGACGGGGCAACATCAAACCTTTGCTGAGGGTGCCTCTATCAATAGACCTCCATTGTTTACTGGAGAAAACTATGCTTTTTGGAAAGTGAGAATGCAAATTTTCATGGAATCTATTGATAGTGAGATTTGGAAAACTGTCACAAATGGTCCTTTGCTTCCTATTGTGGTTATTAACAATTTGCAAGAATCTAAACCGCGAGAAAAATGGAATGCTGATGATAGAAGAAGATCCCAACAAGATGTAAGGGTTCGTAACATAATATCATCTGCTTTAACTGTTGATGAATTTTACAGGATCTCAACCTGTAAGACTGCTCAAGAGATGCGGGAGACATTGAGAGTCACCCATGAAGGAACTGATGATGTTAGGAGAGCTAGAAGAAATACTCTAATCCAAGAGTATGAGATGTTCCGCATGAAGCAAGGAGAAACTATTGTAGATGTTCAAAAGCGTTTCACGCATATAGTGAATCATCTCATCGGGTTAGGTAAGTCCTTTGATAATGATGAATTAAATATAAAAATTCTTAAATCTTTAGACAAGACTTGGCAACCAAAGGTGACTGCCATCAGTGAGTCACAAAACCTCAACACAATGTCAATGGCTGCATTGTTTGGTAAGTTGAGAGAACATGAACTAGACCTCGGGAGATTGAACGAGGATGAAGAAAAAGCAAAGAAAAAGACTTTAGCATTCAAATCTGAGATTGACAAAGGCAAAAATCTTAAAGAAAAAGATGACTCTGAAGAAGATGAAGAAAATATGAGTCTCTTCATTAAAAAGTTCAACAAGTTCATGAAGTCCAAAGGAAAAAGAAGATTTAATGACAGGAAGAAGGAGATCAAAGAATCATCATCAAATTATTGTTACTATAATTATGGTGAGAAAGGACACATGAAGGCAGATTGTCCAAATCCAAAGAAGGATGAAGAAAAAGGTCAAAAGAAGTTCTTCAAAAAAAAGAAGGCGTATATTGCTTGGGAGGAAGACAATGATTCTACAACAAGCTCAAGTGACTCTGATGAACAAGCCAACATATGTCGGATGGCTGATGATGACACATCTCTGAAAGTCAAGAAGTATCTCTAGTGATTCTGAAAATTCAGATTATAGTGAAAGTGAATTACTTGATACGTATAAAAAATTATTCTGTGAATCAGAGAAATTAAATAATGTTCATATAAAATTAAAAAAGGATTTCAAAAATTTAAAATTAGATTTTGAAAATATTTCTGAGGAAAATAAAAATTTAAAATCAAATTTTGAAACTATTCTTGAAGAGAATAAAAATTTGAAAAACAAAATTTTATTTTTTGAAAAAGGTAAATATACCAAAATTGAAGAATGTGCTTCTTATTTAAAGAAAAAGATACCTCTTGATAAGACAACCAACGCTGAATGTAGTAATAATTTGAAAATGAAAAATGTTGTTAATGATGTTCCCAAAAATAATTATAATCACTGCGATTATAATTATAAAATTAAAAATGTTCCTAAAAATAATTATAATGATTATAATTATAAAAATAAAATCAAATATTTTCCAACATATAATCAAAATTATTATGATTATAATTATAGGAACCCAAATGTTGTTTCTTGCTTTTATTGCATGAAAAAGGGTCATACATCAAATAAATGTAAAATTAAGTATTATGGTGTTCCAAGTGGTAGATATATATGGGTTGTAAAATGATTTTTTTTATAACCCAAAGGACAATGTTTATCATTTAATAATTTTTTAAATATTTTTGGGAAATAAAATTTAAGAAAATTTTATTCCAAGCATGTTGTCTTTGATAAAATTGTGGACCTTGAGACAAAACCTCTTGAGTCAGATGAATCTAATGCGGGTAATTTTGAAGATTTGACAAAGACAACAATTGAAGAGAAGAATGATAACAATCCTTAAGACAAAGATCTCTACAAAATATCTTTACGAATTTGGCGATATATCTAAAGGGGTAAACATTAGAAGAGATCTAGGATTTTTTTGAAATATCTTAGGATTTCATTTTTTTTTATTTTGTGCATTTTGAAAAATCAACCATACTTTTTTTTATTTTGTGCATTTTGAAAAATCAACCATACTTTTATTTTGTGCATTTTGAAAAATCAACCATATTTTGAGATTAACAACTGGATGTAGGATCTCTATGATCTGAACCAGTATAAAAATTATCTGTGCAATTTTCTCTCTTCTTTACTCTTTTAATTTATTTAAATTGTTTTAAGGAAATTATTTTTATTGAGAAAATTATCAAAAAAACGATTTGCGATAAGAAACCAATTCACCCCCTCTTGGTTTGTTGAACGCGTTAACCATTCCGCTGCACCGCTCTGACACTATGTATGATTAAAAAAATTTCTCCCCCTAAATTAAGAACTTCCCCTTGATATAAGCAAAAAATAAATAAATAAAAATAAGACAAGATAAACATTAAGGAAAATTTTCATTGGGGGAATTAAAACAAAACATAACATAACATGAAGATTTTTGAATAACTGAAAAAGAAAAAAAAAATGCAACAAACAAGACGCTTAAGCAATTTCTAGGATCCCCAAGTCCTTCCTAAGCTCATAAAATCTATCTTTGGACAATGCTGTAGTGAAAATATCAGCTAATTGATGCTTGGTATCAACATACTCTATCTCACAATCCCCCTTTTGGATATGGTCTCTATGAAAATGGTGCCTAATCTCTATATGTTTGGTTTTAGAGTGCATAATGGGATTCTTAGTAAGATTGATGGCACTGGTGTTATCACACTTAAGAGTATAGAGGAAAAACTCAAACTATTGATAACTAAAGTATATGAATAAAATAATAATATTAATACAAGAGAGTTTGAAATAGGATTACATCGTTCCCCAACAACAAAGGGTTTAGTTCACCATTATCATGGTGAAACGAGATGAATTGAATGGAAAATATGAAAGAATTAACCCTAGACTTGATAGATTGGAGCTTTTGCATCCAAAATCCTCCTCCAAGGTGTGTAGAGAGTGTTCTGTCGTCTTTCTGCCAAAAGATGATTCCTCTGGTTCGTTTGGGATCTATTTATAATTTACAGAAATAACAAAATTTTGGCCCAGGTCCAAAAGTACACCGCCCGGCGGTGGCCGCCTAGTGGTAGGCACGACACCTACTCTACCCCTCAGCACTGCAGCTTACGCGGTCTCTTTGCATTCCTCTAACGAGTCCACCACCCAGCAGTGGACGCCAGACGGTAGGTGCGATTCTCATCTTACCCTTTGGCGGTGCCCCTTAAGCACATGGCAATGCATGCATTGAAGATCACACTGCCTGGCGGTGGTTTCACCGCCCAGCGGTAGCTGCGGTTCAACTTTGCTCCATTCTTCCACCTTTTGCATCCAACACTTCTCTTCCTTCACTTCCTTCATCAAACCCTGATAATTTCTGTCAAAACAAGGGAAAACCAAGCATAAAACCCAGAAAACTCACTTTGACTCTCTTTCTCCGATTCACATAATAATTCTTTATACATATAAAGTAATTCACTATCACTATAATCTGAAGTTTTAGAATCACTACAGATACTTACTTGATTTTCAGAGATGTCATCAGGCATCAAACATATGTTGGCTTGCTCATCAGAGTCGCTTGAGCTTGTTGTAGAATCATTTTCTTCCTCCCAAGCAATGCATGCCTTCTTTTTCTTGAAGAACTTCTTTTTACATCTTTCTTCACCCTTCTTTGGATTTGGACAATTCGCCTTCATGTGTCCTTTCTCATCGTAATCATAGCAACGATAATTTGACAAAGATTCTTTGTTTTCCTTCTTCCCATTTTTAAATATTCTTTTGCCCTTGGACTTCATGAACTTGTTAAATTTCTTAATGAAGAGATCCATATTTTCTTCATCTTCTTTCAGAGTCTTCTTCATCATTAATATGTTTGCTTTCATTAATCTCATATTTGAACGCCAAAGTCTTTTTCTTTCCTTTCTCTTCATCCTCGTTCAATCTCCCGAGATCCAGTTCATGATCTCTCAACTTACCAAACAATGCAGCCATTGACATGGTGTTGAGATTTTGTGACTCACCGATGACAATCACCTTTGGTTGCGAAGTCCTGTCCAAAGATTTAAGAATTTTTATATTTAATTCATCATTATCAAAGGACTTACCTAACCCAGTGAGATGATTCACTATATGCGTGAAGCGCTTCTGAACATCTACAATAGTTTCTCCTTGCTTCACGCGGAACATCTCATACTCTTGGATTAGAGTATTTCTTCTGGCTCTCCTAACATCATCAGTTCCTTCATGGGTGACTCTCAGTGTATCCTACATCTCTTGAGCAGTCTTACATGTTGAGATCCTGTAAAATTCATCAACAGTTAAAGCAGATGATATTATGTTATGAGCCCTTACATCTTGTGGGGATCTTCTTCTATCATCAGCATTCCATTGTTCTCTGTTAAGCCCCTGGCAAGTGTACCAGATCGTTATCAAGTAATATAAACGGTAAGACCGAGTATCGTTTTCCCAAAAGACTCAGTGGCCTAGACGTTCATGTGATTTGATCGCATAAGACTTGAAAGAAGAATAATTTGGTATTTTGATGCAAAGATAAAATTAAACATGCAAAATGCAAAACTTGAATCAATTGACAAATAAGACTATGGATGAATGGAGTTGTTGGGGTTTACGAATTCATCCTAATCCACTCTCCTATATCTACTATTCTTATTAAATTCGCTTTATTATCAAAGTTATGCAACTTTTTAAATTACTCTAAACCCGATCGCTCGGCGTAAAGAGCCTATTACCATAATTACTAGTTTACTATCCCTAGTCTCCCTAGTAACTACTAATGCATTAATCACAAAAGCTTAAAAGCAATTGACGGTCCTACTCCTATCCCTAGGTAGTATTGCATAATCAAGAGAATTCTTAACAGTTCTAGATTTCCCCGTATGTCGCCGTATCGACAAAATCAAAGATCATGACACTGAATGAGTTAAACGATGCAAGCTCTATCCGCAGAAAAGAAAACTCAAACTATTGATAATACAAGCATATGAATAAAATAAGAATTTCAATATAAGAGAGTTTCAAAAGGATTACATCGTTCCCCAACAACAATGGGTTTAGTTCACCATAGACATGGTGAAACTAGATGAAATTAATGGAAAGAATGAAAGAATAAACCCTAGAATTGGTAATTTGGAGCTCCCGCATCCAAAAGCCGCCTCCAAGGAGTGTAGAAGGTGCTCTGACGTCTCTGTTTGCCAAAAGATTACATTAAGGATCGCACTGGGTCTATTTATAATGCAGAAAAATAACAGAAATTTGGCCCAGGCCCATCATTTAGGCGTTCAGCGCTCATTACCGCCCAACGGTGGACTCGAAAAACGCTCATCGATCACTATGGCACTCAACGGTGTGCGACTATGGTGCTCAACGCTGACTTGGTGTTGAGCGATGGACTTGACTTTTCCTTTTCATCTTTTCTCATCCTTTTCATGAGTCTAAGTCCTTCCTTCTTCGTGTCCATCATTCAAGTCACATCAAATCCTGTCAAAACAATGTAAAAACAAGCATAATATCTCTAAAACCACTTTTGATTCTCTTGACACCAAACTAAGATGTTTTGCATGATTCTAAGCTCATTCTAAGTCATAAAGGTTGTGTTTTTACATCAAATTAATGTGTAAAAATAACGGTTTTTAGACCGTTATCATTCTCGCAGTTTGGATTCCTGCAAATTGTTAATAAACACAATAGGAAGCAAAGGACCATTTGTGATAGTTTCCCAAATCTCACTATCAATAGATTCCATGAAAATTTGCATTCTCACTTTCCAAAAAGCATAGTTTAGTCTAGTAAATAATGGAGGTCTATTGATAGAGGCACCCTCAGCAAAGGTTTGATGTTGCCCTGTCATTTTGAATTACTATCAAAGCAAGCTCTCATACCAATTGTCAGAGCGGTGCAACGGAATGGTTAACGCGTTCATAAAACCAAGAAGGGGGTGGTTTCTTATCGCAAATCGTTATTTTAATAATTTTCTCATATAAAAATAATTCCTCAAAACAATTTAAACAAATTAAAAGAGTAAGGAAGAGAGAAAATTGCATAGGTAATTTTTATACTAGTTCGGATCACAGAGATCCTACATCCAGTTGTTAATCTCAACCGAGAATTAACGCTTTACTAGCACAAACCAACAAACTGTTACAATCACAAAGAAAATAAAATAGTTTAAGGTTAGAACACCTCTCTTATTACCCCAAGAGATGAAACTCACTTCCCTTGTGACCGACAAGGGATGAACACCTCCTCTGAATCTTCACAAAGGATAAACACCTCCTCCGAATGCTTCACGAAGGATGATAGGCTTTCAACTCAGCAACACTCAATCACACTCCATGTGAAAGTTCTCGCTCTATGCCAACAACAACAACACTCAATCACACTACCTGTGAGAGTTCTCGCTCTATGCCAACACGTCAAGTTCTCAAAGCCACAACACAAGGGTTCAGCAAACCTCAGAACACTTATCACCGCATACTGCAGATAAAAATTTACTTGTATGTTTCGTATTTTAGAATGAGAGTCCCAATTTAATTTATAGAGATCTCACTCAAGGATAACTCCAAAATCCGTTGTCAACTAATTAATTATGATAATCAATATCCACTTATGGTAATTGATTATGCATTTAATGAATGCACAACGATAAAAAACTTGCTTAAAAATTCTCATAATTGCTCGTGATGATCAATTATGGCAAGTCATAATTAATTACTGATAATCGATTATTATAATTTGATAATTGATTATCTTGAGTATAAAATGAGGTTTTCTGATTTAAAAATTAATTTTAACACAACCTAAGACAAGCATTACATAGAATCAAAGATAAACCACATCATATACATCAATCTACTAAATTAAAAAAAGCTTTAATATAAAAAAACAAGTCTTCATGAAGATCTTCTTGCAATAAGAGCACTTGAGACATGACTTTGAGACATCATCAAAATTTTTTCTCTTTAGCTTTATGCTATCAATGTGGATATGAAAGTTTGGAGACATAATATTTATTTTAATCTTTATTTTTTAAATTTTTTTTTAAAGGGATCATTAACTTTTTTTCGATCTTAGTTTTTGTAACTTTTGTTTAATTTAGTCATTTTTCTTGATAGTGTCTTAAATCGTTAACGATATAGTGTCTACATAAGCTATCATTAAATGACGTGGCCCATTTTTTATGACGTGGCAACTCATGGTCTTTTTCCACTTCATTATCTTCAACCTCTCACCACCAAATCACCATGGTTTCCTTCCAACATCGTCGATGATTCATCATCCTTGAACCTTCTATCTTCCTCAACCACCACATAGCAACACAGAGCCACCGTAAGCCACCTTTGTTTGAAATCACAATCTGTAGCAGAAAGCGCCAAATCAGAAAAGAAACCAAAACCACAAAATCACGAGCACCCAAAATCGCGAATCACATCCTAAACCTACAATCCCAAATCGCAATGCCAGTTTGCACCACCACCTATCTCCTTTTCCAAACAGTGATGACACCTAACTACTTTCACCATGCATAACGTCGTTTCTCTTCTTCTCCACCACAAGCAACTTGCGAATAGGAAAAAGATCAGACTAGAAAATCTCAAATCTCATTCAATGCTTCGTAGCGTCCCCAGAGAAGACAACCACAAAATCGCGTCTCCTCCATACACTTTCAACTAGGGATGGCAAAAAAATCCACTCCCGCGGATATCCGCGGATAAAACCCGCAACGGATAGTTGATACCCACAGATATTTACTACCCGCGGGTTGCGGGTAGCGGGTATTTTAATACCCGCTTCTAAACGGGTCGGGTGCAGGTATTATACTATCCATACCTGTGGATATTCGCTACCCGTAAAAAATAAAAAAAATAAATTTTAATTTATAAAATAATTTTAATTTAATTTAACTAAAATTTTATTTTAATTAATCCCAGGCAAAGCTCTGTTCCCTACTACCACCTTCATCTCACATTTTTTTTCTCAGCTACATTCAAACACATCTTCATTTTCCTTTTCTCTCCAACACAGATCTGCCATAAGCTCCTCCATTTGCGTCTTCAAAGGTAGTTTCCCTTTCTTCATCTCCAACACAGATATGCAATTTCTCCACCATTTTTACTGATAAAAAGCCTTTTTCACCGTTTAAATCCATCTTCTCACCGATTAGAGACATCTTCACCAATTTCTCTTTTTCTTCCGATTAAAAGCCTCTCCACCATTTGTTCTTCAATATCCATCGTTCCATCACTCACTCGAACCGATTAATCGGTTCATACTGTGTTTTTCCCCTTTTCTAGGGTTTTTGTGAGTTCAGAGAGGGGAGAAAAAGGAGCTGCCTTCGCGGTTTGGATGAGGGAAGAAGAAAACTTTTGAGGCTTTTGCATCTGAGAAAGATAATCATCGGCGAGAACATGTGGCTTTCACGTCTGATTTGAACAAAAAAATGGGCCTTAGCTTGTACCAATATTCACTAGGAGTACTCCCACAAATTTATTGTTGCATCCCTAAACTCATGGGCTTGGACGCACTTCTGGTTTTTCATTTTGGCGGGTATCCATGGGTATCCGCGGGTTTTAAAATACCCGCGGAAATTTTTTAAACAGATACCTGTGCGGGTAGCGGGTGGAATTTTTTTTATCGGGTCGGGTTACGGATAAACGTTATCCATACCCGACCCGACCCGTTGTCATCCCTACTTTCAACGCAAAACCATCATGAACCACTGCGAAACAACAACCTGCAAATTGAAAACCCAAACCAGAAACCTCTAATTAATTCAGTGTAATGGGAAACTAAAAAACCTTAATTGTTTCATTTCCATTGGCAACCACTTTAGTCAAAATGATAATCACATTGGACTCATGTGGACACCATAGCATTAGACTAAATTGAATAAAAATTATAAAAGTAAACCTTTTTTAAATATTGAAAAAAGTCGATAACCACTCTAAACTATGGAAATAAAGATGAAAATACATATTAAACCAAATTTGGAAATGAGAAAGTAAATGGAAAATCATCATATAAATATAAATAGTGGTTCATTTAGATAAAAGCACTTAAAACCTTTCTCCACATATCTAAATATTTAGAATCCTTATTTTAGCCTAAAATAAAAACTGATTAAAAATAATATCACGTTTTACATCCTATATATCCTACTAATTACTATTATGATTACTAATTATTATGATTACTAATTACTATTGGTATTCTTCATCATATACTTAATATTCAATGGATAAGTTATTTTTCTCCCAATAATTCATGTGATTAATCACTTCTTTCAAATCCGATAAAAAGAAACAATACATATTACGAAATAGAAAATATCTCTGCGACCAATCATTTATAAAAAGAAACTAATAATTAAATAAAATAATACACACAAAAATGAAAAATGATAAACTGAAGTCAACTAAACCGATGAGAATCAAGCAGAAGGACAAAAGCAGCCACAAAAAACGTGACAAGTGCACGATAGCATCCACGGGATTCGGGTGCGCCGGACGGGATCACCTCCGGGTTTTTACCGCCAAGCCTGACGGGTTTCCGGTTCACTTTCAACCCGGAATCGTTCATTTCCACATTTACCCCTCCCCACAAAAGGTGCCGTTTCGTGTACCACCAAACAATCTTGTACTTGATCGCCGTGGTGAAGTCCACGCGGTACACCACCTTCTCGGAAACCGTGACGGTGAGGTTACCGCCGCCGTTGAGATAGCCAGGCTTGAAGGCCTTCTTGTTGCGGCCCTGGTAGAAGCGGCCCACGGTGGCGTTCCCGAGAGGGCGCGTGGTGTTGTTGCTGACGAAGACCTTGAAAGTGAGGTGAACGTCGTCGTATTTGATTCCGTTGTCCTTGTTAGAGTTGACGAGCCTGAGGGTGAAGAGGATGGTGGTGTTTCTGGGAGAGTGATTTAGGGTTTTGTTGAGGGCAGGAACGTAAATTTTTTCGAGGTACAAATGGGGTTCGTCCACGCGCATACTCAGCCACAGGAACAGTGCGGTTAAACCTATGAGTATAATGAAGGCAGTGCAGCGTGTGCAGCAGCTATCCTGTGCCATCTATGGTAGCCGGAATTTCGGATACGAGAAACTCAACGAAGAGTGTCGTTTAGGTGCTGTTTTGTTCTATGTTGTGTTGTTGGATTATTATAGTTTGCGAGAGGTGTTGGGAAGTTTCGAAGAAGTGTTCTTAGATCCTACTACCATCACTACATTCTACATTCTCGGAAATTTTCATGAACGTGTTTTTCTCCTGTGGTTTCTAATAAACACTAAAAAGAAAAAAGAAAAGTTAACATGTTTAAGAACAAAATTTATAATTATCTCAGTAGAAACATTAAATAATTAGCACAATCTCAACCTGTATAGATTGTTTTATTTGGATAGTAGACTTTGAGTTATTACTAAACATTTGAAAAATAAACAGAAAAGAATCTTTAAAGCGCGTGAGTTCAGTGTACACGCGTATGTAACAAAAAAAAAAGAAAAAAAAAACTTAAAGCAAGTTGCGCTGAAGCCTCGTGGTGATTGCTTTCTCGCTTTTATTCTCTCACCTACCTGACTATAAAATCGGGCCCATGTATGTATCCCTAATCGTTACCATTTTTTCAATCATACTATCTAAAATTAAGTTATTCCGAATATAATTTTAAACTATAGAATCTAATGTAACATTCTAATATGATACTATATATCTATTAAAGAAAATATCACACATTGCAATCAAGAAGAAGAGACAAACAAACGAAGAAAAAGAGTAACCTCATGTACTAAAGAGAACAACTATACATGTGCATAGAGATGTTAACATATAGAAACATTTATATCTAGATTTATCATATTTGGCCTCCAGCTTGGTCCTTACTCAAATGGGTTAAAAGCAGAAAAATTTATGAGACAAAAAAGCCTCCCATTACCAAAATATCCACAAAAACCTTGTTTTATAAAAAATATTTATTTTGAATAAAAAAATACAATTAATTCTTAATCTGAATCGAATCTAAATATTTTTAATTTGTTAAAAAAACGATGCATAAACATTTTAATCAAATTAACATATAGTTTTAATAAATTTGGTTGGTTGTTTACATAGAAAATTTATATAACAAACATTATTTTTAAAATATATAAGATAGTCATTTAATTTTTTTGTAAAAAAATTAATCTAGATTTGAATCAAAACTAAATAAGATATCCCAATGGGAAAGTATAAAATAATGAATTTATGAATAATAATTTTGTTGACTTTTTGTATTATATGTTGTTTTTTTTTTTTATGTTTTTTCAATTTATCACTTAAATTTATACTTAAATTTTATCAATTATTTATTTCTCTTTAATAATCAATATATATATATATATATATATATATATATATATATATATATATATATATATATATATATATATAATATTTAGTAATTATAAAAAAAAATTATTATTAATTTCATTATAATTAATCCAATATTCTTACATTTTGGTTAGACTCCATGTTTCTTTTGTCGTGTTTGGAACTTTATCACAATGTAGTGCATACTATTTTATTAAATGTTATATGTTTTCTTCTCTAAGAAATTATTAAAATTAATATATAAATTATAGTAAAAAACTATATTTAAATTATACATTATATATTTTATTTAATAACATAATAATAAGTATGATATAAAAATATAGATTTAAATATAATAAAATTATAACATATTAGACTATTTAATAAAATATATAATTTTATATGTGTATAAATTATATTGTTTCTAAAATTTAATTAAAGTCTTGTAGTAGAAATAAATCCACCTTAATCTTAACCTTATCCATGAAAGAGGGTTTTAAAGACCATTGTTTTTTTAACCTCCACTTGAGGGATCTCGTAAAAAATAGTTTTTATTCTCTCATGGCCAACCCGCACAAGTACACAAATACATAATGTCTATGATGATTTTGATCTTCAAGCCATACTCCTTTTGGTGCAGACCAAATCAGAACAACTTTAATCAACTTTTCTTGAAAGAATCTTGATGTATAAGCAACCAATGTAGCCTTGATTCTCCAATATCTATTCTTGAACGCTCTTGTATTCAAACCTCAATGTAAACGTTAGTATTTGAAAATGATAACAATTGATTCTTTTGAAACATAACTCAAGTCACATATATATAGGATTTTTCAAATCCTAACGCATTATAATCGATTAAGGTTTTTATGTAGTCTGTTAAGCTTTTGCTTCTATTTTAATAGATTATCACGTGCATGTAATCGATTATTTAATCACATAAGCCAGTTATAAATTCAATTGACAGTTATAACAAATCAGAATATTAAATGAAATGGATTTAAACAAAGTAAACTCATTTAATCAATTAAACAACTTATGTAATCGGTTAATCCTGTACTTAAGCAAATTTTCAATCCAATTTCCATTTTAAATAGATCAACTCACTTATGAAACATATAATGTACCGTACGGTCTCCTAGCCACCATCATGCCTAACACTAGGTAGAGTGGCCGACCACCAGACCTACCACTAGACTGAGTGGCCGACCACCAGGCCGACCACCTAGGCCAACCACATGGTTATTAGGCCATGTGGTTGGATCCTCATTAGGCCAGTGAAAGGTAAAAGCTCATTACAACCAGTATAAATAAAGGTCCCATGTATGACTTTAATTATTATGCGCATTATATGCATCACTTGTTGTGATAACCAGTTGGTTATATTACTGACTTGAGCATCAGAGTGCCTTTGCAGGTACCCACCCACACGACTTTGACAAGTAGGAGGGAGAGCGAACAACGTGTGGATGACCACTAAGGAGCCTATTCAATCTTCAGGACAAACTTCGAATGCTTTGAGTAAGGGACCTCAACCCCCTTCCCGAAACATTATGTAACTGATTACCATAGAGCAATTCCCCTATTAAGCATACAGAGTGATATGGTGAAATCTAACAGATTATATACAATGTTAAATCGATTATTTCAAAAGTGATATATTTAATCTATTTAAAGCATGATACGTTTACCAATAATGAATTCATATATAAAGCACAAACAAGATACAGATAATACAATTGTTATGCCATTCGTTATACAAGAAACTATAAAACCATTCTTTTGTTCATCATAAAAAACATAAACATATAAGGAGGTTAAAACTCCCCCTATCAACAACCTTTAAACATCATAAAAAATATATACATCGGTTCTATACAACTAAGAGATACTACACCAAAGCAAAGAGAACTATAAAGCTCTTCAAAAAGAGACTATACACAACTAGATCCACCTAGTAACTAAACTACTACATCACCTCCATCCTGCATAGAATGAACTGCTACCTTATCATCTGCTAACATAATTTATGGTGATCATCATAAAGGAAAAAAAGACATAGACAATAACAACAAAAAATGAAGGGTAAGATAATGTGCAAGAAAAGTATTCATAAAATAAGCATAGAGATTTTATCACACATAACTCATTCCTAACAATAACCATATCACATAAAGACTCAAACTAGACTCAATGATTCAGATACTTGTATTGATATCAAACTCTAGTAAGTTATGCACTTGTGGTGATCTCTACTATTTTGGCAGAGCCATTTCAATTGGGTTTCACCATACCACATAAAAGGTTAGTATGATAACATATTTAGCCAAGACACTGTCCCTAAATTAGGACCTCTGCTTCTCTTACTACATATCACACCTTTCTCTACTCAATATTTGATGGTTATTAGAATGAAAAACAACTCCCAATACCGAATCCATTTATCAATACATACACGAAGAAAATCACAACTAACCCTTTTTGGATCCATATCAACCATTTTTATATAAACATCATAAATATCTATGCTTTTTAGCATTCAAAATATCACACATTAAACGTAAAAAATATAACATATAAGAAAATAGAGTCAAATTATGTAATTTCGCTCTATGAGAATATCAACTTGTCAAAAGAATAGTGTCTTAAAACTCACTCGTCTAGTGACCAGATAACTCACCTACAAGAATATCTACTTGCTTAAGTAGTAATGTCTGAAAGTCCACTCGCCCAACGACTAGCTCGCCAAGCGAAATAATAATAATAATAATAATGATGATGATAAATAAATAATAGTAAAAATAATAAAATAATAACGATAATATAATAATAATAGTAAAAATAAAAATAATACTAAAAAAATAATAATAAAAATAATAATAGTAATAATAATGATAATAATAATAATGATTATAATAATAATAACAATAATGATAATAATAATAATAATAATAATAATAATAATAATAATATTATTATTATTATTATTATTATTATTATTATTATGTTTAATAATACTAAATAAAAGAATAGTAATAAAAAATAGTAATAATAATAATAGTGATAATAATAATAATGATAATGATAATAATGATAATAATAAATAAATATATAAAACAAAAGGAGTAAAAGTAACATTAATAAAAGAAAAATAGAAAGGTTAGAAACGGGAAACGGGCTTGACCCAATTTTGAACGTTGTTCAGATGTTTCATCCTTAAGTTCCAACTTCTCATTCTACAACTCTAAAATTTCAATTTTAATCTGGTTCAATATTTTTTAATTTTGTCAATTTTTTTTTATCAAAGTCACTTTACACTCCTTTAATAAATTTTGAAATACTATATTAAAATAAAACTAGCAATAATAAAAATTAAAAAAAAATTATTTAAAAAATTCTATAAATAATATTAGAATTTTAAATTAAATTAAATAATTATGGGTTAAATATGTTTTTAGTGCCTGAAGGTTTCAATGATTTTTGATTTTAGTCCGTGCATAAAACATTGATGGCATTTCGTCCTCCTAGTATGGAAACATGTATGTTTAATCCCTAAAAATAGACGGCGTCAATTTTTTGGTGAGGTGGCTAATGGGTCTGCCACGTCTTCTCTGTACACTACCTGTCACGTCTTCCCCACCCAAAATTAGGGTTTCAGATTGGGGGAAAGGGGAAAAATTCCTTCTCATACGCCGCTACCTCCTCTATGGCAGCCACCCAGCGACTCTCACCGGCCACCATGAGCTCGCCCAAGGCCGTCGTCGCACAGCAACCACCGCCATCATCATCCCGCCACCACAAAGTCACACCACCACAACATTCTCCTTCCTCTCGCGAGTTCGTCTGTTCGCATCGCCACCATGCTACCGTTCAACCTCCATGGTCAACCATCTTCAAACCTGCACTCAGAAAAAAAAACCAACCCAACAACAGAAAGCGCCCAAGCCACCGTCCTCCACTAGCACTGCAAAGCCGCTGCAAGACGCCTCGGCCACCACCTGCACAAGCCTAATCTCCACCGCAACCAACCTCCGAGAAGCCCAGACGCGAGTGACGCAGTTTCTATACCACCTGCAACCACAACTAGACTTGCAAGACAAAACCCAATCGTGATTTTTCCCGAGAAGGAATTTTTTGGATGGGGAATTTTTCCGAGATTGTGGCTATGTACAGGGAAGTGTTGTTTTCTTAAAGGATTTGTAGGAATCTGCATTCCAATCTTAAAGGATTTGTAGAAATCTACAGTCCGATCAAGATTGAGGTACTTCTTATGAAACATTTTCGTTCCAAGTATTAACAGTTTTGCCCTAAGACAACTTACCCCGATAAATGCTTTTTATGGACAGAACTTAGGACAAAATAGTCGGAGATGATAGGAACGTGGTAGAAACTGCAAGACACACCGCTTTTTTTGGGTGGGGAAGAAATTTTTTGGTGTAAGAACATTGCAGTTTCTCCGAGAAGGAGTTGTTTCCCTTTCCCCCAATCCGAAACCCTAATTTTGGATGGAGAAGACGTGGCAGGCAGTGTACAGAGAAGACGTGATAGAACTGTTAGCCACCTCACCAAAAAATTAACGCCGTCTATTTTTAGGGACTAAACATACATGTTTCCATACTAAGAGGACGAAATGCCATCAATGTTCTATGCAGGGACTAAAACAAAAAAATCAGTGAAACTTCAGGACTAAAAGCATATTTAATCCAATAATTATTAAACTTAAAAAAAAAAACAAAATTTTTAAAAAAAATTGTTTATCGCAAACCGTTTATATATTCTAACGGATTTTGATATCCAATAAACAGAGTTTTTTAAAATTTAATTTTTTATTTAAAATTTAGTAATTATTTAATTTAATGTAATATTTTAAAATAATTTAATATATTTAAATATATTAAATTAAATTTTATATAATTATTTTTATTTTTATTATTATTAGTACAATTTTTTTTAATTATTTTATTTTGATTTTTTTAATATAATAATTATTATGATAGAAATAATATTTTAATAATTATTAAAATATAAAAATATGTTAAATAATATTAGAGTTTTAATCTAATTAATTAATTATGAAATTTTAATTAGAAAATCAAATTTAAAAAAGGTTGTTTATCGATACAGAAATCTGATAAATAATTTTAATTTAAATATTAATATAATTTAAAATATTTAAATATATTAAATTAGATTTTATATTATTATTATTTTTTATTTCGTTTTATTTTTATTATTAATATTTTTATTTTAATTATTTTATTTTTTTAATATAACTATTATAATAATTGAAATTACATTTTAATAATTATTAAAATATAAATGTATATTAAATAATATTAATATTTTAAATTGAATTAAATTATTATTAAATTTTAAATCTAAAATTGATATTTACAAATTTATGAATCGGATTTCAAAATTTATATAGTTTTGAAATGTAATAAAGGAAAGCAGATGATTTTAATAAAAAAAAGTTTAAATCTTTTTTTGTCCCTAAGTTAAGTTCTGATGTTCAAACACTTTCCGTTAATAAATCACAAAAACATGTGATTTATTGTTCATTAAGTGTTGTCGTGAGGACTGATTTAATACATTTTTTTATATCATAGGGACTAAAGGTTGACATTTTTAAAAACGGAAACTAAACTGAAGAACTTAACTTAGGACAAAAAAGGGTTTAAATAAACTAAAAAATATTAATTAAAGTTAAAATGAAATATTTTTAATTGGAGGTGCAGGTTGCCGCAGTCCTTTGCTTAGTTACATGGAAATGGGCTCGACCCAATTTAAACCCTGAAAGTGGAAACCAGGTGGCACGCTAGGAGTTGCCGGGCGTTTTAGTGGGAACCATGTGGCAGCCAGGGAATGGCCGACCGTTCGTTTTGGAGGCAGTATTTAAGGTAAGAAGAAAACACTGAAGTTACGTTCTGCATGCAATCTTCTTCTTCTTCCTCAAACCCTACTTTCTGAAATCTTTATTTTCTCCTCCTTCTCTCTAAACCCTAAATCTTCTCTCTAGAACTCCAACCACCACTTCATCTCCGATCACCTTGCTTCTTTCAGATTCAACACTCCTGGTGTCAAGACCTTTCATCCTCACCGATCAGTTTTCCAATCGGAGCAGTTTGGACGTTCGGTCAAATCTTAGCGTAGAACTTAGAAGTTTAGCTGGAATAGAGGTAAGGGAAGCTTATAAAGTTAAATTTTGATTTTTTTGTATGTTTTGAATGTATGTTTGATTAATGCATGTTTGATACCTAAGTATGTTATTTGATTTTTATGAATGGAATATGATATGTGTAGTATGAATTGTATGATGAGTATAAACTTAGTGAAAATGTAAATCCGAGATCGAAAGTCATTAGGACCGTTCGGTTTTCCCCTGAGACGATCGTTTTGTATCATTGTATCGAAGCCTTAATGATTTGCTTATTTAGTCGTGATAATCCATTCATTACAGAACGCGCGGTCTTATACTGAGTGTTCGGCTTTAACATATTCTGTCATAAACTGATTACTTAGTCTCATGTTTACTATGTTTATTATCGTAGCGTTCGTTCCCTCTGAACGTTCGTTTTTATATTCATAATGTTTATTGAAAGTACTCGGTCATAAACTGAGAACTCGTTTTCAAAATTAATTACTTTTGTTATTCGGAACGTACGATCTTCCACTGAGCGTTCAACTTGTAAGAGGAGTCTCTTATTTGATAAATAGTAAGTTTTATAATCGTACTTGAATTCTGAAAACGTCCGTTTTATAATAATATTATCTATCTGAAAAGTGTTCGGTCTTACACTGACACTTGATTCCTCATGGAGTGTTCGGTCTTGTACTGACACTCACTTTATTGAAGAGAACTCTTTTATTTATTGATGTTCGGTCTCAAAAACGTTCGATCTGAATTGTATTGTAATCGGTTGTCCTCAGTTTCCGATCTTTGGGTCAATCACTAAAGTAGTCTTTGATAAACAAGTTCATCCTCGGTGTTAGTACGTTCGGTTTGTTGTTTGTATAAGAGAATTCCAAGGAGGAACGTCTCATGATTGATTTTATTTGATATAGTATGACCGTGGCAAAAGGCTCAGGTTCTGACTCTATCCTGATATTCCGTGATTACGCCTTCTCAAGTAGAGGAGGGTAACTCATGCGTGGGAATGACAGGAGGTCCTTTAGCCTCAGGGTATTTCTATACCGAGGTGGTTCCACTGGACTAACCTCGGGTGGCGGTCTGTTGAGCGTATCCCAGCCAGGTCCACCCGGGTGCAGAGAGCGGCGAGCATACAGGGTCGTACCGTTCGAACACTGTTTAGAGTAATTAAATTTGATGATGTTATCGTTCGGTTTTTGAATGAAAATATTTGGACTTATAAATTATGATTGTGATATTGGTGTTAAATGATTTTTATTGAAGTTTTATAAGCTTACCCTTGTCTACCTTTGTATTTTCTATGTTGTCGTTCGGTATCCGATCGTACGGTTATTTCTCTTCACTGCAATGATCGTCCTTTTGGGTGTGAGCAGAGGGAACTCAAGACGAGTCGTTGGAAGAAGCCTTGCAAGTTGAGCAACCCCTGGAAGTGCTACCGGAGAGCTATGCTGGACCGTCCGGTCCTTAGTTTAGATTTTCATCTTTTGATTTTTAGTAGATGACGTTCAGTTTATTTGTTTTGTAAAACCGTTCGTCCTAGTCTTTATCATTTTGGTTTTAGACTTGTATAGTTTTAAACTTTTAAATTGTGTGTTATGGCACCTTTCGTTGTATTTCTTCTGCTCGTTCTTTTCCACTGTTCTTAAATATTGTTCATGATAACTCTTAAAATAAAATATAGCTTTTGTTATATATTATTGGGATGTTACAACACCTCTACTTAAAAACCCTAGATTTAACATGTTAACTAATAATATTATAATTATATTATAAAACTTTGTAATTTAAAATATGATACATTAAAATTACAGATTGTATATGCAACGATTACAAATTACAAAGTTTTATAATAAAATTATAATATTATTAGTTAACATGTTAAATCTAGGGTTTTGTTGATAATTAAGATTTTTTTGTTTTTATCAATTATATCATATTAATTCTTAGATTTACTTTATATAATTAAATTTTCAAAATTTAATAATTATCGTGTTAAATCCTAGATTTGTTTGAGAATTCAAATTCTTATTTTCATAAATTTTTACCTAATAATTATAAGTTTTGAAAAGATTAATAATTATCATGTCAAATCTTAAATTTACTTTATAATAAAAAAAATTTCATGTTAAATCTTATATATTATTTTAAAGTAAAAGTATATTAATAAAATCAATACTTTTTAAAATAATGTTTTAAAGAAAAAGTTACGTAACTTTTCGTTCTAGAATATATCAAAGTAAGATCAATAATTGTTATGCCAAAATAATTTTAAAAATGTTTTTTCTTTATCATTTCTTATTATGTGATCGTTTAGAGAAAATAAATATTTTAAAAAATTACATTAATTTTACACACTTCATTAAAGAAAATTGTCTTTGGACGAACGTTATGGGTGTTAATAGTTTTTCTAACGTAAGTGACTTTTAAACTCAAATTTAGTTACGGAGACCATTCTTTTTGGGTTTTTGATAGTTTTCCTCGATAAAATATGGTGATGACTCTGTTTATAATATTTGTATTCTTTTTTAAAAGTTTCTTTGTTTGTCATCTCGCCGTAATTTAGGAGAAAAGAGAACTTCATATTTTTATAATTCTCTGAGTCATGTTTAACCTTGAATGCTATTAATAAATTCTATGACAATAGTCCCTCGGGCTTGGAAAGTTATAACGAAAATTACTAACCCAATAGCGGATCCCGCAACTGCCACCATTGAAACCAATGAAGCAAATGATTGACCCATCATATCATCCGAAGAAACGGAAAATACCAAAACGTTCAAATTCAGAGCTAATAACATTGATTCAATTGGCATTGACATAATAGAAATATTTCTTCTATCCAGAAGGATTCTCGAATACCTAAAATAAAGATCATAGAAAATGTAAAATATTTGATAGGATTCGTTTCAGAAACATGGAATGTAAAAAATGTTATAACCAATATGCTTTGTAGGTAAATGTGCGTCGTTGCGACACTTCTCCCACCACCATGCATAGATCACTCCTCAAAACAATGCTCCAACTGACACTTAAATAATCATTATGGGTTTGACCGCAGTCGTAACAATTAGGGTGGCTTTGGACGTAACCAACATAGTCGATAATGCTCAAATGATTCATTTTGTTTGTTTGTAGCTCATTTTCCATCATGGTAGCCACCCCAGTCTGTTCCTTGGAATGCCTAGGGTTGGACTCTTATTCCTTAGGGTGTGCTTCCCCTTCCTTATCCCTCATTTTAGTGGACTCGACCCACAGGACATTCGAAGCAAATTAGCTTTTTGGGTTAGTGTCCTTAGGCCCACACTACCATAGTTTCCCCAATACCTACTATTAAGACTCCGACAAGTGTATCGAATCGTATCAAGTAATATAAATGGTAAAACCAAGTATCGTTTTCCCTAGAGACTCATGGCCTAGACAATCATGTGATTTGTTGATTATTTAAGACTTGAGGACAAAAACATTTGGTTTTTATAATGCAGAAAATAAATATGAATGAAAGTGTTGATCAATTGACCAAAAGCACAGGTGAATAATTGACAAAATATGGAATGATTATCTTGTTGGGGGTTTCCGACTTATCCTATCCACTCTCATGTATTTACAAATTCAACTTCTTCATTAATGTTAATGTCACTCTCTAAAACACTTAAACCCGATGTCTCGGCGAAATAAGCCTATCCTTAATTACGAGTTCATACGATTCCTAGCATCCCTAATAAATAATTCTGAAGCACAGGAGTGTATATGCAACCAACCCTCATATTCCTATGTCTAGGCAACACTACCTTTGGGAGAATTTCCCCAGTTCTAGATTTCCCCGTATGTGTCCATATCGACAAAATCAATGATCATGCGATTGAATGAGTTAAACAATGCATGCATAGCGCGTAGAAGAAAAAACCCTAACAATTAATGAAAGAAAACATATATAATATAAATCAATTCAATACATGAGAGTTTCAAAGGATTACATTGTTTCCCTAACAACAATGGAAGTTTAGTTCACCATGGACATGGTGAAACTATATGAAAATATGGAAAAGAATAAAAGATAAAACCCTAAAAGTTGAAGATCGGAGCTTCCGCATCCAAAATCCTCCTCCAAGGGGTGAAAAAAATGTTTATGCACCTCTTTCTGTTAAAATATAGACCTTCTAGGTCATCCAAACACTTATATACACTAGTAAAAAATAGAGTTTTTACTGCGCACATTATGCCACGGTTCATCAGAAACCGCAGCATAATACTGCGCGGTGGAATTTTTGAAAATAAATCGAACGTATAGGCCGCGATTCAGAGGGGAACCGCAGCCTATTCCCCAGGCAAATTTCTGAATTTGACGCCACGTCAGAATAATAATAAATTGGCAGGGGAATAGGCCGTGGTTGCTCAAAGAACCGCGGCCTATTCCCACTGCAACTTCTAACATTCCCCCTTGGTCAGTCCTTGTAATAAATTGGCAGGGGATGACATGGCGGGGAATTTCAAAAGTTGCAGGGGGAATAGGCCGCGGTTGCTCTGAGAACCGCGACCTATTCCCCCTGCAAACTTCTGACATTCCCCAAAAGGCAGTTGGAAGGCAGTTGGGAGGATTCAGAACGTCAGGGAATAGGCCGCGGTTGTGAGGGGAACCGCGACCTATTCCGTGATCGAATAAATTTTAAATATTTAAAGGAATAGGTCGCGATTGGGCGCTGAACCGCGGCATATAGTTTGAAAACAATTTCAAAAATGCCATTTTGATTTATTTTTTTCAGGAGAATAGGCCGCAGTTAAGTGTTGAACTGTGGCATATTCCCCTTTATTACCGTAGTTAAGTTTTTAACCGCGGCATATTCCCCTATAGGTTTAGAAAAATAAAACACACTCAAACAGTGTCGTCTCCTTCGCGCAAACAGTTTCAGAGCATTGCTTCCCGTCGACGACGCACCACTGCTTCCATTTTCAATCGTTTTGCACCATTTAAACTCAAATTTGTTCCATGCAATCGCCATTTTCAACGTTGGGGAAGAGTTTTGACCGATCAAAATCGTCAACTTCCACTTGGAAATTGTCAACTTCCACCGTGTCATTCCTTGTCGCCATGTCGTTCCTCGCTGCCGTGTCATTCCTCTCTGTTGCGCCCTCCTTTTCGCTGCGCCCATTCCAGGTATTGACTTTGATGCCCTTCGTCATTTTTGCTTTCTTCAACATGATTTATTCGTTCGTTTTTGCATAATAATATTGTTTTGGTAATGTAGACATAGAAAATATGTAGACATAGAAAATTTAGAATTATTAGAATTTGCATAATAACAATTACTATTAGAATTATTAGAATTTAATCTTTAATAGAATTCCTAAACCTTATAATATTTGAGCAATCACTAGGTGAAATTAATGTTTGAATGGTATGTATGAAATTGCAAGTTTGATTTTCAGTACCTTATCTTTTTATTTAATATTTAGGAATGGATCGAAATTGGATTAATTTACCACGCATTAATGCTGAGTACGAGAGAGGGATAGAGGAATTTATACAATTTGCACAACTGAATGAGGGTACAAGTGATGATGAAGTGAAGTTTAGATGCCTTGTGTGAACTGTTTGAATGGGAGAAAGTAGAACGCAACCCAAATTAGAGAACATCTTATATGTGATGGTTTCTTAAGATGTTATACAACATGGATATGGCACGGCGAAGAAATGCACTTTCCGACCGACTCCCAAACTGAGAATGTTATTGATTCCACCATGGAAGAAGATCGACCGAATGAAGACAAATTAGAGGACATGATCCGCGATGTTGGCGCAAAAAATTTTGCCAAAGCTCATGTGTATGAGACTATGTCGACTGATTTTTAGCTTTAACATCATACTATGCTTTTCTATTCTCCTCTAGAGTCCACTCAGAAATTTTTTTCAAAACAATTTTTCCTTCAATAGTGTGAGTAGGCTCAAAAGGACCATTTAAAGTTGCATCCCAAATTCCTATATCCACAAATTCAAGAAATATTTGCATTCTGATTTTCCAAAATGGATAATTTTGACCAGCAAATAGAGGTGGTCTGTTTGTAGATGCACCTTCACCAAAAGTTTGAAAACTGGAAGCCATCCCCAAGTATATAATCGATTCAAGAAAAATAGAAGTCGACTAGTTTTTCAAATATCTTATGAAAACCAGCTCTGGTGCCAATTGTTGGAAAACAGGTTGACTTCGTTTCAACACCAAGAGAGGGGGGGGGTGAATTGGTGAGGTTTCAAAATCAGAGTCTTTTTAAAATCTTTTTCACAAAGTAGAAACCTTTACACAATTTCTTGAATCGGAAGTATTGAAAATTTAAGTGCAGCGGAAAATCAAAGTAGACTATGCAATTAACAGAGTCGACTGAATGTAAAAGAGTAGGGATAGAGAATTCAAACACAGGTTTTTATACTGGTTCGGCCTCAATGCCTACATCTAGTGTCCTTCCAATCCCAAGAAGCAAATGCATTATAATGGTAAAGGTTTTTACAACAAGCCTTTATAGAGACCTCCACGTCAAAAATATAAAACACCTCTCTAACCCTCTAACCAAAATATAGGCAATACAAACAGCAAGATCTGCAGCATGATATCCCCTCTTCTGCAATCTACAACCCACTTTGAACAATCCTCAAAGTGTACCAGACTCCACGAGTCTACCCCCTGTAATCACAACAGGTACAACAACCACAATCTTTACAAAGATTGAGAGAAATCTTGATCAGTAAGCAAGCACCGCAATGTGTAGAGTTTGATCAACCAGTAAGCACAACAGAATTATCCTTCAGAACCTCTTCAAAGAATGATCTCCACGGTCTTCTTGATGAGTTCTTGGAGCACTAAATCATAGAGAAACAATCTGAAACACAATATGAAAATGTCAGTTCTTCCAAAAATTTTCTGAATAACTCAGGTCTCGTCTATTTATATATTTCTATAAATCAGACGCTCATGTAGTTGACTAAGCTACTAATAGAGTCGACTGTCCTCTGACAGTAATAATAGTTAAGTCAAAGTAGTAGTTGTCAAGTCAAAAAAATTAATTCCACTTTCAATACAATTGACTCTCATTCAATGCTTAACTAACTTTTAAAAATATAGTCGTTATTGTTCACAAGCATAACAAAATCTCAAATAAAACAACTAACAAAGTCGAATGCAAAATGCAGAGTCGACTTTGACACATCTGCACATATTGAAATTCTTTTCAATGTAAAATATCACATAGCACTGTATTTGAAAATTTGTGCAAAGTGTTTAGTCTTAGTCGACTTAGGACTTGCAGATTTGCCACACAATATAAGTTCATCAAAGTGTATATGGTTTTCCTTTTCCAAAACATATGCAATGCAATCACAACAAATGTAACATATATCAGAATACTGAATATGCATTCATATATTAAGATCAACACAAAACATGTTCAACAAGATTACAATCAAACTGAAGATTGGAACATGTAACACATCAACAATAACATGTGTTATTAATAATGTATTGTCATCATAAAAAACCAGAGTGAATAAAGCACTGTGAGATTAAGGTCAGCTAAACCAGTGTTTCCCTTATAAACAATTTTAACAAAACCGAGCCGGGTTCAAATATTTTTGGCTCGCTAATAAGTGAGTCAAGTTGGTTTGACTCACTAAGTGGCCAACCCGTGATAGGCTGAGCCGGGTTGGGCTAGGTGGCTCGTTTTGACAACACTACTTGCATGGTTGTCCCTTTAGGTTTGGTGTGTTAGTTCATATATTTATAATTGTTTGATTCCTTTCTTTCTCAATTATTTATTATTGTATTGATATATTGTAGTCTAATAAACAAACTGGCTCATATAAATGCATTTACTATGTGATGTAATGGATGACAACCATTGTTTGTGCTCGTATTACAACTAGTTGAGAAAATGATAAATGATTGTATTGATTCAAATATTTGATACTTTGTCTCTTTATATATCAATTGAAATTATTGTCTTTTGTGCAAAAATTTAAGAGTCCCACACCAATTCTCAAGAAGTCCATTAAGTATTTAAGGATGACTTATGCAGAATACATAATACAAATGTACAATAGTATTTAACACATTTATTTGTTGTAAGGATAAAATATTGTTGTATCTAGATTCTAGCTAGTTTTGGGTGTGATAAATATAATGGGTTGGATCTTTTTATGCAATGATATTTATCATGTGATGCGTTTTAGCTGTTTAAAAATGGTGTAAAATGTGTTGATATTATGTTTGTGTGGAGTTGAAAATTTATGTTATATCCATATGAATTTGAGTATTGTTGTATAAATATATAAACTTGTTGAATCGAAGTACAATGTTTAAAATAATAGGTGTCAAAATCCTTCCCATGTTTATCAATATCATATGTTTTAGTTATTTAAAAATGGTGTATAATGTGTTTATATTATTTTGTAGAGTTGAAAATTTATGTTACATGGATATGAATTTGAGTATTATTATATAAATATATAAACTTGTTTGGTTTTTATAAAAAAGGGCAAAGAAAAGAGTAACAATGCCAACCAACTACCTTTTTATGTAAAATCCCAACCAGAGAATGTCACTTGAATTTGTTTATAGTGAGAATGGACAACAAGACATCACCAAGTGAGGTTCCATTGCTTTAAATTTTTTGTGCGAAGAAGACGAAATTATTAAGAAAGTTTTATTGGGTGGCGGTCGTGAAGAAGGACGTCACGGGGCTGCTACAAGTACAACTGTAATCGTGTGTTTGTTTCTTTAATTTTTGTTTTCAGAAAACATAATAGTTGCTTTTTTATCTTGATATTTCTTTTTTCTGCATATTCGTTTGAGTTAATAACGGATGATAGGATATGTTTAACAAATTTTATTAAAATAAACTTTAATATTAAATTAAAAGGTTTATTTTAAACTTAATTCGATTACAAAAAAATCAAAAGATAAAATTTATACTTATTAAATATAATTGAACCATATCTATATTATATGTAAGATTTTCAATCTTAATAACGTTCATCTTTTCTTAGGCTGTGTACAAGATGAGACTCGTTTATCTTTGGTTAAGTTTAGACGTGATATTTTTTTTGAATTGTGTGGTTTAGACAGTAGTAGAATCCAACTGGGAAGCATATATGTTATAGATATGCGGTTTTAGATTATAGTAGATTATAGTCATACTCTCAAAATCTAAATTTCAAGGGGAACATATATATGATGAATATTATTAAGTAATGAGATGTTTTAAACCAAAATGTATTTTCTGTCCTATGGTGTTGGATGTTTTTCTTTTTTTTCATATTGATAAGTATATGAGAGAAATAATACCTACAAATTTTTTACATTCATTTATATACTATATTTTTTACTTTTAAAAAAAAATACAAAATTTATATTTTATGACTATTTTATCTTTATAATATATATTAAATAAATATAAAAATATGTTATTTTACTATTAATATGAATATATATAATAGTAATGAGAATTCTTACTAGCTTCAAACATAGACAAGTTTCATTCACTATATTGAATTTTTTAAGTATATCACAAAAAGATTATAGGTCCCTCTTAATCTTTAACAAATAGTTTGGATGTCAATTTTTTTATAAGTGTATTCAAAATTAAGGATATCATGTAAGGGTTAGTGAAATTTTAAAACAATTGGGCCTTAAGTGAGGCAGTCAGGCCCATAAAAATTAAAGGGAGCCTTAGGGGCAGGGCTTTTACTAAGTCAGAGTTCATTTTAGTTTAAACCCTCTCTATCTCTAAAAGGTGGGTTCTTTAGAAGCTCTGCCTTCTCTCTAAACCTTGGTCCACCTTCTTTTTACTCTTTCTCAAATTTCCACCGTTGCTTTGTCAAATAGGTGGTGCTCCTACGTTCCTAGAGTTTAGGGCTTCCAATCCCTCCGATTAGTTTCGCATCTCTCAGTTGATAAGGTAATTTTCCAATTCTCTGCACCCTAGGGTTTTACTCTTTTTCTTTATCCTTTCAAGCTCTAAGGGCTTTACTCTACACCATTTTGGTGGCTCAAAGGTACTGTGGAGTTGTCTCTGTGTGGAGGTACGGTTGGAGAATTTTTCTATTGAGTTGTACTGTGAAGATCATAGAGGTAAGGGAGCTAATTATTTTTGGGTTGAATCTGTTCTATTATATGTATGCATGTTAACAATGAAAATGATATACTGTTCAGAGTGCCTTTAATTGTTTTACGTATCTGGTTTTGTATGAACTGAAGAGTGTGAATGATGATACATACTGTGATTGATTTATTTTCTTTTTGGGACGTTTGATGAATTAACTGCTGTAAATAAGACTTGTAAAGAGTACTTGAAAGTGGTGAGAGAAATTGCAGGGAGAAGGTATAGAAATGTTAAGAGGTCACGTGAGTAGGGAAGTGTGGGTTTCGGGTTGATGGAAAGATACACTGTGGGTCCCATTTAATGTAATTATTGTTGAAAATATTTATTAGATTTTCCTTGGAAGTGGTTGGCATGGGTGTGTACGTGAACAGGTGAAGGAGAGATGAAAGATTGGTTTTAGGAAAATTAAAAATAAAAGAAGGAAGAAAGTTAGGGAGAGTTGTGCGTGGGATGATATTGATTAAGTGGAAAATGGTTATTTGTTTATAGATGAATTTGTTAGGTTTTGTAGTGTACTGTTGAAGAAAGAGTGAAAATGTTTGATATTACAGGAATAGGAGAGTGAAAGTGTTGCAGTAGTAAGATGGGTTTAGGTTGTGGCAGAGCATGGTGTGCATGGGATTCACGTTCCTGACCATGGTTTAATGGGAGAATGAATAAGAGAAATGAGGGTGGGTCCACTTAGGAAAAGAAAAGTGAGAAGATGAAAATAGGGGATGTGTTTAAATATTAGGTGCAGGGGAGAAGGTAGGATATGTATAAAACAAAAAAAAAAAGGATTATAGTTATTATAACCATGATAATTTATAATATTATAATATAAATAAATGTTGATCCGTTAGTTTAATATAAATATTAAATTGTTTGTTTTAATGGTTTAAAGGAATATTATATTAAAATTATGAGTTAATATATTTATTATAATAGAATTAAATAATATATTACTTTATACTATATATTACATAATATGCTTATTTTATAAATTTTCTGTGGTGAACCTTTTATATTATATAATAATATAAACTTATACAGAGTAGTATATATAGATATATGACTGTATAGAAACGTTAACAAAGTTATCAATTAACTTAGTTTTGCCTAATATTATATTATGATACACTATTATTAGAATTAGTAAGTTTGGTATCTAGCATAAAATTAAAATTATATTTAGTAGGTCTATTTAAGTTGAGAAATGGTACAAATGGTATTTATACTTTAATTTTGAAGAATTATTATCTGTATGTTGATTGTGGCAAAAAATATATAATTACAAGGTGATGAAAATACGATCCAAGTGGTAAACCAAGTTCCATAAGTTCAAGATCTCTTGGTGAGATCTTTAGTGTTTTAAAATGAAAGTAGGGGCTCAGCCTTGGGAGTCATTCTGACGCATCAATGGTAAATCAAACTCACTTAGAGAGGTTGAACCATGTGGTGAGAAGTAGCAGGAGGTCCTTAGTCTTGGGGGCTCCCAGTATGCCTCAAGGCGCGGACGGACTAACCTCGTGAGTGTGGCAGGGTGGGAAACCCAAGTTTCATAAGTCACAATGGGTGCAAGACTCGCCATAGCCCGACTATCATTTTAAAGTCCGGACGAGTCAAGTCTAGAATATAACATGCTAGGGTCTATGTTATAAATTGTCTTACTTGTATGTATTTTACTTGAGTTAAATATGATATGTATATGTTGATATATTTACATGCTTTTGATATAATTAGCTCACCCTTGCATTTGGTTGTGTCTGTGCCATGTTGTATGTGTTTTCCTTTGCGATGATCATCCACTTGGATGTGAGCAGATGTTGAAGAGGTTCCCAAGAGCAAGAGCTTGAGGATGCTGATGTTGCAACTTAGTTCCTTTAGGATTTCTTAACTAAGTTGTATTACTTTGAAATACTCTAGTACTCAGATTATGTCATTTGAGGTACTTCTTTGTCTTTAAAGTTTTAAATTATTGAGTTAATTTGGATGATTGTAATCCTAATACTCTAATTTCTTATCTTAACTGTTTTCCAATATTATCTATGTTGACGTCCTTATATAAATATATGCTATATATTTGGGATGTCACATATCAAATATATTAAATTTAGTAAAATTAAAAATATATATATTTATGTACTTTTTTTTTTTTTAAAATTACGAGGTCGAAAGCTCTCTAATTTCCTAAAGAATCTCCCTCACCGATTCCCTATGTAGTAAGATTAATGCTTTGAAAACAAATTTGTATGTATATTTTGCAGAAAGACACTACTATTAATCTTTTATTTTAACTAACTTGTATAATTTTAAATAAATGATTTGTACAAAGGCGTCTTAAAGGTTCGAGAAATTTAAAGTAAACTTAAAAATGACATTTTTTTATTTAAAATCTATATTTTAATTTTTTAATATAAAATATCTATTCAATTGTTTTAATTAATTTCATTTAACTTTCACATTATATTTTAATTTCACCTCATATTATTACTTATTTTATTAAAGATTTCATCTTTATTTACTAAAATGTTAAATTCTAACTTAATTAATAATTTTGCAATTCAATCCAAACTTTCTTATTAAAATATAGGTTAAATAGATTAAATGGTCCCTATTTTTGCTGGTTTTCTTCAATTAGGTTCCTGTATTTTCAAAATGATCAATTTGGTCCCTGATTTTGAAAAATTAAAGCAATTAAGTCCATTCTGTTAACTTCTCTGGATGGCGTTAAAAATCGTGTTTGGTGACAGGAGGAGGTGTCATTTTTGAAACACGTGGCACATAACCACTTTATGACGTGGACTTAAATTATTTGTCTAGGATTTAAATTGAAAAGGCATGTGCTTTAAAGAATTAGGGAAATTGGTTATTCTTTTTTCTTTTAAAAAAAAGTGAAAGGAACCAGATCTGGCCCAAGGATCCTCAACAGCAGAACTTAGGGGTTCTGTTTCCCTTACCATTCTAACATTTCACTCGAACGAGACTCAAAGTCTCTTCTCTGAACGAGATCCCCAAAGAGGGGTTGGCCTCCACTGCACGCACACTACTGCCTCCGCCAAGCCGGCACCGCAAGCCGAGAGCCAGGGCATCGCCGGCGTTGCTAATCACCGTCAAGGTTGTTACCAGCGACCACTCCGATCTCTCCCTCCTTCTCTTCCTCGCGCGAGAGGGGAGCATCATGCTTCTTCGCGTCACGTCTTCACCGCTACAACAAGGTCGATCTTCGCCACTGCAGTTGTCCACGTTGGAGGAGGCCGTGTCGTGTACGGTGGTCCAGCCTCTACCTTCATTAACCCTGACCCTGGTAGACCATTGCTCCCACTGCGACCAAACAAAGACGTTGCCGCCACTCCCATTTCTGAACTCCCTCAACCCTAAGGTAAATCTCCCTCCTCTTGGCATCAATCTAATTCCAGATGAATGGAGATTGAAGAAAGGTTTCTTTGATTTCTGCCATGTATGTCTTTCTTGCTCAAGGATTCGGTTCCTTCGTTGGTGACGTGAGGCGAACAGAGGCATGGAAGCTTAGCTTCATAATCTGGTTTGGCTATTGGGATTCTTGGTGGTTGATGGGTGGATATGGGCCGCTGGTATTGACAGAGAATGGAGGAATCAACTAAAGCAAATTTGAGTTTCTGTTTGTTAAGATGATGTGATGATGATGTATCAGCAAAGGACTGATTATTGGGAAAACCAATTTCCTCAATTCTTTAAACTTTACCTTTACTTAAAAGCACGTGCTTTTTCAGTTTAAATCTTAAACAAATAATTTAAGTCCACGTCTTAAAATGGTTATGTGCCACATGTTTCGAAAATGACACCTCCTCTTGCCAGCAAACACCATTTTTAACGTCGTTCAGAGAAGTTAACGAAATGGACTTAATTGTTCTAATTTTTCAAAATCAATGACCAAATTGATCAACTTAAAAGTATAGGAACCTACTTGAAAAAAACCAACAAAAATAGGGACCATCGAATCTATTTCACCTAAAATATATATAAAAAAAACTCTTCAAACTCAAACAAAAAAATACCGAAAAATAAAATCGGATAAGAGAAACACATATTTAATCTAATATAAATTCAATAAATAAAATTGAATAAATCATCAACCCAAATAGTAACCAGGAATGAGAATAAAAAAAAAACTGATACACATTAACAACATGAATTTGAGTAATGAAATATATCAAAACCCTTAAAAGGAATAAGATAAAGAAAGAGTGAAATAAGTAGATAAAAAGTCAAAAATAACATACAAACATAAAAATAAAAATTAATTATAAAAAAATAAAGATAACTAATTATCATTTTTTCTTAACCAAAATTATAATTTATTGAAAAAATTTGAATTTATTAAATATCGTTTTTAATACCAACAAAAACTAACGCATAATTAAATTTTATTTCCAAATATAAAGTTACTAATTAATTAATAGAGATATATTAGTACTAAATTTTTTAATTTTTTTTCTTAAAAATGTTTTTATAATTAATTTAATAGGATATATTAGTATTAAAAAAATTGAGACATGTTGTTCTTAAACTTATAATTAATTTAATAAAAAAAATTAATATTATTTAAAATTATTTTTAAAATCTGAAATGAGTGTTTTACCTGAATCATTCTTGAGTTGAAACAACTTATTTACTTCTGTTTAATATATTTGTTTGTTTATAAAAATATATATAAGATTTTCAACAAAGGAATTGATATTATATTTCTTTTGAACTTGTTTAAAAATGGAACAACTGTAGTGATTAATTTATAATTGACTTTAAACATATAATGTTGGTTTGTTTCAAAAGTGTGGACCCAAATACTATCTAGAACGACAGAGAAGTGTCTCATATTAATAAATAATTAACGTGGGACGGTCTAAATTTATCTAAAATGTATTTTTTGGTATGTTATATTCTTGTCGTATTTATACCTATTTATTGTATTTTTTTATTTATTTTTAACTTGTTCCTTTATTAATAAAAAATTACTTATAAGTCTTCAAATTTTAAAAATAGAACAGTACGATATTCTTAAGATTTAATTAAGTCCCGTAATTTTAAAAAAATAAAATACAACTAGGTGATTATTTCATCTATTAAAATTGACCTATTTAGTTTCTATAAATTATGACAACGAACATAATTTGTATTCCAAGGAAATTAAACATTTAGTAAAATAACCACACTCTTTTTATTTTTAAAAATTGCAAGAATTCATTAAATTTTTTATTAAATTTAAAATGAAATTAATTAAATAAAATTTTATTTTCTTTAAAAAAAATCAGATAAATAAACCGACAATGAGACTAAAAAAAAGGATAATATTAAGCCTATCTACTTATATATTTTTGTATGTTAAAAGTTTACTTATATACCACACATTTAAACCTTAATCTTAAATGAAAGTGTTTATAGGAGTTATTACTAAACAATTGAGTTATTATCATAAATTTCAATTATAGTATAATCTATGTAATTTTTTTTATAAAAAAAACATCTATAATGCATATTAAAACAAACTTTTATTTTATACTTAACACTTACATACTAGTTGTTTTATTTCTTAACCCCAATCCCTAATTAATGAAGAGAAATTAATTAGTTAATGGAAGGATCCTCGTATCATAGAAGATAGGATATGTTTTTGTTATGGATAGGAAAATAGATATATAGGGACAAACATAGGTTGAAAAAGAAGAATGGAATGTGACTCTAATTTGAGTTAGTCTATTTGATTTGTTCAGCAATCCTTTCATATGCATTTATGGTTTTCGATTGATACCCTAGATAAGTGATTAATTACTTTTATCTAATAAAATATTTGTCAATGATGCATAATTTACTTTATGTGGTCCCTAGTTAGAGTGTTAGCTAGGGTTTAATGCACAATTTCAATTTGGAAAAGACATTTATTCTTAAAAATATCATGATAAAGAAACCATAACATCCACAAATTATATAAAAGATATGTGCTTAGGATAGAAGAGTCAAACTGAAGTCGTTGATAAAGTTTTGTAAGACTTGATGTCGAATTTAATGTTAACTCAAATTATATAAACAATTGTTTTTAAATTAAAACTATATTTAAATAAATATTTAACTAAGTTTCAAGTTCCTAATAATAAATTTAAATATTTTAATTGAATTTCTATTATTATTTTTATCTGTTGAATATTTAAATTTTGTACATTTTTCAATTGAATTTCTGTTATTTAGTTTTTCATTAATAGGATGAATTGAAAGTTATCATGTTTTGTTATTTTACTTATTTCTCTTCATCTATAAAATGTGTAAGATTATATGATTAATATAGGATGATATTATTGTTAATTTAAAATAAAAATGACTTTTATTGTTTTAGTTTAAACTATATTAAATAATAAAAATATGGTGATGAAAATGGTTTCTTAACTGTTGTAAGTAGTTATTTGAAAGTCACAAAGACAGATATTAAGATAATGGGATTGATTTAATGAAAAAAAAAAATTAAACGGTAGACAAACTTAATTAATAAATATAAAATTTTAAAACAATAGACAAAAGAATTTAATTAAAGTAAATTTTAAATAAAATTATCATTATATATATTAAGAATTTTTTTTTTATAAATATAGAGAGAAAAAGGAAGCTAGAAAAAAAAAAAAGCTTACCATTTTTTCTAATTAATTGACAGTACTTGTTTTATAATATTACAAAATAAATTAACACATACTTATATCACTTTGAGTCATTATTGTAAATCAATTTACTGTTAATGCCTAGTTTGATGTTACCTCTTCCGCAGTATTTAACATTTTTATTTGCAATAATAGATATTTTCAAAGATTAAAATAATGTTCTTTTTTAACGAAACTTTCTTTTGTTTGAAAAATCCAAAGTCTACAATTTTTAATTCTTTTATAAAAAAAATATTACACTCTTCAAATATACATATTAAAAAAGGATAATGATACTTTGACATCTAGAATGTGACAAATTTTTTACACTGCCACGTGTCACATTCTGGGTGGTCCACGTGTTTTAAAAAATAAAATGATAGAATGACGTGAATTTATTGTAGAGTTCAAAACAAGTAGCAGATTCAAAGATGTCCTCTTGGTGTTAAAAGTTAGCCTAAACTACCCAATTATTTGTATATTGCTACCACTTTCCTTTATGCACCATCACTTTAAAGAAAAAAAAACGTTTCTTTCGAGATGAACTTCAATATAAATGTGTTCTTAAATGATAATTAATGAATTTTATTCAATAAAATTGGTTAAAAATAAACTGTGGAGTTCAAAACAAGTGACATTCAAAGATGAGAGTTAGCCTAAACTATCCACTTATTTGTATATTAATCCCAGGCATGTTATTACACATTGAATCCACATCATTCTCTCATTTTATATTTTAAAACACGTGGACCACCCAGAATGTGACACGTGGCGGTGTAAAAAATTTGTCACATTCTGAGTGTCAAAGTATCATTATCCTAAAAATAATTTGCATGTAATATGAAAATTTTTGAAAAATTCTCATAAAATATTGGACGCATCTAATACAAAACCTTAAACTACGAAGATTTGTGAATCTTTTCTAATTATATGTTGCTAATCTTGTTTACCTTCCCTTAATTAGAATTCAACTCCATATTAAATTCTTCATCGTCTACATTTAATGATGTCACAAGAATATCTCTATTTTCAATACCCAAAGTCAAGTAAAGTGCTTGCACAAATTAATTCTAATAAATCATCAATTATTTTCTCCTTTATTTTCGTAAAAACTTAAAATGGACATCTACTGAGAAATCAATAATAAAGCATTCAAAATTGAACCTCAAATGCTAGAGTTGTATTTAAAGAAAAATTTATAAATCACAAAACAAAGTAGAAAGAAATAGCATTTCTAACATGTGGATATTCATTTTCTTTCACTATAACACTTACAATAGTGTATAATAATCCTATGTAGTAGTAATGAAAGAAAAGCTTCCTTAAAATATATATAATCTTACCAAATATTTAACTCCTAATATTAATTTTTGTTAAAATGTAAATTTTAAATTTAATTGAATTTTATAAAATCGATTTTTACTTATATATGTATATATATATATATATATAGATATATATACATATAGATATATATACATATATATACATATATATATATATATATATATACATATATATATATATATATATACATATATATATATATATACATATATATATATATATATATATATATATATATATATATATATATATATATATATATATTTTAAACAATAATTCTAATATTTATATTAAAAATAAATTTTAAACGATTCATTTAAGTTATTTTTATCTTAATCCAATAGTCTTAATTCAGTGATAATGAGTTTAGTAAGAATTATGTCTCTTTTTCTTCTCTCCCTCTCAAACACACACACGAATATACATTTCATCTCCGAATGATATATATTTGTACCAGCAGATATGCATGATGAAGTCGAAGGTTGGAAAGAAAAGCATATATAGAATTACAAGGTGAGAAATGACATGATTGAAGGTGCAGAAGAAAGCGTTGTCGAAGTACGATTGGGAGATGAGAAGTTTGTGGGGGGTGGAAAGTGGTCCCAGAGATGTGGGAAGGTTGAATTATTACTTTTGGTGATAAACATAGGAAAAAGTTTTTTTAATAACTCTTTTCTTACAATCTATTACAGAATTAATCTATTTCAAATAATTTTTTAGAATAAATTTAAATATATCAATAAAATGATAATACGTGTTTTATTATCAAAAAGTTATTAAAAAAGAGTTGTTAAAATGTCATTATCAAAAAAAATATTGTGATTGTGACTATGTTTCTCTACAGGAGAAACCTAGAGAGCCCCACTTTATCACCTGTTTCCTTGACATCTTTCTCTATCTGCTCTCTGTACTCTCCAAAACTAAACTTTCTGTACACTGCTGGCATCATCTCGCTCTCTATCACTGCATCTTTCCTAGGGTTATAGAAATATGCCACTGAGAACCTCTCTTCCTTCTCACCTCCCACCACCTGGTGTTTAGCACTTATGTACATGTCATTGCTCACTGCCTGCACATAGAATAACATCACTTAATTAACACTTCCTTATACTATTCAACTCTTATAATGTATCAAGTAATTCACTGCTAAAAACACCATTTTAGTGTATTTTGTTTTAAAATTATAGATATGATTGAGTATACTGTTGGAATAATTTGGTATTTTTTATTGTTGTTGAGGCAGTTAGGCATAAAGATTACTTTTTTGACTCTAGCTAGTAGCTAGTGGGTTCATTCTGTGAACATCTTGTCATGGACTCGTCTTTAATTTCATAATCCACTCTCCTTCTTTTTATCCTTTTTTTCATGCTTATATCATTGATGTAGATTAGGCCCATTTTTGTCCACCTGGTCTGCTGGTACATTTTCATTGGTTAGTAAGAAATTCAAAGTGAGAAAAACCTCTAATTGAAATTATTATTTGCGTTCTAAAATTTATCTCATCACTCTCTATATGCAGATATTAATTTCTGCAAAGGACCCACAGACATGAGTTATCTTAAAAGATAGATGGTTTTCTGTGCAAATTGAAACAACCCAGAATATATATCACATCCACATTTTTTACCTAATACAATGCTTCTTTGCGAGGTCATTAATCATTTTCGTGTATTCTTTTTCTTCCACATATTTCCTTGCTTGTGGAATAGTCTCTTCTGCATTTTAAGGATCATATACTGCATCATCTATCTTGTGAAGGAATTTTGATTGATGTAACTTTAGCTTCACCAGATTAAACTACTAATTATCTGCAAATATTTATTTATTGTCTTTTTCTTATACTCATGTTAATCTATATCTTTTTATACAAATTAGGGGAGTTTGATTTGGAGCAATAGTGCTATGTCATACTTTTACATTTATTTGATACAAAATATAAGGATAAAATAATCATAAAAATATAAAATTTTGTATTTTTTTCCGGAAGAAGAGAGTAAAAAAATAAAAGAGAATAATGTTAAATGAATATAAAAATGTAAAAAAGTTAAGTGTGTCAAAAAATTATTTTTCTTTCATTTGTTCTTTACTTTAAATCGATATGTTATTGGGTGATTGACGCAGTTATCTTATATGAAAACAAAATACTTATTCTATTAAAAATAATGTTACTATAACATATTTTTATATTCATTTAATTTAATATAGAGCATAAAAGTAAAATATTATAAAAGTGTTAATTTTTATATTTTAAAGAAAAAGAATAAAAAATAAAAAAAATAGTATGAAATGAATGTAAAAAATTTAAATGCGTCAAATAATATTTTTCTTCTATTAATGATTCTTTGCATTGCACAGAGATAATTATTACATCTTTTAATTACTTCCTATATTCGACCAATCCTTCATATATACTCAACCAGAAAATATCCTTCATATAGTTAGATTCTCTAATACGTGTGTTGGATTAGATTCAACTCTGAACTAATCGCTTAAACTGAAGTATGTGAAAGGTAAAGCTCGTGGGCTCACTCAAAATTTGTGAAGCCAAAACCTTTTCCATTTGACAAACAAAATTTATAAATTTATAGATTTTTTTTTTTTATATGGTGTTTGGTTTTCATATTTCATATTTAGATTATTTAAAACGCAAGTATGAACTGAGTTGTTATTGCATAAGAATGAAGTAAGAATGGTGAGAGCATTAATTACCTGGAATAAATCACCAATATTAATGACAAGTGCTTGAGGGTTAGGTTTGACACTAATCCACTTTCCATCTTTCATTAATTGCAACCCCCCAATCTGGTCCTGGTTCAGTATAGTGAGGAAACTAGAGTCAGTGTGAGGTAAGAGACCAAACACCCTTGAATGGAGTGGACATGGTGGATATCTGTTCAGCCGAAGAAAGCAAGTGTTTGCTGAACAATTCTCTTGGAAATAACTGAATTTCATGTTCAGTTTCTGAGCAAGAATTTGCAGTAAGCTTTCTGCAAGTGGGGCTACTGCAGATGCAAAAGCCTCAATACTTGATCTACATATTCAGCATCACAATTTGGTTAGAACAATTATACATCACAAAGTAAACAAGAGAAACTGTATAGACAATTCAGTGGTCCTCAAAGGTTGTAAAATAATTCACCACTCCAACTCAACCCATCGTGCAGATCGATCATAAAAAAAGAGACGTACATAAAGAAACGTTTGGTCACCTTCAATTGTTGCCTCAAGTACATGCAATAATAACTTTATGTGCAAAAAGGCAGCCACCATCATTTTCTTCGACCAAAGAAAAAAAAAAACTTTACAACATAGATCTACATTAATTATATAATGTTTTATTGTTTTAAAAGTGCATATTTTTAAGATATTATTAGAAAAAAGATAAATTATCCAGTCAAATAGGTCAACCAGAAAGCATCGACACCTTTCAGGTTTTGGAGAGATTCTAAATAGTTTGATCACAACTTTAAAACTCAGATAAACATTATATGTACTACGTACTATTTGAGTCACAATTTTCTTTATTAAACTATACATGTTGTATTCAACAAGCCTAGTTGACTAGAGTTATTCCTTGGCGTTATTTTTCTGAGGTAAAATCACAGAAAAGAGAATGAATGAATGTCAAAACTTTAAACCAAACCCCACATTAATTCAGGCTCATATTACTATTCCATGTTCTACATCATGCTGTGACCCTAACATGCACTTTCTTTCTCAACCAGAATTTGAGAAGAATAGATCAGAGTTAACAATGCAGTGTCTACATATACCTGAGACTTTGGTGCGGGTCATCGATCCTAGCTATATCTGGAAGAAACAAGTGGAAGGCTTCTGACCATGAAATTTGGCTGAGGCTTGTGGCAGATGGGTTGCCCCACCTGTAACTTCTGGGAGGTAAATTCAAGAAATTTTCTCGGGATTTTTCTGCAAAAGGGTTGCGGAACACTTCCATTTGCTCCTGCCTAAGATTCTGAAGCAGCTCTTGTGAAACCCCATGATTCACAACCTGGAAAAAACCCCACGTTCTTGCAGCTTCACTCATTTCTTTCATGCACTCCTCCCTCTCAACATGGTCGAGGCTTAACCGGCTTAGATCGATAAGAGGAAGCTCACACCACTCGGATTTGTCTTTCCTTATGCCACTGACACCATCATCCACACCAACACCATGGGAGTTTTGTAGAAGGAGGGGCTTGTAAACATCCAAAAATGGAGGTTCATAATCCATTTGAGAGGGATTTAATGCTCCAAATACTTTGAATTATCCTTTCAAAAACAGAACCTGCTCATATATTCTGTTATAAATATGAATGGAAATTGCTTACGCGTGTCAAGAGTCTGCTGCTTGACCTGTGTATCTTCTAGGTATGGTTAAATACACTTTCCATAGAGAAAAAAAAACCATTTAATCTATAAGTATTAATAAAGAGATTGCTCTTGCTAAACGATAAATTTCATTACCACCTTTTTATAATTATTTTTTGACGAAATATATTTTTATAAATTTAATAATAGGTTTTATCTTAATAATAATTAGAATAATAATTTTTAAAATTTTATTATCATAAGGTAAAAATAAACATTGTATTTATGAAAAGAAATTATCTAAACATATCTGGTATGAGATTTTTGCTGAAAAAAAATAAGATTCTTTTTAAAAAGATCAAGATTATTTGTTGTACATCAACCAATAAGATTTTATTACAAGAGTGAAATAGATATTTGTCCCATACAATATATATATATATATATATATATATATATATATATATATATATATATATATATATATATATATTATTTTTATTCTTTAAATAATTATTTATAATAAAAATTTACTTTATAGTTGAATAATCTTTTGTTTTAGAATAAAATAAAGACACATAATATATGTGTTTTTGTATGAAATTTTCAATTCTAAATTTTTTGTAAATTAATTAAGTTCCTTAAATTTGAAATAAGTAGTTTTGGTCCCTTTGCGAATTATCGTCCATTTAAAATCTTTAAATTCTTATTTTATATCTTTTCTTTCGAACGCATAATGGATTTGAGATATAAAGTAATTTTAAAAGTTTGGAAGTCATAAGTTTAGTGGAAATTTAGTAAAATTTAAAGGGTTTTGTCAAATGATAAAAATTTATGATTAAATTAAAGTTTATTTTATTTTATATTTTGATTGAGTGAAATTTATGTTTTGGTCCATGAGTTTTAAGTGAAAGAAGATTTCAAATAAATTAGTTGGCTCAATCAGTAAAAAAAAAATAGTAAAAGTGGGCATTTGAGGATTTTAGGTAGAAAAAATTTGACATATAACCAATTTTGTTTTATTTTAAAAACAGATAAACTCAATTAATCGCCTCGAAAGTACTTAAAGATACATCAAAATTTTAATATAGTTCAAAGTAAAGGACCAAGAGCATAGTTTTTTTTTTCTTCTATTTCATTTTATATATTCATACCTCTTATATTCCTTTCAAATACCATTAATGGAAAGTATTTCCAATTTAAATTTTATTTACATTATAATTCTTAATGTATCAAATTAAAAAAAAATTATGTTCTATTTAAATTTAATTTTAAGAGCAGTGCATTCTCTTTTAATCTCAATTTGAATTTTCTTTATAAATTTATATTCAATGTTGTTTATAAACAAATTCGTAACATCCTAATTTTAGTAGTGTATAACTGATAAATAAGACATTATAAGATTGATAAAAACAAAGTAAGTTGTCTCAAAATATATATAGTATCAATAAAATTATCTTAAAAGTAAATAAATAACTGTAATAATAAAATATAGGCTTAATTCTTCCATTGGTCCTCATATTAGTGTGTAAATCTAAGTTTGATTTTTAAGTTTTGAACTATCTCAATTGAGTCATAATTTTTGTAAAAATGCACACATTTTACCCCAACCGTTAACTGGTCTCAGACGGCGTTATGTATTTTTTATTTTAGGCTTAATTTCTCCCTTGGTCCTTATGTTTATGTGGAAATCTCAGTTTGGTCCTCAAGTTTTTCCTCAAGTCCTTATGAAATGCAAACATTTTACAACATTTACCCAACCGTTAAGTGTATTGAGACGGTGTTAACTTTGAACTGAGCTGTAATTATTTTTTTTGTTTTAAAATAATTAAATCCACGTGGCTATGATCTTTCTTTTTCCTTCCAATCACTGATCAAATTTCACTCATTCGTCCACCCTCAAACCCCCTTACTCACACTTTTTCTCCCTCTCAAACTAAATTAGTTGGCTCAATCTGTAAAAAAAGTAGTAAAAATTTTAGGATTTTAGGTAGAAAAAAATTGACATATAACCAATTTTGTTTTCATTTTAAAAACAGATAAACTCAAATAATCGCCTCGAAAGTACTTAAAGATACATTAAAATTTAATATAGTTCAAAGTAAAGGACCAAGAGCATAGTTTTTTTTTCTTCTATTTCATTTTATTTCTTCATACCTTTTCTATTCCTTTCAAATACTATTAATTGAAAGTATTTCCAATTTAAATTTTATTTACATTATAATTCTTAATGTATCAAATTAAAAAAGAATATGTTCTATTTAAATTTAATTTTAAGAGCACTGCATTCTCTTTTAATCCCAATTTCAATTTTTTTTTATAAATTTATATTCAATGCATTTTATAAACAAATATGTAACATCCTAATTTTAGTGGCTTATAACTGATAAATAAGACATTATAAGACTGATAAAAATAAAAGTAAATTGTCTCAGGCGTTTAGACGTCAAGTGGTCAATCACCGACATCTATAACCTGTCCGGAAGGCGGGAAGACAAAAATTTATGCAAAATAGATGTTGCTTTTCAGGGACCGCGACGTCTATAGACCTGTAATTAATTATGGTCACCAAAATCCGAGACACGTCGACGTCTGTCAGAAGGGCCCTGATGTCTATAGTATTATAGACGTCGGCGCCCTTTCACAACCGTCGTCTACTTCCCTAACAGGAAATGAAAGGTCAATCGGTTCAGTGCCCTAAACGTCGACCCCCCTGAACACCGACGTCTAATGGCATTCAAAAAGTCACTTTAAATGTTATCTTGGATGTCGAATTAGTTAGATAGCCGACGTCTAGGTGACTATAAACGTTGGGGCCTGGGGTAACCGATGCCCCATTTCATTTTAAATAAATTGCAGACCCTTCACGGCATTGCAGATTCTGATATGATCGCGTCTTCCTCTTCTCCTTTTTTGCGGCTCCTCTCCTTTTTCTCTCTTGCGGCATTGCATTATTATTTCCGATAACATCATCATCTTCCTCCTCTCCTTTTTCTCTCTTGCGGCATTGCATCCCAGGTGCGTGTTCTTTTATGGTTACTGTTTAAACTTTGTTTAGTCTTTCATAGATTATCTTCTGGTTCTGGTTCAACTGATAAAATTTGTTTTCTTGTTTTGTGTTTTAGTGCAGTTTTGTTCCTCTCTTGGGGTAACACAGTACCACATTCTTCCTTTACTAGTTGTCTCCCAGAAAAAGCGGCGTCTTTTGGATTTCTCGTGGCGTTTCGACCCAAAAACGACCCTGGGTTGTCGTTGCCTAGTTATCGTTTCATCGTAATTTTTTCCTCTTGCGGTTGAAAATGGAACTAAGCAAAGACCCAGGTTCGGTTTTAGGTTGAAATGTCATGAAAAATTCAAAAGACGCAAGCTTTTTTTCGGGGGAAACTAGCAAAGAAAGAGTGTGCTACTGGGCTATCCAAAGACAGGAACAAAACTGCACTAAAACACCACGACTGTATTAGACGTCGGTTAATGCATACACCGACGTCTATAGTGACATGAGACGTCGATTAGTGACATCTTCGAACTCTTTATGTGCTCTTAGATGTCGGTTAATGCGTAGTGCGGCGTTTACATAGTGCCTTTAGACATCAGGGTTAGGCCTATACCGACGTTTACTGACGTCGGTCATGGCACTAACTAACGTCAATATAGACGTCTGGTATGTGGATGTCCGACGTCACATTGACGTCACCGGCTATGACGTTGACTGTAAATGAGACGTTAAAAACCTAAAATAATTGATGTTAAACAACGTTTTTTCACTAGTGAAGATTTTATTACAAGAGTGAAATAGATATTTGTCTCATAGAATATATATATATATATATATATATATATATATTATTTTTATTCTTTAAATAATTATTTATAATAAAAAATTACTTTATAGTTGAATAATTTTTTGTTTTAGAATAAAAAAAAAGACACATAATACATGTGTTTTTGTATGAAATTTTCAATTCTAAATTTTTTGTAAATTAATTAAGTTCCTTAAATTTGAAATAAGTAGTTTTGGTCCCTTTGCGAATTATCTTCCATTTAAAATCTTTAAATTCTTATTTTATATCTTTTCTTTCGAACGCATAATGGATTTGAGATATAAAGTAATTTTAAAAGTTCGGAAGTCATAAGTTTAATGGAAATTTAGTAAAATTTAAAGGGTTTTGTCAAATGATAAAAATTTATGATTAAATTAAACTTTATTTTATTTTATATTTTGATTGAGTGAAATTTATGTTTTGGTCCATGAGTTTTAAGTGAAAGATGATTTCAAATAAATTAGTTGGCTCAATCAGTAAAAAAAAAATAGTAAAAGTCGGCATTTGAGGATTTTAGGTAGAAAAAATTTGACATATAACCAATTTTGTTTTCATTTTAAAAACAGATAAACTCAATTAATTGCCTCGAAAGTACTTAAAGATACATCAAAATTTAATATAGTTCAAAGTAAAGGACCAAGAGGATAGTTTTTTTTTCCTTCTATTTCATTTTATTTATTGATCATACCGTTTATATTCCTTTCAAATACCATTAATTAAAAGTATTTCCAATTTAAATTTTATTTACATTATAATTCTTAGGCTTAAATGCTTACTTGGTTCGCATGTTAAGAAGTAAATTTTTTATTAGTATCCGATTTTAAAAGTGCCTCTGTTTTATTCTAAAGTAGTAAAATTGTATCAATTAGATCCCTTCCATTAAATTGGCATAAACGGAGTTAACTCTCAGCTGATGTGGCGAAGAAATCTACACTTTTTCTTCTCTTTTCTCTACTTTTCGTGCAATGCCCAGCTTTCCTGTCTTCTTTTTCCTCACTTTCCCTGCTCTTCTACTCCTCTAACATGCAATTAATATTCTGCTCCTCTGACATACAACAAAGAAAGAAATGGTTTGAATTATTACGCGTGGAAAAGAGAAGCTTATGTTTGAGCAAATGTCAGAATGTAAAAACTTAACCGTTGACCGTTCGGTCTTGGTCGTATTACCGTTCGGTCTCATCCGCCTTCCGTGATCGTTCGGTCTCATTCATACATCCGCCTTCCGTGACCGTTCGGTCTCACTCATACATCCGCCTATTATGATCGTTCGATCTCATTCGGTCACACTCATATATACGCAACTATAAGCTCCCAATGCCACTGTTCTGAATCGCTCTCCAAGATTACACCCACCAATACGACATTCGTTCCTCCTGCAACCCCCCTTCCTCTTTCATTTCTCTCTCCTGCAACAATATCACCACCGGATTCCAAAGCTTTGTCCAACTTGGGTTCCTATCACAAACAATACCATTGATTGCAAGACTATTGCTTCAATCTATGTCGCTTCCTTCTCCAACCTGCAAGACCCCAGAATTGTTGATTGTCTGTTCAACTTTGGTTTTCCTTCTTCAGTGTCAATTGGTAAGCGTCAAAACATTCATCTTGTTGGTCTTTGGTGTTTTTTTGGGCTTACTTTATATTGAAGAAGAAGAAGAAGGATATTTGTAAAAATGAGATAGTTTTGGGTTCTGGGTTGGAACCTATAAACTAGACTACTACTTTGAATAATGAGTGAATCTGTGTTAGTAAAGATGAGCTCTGTAGGAAGAGAGAGAGAAAAAATATTTAATAAAGATATAGAAAAGAGAGAAAAAGCTGGGACATTGCAGGAAAAGCATATGAGAGAGAAGAAAAAGTGTAGATTCTATCGTCACGTCAGCTGGAAATTAACTTCATTTATGTCAATTTAACGGAAGGGATCTAATTGATACAATTTATACTACCACTAGTACAAAAATAGCTTATAACGTCGAATATTTTTGGCCTTTCACGTCGAATTTGATAACGACGTCATATCAGGAGTCGTTAATTTAACTTCGAATTTTGTCAATAGAATTTTGTTAATATACGACGTTAAATAACATCGAATGTTGTCAATATACGGCGTTAATAATTTTTTTTATTTATTTTTTTTTAAATGATTGTGATAGTTTTTTACAGCTCTACGAGACCTGAAAAGCAGAAAAAACAATTTTTGGTTTTTGGTATTTTATAAAGCATGAACTATGAACAGTAATATAGGATCAATCAAAGAACAATAACAAACAACAAAGAAGTTCAATCAAACAATAACAACAAACAAGTTCAACCAAACAACAACATCAAACAAGTTCAACAAATAAAATAACAAACAAGTTATCAACAAATAAGTTCTTCATAACGAAAACGAAAATTAACCTGGGTTCATCGGAATAAAGTGTTGCCACTAGTGAGAGAGAAAGCAGAATGCGCATTTGAAGGACAAGAACACGAAAATAATCGGTGAAAACAAACAAAAATCATACCTGAAGTAGTTAATTAACATGCATTTGTATCAAATGAAAGAAAGATTACATGTGATGGTCGTCAAACTTCGTTTAAAAAAAGTTTGAGCAGAGAAAAGGGTCGCTGAGATAAAGTGAATGAATTTTCAATCTCCCGCTCAAATTTTTTTGAATTCACTAATCTTTTAACGTATAATGTTCGGGCATTCGATGTTTTATATTCTTTTACGTCGAATTACAATTCTAAACGACATTTAATAATTGCATTTATTTACAAAAATGCCACCAGTCATTTTTAACGTTGGCTATTGAGTGGTTTGACGTTAAACGCGTGACGTTATAAATTGTTTTTACACTAGTGTACTTTGGGATAAAATAGAGGCATTTTTAAAATCGGGTACTAAAAAAAATTCACCTCTTAATATGGAGACGAAGTAAGCATTTAAGCCTAATTCTTAATGTATCAAGTTATAAAAAAAATTATGTTCTAAGAGCATTGCACTCTCCTTTAATCCCAATTTGAATTTTCTTTATAAATTTATATTCAATGTTGTTTATAAACAAATATGCAACATCCTAAATTTAGCAACTTATAACTGATAAATAAGACATTATAAGATTTATACAAACAAAGTAAATTGTCTCAAAATATATATAGTATCAATAAAATCATCAAAAAATAAATAAATAACTGTAATAATAAAATATATCTAAAGCAAATAAGGAAAACTACTAGCCGACAAAAAAGAATATTCTGCAATATCATTGTCTTTCACTAGAGAAGTTTCAACACCTACTCATCATCTGTTCATACCAATAAAGTGATTATTGCAAAATAAACAAACAAACACACAAAAAACACCAAAATAAATAAGGGGGTAAACTAATGTACAAAAGAGTTATTCTAAAACAATTACATAATATCAAATATAAGATAAACATAGATATTACAAGAAAAATCGATGTTACATACAACCAAAATCTGTATATAACCTCCAAATAGACTTAAATAAATACACACAAAGAGTTGACAATAGACTCAATTATCTGGATATAAACATTGACTTTCACCTTACCACACGATAGATCAAATCTTGCACTTGTGGTGGCCTCTACTACTCTGCAGAGTCATTGACAATAGGTTTTTATCCTACCACACACAAGGTTAAATCCATTATCATCTTTAGCCAAGGTAAAATCCCCAGACTAGGATATCTTACACTTCTCACCATATACCTCATTCTACATGAGCTTGAATAGTTATTACAACGACAACATAACCTTCAACATTTAGACTTTCACATCAATACGTATATTAAAGAAACGCTACCATAGAATCTCCCAATGAGATCCTTGCAATTACACCAAACACATACAATGTTCATATCCATTAACAAGCTCATCATCATCACAATTTCATACATTATTATTCACATGCATATTTATCATAAATTTACCAATTATTCTTAGTTAAACATCAGAAACCAACTATAATTTTAATATCACATAGTTTTAAATTAAACATACCAGAAAAGTACATATAAAATAGTATCAAACTATATTAATTTCGCTCATCGAGAACATCTACTCGCTTAATGAGTAGTGCCTAAAGGCCCAGTTACCCAACAACCAGATAGTTCGCCCATCAAAATTATCATTAAAACTCACAAACTTAAATTTTTTCCAAAATTGCCCAATGAGAGTTGTCTTGCCCATCTATTACTTAAAATAAGCGCAATTAACTTCTCTTACCTTACCAACAACTCACAAGACCTTAACTAGCGAAACCCCTTTTAACTTATATGATGTTCTATCTACACATAGAAATATCACAAGAACAATAAGGATATACTATTATGATCACTGATTAGTAGAGACTCATAATTAACTAAAAATACACATGTATGTAGAAGAAGACTAACATGCAATAGATCATAGAAAAAGACCAAGGAAAAGGGTTGTAACTCAACTAACATGAATGAAGAAACTGATCCGTTCAAATTGAAGAGTTCATCATAAGGATAAATCATACTGTCTCAGTTCTTCAATTAGATAAGTAGAAAGGAAGAATTCTAAGAGAGAAGTCATATAATTTTAGAAAAATGATTTTAAAAATAGGTTATATGTTTTAAAATAAAGAAATTTGTCGGAACCTTTTTTAATATTAAAATAATCGTATCTCTTTATTTTTAAATTATTATCATTTTTAAAATATCATTATTTTTATGTCTTTACAACAGAGTACATAAGTGTAGTCTCGTTGAAAATTATATTCAATGTTTTTAGTATCTCATTTTAATTTAATTTTTTTATTTTACTTTAAAATTAATTGAGTATCTCATTATATATTTTTTTAGCATTTCACCTATAAACTTTACTTTAAAATTAAATTTTTTTAGTATCTCATAAAGATGGTCCGTGTGCATAGTCTCATTTAAATTTCATATTATTTTTTTGGTTATCTCATTTTAATATAAGCATTTTCTTTAATTTTACTTTAATCATTCAAGATAAAAGGTTATATGTGTTAGGGTTTTCTTATTGGTGGATTTGGGGAATTTACCTTTTTGTTAGAATTCTATTGGGAATTTATAGATTCGTTAGAGTTCCTTAATGAAAGATATGAAAGATTTTTTTTTTTTTTAATTTTACACATAAAAGAAGTACTTATTACGTGCAAATTATTATTTATCTATACGTAATATGTTTAGGTAAGATCAATGGAGAAATAGCTATATGTGAAATGAACGAGTAGCATCCATGGATTAAAAATCTGTAAATAATAATTTCAAATTTCTTATGTTTCTGAAAAGATTTTGCTTCATATAATCTAAGTTAAAGTAATTCAATAATGATCCAATAATTCAAGGGTGGTTAATTATAACTCAATAGGTCTTTATTTGGTGCTTATCAATAGACAAACTTTCACTTCTCCATTTTTTTTTTCATTTGAGTTCTTACTAAGGTCTTTCTAAATAGTCATTAGACTAATAAATCTTTTTATTAATTGTTTAGTTTTCATGTCTAGCTTCGTACACCATCAAGTAGATAGTATCTATTTTCTCATCCTTTGATAGTTTATTAGTTATTTTAATAAAAAATTAAAGTTAAGTATGTATTAAATGACCAAATATGGATAAAAGTAAGAGAAATTTAGTATTTTATTCACAAATCACCTTTTCTATCTTCGTCTTTTTTAGAAAGATTATTATGAATAAGGAGTCTCACAAGTTCTTTTTTATGTATATTTTTCCAGCATAAAAAATACTCTTTATATTTGAAATATAAGTAAAAAAAAAAATCATATGGCACAAAATGAAATAAGACTTCATATGTTGTATAAGTATTTAAAAATTAGCTTATATTCATAACATATAAGCAGTAATATGTCATGTCACTGATGTCACTGATGGAGGGTACCACAATTGATGGTGACAATGGAGTTCCATTATAAGACTGTAGAGAAAATAAACTGGCTTTGGGACCCAACCAAAACTCAGATTGCTAACCCCAATGCTGCATCTTTTCAAGTCTTAATTTCTGTACAAATTTATCAAACTATTATCAGATACCAAGTTTGATTAAATACTACAATATAATACAGATAAGTAACAAAAACGAGAAAAATTGGGATGTCACGAACACAGCTGTGCAGGCTGTGTTGGCCCTACTCTATATGAAAAGAAAATTATTTTTACCAAATTTACATCTTAAAACTACAATAGTAAATTAAAATGACTTGAAATAAAAAAATTAATAAAATAATATAATGATCTTTATTACTGAGAACTCTGAATTAATTGAGATTCTTTAATATTTATTTGTAATGTTTAATATTGTAAAAAAATTAATAATTTATCTTTAATGTATAAATGTTAGTTGTTAGTAGGAAGAGTTGAACCCACGATTTATTTCAACATTATTTCTAATTTTTTTCAGTCAATCTTATAACTCTCAAATGTCAGTGAAAGAGTTAAATCCATAATCCCTCTTATCATTCTTTTTAACTTTTACCACTAAGATAACTTTCAAATAAATCTTTAAATTAAGATTAGACAAGATAATAACAGCATGAAACTTTCTTTTCTTATCTTTACAAAAGATCATTATTTCAACATCAAATTTATTAAAATAATATCATTCAATTCATTAAGTATTGTTGCCTTTCAAAGTATACTATGTAACATCCCATCTTTAACAATTTACAAGACATTATAAAATCGGTAAAAAAAACAAATTATATATATATATATATATATATATATATATATATATATATATATATATATATATACTAGTTCATAATTCGGTTTTAACATTATCTAGTAGACATCGGATCAGAAAACACTCAACGTAAATTATTGACCAGTGACATTTTCGTAAATAAGTTGGGCATATAGATGTCGGTTTGGAGGGGCCTCGACGTCTATAATATTATAGACGCCGGAGCCCCTTCTAAACGACGTCTATATGTCTGACAAGTAGATGAAAAGTCATTTCTTTCCGCTATATAGACGTCTTATCCTGCCACATCAACGTCTATATGCTATTATAGACGTCGGTGTCCCTCCTAACCGACGTCTATATGTCTGAAAAGTAGGTGAAAAGTCTTTTCTTTTTGCCATCTAGACATCTGATCCCGCCATCCTGACGTCTATATGCGATTACAGACGTTAGCTCCCCCTACATCCGACGTCTATATATACCAAGAATATGAATTTTTAAATCGAATGGACGTCACATTAGTGAGGTCCCCGACGTATATTCAAGAATAGACGTCGGGCACTAGGGCCACCGACGTCTTATTTCCTGTTAAATCAAATATTGCAAACCAGCAGTTACACGCACTTCATTGTCTTCCTTTGCCTTTTCTCTCCACGACATTGCATTTCCAGGTGTGTTTTATCTCTTTTGAGCTGTTTAATTTTACTTTTACTCCGATTAAAGTAGTCTTTGATGTATTATCTTTCGTTTGAACCGATTAAAATGAGTTTTCGTTGTGTTTTAGTGCAGTTTTTCTCGTGTCTTTGGGTAGCGTAGTGCACCTTCTCCCTTTGCTAGTTTCCTCGTAAGTAAAGCTTGCGTCGTTTGGATCTCTTATGGCATTTCAACCCAAAGTCGAACCTGGGTCCTTGCCTAGTTTTCATGTCCATGTATTCTTTTTCTTTGGCAGTTGGAATGGAACTAGGCAAAGACCCAGGTTCGGTTTTGGGTTGAAAGGCCATAAGAGATCAAAAAGACGCAATTTTTTCTTACAAAGAAACTAGCAAAGAAAGGAGGTGCTACTACGCTCCCCAAAGATACAAGCAAAATTGTACTAAAAGACAACGAAAACTCAGTAGAAGTCGGTTAATGTCATGTCCGACGTCTATAGTGTCTTTAGACGTCGGTTAGTGCCATGTCTGACGTCTATATAGTGTCCTTAGACGTCGGTTAATTCCATGGTCGACGTCTTTATAGACGTCGAACATGGCATTAACCGACGTCTAAGGGCACTATAAAGACGTCAGACCTGCAGAGTCCGACGTCCCATTAACGTCACCCATATAGATGTCGGGTCGGGATAAGACGTTAAAAGCCCAAAATAACAAACGTCTAAAGCCCTTTCTACACTAGTGATATATATATATATATATATATATATATATATATATATATATATATATATATATATATATATACCACAAACCGAAAAAAAAACTACTCTACGTCATCACCAACTTCAATGCATTAACATTCACCCCCACATCTATTCACATTGTGAAGTGGTTATTGCAAAAAAGACAAACAAACACAAGAAAATACAAAAAAGGCGATAGTGTAAGCTAGTGTGCAAAAAGAATTATCCCAAAACATTTAAATCATATCAAATATAAGCTAAATAAATCATATAGATACACACAAACAATTTACACTAGACTCAATTATTCGGATACATAACTTTGACATTAAACTTCATTGTGTGCACTTGTAGTAGTATTTATACTCTATAAAGTCATAAACATATATAGGGGTTATCATCCTATATAAGTTAAATAGTTAGTAGAATATCATGATACCTCCTTACTGACCCCTTAAATGTTAATGTATACACTAAGATAATCACCGCAAAAAATTTCTTCTTGAAATTCTCTTAACACCATCACCATATTTGTCCACAACCATAATCATAACCATAAATAATAATAAACAATATTATAAGCATACATCAGTTACATCATAAATCTATTTCAAACAACCAAAGAAGAAAAACATATCCAACATACAAATTGGCACTCAAAGGTGGTGCTCAGCGCCAAACCTTTAGCAGAAAGTGATGCTTAGTGAAACTTTTGACGCTCCACACCATTCTTCTCGCAAAAGTTGCACTCAACGATGTCTTGTTGTCGTCCAACGTCAAGGCATTTACAAAATACGTTCTTCTCAGCGGTACAAACTTACTCTTAGCAGCCTGGAGCTAAAATGCTCCCACCCTACACACAAGGTTGGCATTCAACGCCAGTTTCTCACTGTTCAATGCCAGTTTGTCTCCGCTCAACGTTACACTAGACACTAATAGATGAAATTATGTGATTTTGGGGGAAATGAGACCTGCTCAGTTAATCAATTTTGTATTCCTATCTTAGTACTTTGGTAAAAAATAATTTTCAATATTAGGACACTAACCAATTGGCTCAATTGCTCATATTTTAATTTCTCCAATCAACATAAAATCAACCAAAACACTCAAACATGACAATCATTCAAAACGTACCAAATTCATAAAAAAAAACAATCAAATTTCATCCCCAATTGCATTAAAGTAACAACATGCAGATCATCAAATTTATCAAACTCGGGAACATAAAAAAAAATAACTTCCCTTACCTAACCTAATTGCTCACAAGATCCTAACCAGTAAAGCTCCTCCAACCTATATGATGCTTTATCTACACAAAGAAACATCGTAAGAATGATTAAAACATAGTATTATGATCACTGATTAGTATAGACTCATATAGATGATTAAAATGATGCATGCAAGTAGAAGAAAGCTCACATGCAACAGATAAATAAAAAGACCAAGAAAAAGGGTTGAAACTCAACTTACACAAACAGAGAAACTAATCGGACCAATCCTACGATCTCGACTCTTCAATCAAATGAGAAAAGAGAAAGAAATTTTAGAGAGAAGTGAGAGGATTTTATAAAATTTGTTTCCATAGAGATGGTGTCTATTAAAATAATGAAATTCATTCATAACAAAACTATTTATATTAAAACCTTTTAACATTAAAAAGTCTCACTATTTTTAGACCTTTCTCACTTCTAAAACGACATTTTCTAGGTTTTTACATTCTCCCCAACAAAAAAAATTTTCGTTCTCGAAAATTCAGTCATCAAATAGAAAGAAAGGTGTGCTCTCTTCATTTTCTCTTATAACAACGACCTATACTTGACGAGTTACCGTCCCTAACACCTTAATTAACTAAAAACCTTGTTTCTATGCTAAAGGATATAGTGATCAACATTGTAGATTGGTTTGTCCATTACTCCCTAAATGTAATTCTCAACCTCAATTTTAAAGCTTGAATGATCCTTTACGCCTGAAAACAATTTTTATCTACTATACTGAACTCACCTTCCATACACTTTCCAACACCTTTTGTAGGTGTTTACTAAAATTTAAAGATAGCCTTACTCTTAATCTAAAAAAAAAAAAGAAAACATGTTAGTTATCACTTCACACCACCTTATTCCATCCTTGAAATATCACTCAACTGGCTTGATCGCATAGGACTTTTGACATACTGATAAGAGGTGAACACTCTTGAGCACCCTATTCACAACCACCCCCATTACATCATGCCTCCTTTAAAGATTTTGGCCAATAAGTAACAAAGTCCACAACAATCCACTTCCAAACTAGAACTTTCAACTGTTATAACGATAAACACCTATCTTGGCACTCCAATCTTCATTTTCCAAACCATTAATTTGTACCCATCCCTTAACATCATCTTGGTTCAATGTAAAATCACTAGCATGATCAATACTTAGCAGCTCTAGAGTACTTTAAGACCTAGGATTGTACGATTTACCTTTTCTTAAACATTTTGAGACACTCACTAGCTACAGTTTGTTGATTGCACGAGTGAAGTCTCACTCACAACTTTACCCCAACCTTCCTCATAAAAAAAAAACTTGAATCCTTTTTATATTTAAGCACCTACTATTACTTTCTTAATTCAAGGTTGACACCACAACTTAAAACCATCGCTCAGTTCATATCCTTCATCTCTTGTCAAACTCTCCTTGTGCACCTCTACACTGCTAGCTCTTGATGATCACTAAACACATTTAAATAATCCTCATAAAGATGACATCTCTGTCATTTAAGGAACTCCCTACCACATTAACCACCAGGTCATGAGTAAGCTAGCTATTCTCATGTACCTTCCACTATCGAGAAACATACTTGCCACCATTTTGTTATGCCACTTTGATCCACATACATTCATACTTCTAGTGTGTTGAGTCACAATAGACCTCAAAGACTTTCATGTGCCAAAAATGATCAACACTAAAGTGTCAATCAAACTTTTTTCCAACATCTTGAAAAACTTTCTTCACACTTCTTTCTCTAGTTCAAAAGGGCGATCCTTTTATATTAGTTGTGACAAGGAAATTACCACCCTTGAGAAAGCTCCTTCAAAACTTCTTGCAAAACACTTGGAACTACCTTTTTCATTGATAACCTTAACACTCTCTGTTCTCAACATTGTTTCCATTCATTAGAACCACATATACAATAACCACATGTCCTTTAGCCAAAATTTACACTTCTTGGAACCACCTATACAACAACTGCATGTTCTTTAGTCTTAACACTCCCTTTTCTCAACATTGTTTCCATTCATAGAACCACATATACAATAACCACATGTCCTTTAACCATATGTCCTTTAGCTTCTCTAACAACTTCTCCACCTGTTTCTTCTACTTCACACTCTCAAAAGAACCAACCAATAAGGAACTATTAACTTTAGTTTTACTTTAAACATCAATGCAATAATGAATCTTACTACTCTTAGGGGTAATCCTTGCATCTACTTCAAAACACATCTAAAAATTCTTCCATCACTATGATTCTTTGCGTTTGTTCTTCACTAGCCCTTGCTAGACAACACCTACTCACGTAACACTATGCTTTTTCTTTTCAGCTTGATTCATACTCACTAAACAATAAATAACTTACCCTTTTTAAAACATGGAACAACACTTCTTTGGTCCCACAATCCATTAAAATGAAATCGGAAGACAACCAATTCATCCTCGAGATTATGTCCCAACCTTACTAAGGAAACAAATCAAATTGACTTTGAATCGGAATCCTTTGAGCACCATAAGGCATGCCACACACCAAAGTAATCCTACACCGATTGAAGCTATCACAAACCACTCTTTCAAACTCCAACTCATTTGTAGTCAATCCACTCTATTTACACGTGCATGTAACAAAAAGGAAACCAAAATGCTTAACACAACCTCCATTTATGTAAACTACATGTTGAATGCAACCATTTGTCTAACAACTTCAACATGAGATATTGCAAACACCCTTCCAACTACTCAAGACCTTTTCCTTCATTTCTTCCCAAAAGGTCACCCATCCCAAATTACTCCAGGCTAAGCACGCTTAACCATGGAGTTCTTATGGGTTAGGCTACCGAAAAGCAAATGCATTTGTTGATATGAGTAGCCAAATTAATTCCTTTAAGCTATCCTTTAACCGTATAGTCCCATACCTATACAGTCTCTAGATCCCTCTCATTTCGGTGTATGTTCGATTCGTCCATGTGCTCCTTCCACTGGAAGCCTGCCAGGAGCCGCTCCTTGTCCGTGCCTCTTGCACCGGTGATCACTCCCCGCCCTCGTCAGTGCCCGGGTGTCACAGTGTTTCTCCCTCTAGCACTTGAAACCATCTAACTCATGTTCAAGGTCAAACCTTTCTTACATGTGAGCCACTTTACTTAGAACTTCCATTCTAATCTTACTTTGATTATTGCTATTGGTGAGAAGAACCAACTACCTTATACTTATATTGATCAAGGTATAAAACTCTTAATATACTTACTTCCCATCAAAAGATTTTTTTTCCTTCTTACTTAGAAAACACAAACCTACCTGAGTCATCTTCAAAAAGTTCTTCCTCAGTTTAGCCTTCCACTAGAGATTTTCCTTTCTTAGCTTTAACCCCAAACCTTCCACATTATGGTTTCTATCATTTTTAGCTTTAACCTCAAACCTTCCACAACTTCCCACCTTTAGGACTCACACATTGTTGAGATGTAGAACCTAATTGATTTCCCAAACCTTACTACACAAGAACTTGCCTATATCACCTTATTCTAACACTCGTATTAAACTCTTCTTGCCAAATATGTGATATTTGATTCCAAGAATATGTTCTTGAAGCTCACTCAATCCAAAACATTTCTTCTAAACTCCAAGATCTTTTCCCATCCTTTGAAACCCAAACTCAAGTTTTCTAACTCACCAAACTTCAAACACACTACATCTCCATATATTCAAGGCAAGCAATTGCCTTAAAGACCTTATACAATTCTTATAAAAGTAAGTAGGTCAAGTTATCCTTGAATTTGTACTCCTCTACCACTATAAAGAATTGTTATAGAAACAAAACTCAAACTACAACTCTACTTTTCCTCTAACAAACCCAATTCTTTCTTACCATAAACCTTCATAATTAAGAAAGGAAACTTTCTTTGATATAGTTATAAGTGTGTATCCTTATCACTCTTATTAAGACATTTTCTATTCTTAATATTTCAAGTTAAATACGTAAATGCAATCTAAACTTAAACTCTTAAACTTTGCAAGACAAATAAACCCAACAAGGACGACCGAACGTCTCACTAAAGACAACCGACCATAATTCTCGGCTTAAGACAAGATTAAGGTAAGATGTGATTAGGACTATTGGGCCATGATTAAGATTCCAATAATCATAAGCCCATGGTAAAAACTATAAATATAGGTCAAAGGTATGAGGTAGGTGACTCACATTTATTGCTCATTTATTACTGCTCTAGATTTACTGAGTGGACTGTGCACTGACTTGAGCGTCGGAGAACCTTTGACAGGTACCCGACCGGACGATATTCATTCGAAGGAGAGATCTGAGGGCAAGACCGGACGATATCCATTAGAAGAAGACTGCAGGAGGTGGAACCGGACAGCCTAGAAGACAAATTGTGAAGGTATCGACGGTAGTTCGACTCCACAAGCAAACACGAGATATCTCACCTCATTAAAGATTTTTTGCTTTCTTAAATTGTCGTTTCTTTTATTGTCAATTAATCTTACACATATTATGTACTTAGTGAGAAAAAAAATGAAACATATGTAGGAATACAGAGTGGAACTCAACATTTTTAAATTCCTTGAAGTGATAAGTTCTTCCACTTTTTCTTTTAGGCTTGGTTCACTTGAATGGATTTGAGGGAGAGTGATTGAATGGATTTGAAGATGAATTTTTTATTGTTTATTTGAGTGGACTTGAAGGTAAGTGAAACTGGATTTGGAAGTAAATTTTTTAAATTTGTCACATAAATCAAATCCTATGCTAATTCTCACAAACTTTACTTCCAAATCTACTCTCACTTGTCTCTAAATCTACTTAAATAAATAATAAAAAAATTTACCTTCAAATCTTCTGAAATCCATTCAATCACTCTTCCCAAATCCATTTAAGTGAATAACTACTATAGTTGAGATTTTATATATTTTTTTAATGAATAGTAAATCAAATCAAAATGGTAATTACTATTTTCATAAACTTTCAAGTGTTCACTCCTATTTATTTTAAAATATACTACTAAAACGCATGTGCTTTCATAAGTGCATATTCATATTTATAATATATTTATATGTAATATTATAACTTTTGTTTAATTATTTTTTTTAATTAATTATAAAATAGAAAAATAATATTATTTAATATATATATATATATATATAATTTTATAAAAATGGTATAAAAATTATATAACTATTATTTTAAAAATAAGAATTTATTTAATTATTTTAAAATACAAAATTATTCAAATATGATTTATTAAATAAATAATTATTTTTTATTTAGTAAAAAATAAAAAAGTTACGGAATTATTCTTAAAAAATATCAGTATGACTTAAACTTTTATTTTGGTCACGTAATGTTTTTACATATTTTTATTTTATGACTGAATGTTGTTTTAAATTTCTTTTAAATAACTCTTAATTTTCTATAATTGAAAATTAATAAATTTAGTAAGTATTATATATATATACGGGTTTGTTAACGCGTGTACGCCTGTTTTTCAGTGGGTACATTCTAACAATGTGTACCAGATTATAGTAGACAAAAATACCCTCCTATATTATAGATTCTAAGTTTTAAAGTAAAGGATATTTAAATAATTTTCATTCTCAAAACTAAAAAAAGAAACCCCAAAATCCTTAGTCACCTCTCTCATTCCTTTCAATCTTTTCTCTTTCATCTCTCTCACTCCAACCTTTTCTTTCTCATCTCTACTGTAGCCTCAATTAAAAAAAATCAGAAACACTGGCTGTTAAGCAATTTCTTACAAAAAAATTAGAAATACTTGTCGTTAAACAATTTACCTTTTTAAAGAGTACAGTCATTGGCATATTCGCCTTCAGACAAATGTTCATTCAAGATCTCTTCAATTTCATCATCTTCACTAACCTCTCTAATTTCATCATTTGGAGATGTTGAATCATCATCTGTTAAAACACCTTCAGGTCAATTACCAATCCTTCTTATGTCATTATGCTTGTGAAAATTAGATACAATTAGATAAGACAAAAATTATAAAATGAAAGCTCATTATAAAATCATTTTTTGTAAGAAATTATTTAATAGCGAGTGTTTCTGATTTTTTTTCCAAGTCAATTTCTAATTCCTTCATATGTCATTATGCTTGAGAAAATTAGATAAAATTAGATAAGACAAAAATTACAAAATGAAAACTCATTATAAAATAATTTTTTGTAAAAAATTTCTTAACCGCCAGTGTTTCTGATTTTTTTTAATTAGGGCTATACTAAAGATAACAGTGAAAAAGATTGGAGTGAGAGAGATGAAAGAGAAAGGATTGAGAAGGATGAGAGAAGTGAATAAGGGTTTGGGGTTTCTTTTTTTAGTTTTGAGAATAAAAATTATTTAAATATCCTTGACTTTAAAACTTAGAATCTATAATATATGAGGGTATTTTTATCTACTATAATCCGGTACACATTGTTAAAATATACCAACTGAAAAACAGACCTACGCACGTTAACAAACCTTATATATATATATATATATATATATATATATATATATATATATATATATATATATATATATATATATATATTGTTCAACCTTAAAATCACATTTATTTAAGACATGAAATCTGGCTTTCATAGCACCAGTGATCCCCACGCAATTAATTGGAAATGGGTCACTGATCCACCAATACAAGTCGTCATTAAGAATCGTTGGTAAAATGAATTTCCTCTATATTTTCTCCGTTCTCATTTTATTATATTTTTATTTTAATACTAAAATTCTTTTATAATTTCACTCCCATGATTTTTAATTGGGCTGCCAAAGCTATTTTTAAAATAATTAATTCCACTTTTGGATGTAATTAAAAAGATATTTTTATTTATAAAAAAGTATATACATTGGAAAAGAAACTGATAGAAAATAATAACAAAAAACAAATATTTAAATTCACAAAACAGCCTTTTTTCTATGTTTTTTATGATTGTAAATTATTACTTCAAACATCGAGATACTATTACAATCTCCCTTTTTCTTTTTTATATAAAATACAAATAAAGTTTCTTGTTTTCAAAATGTTTTGAAACTTGAATTGCTCTAAGATGTTTATATATATATATATATATATATATATATATATATATATATATATTAATAAATGGTTTATACATATATATTTTAACACCATGAAAATTAAGGTTATAATGAATTTACAAAGATCAAATTAACAATATTTCATATTTCAATTGAGTGTTGAACTCATAATCAGAAATAACAGAATTATAATCGAGAGGACTATATTTCAATAAGATTGAAAACATTGTAAATAATTATAAAAAAAAATCATTTTTAAAATAAAACTCAAAACTCTATCATTTTAAATAATAAGGTACATCTTAAAGTATTGTATCAAAATAATATGTATGATGAAATATTTATTTGTTTATAAAAAGAAATCATGTCAGAAAAAGCATGAGTATGTAGGGATCATTACCCACGTGATAATTAAATGGCACAACGTAAAGAAGCATAACTTTAATGAAGGATAGATAGGATAAATAGGGTAGCTTGGTCACATTGGATGGCCATGGAATTGTTTTGCGTCAGACACACATCACAAAACAAAGACAACAACAAAAGACACCAAAAGATCTATGCCGGTAGACAGCAACTGCCACTCGAACTTCCTGTGGTTTTGGTTCTTCAGTTCAGCGGTTCACATCACCAACCCATTTTTTTTTCTTTTTATTTTTATAGTATTTATTTAAACTTCAGATAGAGACTTTACTGTCATATCGTACATTTCACATCTCTTTTCTCTATAACATTGAGTTGAGTGAGGGATGTCGGTTACATCCAAACTACTTATTTTATCAAATTAATATAATCTTCCTTTATTAATCTTTCAAATACAAAATCAGACAGGTTTTTAATTATTTTTAAATGAATATAATTATTTTTATTTTTATGTTAATTTCTTTTAATGTATCAAATAAGTTTCATGCGATACATTTCTATTTAAATATCATTTAAAACATGTATTTTACACGTTAATTTTTTTTAATATAATTAAGTTAAGAGGATTATATTCATTAATTTTAGTTTTTAAGTTGAGATTAAAATATATTAAAAATTTCAAAACATGTTTAATTGTCACACTCCATTTAATACCCCTTAGTGGAATACACGTGTCAGCCGTCCGGTCTTCCCTGGTAAAGTGAGAGACCAACTCTGCCAAGTTTTTAATTCCCTTCCTTCGTGATCCGTGCAGCAGCAGCAAAGCAGTGAAGCCCCAGAAAGTGGAAGTCAGGTGGCACGCTGGGAGTGGGCCGAACGTTCTAAGTGGAGACAGTATTTAAGGTGGGATTGGAAGCCTGACGCCATTTTTCCCATGCAATCTTCTTCTTCCTCAAACTTGTCTTTCTGAAAATCTCAAACTCTTCTCCTTCTCTCTAAAACCTCCCTACCTTCTCTCTAAAATTCTAACCCATTTACTGTTCCGATCACCCTTCAGATCACGTCTGAAGACTCCTGGTGCTCGTATCTTTCACTTGAACCGTTCGGTTTCGGGTTACAATTGGCTTTGGAACCTTAGAAGAAACAGTTGCCGTCAACCAAACTACCTTTGAGGTTTTAGCTGGAATTAGAGGTAAGGGAAGTTTATAAAGTTTAATTTTGATTTTCTGTATGATTTGAATATGTGACTGATTTAATGCATGTTTGATATCTAAAGTATGTTGCTTGATTTCTCATGAATGGAATATGGTATGTTGTTGTATGAGTTGTATGATAAGTATGAACTATGAATTCTGCACTGATAAGAGTATGTATGAAACTTAGAGAAAATGTGAATCTGAGATCGAAGGTCATTAGGACCGTTCGGTTTCCCCTAAAACGATCAGTCTTGTACTATTGTATCGAAACTTAAATGCCTTGCTTGGTCAGTCATAATGATTTATCCATTATAGAACGCTCGGTCTTATACTGAGTGTTCGGCTTTAACGTATTCGGTCATAGACTGATTACCTAGTCTCATGTTAACTATGTTTATTATAGTAGCGTTCGGTCACACATTGAACGTTCGGTTTTATATTGATAATGTTTATTGAAAGTACTCGGTCATAAATCGAGTGCTCGGCCTGAGAAGTACTCAGTCATAAATTGAGTACTCGGTTTCATATTAATTGTCTTTATTGTACTGAACGTCCGGTCTTATACTGAACATTCGGTCTTGAAGTGCTTAGTCATACACTAAGTATTCAGCCTCATATTAATTATTTAGAACGATCAGTCATACACTGAGCGTTCAGTTTATATTGATGATGTTTATTAAAAGTGCTAGGTATTATACCAGTACTTGAATTTTTAAGAACATTCGGCCATAAACTGTACGTTCGGATTATATAAGTGTTTGGTATTAGACTGACACTTAATTTCTAAAGCATTCACTTTCATATTATTATTATTATTCATTTTAAGAACGTCCGGTCATAAACCAAGCGTTCAGTTTTACACATATGATATTATGTTCGAGTAATTGGTCATAGACTAAGTACTCTATTTGATGTAAATTATCCTTCTTGAGAAAAACGTCACTACTAGTTATGATTCGCTATTGAGTATTTGGTACTCCTCTCAACACCCTAACAGCTTGAAAGTAATAACGAACGTTGGTTGAATTTGACTAAGTAAGAGAATTCCACTGGCGGAATATCTCATGAATTTGGTAATGATTGGTAAAGTATGAATGTGGGAATGACTCAGGTGTTGTCCTTGATCCTGATATTCCGTGAGGGCGTTTCCTCAGGTAGAGGAAGGTCACTCATGTGTGGGAATGGCAGGAGGTTCGCGGTTATATGAATAGATAACCGTTTGAGGACTAACCTCGGGTGGCAGCTGATAAGGGAAAACAGTTACTACACCACACCGGGTGCTAGGGACGACCGAGCTACATGTTCATACCGTCCGAACAGTGTCTTAGTGGTCGGTCATGAGTATAGGAATTGTATGTTGCATGATTGATTGGCTTGTATTGTACGTTTACTTGTATGATGAATTGATAAATTAAATTTACATAAGCTTACCCTTACCCTTCGTGTCTTTGTCTATGTTGTCGTTCGGTATCTGACCGTTCGGTTATCCTCTTCCTTGCAATGATCTTCCTTTTGGGTGTGAGCAGAGGATAGCTTGGAAGATGTTTTGGGGGCTACTCTGGAGAACGCTGTGCAGATCGAGCAACCCGTGGAGGTCGTGCCTGAAAGTTATGCCGGACCGACCGATCCTTAGTGTAGTTGTTTCCATTGCCCAGTGTTTTGTAGGGTCCAGTATAGGAATCTTTTGAAGTTTGGCCGTTCGGTCAATGTATTGTATTCAAGACCGTCCGGTCTATATTGTAAATACTGTATTTAACTTGACTATTGTACAACTTTAATTTTAATGATATTATCCTATCTTTTTCACCTCTATGCTTATTCACTACTGTTCTCCTTTATTGTTCATGTTAACTCCTAAAATAAATTATAGCTTCGATTATATTTATTGGGATGTTACATTTGTTTAACTAAGTTATAAACTATTTCGTTTTTTAATTTTGTAAAAGTAATATAGAACATTATTCCTAATAAACATTAGAATATTTGTCATGTGACAAATAGTATTTCACATTAGACTATAATTTTATTCTGTTGTTTGTTGGAAAATATATCTAACATAAATTTCATAAGTTGTTATAATTTAGTTTAAGGATGAAATAATTTTTACAATGACTTTGCTCTGTCTGATTTTTTTTATTCTTTTTTTTTGTATTGATTTTCTTTATACTTAAAATGTTTCTTTCTTTTACTGTATCACTTACTAGTTATAGATCATTTACATTGTTTGATTAATTTATTTTTATGGGACACTTACAATATTTTTCTACCATACTCGTCTACCACTCTTTTTGACACCATTAACACAAAAATAATTTTTTACGTCTTTAAATTTAAGTTTGGCCTACAAATAATAGACTTAAAAAATGTACAGTGACTTTTTTAATTAACACGACATTATTTATGTTTGGTCACCATATACATACACTTTTTGTGAGATTTGGTCACCTTGCATGTGAATTCAAATTTCAAATTTCTGTTTAATTATGCAGCTGTGGAATTATATGTTCATGAACTGATGAGTATTGAGATTTAATGTTGATGTTGAGTGATTGAATTGACGAAAATGGTAGTTAATAGATTATTGAATCATCTGTTAGGAGAAATCAGGAGGTTATGTCATATTAAAGGAACTGAAGGGGTCAAATTGAGAAATTGTTGTTTCAGGTTCTTAGGGTTAGTTTAGGGAACTTAGATAAGCCAAATAGGATTGCATAGAAGTGTCTAAATGGTCAAAAATAGTATCAAAGTAATAAATCCAAAGTTGAGTCCTTAAGTTGATGGAAGTTGAGTTTTATAATACAATTTGATGCATAATTACTAGATAATTAGGTTAGGAAGTGTTCAAACCAATTAGGCAAGTTAAATTCATCATATAGATCAAGTTGGGAGTGTTAGAAACTCATCAAAGTGTCTGAGATGTACAAAAACCAGAAAAATCAGGTTGTTGTCAAAAACTGATAAGAATAATCGATTATCCCACTTGATAATCGATTATTCTAGTCAGAATGTCATGTTTTCTTCAAAGTTCACGTAAATAATCGATTATCATATGTAATAATTGATTATTGTTGTCAGGAAATTATCCAGGTCAGTTTTGAGTGGTTTTCGGGGTTCCGGGTATCATTTTGGACGTTCCTTAGGTCGTTCTGGGGGGGTTTTTATCCTTCCAGAACTGTTGGTGATGATTTCAAAGTCATTTTCCTTGTCTAAGTATGAGTTCACTGGTTTTGTGTTGTTTAGTGATTCTTTTAGAACTATTATTGATTGATAGTGTACATGGAATGATTTCATATAATTCTTGATGACTTGTTGGGTTGTTTGTGGTCTTTTGAAGTCTAATTAATATCATATATATATATATATATATATATATATATATATATATATATATATATATATATATATATATATATATGTTGTATGCAATGTAAAAGTGAAAAGTATGGTTATTGGACGTAATTCCATGATCCTCAAGGGAGGTTATATGGTGGTGCCCTGCAGTTTATTGTGATTGACCGTATGAATGACCGGAGTTTCCGATGGGGTTTATCTTGACATTCTAATGATCATCCAAGCTCAAATAAAAAGTGATGCGTCATGTGGTGAGAATAACAGAAGTGACAGTTATTATGCATATAAAGCTCGAGTAGCAGAAAAAAAAACAAAAATAAACATCAACCCCTATAACAGTAATTGCAGGTGCATTATAAGTCACCCTTTTTGTACCAATTGGAATAACTCCTTCCACTAAGCAAACTAAAGATTCCCATTGATTTCTCATCACTGAATCACCCATTAACCTTATTCTCTTCTCCTCATTCTTTAATTATATAATTTTATAATTTTATAATGTTATTATTTTACAATTAAAAAATTTATAATTTTAAAATTTTAAAATTTTATAAATATATAATTTTATAATTTTAAAATTTTATAAATTTATAATTTTATAATTTTAAAATTTTATAATTTCATAATTTTATAATTTTATACTAATTATAAAATTATAATTTTATAATTTTATAATTTTATAATTTTATAATTTTATAATTTTATAATTTTATAATTTTATAATTTTATAATTTTATAATTTTATAATTTTATAATTTTATAATTTTATAATTTTATAATTTTATAATTTTATAATTTTATAATTTTATAATTTTATAATTTTATAATTTTATAATTTTATAATTTTATAATTTTATAATTTTATAATTTTATAATTTTATAATTTTATAATTTTATAATTTTATAATTTTATAATTTTATAATTTTATAATTTTATAATTTTATAATTTTATAATTTTATAATTTTATAATTTTATAATTTTATAATTTTATAATTTTATAATTTTATAATTTTATAATTTTATAATTTTATAATTTTATAATTTTATAATTTTATAATTTTATAATTTTATAATTTTATAATTTTATAATTTTATAATTTTATAATTTTATAATTTTATAATTTTATAATTTTATAATTTTATAATTTTATAATTTTATAATTTTATAATTTTATAATTTTATAATTTTATAATTTTATAATTTTATAATTTTATAATTTTATAATTTTATAATTTTATAATTTTATAATTTTATAATTTTATAATTTTATAATTTTATAATTTTATAATTTTATAATTTTATAATTTTATAATTTTATAATTTTATAATTTTATAATTTTATAATTTTATAATTTTATAATTTTATAATTTTATAATTTTATAATTTTATAATTTTATAATTTTATAATTTTATAATTTTATAATTTTATAATTTTATAATTTTATAATTTTATAATTTTATAATTTTATAATTTTATAATTTTATAATTTTATAATTTTATAATTTTATAATTTTATAATTTTATAATTTTATAATTTTATAATTTTATAATTTTATAATTTTATTTTTTTATAATTTATAATTTTATAATTTTATAATTTTACAATTTTACAATTTTATAATTTTATAATTTTATAATTTTATAATTTTATAATTTTATAATTTTATAATTTTATAATTTTATAATTTTATAATTTTATAATTTTATAATTTTATAATTTTATAATTTTATAATTTTATAATTTTATAATTTTATAATTTTATAATTTTATAATTTTATAATTTTATAATTTTATAATTTTATAATTTTATAATTTTATAATTTTATAATTTTATAATTTTATAATTTTATAATTTTATAGTTCTATAATTTTATAGTGGATTGTGCTCGATTTTACAAAATTTCCTTTAGGACAAAAGCATAAGTATATTTTAATGATAATCGCCGTATAAATATTTAGTAACAAGTAATAAAGATATTTAGAATTTGATTTTATTTCTATGTTGATAACTTACCAATGAGAAAGAAAATAAAATAAACATAAAGTCAAGTACGCTAATTTTGAAAATTTTATGTTTAAATCTATGTTGACCACATACTAGATCAAAGAAAATGCTACTTTATTGATTACTGGATAATATGGATTTCAGGAATTAATTTAAGTTTAAGTTTCATAAACTTTGGCCATAAGTTTGTAATTTGAAAACAGTTATAATTAAAACAAATAAACATAAGTTAGTCCTGTAAGGTGGTGGGGCATTGTTATTGGCCGCTTATTTATTATTTAAATCCCAATTATTTCATTTTAACTTTTTTATAAAAAAACATTTCTAATAAAAAGAAAACCTTTATGCTAGTTAGGGAAAAGTAACAGCGTCAACAAATTTGTGGTTTTCTAATTTTCTTTTTTCTTTTAAAAAGTTTAGTATTCTAAAAAGAATTCTCTGTAACTTTTTTTTTTAGTACGGAAAGTTGTATTCATATGTTGGTTAGAGACGTGAATTTAAAATACACAACGGGTGCTAAAATTCTTTCGAAAAAGGAAAAAAGTTAACACAATAAAAGCTTGTGTTTATTGTGTTAATTTAATTCAAAATGAGAAGGCAACTATTGCTTATGTTCGGTTTAGTTTTCCATATAATATAATACAATAACAAAATTTCATTCCGTAATAAAATTTCAATAAACGGAAGATATTTTTGTTTTGTATTTAATTTTTTAAAATACAATCTTAAAAAAGAAAAAGAAACACACACAATGTCACACCCCAATTAATACCCTCCTTAGTGGAGTACAGACGTCAGCCGTCCGTTTTCACACGTGCCGACCGTCCGTTCTCCCATGGTGAATGGGGGACAAACTCTGCCAAGCTTTTAACTCCGTCCTTCGTAATCCGTGCAGCAGCAGCAGAGCAGTGAAGCCAGAAAGTGGAAACCAGGTGGCACGCTAGGAGTAGACGGACGTTTTAGTGGAAAACATGTGGCAGCCAGAGAATGGCCGACCGTCCGGTTTGGAAGCCATACTTAAGGTAGGAATTCCAAAATCCTTAACATTTTCTGCATGCAATCTTCTTCTTCTTCCTCAAACTCAACTTTCTAAAACTTTGTTTTCTCCTCCTTCTCTCTAAAGCTTAAATCTTCTCTCTAGAATTCCGATCACCCTTCATCTCCGATCATCAACCTCCTTTCAGATTTAATACTCCTGGTGTCAAGATCTTTCATCTTCACCGATCAGTTTTGCAATCGGAGCACTTTGGACGTTCGGTCAAGCTTAAAGTAGAATCTTAGAAGTTTAGCTGGAATAGAGGTAAGGGAAGCTTATAAAGTTTACTTTTGATTTTCTGTATGTTTAAATGTATGTTTGATTTATTGCATGTTTGATATCTAAAGTATGTTAATTGAATTTTCATGAATGTAATATGGTATGATGTGGTATGAGTTGTATGATAAGTATAAACTTAGAGAAAATGTAAATCCGAGACCGAAGGTCATTAGGACCGTTCGGTTTTCCCCTAATGATCGTTTTTGGTATTGTTGTATCGAAACCCTAATGACTTGCTTATTTAGTCGTAATAATTTATCTATTACAGAACGCTCGGTCTTATACTGAGTGTTCGGCTTTAACGTATTCGGTCATAGACTGATTACTTAGCTTTATATTGATTATGTTTATTATAGTAGCGTTCGTTCCCTCTGAACGTTCGTTTTTATATTGATAATGTTTCTTTGAAAGTACTTAGTCATAAACTGAGGACTTGGTTTCATATTAATTACCTTTGTTGTACTTAACGTCCGGTCTTATACTGAACGTTTGACTTGGAGTTGCTTAGTCATACACTAAGTATTCAGTTTCATATGGATTGTATAGAACGATCAGTCATACACTGAGCGTTCGGTTTATATCAATGAGGTTTATTAAAAGTGCTAAGTATTACACCAGTAACCAAAATTTAAGAACATTCGGTCATAAACTGTACGTTCGGTCATACAAGTGTTCAGTATTAGACTGACACTCGGCTTATGAAGTATTCGATTTCACTGTTAATATTATTCATTCTGAGGACGTCCGTTCATGTAAAGCACTCGGTCATAAGCTCTAGTGTTCGGTTTATGAAACGTTTATTCAGAAATTAGTCGGTATTGAGTATCGAGTATTCCTCTTAACACTTTAACCTCTTGGACGTAATAACGAATGATGAAATTGATTAAGTAAGAGAATTCCACGGACGGAATGTCTCATGAACTTGGAAATGATTGGTAAAGTATGAATGTGGGAATGACTCCGGCGTTGTCCTTGATCCTGATATTCCGTGAGGACGCTTCCTCAAGTAGAGGGAGGTCGCTCATGCGTGGGAATGGCAGGAGGTCCGCGGTTATAAGAGTAAATAACCGTTTGAGGGCTAACCTCGGGTGGCAGCTGGGAAGCAGTTACTACACCACCCGGGTGCTAGGGACGACCGAGCTACATGTTCATACAGTCCGGACGGTGTCTTATGGTCGGTCTTGAGTTTATGAATGATATTTTGCATGAGTGGATTGTTTGTCTTGTATGATTACTTTTGTATTGAATTGATAAATTAAATTTACATAAGCTTACCCTTATCTGTTTTGCCTTGTATATGTTGTTGTTCGGTATCCGACCGTTCGGCTTTTCTCTTCATTGCTATGATCATCCTTTTGGATGTGAGCAGAGGATACTTTAGAAGCGGCGTTGGTAGAAACTCTGGAGGACGTTATGCCTGTCGAGGAACCTGTGGAAGCCGTGCCAGAGAATTATGCAGGACCGTCCGGTCCTTAGTTTTAGGCGTTTCTTTATCTTTGTAATTTTGTAAATGTCTAGCACTCGAACCTCTTTAATGTTGGCCTTTCGGCCATTACTTTGTATTCTAGACCGTTCGGTCTATTTTGTAAACGTTGTATACATTTAATCGTTCGTTTTAAATTCTCAGTATTTTCGTTCGGCTTTGCTTATTCACTACTGTTCTCATTTATTATTTTTGTTAACTTCTAAAATAAATTATGGCTTTGGTTGTATTTATTGGGATGTTACACACAAGCACAAGGAGGCTTTTTTTCTTCCTCCATAGATATTCCTTTTTCTTTCTACACCTCAAATTGCAATCACTTTCTTCTTCCAAAGGTCTGTCCCCACTCATTATCTTCTTTTTCATCAATTTTTTTTTGAATTTTTTAATTTGAGATGATTTTTTATTTTACATTTTGGAATATACAGTCTAGAATATGTATTTTATTTTGTATTTTGGAATATATAATCTAAAATAGAAATATTGTATTCTAAATTTTATATTTCGAAATATAAAATTTATATTTTGAATTTTCAAAATGAAATATTTGATTTTTTTAATATACCATTCTTAATAAATATTTGTATTCTAAGACTAAAATGAAAAGAGGATAAAATTGAAATTTTAAGTATATGAAAATGCAGAAAGAAGCCACCAATAATGAGTTTGGATATAAAAATGTCTTGAATTAAGTGAAGAGAATGGGCTAGGCCCAATCTTTGAAGAAATCATATGATCAGCCCTTTTGATCCAGCCTAACAAATAGCAAAAAATAGTTTTTGAAGTAATTTAAGAACTAAAAATAACGTGATTCTAAAAATTAAATCATATTATTTACAAGGTGAAAGTTATGAAGACAAATGTTTATTTTTTATTTATTTACTAAAATATTAAATTATATAAATTAAAATTGAAAAGGACAGAAGAATTTAGTAACAAATTTAGTAGAATTGTGCTTTGTTGTGGTTGTTTGTTAAAGGTTGCTCGTTTTTTGTTGTATTGGTGGATTTGAGGAACTGTAAATCTAGCTATTTAAGCAATTTGATATTCATTTTGACACTGAAAGTTGTTTTTAATCATGCACTAAGTCAAGAATACTAATTTACTCATCTGAATAGATCTTTGGTTCCCCAAATCATAGTGTTGAAGTTGTTGATGTTTGATATGGCATTAAGCAATGTTGGTGTGGCGCTAAGCGTAGCATAGCTGTGCAAGTCTAGAAGCAGTTATGTTCCTAACCGCTTAACGCTAACTTTCACACTGAGCGGCTAATTATGTGAATGGTCTAGCATAAAGCGGCGATAGGGTGCCGCTAAACTTCAATTACCACTATAGGTCTGGAACGTTTTCAATTCATTTCGTTGAGCGACAGTTTGTCTTGCTGAGTGAGACAATTTATGAGACCTCTGGCACTGAGTGCCAAACCTGTTGTTGAGCGCTCTCTTTTGCAAGTGTGTTGTTGAGTGCTAGTGTGGTTTTTTGTGAATTTGTGATCCTTTCTTTTTTGAAGTGGTTTACATGGGATTCTATGTATGTTTATTGTGGATGTAGGATGCCTAATTGATTATAACAATGTTGTATGAGTGGATAAAGTATGTTGAGAAAGGAGTTTCAAAATGAATTTCTTGTAATGGTTTCAAGTAGTGTATGTATTGATGTAAGGATTCCGTATTAGGGATTATCATGATGCTCTAATAACTATCCAATCTCAAGTAGAGAAGGGTGATGTATGTGGTGAGAGGAACAAAAGGTCCTAGTATAAGGGTTTTACCTTGGCCTAAGGCATTAACAAACTAACTTTGTGTATAGTAAGGTGAAACCCATTGTTAATGGTTCTGCAGAGCATTAGAGACCACTATAGTTGCATAATCCACTAGAGTTTGACATCAATATATGCATCTGCAATCTAGAATTAATAATTGTATGCCTTATGATTGATTTATATACCTTTGTGAGTTACCATCCACATGTTTGTTTTATGTATATTATTTTGGTAAATTAGTTTATCCTTCTATTTTTGTTTTGTTTGCGTATTTGTTTTCTTATTTGCAATTATCACTTTAATGATGTGAGTAGATAAGGACGTTTATGTGGATTAGGTGCGAGACGGTGACAGCGCAGAAACATAAAGACATAAAGTATAGTGTTATCTTTTGTGTATGTAGGTTCTTTTGTAAACTCTAGTACGCTTTTAGTTGAGGGTTACCACTTTTAATAATACAAAACCTTATTTATATATTTTGGTGTTATAGTTATATTTAGATAAGTGTAATAACATCTTTTATATATATATATATATATATATATATATATATATATATAAATTAATTTTTCTTTAAATTATATGTGTGATGATTCCTATTATAACTAAACAGTAATAAAATGAGATATGACATTTAGTCACTTAGTATAAAATAAAATAAATATAAAATTTGTGTTTTTTTTCAACAAAAAGTATATAGTTCTTTTAAACTACTGAGGGAATGTTTTAGAAGGATTATAAAATTAAACAGGTTTTAAATTTATTTTAACTGATATAATTTGTTTTTTTTTAAATGCAATTTATTTAAAAGTATTATTTTGATAAGTTTATATGATTTTAAAAAGGGAATGCCGATGTATAATAAAACTCTTATTGGTGAAAATATGAAATTATTTTTTGTAGATCTATTATCTTGTAAATTTTCCACAATGTTGTCATTATTTTTTTGTGATGTAAAAAATAGGGAAACACTTCAAAGTTTAATTCTACACAGCATATCTCAGGAAAAAAAGTTTTTTTTTTTCTCCAAAAAATGTTACATAATAAAAAGAAGGTTTAATTATTTACATAGTCTTCATTTTCGCTCACTTTTCTCAAATAGGTCCATTGCTTCTTCCTTTATCTCAATTTGATTTTTATGTTTGAAAAATTAAAACAAGTAGGTAATTGTCGTTAGTTCATTACTAACACATTTAAAGAGATGTCACGTGTCAGCTCATGTTTTTCTTATTTGAATATTTTAAATATTTTTATTTTTAATTTTTTTAAATAAACAAATTTGTCATGTGTCAAACTGACGTTATGTCATGTGACAAAGATAGTGTGAGGTAACACTCTCAGACCATGTGTCATTGTATTTTTCTCAATTTGGTCTCTATATTTTTATTTTGTCTAAAGTTGATCTCTATTTTTTTTTGTTTTCATTTGGTCCCTGTATTAAATGATTAAAAGATGAAATTAAATATATTTTTTTTGTTCGAAAGGATTTCGAGAAAGTTGATGCAAGAATAATTTTAAAAGATTTAACTAAATGAAATAATGGTATGTATGTTTTCCAAATTCTTGTCTTTAAATCTATTTTTGTTAAGTGAATTTTTGTTGATGATGATTCAAAGTTTTAATGTTCAACTCCAAAAACTTTTTATGAATTGTTGAGGAAGTACAAAGACTATTTTTGTGTAGATCACCTTAAAAAAATGTTCATTTTTATAGTTTGCTGATTCATATTATTTAGGTTAAAAGATATTATTTGTTGTTTAATTTTGTAGAAAAAAATGAGTTTTTTTATTTTTATTTGTCTCAATTTAGTTTTTGTTTTGAAAATTTTAATGCAATTAAGTTATTTTCGTTAGTATCGCAGAAATAAAAATGTGTCATATGTTAGTTACTAAATTTTTTTTCTTTTTTTAATAAAAAAATATCAATTTGTATAAAAAAAGTTGTAAAGACTTATATACAAATTAAATTTTATCTGAACTTAGAAAGAAACAAAATTGTTTAATTTTTAAAAAATTAGGACTTGAGACAAAATATAAATACAAAGACCAAATGGAGACAAAATAAAAATATAAGGACGAAATTGAGACAAATATAACGACACGTGACCTAAAAGTGACACGTAACACTCTTAGTGTCATGTTACACTGTTATTGTCATGTAGCACAATATCAGCTTGATACGTGATAATTTTTTATTATTTTTCAAAATAAAATTAAAAAAATATTTAAAAATTTCAAAAAGATCACAAGCTAACATGTGATACATTCTTTAACCGTATTAATATGAAATTGAATACAAGGACCTGATTTTTTAATTTTTCAAAAATAAAATCTCAAATTAAAAAATAATAAAAACCTTAAAAAAATTACCGAAAATAACAACTATTTGAAAAATTAAAACTAAAAAAAGAAGAACATTCGGAAAAGTTTCATAGATTCGAGTGTGTGACATTATTTAAATTTAAAGTTTAAGTGCCTTCGAAACCAGAACATCCAAGTAACTATTTTCTTTATATTTATAGATAACAGGCACAATATATATCTTCAAATCTAATAAGATAGAAAATATTAAAAAGCTGATTTTTTATAAATAAATGATTAGATTTTAATAATAAAATTATCTTTATAATATCTTTAAAGTTGAGAAAATTTGTGTCCTTATTACTTAGTCATTTCAGACTAACTTTATGAGACAAAGACTCTAAACCTTAGTTTAACCAACTTTTAATAATAATAATAAAGAAAAACTTTATCATAATATACTTGATTGTAATCTGATAATATCTTATATGATTTCAAATTTTTTGTATCAATACCCAAAAATATTTTAAAATTACGATGCCTAAGTTAATTTTTTTTTTCAAGATAGTTTATTATTGAAAGAAAAAAAAATCAAGGAGTTGTAAGAAGGTAAATAAATGACTTTTTTTTTTTTACATAATAGGTGTAATTCAAATACGTTATTACATAAATTTTAATAGATTTGGGAAAATCATCACAAGCTAACACGAATTATAGTTTTTTTTTAAAGGTTAAAGTTGTGGGACCGTTGTATGATTTCAACATAAATTTGATTTTGGAGATGTCATCAAAACTTAAAACCAATTATGGGTGACGAAGAAGTTGTTGTAAATTGCAATGACTTCACTTCAAGATTGATTTTCACCAAAGTCGTGTAATGACTACACAACTTCTTATTTATAATATTTAGCCTGGAGTCATTAAAGAGATGATAAATTTACTAGATATATAAATGTAAATTTCATCTAATTAAATTAGAATTTAAGATTTATTCCCATTTCCTAAGTTATTTTTGCTTTTAAAATAATTTATGAATACCGATGATTTCAATATTTATGGCAAAAACACTGAATAGTGACTTAAAGCAGTATAGCATCAGACTCCATGAATGGCCATGTAGATGGTGAAGGTTGTCCGAGAAGAGAGTAGGGTGATGAAAAGGATAACTATTATCATTGCTCCAATAATTCTACAAATAAAAGTATCGGACCCATACCCTTCCATGCGTGTGTACTATGTGCAGAGAAAAACAGCAGAATCTGTTAGAAAAATGATGAAGACGAGGTTTTGATGATGCCCAAATCAAGTCAAGATTTATCAAGATTCATGAAGATCCTTTGAAGACTTATTTTTGTTATGAAAAGTTTTTGTAATAATTGTAGTTTAATTGTTTAGGACTTAGATTTGTAGTAGGTTTTGATTCTTGTACCTTTATATTTTGTATTTGTTGTTTAGAATCAAAACTTGCCCGTTTTATCGATTAATTCTTGATATAATCGATTAAAATCGTTGGAGAAGCCAAAACCCAATCAGCTTTGGAATAATCGATTAAAGCAAGTTTTAATCGATTAACTAATTGATTAATCCTGAGAATAATCGATTAATACTAGCCGTTGGAGGTTTCTGATTTGAAAAACTAGCCGTTGTACTTATTTTAATCGATTAACACTAATATTAATCGATTAAAAGCGTTAAATGGTCAGTTTCGAAGAATGGAAGAGTTTTTGCTTGAGTCTATAAATAGGCTCTCTTTATCCATCAACAGCAACTCTTCCCTCGCGCTAAAACACTCAGAACTCTTTGAGAAGTGTGTGCTCTTGGTCAGCTAAGGAAACTCTTGTCTGTGGTGCTAGTACATTGCAACTACGGTGACGGAGGAATAGCTGGTTCATCCTTGGTGCGTCTGAGGAGGTGTTTGGAAGAGGATCATCCTTTGTGAAGTATTCGGAGGAGGTGTTTCATCCTTCGTGAAGTATTCGGAGGAGGTGGTCATCCTTTGTGAAGATTCAAAGGAGGTGTAAGTTCATCTCTTGTGGTTTCAAGAGAAGTGGTATTTCTAAACTCTTACAAATTGTTTTTCTTTGTGATTAATATTTGTAATTGTTTTGTGATAGTGAAAAAGGTTTATCTTGTTTGAGATAAGCGACTGGACGTAGGATCCGTGTGATCTGAACCAGGATAAAATTATCTGTGTAAATTTCTCTCAACCTTACTCTTTTATTTATATCTATTATTTGCGTAGTAAGTTTAATTGAGTAGAAATTAAAAGGCACGCGTTTGTTTTAAAAACCCTCTTTGTTTGTTATTCCACGCTAACAATTTCGCTGCAGCCGATTCTAACAATTGGTATCCGAGCTTGCTTTGATAGTCATTCAAATGGCAGGATCACATCAAACCTTTGCAGAGGGTGCATCAATCAATAGACCCCCATTATTCACAGGTGAGAACTATGCATTCTGGAAGGTAAGAATGCAAATATTTATTGAATCTATTGATTGTGAAATTTGGGATGTTATTGCGTCTGGCTCTTCTGTTCCTACTAACAATACACAGGAACCAAAGCCCCGTGGTCAATGGACCACTGAAGAGAAAAAAAAATTTCAAAATGATGTGAAAACCCGAAACATCATTTCATCTGCTTTAACCGTTGACGAGTTTTACAGGATCTCAGTTTGTAAGACAGCTCAAGAGATGTGGGAAGTGCTGACAGTGACCCACGAAGGTACAAATGACGTGAAGAGAGCGAGAAAGAATACCCTAATCCAAGAATATGAAATGTTCAGGATGAAGGAGAAACAATATCAGATGTTCAAAAACGCTTCACCAATATCGTAAATCACCTCATTGGACTAGGTAAGTCTTTTGAAAATGATGAACTTAATATTAAAATCTTGAAATCTTTAGACAGGTCGTGGCAACCAAAAGTGACTGCAATTTCTGAGTCACAAAATCTCAACACAATGACCATGGCGGCATTATTCGGAAAGTTGAGAGAGCATGAACTTGATCTTGGAAGACTTGATGAAGAAGAAGCAAAAGCCAAAACCAAGAAAAAGAGTCTAGCCTTAAAATCTGAGGTAGAAAGGAGCAAGAACAAAATAGAAGACGAGGACTCAGAAGATGAAGAAAATTTGAGACTCATGATAAAAAGGCTCAACAGGTTCATGAAATCAAAAGACAAAGGAAGATTCAAAGTCGAAAAGAAAGAAAATCAAGAATCCTCCTCAAAATATAGATGCTATGGTTGCGGAGAAAGGGGGCACTTAAAAGCGGACTGCCCAAATCAAAAGAAGAATGAAGAAATAAAGGAAAAGAAATCCTTCAAGAAAAAGAAGGCCTACATCGCATAGGACGATGACAACGAAACAATTTCTTATTCGAGCGAATCTGATGAAGAGGCGAACATTTGTTTAGTGGAAGACGACGACGCTGGAAGCCAAGTAAGTACATCTAGCGATTCTGATAATTATAGTGAATATAGTGAAAGTGAATTGCATGAAACTTATGCTGCTTTAATAGTAGAATCTGAAAAATTAGATACAGCTCATAAGAAATTGAAAAAGGATTTCAATAGTTTAAAATTAAATTTTGAAAATATTTCTGAAGAAAATAAAAATTTAAAATCAGATTTTGAAAATATTTGTGAAGAAAATAAAAATTTAAAATAAATTTTGAAAATATTCTTGAAGAGAATAAAGATTTGAAAAATAAAATTTTATGTCTTGAAAAAGGTAAATATATTAGTAGTGATGAATGTGCTTCTTGTTTGAATTTTAAGAAACTACTAAACAACACTTAGGAGAATGCAGTAAAAATAATGAAAATAAGGTTGTTAAAAATAAGTATGTTCTTGAAATTAAAAATAAGCATAATAATAGAACCCGTAGAATATGGGTAGAAAAAGGAACAACTTATAGGAACACAAACTTTATATCATGCTTTTATTGTATGAAAAAGGGTCATACCTCAAATAAATGTAAAATTAAGCATTTTGGTGTTCCAAGTGGTAGATATGTTTGGGTTGTAAAATGATCTCAATTTTTTTTCCAAAGGACAGTGTTTAATTTTTTTTTATTTTTTTTTAAAAAAAAATTATTAGAAATTTTTTTTGGAAAAACAAATTTTAAGATTTTTTAAAAATATTTTTAATTTTGGAAAAACAAAATTTTAGAAAATTTTATTCCAAGCATGTTGTCTTTGATAAATTGTGGACCTTGAGGTAAAACCTCTTGAGTCAGTTGAATTAGATGGAGGTAATAATGAAGACTTGCAGAAGACAACAAAAGAACAGAAGAATGATGACAATCCTCAAGACAAAAAATATCTCTACAAAATATCTTTATGAATTTGGAGATATATCTAAAGGGGTAAACATTAGAAGAGATCTAGGATTTTTTTTGAAATCTCTTAGAATTGCATTTTTTTTTATTTTTATTTTGTGCATTTTAAAAAATCAACCATATTTTTTTTATTCTTTAAAATTCCTATATGGTATGATTCAATGTATGTTTTTTTAAAAAAATGTTTTTTTTAAAAATTCTTTATCCCAAAATTATATGTTTTAAATCTCCTATTATGTATGTTTGAATGAATCTCTAAATTTTTAAAATCTATTTTATGCATACATGCTTTTATTAAAGGGGAGTATTATCTTACGGGAAAAACATGAAACACAACTTTTTAATTATGATCAAAAAGGGGGAGAAAATATCTTAAAGCTTATTGTTATTCACTAATGCCCTTTTCCTTCATGAGTTGTGTTTTTACTCAGATTATTACTAAAAGCTTTAATTCAAAGGAGTTTTTGATCATCATCAAAAAGGGGGAGAATGTTAGCAAAATGATGAAGATGAGGTTTTGATGATGCCTAAATCAAGTCAAGATTTATCAAGATTCATGAAGATCCTTTGAAGACTTATTTTTGTTATGAAAAGCTTTTGTAATAATTGTAGTTTAATTGTTTAGGACTTAGATTTGTAGTAGGTTTTGATTTTTGTACCTTTATATTTTGTATTTGTTGTTTAGAATCAAAACTTGCCCGTTTTAATCGATTAATTCCTGATATAATCGATTAAAATCGTTGGAGAAGCCAAAACCCAATCAGCTTTGGAATAATCGATTAAAGCAAGTTTTAATCGATTAACTAATCGATTAATCTTGAGAATAATCGATTAATACTAGCCGTTGGAGGTTTCTGATTTGAAAAACTAGTCGTTGTACTTATTTTAATCGATTAACACTAATATTAATCGATTAAAAGCGTTAAATGGCCAGTTTCGAAGAATGGAAGAGTTTTTGCTTGAGTCTATAAATAGGCTCTCTTTATCCATCAACAGCAACTCTTCCCTCGCGCTAAAACACTCAGAACTCTTTGAGAAGTGTGTGCTCTTGGTCAGCTAAGGAAACTCTTGTCTGTGGTGCTAGTACATTGCAACTACGGTGACGGAGGAATAGCTGGTTCATCCTTGGTGCGTCTGAGGAGGTGTTTGGAAGAGGATCATCCTTCGTGAAGTATTCGGAGGAGGTGTTTCATCCTTCGTGAAGTATTCGGAGGAGGTGGTCATCCTTTGTGAAGATTCAAAGGAGGTGTAAGTTCATCTCTTGTGGTTTCAAGAGAGGTGGTATTTCTAAACTCTTACAAATTGTTTTTCTTTGTGATTAATATTTGTAATTGTTTTGTGATAGTGAAAAAGGTTTATCTTGTTTGAGATAAGCGACTGGACGAAGGATCCGTGTGATCTGAACCAGGATAAAATTATCTGTGCAAATTTCTCTCAACCTTACTCTTTTATTTATATCTATTATTTGCGTAGTAAGTTTAATTGAGTAGAAATTAAAAGGCATGCGTTTGTTTTAAAAAGCCTCTTGGTTTGTTATTCCACGCTAACAATTCCGCTGCAGCCGATTTTAACAGAATCTACGTTGCATAACAAAAGAGAAGAAGAGAAAAAAAATTATATTGAATGGAGAAAGAGTAAATATGTGTATTACGGAGGAAAGGATAGAAAAGATAGGATGAAATTGAGAAATAGGGTGTTTAACATTGAGAATGTGTTGGTGCATGAAAAAAAAATTATACTTATTGATCTTGCTGATTTTCTACCATGGAAAGAAAATAAAAGAAGAAAAGCAAAGAAAAAGAAAAAAAGAAAGGAGACATTATAAAAGAGAGGTAAAGTTAATAAATCTAATTATTCATTTGTAACAAAATATATTCTTAAACTTTATTCTAAAATCAGTTATAGGATCAAGCGACTTCCACAAACACGTCTTTACACTTTCACTCCTAAACTGTTCGAGTGATTGTTTTTATTTTTCGTCCGATTTTTCTTCTGTTCTTACTCCAAATCGATTGAAAATACCTGTTAAAGATACTTCGATTAAGTCAGCAGTAAATGATCCATACGAAAATTATAACAATAGTCTTAAATTCATAATAAATGTAATTATTTACCTTTTATCTTTAACTTTTATTTATAAAACCTAAAATTAATGAAATCTTAATCACGACCTATTCTCAACCCATTATACTAATTTATACTTATATTTAACCTCCTTTAACATCTCTAATTATTGAGATTAGTCGTCCAACCTATGCATAGCCGAATCTTGCATTTGGACTTTGAGTCATTCACTTCTCCTTATCATTTTATGTCATTCGTTCATTCAATAAATCTACACAAATAAAACATTATTTGTAATTATTATTAAAAAAAGACAAATAAAAGAAAATTAACTTTAACTCTTTGAATTGCACTTCAGAACAGTGGATAACTCATAATCCTTCACATGCTGCACGTAATGCCACCAGTATTGATGAAAATACATAAAAAGGTGTACCAGTTATCTGTTTTGGCTCCTGAAACCGCTCGTACAGTTATATTTACAGCAGGGAATGGAAAATTACAAATTTAGTTTTTCTACTGAGTTGTTTTTTATTATTTCTTTGTTATACATATACTTTCAAAATATATTAATAGATATTTATTACAATATTTTAGACACTTATTTTAATATTTAAAAATATATTTATTTTTTAAATAATATCATCAGTTTAATTTTAATATTCAGACAGTAAAATAAATTTAATTAAAAATCTAAACCGAAAATCACTGTGGAGACCAAGTAATCATGCAGAAGTGAGCACCAATAATAGAGCTGCAAAAAAATGCACCGAACAGCAAGGCCTGACAGTAACATTGACCTGCATTAATGCCAAACAACCATACATACGAACAACAGCACAACATTAATTGACTACCAGAAACCACATCGAAAGCATGCACGATACATTTATTATATCATTTTCATTTAAGATTTTGCTTTTCCTCTTTCATAACATTTTTCTTTTGATTTTGGTTTCTGTCGCTGACAGTATCTTTGCTTCAATTTAGGGTGGAGATATGTATGCTCAACATCATTGCCAGATAGATCAACAATTTTGTGAAAAAGACTAAAATAATATATTTAAAATTTATATATTTAAAATTTATTAATATAATGAAAGTATATAATTTTATATTATCTTTTTTTGAATGTTTTCATAAAAAAATAATTTTAAAGTTGTGTTTGATATGAATTTTGTTTAAAATAAATTATTTTAATTTCAATTTTTTGATTTATTAAATATTTTTATATTTGAATTTCTTTTAGATATTATTCTAAATAGTTAAAAGTAATAAGGTGACTTAGACTTTATTAGCTTTAGAAGAATCATGGTGTTCACTTAAATAGATTTGAACTTGAACGAATGCACTGATTTGATAAATGAATCCAGTATCTCATCTTCATGGAAAGAGATTTGAGAGAGAAAGTTAGTATTTTACAATAATGTCCCCAACTAATAATAATAATAATTATTATTATTATAATTTTATATTACTTTTATTATTAAGAATATTTTGATAATATTTGATTATACCAATTAACAATTCTTTTTATTTGTTACAATAGTCAAATTTTATACTAATTTTCATAAATTTTATTTTCAAATCCATTATTCATCTCCAAATTTCTTAAAAGAAAACAATAATCAATTCAAATTCTTTTATATCTATCTATTTACCTTCTTTAAATCAATTATTTAAAGTGGTCACACCTTGATGATAAAATGAAATGAAATGAAAAGAAAGATTGTGCGTCCAACAACTTCTTCCATTAATATTTAAAAAGTATAAAATAGTTTGGTGGATTACGAAGAAAAGGGGAGAGAAGGCATTGATTCAACTCTTCTAACTAACAAAAATACTAATAACATATTTATTGACAAAAATAAAGTTATAAATAGTTAATACGAATTTCTTTCAAATGTCATTCTTTGACTTTTAAGTAGAGACTTCTTTAATAGTTTCCATCTTCTCATGTAGTTTCTTTTTATCACTTTTAAGAGATAAAATTACTCTTCATCAATATATATTTATATACAAAAAAAATTCAAGACTTAAAAAGTAAAATATGGGAATTGAAAATGAATTATGAAAAAACACATAATTAACAGTTAACTTTTCTTAATGTACATTAAAATAAAGAAAGAAGAAAAAAACTACTATAAATGGGCTGATGAGATAAAAAAATACTATAGCATAAAAGCATAATTTTACTATAATGTTTGACCAAAAATTACATTTTTCTTCAAAAATAGAACAGAACAATAGAGAAATAAAAACAGTAAAATGATTTTGCAATTAAATTTTATTTCTTCAAAAAGAAAAAGCTTATTAAATTAAATTAATTATAACTAACATTTAATTATATTTTATTAGATTAAATTAAATTAAAATCAAACTTAAAATTTAATTTGTATTCTTTTGTAATTTTATTTTAAAAATTTATAAAATATTTATTTTTAAAAAATTATTGGTATCCATATGCCGTGTAAAAAATGTGCGGGATATTTTTAAATGGATGGACAGATAATAAATAAATAACAAGTAATTTTTTTTACTACATATTAAATAGTAAATAAGTACTATCTGTACTGATCGAGATACTTAACAAAACAACAATAAACATCTTTATATTATATGTTTAATTTATGTAATCAATATTTGTGTAACTCCAAAAGAAAAGAAAATATAAAGCAAAAAAATATTTTTTGTGCAAGCAGTTTCTGCCTATATTAAATTTAAAAGAAAAATACATTTAAAACAAACCTCTATTTCACTTGTATGATATTATACATTTTTCTATCTATTAATTCTCTCTAACATCTATTTATTTTTCTCTCTCTGTTTTTTTTTCTTTTTTCTGCACCATAGCAGGTCTTTATGGACATGTTAATGTCCACCCCTTTTCACTACTGCCGTTCCACATTAAATACTATCATGCGTGCATTCATTCAATTAATTATATTGTTGACGTGACTAAATATGAATATGGTATAATAAGTTTTATCTTTAAGATATGTACTTACGGACAGAGAAAAACTTTTTATATAAGAAAAAATAAAGTTTTTTATATTAATTTTGAAATTGAAATAGAAATAAGGATATAAAAGGTATTGAGTTTTTATACTAATTTTAGAATTGGTATAAAAAGTTTATTTTTTATGATTAAATTAATTTCATTATAATTTAAACTTTTCTTATTTTAATTTCTTCACAATAACAATTATAAACAAAATTTTTAAATTCACATTATCTAAATTCTAATAATTAACTTCTAAGTCTATATTGAATTAACTAATTATAAGAAGTGTTTTTATGAGAAAAACTTAAAAACATCTTTCACCAACTTCTCGACCAATTTTTTCCAAAGGGTATGGAAAGCATCTTCCCAAGAGTAACATTCCATTATTACTTCGTTTTCTTTGTCACCATTTGAAGTTTCATAAGAAGGTCGAGAAACACTCCACCTTCGTGCTCCTGGTGCTCTTGGCATAAGTGGCAGGAGGGGAGGAAACATGAATGGTAAGAAATGTAAATAAGAATGGTGGTAGAGGAGAAGGAGATTTGGTTCAGATTTGGTTTTAAGAGGATAAAGAGGCTAGAATGAGAAAGGAGAAAAAGGATTAGAGATTTCGGAACCTTATTATACTATATGAAATATACCTATCAGAGTTAATGATCATTCTGTTAATATTAAGTTTAATTTTGTTGTTTAAATTACGTGTCAGTAAAAGATCCCTACTTTATAGGGTGAATCAGTCTTTTAATAACTAGATATTAGGAGTGTCTAATTACTCCTCCTATTTATCTGTTGTGTAGTATGCGCACTTTAACTTTTCAGTTTCATTGTAAAGCTTATATAAGCTATCTTTCATTATCAAATAAAGTACTACCCTTTGTTATTTTCTATCAGAGTAGTATACGCCCTGAGTTTTAATATTTGGTATCAGAGCTCTGCAAGGGGCCTGATACAGAGAGTGAGAAACTGCGCCAGAGAGTGAGAAAAATTAAGTGTGAGTGAGAAAGTGCGCCTGAGAGTGAGAAATTAAGTGTGAGCATCATAAGCATCCAAGAGTGAGAGTGTAAAGGATGTCTACCTCAGAGAAATTTGTGCAACCAGCCATACCTAAGTTTGATGGCCATTATGATTTCTGGTCCATGATAGTGGAAAACTTCCTACGAAGCAAGGAATTGTGGCAACTTGTAGAAGAGGGCGTACCTGTGTTTGAAGCCACACCCACTGAAGCCCAACAGAAAAGTGTGACCGAGGCAACTCTGAAAGACCTAAAGGTGAAGAACTACCTGTTCCAGGCCATTGATCGAGAGATTCTCGAAACTATCTTGGACAAAAGCACATCGAAGGCCATATGGCAGTCCATGCAACAGAAGTATCAAGGATCGACGAGAGTAAAACGCGTCCAACTCCAAGCATTACGGCGCGAGTTCGAGTTATTGGGCATGAAAGATGGTGAGACGGTAGATAGCTACCTGGGACGCACGCTCAGTATCGTCAACAAGATGAAATCCAATGGTGAGAAGATATACTCCAACACAGTGGTTAGCAAATTTTTGAGCTTGAAGACATAATCTGAATGTTCAAAATCCTCAAATCCTGGTGGCTGTTCCACATAAATTTCCTCTTTAATATATCCATTTAGGAATGCACACTTGACATCCATTTGGTATAGCTGGAATTTCATCACAGAAGCAATAGGAAGAAAAATTCTTATTGCCTCCAGTCTAGCGACAAGTGCATATGTTTCATCATAATCGATTCCTTCCTCTTGGCAGTAGCCTTTCGCAACTAGTCTTGTTTTGTTTTTTATGATTTCACCTGAATCATCCATCTTAATTCTGAAAACCTATTTTGTGCCTATGATCTGCAGGCTATCTGTTCTTGGTACCAGTTCCCATACATTATTCCTTTTGAATTGATTTAGTTCCTCTTGCATGACCTTCATCCAATTCCCATCTACAAGAGCATCTTCAAGCCTTTTTGGCTCAATCTTAGATACGTATGCAACATTCATGTAGAACTGATTCAGTTGCCTTCTTGTAGACACACCTATCGTAATATCACCAATTATGTTGCCTGTAGAGACATTTTTGGGAACTTTCCATTCCTTAATTGATTTTGTTCTGGGAGAATCGACTACATCTTTAGAGTTCTCTTCTTCTGGAATTTCCTCATTTTCTTCCTCCTCTCCAGTAGAGTTATCAACTTCTATAGATTTTCTAGTCTATTTAGGATTACCAACGGTTTCAACATACTCATCAAATGCCACATGAACCGATTCTTCAACACACATTGTTCTCTTGTTGTATACTCGATAAACTTTGGTTGTAAGTGAGTATTCTATGAAAATTGCCTCATCAACCTTGGAGTCAAACTTACCAAGGTTTTCTTTTCCATTGTTTAGCCCAAAACATTTACATCCAAAGATTCTTAGATGAGAGATATTTGGCTTTCTTCCTTTAAATAGCTCATATGGAGTCACTTTCAGCATTGATCTTATTACTGTTCTGTTCAACACATAGCAAGCTCTGCTCACTACATCTGCCCAGAAAACATAGGCATGTTCCTCTCATTCAGCATGGTTCTAGCTAGCTCTTCCAATGCTCTGTTCTTTCTTTCAACCACACCATTTTGCTGAGGTGTTCTAGGTGTTGAGAAGTTATGAGATATTCCCATCTCCGCACAGTACTCATCAAAAGCTTCATTATGAAATTCTTTGACGTATCACTTCTAATCGATTTGATTCTGAGTTCCTTCTCATTTTGAATAATAGTAGCAAACTTCTTAAGCACTTTGGATGTATCACTCTTGGCAGGAAGGAAGAAGGTCCAAGTGAAACGAGAATAGTTATCCACGGTTACTAAGCCATAAGAATTTCCACCTAGACTTTTCACCCATGAGGGACCGAATAAGTCCATGTGTAGAAGTTTCAAAGGTCTGGAAGTTGACATCTCCCTCTTGTTCTTGAAGGACAGCCTTGTTTGTTTTCCCTTTTGGCATGCATCACATAGTCTCTCAGAGGCATAATGAATGTTGGGAAGGCCTATGAAAGGATCCTTGGATACTAGCTTGTTCAGTTGACCCATGTTGATGTGAGCTACTCTCTTGTGCCATAGCTAGGTATCATCTTTCTTTGTCCTCAGACAGACGACAAATTTGAATGACGTTTCTTTGATAATTTTATAATTTTATAATTTTATAATTTTATAATTTTATAATTTTATAATTTTATAATTTTATAATTTTATAATTTTATAATTTTATAATTTTATAATTTTATAATTTTATAATTTTATAATTTTATAATTTTATAATTTTATAATTTTATAATTTTATAATTTTATAATTTTATAATTTTATAATTTTATAATTTCATAATTTCATAATTTTATAATTTTATAATTTTATAATTTCATAATTTTATAATTTTATAATTTCATAATTTTATAATTTTATAATTTATAATTTTATAATTTTATAATTTTATAATTTTATAATTTTATAATTTTATAATTTTATAATTTTATAATTTTATAATTTTATAATTTTATAATTTTATAATTTTATAATTTTATAATTTTATAATTTTATAATTTTATAATTTTATAATTTTATAATTTTATAATTTTATAATTTTATAATTTTATAATTTTATAATTTTATAATTTTATAATTTTATAATTTTATAATTTTATAATTTTATAATTTATAATTTTATAATTTTATAATTTTATAATTTTATAATTTTATAATTTTATAATTTTATAATTTTATAATTTTATAATTTTATAATTTTATAATTTTATAATTTTATAATTTTATAATTTTATAATTTTATAATTTTATAATTTTATAATTTTATAATTTTATAATTTTATAATTTTATAATTTTATAATTTTATAATTTTATAATTTTATAATTTTATAATTTTATAATTTTATAATTTTATAATTTTATAATTTTATAATTTTATAATTTTATAATTTTATAATTTTATAATTTTATAATTTTATAATTTTATAATTTTATAATTTTATAATTTTATAATTTTATAATTTTATAATTTTATAATTTTATAATTTTATAATTTTATAATTTTATAATTTTATAATTTTATAATTTTATAATTTTATAATTTTATAATTTTATAATTTTATAATTTTATAATTTTATAATTTTATAATTTTATAATTTTATAATTTTATAATTTATAATTTTATAATTTTATAATTTTATAATTTTATAATTTTATAATTTTATAATTTTATAATTTTATAATTTTATAATTTTATAATTTATAATTTTATAATTTTATAATTTTATAATTTTATAATTTTATAATTTTATAATTTTATAATTTTATAATTTATAATTTATAATTTTATAATTTTATAATTTTATAATTTTATAATTTTATAATTTTATAATTTTATAATTTTATAATTTATAATTTTATAATTTTATAATTTTATAATTTTATAATTTTATAATTTTATAATTTTATAATTTTATAATTTTATAATTTTATAATTTTATAATTTTATAATTTTATAATTTTATAATTTTATAATTTTATAATTTTATAATTTTATAATTTTATAATTTTATAATTTTATAATTTTATAATTTTATAATTTTATAATTTTATAATTTTATAATTTTATAATTTTATAATTTATAATTTTATAATTTTATAATTTTATAATTTTATAATTTTATAATTTTATAATTTTATAATTTTATAATTTTATAATTTTATAATTTTATAATTTTATAATTTTATAATTTTATAATTTTATAATTTTATAATTTTATAATTTTATAATTTTATAATTTTATAATTTTATAATTTTATAATTTTATAATTTTATAATTTTATAATTTTATAATTTTGTAATTTTGTAATTTTGTAATTTTATAATTTTATAATTTTATAATTTTATAATTTTATAATTTTATAATTTTATAATTTTATAATTTTATAATTTTATAATTTTATAATTTTATAATTTTATAATTTTATAATTTTATAATTTTATAATTTTATAATTTTATAATTTTATAATTTTATAATTTTATAATTTTATAATTTTATAATTTTATAATTTTATAATTTTATAATTTTATAATTTTATAATTTTATAATTTTATAATTTTATAATTTTATAATTTTATAATTTTATAATTTTATTGTCACGTCCCATTTAATGTTAGCCTTAGTGACGTCCACTTGTCAACCGTACAGAGTCCTAGGATTTTTGGTGGGAGACAAACGCTGATCTGCATTAAATTCCTCAACCTCGGGAAGCGTCCGGCGGAAAAAAGAAGATGGAAGATCTTCGGTTAGTGAAAGCCAGGTGGCGCACTAGGAGTAGACGGACGTTTTAGTGGAAAACATGTGGCAGCCAGAGAATGGCCGACCGTCCGGTTTGGAGGCCATACTTAAGGTAGAAATTCCAAATCCCTAACACTTTCTGCATGAAATCTTCTTCTTCTTCCTCAAACCTAAATTTCTAAAAACCTGGTTTCTCCTCCTTCTTTCTAAACTTTCAATCTTCTCTCTAGAATTCCGATCAACCTTCATCTCCAATCATCAACTTCCTTTCAGAGTTAATACTCCTGGTGTCAAGATCTTCCATCTTCACCGATCAGTTTTGCAATCGGAGCACTTTGGACGTTCGGTCAAGCTTAAAGTAGAATCTTAGAAGTCTAGCTGGAATATAGAGGTAAGGGAAGCTTATAAAATTTAATTTGGATTTTCTGTATGTTTTGAATGTGTGTTTGATTAATGCATGTTTGATATATGAAGTATATGGTTTGAATTTTATGAATGGAATATGATATGTTGAAGTATGATTTGTATGATAAGTATAAACTTAGAGAAAATGTGAATCTGAGACCGAAGGTCATTAGGACCATTCGGTTTTCCCCTAAACGATCGTTTTTTGTATTGTTGTATCGAAACCTTAATGACTTGCTTATTTAGTCGTAATATTTTATCTATTACAGAACGCTCGGTCTTATACTGAGTGTTCGGCTTTAACATATTCGGTCATAGACTGAATACTTAGTCTTATATTGATTATGTTTATTATAGTAACGTTCGTTTCCTCTGAATGTTCGTTTTATATTGATGATGTTTCTTTGAAAGTACTTAGTCATAAACTGAGGACTTAGTTCATATTAATTACCTTTATTGAAATTAACGTCCGGTCTTATACTGAACGTTCGACTTGGAGTTGCTTAGTCATACACTAAGTATTCAATCCCATATGAATTGTATAGAACGAACAGTCATATACTGAGAGTTCGGGTTATACTGATGATGTTTATTAAAAGTGCTAAGTATTATATCAGTACACAAATTTTCAGAACATTCGGTCATAAACTGTACGTTCGGTTATACAAGTGATCAGTATTAGGCTGACACTTAACTTTTGAATTATTCGGCTTCACACTGTTAATATTATTCATCCTGAGGACGTTCGGTATTGTAAAGCACTCGGTCATAGATCTAGTGTTCGGTTTTATGAAAAGTTTAGTCAGAAACTATTCGGTATTGAGGGTCAGGTATTCTTCTTAACAACTTGAAAGTAATAACGAGTGATGAATTAGATTAAGTAAGAGAATTCCACGGGCGGAATGTCTCGTGAACTTGGATATGATTGGTAAAGTATGAATGTGGGAATGACTCCGGCGTTGTCCTTGATCCTGATATTCCGTGAGGACGCTTCCTCAAGTAGAGGGAGGTCGCTCATGCGTGGGAATGGCAGGAGGTCCGCGGTTATAAGGGTAAATAACCGTTTGAGGGCTAACCTCGGGTGGCAGCTGAGAAACAGTTACTACACCACCCGGGTGCTAGGGACGACCGAGCTACATGTTCATACAGTCCGGACAGTGTCTTTCGGTCGGTCTTGAGTTTATGAATGACATGTTGTATGATTGATTTGTTGTCTTGTATGATACTTGTGTATTGAATTGATAAATTAAATTTACATAACCTTACCCTTATCTGTTCTTGCCTTGTATATGTTGTTGTTCGGTATCCGACCGTTCGGCTTTTATCTTCATTGTTGTGATCATCGTTTGGATGTGAGTAGAGGATACTTTAGAAGCTGCGTTGGAAGAAACTCTGGAGGACGTTATGCCTGTCGAAGAACCTGTGGAAGCAGTGCCAGAGAATTATGCAGGACCATCCGGTCCTTAGTTTTAGGCGTTTCTTTATCTTTGAAATTTTGTAAATGTCTAGCACTTGAACCTCTTTAATGTTGGCCTTTCGGCCATTGCTTTGTATTCTGGACCGTTCGGTCTATTTTGTAAACGTTGTATATATTTAATCGTTCGTTTTTAATTTTCAGTATTTTCGTTCGACTTTGCTTATTCACTATTGTTCTCATTTATTATTTTTGTTAACTCCTAAAATAAATTATGGCTTTGGTTGTATTTATTGGGATGTTACATTAATGGTATCAGAGCAGTTTCTTTCTTAGAACGCCTGTAGGTTATGAGTATACCATGTTTATTGCTATGTACTCTAATGTTCGGTCAGAATTTTCTGATTTCTTGTGGACTAATGGATTCTTCTTTCTGATTAAAAACAGAAGATGGCTCCTAGACCACCTCCTCAACCGGTTGCTAGAGATACGTCCGGTGAGAACAATGTGCTGGAGTTAGTCTTGGCCGCACTTCAGCAACAAAATGCAAATCTGATTCAACAAAACGCACTAGCCCTGCAAAATTCAGAAGCGGCTAGAGTGTCGGCAGAGGCAACTCAAAGGCAAATAATGGAGATGATGTCGAGCGGTATGCATTCTGCCAGACCGTCCGGTTCTTCATCACAAAACCAGACGGAATGGAGTCTGGAAAGTTTTCTACAACACCGCCTGGCCAAGTTTGCTGGCAACTGTAGCGCTGACGAAGCCGATCATTGGCTTTCCGGACATGGAAAGGATTTATGACGCGAAGAGATGCGGGGATGAGAACCGTTTAGCCTTTACCGAGTATCTGCTGACTGGAGAGGCCGGTCATTGGTGGAGCAGTACTAAGATGTTGTTGGAGGACGAGCATGTTCCTATTACTTGGGAGATATTCAAGCAGAATTTTTACGAGGAGTATTTTCCCAATAGCGTCCGGTTCGCTAAAGAGGTAGAATTCCTCCAACTCGTCCAAGGGGGAATGACGGTGTCAGAGTATGCCAATCGGTTTAAGCAGCTGATGAGATTTTATACAATGAGAATGAGCGAAGAGTGGCAGTGTAGAAAATTCGAGAACGAGCTGAGGAAAGATCTGAAGCCGGTAATAGCCAGCCACTGTATCCAGAAATTTCCGGCCTTAGTGGAGAGGGCTAAAGTATTAGAAAAGAACTTGAGCGAAGCTGAAAAGTACAAGAAGCAGCAACAATCAAGTTCTAGGGGACCGATCGTTTCAAGGAATCACCCTGATCCTCGAACGACCCCATACTCCCGGCCCCAATCAGCATCGAGCCCTTCTACATTGGCCGTTCGGCCTGTTAACTACGCCAGACCGCCCGGTCAACCAGGAAGCGTGAGTTGCTTTACTTGTGGAGGCCCTCATTTCATGCGGGATTGTCCCAGAGGAAATACCAAATTTTGTGTCCGGTGTAGAAGGAATGGGCACTTGGAGAGGGATTGTAATATGGGCAGCCGAACGTTCTCCAGGCCACCGAACGCTGGGAGGTTCCAACCGAGTGGTGGCCGAGCTCAAGCAGCTGGACGAGTGTATGCTATAACGGGGGCTGAAGCGTCCGGTTCAGGTAACCTCATCATCAGCACTTGCTTATTATATGGAATGCCCTGTTGTGTGCTTTTTGATTCGGGGGCAACACACTCCTTCATCTCGAAGGCATGTGTTGATAAGCTGGGATTAGCCGAGAGAGAGATGCAGCTTGACTTGGTGGTGTCAACCCCGGCAGCTGGTGAGGTTAGGACGTCCACTGTATGTGTGAAGTGTCATATTGAGATAGAAGGGTACAAATTCAAGGTAAATCTTATATGTTTGCCTCTTCAAGACCTAGAAGTGATTTTAGGGATGGATTGGTTAACCACCAATCGCATTCTTATTGATTGTGGGAAGAAGAAGTTGATTTTCCCAAGAGAAGAAGAGAAGCTCACATTAACGCTCGGCCAGATTAGAGAAGATTTGATTGAGGGCGCCATGAGTTTCATCATTTTTACGTATATGGACGTAAGTGGAACAGACCGTCCGAATCTGAACTGTCCAGTCATTGAAGAGTTTATGGATGTCTTTCCAGAAGAAGTGTCAGGCCTACCTCCACACCGAGAGGTCGAGTTCTCCATCGACTTGATCTCAGGAGCCGGTCCGGTATCCATTGCGCCGTATAGAATGGCTCCGGCAGAATTGGCCGAGTTGAAAAAGCAGATTGAAGATTTGTTGGAGAAGAAATTCATTCGGCCAAGTGCATCGCCTTGGGGAGCGCCCGTTCTGTTGGTTAAGAAGAAAGACGGCAGCTCTCGTCTGTGCATAGATTATCGACAGTTGAACAAGTTAACTATCAAGAACAAGTACCCACTGCCGAGAATAGACGACCTGCTGGATCAGCTTCATGGAGCCACGGTTTTCTCCAAGATAGATTTGAGATCCGGCTATCATCAAATCCTGGTTAAGGAAGATGACATCCAGAAAACCGCCTTTCGGTCTCGGTACGGCCATTACGAGTACGTAGTAATGCCATTCGGTGTTACCAATGCTCCTGCTATATTCATGGACTACATGAACCGTATCTTCAGGCCGTTCTTGGACAAATTCGTGGTGGTATTTATTGATGATATTCTCATCTACTCCAAGAACCGAGCGGAACATGAAGATCATTTGAGGATGGTTCTTGGTGTGTTAAGGGAGAAGCAACTGTATGCTAAATTGTCCAAGTGTGAGTTCTGGATGGAGCAAGTACAGTTTCTTGGACATGTGATTTCGGCCGGTGGGATTGCCGTGGATCCAGCAAAAGTACGAGCGGTTCTGGAATGGGAGACACCTCGTTCGGTTTCGGACGTGAGGAGTTTCGTTGGGTTGGCCGGCTACTACAGAAGGTTTATCGAAGGATTCTCTAAGATAGTAGCGCCATTAACTCAGTTGACCAGAAAAGATCAACCGTTCGTCTGGACCGACCGGTGTGAGTCCAACTTTCAGGAATTAAAGCAGCGATTGACGAACGCTCCAGTCTTGGTGATTCCTGACGTCAACCAACCCTTCGTTGTGTTTTGTGATGCTTCATATCAAGGTTTGGGTTGCGTATTGATGCAAGAAGAAAAGGTAGTGGCCTATGCCTCTCGGCAATTGAAGATTCATGAGCGGAATTACCCAACTCATGATCTGGAGTTGGCGGCCGTAGTATTTGCCCTTAAGATCTGGAGGCACTACCTATATGGCGTCCGGTTTCAAGTGTTCAGCGACCACAAGAGCCTCAAATATCTATTCGACCAGAAGGAGCTGAATATGAGGCAAAGAAGATGGATGGAGTTCTTGAAGGACTATGATTTTGAACTACAATACCATCCGAGAAAAGCGAATGTGGTAGCGGACGCTTTGAGCAGAAAAACCGTCCATATGGCAGCTATGATGGTTCAAGAGATGAAATTGGTTGAAAGCTTCAGAGACCTAAGGCTCCATTGTGAGCTAGAGCCGACCGGTATTCGGTGTTGTTATATGCAGTTGTCAAGCAATATCATTGATCGGATCAGAGAAAGACAAGCGTTTGACGAAGAGTTGCAGAAGATTAGTAAACCTCACGGTGTGCCACCCCACAAGGACTTCAGCGATGGAACGGACGGCCTATTAAGATATCGAGGAAGGACTTGTGTTCCCAATGACGAAGACTTGAAAAGAATAGTTTTGGAGGAAGCTCATCAAAGCCGTCTTAGTATACACCCGGGTATAACTAAGATGTACAAAGATCTTCGAATGAGTTTCTGGTGGCCAGGAATGAAACAGGATGTAGCTCGGTTTGTGGAGTCCTGTTTAACCTGTCAAAGGGCTAAGATAGAATACCAGAAACCGAGCGGTCTTTTACAGCCGCTAGAAATACCAGAGTGGAAGTGGGACAGCATCGCTATGGATTTCGTGACTCATCTGCCCCGAACGGTCAGAAACCATGATGCGATTTGGGTAATAGTTGATAGGCTGACCAAGAGCGCACACTTCCTTCCTATCAACTTGAAGATGCCTATGTCCAAGCTGGCTCAGCTATATATTAAGGAGATCGTCCGGCTACATGGAGTACCGTCCGGTATAGTGTCAGACCGAGACCCAAGGTTTACCTCTCGGTTTTGGCAAGCGCTTCAACAAGAAATGGGAAGCAAACTTCAGATGAGTTCTGCCTACCATCCACAAACGGACGGCCAATCCGAGAGAACCATCCAAACTCTTGAAGATTTATTGAGAACCAGTGTTCTGGATCACTTAGGAGTTTGGGATGAAGTTTTGCCGTTAGCTGAGTTCACCTACAACAATAGCTTCCATTCAAGTATTGGGATGGCACCGTACGAAGCCCTCTATGGGAGAAAATGTCGAACGCCCCTTTGCTAGTTCCAAGAAGGGGAAGCAGTGTTGACTGGACCGGAGATCGTTCAGCAGACAACGGAGAAGGTGAAGTTGATTCAGGAAAGGCTTAAAGCGTCTCAAAGCCGACAGAAGTCTTATGCCGACAAAAGAAGGAAGCCGTTGGAATTCGCTGCAGGAGATCATGTGTTCCTCAAGCTGAACCGTACGACCGGAGTTGGACGAGTCGTTCGACCAAAGAAATTATCTCCCCGATTTCTCGGCCCGTACCAAATCCTGAGGCGCATTGGACCGGTCGCTTACGAGCTAGCTCTACCTCCTCCTTTGTCCAACCTTCACCCCGTTTTTCACGTTTCACAACTTCGAAAATATATTGCTGACCCTTCACATGTACTTGAAGCCGACAACATTCAACTCAAGGAAGACTGTTCCGTTGAAGTCGAACCGGTGAGAATTGAGAAGAACATGACCAAGCGACCGTTCGGTAAACGCACTACTCTTGTTAAGGTTATCTGGGATGACCGAACGGGCGATGTCACTTGGGAGCGTGAGGAAATCATGAAGGAAGCTTATCCGCATTTGTTCGAAGGTACGTCCTAATTTTCGAGGACGGAAATTTTTATTTGTTGGGGGGATTATCACGTCCCATTTAATGTTAGCCTTAGTGACGTCCACTTGTCAACCGTACAGAGTCCTAGGATTTTTTGTGGGAGACAAACGCTGATCTGCATTAAATTCCCCAACCTCGGGAAGCGTCCGGCGGCAAAAAGAAGATGGAAGATCTTCGGTTAGTGGAAGTCAGGTGGCGCGCTAGGAGTAGACGGACGTTTTAGTGGAAAACATGTGGCAGCCAGAGAATGGCCGACCGTCCGGTTTGGAGGCCATACTTAAGGTAGAAATTCCAAATCCCTAACACTTTCTGCATGAAATCTTCTTCTTCTTCCTCAAACCTAAATTTCTAAAAACCTGGTTTCTCCTCCTTCTTTCTAAACTTCCAATCTTCTCTCTAGAATTCCGATCAACCTTCATCTCCGATCATCAACTTCCTTTCAGAGTTAATACTCCTGGTGTCAAGATCTTCCATCTTCACCGATCAGTTTTGCAATCGGAGCACTTTGGACGTTCGGTCAAGCTTAAAGTAGAATCTTAGAAGTCTAGCTGGAATATAGAGGTAAGGGAAGCTTATAAAATTTAATTTGGATTTTCTGTATGTTTTGAATGTGTGTTTGATTAATGCATGTTTGATATATGAAGTATATGGTTTGAATTTTATGAATGGAATATGATATGTTGAAGTATGATTTGTATGATAAGTATAAACTTAGAGAAAATGTGAATCTGAGACCGAAGGTCATTAGGACCATTCGGTTTTCCCCTAAACGATCGTTTTTTGTATTGTTGTATCGAAACCTTAATGACTTGCTTATTTAGTCGTAATATTTTATCTATTACAGAACGCTCGGTCTTATACTGAGTGTTCGGCTTTAACATATTCGGTCATAGACTGAATACTTAGTCTTATATTGATTATGTTTATTATAGTAACGTTCGTTTCCTCTGAATGTTCGTTTTATATTGATGATGTTTCTTTGAAAGTACTTAGTCATAAACTGAGGACTTAGTTCATATTAATTACCTTTATTGAAATTAACGTCCGGTCTTATACTGAACGTTCGACTTGGAGTTGCTTAGTCATACACTAAGTATTCAATCCCATATGAATTGTATAGAACGAACAGTCATATACTGAGAGTTCGGGTTATACTGATGATGTTTATTAAAAGTGCTAAGTATTATATCAGTACACAAATTTTCAGAACATTCGGTCATAAACTGTACGTTCGGTTATACAAGTGATCAGTATTAGGCTGACACTTAACTTTTGAATTATTCGGCTTCACACTGTTAATATTATTCATCCTGAGGACGTTCGGTATTGTAAAGCACTCGGTCATAGATCTAGTGTTCGGTTTTATGAAAAGTTTAGTCAGAAACTATTCGGTATTGAGGGTCAGGTATTCTTCTTAACAACTTGAAAGTAATAACGAGTGATGAATTAGATTAAGTAAGAGAATTCCACGGGCGGAATGTCTCGTGAACTTGGATATGATTGGTAAAGTATGAATGTGGGAATGACTCCGGCGTTGTCCTTGATCCTGATATTCCGTGAGGACGCTTCCTCAAGTAGAGGGAGGTCGCTCATGCGTGGGAATGGCAGGAGGTCCGCGGTTATAAGGGTAAATAACCGTTTGAGGGCTAACCTCGGGTGGCAGCTGAGAAACAGTTACTACACCACCCGGGTGCTAGGGACGACCGAGCTACATGTTCATACAGTCCGGACAGTGTCTTTCGGTCGGTCTTGAGTTTATGAATGACATGTTGTATGATTGATTTGTTGTCTTGTATGATACTTGTGTATTGAATTGATAAATTAAATTTACATAACCTTACCCTTATCTGTTCTTGCCTTGTATATGTTGTTGTTCGGTATCCGACCGTTCGGCTTTTATCTTCATTGTTGTGATCATCGTTTGGATGTGAGTAGAGGATACTTTAGAAGCTGCGTTGGAAGAAACTCTGGAGGACGTTATGCCTGTCGAAGAACCTGTGGAAGCAGTGCCAGAGAATTATGCAGGACCATCCGGTCCTTAGTTTTAGGCGTTTCTTTATCTTTGAAATTTTGTAAATGTCTAGCACTTGAACCTCTTTAATGTTGGCCTTTCGGCCATTGCTTTGTATTCTGGACCGTTCGGTCTATTTTGTAAACGTTGTATATATTTAATCGTTCGTTTTTAATTTTCAGTATTTTCGTTCGACTTTGCTTATTCACTATTGTTCTCTTTTATTATTTTTGTTAACTCCTAAAATAAATTATGGCTTTGGTTGTATTTATTGGGATGTTACATTAATGGTATCAGAGCAGTTTCTTTCTTAGAACGCCTGTAGGTTATGAGTATACCATGTTTATTGCTATGTACTCTAATGTTCGGTCAGAATTTTCTGATTTCTTGTGGACTAATGGATTCTTCTTTCTGATTAAAAACAGAAGATGGCTCCTAGACCACCTCCTCAACCGGTTGCTAGAGATACGTCCGGTGAGAACAATGTGCTGGAGTTAGTCTTGGCCGCACTTCAGCAACAAAATGCAAATCTGATTCAACAAAACGCACTAGCCCTGCAAAATTCAGAAGCGGCTAGAGTGTCGGCAGAGGCAACTCAAAGGCAAATAATGGAGATGATGTCGAGCGGTATGCATTCTGCCAGACCGTGCGGTTCTTCATCACAAAACCAGACGGAATGGAGTCTGGAAAGTTTTCTACAACACCGCCTGGCCAAGTTTGCTGGCAACTGTAGCGCTGACGAAGCCGATCATTGGCTTTCCGGACATGGAAAGGATTTATGACGCGAAGAGATGCGGGGATGAGAACCGTTTAGCCTTTACCGAGTATCTGCTGACTGGAGAGGCCGGTCATTGGTGGAGCAGTACTAAGATGTTGTTGGAGGACGAGCATGTTCCTATTACTTGGGAGATATTCAAGCAGAATTTTTACGAGGAGTATTTTCCCAATAGCGTCCGGTTCGCTAAAGAGGTAGAATTCCTCCAACTCGTCCAAGGGGGAATGACGGTGTCAGAGTATGCCAATCGGTTTAAGCAGCTGATGAGATTTTATACAATGAGAATGAGCGAAGAGTGGCAGTGTAGAAAATTCGAGAACGAGCTGAGGAAAGATCTGAAGCCGGTAATAGCCAGCCACTGTATCCAGAAATTTCCGGCCTTAGTGGAGAGGGCTAAAGTATTAGAAAAGAACTTGAGCGAAGCTGAAAAGTACAAGAAGCAGCAACAATCAAGTTCTAGGGGACCGATCGTTTCAAGGAATCACCCTGATCCTCGAACGACCCCATACTCCCGGCCCCAATCAGCATCGAGCCCTTCTACATTGGCCGTTCGGCCTGTTAACTACGCCAGACCGCCCGGTCAACCAGGAAGCGTGAGTTGCTTTACTTGTGGAGGCCCTCATTTCATGCGGGATTGTCCCAGAGGAAATACCAAATTTTGTGTCCGGTGCAGAAGGAATGGGCACTTGGAGAGGGATTGTAATATGGGCAGCCGAACGTTCTCCAGGCCACCGAACGCTGGGAGGTTCCAACCGAGTGGTGGCCGAGCTCAAGCAGCTGGACGAGTGTATGCTATAACGGGGGCTGAAGCGTCCGGTTCAGGTAACCTCATCATCAGCACTTGCTTATTATATGGAATGCCCTGTTGTGTGCTTTTTGATTCGGGGGCAACACACTCCTTCATCTCGAAGGCATGTTTTGATAAGCTGGGATTAGCCGAGAGAGAGATGCAGCTTGACTTGGTGGTGTCAACCCCGGCAGCTGGTGAGGTTAGGACGTCCACTGTATGTGTGAAGTGTCATATTGAGATAGAAGGGTACAAATTCAAGGTAAATCTTATATGTTTGCCTCTTCAAGACCTAGAAGTGATTTTAGGGATGGATTGGTTAACCACCAATCGCATTCTTATTGATTGTGGGAAGAAGAAGTTGATTTTCCCAAGAGAAGAAGAGAAGCTCACATTAACGCTCGGCCAGATTAGAGAAGATTTGATTGAGGGCGCCATGAGTTTCATCATTTTTACGTATATGGACGTAAGTGGAACAGACCGTCCGAATCTGAACTGTCCAGTCATTGAAGAGTTTATGGATGTCTTTCCAGAAGAAGTGTCAGGCCTACCTCCACACCGAGAGGTCGAGTTCTCCATCGACTTGATCTCAGGAGCCGGTCCGGTATCCATTGCGCCGTATAGAATGGCTCCGGCAGAATTGGCCGAGTTGAAAAAGCAGATTGAAGATTTGTTGGAGAAGAAATTCATTCGGCCAAGTGCATCGCCTTGGGGAGCGCCCGTTCTGTTGGTTAAGAAGAAAGACGGCAGCTCTCGTCTGTGCATAGATTATCGACAGTTGAACAAGTTAACTATCAAGAACAAGTACCCACTACCGAGAATAGACGACCTGCTGGATCAGCTTCATGGAGCCACGGTTTTCTCCAAGATAGATTTGAGATCCGGCTATCATCAAATCCTGGTTAAGGAAGATGACATCCAGAAAACCGCCTTTCGGTCTCGGTACGGCCATTACGAGTACGTAGTAATGCCATTCGGTGTTACCAATGCTCCTGCTATATTCATGGACTACATGAACCGTATCTTCAGGCCGTTCTTGGACAAATTCGTGGTGGTATTTATTGATGATATTCTCATCTACTCCAAGAACCGAGCGGAACATGAAGATCATTTGAGGATGGTTCTTGGTGTGTTAAGGGAGAAGCAACTGTATGCTAAATTGTCCAAGTGTGAGTTCTGGATGGAGCAAGTACAGTTTCTTGGACATGTGATTTCGGCCGGTGGGATTGCCGTGGATCCAGCAAAAGTACGAGCGGTTCTGGAATGGGAGACACCTCGTTCGGTTTCGGACGTGAGGAGTTTCGTTGGGTTGGCCGGCTACTACAGAAGGTTTATCGAAGGATTCTCTAAGATAGTAGCGCCATTAACTCAGTTGACCAGAAAAGATCAACCGTTCGTCTGGACCGACCGGTGTGAGTCCAACTTTCAGGAATTAAAGCAGCGATTGACGAACGCTCCAGTCTTGGTGATTCCTGACGTCAACCAACCCTTCGTTGTGTTTTGTGATGCTTCATATCAAGGTTTGGGTTGCGTATTGATGCAAGAAGAAAAGGTAGTGGCCTATGCCTCTCGGCAATTGAAGATTCATGAGCGGAATTACCCAACTCATGATCTGGAGTTGGCGGCCGTAGTATTTGCCCTTAAGATCTGGAGGCACTACCTATATGGCGTCCGGTTTCAAGTGTTCAGCGACCACAAGAGCCTCAAATATCTATTCGACCAGAAGGAGCTGAATATGAGGCAAAGAAGATGGATGGAGTTCTTGAAGGACTATGATTTTGAACTACAATACCATCCGAGAAAAGCGAATGTGGTAGCGGACGCTTTGAGCAGAAAAACCGTCCATATGGCAGCTATGATGGTTCAAGAGATGAAATTGGTTGAAAGCTTCAGAGACCTAAGGCTCCATTGTGAGCTAGAGCCGACCGGTATTCGGTGTTGTTATATGCAGTTGTCAAGCAATATCATTGATCGGATCAGAGAAAGACAAGCGTTTGACGAAGAGTTGCAGAAGATTAGTAAACCTCACGGTGTGCCACCCCACAAGGACTTCAGCGATGGAACGGACGGCCTATTAAGATATCGAGGAAGGACTTGTGTTCCCAATGACGAAGACTTGAAAAGAATAGTTTTGGAGGAAGCTCATCAAAGCCGTCTTAGTATACACCCGGGTATAACTAAGATGTACAAAGATCTTCGAATGAGTTTCTGGTGGCCAGGAATGAAACAGGATGTAGCTCGGTTTGTGGAGTCCTGTTTAACCTGTCAAAGGGCTAAGATAGAATACCAGAAACCGAGCGGTCTTTTACAGCCGCTAGAAATACCAGAGTGGAAGTGGGACAGCATCGCTATGGATTTCGTGACTCATCTGCCCCGAACGGTCAGAAACCATGATGCGATTTGGGTAATAGTTGATAGGCTGACCAAGAGCGCACACTTCCTTCCTATCAACTTGAAGATGCCTATGTCCAAGCTGGCTCAGCTATATATTAAGGAGATCGTCCGGCTACATGGAGTACCGTCCGGTATAGTGTCAGACCGAGACCCAAGGTTTACCTCTCGGTTTTGGCAAGCGCTTCAACAAGAAATGGGAAGCAAACTTCAGATGAGTTCTGCCTACCATCCACAAACGGACGGCCAATCCGAGAGAACCATCCAAACTCTTGAAGATTTATTGAGAACCAGTGTTCTGGATCACTTAGGAGTTTGGGATGAAGTTTTGCCGTTAGCTGAGTTCACCTACAACAATAGCTTCCATTCAAGTATTGGGATGGCACCGTACGAAGCCCTCTATGGGAGAAAATGTCGAACGCCCCTTTGCTAGTTCCAAGAAGGGGAAGCAGTGTTGACTGGACCGGAGATCGTTCAGCAGACAACGGAGAAGGTGAAGTTGATTCAGGAAAGGCTTAAAGCGTCTCAAAGCCGACAGAAGTCTTATGCCGACAAAAGAAGGAAGCCGTTGGAATTCGCTGCAGGAGATCATGTGTTCCTCAAGCTGAACCGTACGACCGGAGTTGGACGAGTCGTTCGACCAAAGAAATTATCTCCCCGATTTCTCGGCCCGTACCAAATCCTGAGGCGCATTGGACCGGTCGCTTACGAGCTAGCTCTACCTCCTCCTTTGTCCAACCTTCACCCCGTTTTTCACGTTTCACAACTTCGAAAATATATTGCTGACCCTTCACATGTACTTGAAGCCGACAACATTCAACTCAAGGAAGACTGTTCCGTTGAAGTCGAACCGGTGAGAATTGAGAAGAACATGACCAAGCGACCGTTCGGTAAACGCACTACTCTTGTTAAGGTTATCTGGGATGACCGAACGGGCGATGTCACTTGGGAGCGTGAGGAAATCATGAAGGAAGCTTATCCGCATTTGTTCGAAGGTACGTCCTAATTTTCGAGGACGGAAATTTTTATTTGTTGGGGGGATTATCACGTCCCATTTAATGTTAGCCTTAGTGACGTCCACTTGTCAACCGTACAGAGTCCTAGGATTTTTTGTGGGAGACAAACGCTGATCTGCATTAAATTCCCCAACCTCGGGAAGCGTCCGGCGGCAAAAAGAAGATGGAAGATCTTCGGTTAGTGGAAGTCAGGTGGCGCGCTAGGAGTAGACGGACGTTTTAGTGGAAAACATGTGGCAGCCAGAGAATGGCCGACCGTCCGGTTTGGAGGCCATACTTAAGGTAGAAATTCCAAATCCCTAACACTTTCTGCATGAAATCTTCTTCTTCCTCCTCAAACCTAAATTTCTAAAAACCTGGTTTCTCCTCCTTCTTTCTAAACTTCCAATCTTCTCTCTAGAATTCCGATCAACCTTCATCTCCGATCATCAACTTCCTTTCAGAGTTAATACTCCTGGTGTCAAGATCTTCCATCTTCACCGATCAGTTTTGCAATCGGAGCACTTTGGACGTTCGGTCAAGCTTAAAGTAGAATCTTAGAAGTCTAGCTGGAATATAGAGGTAAGGGAAGCTTATAAAATTTAATTTGGATTTTCTGTATGTTTTGAATGTGTGTTTGATTAATGCATGTTTGATATATGAAGTATATGGTTTGAATTTTATGAATGGAATATGATATGTTGAAGTATGATTTGTATGATAAGTATAAACTTAGAGAAAATGTGAATCTGAGACCGAAGGTCATTAGGACCATTCGGTTTTCCCCTAAACGATCGTTTTTGGTATTGTTGTATCGAAACCTTAATGACTTGCTTATTTAGTCGTAATATTTTATCTATTACAGAACGCTCGGTCTTATACTGAGTGTTCGGCTTTAACATATTCGGTCATAGACTGAATACTTAGTCTTATATTGATTATGTTTATTATAGTAACGTTCGTTTCCTCTGAATGTTCGTTTTATATTGATGATGTTTCTTTGAAAGTACTTAGTCATAAACTGAGGACTTAGTTCATATTAATTACCTTTATTGAAATTAACGTCCGGTCTTATACTGAACGTTCGACTTGGAGTTGCTTAGTCATACACTAAGTATTCAATCCCATATGAATTGTATAGAACGAACAGTCATATACTGAGAGTTCGGGTTATACTGATGATGTTTATTAAAAGTGCTAAGTATTATATCAGTACACAAATTTTCAGAACATTCGGTCATAAACTGTACGTTCGGTTATACAAGTGATCAGTATTAGGCTGACACTTAACTTTTGAATTATTCGGCTTCACATTGTTAATATTATTCATCCTGAGGACGTTCGGTATTGTAAAGCACTCGGTCATAGATCTAGTGTTCGGTTTTATGAAAAGTTTAGTCAGAAACTATTCGGTATTGAGGGTCAGGTATTCTTCTTAACAACTTGAAAGTAATAACGAGTGATGAATTGGATTAAGTAAGAGAATTCCACGGGCGGAATGTCTCGTGAACTTGGATATGATTGGTAAAGTATGAATGTGGGAATGACTCCGGCGTTGTCCTTGATCCTGATATTCCGTGAGGACGCTTCCTCAAGTAGAGGGAGGTCGCTCATGCGTGGGAATGGCAGGAGGTCCGCGGTTATAAGGGTAAATAACCGTTTGAGGGCTAACCTCGGGTGGCAGCTGAGAAACAGTTACTACACCACCCGGGTGCTAGGGACGACCGAGCTACATGTTCATACAGTCCGGACAGTGTCTTTCGGTCGGTCTTGAGTTTATGAATGACATGTTGTATGATTGATTTGTTGTCTTGTATGATACTTGTGTATTGAATTGATAAATTAAATTTACATAACCTTACCCTTATCTGTTCTTGCCTTGTATATGTTGTTGTTCGGTATCCGACCGTTCGGCTTTTATCTTCATTGTTGTGATCATCGTTTGGATGTGAGTAGAGGATACTTTAGAAGCTGCGTTGGAAGAAACTCTGGAGGACGTTATGCCTGTCGAAGAACCTGTGGAAGCAGTGCCAGAGAATTATGCAGGACCATCCGGTCCTTAGTTTTAGGCGTTTCTTTATCTTTGAAATTTTGTAAATGTCTAGCACTCGAACCTCTTTAATGTTGGCCTTTCGGCCATTGCTTTGTATTCTGGACCGTTCGGTCTATTTTGTAAACCTAGTATATATTTAATCGTTCGTTTTTAATTTTCAGTATTTTCGTTCGGCTTTGCTTATTCACTACTGAACTCATTTATTATTTTTGTTAACTCCTAAAATAAATTATGGCTTTGGTTGTATTTTATAATTTTATAATTTTATAATTTTATAATTTTATAATTTTATAATTTTATAATTTTATAATTTTATAATTTTATAATTTTATAATTTTATAATTTTATGATTTTATGATTTTATGATTTGATAATTTTATAATTTTATAATTTTATAATTTATAATTTTATAATTTTATAATTTTATAATTTTATAATTTTATAATTTTATAATTTTATAATTTTATAATTTTATAATTTTATAATTTTATAATTTTATAATTTTATAATTTTATAATTTTATAATTTTATAATTTTATAATTTTATAATTTTATAATTTTATAATTTTATAATTTTATAATTTTATAATTTTATAATTTTATAATTTTATAATTTTATAATTTTATAATTTTATAATTTTATAATTTTATAATTTTATAATTTTATAATTTTATAATTTTATAATTTTATAATTTTATAATTTTATAATTTTATAATTTTATAATTTTATAATTTTATAATTTTATAATTTTATAATTTTATAATTTTATAATTTATAATTTTATAATTTTATAATTATATAATTTTATAATTTTATAATTTTATAATTTTATAATTTTATAATAATTTTTTAATTTTATAATAATTTTATAATTTTAAAATTTTAAAATTTTAGAATTTTAGAATTTTTTAATTTTATAATAATTTTATAATTTTAAAATTTTAGAATTTTAGAATTTTATAGTTTTATAATTTTATAAAATTATAATTTTATAATTTTAGAATTTTAGAATTTTATAATTTTAGAATTTTATAACTTTATAAATTTAGAATTTTAGAATTTTATAATTGTAGAATTTTATAATTTTATAATTTTTTATTTTTATAATTTTATAATTTTATAATTTTATAATTTTATAATTTTATAATTTGATAATTTCATAATTTTATAATTTTATAATTTTATAATTTTATAATTTTATAATTTTATAATTTTATAATTTTATAATTTTATAATTTTATAATTTTATAATTTTATAATTTTATAATTTTATAATTTTATAATTTTATAATTGTATAATTTTGTAATTTCATAATTTTATAATTTTATAATTTTATAATTTTATAGTTTTATACTTTTATAATTTTATAATTTTATAATTTTATAATTTTATAATTTTATAATTTTATAATTTTATAATTTTATAATTTTATAATTTTATAATTTTATAATTTTATAATTTTATAATTTTATAATTTTATGATTTTATGATTTTATGATTTGATAATTTTATAATTTTATAATTTTATAATTTATAATTTATAATTTTATAATTTATAATTTTATAATTTTATAATTTTATAATTTTATAATTTTATAATTTTATAATTTTATAATTTTATAATTTTATAATTTTATAATTTTATAATTTTATAATTTTATAATTTTATGATTTTATGATTTTATGATTTGATAATTTTATAATTTTATAATTTTATAATTTTATAATTTTATAATTTTATAAATTTTATAATTTTATAATTTTATAATTTTATAATTTTATAATTTTATAATTTTATAATTTTATAATTTTATAATTTTATAATTTTATAATTTTATAATTTTATAATTTTATAAATTTTATAATTTTATAATTTTATAATTTTCTAATTTTATAATTTTATAATTTTATAATTTTATAAATTTTATAATTTTATAATTTTCTAATTTTCTAATTTTATAATTTTATAATTTTATAATTTTATAATTTTATAATTTTATAATTTTATAATTTTATTATTTTATAATTTTATAATTTTATAATTTTATAATTTTATAATTTTATAATTTTATAATTTTATAATTTTATTATTTTATAATTTTATAATTTTATAATTTTATAATTTTATAATTTTATATTTTTATAATTTTATAATTTTATAATTTTATAATTTTATAATTTTATAATTTTATAATTTTATAATTTTATAATTTTATAATTTTATAGTTTTATAGTTTTATAGTTTTATAATTTTAGAATTTTAGAATTTTAGAATTTTAGAATTTTAGAATTTTAGAATTTTAGAATTTTAAAATTTTATAATTTTATAATTTTATAATGTTATAATTTTATAATTTTATAATTTTATAATTTTATAATTTTATAATTTTATAATTTTATAATTTTATAATTTTATAATTTTATAATTTTATAATTTTATAATTTTATAATTTTATAATTTTATAATTTTATAGTTTTATAGTTTTATAGTTTTATAATTTTAGAATTTTAGAATTTTAGAATTTTAGAATTTTAGAATTTTAGAATTTTAGAATTTTAAAATTTTATAATTTTATAATTTTATAATGTTAATTTTATAATTTTATAATTTTATAATTTTATAATTTTATAATTTTATAATTTTATAATTTTATAATTTTATAATTTTATAATTTTATAATTTTATAATTTTATAATTTTATAATTTTATAATTTTATAATTTTATAATTTTATAATTTTATAATTTTATAATTTTATAATTTTATAATTTTATAATTTTATAATTTTATAATTTTATAATTTTATAATTTTATAATTTTATAATTTTATAATTTTATAATTTTATAATTTTATAATTTTATAATTTTATAATTTTATAATTTTATAATTTTATAATTTTATAATTTTCTAATTTTATAATTTTATAATTTTATAATTTTATAATTTTATAATTTTATAATTTTATAATTTTATAATTTTATAATTTTATAATTTTATAATTTTATATTTTTATAATTTTCTAATTTCATAATTTTATAATTTTATAATTTATATTATAATTTTATAATTTTATAATTTTATAATTTTATAATTTTATAATTTTATAATTTTATAATTTTATAATTTTATAATTTTATAATTTTATAATTTTATAATTTTATAATTTTATAATTTTATAATTTTATAATTTTATAATTTTATAATTTATAATTTTATAATTTTATAATTTTATAATTTTATAATTTTATAATTTTATAATTTTATAATTTTATAATTTTATAATTTTATAATTTTATAATTTTATAATTTTATAATTTTATAATTTTATAATTTTATAATTTTACAATTTTATAATTTTATAATTTTATAATTTTATAATTTATAATTTTATAATTTTATAATTTGATAATTTTATAATTTTTAATTTTATACTTTTATAATTTTATAGTTTTATAATTTTATAATTTTATAATTTTATAATTTTATAATTTTATAATTTTATAATTTTATAATTTTATAATTTTATAATTTTATAATTTTATAATTTTATAATTTTATAATTTTATAATTTTATAATTTTATAATTTTATAATTTTATAATTTTATAATTTTATAATTTTATAATTTTATAATTTTATAATTTTCTAATTTTCTAATTTTATAATTTTATAATTTTATAATTTTATAATTTTATAATTTTATAATTTTATAATTTTATAATTTTATAATTTTATAATTTTATAATTTTATAATTTTATAATTTTATAATTTTATAATTTTATAATTTTATAATTTTATAATTTTATAATTTTATAATTTTATAATTTTATAATTTTATAATTTTATAATTTTATAATTTTATAATTTTATAATTTTATATTTTATAATTTTATAGTTTTATAGTTTTATAATTTTAGAATTTTAGAATTTTAGAATTTTAGAATTTTAGAATTTTAGAATTTTAAAATTTTATAATTTTATAATTTTATAATGTTATAATTTTTTAATTTTTTAATTTTATAATTTTATAATTTTATAATTTTATAATTTTATAATTTTATAATTTTATAATTTTATAATTTTATAGTTTTATAATTTTAGAATTTTAGAATTTTAGAATTTTAGAATTTTAAAATTTTATAATTTTATAATTTTATAATGTTATAATTTTATAATTATTTAATTTTATAATTTTATAATTTTATAATTTTATAATTTTATAATTTTATAATTTTATAATTTTATAATTTTATAATTTTATAATTTTATAATTTTATAATTTTATAATTTTATAATTTTATAATTTTATAATTTTATAATTTTATAATTTTATAATTTTATAATTTTATAATTTTATAATTTTATAATTTTATAATTTTATAATTTTATAATTTTATAATTTTATATTTTATAATTTTATAGTTTTATAGTTTTATAATTTTAGAATTTTAGAATTTTAGAATTTTAGAATTTTAGAATTTTAGAATTTTAAAATTTTATAATTTTATAATTTTATAATGTTATAATTTTATAATTTTTTAATTTTATAATTTTATAATTTTATAATTTTATAATTTTATAATTTTATAATTTTATAATTTTATAATTTTATAATTTTATAGTTTTATAATTTTAGAATTTTATATTTTATAATTTTATAGTTTTATAGTTTTATAATTTTAGAATTTTAGAATTTTAGAATTTTAGAATTTTAGAATTTTAGAATTTTAAAATTTTATAATTTTATAATTTTATAATTTGATAATTTTATAATTTTTAATTTTATAATTTTATAGTTTTATAGTTTTATAATTTTAGAATTTTAGAATTTTAGAATTTTAGAATTTTAGAATTTTAGAATTTTATAATTTTATAATTTTATAATTTTATGATTTTATGATTTTATGATTTGATAATTTTATAATTTTATAATTTTATAATTTTATAATTTTATAATTTTATAATTTTATAATTTTATAATTTTATAATTTTATAATTTTATAATTTTATAATTTTATAGTTGTAGCTTTTTATAATTTTATAATTTTATAATTTTATAATTTTATAATTTTATAATTTTATAAGGTTATAATTTTATAATTTTATAGTTTTATAATTTTAGAATTTTAGAATTTTAGAATTTTAGAATTTAGAATTTTAGAATTTTAGAATTTTAGAATTTTAGAATTTTAGAATTTTAGAATTTTAGAATTTTAAAATTTTATAATTTTATAATTTTATAATGTTATAATTTTATAATTATTAATTATAATTTTATAATTTTATAATTTTATAATTTTATAATTTTATAATTTTATAATTTTATAATTTTATAATTTTATAATTTTATAATTTTATAATTTTATAATTTATAATTTTATAATTTTATAATTTATAATTTTATAATTTTATAATTTTATAATTTATAATTTATAATTTTATAATTTTATAATTTTATAATTTTATAATTTATAATTTTATAATTTTATAATTTTATAATTTTATAATTTTATAATTTTATAATTTTATAATTTTATAATTTTATAATTTTATAATTTTATAATTTTATAATTTTATAATTTTATAATTTTATAATTTTATAATTTTATAATTTTTATAATTTTATAATTTTATAATTTTATAATTTTATAATTTTATAATTTTTATAATTTTATAATTTTATAATTTTATAATTTTATAATTTTATAATTTTATAATTTTATAATTTTATAATTTTATAATTTTATAATTTTATAATTTTATAATTTTATAATTTTATAATTTTATAATTTTATAATTTTATAATTTTATAATTTTATAATTTTATAATTTTATAATTTTATAATTTTATAATTTTATAATTTTATAATTTTATAATTTTATAATTTTATAATTTTATAATTTTATAATTTTATAATTTTATAATTTTATAATTTTATAATTTTATAATTTTATAATTTTATAATTTTATAATTTTATAATTTTATAATTTTATAATTTTATAATTTTATAATTTTATAATTTTATAATTTTATAATTTTATAATTTTATAATTTTATAATTTTATAATTTTATAATTTTATAATTTTATAATTTTATAATTTTATAATTTTATAATTTTATAATTTTATAATTTTATAATTTTATAATTTTATAATTTTATAATTTTATAATTTTATAATTTATAATTTTATAATTTTATAATTTTATAATTTTATAATTTTATAATTTTATAATTTTATAATTTTATAATTTTATAATTTTATAATTTTATAATTTTATAATTTTATAATTTTATAATTTTATAATTTTATTATTTTATAATTTTATAATTTTATAATTTTATAATTTTATAATTTTATAATTTTATAATTTTATAATTTTATAATTTATAATTTTGTAATTTTATAATTTTATAATTTTATTATTTTATAATTTTATAATTTTATAATTTTATAATTTTATAATTTTATAATTTTATTATTTTATAATTTTATAATTTTATAATTTTATAATTTTATAGTTGTAGCTTTTTATAATTTTATAATTTTATAATTTTATAATTTTATAATTTTATAATTTTATAATTTTATAATTTTATAATTTTATAGTTTTATAGTTTTATAGTTTTATAATTTTAGAATTTTAGAATTTTAGAATTTTAGAATTTTAGAATTTTAGAATTTTAGAATTTTAGAATTTTATAATTTTATAATTTTATAATTTTATAATTTTATAATTTTATAATGTTATAATGTTATAATTTTATAATTTTATAATTTTATAATTTTATAATTTTATAATTTTATAATTTTAGAATTTTATAATTTTATAATTTTATAATTTTATAATTTTATAATTTTATAATTTTATAATTTTATAATTTTATAATTTTATAATTTTATAATTTTATAATTTTATAATTTTATAATTTTATAATTTTATAATTTTATAATTTTATAATTTTATAATTTTATAATTTTATAATTTTTTAATTTTATAATAATTTTTTAATTTTATAATAATTTTTTAATTTTAAATTTTAAAATTTTAGAATTTTAGAATTTTAGAATTTTATAGTTTTATAATTTTATAAAATTATAATTTTATAATTTTAGAATTTTAGAATTTTATAATTTTAGAATTTTATAACTTTATAAATTTAGAATTTTAGAATTTTATAATTGTAGAATTTTATAATTTAATTATTTTTTATTTTTATAATTTTATAATTTTATAATTTTAGAATTTTATAAGGTTACCTGAACGCCATATAGCAAGCAAGTACTGATGATAAGGTTACCTGATTTTGCTGCCTCCACTCCCGTCAAAGCATATACTCGGCCTGTTGCTTGGGCCCTTCCATTACCTCTCTAGGCAATCCTTCCTGCAACTGGAGTTCTCATGACTGCTCGGCCTCCCATGTTGCATTCGGTATCAAGACGTCCATTTCGTCCACACCTAGAACAATGCTTGTATTCTCCTAGCTGAGGGCAGGACGACCGGTAGTGTGGTCCTCCATAGTTATAGCAAGTGATCGATCCCTGCTGTCTTGACCGGTCGGTTGAAACTGGAGCTTGTGAGGAGAGACCAGATCCGGACGGTAGAGGTCGAGAATAGGGTGACCTTCTTCCAACTTGGCCGCTCCGAGATGGAAATGATACTCTACCGATCGGCTGCTGCTTCTTCTTCTGCCGTTCCGCTTCCATCATGTTTCTTTCCAGCACTTTAGCTCTTTCAACAAGTGTTGGGAAAGACTTAATACACAGGCTGGAGATCATCACCTTTAAGTCAGGCTTCAACCCATTCTCATACTTCCGGCACTGCCACTCCTCATTGATTCCCATGGTGTAGAACCGAACGAGATGCTTGAATCGGTCGGTATATTCAGACACTGACATTCCTCCCTGAACCAACTGAAGGAATTCCACCTCCTTGGCAAACCGAACACTGTTGGGAAAATACTCTTCATAGAACTTCTCTTTAAAAAATTCCCAAGTGATAGGGGCTCGCTGGTCTTCTAACAACGTCTTCATAGCGTTCCACCAGTGGTTTGCCTCGCCGGTTAGTTGATACTCAGTATATAACAATCTATTTTCACCTGGGCATCTCTTGGCATTATAAATCTTTTCCATGTCTCTTAACCAACGATCGGCTTCATCAGCACTACACTTTCCATCAAACTTGGCCGGACGGTGTTGGAGAAAACTCTCCAAGCTCCATTCAGCCGGATTTGGTACGGTAGAAACGAACGGTCCACCAGACTGCATCCCGGTCCTCAGTAATTCCATTATTTGCCTTTGGGTTGCCTCTGCCGCTACCCTGGCGGCTTCCGAATTCTGTAATGCAAGTGCGTTTTGTTGAGATAAGTTAGCATTCTGCTGAATCAAGTTGGCATTCTGCTGCTGAAGTGCTGCTAGAACCGATTCCAGCAAGTTGTTGTTACTTCCGGACGCATCCCGATCAGCAGGTTGTGGGGGTGGTCTTGGAGCCATCTTCTGTTTTCAACAGAAAGAAAGATCCATGAGTTTTCAATAAGAAGTTAGAAAATCTAACTGATCACGTGAGTACACAGCATAAGCAAGGCATACTCATAACCTACAAGCATTCTATGGAAGAAACTGCTCTGATACCATTAATGTAACATCCCAATAAATATATATAACAAAAGCTATATTTTATTCTAGGAGTTATCATGAACAATACTAGAGAACAGTGGAGAAGAGTAAGTAAACGGAGAGAAAGAGAGATGCCATACAACATAGGAATTTAAATGCTTAATTAGAAAAGTCTAAGTCCAATTGATAAAACTAGACCGAACGGTTTTACAAAATACATAACCGGACGGTTATCTATACTAAGTAAAAGATAAAATCTAGCCTAAGGGCCGGATGGTCCAGCACAGCTCTCCGGTAGAACTTCCAAGGGTTGCTCCGTTTGCAAGACTTCTTCCAAAGTTTCCTCTTGAGCTCACACCCAAAAAGGATGATCATTGCAGTGAAGAGAACAAACCGGACAGTCAAATACCGAACGACAACATAGACAAGACAAAGGCACACAAGGGTAAGCTTATGAAAATTCAATGAATCATTAACATCAATATCACAATCATAAATTATAAGTCAAGTCTTTCCATTTAAAATCCGAACGGTAACATCATCAAAATCAATTACTCTAAACACTGTCCGGACGGTATGACCATGTATGCTCGCCGCTCTCTGCACCTGGGTGGACCTGGCTGGGATACACTCAACAGACCGCCACCCGAGGTTAGTCCAGTGGAACCACCTCGGTATAGAAATACCATGAGGCTAAAGGACCTCCTGCCATTCCCACGCACGAGTTACCCTCCTCTACTTCAGAAGGCGTAATCACGGAATATCAGGATAGAGTCAGAACCTGAGCCTTTTGCCACGGTCATACTATACCAACCAAAATCAATCATGAGACATTCCTCCTTGGAATTCTCTTACACAAACAACAAACCGAACGATAACGCAATAGAAACGTACCTTTCAAATCAACCAGACTAAGTTAAGAAGACCCGGACAAAAAAAAATCAATGGGAAACACAACAATGAAAACAAACAAAACTTAACCATGAAAACCGGACGGAAAGTCCATAGGAGTTCAAAAATGAAAGTGAAGAAGCTTAATCAATAAACCTGACGGACAAAATTAAATAGGGTTTTAACTATGGAAATAAAGCAAGAATAGTAATTTAGAACCGGACGGTTAGAAAGAAACCGAATGGACAATCAATAAAACCCAACCATGAAAATTAATGGATTTTAATCAAGAAAACAGATTTAGTCAACGGATGGTTCGAATGAGACCGAACGTTTTTAAATAAAAGAGTTCTCTTCAATAAAGTGAGTGTCAGTACAAGACCGGACACTCCGTGAGGAATCAAGTGTCAGTGTAAGACCGAACACTGTTCAAATAAATAATATTATTACAAACCGGACATTTTTAAGAATTCAAGTACGGGTATAAGACCTAATACTTATCAAATAAGAAATCCTCCTTACAAGTCGAACGCCCAGTGGAAGACCGAACGTTCCGAATGGTTAATATGAGGCTAAACACTCAGTCTATGACCAAGTAATTCCAGACAGGACGTTCCGTGTAAGACCGAACAATCCGAATGGCTGACTAATTGCATATTTTAGGTTCAATGATAAAGAACTAAATCAAAGGTTTGCAGGGAAAACCGAACGGTCCTAATGACCCTTCGATTGCAGAATCAATTGTTCTAAGTTTTCATGCATTCCTCTAAGTTCCTAATCAAGATAAGCAATTTAACACATCATACACATTTCATCATACCATATAGACCATCAAACATACATTAAATCATGTTTTCAACCATACAAGAAAATCATAATGAAATTTCATAAGCTTCCCTTACCTCTAATTCCAGCTAAAACCTCAAAGGTAGTTTGGTTGGCGACAACTATTTCTTCTAAGGTTCCAAAGTCAATTGTAACCCGAAACCGAACGGTTCGAGTGAAAGATACGAGCACCAGGAGTCTTCAGACGTGATCTGAATGGTGATCAGAACAGTGGATTGGTTAAAATTTTAGAGAGAAGGTTGGAAAGTTTAGAGAGAAGGAGGAGAATTCTGAGTTTTCAGAGAGTTGGAGCTTTGAGGAAGATGAAGATTGCATGAGAAAAGTGGCATCAGGATTTCATCTTACCTTAAATACTGCCTCCACTAAGAACGTCCGTCCATTCTCAGCGTGCCACCTGACTTCCACTTTCTGGGCTTCACTGCTCTGCTGCTGTTACACGGATCACGAAGGAAGGGATTTAGAAACTTGGCAGAGTTGGTCTTCCACTTTACCAGGAAGACCGGACGGCTGACATGTGTACCCCACTAAAGAGGGGTATTAAATGGGGTGTGACACATTGTGCTTGATTTTGCAAAATTTCCTTTAGGACAAAAGCATAAGTACATTTTAATGATAATTCCCGTATAAATATTTAGTAACAAGTAATAAAGATATTTAGAATTTGGTTTTATTTCTATGTTGATAACATACCAATGAGAAAGAAAATAAAATAAACATAAAGTCAAGTACGCTAATTTGGAAAATTTTATGTTTAAATCTATGTTGACCACATACTAGATGAAAGAAAATGCTACTTTATTGATTACTGGATAATATGGATTTCAGGAATTAATTTAAGTTTAAGTTTCATAAACTTTGGACATAAGTTTGAAATTTGAAAACAGTTATAATTAAAACAAATAAACATAAGTTAGTCCTGTAAGGTGGTGGGGCATTGTTATTGGCCGCTTATTTATTATTTAAATCCCAATTATTTCATTTTAACTTTTTTATAAAAAAACATTTCTAATAAAAAAAAAAACCTTTATGCTAGTTAGGGAAAAGTAACAGCGTCAACAAATTTGTGGTTTTCTAATTTTCTTTTTTCTTTTAAAAAGTTTAGTATTCTAAAAAGAATTCTCTGTAACTTTTTTTTTTAGTACCCAAAGTTGTATTCATATGTTGGTTAGAGACGTGAATTTAAAATACACAACGGGTGCTAAAATTCTTTCGAAAAAGGAAAAAAGTTAACACAATAAAAGCTTGTGTTTATTGTGTTAATTTAATTCAAAATGAGAAGGCAACTATTGCTTATGTTCGGTTTAGTTTTCCATATAATATAATACAATAACAAAATTTCATTCCGTAATAAAATTTCAATAAACGGAAGATATTTTTGTTTTGCATTTAATTTTTTAAAATACAATCTTAAAAAAGAAAAAGAAACACACACAAGCACAGGGAGGCTCTTTTTCTTCCTCCATAGATATTCCTTTTTCTTTCTACACCTCAAATTGCAATCACTTTCTTCTTCCAAAGGTCTGTCCCCACTCATTATCTTCTTTTTCATCAATTTTTTTTTGAATTTTTTAATTTGAGATGATTTTTTATTTTACATTTTGGAATATACAGTCTAGAATATGTATTTTATTTTGTATTTTGGAATATATAATCTAAAATAGAAATATTGTATTCTAAATTTTATATTTCGAAATATAAAATTTATATTTTGAATTTTCAAAATGAAATATTTGATTTTTTTAATATACCATTCTTAATAAATTTTTGCATTCTAAGACTAAAATGAAAAGAGGATAAAATTGAAATTTTAAGTATATGAAAATGCAGAAAGAAGCCACTGAGTTTGGATATAAAAATGTCTTGAATTAAGTGAAGAGAATGGGCTAGGCCCAATCTTTGAAGAAATCATATGATCAGCCCTTTTGATCCAGCCTAACAAATAGCAAAAAATAGTTTTTGAAGTAATTTAAGAACTAAAAATAACGTGATTCTAAAAATTAAATCATATTATTTACAAGGTGAAAGTTATAAAGACAAATGTTTATTTTTTATTTATTTACTAAAATATTAAATTATATAAATTAAAATTGAAAAGGACAGAAGAATTTAGTAACAAATTTAATAGAATTGTGCTTTGTTGTGGTTGCTTGTTAAAGGTTGCTCGTTTTTTGTTGAATTGGTGGATTTGAGGAACTCTAAATCTAGCTATTTAAGCAATTTGATATTCATTTTGACACTGAAAGTTGTTTTTAATCATGCACTAAGTCAAGAATACTAATTTACTCATATGAATAGATCTTTGGTTCCCCAAATCATAGTGTTGAAGTTGTTGATGTTTGATATGGCATTAAGCAATGTTGGTGTGGCGCCAAGCGTAGCATAGCTGTGCAAGTCTAGAAGCAGTTATGTTCCTAACCGCTTAACGCTAACTTTCACACTGAGCGGCTAATTATGTGAATGGTCTAGCATAAAGCGGCGATAGGGTGTCGCTAAACTTCAATTACCACTATAGGTCTGGAACGTTTTCAATTCATTTCGTTGAGCGACAGTTTGTCTTGCTGAGTGAGACAATTTATGAGACCTCTGGCACTGAGTGCCAAACCTGTTGTTGAGCACTCTCTTTTGCAAGTGTGTTGTTGAGCGCTAGTGTGGTTTTTTGTGAATTTATGATCCTTTCTTTTTTGAAGTAGTTTACATGGGATTCTATGTATGTTTATTGTGGATGTAGGATGCCTAATTGATTATAACATTGTTGTATGAGTGGATAAAGTATGTTGAGAAAGGAGTTTCAAAATGAATTTCTTGTAATGGTTTCAAGTAGTGTATGTATTGATGTAAGGATTCCGTATTAGGGATTATCATGATGCTCTAATAACTATCCAATCTCAAGTAGAGAAGGGTGATGTATGTGGTGAGAGGAACAAAAGGTCCTAGTCTAAGGGTTTTACCTTGGCCTAAGGCATTAACAAACTAACTTTGTGTATAGTAAGGTGAAACCCATTGTTAATGGTTCTGCAGAGCATTAGAGACCACTATAGTTGCATAATCCACTAGAGTTTGACATCAATATATGCATCTGCAATCTAGAATTAATAATTGTATGCCTTATGATTGATTTATATACCTTTGTGAGTTACCATCCACATGTTTGTTTTATGTATATTATTTTGGTAAATTAGTTTATCCTTCTATTTTTGTTTTGTTTGCGTATTTGTTTTCTTATTTGCAATTATCACTTTAATGATGTGAGTAGATAAGGACGTTTATGTGGATTAGGTGCGAGACGGTGACAGCGCAGAAATATAAAGACATAAAGTATAGTGTTATCTTTTGTGTATGTAGGTTCTTTTGTAAACTCTAGTACGCTTTTAGTTGAGGGTTACCACTTTTAATAATACAAAACCTTATTTATATATTTTGGTGTTATAGTTATATTTAGATAAGTGTAATAACATCTTTTATATATATATATATATATATATATATATATATATATATATATATATATATATATATATATATATATATATAAATTAATTTTTCTTTAAATTATATGTGTGATGATTCCTATTATAACTAAACAGTAATAAAATGAGATATGACATTTAGTCACTTAGTATAAAATAAAATAAATATAAAATTTGTGTTTTTTTTCAACAAAAAGTATATAGTTCTTTTAAACTACTGAGGGAATGTTTTAGAAGGATTATAAAATTAAACAGGTTTTAAATTTATTTTAACTGATATAATTTGTTTTTTTTTAAATGCAATTTATTTAAAAGTATTATTTTGATAAGTTTATATGATTTTAAAAAGGGAATGCCGATGTATAATAAAACTCTTATTGGTGAAAATATGAAATTATTTTTTGTAGATCTATTATCTTGTAAATTTTCCACAATGTTGTCATTATTTTTTTGTGATGTAAAAAATAGGGAAACACTTCAAAGTTTAATTCTACACAGCATATCTCAGGAAAAAAAGTTTTTTTTTTTCTCCAAAAAATGTTACATAATAAAAAGAAGGTTTAATTATTTACATAGTCTTCATTTTCGCTCACTTTTCTCAAATAGGTCCATTGCTTCTTCCTTTATCTCAATTTGATTTTTATGTTTGAAAAATTAAAACAAGTAGGTAATTGTCGTTAGTTCATTACTAACACATTTAAAGAGATGTCACGTGTCAGCTCATGTTTTTCTTATTTGAATATTTTAAATATTTTTATTTTTAATTTTTTTAAATAAACAAATTTGTCATGTGTCAAACTGACGTTATGTCATGTGACAAAGATAGTGTGAGGTAACACTCTCAGACCATGTGTCATTGTATTTTTCTCAATTTGGTCTCTATATTTTTATTTTGTCTAAAGTTGATCTCTATTTTTTTTTGTTTTCATTTGGTCCCTGTATTAAATGATTAAAAGATGAAATTAAATATATTTTTTTTGTTCGAAAGGATTTCGAGAAAGTTGATGCAAGAATAATTTTAAAAGATTTAACTAAATGAAATAATGGTATGTATGTTTTCCAAATTCTTGTCTTTAAATCTATTTTTGTTAAGTGAATTTTTGTTGATGATGATTCAAAGTTTTAATGTTCAACTCCAAAAACTTTTTATGAATTGTTGAGGAAGTACAAAGACTATTTTTGTGTAGATCACCTTAAAAAAATGTTCATTTTTATAGTTTGCTGATTCATATTATTTAGGTTAAAAGATATTATTTGTTGTTTAATTTTGTAGAAAAAAATGAGTTTTTTTATTTTTATTTGTCTCAATTTAGTTTTTGTTTTGAAAATTTTAATGCAATTAAGTTATTTTCGTTAGTATCGCAGAAATAAAAATGTGTCATATGTTAGTTACTAAATTTTTTTTCTTTTTTTAATAAAAAAATATCAATTTGTATAAAAAAAGTTGTAAAGACTTATATACAAATTAAATTTTATCTGAACTTAGAAAGAAACAAAATTGTTTAATTTTTAAAAAATTAGGACTTGAGACAAAATATAAATACAAAGACCAAATGGAGACAAAATAAAAATATAAGGACGAAATTGAGACAAATATAACGACACGTGACCTAAAAGTGACACGTAACACTCTTAGTGTCATGTTACACTGTTATTGTCATGTAGCACAATATCAGCTTGATACGTGATAATTTTTTATTATTTTTCAAAATAAAATTAAAAAAATATTTAAAAATTTCAAAAAGATCACAAGCTAACATGTGATACATTCTTTAACCGTATTAATATGAAATTGAATACAAGGACCTGATTTTTTAATTTTTCAAAAATAAAATCTCAAATTAAAAAATAATAAAAACCTTAAAAAAATTACCGAAAATAACAACTATTTGAAAAATTAAAACTAAAAAAAGAAGAACATTCGGAAAAGTTTCATAGATTCGAGTGTGTGACATTATTTAAATTTAAAGTTTAAGTGCCTTCGAAACCAGAACATCCAAGTAACTATTTTCTTTATATTTATAGATAACAGGCACAATATATATCTTCAAATCTAATAAGATAGAAAATATTAAAAAGCTGATTTTTTATAAATAAATGATTAGATTTTAATAATAAAATTATCTTTATAATATCTTTAAAGTTGAGAAAATTTGTGTCCTTATTACTTAGTCATTTCAGACTAACTTTATGAGACAAAGACTCTAAACCTTAGTTTAACCAACTTTTAATAATAATAATAAAGAAAAACTTTATCATAATATACTTGATTGTAATCTGATAATATCTTATATGATTTCAAATTTTTTGTATCAATACCCAAAAATATTTTAAAATTACGATGCCTAAGTTAATTTTTTTTTTCAAGATAGTTTATTATTGAAAGAAAAAAAAATCAAGGAGTTGTAAGAAGGTAAATAAATGACTTTTTTTTTTTTACATAATAGGTGTAATTCAAATACGTTATTACATAAATTTTAATAGATTTGGGAAAATCATCACAAGCTAACACGAATTATAGTTTTTTTTTAAAGGTTAAAGTTGTGGGACCGTTGTATGATTTCAACATAAATTTGATTTTGGAGATGTCATCAAAACTTAAAACCAATTATGGGTGACGAAGAAGTTGTTGTAAATTGCAATGACTTCACTTCAAGATTGATTTTCACCAAAGTCGTGTAATGACTACACAACTTCTTATTTATAATATTTAGCCTGGAGTCATTAAAGAGATGATAAATTTACTAGATATATAAATGTAAATTTCATCTAATTAAATTAGAATTTAAGATTTATTCCCATTTCCTAAGTTATTTTTGCTTTTAAAATAATTTATGAATACCGATGATTTCAATATTTATGGCAAAAACACTGAATAGTGACTTAAAGCAGTATAGCATCAGACTCCATGAATGGCCATGTAGATGGTGAAGGTTGTCCGAGAAGAGAGTAGGGTGATGAAAAGGATAACTATTATCATTGCTCCAATAATTCTACAAATAAAAGTATCGGACCCATACCCTTCCATGCGTGTGTACTATGTGCAGAGAAAAACAGCAGAATCTGTTAGAAAAATGATGAAGACGAGGTTTTGATGATGCCCAAATCAAGTCAAGATTTATCAAGATTCATGAAGATCCTTTGAAGACTTATTTTTGTTATGAAAAGTTTTTGTAATAATTGTAGTTTAATTGTTTAGGACTTAGATTTTTTTTACTACATATTAAATAGTAAATAAGTACTATCTGTACTGATCGAGATACTTAACAAAACAACAATAAACATCTTTATATTATATGTTTAATTTATGTAATCAATATTTGTGTAACTCCAAAAGAAAAGAAAATATAAAGCAAAAAAATATTTTTTGTGCAAGCAGTTTCTGCCTATATTAAATTTAAAAGAAAAATACATTTAAAACAAACCTCTATTTCACTTGTATGATATTATACATTTTTCTATCTATTAATTCTCTCTAACATCTATTTATTTTTCTCTCTCTGTTTTTTTTTCTTTTTTCTGCACCATAGCAGGTCTTTATGGACATGTTAATGTCCACCCCTTTTCACTACTGCCGTTCCACATTAAATACTATCATGCGTGCATTCATTCAATTAATTATATTGTTGACGTGACTAAATATGAATATGGTATAATAAGTTTTATCTTTAAGATATGTACTTACGGACAGAGAAAAACTTTTTATATAAGAAAAAATAAAGTTTTTTATATTAATTTTGAAATTGAAATAGAAATAAGGATATAAAAGGTATTGAGTTTTTATACTAATTTTAGAATTGGTATAAAAAGTTTATTTTTTATGATTAAATTAATTTCATTATAATTTAAACTTTTCTTATTTTAATTTCTTCACAATAACAATTATAAACAAAATTTTTAAATTCACATTATCTAAATTCTAATAATTAACTTCTAAGTCTATATTGAATTAACTAATTATAAGAAGTGTTTTTATGAGAAAAACTTAAAAACATCTTTCACCAACTTCTCGACCAATTTTTTCCAAAGGGTATGGAAAGCATCTTCCCAAGAGTAACATTCCATTATTACTTCGTTTTCTTTGTCACCATTTGAAGTTTCATAAGAAGGTCGAGAAACACTCCACCTTCGTGCTCCTGGTGCTCTTGGCATAAGTGGCAGGAGGGGAGGAAACATGAATGGTAAGAAATGTAAATAAGAATGGTGGTAGAGGAGAAGGAGATTTGGTTCAGATTTGGTTTTAAGAGGATAAAGAGGCTAGAATGAGAGTCCACTGTTTAAAAAATCACTTTAAAAAAAATATTTTTTCATTTGTGACTATACTAATTTATTTCAGCCCACTGTTTTGGTTTGTCTCTGGTGTAAACAGATGTTTTAAATCAGAGTCCATCAGGGTTCTATACACGATTCATTTGAAAACCAGCTTTCTCTTTCTAGAGACACATACTATCAAGAAGAAACCGAAGCACAAAATATGCAGAGGTTGAGAAATACATGCATGAAATACTGTTGTCAATTCAATTCCATGCTCTGCCTGGAAACAGGTGAGTTTTCTTTCGGCATTCAGATTTTTCTATTGTTAAGATATACGAAACTAGGTTACTTCATTTAATTTTTAACCGCTGTGTCTTTGCTCCGTTTAGAAACGATTTTTTGTTTACTTCTACGTATATTTTTATGTAGTTTTTCACAATTAAGAAAAATGAAAACTTGACAAGTTATTGGGAAAAAAAGAAATCATATAAAACTGCTAATAATCTATTTTGCATTCCCATACTTTTGTTCATTGTCTATGCAGATGTTCAATGACAGCATCTCCACTTGTCCAAGGAAAGAACAATGGGATCAATCACTGTGACACCAAGAAGAAAAGGCTTATAGAGATGGACATATATTCAATTACCCGAAAACTATAAGTCAATACCTTTCAAACCTAGTGTCCAACATGAACCACTTGATACAACTTGAGAGAGTGCTTCATTTAAAGTTGAAGCAAGAAATTCATATAGCAAGTTGGATTTAGCTATTCAATTCTTCCCTTTCCTCAGATTTGCTGTCAACTAAACACAATAACACTGTATGTTATAAATGTTTTCATATCATATATTGACCTCCAAACACTGATATTCACATTGATGTTTCCAGATAGAAAAACCTATTTTCTCAACTAATGTAGAACATTTCACCAACATCCCATGTTCATTGAAATATAAGGGTGATGATGATACATACGTAATAGCATTCAAACTCAAAAAATAATTTTGTAGTCAATATGAACGTAACATCAATGTAAAATCTCACTTTCGTCATCATTTTGAGAGTTTGACATATAACATTCTGTTATCCTTTGGGTTTTATTACTAGTTTCTATAGTATCAATATCACCCTTAAATGAAACTGAACTTCGATGTCGATGAATTGCTACATTTTTTGGGACATTAAGTTTTCAAATCTAAGCTCAATGTAGAAATCGGTGATTGAAGGTTATGACATGAACTGGCACGAGGACACGCATGTTATAAAAAATGTTATTGTGTTTGGTTGATAGTGAATCTAATGATTTGGAGGAATGAGAGCAAGATCCAACTTACAACATGAATTTCTATCATGGGTTCTTGAATTGGTCATGATTATATTCTTCATAGGTTTTGACTTTTGGTGTGTGGGTAATGGAGTATATGCTCATTCAGATAAGTCTTTTGTCATTCACTTTGCATATCATTATTGAAGTGTCAGGTGGAGATAAGTTTAAGGACAATGGTACTCTGAACACTCAGTTTTTACTTTCATTTTATACTACTCTTCACTATCCTTCATTTTTATTTTTCAAATACAAATTTCACATTTCTTTAAGACAATTTTATTACTATAATGAATTTTCAAATAAGATGTGAAAGAGTACTTTTTCAAAGTTTAAAGGACAGCTTCGAAGTTTTGCAACCTAACATATGCTGGGATCATGGAAGCTTATGGTGGTATCGAGTGCAAGGACTTCAATATGAATCACATGACAGTACATTGGAATACAATGGGAGTGTTCAACTTGAAAGTTAAAGAATAAGTGTACCATCTCTGAATTCAATTATCAGCATCTATTTTTGCGCTAGTGTTGCTAAAGTTGGCCAATGAGTGTTATTAAACTTAAATTAGAAATTTATTTCTTGTCTGTTAGTATTCTTAGATAGCATTAATGGTTTTAGGTAGGCAAAGGAATATTTCTTGTCTGTTAGTATTCTTAGATAGCATTAATGGTTTTAGGTGGCCTAGGTATCATGACTTATCTCTAGTATTGGAAAAGACAAAAACTTTTCATTTGTCTCTGACATGTGAAGAGACAAACCTTTCCACATAAATAATTGTATCAACTCATTTTGAAAAAATGCAGAAAGAAGAAAGTTGTTTATTTTGAAAAAGCTGTCAACCTCTTTGCCTTCTTATTGCCAACAAATTGACATCAGAGCTTGAGTGTAAGGGGAGAGTGAGAGAGACCCGCGATAGAGAGAGGAGCGACTAAGTTTTGTGAGGTGTGTGAGATGAGTGTAAACACCTGAGAGAAATGGCAGGATTAATCAATGGCATCCCACTACCCAAGTTGACGAAAGATGTTAACTATGACAACTGGAAGGTGCAGATAAAAGCCCTTCTCGGCTCCCAAGATAACTGGGATGTGGTTGAGACTGGTTATGAGGAACCGGCGAGCACAGATGGATATTCAAATGCCCAATTGAACGCGTTGAAGGCCATTCGAGCTAAAGACAAGGCAACTTTGTATTTGTTATACCGAGCTGTTGACGAATCCGACTTTGAGAAGATAGCAAATGCAAAATCCTCCAAAGAAGCATGGGATACACTCGAAAAGGCAAACAAAGGAGACGAATGAGTGAAGCAGGTCCGACTTTAAACCCTTAGCCGCGAGCTGGAAAACATGAGGATGAACGAGTCTGAAAGCATATCTGAGTTCATTACTCGGGTGGAGACTGTGGTGAACAAAATGAATCAGAATGGTGAGAATCTTTCATCAAACCGAGTTGTTGAAAAGATTCTAAGGTCATTGAGAGATGATTTCGAGAATATCGTATGTGCAATAGAGGAGTCTAAGGATCTATCAACGCTCACCATTGAAGAGCTTGCTGGGTCCCTAGAAGCACATGAGCAAAAATGAAAAAGTAAGAAGGGGGAGTCCCTTGAACAGGCTCTCCAGGCAAAGGCGATAATAAAAAAGGATAATGTGTTTTATGCTCAAAGTACCAGAGGCCAAGGAAGAGGCAGAAGCCAAGGTGGTAGAGGAAGAGGAGAACGAAGAAATGAGCAAGTCGGCCAACATAACTGGCGTGGTCGAGGTCAGGCCCGAGGTGGTCGAGGTCAGACTCGGGGTGGTCGGACAAACACAAGCAACATTGAATGCTATAACTGTGGGAGGTATGGGCATCTTGCCAAGGATTGCTACTCGGTAAAATGCTATAATTGCGGAAAGATGGGCCATATTTCCAAGGATTGTAGATCTGAGAAGAAAAATGAGGAGCCAACAAACTTCCTTGCCGAGAAAGAAGATGAAGGATTTTTGCTAGTGACAAATATTCCAGAAACCGAGGTCAAAAACCGAGCTGTTCTAATAATTTGGTTTGGTACTTGGACACCGGCGCGAGTAACCATATGTGTGGCGACGAGAGTCTATTCAAAGTACTTTCAAAGGTGGAATCCAGATCTATTTCTTTTGGCGATGCTTCAAAAGTAACTGTCAAAGGTCAAGGAACGATCTGGTATCAACAGGAAAATGGGCAAATCGGAGAGATCAGAGATGTATACTATGTACCCGATCTCAAAAGCAACATATTGAGCATGGGACAGATAATGGAGAAAGGGTACTCAGTTCTGATGAAGGACCGAGAATTACAACTAAGAGATAAACTCGGGAGGCTCATCGTCCAAGTAGAAATGAAGAAAAACCGCTTGTACAAACTTGAGTTGAAATGCATGCAACTTGATATGGAGGACGAGGTCATGAAGTGGCATTTGCGGTTCGGTCATCTTCACTTTGGAGGGTTGACCGAGTTGGTGAAAAAGGAGATGGTGCTCGGACTGCCTAAGATGGAATTCGAAAAGAGGTTCTGTGAAGAATGTGTGATCGGAAAGCAAGCGAGGACTTCTTTCCCACGAAGTTCTGAGTATCGAGCAAAGAAGCAGCTCGAACTGATCCATACTGACTTATGTGGGCCAATAACTCCAGAATCATTCAGTGGCAAGAGATACTTTGTCTCTTTCTCAAGGAAGACGTGGGTTTATTTTTTGAAGGAGAAGTCAGAAGTTTTTGAAACTTTCAAGAAGTTCAAAGTGATGGTAGAGAAAGAAACAAACAGAGTCATCAAAACAGTTCGATCTGACAGAGGAGGCGAGTTCACTTCTGCCGAGTTCAACAAATACTGCGAGGAACATGGAATTAAGCGTTTCTTAACAGCTCCGTATTCTCCGCAGCAAAACGGTGTAGCAGAACGAAAGAACCGAACCATTCTCGACATGGTTCGATCTATGTTGAAAGGGAAGAATATGCCGAAGAAGTTTTGGGCAGAAGCGGTGCAATGCGCAGTCTATGTGAAAAATAGATGTCCACATGCAAAGTTGGGAGAGAAGACGCCTCAGGAGATTTGGAGTGGTGTGAAGTCGAATGTCTCTCATCTAAAGGTGTTCGGTAGTGTAGCTTATGGGCAAGTACCAAGTCAGTACAGGACAAAACTAGAAGATCGGAGCAAGAAGTACATATTTATCGGGTATGATAAAAATTCTAAAGCTTATAAATTGTTTGATCCTGTTAACAAGAAAGTAGTAGTGAGCTGAGATGTTCACATGGAGGAAACGAAGGAGTGGTGTTGGAGTAACCTGGTCGAAAAAGAAACTAGCACGAAGATTTTTGTACCTTCAACAACAACCACTGAGTCCTTAGATGAAGAAACCCAGCCACGACAGCCTAGGATGAGGAGTCTACAGGAAATATACGACACTACAAATGAAGTTCATGTTGTATGTCTTCTGGCCGACTCTGAAAACTTGAGTTTTGAGAAAGCTGTCCAAGAAGAGAAGTGGAGAATAACCATGGATGAGGAGATTGGAGCGATTGAACGCAACAAAACTTGGGAATTGACCGACCTTCCTGAAGGAGCTCGACCCATTGGAGTAAAATGGATATACAAGAAGAAGATGAATGTTGAGGGAGAGGTTGAGCGTTATAAGGCTCGACTTGTGGTAAAGGGCTATAGACAAAAGGAGGGGATAGACTATGATGAAGTATTTGCTCCTGTCACAAGAATGGAGTCAATTCGACTCTTAATCTCATTAGCTGCTCAGAACCAATGGCCAATTGAACAGATGGATGTGAAGTCGGCATTTCTAAATGGCGTGCTGAAAGAGGAGGTGTACGTTGAGCAACCACTCGGGTACATGAAGAGAGGGGATGAGAAGAAAGTGCTGAGATTGAAAAAGGCCCTCTATGGACTGAAGCAGGCTCCCCGTGCATGGAATGAGAGAATTGACGGGTATTTCAAGAAAACTGGGTACGAGCAATGTCCGTATGAACATGCTTTGTATACAAAGAAATCAGAAAAGGATATGATGGTAGTTGCTCTCTATGTTGACGACCTCATATTCACTGGAAGCAACACGAAGCTGATTAAGGAGTTTAAGGAGGCAATGGAAAAAGAGTTCGAGATGACAGACTTAGGCTTGATGAAATATTTTCTTGGCCTGGAAGTGAAGCAATCGGAGGAAGGGATTTTTATATCCCAAGAGAGGTACGCACTTGAAATTTTAAAGAAGTTTAAAATGGAGGACTGCAACCCGGTTTCTACTCCAATGGAACCAGACACTAAACTCTTAAAGTTTGATGGAGGAGAACGAGCTGATTGTGGGAAATATCGAAGTTTAATCGGAAGTCTAAGGTATCTTACAAGCACGAGACCCGACTTAATGTTGAGTGTTGGGATAATGAGCAGATTCATGGAGGATCCAAGCTATACACATTGGAAGGCCTTGAAGAGAATTCTGAGATATATTCGAGGAACCCTATCACTTGGTCTTTTCTATTCAAAATCAGATGACTATCGATTAGTGGGTTACTCGGATAGCGATTGGTGTGGTGATGTTGATGACCGAAAAAGTACTTCGGGTTACGTATTCCTACTTGGAAATACGGCTTTTACTTGGCTGTCTAAGAAGCAACCCATTGTAACCTCGTCTACGTGTGAAGCGGAGTATGTGGCGGTCTCTTGGAGCGTGTGTCATGCAGTTTGGCTTTTAAATTTATTAAGGCATTTGGGAGTGATCCAAGATGAAGGGACTGTGATCCGAGTTGATAACAAGTCGGCGATCGAGTTGGCAAAGAACCCAGTTAATCACGGAAGGAGCAAGCACATCGACGTTCGTTTTCATTTCATCCGAGAACAAGTAAGAGAAGGAAAGGTCAAGCTGGAGCATGTTGAAAGCCGAGCTCAAGCCGCAGACATTTTTACCAAGCCACTGCCGACCATATTGCTGGAGAATTGCAAAAGGCTTATTGAAATGAGAAATGGAAAGAGTATTTAAGTTTAAGGGGGAGATTTGTTATTAAACTTAAATTAGAAATTTATTTCTTGTCTGTTAGTATTCCTAGATAACATTAATGGTTTTAGGTAGGCAAAGGAATATTTCTTGTCTGTTAGTATTCCTAGATAACATTAATGGTTTTAGGTGGCCTAGGTATCATGACTTATCTCTAGTATTGGAAAAGACAAAAACTTTTCATTTGTCTCTAGCATGTGAAGAGACAAACCTTTCCCCATAAATAATTGTATCAACTCATTTTGAAAAAATGCAGAAAGAAGAAAGTTGTTTATTTTGAAAAAGCTGTCAACCTCTTTGCCTTCTTGTTGCCAACAATGAGAACCACTTTTGTCTGTCTTTATAATCTTCACTATCTATGTTAGTTGTAATATTAGTATATAATACTAATTCTAATGAAATGGTTTTGTTTTAAAGTTTTTCTCACCTCCATTGAGTTGATATAACTCCATCTTCAACTAGTATTGAATTAAGAATAATTTTTATTTTATACAGTAATGATCTGAAGGTGAAATAGTAAATTTACAAGAGTCATGTAATAAAGGTTTTTATTAAAATACAATTTAATGTTTCCTTTTAATGGGAAATTATTAATAGACATATTACTATGTATAAATAATCTAATACAAAGAAATATGTCATAAATCTGGTTACCTAAAATCGTTTATTTTTGTGGAATCATACTTTTTCTTTAAATTAGATACTCTGATGACAACCTCCTTAAGCTATGTTGGGCCAAAGCTAGGAGATGTGCATGGAGGGGTGTTTCCTTGAATGAAGGATGCGGAAATGTAGTGGTAAATGGTCCAAGGATGATGAATTAAGGTATGGATGGGGTAGAAGCTCAAAGCCTCTAGGAGATATGGTGGTGGTGGTATAGTGTTTGGTGGCTCTAAGAGAGGTTAGGCCAACTCAAGGAGGAAGGTGACTAGAGGGGCCTCATGGGTTGCTCTAGTCTTGATCTAAGATGAGTAGTAGGGCAAAAAATGTGCAGCATAACATTACTCAAAATCAAAGATGAAATACAAGGGTGGAGACACCTCTATTTATAGGCCAATGGTGTCTCCTTCTAACCCTAAAAGCATGATCTCCCACCTATGCTCTCATTGGCCAAAAATAAGGCCTTCTAACCTCCAATGATGGGAGAACATGTGGCTACTCACCAAACACAATCCTCTCCATTCCCAGAGTGCCATGTGGCCACTACTAAAAGCAAAAACTCTCCACTCTTAAGGTGCCATGTGGCTACCTTTTAAAAAGAAATCATCTCCAATAGAAGCATGACACATGGCATACACTTTCCACTTGATTTGAATGTCTAACTTTAAGGAAAATCCTATGCTACTTAGACCTTAATACAAGCCTTAAACAAACCTACACTACAATGACCTAAATTCCTACACTACTCTTAAATCCATGGTTCATGATGGCTCTAAGGTAGTTCTCAAGGTAAAGTTGACACTATCTTTAAGGATGACTTTCACTCTCTTAAAAGTGTTTGACCATGACTAAAGGATTTTTCATCATACTCCAAAATAAATAAATAAATATATATATATATATATATATATATATATATATATATATACATATATACATATATATATATATATATATATATACATATATACATATATACATATATATATATATACATATATACATATATATATACATATATACATATATATATATATACATATATACATATATATATACATATATACATATATATATACATATATACATATATATATACATATATACATATATATATACATATATACATATATACATATATACATATATACATATATATATATATATATGTATATATATGTATATATATATATATATATGTATATATATACATATATATATATATATATATATATATATGTATATATATACATATATATATATATATATATATACATATATATATATATATATATATATATATGTATATATGTATATATATATATATGTGTACAATGACCTAAATTCCTACACTACTTTTAAATCCATGGTTCATGATGGCTCTAAGGTAGTTCTCAAGGTAAAGTTGACACTATCTTTAAGAATGACTTTCACTCTCTTAAAAGTGTTTGACCATGACTAAAGGATTTTTCATCATACTCCAATATATATATATATATATATATATATATATATGTATATACATATATATATATATATATATGATATATATATATATCATATATATATATATATATATATATATATATATATATATATATTAATTTCATGTGACTGAAACGTGCTATTTATGTGTTTAACTTTTAAGTTAGTATAATTGTTAGACAAGTCCTTTTTAAAAGTTAACGTGGTGAATCACAAAGACATATTTCATGTATTACTTATAAATAATGTATTACTATATGATAAATTTTATATAAACTTTGAAAAAAGATAAATTGCAATTTTACATATAAATATAGATAATTAAAAAAATACTTAATCATTTAATTTGTGACTCACACTCACAGATTGATAGAGAGCTATCAATGTATCCAGTTTAATAACAGGTTGGTTTTTATTGTCCTAAAGTTAGGTCCATTCTTATAAACAATTAACATAATTACAAGACAGTATTTTTTTAAGTTAAACAAGTTCTTAAATTATCATTATAATGTGGTATTAGTTTTTTTAAGTGAATAATGGTGTGTCACATTACTTTTTTTCTTTTTTTTTTTACGGAATAGGTTTCTTTCCCTTTTCCATTCACAGCGCTGCAATAATAAGGAGTTGAATTGTTTCCGATGACTTTGTCAGTCATGAGTTGAACAAAGTTGTTAAGCCGCTCACGGGGGAGGTGGAAGATACAAACAACACAAATTATTAACACACGGTCTCTCCCATTCACCTTCATGTGACAAACAGCACGAATTTTATATAAATTGGTTTTTGGTACTACACATTCTTTACTATTTAATGGAATCTATTGAAATTAAGTAATGAAATTTGAATAACAATTTTTTACAACATTTAGACACAGCCACGTGTCGTGCTCTAATTGGTTCATGTGGAAGGGATTTTAAAAATTAAAAATGACATGGAAATGGAAGTCGGATGAGGTTAAGGGGTTTTGATTGCGTGGGTTCTATTTTGGGATTTCAAAAATTAGAAATCTCATTCTCGCTAGAGAACCCTAGAGAGGGTCAAGTGTCGTCTGAGTAGAACCTGTTGTTGGCCAACTTTTCACTGTTCATCGGATTCCGCCGTTAACCGAAGTCTTATCTGTCACTGTCCGTCATTCTGAACCACCAACAAAGGGCGAAACCACCATTGGATGTGGTTTTTGAAGCTTCTCGTGGTTTCTTTCGGTAATCCTTTGTTCTTGTTTGGTGGATTTGAGTTACTTTAATTTTTTTTACCATTTAGGGGTTGTTTTGTTTACTGTGGTACCGTTGATTGTAGTTTGAACTTTTGTTTATCATTTTGAGGTTGTTGTGCCTTTTGGGTGCAAAGTTTCACTTTTTAAGATTTGTGGTTGTTGTTGGGTTATTTTAACTTATCTTTTAAGTCAGGTTTTCCTGGACTTGCTGCAATTTTAAGTCAGTCTCAAACTAAGCTCATTGTAGGTAATTTCAAGTTGAGTCTATATCCAAAGTATGTATATGTGAAAACGATTGCACCTATATATGATGAGTGAATGTGGTAGAAATTTGGGTACTATGGGATTTGTATATGATGAGTTCTTGGTGGAGTATTTGAAACAATCATATATTCTGCATAATTATAATTTGTTTCCTTCCTCATGATGTTTGCAGTTGTTCGAAGTTATTGGATTCAGAGTTTGTGCAATTAAAGGTGATACAGTTTGCAGATATACAACTTTTAGGATTAATGAGAATTTCAAATCATGTCTTTTTAAGAATTAAATAGTAATTCATATAAATTTGTAAAAGAGTAAACTATAGGCCAACTTAAGAAGAAATGGATGTTGAAGAACTTTTATAGATTTGGAAAGCTTTATCCATTTAAAATTTATCTTTAATACAATTCATATATTACAAAGTTCAAGTTACACTTGTCATCCATAAAAGAAAAATGAAATTCTTTTTATAATAGACTTAGATCCAGCATTGTAATAAATAATAAATTGAATTATATTTAAATACTTTTTACCTCCCAATTTAATCACATTCTCAGTGTTGTAAAAAATGGGATTAAGTTTATCAAAAACATGTTCAATAATTTAGAGTAAATGTAGTTTGATTTTGAATAAGAAACAAAATGCTTTAATAACTGATAGTTTTATTGCTTGTTTAAATACAATATTGTTATAAATAAAATATGTGTATCATCAATATATATTATTTGCGGATAAAAATGAATGAAGCATTATTATAAACATACAAAAAGATTATAAATAAGATTTTATAAACATAGGATTATATATGTACACTAATAACTATTCGATGTTATTATAAACATATTAAATTTGTGTAATTAATTTTATTTTTTATTACAGTGGTCAAATTAAATGAAAAATTATCCTAGCTAGATACTTCTTTTCTATAGGCAGCTTCTCAAATTTCTTCTTAGTTATCACTTTCTCCTCTTGATGTTCCAGTCATGTGACACATGTTGGATTCCTTCTTTTGATCAGCATCCTCATCACTTGAACTTTCAGAATCTGAGTTCTCCCAAGCAATGTATGTTCCTTTTCTTTTTATGTTTCTGCCTTGAGGAAATCTCTTCTTTCCTTTCTGCTTCGGCTTTAGATCAGGACAATCAGGCTTGATGTGACCTTCCTTTCCACATTCATAGCACTGGACAACATTTGTTCTGAAGCTTTCCTTTTTGCCTTCACCTACATGGTTAGTCAGTTGACTATCATTATTTAACAGTCGACTAAATTTCTTTACCATTAAGGTCATTAGTTCTTTCTCGTCCATGTCTGTTTCTGTGTTGTTCTTGCTTGTAGCCTTCAAAGCTATGGACTTCTTTTCTTCAATCTCCTTTTCATCCTTTAATCTACCAAGTTTCAATTCATGTTCACGTAACTTGCCAAACAAGGTAGCCATGTTCATCGTTGTGAGGTCTTTGGATTCAGAGATTGATGTGACTTTTGGTTCCCAGTTTCTATTCAGACTTTTCAGAATCTTGATATTGATCTCTTCTCTTTCAAATACCTTCCCGAGAGCATTGAGATCATTTACAATATGAGTGAATCGTTTCTGCACATAATAGATGCTTTCTCCAGTCTTCATTCTGAACAATTCATACTCTTGTATCAGTGAATTCTTTCTAGCTCTCTTCACTTCGTCTGTGCCTTCATGAGTTACCTCTAAAACATCCCACATTTCCTTTGCGATTTACATTGAGATACCCTGAAAAATTCATCAACAGTTAGTGCAGAGGGAATAATATTTCTAGTTTTAATATCATACAGAGCTTTTCTATTTTCATCAGCAGTCCTCTCAGTAAAAGGTTTCAAAACAATTTTCTCTTCAACAGTTTTTGTAGGCACAAATGGACCATTTAAAGTGGCATCCAAAATTCTATTATCTTGCGATTCAAGAAAGATTTGCATTCTGATTTTCCAAAAAGGATAATTTTCGCTAGCAAACAGAGGTTCTGTTTGTTGAAACACCTTCACCAAAAGTTTGAAAACAAAAAGCCATCCCTAGGTTTATATAGCGAATCAAAGAAAAATAGAGTCGACTAGTTTTTCAAATATCTTATGAAAACCAACTCTGGTGCCAATTGTTGGGAAACAGGTAGGCTTCATTTTTACAACAAGAGGGGGGGGGGTGAATTGGTGTTTTCACAAAAACAAAATCTTTTTGCAGTCTTACAATCAAAGTATTAAACTTTTCACACTTTCTTGAAATGCAAGTAATGAAAAATTGTATGCAGCGGAAAAACGTAGTTGACTGCGTGAAAATTAAAGTCGACTAGAAAGTAAAAGTGTAGGGATAGAGAAAATGAAACACTGAATTTTTATACTAGTTCAGCCAACAATGCCTACATACAATGTCCTTCCAACCCAGGAAGCAAATGCACTATAATGGTTGCAGTTTTTACAACAAGGAATTTATAGAGGACTCCCCTTTAAAAATATAAATCTCCTCTCTAACCCAAAACCAAAATATAGCTGCAGAACAAAACCAGACTTGCAGCAAGAATCACCTCTTCTACAATCTAGAACACCACTTTCAATAATCCTCAAAGTGAACAATCCCCTGTATCTAACAGGTCCAAATACCAGCAGTCTTTACGGATGCCAAGCCAGAAAAACAATGCAGCAGTTTTCAAAGGATGCCAAGCCTGAAACACGATCACACAGAAACACCTTCTTTGTGTAGATACTGATCGATCTTTGTGTGCGCAAAAGAACCTCCCTTTGAATCTCTTTCAAGAAAGATCACCACCGTATTCTTGGAGAATTCTTGGAGCTCTTACAACAGAGAATTTGATCTGAAACAAAAATGAAATTGTCAGTTCTTCAAAAGTCTCTCAACTGATTCGTGATCAGTCTATTATAGATTTCTGTTAGACAGACACATTCTCAGTCGATTATGCTACTAATTCAGTTGATTGAATTATGACAGTTATGATAAACAATCAGGTAACATACAGTCCACCAAAAATAAAACACATTTAATATAGTTGACCAAGTCATCAATGCTAAACTAACTTTTAAAAATATAGCCATTAGGGTCCAAGAGCATAACATAATTTCAAACCAGATAACTGAGATAGTCGAATGTGTGGCGCACATATTCGACTTCAATCATGTAAAACATTTTGAAATTATTTTCTTCTAAAAAATTCACAGAGCACTGATTCTCAAAATCTACACAAAGATTTTAGCATAGTCGAATTCATTTATAACGTAGTCGACTGCACTAGAACTTTGTCACACAGTTATAAGTTCATTAAAGTGCTTGTGGTTTTCAGCTTCAAAACATATGTAAAAATGCATTGCACATAGCACATAAAGCATGTGATCACGTTCCACATATATATCAATCAATCAACATAAGAACATGTAACACAGTACATAAACATGTTCACAGATATAACAGTTAATTTGCATAAGAACAAGTAATGCAGGAAACAACATATGCATGTTATTAAGCAATGTGTTGTCATCATCAAAAACTATATTGATATAGAAATTGTGTTGTCAACAATCTCAACAAACCCCTCCTTGCTGAGCTTAAGGATTCATCTTGCTTCAATTAAGTTGCTAGTCACGTGTCTCTTGCTGGAAAGAATTAAGCAGGCTGTTGGTCTATGCATATTCCTAAGCTTCCAAGTGAGAATTAAGCCGAGTTCTCCATGTTTCCTGACTTATTTCTTTTATTCTTCTTATTACTTATTATGTTTGAAAGTGTTTAATCTTTTAATTAGCCTTATTCCATCATTTTTATGCTATTTTTTTTCATTTTTCAAATTTATCTTTTTATGATTTCTAATTAATTGGTCGTTTAACAAAATTAAATTAAAAAAAAATATAACTTACATTTATTTAATAAAATAATATTACTTAAAAAATAATATATATAGTATATTAATATAATTTTTTTACACTGTCCTACAAAAAATTATCTTTCTAAAGAGTTCTTGTACTCTTTTAGCTATTTGAATTATTTTTAAAATGATTTACTAAATTAAAAATATATTTCAAATATATCATATAATTTCTAATGAAATATTAATTTAGTTCCTAAACAACATCATTAATTTCCAATTTAAAATTTTCATATCAATCTTAAATATTACTATTAGTTTCTTGAATCATTTCACACATTGATTAGACAAGTCTAAAAATACTAATAATAAGTTTATTCATATTAGACAAGTCTAGCAACAAAAACTAGACGAATTTATCCATACATTGACAAGATGAGCCTGATAATATACATTCCATAAGTTTTTCTATAGATAGATTAAATGAGTCTATTAATACACATTAAACATGTACGTTTATCCAATGATTAGACGAGTCTTACAATACACTTTAAACGAGTCTACACGTATATTGATTAAATGACTATGTTCAGTTACTAATTAAACGAGTCTAGTAATAATATTGGACAAGTATGTTTATACACTGATTAAACAAGTCACAATATACATTAGACAAGTTTGTCTATACATAAATTAAACAAGTCAATTAGTACATATTAGGAAAATTTGTCCTCCCACTAATTAAACAAGTCTTGAAATACATATTATACAAGTATAAATACATTATTGGAGTGTGTCTATATAATGATTAAACAAGTCTAGTACTACGTATTAGACGAGTCTGCCAATGTATTGATTAGACGAGCCTATCAATACACATCAAGCAAGTCTTTTTATACACTACTTAAACGAATATAGCAAAAAGATTATACAAGTATAACAATACACATTAGATAAGTCATTTTATACATTGATTAGATAAGTATAAAAAAAATTATTACATATGTCTAATGTTACCAATAAGGGAGTATTGGTAAAACCTGAAGATGAGTTTTGATGATGCTGTAACTTGTAGATTTTAAATGTAGTAGGAAAATATTTAGAAGCAACTTGTAGATTTTGAATGTAGTAGAAAAATATTGAAATATTGTAATTCTTACTGGTATAATCGATTATGGTCAAGCTATAATTGATTATCACATGTTTTTGTACTAGAATAATTGATTATCATGAAACAATAATCGATTATCACAAGTCATACTTGAATAATCGATTATCACTTCATATAATCAATTATCACTTTTTGAAAACTCTGTAACGGACTTGAATAATCGATTATCACTTACAATAATCGATTATTCATGGCAGTTGGGAGCTGACCTTTGGCATTCAGTGTACTTGGCTATATATATGGATTTTGAGAATTTAGAAAAGAACGTTTTTGAACTGAGAAAGCATAGAACACTGTTTGTCAGAGGAAAGTTCTCAGAAGCTTTGTTCATAGTTCCCTTGCTTGGTCTCGTGAAAGGAGAGGCTCGCGTATCGTGTGTCGATAGTCAGAGCAGACTCTCTTCGAGTTAGCAAGGTGCCTTGCCTGGTCTCGTGAATAGGAGAAGCTCGCGTTTCGTTGGTCGAAAGTCGGAGCGGTTCTCTTCGAGTTGGTAAGGTGTACTTTGTCTGGTCTCGTGAATAGGAGAAGCTCGCGTTTCGTTTGTCGAAAGTCGGAGCGGTTCTCTTCAAGTTGACAAAGTAGTTCTCCTCCGGTTCGTTCGTCGAAGGAAGGTTACTTTATCTCTTTTATATTTTTCATTCACTATAGTTGTAATTTGAGAAACTTATTTTTAAGTGGAATTGTTAATCACTGTTTATAGTGATTAACGACTAGACGTAGATTCTTCTGAATCGAACCAGTATAAAAATTACTTGTGTGATTTTTCTATTCCCTACATTCATTTTATTTTACGTATATCAACTGTTTGATTAATTTTCTGAAAGAAAATTATTTTTGCTAAAAAGGACCAATTTCGTTTTAACTGTGATCGAACACGCTTTCCGCTTACTCTAAGTTTTTAATTCCGCTGCGCTATACTCTTCGAAAATTACCCCCTACGATACCGTCAATTGGTATCAGAGCTTGCTTTGATAGTTTTTCAAAATATTTGCGAAAATGGCCGGTCACAATCAAAACCATGTATATGCTGAGGGTGCTTCCATTAACAGACCTCCATTGTTTACTGGTGATAACTATGCCTTTTGGAAAGTGAGAATGGAAATTTTTAAGGGGTCTGTTGATAGAGGCATATGGGAAGCTGTACAAAATGGTCCTTATATTCCTAAAGTTATAGTTGATGGTGTAGAAGTAGAAAAATCATATTTTGATTGCACTGATGAGGAAAATGGAAGAGCCCAATTTGATTTTAAGGCTAGAAATATAAACTTATCTGCACTAACCCCTAATGAATTCTCCAAAGTTTCTGTTTATAAAAGTGCACAGGAAATGTGAAAATTTTTAAGACACAGTTATAATGAAGTCATAGATGTGGATAAGTTGACACCGTGTGATTCAAGCTCTACATCAAACTCCTCAAGCTGAAGCGATTTTAATGAGGAAGAAAATATATGCTTAATGGCAAATAGTGAAAGCCAAATCTTGAAGAAGAAGAAGAAGGAGAACAATCAAGGCTCTGCATCAAGCTTCAAATGTTATGGATGTGGTGAAAGAGGCCATGTGAAAGCTGATTGTTCAAGCAACAAAAGAAGTAAAGTAAGAAAAGCAAAGAAATCTCACAAAAAGAAGAAGGCCTACATTGCTTGGGAAGATACTGCATCAAGTACTTATAATTCAAGTGATTCTGTTGAAGAAGCGAACCTATGTTTGACGGTTGCTACTGATGACACTACAAGCCAAGTAAGTGGCTCTAGCCTTGACACTAGTGAGTTTGATTTACAAAAAGCTTTTCTTGAATTGTTAAATGAATCTGAGAAATTAGATGCGGATCATAAAAATTTGAAAAATGAGTTTAAAGAACTGAAAATAAAATATGAAAATGCATTGGATGAAGAAGTAATGTTAAGAAACAAAGTTAGTAATCTTGAAATGAAGTTATCTGAATTTGATGCAAATGAAAAACCTGTTGAATGTTTGTCTTGTAAGAGTCATATGTTTGATATTGACATACTTGAAAACTTACTCGCAAAGGCAACCAAGACTAACTCACATGCTAAGACAAACTTTAATAGAAGCAATGTTAAAAATAGAAACATGCATCAAAATAAGAAGTCCAAAGTAAAAAGAACTCGTAGAGTTTGGGTTGAGAAGGGAACTTTTGTGAAAAACAAGGTGCATGATGTTTGTTGTTTTTATTGCATGAAAAAGGGACACACTTCTAACAAATGCAACATTAAACATTTTGGAGTTCCAAATGGAAAATATGCTTGGAGTCCTGTCATAAAGTAATATGTCTCTAACCTCAAGGACCCATATAAGATTATGGGTACCAAAAACTACATTGCTTTGTTTTGCAGAATAAGTTTTCAAAAGGAGAAGAGAACTCTAAAATTGTTCTGCTTTTGTAATTGATGCTCCAAGTCCAAAAGTAAATTCATCAAGTGATATCCAAAGCTTTGAATCGAGCACCAAGTCATTGAGCTAAGTGTTGTTTAAACTATGCTGTTGCATTTTGCTCTTTTTGATCTTCCATTATTTGATTACTGTGATATTCATTTCTGTTTGAACAAATGATATGTCCATCACTGATTCATTCATTCTGTGATGTCTTCTTATTTGTTTTAACACTTTATTTAGTGAAATTCTTCTATTATGAGACATTCATGTGCTGAATTTAATCTTTTGGTATGTTTACTCATGTGCATTGGTTTCAGTGATTTGTTTTCCAATTATAAATTGAATATGAGTTTAACTAGTTTAGTATCCAATTTCATGAGTACCTTGAAGTTAGCCTTGGTATAATTCTTGTCAAGCATCAAAAGCAATGAAAGATTCATTTGAATAAGCTAACTGATAGTTTCTATCTACATTTTTGGTTGATTAAATTAACAATTCTCTCTCGAAGTTGTTTCCGTGAAGATTTGTTTTTAAGATCAAATGCATACCATATGAGCTGTGATAATTCACATTGAGAACTTGGATGCAATAAATGAACAAATCCAATTTGCATAATTGTGCTGTAAATTATTTGGTTTAAAAACTCTTGAAAGACAAAATCTGAATAAGCTTTTGTGTTAAATTTTGGTGTGAAAATCACAAAGGAATAGTCTCTTAAAAGAAGTTAGGAAAAACTACAATTCCTTGGTTGAGTCAATTTTTTTTAAATTTCTGGTTTACCACTAGTTAAATGTTGAAGATCTTGTAATAATCTCATAGTGTCTTATTCAAGTTTTCTAAATTGTTTTTGAGACCAATTAGGTGTCCAGAAATTGTTTGATTCAAAAGAAACTTCTAAATCCTTCTAAAAGGCTGAAAGAACAACACAAGCTTAAATCTGAAAATTGATACACCCAAATTTGACTATTTTTTAAATGTCTCATAGCTTCTTGTTTGTCAATTTGCAACTGTCTGATTTTACCTCAAATTTATAATTGCTTAGTCTAACAAATATTGTCTGAGAAGTTTTTTTTTCTTCTCTGGATTCTGAAACTTGAAAGAAAGATTTGTGAGTTTTAAGTTTCTTAAGAAAAGCCTGAAGTAGTTGATAAAGTTGGGGGATAAAATTCTTTGGACCAAGATAAACAATTTTATTGAATTAAATTTGATTACTGCATATTGTTTGAATTGATGTATATGTTGTTTTGATATGCACAACTGAATTCATGGGTTGAACAGATTGGGATATGAGAATGCATGAATCATAGTTGCTATTTGGAAAGGTATAAATTATGTTGTCAAAATTAGTTTTTGAACTACTTGTGCTAGTAGAAATGCTTTCCTGTTAAACCTGGAGTAATTGAGATGTGATCATATTCATTTAAGCTACTATTGCGTTCATTGTAGTTTATAAATTAGTGGTTGAATCATAAACATCTGAATTATTTGATAAATGATTGTTGATTTCATGGATAAATTGAGTATGCTAAAAGCTGGATTTAATTTACTAAGAATTATTGAAACTGTTTTGGAATTGCAAATACTTTTCTAATCTAGCTTGTAAGCATTTCTCCATTGTTTTGGGTTGAACAGATCTTAAAATATTTTTCACTCTATTTGTGAGTACATGAGAAATTTTTTGTTTGACATCTTATGACATGATCTTGTGATACCTGGTACCCATTTAAGGGGGAGATATATAAGGTTGTTAGATATGTGGTTATTCATCTATACTTTGGTATTTCATCTTGTATTTGCCTCTCATTTTATAAAAAGTTCAAATTTTATAAATTGCATCTCTCTTTTGATGAGGGTGAGAGCCATTTAAGGGAATATCTTTACCCTATGATCTTAGAAGACATTTTATGAATGCTAGATGTGTTTTAGGTTGAAAATTTGGCCCAAATCTCTGTTTTTCGGAAATTAACGTCAATAATCGATTACCAAAGGGTCATAATCGATTATCTTGGCCTAAAAATTTAGATTTTGACAATTTTGAACACAAATAATTGATTATTTAAAGTAATAATCGATTATCAGCGTAAAAAAAAAACTTTGTTTTCTTTTTGTTTTGTTTTATCAAAAGGGATTATTACATTTAGGGGGAGTACTTTTAAAGGACTTAAATCCTTTTTAATTTACCTATTTTATGGGGAGCATAAACTTTAGATGATTTTTTGAAAAGAGGGGTAAAGCTTTTGATTGAGAACTTTTGTGATAACTGGAAGATATGAGTCTTGCTCAGAAAGCTAACTTTGATCAAATTTATGAGTGACAGCAAGCTCATGAAGATTATATGGTTGATCAATTTCTTGACATTGATGTTCATCTAGGAAATATTGCAAATCACCTCAACCTTCAACCACCCGAGTGATTTTAATGTCCTGAATTTTAGAATTAGGATTTTATGTTTGTGTGCTTTGTTGATTGATTGTTATTCTTATCTCTATGTTATATTTCTGTCTTTTATGTTTCTCCTTATGGTGTCTATGTAATCCTTTCTTTTATGAAGAACATGATCTCTTGTTTTATGCATACATTGTTTAATTGAGGGGGAGATCATATTTAGGGGGAGCTTTTTACTTTATTCTTTTTGCTTATGATCAAAAAGGGGGAGAAGAAATATTAGGGGAGAAGCAATATTAAGGGAGAATTAAGGGGAGAAATATTTTTCAATTGTACAGGTACTACTAACTCTGTGGTTGTCTTTTAGCTTGTATGTGTTGCAGGTAAACCAGAGTTGCTTTTAGAAAGAGAATTTTGGATCATCATCAAAAAGGGGGAGATTGTTACCAATAAGGGAGTATTGGTAAAACCTGAAGATGAGTTTTGATGATGCTGCAACTTGTAGATTTTAAATGTAGTAGGAAAATATTTAAAAGCAACTTGTAGATTTTGAATGTAGTAGGAAAATATTGAAATATTGTAATTCTTACTGGTATAATCGATTATGGTCAAGCTATAATCGATTATCACATGTTTTTGTACTAGAATAATCGATTATCATGAAGCAATATCGATTATCACAAGTCATACTTGAATAATCGATTATCACTTCATATAATCGATTATCACTTTTTGAAAACTCTGTAACGGACTTGAATAATCGATTATCACGTATAATAATCGATTATTCATGGCAGTTGGGAGCTGACCTTTGGCATTCAGTGTACTTGGCTATATATATGGATTTTGAGAATTTAGAAAAGAACGTTTTTGAACTGAGAAAGCTTAGAACACTGTTTGTCAGAGGAAAGTTCTCAGAAGCTTTTTTCATAGTTCCCTTGCTTGGTCTCGTGAAAGGAGAGGCCCGCGTATTGTGTGTCGATAGTCAGAGCAGACTCTCTTCGAGTTAGCAAGGTGCCTTGCTTGGTCTCGTGAATAGGAGAAGCTCGCGTTTCGTTGGTCGAAAGTCGGAGCGGTTCTCTTCGAGTTGGTAAGGTGTACTTTGTCTGGTATCGTGAATAGGAGAAGCTCGCGTTTCGTTTGTCGAAAGTCGGAGCGGTTCTCTTCAAGTTGACAAAGTAGTTCTCTTCCGGTTCGTTCGTCGAAGGAAGGTTACTTTATCTCTTTTATATTTTTCATTCACTATAATTGTAATTTGAGAAACTTATTTTTAAGTGGAATTGTTAATCACTGTTTATAGTGATTAACGACTGAACGTAGATTCTTCTGAATCGAACCAGTATAAAAATTACTTGTGTGATTTTTCTATTCCCTACACTCATTTTATTTTACGTATATCAACTGTTTGATTAATTTTTTGAAAGAAAATTATTTTTGCTAAAAAGGACCAATTTCGTTTTAACTGTGATCGAACACGCTTTCCGCTTACTCTAAGTTTTTAATTCCGCTGCGCTATACTCTTCGAAAATTACCCCCTACGATACCGTCATCTAAGAATACATTTATTAGTTTAGTAAAACAAAAAACATTACATACAGTCTATTGATGTATTGATTAGATAAGTCTAGCAATACACATTGGCTTAGTCATTCATATATCAACCGATATATTAAACAAATCTTTCCATACACAAATTAGACGAGTCTATTAATATACTTTAAACAAGTATGTACATTCATTGATTATATAAATCTTGCAATACACATCAAAATAATATGTTCATTCATTGATTATTTGAGTATAGCGAAAAACATTAGACGAGTCTGGCAATACACATTAGACAAATATAATAAAAAAATTAGATGAGTCTAAAAATACACATTTGACAAATATATTCATATAATGATTAGATAAGTATAAAATATTAGATAAGTCATTTCATACATTGATGAGATAAATCTAAGAATACACATTACATAAGTATGTATATATATTGATCAAATCAGTTTTATAACATACATTAGATGAGTTTGTCACTTTGATTAGATGAGTTTAGCAATATATATTATACAAGTTTGTTCATACATATATTAGGTAAATTAATACACATTAGATGACTATGTTTAGATGTAAAACCCCAAAAATGGTATTTTCGAAGTGATGATACTTTAAAAATAAAGAGACTCGGTTATTTTAATATTAAATTGTTTAGTTATAAATAGTTTTGTTATAAACAAATTTTAATATTTTAAAACGTACTATCTCTATAGAAACCACTTTTTTAGAGTTCTCTACCTTATCTCTAAGTGTTCTTGCTCCTAAGTCATGTGTTTAACGATCAGGAGGTATCTAGATGACCATTGTGTCATGGTCTACAAATCTAGGAGATCAATTTCAAGAATAGAGCAAATAAGTTTCGACTCCTTTTTCCTTTCCCATTCCTAATATGTTTTTAGAAGAATCTTTTATTGTTGCATGTGTAATCATGCTTCTCCTAGTCTTTCTTGGTTCATCTAGAGTTTTAAGGACTCTGTCCGTTTCTAATTTGGTGTCTCGTAGGTTTGTCTAGAGATTCCTTACGTTTCAAGCAATCGGCAAAACGTTTCCTTGAGTTGATTTTTGTTATGCTAAATTAGTATTCATGAGAATAATATGATGAATTGAATGAGTTTGTGATAATAGTGTAAAATTCCCTATGCTTAAATATTGATATTTGATAGTATGATGTGTGTGTATTGGAATGATGTGAAATTGATGTTCTATGTTGTCATGATTATGTATAATAATGTTGTTTTGCTTTTTGAAAACTGAGTTCAATTTGTTGTAATGAGGATGGGTTAAATTATTGAGTTTTAAGCCTAAAAATGGGGGGTTTGAAAGTGTGAGTTTGATAATTTGGGGCTGATTTAGGAAACTTATAAGTGTGAAAAATACTTGATTCTACACTTATAAATTAGCTCAAATTTGTAATTATTCATGAAATAATGTGTTTTCCTCATTGAAAAGTTGTAATTAGAAGTAGGAAAGTTGTGTAGTAAATTGTACAGGAATTTATACATTAAAGTGGAGTACTGTCAGATGTTTCTTGCCAAGCCAACATTTAATCACTCAGCTAAAAAGATGATTATTCGCTTAGCGCATCAAAATAATTCGTTGAGCGAATTATGGACAGTTAAAAGTTATCTAGTTGATTATTCTCTAAGCGCATGATAGTTTTGCGCTAAGCGAATTAATTAAATCAGAATTAGGTTTTAAGTTCGAGACACACATAAAGATCGTAACTCCTGCCAGAAGTTCCAGAAAAAGGAAAGAAACGAAAACATCTCAGGAACTTCAGGAGACTACTTCAAGGCATCAAGACACTATTTTTGCAAGGGATTGCTTTAAATGTGTACGTTTAGATGACTATGAGTAGTTTTTCTTTCGTTGGGATTGGATATAATGAACTCACTGTGATGTAAATTTCCTGTTCAATATATCTTTGTTCGTTCATATGCTCTTTCTTGAATTTACTATCATTGTATGGAAATATAATGTTATTTGAATGTCTCTAATTACTGGAAAGTAATTTTGAACATGAACATAGATAGAGCACCTAAGTGATTTGGGATTTAGGGATAGACTCAATAACTTGGTCATTCTTAGCATCAGACTTTAATCCAAATGGTATGTTAAATTGACTAGGGATTAGCAGTTTGATATATTAATTTAAAACTATTTGCTAAAGGATTAGGACTAGTATGCCTTGATGTGAATGTTTGAATGAAATAATGAAATAATGAAATATTAAGCAGATTTTATATTCATATGATTCATGAAACCTAATTACAACGAAGTTTCTTTTATATATAAATTCCTGGCACACCAACTGTTTGATAAAATACCAAAAAGAGTTTCTTGTGTTGTTTTGTGTATTTTGATGTCTAATTGAGTTTTAAAAGGAAGAATTGTCATGTGTTGCACAAGTCCCTTGGGAGAACGATACTTTACTTATTCACTATATTAGTTGTAACGATTTGGTATACTTGCCAAAATGTTATCAGAAATTGTTGTCTAGGTGTTGTCATGAGGTGAATGGGACTTGTTAGGAAGGCTAGATGGTTGAAAACTATTTTGCTGCAAAAGGAGAGTTTCTAGTTGAAGTGTTCAAGTGTTTTTGGTGCAAAAAGGGGTTTTGAGTAGTGAGATTTTGTATTAAGCTGTACACACTATTTTGGAAGGTTAGAGGTAATTTATCATACTTATTAGGACTGGTTTAAGTACTAAAAGCAGTAAAATCTGTTATGGAAGTATAAATGGCTTCATAGGTTGAGTTTTTGGTCTAATTTAAGGGTTTTAAGAGTTAGAAATGGAAACTAGGATTATTCGAATGAAACTAAGGTTTTGGAGAGTGCTATCAAGTGTATTTAGACTTGTTTATGCTGGTTGTAAATTGATATAAAGGTTTAAAAGTGTAGAATTGAAATTGAGTAACTTGTAGGAGTGAATTTGGGATTTTAAAGTGCAAATTGAGTTGTAGCAGTGTTTTCAGAGTTTTCTCAAGGTTTGGAGGATCCTAGGGGTCTTTAGAAGTATTGGGTAAGTGTAGGAAGTCATCTGAAAAATTTTGGTATCTTTTGATAACGCTAAGCGCCCAAATTGGGCGTTGAACGCCCTTTTCTAGAGGTGTCAGCACTGAGCGCCAATGTTGAGCGCCAGCCTCTAGGCACTCAAGCTCTGTTAGGCACTAGTTCACTTTGGATGTTCATTTTGGATGTCCATTTTGGATGTTCTTTAGGTCATTTTGGGGAGTTTTTGACCCTTCCGGAGTTGTTGGTGAGGGTTTCAAAGCTGTTTTCCTTTCCTAAACATGAGTATCAATATGCCATGAAGAAATTGTGTTATTATATAATTTCTCATGACTTGTATGAGTGTTTATATTTCTTTAATGTATGATCAGTAGTCACATGTATTGGTGTACTATGTGAATGTGAAGTGATCTCAATGGTTTCAAAGGTATTGAAAGAGAGTTCCAAGGAGGAACTTCTTAGTGGTGGTTTCAATATCATTAGTATGAATGTCGGGAGCTCAGTCTTGGGGGTTATCCTGACACTCTAATGGTGTTTCATTCTCAAGTAGAGAAAATTGACACATGTGGTGAGAGTAGCAAAAGGTCTTAGTCTTGGGTGCTTCTAGTATCACTAGTAAAAAAAATGCTTTTCTAACTCGTCATATATGCTTCGGTTTCATAGAAACCGAAGCATTTAAGACGCGGGGGCAATTTGGTTATTAAGATAAAGTTATAGGCTTCGGATGCACAAAGAACAGAAGTATAAAGTGGCTACGGTCTCGATTTCAAAGCCAACCGAAGCATAACACCTGCACAATCACTTCGGGTTCTACAGGACCGATGTATAAAGTGGCTACGGTCTCGGTTGGTGGCAGGACCGAAGAAGATTTGTGTTCTACTAACGTTTAACTAGATTCCTTGTGATTTTGTGAATTGTACTTGATGCAGGGATGACCTCCTCATCAGGAAAGAGGATCAAGAATGTGGGGAATCAGAGTTGGAGCAGCTGAAGCTCCAACTATGGAGGAAGATGTTGAGGATGACGATTTTGAAGATGTAGAAAAAGGAGATGAGATAGCAATTACTGATGGATGCTATCTGCACTAGAACAGGATTTTTCTATCTTTTGGTTTTGTAATTTGAATTATATTTGCTTTTGTTTTAGTTTAGGGTTTGATGTTCTTAGTTGGATGCTTTATCTCATGATGGTTTGATGATTGATTTGAATGATGGGTATTACTTGGTGATGCTTTGATATTGATGATGTTGAGAATGTGCACAATACGTTGATATATAGGTGGTGGTTCGCAAGCTATGTGAACAGATGCATTATGGTTTTATGATTGTGATTATGAGGCTAAGCAGGATGTTTATCTAAAATATCTGGAATAGTAAGCTTATGAGTGAGGTTTGAGCTCTAGAGTTCTTATTGATATATTTGTTATCTACTTGAAAGCATGAATGATATTTCCTGAATCTGTATGATTGATTGAATTACATGCTTATGTCATATGATCATGGCCAATTTTGAAAGCCCTTACTTAGCCAAATTTTCACCCAAAGTAAAGAGAACCATGTGTTCTACCCTTTTTGAACCTTAGCCTGAGACGCTTTGAAAACCTTGTTGATAAAAATCTTTACCTTGAGTTATGTTGAGAAATATTTTATGGTATTGATAAAGGTTCAAGTTTGGGGTTGTTGGGGAAATTGAAAGGCAAAAGAGAAAGCATTAAGCAAAATGTTGAATGATGAAAGCATGAGAAAAATAGAAAATAAAAGAAAAGAAAAGCATGAAAGATAAAGCTTAATGCAAAAGAAAAAGGGAAAAGTTGGGAATGAGTAGATTGGTTGAAAGAGAGTTTGTGCTTGAACTATGAATATTGAATAACTCTCTTAACTCAAGGATTTTGTTATCTGAAAAACCAATGTTTCTTGTTAGCCCAGCCACGTTATAAGCATTGAAAAGTCCTTGTGATGACATGTGTGTGTGAGAATGTTGGTTGTATTAGATGAAAGTCAATTTTTTTGCATGTGACAAGAGGGTAGTAGAGAGAAGAGTGACCTCCCAAAACACTTGAGTGATTGAGTGAAACACTTTGCTTGGAAAGGATTGATGAATTTCATGATTACATCTGTGGTTAGTGGATTGGTCATTCATAAACATTGCATCTGTTGGAGAATATGTGATTATGTGAGCAATTTGTGAAATTTGAATGAATTGAAGCATGTCTGCATCTTGATTGGATTTCATTGAAGAACTGAATTGAGTTATTACTTAATGTGAAAAGATATGTTTTGAAAAATGTTGAACCATTTTGATGATACACTACTACAGAATTAATCATAGATAGCGCCTAATAGATAGCACTTTTTTAAATAAGCGCTATCTATGAATGTACAGAACAATAGATAACGCTTATTTAAAAAAACGCTATCTATACCTATGATAATAGATAGCACTTTTTAGAAAAAACGTTATTTATAAATAATTAATTTTTTTTAATTCATAATTTAAAATAGATTCATAATAAATAGCATTTTTTTAAAAAGCGCCATCTATTATAACACAATAAATAAGATTTTCTTAATATATATATATATTTTGAATGTTAAAAATATTTTGAAAAGAGGTTTTCAATCCCTTTTTGTCGGAGTGTTTTACGTTTTTTGTTCGAGTTTCTTTTTACTCTTTTTTGAACTCTTTTTACTCTCATATTTTTCAAAATTTTCCCTCTTTTTCCTATTTACTCTCGTATTTTTTAAAATTTTCTCCCTTTCTCTTAAATTTTCAATTTCACTTGAGGTACAAATTCATCAATCCCGCCATCCCCAAATTTCACTTTCGATTTGCCCCTAAGTTTTACTTCGTGCTTGCACTCAAATTTCACTTTGTGTTTATCCCAAACCGGCGTTACATTTTAGATCTTAGTGGAGCAAGTCATTATTGTGTTGTCTTCTCCATCATTGCTCATCGGCAGGCCAAAGTTCATCAGTTGCCATCACTGATAAGGGTTTAGGAAACCAACCTCCTTCAAGAAATCAGTATGGTCGTGGCTAGGTTTAATCCTTCGCCAGAAGTTCTGGTGAGAGAAGTGATGGTGTTGTTGAAGGCATCACCTACAAACCACACCTCGAGTCAGCGCTCTCCTTTGCCATATCTTCATCTTTTTCTTTGATTTTAACCGTTTAAATACACTTTTGCTCCGATTAAACACTTTTCCACCGTTTAATCTCCATTTTGATCTGTTTAATCGGTTAACGTAGTGTTTTAAGGTTCTTTCACCGTTCGATTTAGGGTTTCCTTGCTTCATTCACAGTTTTCGTTTGTTTGCTCTTGGATTCGTATCATTCTGCTGCGGGTTTCACTCTTCGAGGACTTATTGGAAAGGTGGACTTTACTGTTAGGCATCTATCTTCTTCCAGAAACTCATTTCCTAGCACATGGGAATTCAGCAGTAGTCAACAATGTATTTGAAACACACATCAGGTCTGTTGTTTCTCTTTCTCTGGTCGAAAGTCCATTTTTTTCTCTCTTGAAAGTAATTTTTATTTTGCAAGTGCTCATTCTGATATTTTCCCCTTTGTCTGAAAAACAGTGTTCTGCATACACTGCCAGTCCTTCATCAGAGAAAACATTGACCATGCATACCACCTTTCCGAAATATGTTGTTGCTTTGGCCACTATAGTTGGATCTGTGATTTTTGGTATAAGTTAATCTTATCTCATATGCTGCCTGGTAGTTTATGGATTTTTGAGCAATATATATATATATATATATATATATATATATATATATATATATATATATATATATATATATATATATATATTTTTTTTTTCTCTTTTTCTTTTCAAATTATCATACATTCTTCCAATTATCATATTTTTTTCTTGTGAAAGTGTGTATGAATTAGGATATTGGGCTAGTTGACTCCCTAAAAATTTTAATTTGTTCCTATAAATTGCACACAAGCATAATTAATTACTTATAATAATGACTCTGGTAATGCCTTGCATCCAATGTCGCAAGTAAGTTTATTTCCTATTACTGATGTTAACAATTGATTTCTCACCGTTCAATCCAGATATTTGGTGGTGTTGGTATTACTTGTCTTCCATTGGGACTTATATTTTCTTTCATTCAACGTCCAAAGGCTGTTATCACTCGTTCACAGTATATCAAGGTGTTATATCCTTTTAGAGCTGGAAACTACTAAATGTTGATTGAATATGTTGTATTATATTTATTGTGTGGTTTGTTGGTTATGGTTGTAGGAAGCTACTAAATTGGGCTAAAAAGCAAAAGATCTGAAGAAAGCAGCTGAGTCACTTCGTCAGGAAGAAAAAGCTGGTTCAATCGTAAAAATGTGAAATCAATGGAAGTAAACTAATATTAGTGCTTTAGTGGTACTTTATATTTCCAACATCGTGTTAAATATTTTATGTGTACCTTTGTTCACATGCCATATATTAAGTTGATGTATGCTTTTCTAGAGGCTGCTCAAACTTGTCCACAGTTTATGATTAATTTATTTGTGTTTATGTTCTTAAACTTACCTATCTTGCATAATTTGCCAGGAGTTGCCTCAATTAGAAGATTTCAAACTTCTTGAAGAGATGTACCCATAAGGAGAAAAGGTGAGTTCCTTGTCCATACTGGACTTCTACACATATACAATGTGCTATAGTTCCCCCACTTACTGATCCTGTATGAATGCAGGCTGAGGCAACATGGGCACTAACAGTTATAGGGTATCTGGCAAAACTTGTTTTGAGAATTTTAGGGTAAGCAATGACATATAAGGATTGAGTTACTTGGAATGCTGGATACACTAAAATGTCTGTGATGATTTTTAGAAGGTTCTCTCTTGATAAATTTCATAAAGATGGATAGATAAATAGATTAAATGGTTTATTTTCGTTACTAAAAATTGATTGAATTTAAATTAATGAAGGAATGACTGATAAGAAGTTTAAGTAAAATTATATTTGGTTATAGAAAATATAATTTAACTAGGAGAAAATAATGATATTTTAGAGAAAATAGACAAAATTAGTTGAATTGAAGTGCTACTAGACGTATAAGGGTGGCAATAGACACCCCTTCGATGGGGCCAGTGAATACAACTATATTACTATTGCTGGGATATTATTACTCTTGCTATCTTAATCTAAAACAGGTTTTATGACTTCCATGTATCATCTAACTTAAGATTTGAAAACTGTGCCTGGTTAATTGTTTCTGTGTCATGGGTTGGTCATATTATTATCTATCTATTAGTTGATCCTCCTATTTCTCCTTTCTTGAATGAAGTTTTCATCAAGTTGGATAATATCTGGGGTATGTTGGAATACGCTTACCTTAATATTTGATTACCATAAGTTATATAGTTTAGATATATTATATTATAATTTCCGTTATGTTATTCTTCGTGATGTCTTCTTTTTTCACTAGGTCTTCTTGGTACACCTGCATTTGCATTCTTCTGCTTCTACCTTATTCTTGTTGTGATTGTTGGAGTCATGATGGTTGGGCTGAAGTTTTCATTACTATTCATCCAATGAAGTAATTAAACATTGCAGTCTATTATACCTTTTCACATTGATTTTAATTTGTATTGGTCACATACTAGGACTTGTTAATTTTTCTAACATTAATTTCTAGTAAAAATTTAGTTAACTAATTTTATATTATTTTTCTTTTTTGCAGTATTTTTTTAGTTACATATGTCAACAACTTCGTGACAATCAAATCATTGAAGTTAGAGAAGATTGATGCTTATATGTAATTAGTACACATTTATAGGTTATGTTATGGTGATGAATATGTTATACTTGTATATATTGTCTTATAAAGCAATGTAATGTCATGATACGTATTGAATAATTCAATGATTATATTTGGAAATATTATTGTATCAATGATTTTTATTTGTACGCTAAACTAATGAACATTTTTTATCTTTGTAGTGGTCATATTTTTCTTAATAATTTATATTTTTTTTATATATAATAGAATAAATAAATAGCGTTAGTTGTATACAATAGAATTAATATTTTATATTTTTTTTATTTTTTTTTATTTTTTAAAATATTTTATTAAAAAATTATTATTTTTTTTTTAAAAAAAAGATCAATAGATAGCGTTTATTTAAAGAAGCGCTATCTATTGGTGTCTGATAATAAATAGCGTTTATTTAAAAAAGCGCGCGCTATCTATTAATAGATAGCGCTGACATAGATAGCGCTTATCTATGATAAAAAAAAGTGCTATCTATGAGCTTTTTTGTAGTAGTGATAAGTGGAATGTCAAGTTTTATTTTGTTTGTTTGAGGACAAACAAAGTTCTAAGTTTGGGGTTGTGATAACGGTATAAAAAATGCTATTTTTATACAATAATTTGATATCAAAACACAACCTTTATGTCCTAGAATTAGCTTTAAATCATGCATTTTGTTCAAGTTGGTGAACAAGAGAGCCAAAAGTGGTTTTAGAGATATTATGCTTGGTTTTATATTGTTTTGGCAGGATTTTACGAGAATTGAATGATGAAGATGAAGATGAAGAGGGAAGGACTTGGAATAGAAAAAGGGCAAGAAAAGATGAAAAAGAGGTGTCGCGACCACCGCCCAGCGCTAACCCAACGCTGGGCGTCCAAGACGTAGACGGCTGAGCGTCAGTAAGCGTTGAGCGTCCAGCGTTGCCACCGCTAAGCCTTAGCTAGCGCTGAGCGCCTAAATGAATGGGCCTGGGCTGAATTTTTGTTACTTTTTTGGCTTATAAATAGACCTAGTGCGATTTCATAAGTAATCTTTCGGCAATCAGAGACGTCCAGAGCTCTTCTTCACTCCTTGGAGGCAATTTTTGGATGCGGGAGTTCCGAATCACCAATTATAGGGTTTATCTTTTCATTCTTTTCATTTATTTCATCCAGTTTCACCATGTCCATGGTGAACTAAACCCATTGTTGTTGGGTAACAATGTAATCTTTTGAAACTCTCTTATATGGAAATTCTTGTTTTATTCATATGCTTGCATATGCTTGTATTATCAATAGTTGAGTTTCTTTTATCTGATTATCGTGCTTGCATCGTTTAACTCATTCGGTGTATTGATCCTTAATTTTGTTGATATGGGAACGTACGGGGAAGTCTCGAACTGATAAGAATTCTCTTGGTTAAGCAGTACTACCTAGGAATAGGAGTAGGACGACCAATTGCTTTAAACTTCTATTTTTCATGCGTTATTGGTTACTTAGGGAGACTAGGAATGGTAAACTAGTAATTGGTAATAGGCTCTCTTCGCCGAGGAATCGGGTTTTGAGTAGATTAGATAGTTGCATGACATTGATAATAAAGCGAATTTAACAAGAATAGTAGATATAGGAGAGTGGAAAAAGGTGAAATTGTAAACCCCAACAACTCCATTAATTCATAGTCTTCTTTGCCAATTGATTCAATTTGCATCTGCATGTTTAAATTCCGTTTATGCATCAACCTTACAAATTATTTTTCTTTTAAGTCTTATTAAATGAAATCACATGAACGTTTAGGCCAGTGAGTCCTTTGGGAGAACTATACTCGGTCTTAGCGTTTATATTACTTGATAACGATCTGGTACACTTGCCAGGGGCTTAATAGGAAACACCAATCACTGCAGTGGGTTTGAGCAGAGATGATAACCACCAAAAATATTATGTTGTTGCTGCTTTCTATTACTGTTGTTGCTCCGATTGTACTCTACACCGAACGTCTTGGCACATTCAACTACCCCTTTTGTATTTCTCTCTCTCTTTTTCTTCATTTATTGGAAACTGCTAATAAATGGTGCTAATCTTTTCCTATGCTTTTGCAATGATCTAAATTCTTTGTTTGTCTGGATTGTCTTTTGTATGCATTTTGCAGTTGAGCAGGAGTTTATTGAAGCCATAACTGCTTTTGTGAATAATATACCTGATAGTGGAAGTGGTGGCCTCGTCAGATTTAAATCCTTCATTAAAGATGAAGATGATGGTGGTTTTTCTACTCGACGCAATCATAGAAGTTTCTAATATCCAAGACAACAAAATTGCATACCTTCCAATTGCGGTCTGGAAAAATGGATGTGTGATTTGGAACTAAAAGAATTAAAACAAAAATTAAAAACATTCTACTGCCTCGGTTGTTGGGAACCGAGCCAAAATCTGAACCCTTATGCCTCTGTTCAAAATCGGTGCCTATACCCTACCCTTTTTACCTCGGCTTTATATACCTCGGTTGCATAACCGGTGCCTATAAACGAAAAAAAACCGATGTCATTTCCCTTGTCTGCACTAGTCTATGATCCAAGGCGTTGAACAGACCAACCTTGTGAGTGTGGTAGGGTGAAAGCCATTGGCAATGGCTTTGCAAAGCAGTAGAAGCCACCACAAGTGCACAACCCGCCATAATTCGACTTTTACTCTAAGTCCGAACAGTCTAGTTAAAGTATGATCATGTGTAAAGTGTTTGGTTGGTTAAATTGTGTTATATGTATCATGTGTGGAATGCTTTAAAATACTTAAATATATTATGAAATATTTTGTATCACTAGCTTACCCTTGCTTTTGTGTTTTGTCCGTCTGTGTGTTGTTTTCTCTTTTGCAATGATCACCTGAACTGGTGTGAGCTTAAGAGGGGGACATCTTTTCAGTTGATGCAGCATTCGGTTGAGAGAGAAGCAACATGATAGATAGTTTTTGCTCTTTTGCTCTATAAGTCTTAGGTTCCTTGTAAGTTATCATGTATGTACGTTTTATTTTATTAGTTTTACACCATTAAAGTGGGATGTTACATTAGACGAGTCTTGTAATATACATTGAACAAATTTGTTCATGTACTAATTAGACAAGTGAGTCCATATACTTATTACACGAGTCTAACAACACATATTAAATAAGTTTTATCAGTGTACTAATTCGATGAATCTAGCAATATATTAGATTATTTTGTTCAAACACTGACATTTTTCTTTTAATAAGTCTACTCTACATTTCAGTTATATTTTTATAAAGTCTACTCTATATTTTTACACATGTTTTTATCTTTTTGTCTATTTATAAAGTCAACTATTTATATTTTTATAGACATTTATTTTTTAAACCTATAAATCATTATTCATTGATTCTATTGAAAGCATAATTATAAATTTAAGCATTCTTATAATTTATTTTTTCAACATCTAAATTTCTTTTAATAACACATAAACAAAACATCAACTCTCATGTAGACAAGAGTTTAAAACTAATTTAGATTGAAATTTTTCCATGGCAAAAAAAGTTTAGATTACACTCTTCCTTTTAAAAGAAAAATATAAGAAAAAAAAGGTAAAAAGTAACTTATAATTGAATTATTGGAGAATTGAGTAAAAAGTTTTGCACTTTATATTATTAATTATTAGTACATCTTTATTGGCAGAAACTACCAATTTTATTTAAGGAAATATTCATGAACAATATAATTGATCAAACAAAGCATAAACATATATAGAGGCTAGGTACAAAGAAGTACGTATATATAATATATAGTCCTACAGAAGAAATCTGGAGAGCCCCACTTTTCCCCCAGTTTGCTTGACATCTTTCTCAGCCTGTTCTTTATACTCCTTAAAAGTGAATTTTCTGTACATAGATGGCTTCATGTGGCTTTTAATTACTGCTTCCTCCAAGGGACAATAGAAAAATGCCATAGAAAACCTTTCAGCACTCTCTGCAGCAACAACTCTGTGTTTTATGCTTTTATAAACACCATTGCTCCATGCCTGCACATTATAACACACAAGTTAAAAGTTAAAGTTTAGAAACTCTTCCAAGACCTAACTTTAGTCAACCCATATCATATACAGAAAAAAGACTTTTTATAGAAATTGGTGATGTGCTTTTTGATTGGAGCCCACAAAAAGTTGAAACATTTGATGTATGTTGGACATTTTGTCATTGTTAATTATTTCAGACGTATTCATTCTATGTCTAATAATTTCTATTGGATTGATGATCACATTTTCAAACCTTTGTGATCCAGTCAGATTCGATGAAAAGTTGGTGGGTTTTAACTTTAAGCATTATGTGTTGGACATTGTATATATATATACTAAGCAAGTCCTCCAAAATCATTGTCACCAGCTCAACAAATTTCTGCCCTAAATTGAGCATATAATTCTGATAAAATAATAATAAATTCTCATCATAAGATTTTTTTTTTTATTTAATCTTTCCATTTATCAAATGAAAACAAAAGGGTATTAGTAAACACTTTATAACATTATTTTAGAAAAGGTGATGATGATATTTCACCTGAAACAAGTCACCAATGTTAACGACCAGAGCATGTGGATTAGGCTTAACAGCAACCCATTTTCCATCTTTCATCAATTGCAATCCCCCAACATGGTCTTGATGTACGATGGTGAGAAAACTAGTGTCACAGTGAGGTATCAAGCCATGCATCTTTGATATAGGGCATGGAGGATATCTATTCAATCGAATAAATGAACTCTTTGGCCAGCAATGCTCTCGAAAATAGTTCGATTTCGCATTCAGTTTGCAGGCTAGTATTTCAGATAAGCTCTGTGCAAGGGAGAACATGCGTGTTGCAAAACCTTCAAGGTTTGATCTAAATTAAGAAAACAAAACTACTCATGTTTAAGTTTAAGTCAAAACACACAATATGAAGGCACATGTAAGTATATCATGTCAATAAATGCTTTATTACCAGATGAACAGCTTGCTTACCATGAAAGTATTTTCTAGTATGCAAATAATATGACAAGACACTTTTAACTAAGGAAAAAGATATTTTGATTTTGAAAACATTTTGACATAACACGTGTTATTTTTTTATGGATTTATTATTTATTTGTTATTGTGCTGATTATTTATTATCAAAATATTGTAAAAAACATGTGTTTACATATTATTACTCTTTAACTAACCACTATATTTCCATATTATTTTTGGAAAATGATATGTTAATAAAGTTTTGACAACATTTTGATACAATATGTATGATTTTTTCATTGAGTTTATAATATGTCAGTAAAATAATAAATAAATAATGAACCAGTGAAAAAAATGACAGATATAATCTGTCAAAATGTTTATTTTTTTAATAGAATTAAATTCAAGACATTTTGCTTTTAAAAGGATATATAGAGAATCGTGTTTGAAATTTATCAATTTCTTCTCGACCAAATAGATTAAATGGAGAATCATTTGTCTATAACTATCCCACATTACTCCTTGTTACAACACTTTTAGAAACATTTTTTTTTTCTTTTATTAGGTATTGTTAAAAATGTCAATGTAAAGAAAAAGTTGACGTGACTTGAATTGAATTGTCTGCCTTTATAAAGCTTGAGAAGAAAATGAAGATATATGGTCATAAGTTACGTTCAAGTGGAACCCAGTGTATTGTACGAGTGCTGTCTCATATTTGTAATAAGTTAAAAAACATCTATTCCTCAGTACTCCAGAAGAAGCAAGCTTAAGTGTAAATTCAATAAGGGATCAAATGGTAAATAAAGTAGTTAATAATTGGGTGATATCATGATATGTGTACACGAGTAAATAGAAAAAGTAACTATAAAAGAAGTAATGATATTTCGACACACTTACACTTGTACATTCATTCATTTCACATATAATACAACGATAAAATAAATTATTATAAAAAATGTAAATTCTTGTATTTTTTTAAGAAAAAAAAAATTAAAAATAAGAAAAGATAATATTAAATGAATGTAAAAATTTGAAGTTTATTAAATAATTTTCTTTTAAAAGTGTGCTACGTGTCTATGACTTATGTTCTAATGTTAAATTTGTAAACATGAACAGTGCCAAAGAGAAAAAAATGAAGATACGTGCGTATACCTCAGAGTTTCATGTCGGTCCATTCTTGAGATGTCAGTGACATAAAAGTGAAGGGCTTCTGACCATGACAGTTGTCTGAGATTGGTGGCAAAGGGATTCCCCCACCTATAAGCTTTGGCAGATAAGGTAGAGAAAATAGCTTGCTGTGTTGACTTGTTCACAAAAGGTTGATAGAACACTTTCTTTTGATCAATCTGCATGCTCTTGAGCAGCTCCTGTGGAATACCATGATTCACAACTTGAAAGAAACCCCATTCTCTTGCAGCTTCTGCAATTTCTTTCATGCATTCCTCTCTCTCAACACTTAACCTCCCAAGGTCGATCAAAGGTATATCACATCTCTCCACTGTAGAGCTGCAGTAGTCATTATTATTCCTTGAATCCCCTAGGTGTTTCTGCACAAGGGTCTTGTAGGTCTCTAGGAATGGTGGTTCATAATCCATTTCAGAGCAAAATGTTACACTACATTCATAAAACGAATCCATTATTCGGTATGTGTCCATAAACTTCTGATTAGATCACTCTAACAGTGTTTGGATGAACATTCCATCATCACGTTGAATGTGAATCCAACGAAAAGTGAGATTTTGCTAAACCAGACACACTTTGGTATGTGTCTTTTTTAACTTATTTTAAACAAATAATAGTTGTTTTACTCAACCTTCCAAGAAAAGTTAAAAGAAATCAATTATACGTTTAATAATTAACAAGTTATGTTTACGCATGCATTTATATGTTCCATGCTTTCTCTATATCATAAACAAGATTAAACTCTGGCTGAAAACGTTGCCAGTATTTATATCAGCAACCATTGTTGCCCTAAGGGAAATATATATATTTCTATATAGACTGATTATAATAATAAAAGAACTATCCAAGGGTCAAAATTTCACCTGTGCTTTTTTGAAGATGATTATGGAATTTCAATCGCTTCGTAGCTTGGAAATGCTACCTCTTATACACGTTACAGTGTCAGATGAAAAGAAGACACAGTGAATTCTAGCAAAGAAACTCAGGTAACTAGTCCTTAGAAGAAAGAAAGTTGCATCTTATGTGAGAAGAAGAAGAGCACGTAATGGATTAGTTTAGATTGCTTCAGAAATTGGTGATTGCAGAGATATTTATATGCATGTGAATCCATGCCAGAAAGTTTGGAATAGCACTACGATTAAGTATATGGCTAAAGCAGAGACCACGCGGCCAAGCACAACATCAGAAAAAGAGGGGACAAAAGCATGCAACCACAACTACAACATACTACATAAGATATCAGTTTTCTTGACTTGTAGCCACGAAGTGCAGTCTACGTTCATAAGGTAAGGCACACAATTTTTTAGAGTAACTATAGGATGATAAGTTTACATTCATTTAATATATATCGTAAAATAATTATAGAAAAGTAAAATTCTATATATATATATAAAATAATATTAAATAAATATAAAATATATTCATGTGTAAAATATATCATTTCTCAATGTTACTGTGTCGTTGTTACTGTTATATAACATTTTTTAATATGTTTAAATAATCATTAAACGTTTATCATTTATGTTTATTAGCATTATTTCTAAATTATATTAAATGTTTTATATGATAAATGATAACGATGTCACTTTCTGACGTTAGGCCATGGAAGAGCAGGAACAACAGTGTAGAACGATAATATTTGGACAGGTAAGTATCAGTATAATTGGTAAACTTTGTGGTTTATTTTTATATTTGTACGTGATTCTAATAATTCAATTTGTCCTTTTGTTTTTAAAGTGGATTACAAATTCGGAGTAACGTTATTGTTTTACTTAAAATTCTGAAATATTATTATTATTTCGCTTAAAATTCGATTTTTTTTTGTTTTATTTAAATAGACTTATTACATTTTGTGAAATGAAATAATTTTAAAAATTAGAAATCAGGAATTAAGTAAAAAAAAGTTTAATGTCTCAATAGATCCCTATTTTCATCCAGAATTTCAAATAGGATCCTTTTTTTTTTTCGACGTCTCAATTGAGTCCTTATTTTTGTAAAATCGAATCAAATAGGCCTTTCCGTCAAATTGAGATGACGCTGTTAAAAAGGATATGCTGACAATATAGTTTTTTATTACGTGCCATTAAAAACGTGATTGAATTGTATTTTTTTAATTTTTGAATTAAAAAATAAATATAAAGAGTATACTTCATTTTTTAATTCAAAAATTAAAACAATACAATTGAGTCACATTTTCAATGCCACGTAATAAAAAATTGCACGGTCAAGATACACGTCTTAATGGGGTCATCTCAATTTGACGGAAATGTCCTATTTGATTCAATTTTAAGAAAATAAGGACTTAATTGAGACGCCGAAAAAGAAAGGGATCTATTTGAGATTCTGGGCGAGAAAATAGGGACCTATTGAGATATTAAACCTAAAAAAAATAGTGATGAAACTTGAAAGGTTATATTAGATATAAAATTAAAGTATGAAAATAATTGCTTATAAATAACTAAAATTGTGGTTGTTATAATTTTGGAGATTAATGTTTTAGTTCAAAAACATATTTACTGGCAATGAATATATAATTTTTTTAAGGTTAAAACCATTTAGGCGTCTCTATTTTCGTAAGGTATTTCCAATTTGGTCCCCTTCTTTTAAACCTTTTCAATTGAGTCCTTATAACAAATTAGCCCCTGCCATTAAAGATCGTTAACGGTGTTAAAATTGTGTGCAGAGGTGGGTAGATGACGTGGTTAAAATTCTCCTTTTGAGGTGTTAAAATTGTGCAGAGGTGTTAAAATTGTGTAGAGGTGGGTAGATGACGTGGTTTCCCATTCTCCTATGCACAATTTTAACACCTATGCACAATTTTAACACTTCAAAAGGATAATTTTAACCACGTCATCTACTCACCTCTGCACAATTTTAACAAAGTTAGTTAACGATTTTTAACGGCAGGGGCTAATTTGTTTGAAATTAGCACTTACTCAATTGGAAATGTTTAAAAAAAGAGGACCAAATTGGGAATACCTTACGAAAATAGGGACGCCTAAATGGTTTTAACCTTTTTTAATTCAAAAATAGTTTGTAAATCAGTTTATATAATAATTGAATTTTTTATATTAATTTATTTTTACTAACTGACTTTCTTTAAGTGCATTAAGATTTAAAAGAAGAAAATTTTGATATTAGATAAAGACATTAACATCATCCTAATTAGGTAGAAGTAGACACCTAAAAGAAAAACAAAAGGAAAATAAACACGGGATATCAAACCAAAGTCCATGTAATAAAGAAAATCTATATTTAGGTAAATCTATCCTATTTCTAAATAGGTATCAAGTTATACAAGTAGGAAAAGCTTATTTAGACTCTACACCAAAATAGTTAATCTATCAATACATTTGTTTTTTTCACGAAAGATATGTCAAACTTTAAAATCGAAGCAATGAGTCAAAGTCAGACAACACTTTCATTTGTTTCTAAACCACTAAGTACAATACTAGGTTTGTTATAAAAAAACTAGCAACCAACATAAAGTCACTTTTCAATCATAAGGAAGTTTAACATAACAAAACCAATAGCTAGCCTAACACCCATAAGTTAAGTCTTTCGAGCAATATCAATGCTAATATAAGAAGGGAAATATCTCATATATTTACCTTTACTTCCTCTAAAAATATTTGCACAACTAGTAAAATAAGCAACTTTTTGTAAGCAGCTTCATCCACATTGCATTTCATACAACTGATATGAATTAGTTTCCAAACAACCATAGAAATATGAGGAGCCTTATGAGCACAAATGTAGATATTGAAGTTTTTGATAATTGCAAAATCATCAATATTATTATCTATCACACCTTTAAAAAGATTACATGTCATACTAACACTTGTTATAATAAGGTTTTTCATATATGTCTTCAATTTAAGTACTTCCAGCCACATAAAGTACATACATAGCAAAACAAAATGAAGTGTCATCTATCACTAAGTTTTAATTTTTTTTTTTAATTAAAGAAATTTAGTATTACTAAGTTTGTGCTAATTTTATTTTAAAATGTATTCAACTTAGTGTCAATTAGGTTTAAACTAGATAAAATTTATCTTTAATATTACCTTAATTTATATTAGTTTGGTAGACATAATGATAGTAATTTAAGAAAAAATTTCTCATGCAATATACCTTCAACAAAATAAAATACAAAATGGTAAGGGATGAAGATGATGAGTTTGATTCAAGGAGATGAGAAGAGTGTGGATGAAAGGCATGTGTGTGAATAAAACAGATGAATATGGACAAAATGATGAGTATAATAATGAAGGAGATAAGTGTGAATAAAGAGGATAACTGGAGATTTATCTTTAATATTAACTTAATTTGTATTAGTTTGGTAGACACTAATGATAGTAATTTAAGAAAAAGTTTCTCACACAATACCTTCATCTTCAACAAAATAAAATACAATCTAAAAAATTGCAGATGAAGGTGATAAGTTTCATTAAAGGAGATGAGTATGAACATGTATGTGAATAAAGCAAATGATTATGGATGAAGATGAGTATGAGTGAAGAAGATAAGTATGGGTAAAGGAGATGGGTGTAGGCGAAGTTGATTTATATTAAAAGTGAAAGAGAAAATTGTAAGTGATGAGATTCCTCATTTTTAAATCTACACCTTTTGACATAAATATAATTTATAATTCTTATTTGTTGTTACAAAGACATACAAATTTGTAACATGTAAATATTACGTATATATTATATTAGCATCGATGCTAACTTTTGGTAAATAAAATTAGTGTCAACTTATGACACTAAAATAAATAAATATAAATCCTAAAAATAAATAAGAATATAATCAAGTCGATGTTAATCTTATTTATATTTTTAGCATAAATTAAGATAATAATAATAATATGACACTAACCTAAAAATTTTAACTTAGTCAAAAGTTATAATGTTAGAGTTGGTTAAGTTATTTGTATTAGCTTTCAACATTAAGTGGTCTTTATTAGTGTTTGGCTTAGATGAAACTAATCTAACACTTACATTAATATTTATTTATGAAAAAATAAAATATAATTAGTATCACCTTAGAGTTAACAACTTTACTAGTTTCCAATATTAAACCAACTATATTAGTGTCTAAGTCAAGGGTAACTCAATACTAATACAAATATTTATTTATACAAGAAAAAGTTAAAAGTAATTAGCATAAGTTTAGAGTTGGTTGAGCTTACTCTATCAACAACTAAATAATTTAAAAATAACTTTGATTTTTAAATGCTTCTAAAATCATCAATCTTTTTGCGTCTCATTAGAATTTGCTAAGTTGACTCTAATAGGGTCGAAATTTGACTAATACTAATGTTTAGAAGCTAATTTGATATTTTCTTGTAGGGAGATTTGATTAGGTTTACACAAATATAATTATATAGTACCCACTTCAATGCATGCATGCAACAAATGTATATTACTTTGTCTCGTCTATATTCTCATCGAATAAGTGTACTTGTATAGTCCATACTCATTTTCTTATTGTTTTAATTAAATAAATATTTATAAGAAAAAAATAAGAGTTGTAGTAGAGAAAATATGATATTATCAATTATTCAATGTATAAAATGACAGTGGAGTTTCTATTAGAGGTGACAATGTGGGTCAACCCGATCCGTTAGGTTCGACCCTCACTTGGCCTGCAATATGTGGAATGTGTTGGCCCGCATGCATAAAATATATGGCCTAAGAATTGTTAACACTCTGGCAAGTGTATCAGATCGTATCAAGTAATATTAAAACGGTAAGTCTGAGTATCGTCTCCCAAATGACTCTTAGGCCTAAACGTTCGTGTGATGGTTTGAAATCATAAGACTTGAATTAATAACAATTTGAGTTTTAAATGCAAAACTGAAAATAAATATGCATGCAAAGGTAATCAATTGACACTTGAATGATATGGATAAATGGTGTTATTAGGGTTTACAGTTTCATCCTAATCCACTCTCAAATATCTACTATTCTTACTAAATTTGACTCTGTTATCAATGCTCATGCTACTTTCTAATTTACCCTAAACCCGATGTCTCGGGGAAGAGAGTCCACTCCTAATTACTAGTTTACTATGTCTAGTCTCCCTAGCAATTATTCATGCATTACAAGTGCACATAAGTTTTAGGCAATAGATCCTCCTATTCTTATGTTTAGGTAATATTGCTATCAAGAGAATTCTCTCATGTTTAGACCTAACTATACGTGTTCATATAGAAATAATCAAAGATTATGCGTTTGAATAATTGATAACGGTTCAAAAACCGTTATTTTGATATTTAATGTACCCTTTTTGACTTAGAAACTAGCTTGGACTCATGATTTTGCTTTCGTTTTGTGAATAAGAGAGTTGAGGTTATACTTTATGATTTTATCAATAAATTCCCTTGATTTTGTAGGTTTTTGGAATTATTTGAAAGAAGATTGAAGTATCAAGGAGCTTGAGTGTAGAAAAGTCAAACAGAATGCAGAAAAGTCAACCAGTCAACCAGAAAAGTCAACCACCCAATCAAGGTGCAGAAAAATCAACCAGAATCCAGAAAAAGTCAACCAGATCGTGATTTGATATATTTTCTGCGATTTTTATGATCTGTTTGGCTTGGACCTGTTTTCTGTTATTTTTATGTCCTATTTAAAGACCTAGACACCCTAGAGAATGTATCTTTTGATGACTTAGGCACAGAAACACATTTTTCACCCATTTGGGGGTAGATTTGGGGAATTGACAACTCTCTTTTTTCTCTTTCTAGGGTTTCTATCTCTTTCATTCCATTGTACACCTAGCTTCTTCATGACGATGGAGAACTAATCTCATTTGTTATTGGGAAAAATTTAACCTCTAAACTCTCTTATATTGAAGTTCTTATTTTATTCATATACTTGTTTTATATATAGTTTTGGGTTTTCTTCTCTGAGGTAGAGCTTATATTGTTTAACTCATTCAGTGTCTTGATCATTGATTTTGTCGATATGGGAACGTACGGGGAAATCTAGCATTGAGAAGAATTCTCTTGATTATGAAATATTGCCTAAAGATAGGAATATGACGGTCAATTGCTTTAAGCTTTTATCATTAATGTGTTACTATTTATTAGGGTGACTCGAGATAGTAAACTAATAATTGGTAATAGGCTCTCTTCGCCGAGAGATTGGGTTTAGAGTAAATTAGAAAGTTGCATGAATATTGATAACAAATAAGAATAGTATATATATGAGAGTGATTAGGTGAAATCTTAACCCGAATAACATATACATCTCATATTATCAACATCATCCATCCACTTTTGTGTTTAACCTCAATTGATCAAATTGCATTCATGTTTATCTTTCCGCACTTTGAGTTCAAAAACCCCAAAATATTGTTCTTATAAGTCTTAATTGGTTAAGAAAAAGCAAAACAGTTTAGTGCCGTGAGTCTCTTGGGAAAACGGTATTCGGACTTACCGTTTTATTATTACTTGATACCATCTGGTACACTTGCCAGGTTATTAACAATAATGTCTAATAACGGTTGAAAAACCGTTATTTTCATGTGCTATTTTAGACCAAATTACTCCCTTTACTGCTTAGAATGAGCTTGAAATCAAACAAAACTCAATAAATGAGTCAGTCGAGAGTCAAAAGCTGTTTTTAGCGATATTATGCATGTTTTGCATTGTTTTGCAACAATTTTGATGGAAGTGAAGAATGAAGGTGAAGATAAAGGCCTTAGACTCAAGATAGATGAAGAAAATCAAGAAAAGAAGAGTCTAGAAACCGCCCAGCGGCAGAATTGCACCGCTGGGCGGCCAAATGCGAGGAGTTGGCACCAAGGAAGCGACGCCTGGCGGTTTTGCGATAAGAGGCAAACCGCCGGGCGACATAAGTGTGACGCCGGGCGGTTGCCTGTTTGGCTCGGGCCTGTTTTCTGTTGTGCTCCTAAGCTATAAAGGGCCCTAGTGCGATTTTATTCTCATTCTTTTGACAGAAGAGGGCGGCCAGACCTACTTTTCACTCTCTGGAGAGGATCTCTTGGATGCTTAGGCTTCTTTTCATCTTTTCTAGGGTTTGCTCTTCCATTCTTTCATTATTTTCATCTTGGTTCACCATGACAATGGTGAACTAAACCCTTTTGTTTTTGGGGGAACAATGTAATCTTTTGAAACTCTCTTTTATTGAAACTCTTGTTTAATTATATGATTGTCATATGCTTTGTTTATCGGTTGTTGGGTTTCTCTTCTGCGCTTAAAGCTTTTGTCGTTTAACTCATTTGATAATTATTGCTTGTCTTTACTGATACGAGAACGTACGGTACTGTAATGAACTGGGGGAAATTCCTTGATCAATGAAATACCACCTAGGGATAGGGAGGTAGGATGGTCAATTGTTTTTGCTTCTATTCAGTAATGCATTGCTAGTGCTAGGGGAGGCTAGGGATAACAAGCCGGTAATTAGTAATAGGCTCTTTTCGCCGAGGGATCGGGCTAAGGGTAGGCCAAGAAAGTTTGCATAATAATCAGATATATAAGCAAATTAAACAAGAGGAGTAAATAAGAGAGGACGGATAAGATGAAATTGTAAACCCCCAACAACTCCACTCATCCATACTCTTTTCGTCAATTGAATCAACCACATTGCATGTTTATTTTCTGCTTTTGCATCACAACAATTAATTTTATTCCTTTACAAGTCTTATTATTTTGATTCACACAAACGATAAGGTCGTGAGTCCTTTGGGAGAGAACGATATCGGGTTCTACCGATTTTATTACTTGAAACGATCTGGTACGCTTGCTAGGGAGTCAACAATGTCTTAAACAAAGCATGAAATAAAACGGAGGAAAAACTCAAACACTTCATAATCAAAGCATATGAATAAAGTAAGAATTTCAATATAAGAAAGTTTCAAATAGGACTACATCGTTCCCCAACAACAAAGGGGTTTAGTTCACCAGAATCATGGTGAAACTAGATGAATTGAATGAAAGATATGAAGAGATAACCCTAGATTTGATCAAATGGAGCTTCCGCATCCAAAATCCGCCTCTAAGGGGTGAGGAAGGGTGTTTTTGCGTCTTCTTCTACCAAAAGATGACCTCTAAGGGTCGCATTGATCTATTTATAAATTGTGAAAAATTACAGAAAACAGGCCCAAGCCCAAGTACAGCGCTCGACACTGGGTTCACCGCTCAACGGTAGGTGCGACACTCAAGTGGGACGCTCAGCGTTCTTGCCCAGGCGTCTGGCAGTGCTGTTACTGAAGAGGCCAGCGCTCAGCATTGGTTTTGGCGCTCAACGGTGGGTGTGGCTCTATCTTTTCCCCTCAGCGTTGACGCTTAAGCATCTGCAGTGTACAAATTGAAGAAATCAACGCTCAGGGATGGATTTGGCGCTCAGCGTTGGGTGCGATTCTTCATTTGTGCCTTTTTCTATCTTTTCTTGAGTCCAATTCCTTTTTACTTCATTATCCTTCATCTAATCTTCATTAAGTCTTGTCAAAACAAGGAACACTAAGCATAATACCCATAAAACCACCTTTGACTCTTGTATAACCTAACTAAGACAAAATGCATGATTTCAAGCTAGTTTCTAAGTTATAAAGGGTGTGTTTTGTATCAAAATTAAGTATGAAAATAACAGTTTTTGAACCGTTATCAAGAATAGTGGCTCGCTCCGCATTGGGCCGACCTGCTTACTTAACTTGAATATTTTTTTTCTTAACTTAATGGCAAATTTCATACCTTACGGAAAAAAAAATCACCTATATGTAGTAGATGAGAAATTTTCGTAAACTCAAAACCTGGTTCAACAGTTTTAGCAAAATGAAGTAGTTGAAACTCAACTCTATAATATTACATTGTGATCAAACTTAATAGTCAAGTGCCAAAATGACCTTCAATGTCTCTCCTTCAACGTTAGACAGCCAATAGGCCAACGTTAACAATGACCAGTAACATTTTTGTAAATAAACCCACATACTAGACGTAGGATCTGCAATTGGCCGACACCATATAGATATTTGACGTTGGTGTTCCAAATGTTCGATGCCATATGTTGACTCTAAGACGTATTCTAGTACAAATACCAATGTCTAGTTGTGTTGACTCATAAAAAATCTAAACTGGAAAGATATGTACTATGTGACAGAGCAATAAGACATTACTGAATGAAGGTTTTGACATCTCATGGTGATCAAATTAATTTAAAAAGGGGCACGAATTTGAATTTCTAGACCAATTAGGCGTCGACTATTTGGAGGTGCGACACTTAACGAGCATATGACATCAGCCTCGAGGGCATATGACATCATATAGTCTTTAACTATGTACAGAGGCCCATTTCCTTCACTTTCTTTTGCGTGAACCCTTCTTCTCCGCTTGAACCCTTCTCCGACAAAGATTTTGGTCACCCCAAAGGTAATGTTTCTCTCTTTTAACATAAATGAAAATTGATTGACTACTTTAGGTATGACTTTTTTTCCTTTTGACCGATTGGTTTCGTACATAGCTCCTCTTTCAAGCATAGGCATGTTCTCCTTTCTTCCTCACCGACGGTGGCACTTTATACCAATGGCAAACTCACCTTCTGTTGAGATTGTTCACAACACAATTTCTATATCACTCTAGTTTTTTATGATGACAACACATTGCTTAAAAACATGCATATGTTGTTACTGCATTATATGTTCTTATGCTGATTGATTGTTATATCTGTTGAACATGTTTATGTATTGTGTTACATGTTCCTATGTTGATTGATTAATATATTTGTGGAACGTGTTTATGTGATTTATGTGCTATGTGCAATGCATCATTATATATGTCTTACTGCACATGTTTTAAAGCTGAAAACCACAAGCACTTTCATGAAGTTATCACTGTGTGACAAAACTATAGTACAGTCGACTATATTATTAATAGATTCGATTATGCTAAAATCTTTGTACATATTTTGAGAATTAGTGCTTTGTGAAATTTTGAGAACAAAAGAATTTCAAAATGTTTTACATGGTTGAAGTCGACTATGTGCGCCACATATTCGACTGTGTTAGTTATCTGATTTGAAATTCTGTTATGCTTTTGCACTCTAACGGCTATAATTTTTTAAAAGTTAGTTGAGCATTGATGACTTTGTCAACTGTATTAAATGTGTTTTGTTTTTGGTTGATTGTATGCTACCAGGTTGACTAATCTGTTATAACTGTCATAATCCAGTCGACTGAATTAGTAGCATATTCGACTGAGAGTTTGTCTGATTAACAGAAATCTATAAATAGGTTGAACTCGAATCTGTTCAAAGACTTTTGATAATCTAACAATTTCATTTCTGTTTCAGATTGAATTCTCTGTTTTATGAGCTCCAAGAATTCTCCAAGAAGACGGTGGTGATCTTTCTTGAAAGAGATTCAAAGGGAGATTATTTTGCGCACACATTGATTGATCATATTCTGCACAAAGAAGGTGCATCTGGTTTGATCATGTTGAGGCTTAGCATCCTTGAAGACTGCTACACATTTTCTAGCTTGGCATTCATGAAGATTGTTTTTTTGGACCTGTTGATTACAGGGGATAGTTCATGTTGAGGATTGTTCAGAGTAGTGATTGACAGATTGTAGAAGAGGGGATATCTTGTTGCAAGTCTTGCTATTCTTGTTGCCTATATTTTGGTTAAGGGTTAGAGAAGAGATTTATATTTTTGACGTGGAGGTCTTCTATAAATTCCTTGTTGTAAAAACCGCAACCATTATAGTGCATTTGCTTCCTAGGTTGGAAGGACACTAGATGTAGGCATTGTTGGCCGAACCAGTATAAAAGGCAGTGTTTGATTTTCTCTATCCCTGCACTTTTACTTTCCAGTCGACTTTACATTTAACGCAGTCAACTACGTTTTTCCGCTGCATACAAATTTTCATTACTTGCATTTCAAGAAAGTTCAAAAAGTTTCATACTTTGATTTCAAGATTGCGAAAAGATTTTGTTTTTTATACAACACCAATTCACCCCCCTCTTGGTGTAAAAATGAAGCCTACCTGTTTTCCAACACCTTCAAGGTTAGTTTTTTTTTTTTGTGGTTTTTATCATGTTAGAGTTTGTTCATAAATTGATTGTTGAACTTTGGTTTTTTGATATATATTACCCTAAGGAAACTTGTTTGTTGTGGCAATTGGTTATATTTTATGTAGTTTATTTTTGGCATTTTAATTAAATAGTGGGTGAAACCTATTTCTCGTTTGAGATTTAACACAAATGATTATACTTTTAATGGTTTGTATTAAATCTCGAATTGTCCGATGAGACATTTTAAAAAACTTATTTTTCATAATTTTGTATAACGTGTGCAATGGAGTTTATGGATAAATTTGATAAAATTTCGGTTGATATTTTTGTTGTTCTCTAGATGCATACTTGATTGTGGTCATGAGTGATCACTTTTTATTTCGGGTATTTCAGATACCAATGGAAATGCTACCAAAGTTTTATCAAATTTATCATGTTAAACTTATTTGTATACATGTTACTAATTATGAAAAAATATATTTTTTTTCTAAATGGGTAGGGGCCTAACTTGTAAGAAATAAAAATTTAAGATTGATGGAGTTTGTTAAGAACACGATATAGATCAAAGCTGGATGAATGAATATCACATCAATGAAGAGTACGAAAGGGAGTGTTTAAGTTCATATTGTATGTTGAAGAACATGCAAACTTTGTGAACGAGACATATTTTTGTCCTTGTGTTCGTTGTCATAATCAAGTACGTCAAGACTTGGGCAATATGTATGATCATCTATCCATCTTTGCTATAATGAGGACTTATACATTTTGGACTTGGCATGGAGGAGTATTACAGAAGCCTACAACATCTCGAGGAATAGATTATGTGAAAGAATGGTCGAGTGATCATTTAGAGGACATGGTTCGTGATGTTGGTGAAGATAATTTTGGAAGAGCTCATTTATACGATCCTCTTAAAACGATTCAAAGAAAGGGTTGTATCTAGGATGCTTCAACATTACACGTTTGTTGCAACTTTGAATTTGTTTAGAGGAATGGATGAATCGACAAAAGTTTCACAAATTTGTTGGAATTGCTAAAAGAGATGCTTTTAGAAAATAACAGGTTACCTATCCACGATTATAAGGTGGATAAAATTCTATGTCCAATGAGTTTGAAATACCAAAAGATACATGCATGTACTAATGATTGTGTAATGTACAAGGATGAGTTTGCTTCATTAAAAGTGTGTCCAACATGTGGTTTATCATGGTTCAAAAATAAAGCTGATGGAAATAATGGTGATGAAGAAAAAGATGGTCCACCTGCCAAGATGGTGTGGTACTTTCATATAATACATAGGTTGAAACAGTTATTTTTCCATTAAATAAGATGTGAAAAGCCTGAAGTGGCAAGTTGATGGAAGAAAGTGTAATAATCATCTTCTTCACCCAATTGATTCCTCATAATGGAAGAATATTGATAAAACATTTCTAGAATTTAGTGTAGAGCCAAGAAATTTAAGACTTGGACTTGATACAGATGGTATGATTCCTTATGGAAACTTAAGTAGCAAAGTAGTTCATGGCCAGTTTTGTTGATTATTTACAATCTATCTCCTTTGTTGTGCATGAAGAAAAAATATATGGTGTTGTCTATGATGATATCAAGTTCTAGACAACCTAGAACTGACATTGATGTGTACTTAAAATTGTTAATAGATTATTTGAAAATATTGTGGGAAAAAGGCGTTGAGGTCTTCAATTCATATTATGAAGAAACTTTCTATTTGTGTGAAATGTTATTTTGCACTATAAATTATTTCCCAACATATAGAAACTTGAGTGGTTACAATGTTAAAGGTCATTTTACATGTCCCATTTATGAAGAAAACACTAGTTATATTCAATTGAAGCACAATCAGAAAATTGTGTATGGAAGACATCAAAAATTTCTTTCTCGAAATCGCTCTTAACGTAGATTGAAAAAAGCATTTAATGAAAGTCCTGAAGACGATGTTGTGTCGAGACCCTACAATGGTGAAAAAGTCTACAAGGAGGTGAAAAACATAGACACTGTGTTCGGAAAACATCAAAAAAAGACCACTAAGAAAAACATTTGGAAGTAACGATCAATATTCTTTAATCTTCTTTATTGGTGTAAACTTGATGTACGACATTGTATAGACGTGATGCACATTGAAAAAAATGTAGTGACAATGTCATCGAGACTTTAGTAAACATAAAAAGAAAGACCAAAGATGGAGTAAAAGCACAACAAGATTTGGCTTACATGGGCGTCCATTCTGAGTTACATCCACATTAAAAGTTTTTATACGTGTTTAAGTAATGTGAAGGTTCCACAAGTTTATTCTTCAAATATTAGTATCTTTGTTTCTATACAAGATTTAAAGTTAGTTGGTTTAAAGTCCCACAATTGTCATGTCTTGATGCAACAACTTTTACCAGTAGCTATCCAAACCATATTACCTGCTTCTGTTAGAGGTATTCTCACATGTTTGAGTATGATTTTAATGTCATTTGCAAGAAAGTTATTAACCCTTGTGTTGAGATTGTTGATAAGGGAAGCACTGGTTTAGCTAAACCTTAATCTCACAGTGTTTTTGGTTTTTGATGATGACAACACATTATTAATAACACATGTGATGTTATGTGTTACATGTTCAAAACTTTCTTGTGTATTAATTCTTAAAGAACATGTGTTTGTGTTGATTCTATATATGTGTGCATATCCACTGCTCTTTACATGAGATATCATATGTGGTTGCATTACATATGTGTTTAGAAAAGAAAACCACATGCACTTGGTTGAACTTATAATGTGTGGCAAAAGTGCAAGTTTTAAGTCGACTTCATTATGAAGTAAGTCGATTAAAACTCGTGATTTAGCACAAATTTTCAAAAACTGTGTTGAGCTATTTTGTAAAGAAAATATTTTCAAAATTGCATTGAAGTGACATAGTTGACTATATGCGCAGGCAACTCGAATTAGTTAGTTATGTTTTGAGTTTCTGTTGGTGCTTGTGAACTATAACGGCTATATTTTGTTTCTTTGACCAAGAATTAATTACTAGTCAATTTAATTAATTGTGTAATCAATTTAGTTGGTCTAACTGCTACTAATTGTTTTAACTGTCTGACTGAAGTCGACTGTATTACTAGTGAAGTCGACTACATAAGCGACTGTTTAACAGAAAACTATAAATAGACGTGATTCTATATTACACAGAGACTTTGGTTATTCTAACATTTTCATTTTGCTGTTTTACATTTTGATATCTGTGAAAACGATCCAAGAACTTATCAAGAAGATCGTGGAGATCTCTCTTGCATAGTTGCTTGACGAGCAAGGCTGTGTTGAAAGAAAAGCTTGATCACACTGCGCATTGATGTGTACTAGAAACGTGATAATCTACTTCTCTCAATCTTGTGAAGATTGTGGCTGCCCTGTTGTGATTACAAGAAGAGGACATGCTGCGTTCTGGGAAACTTTAAGGATTGTTCAATGTTGACATCCTGTTGTTGTTCTTTGGGTGTTGTATGCCTATACTTTCATTATAGAGTTAGAGAGATGTTTTATATTTTGACGTGGAGGTCTCTATAGAAACCTTGTTGTAAAAACCTTGACCATTGTTAACAAAAACTGGCAAGCGTACCAGATCATTTCAAGTAATATAATTGGTAAACTGAATATCGTTCTTCCCAAGAGACTGAAGGCCTTATTGTTTGTACAAATTGAAATCATATGACTTGTAAAGAAAAAGTGATTGGTTTGAATGCAAGAAACAACAAGTAAACATGCAAATGCGATTGATTCAATTGACGAGAAAAAGACTATGGATGAATGGAGTTGTTGGGATTTACAATTTCATCTTATCTACTCTCTCTTATCTACTCCTCTTATTTAATTTGCTTTGTTATCTACTTGTCATGCAAACTTTCTTAGTCTACCCTTAACTCGATCCCTTGGCGAAAAGAGCCTATTACTAATTACTGGCTTGCTATCCCTAGCCTCCCCTAGTAATTAATAATGCATTATAAACGGAAGCGAAAACAATTGATCGTCCTACCCCCTATCCCTAGGTGGTATTGCTTAATCAAGGAATTTCTCACCAGTTCATGACAGTACCGTACGTCCCCGTATCAATAAAGACAAACAACAATTATCGAATGAGTTAAACGACAAAAGCATTAAGCGCAGATGAGAACCCAACAATTGATAATCAAAGCATACAACAAGCATATAAATAAATAAGAGTTTCAATAAAAGAGAGTTTCAAAAGATTACATTGTTCCCCAACAACAAAAGAGTTTAGTTCACCATTGTCATGGTGAAACTAGATGAAAATGATGGAAGAATGGCAAAGCAAACCCTAGATTGGATAAAAAGGAGCATAAGCATCCAAGAGATCTTCTCCAACGAGTGAAAGTTAGGTCTGGCCGCCCTCTTTTGTCAAAAGAATACATCTAAACTCGCACTAGGGCTATTTATAGCGGAGGACCATCACAAAATTTAGGCCCAAGCCCAGCAGACAAGCGCTCGACATCACACTTTTGGCGCTCGGCGTTTTGTCTCTAATAGCGCCACCGCCCGGCGGTGAATTGCCCCGCCCGGTGGTTTGCCTCTAATCGCAAAACCGCCTGGCTGCACCGGCTGGCCGCCAAACAGTGGTTGCCCCTTGCATTTGGCCGCCCAGCGTTGGATTTTGGCGTTGGGCGGTTCCTAGACTTTTCTTTTCTTCATGTTTCTTCTTCTTTCTTGAGTCTAAGACCTTCCATCTTCAATCCTATTCTTCATGTTTATTAAAAAATGCTGCAAAACAATGTAAAACAAGCATAATATATCTAGAAACAGCTTTTGACTCTCAACTGACTCAACTTACGTGTTTTGCTTGATTTTAAGCTCATTCTAAGCCTTAAAGGTTGTATTTTGATCTCAAATGAAGCATGAAAATAACTGGTTTTCAATAGTTATCACAACCCCAAACTTAGAACTTTGCTTGTCCTCAAGCAAACAAAACAAAACTTGGCCTTCCACTTTTCATCCAATAGTTCAACACTCATAAGATTCATGACAAGAACTACTCAACTTCAGATTTTCAGTGGAATCAAATCAAAATGCATGCATGCTTCCAATTCAATTCAGTTCACATGATCACATATTCCTCAACAGATGTTACACTTCATGAATGACCAATCCACTAAGGAAAGATGTAAACATGAAATTTATCAATTCTCACCAAGCAAGTGTTTCACTCAATCACTCAAGTGTTTAAGGTGACACTCGAACTCTCTATTATTCACAAGTCACATGAAACAAAATTGTCATTCATCTTAAACAATCAAATTCTTCACATGCAAATGCCATCATAAGGACTTTTCTAAGGCTTGTATTGAGGCTGGACTAACAAGAAAAATTGGTTTTTCTGGAATGCAAAATCCTTGAGTTAAGAGAGCGACAAAAATATTCAAATTTTAAGCACAACTCTCTACCTCACCAATCTCACTTATTCCCAACTTCTTCCCTTTTCTTTTATTTTTACATTGAGCTCATTTTTATGCTTTTCTTCTTTTCTTTTCTTTTTCTCGTGCATTTTTCTTTCTCCACATTTTAGCTCAATGCTTTCCAATTGCCCTTCAATTTCCCCCATACAACCCCAAACTTGAACTTTGTCAACACATACAGTGAAGCTCAACCCAACTCAAGGTAAAGAATTTCAAATCAAGGGTTCTCATCCTGCTTCAGGCTAAGGTTCAAAAAGGGTATAATATTTTAAGCACTTTGGGTGAAAAATTTGGCTAGAGAAGGGTTTTCAAAAATGGCCTTGATCATATGACATTCACATGGAATTCAATCAATCATCAAGATTTAGGCAATATCATTCATGTTTTGCAGTGAACAATACATACAACAATGAAAACTCTGGAGCTCAATACCTCTGACAACATGCTTTCTCACACACATCATTCATTCATACATTCATCTTAGCATCATAACCACAATCATAATTCATCACACATCTGTCCACATTGCTAGTGAACTTTGTCACTTGAATATCAATATGCAACACAACTCAATTATCATTCACATCACATTATCATCAAATAGACTTATCACGCATGTCATTCAGTCAAACATTGTCAGAAAAGTTTTCAAGCCAAGCAAAGACGCTACAAATAAAATAAAAGTTCAACCTATTCTAAAAATTCAAAATGCGAAAATGAAAGAAAGAACCTAGGTTGCCTCCTAGTAGCGCTTGTTTAACGTCACGAGCCTGACCCAAACCTCATGGATCCACCAGCATCATTACTGAGGCGAATTGTTCCACATCTCCTCCCACATAATGTTTGAGTCGTTGGCCATTCACTATCCAGCTCCGCTGTTGATTATCATCATCTGAATGCTCTGATTCCACCGCTCCATTTTGGAATACGCGCTTTACCACAAAAGGTCCTTACCATTTTGATTTCAACTTCGCAGGAAACAATTTTAACCGTGAGTTAAATAATAACACTAACTCCCCTGGATGGAAAGTTCTCTTGATTAGCTTTCTGTCATGATAAAATTTCACCTTATCTTTGTAAGTCCTAGATGAATCATATGCATGCAGCCGCATTTCTTCAAGTTCTAGCAACTGATTTCTTTGTTTGCTTTGAGTTTCATTAGGATCAAAATTTAAAATTTTCAAAGCCCACAAAGCTTTATGCTCCATCTCGACTGGCAAGTGACATGCTTTTCCATAAACCGGCTGAAAAGGTGATAATCCCATGGAAGTTTTCATGGCAGTTCTATATGTCCAGAGAGCATAATCTAGCTTTTGTGACCAATCTTTTCTGGAAAAAGTGACAGTCTTTTCCAAAATTCTTTTAATTTCCCTGTTAGAAACTTCAGCTTGGCCATTCTTCTGTGGATGATAAGGTGCAGCCACCTTATGTTTTACCCCATAATGTTTAAGTACCTTAGCTAGCTGAGCATTACAAAAGTGAGATCCCCCATCACTGATGACTACCCTGGGAGTTCCAAAACATGAAAAGATTTGCTTTTTTAGGAATTTGATCACAGTATTAGCATCATTCTTAGGACATGTTATAGCTTCAACCCATTTACTCACGTAATCAACAGCTACCAAAATATATTCATTATTGAATGATGGGGAAAGGGTCCAACAAAATCAATACCCCAGCAATCAAAAGCTTCAACTTCTAGAATGTCTTGCAATGGCATCTCGTGCCTCCTTAAAATAGCCCCTGTCCTTTGACATTTGTCACAGCTCCGAGCATGATTATGGGCATCTTTGAACAAAGTCGGCCAATAAAATCCTGCTTGTAGAACCTTTGCGGTAGTGCGCTCTCCATTATAATGACCTGCATAAGGAGAATTATGACAGTGTCACAAAATTTCTTCTGCTTCTGCCTTAGTTACACATCTCCTCAAAAGATTATCTGCTCCTATCTTAAACAAATACAGATCATCCCAAATTGTTTGGCATCATGTAAAAACTTTTTTTTCTGTTGTCAATTAAATTCTTCAGGAATAACACCTGCAGCTTTGAAGTTAGCTAAATCGGCAAACCAAGGCCTTTCCTGAATATATAAAAGAGTTTCATCTGAAAATGACTCCCAGATTTCTTTCTCCTTGCTTGTTACTTCATCATTGACTAACCGGGATAAATGATCAACAATTAAATTTTAATTTCCCTTTTTATCACGAATTTCTAAGTCAAATTCTTGTAACAGAAGCACCCATCTAATCAATCGTGGCTTTGAATCTGGTTTTGTCCATAAGTACTTTATGGCCGCATGATCCGTATAAATAATCACCTTAGATCTAATGAAATAAGATCTAAATTTTTCCAATGCATAAACTATAGCCAAAAACTCTTTTTCTGTAGTAGCATAATTCAGTTGGACTTCATTCAAAACTTTACTAGCATAGTAAATAGCATGAAATACCTTTTCTCTTCTCTGACCCAACACAACGCCTATGGCATAGTCACTAGCATCACACATAAGTTCAAACTCTTTATTCCAGTCTGGAGCTACAACCACTGGAGCAGAACTCAATCTATTCTTCAAAATATCAAAAGCTTGCAATCATTCAGGACTCATTACAGATGGTGTCTCTTAAGCAAGAAAATTACTCAATGGCTTAGCAATCTTTGAAAAATCCTTGATAAATCGTCGATAAAATCCAGCATGACCAAGGAAACTTTGAATTCCTTTCACATTTGTTGGTGGTGGAAGTTTTTCAATAACCTCCACTTTTGCCTTATCCACTTCAATCCCCCTGGCTGAAATTTTGTGCCCCGACACAATCCCCTATGTAACCATGAAATGACATTTTTCCCAGTTCAGGACAAGATTTGTTTGAACACATCGTTTAAGAATAACATCCAGGTTGGTCAAACAAATTTGAAAGGAATCTCCAAAAACTGAAAAATCGTCCATGAATACTTCTATGCATTTCTCCATGAAATCAGCAAAGATTACTTGCATACACCTCTAAAATGTGGCTAGGGCATTACACAATCCAAATGGAATCTTTCTGTAAGCAAATATACCAAAAGACATGTAATAGTTGTTTTCTCTTGGTTTTTAGGGTCTACCACAATTTGATTATATCCAGAGTAGCCATCTAGAAAGCAATAATAAGTTTGTCCAGCCAATCTTTCTAGCATCTAATCCATAAAGGGTAAAGGAAAATGATCTTTCCTGGTGGCTGTATTTAGTCTCCTATAATCAATGCACATTCGCCAACCAGTAACTGTCCTTGTAGGAATAAGTTCATTCTTTTCATTATGAATGACAGTCATCCCTCCTTTCTTTGGTACAACTTGAACTGGACTCACCTATTTGCTATCAGAAATAGGATAAATAATTCATGCTTCCAATAACTTCAATACTTCCTTTCTCACAACTTCTTTCTTAACAGGATTAAGTCTCCTTTGCGGTTGAGCTACAGGCCTATAATCATCTTCCATAAGAATCTTATGCATACAATATGTGGGACTTATACCTTTGAGATCTACAATTAACCAGGCTATGGCACCTTTGTTTGCTTTTAAGACTTCCGTCAGCTTTCCTTCTTCTTTTGGAGATAATGAAGTACTAATAATGACTGGCTTTCTTCCATTATCTTCCAAAAACACATATTTCAAATGCTGTGGTAACTCCTTCAGTTCAACCTTACTTTCTGGAATTTTATCTTTAAGCTCAATCTTTTCAAAATGAGCTTTTTCTGCTGGAAGTTCTTTTGTTGCCTTCAAATCCTGAATATATTCCTGCTTCATTTTATCCTCTTCTTCATTCAAATCCTCACATTCATTGAGAAGAGTCCTCTCCAAATGGATGCATTACAAACTCTATTTTCTTGCGTCATACATAGTTCTTCCGCAATGTCTATTTGAAAGCATGACTTGTCATCTTTAGGATGTGACATTGCTTGAAACACATCAAAATCCACCTCTTCATCTTGTACCTGGACTTTAAGCTTCCCCTTTTCAACATCAATCACAATCCTAACTGTCTTCATGAAGGGTCTTCCAAGAATCAAAGGTGCATCTCCATTTTCTTCCATCTCCATTATAACAAAATCAACTAGAAATAAGAATTTATCTACCTTGACTATCACATCTTCAGCAACTCCATATGGATATTTAAGAGATCTATCTGCTAGTTGAAGAACCATTATTGTTCGTTTGATCTCCAACCCTTTAATCTTTTTAAACATAGAAAGAGGCATCAGATTTATACTAGCTCCTACATCAATTAGAGCTTTCTCAACCTTTAACTCTCCAATAGTACATGGAATAGTGAAGCTCCCTAGATCTTGTAATTTAGGAGGTAATGACCTTTGTATGACAACACTACAATTCCCTTGCACCTCAATCGTCTCCTTTTCAATATACTTTCTTTTTTTCGTAATGAGTTCCTTTAAAAACCTTGAATATGATGGTATTTGCTGAAGTGCCTCTGAGAATGGAATAGTTATTTCCAATTTCTTGAAAATTTCCATAAAACGCTCAAACTGCTTTTCTTTCTCCTTTCTGGAATATATCTTCGGGTACGGCAGTGGTTTTTCGTACTCCTTCTCTTTAAATTTTACAGCCTCCTCTTCCTAATTGTTGTTCATCATATTTTTCTCGATCTCACATTCCTCTCACTGATCACTCTTTTCTTTAACACTTTCTTTTTCTTTTTCTTTTTTCTCATCCTCTCTTTCTTTTAATATTCTCTCAATTCTAGTAACAATCTCACACGCTTCTTCCACATTACTTTTCTCCACACAATCGACATCAAACACATTTCTATTCATAATTCTCTGAAAAATTTCTTCAGATTTTGCACTCCTTTGTATAGGTATGAAATGAGGTTGTGTGGGACAATTGAAGCTTCTACAACTGCCTGCGATAAATCAGATAATGTTTTTGTCACAATATCCCACTATTGAGCGATTATATTGTTTTGCTCCCTCGTCGCAACATTATTTTGTATCATCGAAACTTCTTTAACAACATCAACATGTGCACCATGCGTTTCTTCATTATTTGCCATAATTTCTATCAAATCACAAGCTTTGTCCTCAGTCTTCCTCCTTAGGTCTCCTCTGGCAGCAACATTCAATATCATTTTTTATTGCATGTTCAAACCTCCAAAGAATGTGAGTATGTAAGATGTCTTATCAAACCCATGGACTGGAGTTTTCCTCAACAGGCCTTTAAATTTGTCTCAAGCTTGTCCAAGAGTTTCTTCCATTCCTTGCTTGAATGAAGACATTTCCAGCTTCCCTTGATTGATCTTTGTCTGCAGAAAGAATTTAGTGAAAAATTGTTTTGCCACAGCCTCCCAATTTCTGAAAGTACCTTCTGGAATGAATGCAACCAATCTTTAGCATTTCCTCCAAGAGAGAAAGGAAACAAGCTGAGTTTGACCCTGTCATCCGACACTCTGTTCATCTTGACGGTATTGCAAATTTCACCAAAAACAGTCAAATGATTATAGGGATTCTCATTTGGCAACCCGTGAAATTGGTTGCTCTATACTAGCTGGATGAGTGCAGGGTTCATCACCATGCTTGTTGCATTATCTGCTGGTATGGCTATACTGTTGAAGTGCAAAGGACCCATTTAGTTTGATGAGTCCCACAGTATGCATCTTGGAGGAGGTTGGCCCGCCATCTTCTCAATATCTTGTGCAGAAGTCTCAAGTGAAGATTGTAAAAGTCTTAGGAGAGGGATAATTTTCACGTGAAGGACGTCTAATTCTCCTTCCCCTCATGTCTGATAACCCTTCGAGAAGAGGTTGTTGGTTATTTTTGCTTCTAGTGTGTATTGTCTCCTGCATACACAAGAAACAAAAACCCTAAAAGCACTTTTATAGAAAAAAATAAAATAAAATAAAACAAAACAATAATTACAAACAAGTCAAATTTCAATCAATCTACACTACTTGAAAAAGTTAAACCTCGAGTCCCTGGCAACGGCACCAAAAACTTGTTAATCGTTTCAAGTAATATAATTGGTAAACTCAATATCGTTCTTCCCAAGAGACTCGAAGGCCTTATTGTTTGTACAAATTGAAATCATATGACTTGTAAAGAAAAAGTGATTGGTTTGAATGCAAGAAACAACAAGTAAACAATTATCGAATGAGTTAAACGACAAAAGCATTAAGCGCATATGAGAACCCAACAATTGATAATCAAAGCATACGACAAGCATATAAATAAATAAGAGTTTCAATAAAAGAGAGTTTCAAAAGATTACATTCCCCAACAACAAAAGAGTTTAGTTCACCATTGTCATGGTGAAACTAGATGAAAAATGATGGAAGAATGGAAAAGCAAACCCTAGATTGGATAAAAAGGAGCCTAAGCATCCAAGAGATATTCTCCAAAGAGTGAGAGTTAGGTCTGGCCACCCTCTTCTGTCAAAAGAATACATCTAAACTCGCACTAGGGCTATTTATAGCGGAGGAGCGTCACAAAATTTAGGCCCAAGCCCAGCAGACAACCGCCCAGCATCAGACTTTTGGCACCCGGCAGTTTGCCTCTAATAGCGCCACCGCCCGATGGTTTGCCTCTAATCGCAAAACCGCTTGGCTGCACCGCCTGGGCGCTAGACAGTGGCTGCCCCTCGCATTTGGCCGTCCAGCGTTGGATTTTGGCGTTGGGCGGTTCCTAGACTCTTCTTTTCTTCATGTTTCTTCTTCTTTCTTGAGTCTAAGACCTTCCATCTTCAATCCCATTCTTCATGTTTATCAAAAAATGCTACAAAACAATGCAAAACAAGCATAATATCTCTAGAAACAACTTTTGACTCTCAACTGACTCAACTTACGTGTTTTGCTTGATTCTAAACTCATTCTAAGCCTTAAAGGTTGTATTTTGATCTCAAATGAAGCATGAAAGTAACTGTTTTTCAACAGTTATCAACCATTATAGTGCATTTGCTTCCGGGTATAGGAAGGACACTAGATGTAGGCAGTTTGGCCAAACCAGTATAAAAAATGTGTTTGAATTTCCTTATCCCTGATCTCTTTATTTTAAGTCGACTTTATTTTCAGTATAGTCAATTATTTTCCGTTGCACTGATTTATCTTTTTCATATGAGATTCAAGAAACTTTTGAAATGTTTATACTTTGTAAAAAAGATTTTGAAAACACTCTGATTTTATATTTACACCAATTCACCCCCTCCCTCTTGGTGTTGAAACTAAGTCATTCTTTTTCCAACAATTGGCACCAGAGCTGGTTTTCATAAGATATTTGAAAAACTAGTCCACTACATTTTTTTTAATCAATTATAGTCCTGGAAATGGTTATAGTTTTCAAACCTTTAGTGAAGGTGCATCTACAAACAGACCACCACTATTTGCAGGTGAAAACTATCCTTTTTGGAAAATTCGAATGCAAATTTTTCTTGAATCCATAGATAGAGGTATTTGGGATGCAACAGTAAATGGTCCTTTTGAGCCAACTCATTTTATTAATGGAAAAACTGTTTTGAAAAATTTTTCTGAGTGGTCTCAAGATGAAAATCGTAAAGCACAGTATGATGTAAAAGCACGAAATATTATTGCCTCTGCATTAACTGTTGATGAATTTTTCAGGATATTTCAATGCAAAACTAATAAAGAAATGTGGGATGTCTTGAAAGTTACACATGAAGGCACTGATGAGGTCAAGAGAGCTAGAAAGAATTCTTTGATACAAGAGTACGAACTTTTCAGAATGAGGACTGTTGAAACAATATATGAGGTTCAGAAAAGGTTCACTCATATTTTCAACCATTTAATGGCTCTTGGAAAATTTTTTGACAAAGAGGAGATCAATATCAGGATTCTCAAAAGCCTGAACAGAAGTTGGCAACCCAAAGTCACTACAATCTTTGAATCCAAGGATCTTACGAGCATGAACATGGCTACCTTATTCGGGAAGCTAAGAGAACACGAGCTTGAACTTGGAAGATTGAAAGATAAGGAAGAGATTAGAGACAAGAAGTACATGGCACTGAAAGCTACCAACAAGAAAGCCTCAAAGATTGCACAATCAGAGGATGATTCGGATGCTGAATTGGACAACAATGAACTGATGTCTATGGTGGTAAGTAAATTCAATCGATTTATGAAGAATAATAGTCAACTTACTAACCATACAGGAAATACCAAAGCCAAGAAAGCTTCAAGATCAAATGCAATTCAATGTTATGAATGTCGCAAAGAAGGACGAATCAAGCCTGATTGTCCAGATCTGAAGTTAAAGCAGAAAGCTAACAAGAGGTTTCCTCAGGACAAGAACAGAAAGCAAAAGAGTGCTTACATTGCTTAGGAGAACAGTGATTCAAAATCCTCAAGTGATGAAGATCTTGATTGAGAGGAGGAATCAAACATATGCTTCATGGCTGGAACATCACTAACAGATTATGAGAGTGATACAGAGTTCGAGAAAGAACCGATTAGGTGAAATACGAACTGTTGTTGGATGCATTTCAGGAGATACATGTTGAAGCAATGCTACTGCAATATAAGGTTAATCGACTCAACTCTGAGAGAAAGGATTATGAGTATAGAATTAATAATCTTGTCAATGATAATGAGAAATTACAAAAGAGTTAAATGATGCTTTATTATATGCTAAATCTGTTATAATTGAGACTACTACAGTTGAAAAGAAATGTGAAAAATGTCCTACTCATGTTGAACAAATAGATTACTTGACTAGCACGCTAGCTAAGTTCATCCAGGGGAGAGATAATTTGAATGTTGTTTTAAAGTCTTCAGGTAGAGCAATATATAGACAAGGAATTGGATATAAAGCTCAATCTAATAGAACCAATGTAAAGAAATTTACTGATTTGAGTAAACCTGTTAAACAAGCTTGCTTTTATTGCAATAACATTGGTCATACAGTTAGAAATTGTTTTTACAGAAAGGTTGGTGTTCCTAAAGGCTTATATAGATGGATTCCTAACTAACAATCAAGGACCAAAATTCAAATGGGTACCTGCATCAAAAATTTGAGTTGTTTTGCAGGATAACGGCAGATGTTGTAACATGCAGTAAGAGTTCAAGGATGAACTAACATGATTACATCAAGTTTATTGAGTATCTACAATTGGTAACAAATATCATCTTACTGCATCATGCATAAAAATTGTTTTATTGATGATGTTTGATTGTGTGTAAAATTGATTGATTGATTGTCTGTATTGATGTGAAAATCATTTTTACGACTTTTAGTCGACTGGATTATGAGCACAATCGATTGTATGTCTCTGTATGTATGTGTCTGTTTTTGAAAACTCTCTGTCATATAGTAGTTAACTTAGGAATTATTGAAATCGACTTTGTTTTCACTGTGCTGTTGAAATTTAAATTTCTTTTGAATCATTTTAGCACTAGATTTTTGGTACAAAATTATTCGCTCCAAAATCGATTTATAATTTGTTTAAAACCTAATCACGCTGGAATCATTTACTAAGCCTTCTTAGTATACTTTGAATCATCACACACACACACACACACTCTCTGAGTTAAACATTCTTCACTCTTGAGAGATGGCCTCTAGCTCTGCACAACGGAAGAAAGTCAAATTGATTAGTCAAAAGAACGTAAGACGTATTTCCGACTTACATGGATGGATTAGTGACGACGAAATGCAGTGAAGTATCTAGACTGTTGGAGAATGAGGAGCTTGATAACTCACAAGTTTCTGAAACTAAGGTTTTTCAGAGACGAAGGATTCAAGTTTCAAGAGTGGTTGAAGCGTCAAGGTTTGAAGAAATTTGTGGAAATGGCAAGTCCCTGGTACCCTGACTTGGTAAGAGTTTTCTGCTGCAATTTAAGAATTAAAAATGATACTCTTTATTCAAGAGTAAAAGGCGTCGATATCAAACTGACGAATAAAGTGTGGACTGAGTTAGCTGGACTCAAATTAGAAGGTGAAAAATGTCATATGGGCATTGAAGCTTTCCACAAGTTCACGGTTTTTCAGGATAGCCTAAGAAACCCTGATGATTGTCAAGATTACTCTAGTTACAAGACTGAAGGTATGAAAAAGGATGATCGACTTGCGGTTTTTGCTATTTCTTGGATCTTAATGCCAAGGGGAAGTAACCACGCTCGAGCCACCGCAAAGGATTTATATCTGCTGAAGGCATTAAAGGAGAACATTCAAGTGAACTGGCCTGCAACAATTTCTGATAATATGTTAAAGGTTACAAGGCTGGAGTCTGCAAAGTTTCCTTACTGCGTCTTCATTTCAAAAAAATTGGTTCATTTTGGTGTGGATTGCATAGGAGAATCAAGTGAATCCTAAAATAGAACTAGCCTTATAGACAAATCAGCTCTGCATATGATGCAAATGCAGAAGACACCTGAAGGATGGGTGTTTAAGAATGAAGATGCGAACAATGATGATGAAACAGAATTAACTAATGTTATTCCCTATAGGACAAGGTTTGAATTTGAGAGAATTGTGCTAAGGGAATTGAAATCCTTAAGGAAGATGCATGAAGAAACAAGAAATATTGCTTTAGAATTGAAAGAAAAATTTCTGTCACAGGAAATGGATGCTGAAAATGAGAAGGATTCAGATGAAGAAGAAAGTACTCCTGATGAGTCTTCAAAGATTACTACAGATGAGAGTGTTGAAGAAGAGAATACTGATTATAGCAGGAGTGATATGATTCTTAGTGATTTTGTAAACAAAAAGATAAAGAAAAACTAATAATGTACCTTGAGATTTTGTTTGTTTGTTTTTTGATGTTATTTCTTTGTTACTTTTTGTAAGATGGCTTTATATGCCATCATCTCTTGTTATGACAAAGTTGTAATATCTTTTGATATATCAATGAAATTAGTCGTTTCAATTTTAATTCTATCTGTTTTAATTTCATGCTTAAATTTGTTTGAAATTATTTAAAATCGCTTGTGTGTTTGATGAAGTTGATTATGCACATGTTTACTATTACATTAATTCTTTTGCATATTCAATTCATATTTGTATTACTTTCTTGCATTTAAATGATTCTAAAATGCTTGATCTTCAAAAGATCTTGAAAGATTTTACAGGAAACATTGCTTCTGCACATATTACTAGAATTTCAACTTACATAGAGAGCAATGAAAATCGACTGGAAAAATGGATCAATCTACTATCGTTTACAGGGGTTATAAATTCCATTTGTTGGAATTTGGTTATTCTGTTGTTTGATCATATTTTATATTTTTTTCTTTCAATATATCTCTGCTTTCTAATTGATTGATATATCTGTGAGAATATATTGTGAGATTGTTGATTGATTGTATCTATACTTGATTGAATTGTTTGCAATTTTGGTTCTGATACATGCTTTTATATGCTCTAAAATTTGTGAAAATTGCATTGTGCATTTAGGTTTTGATTTTAAAACATGCATAATGACAAGGGGAGCATTACATGATAATCTAGATATTTCACATGCCTACACTTTAGGGGGAGATTATTTTTTATCATGTGATTATCTGCGACAAAGGGAACATCATTGATTGATTGATATGTTTATTTTGATGCATCTCTGGAATATCATTTATCAGCATATCATTATCATAGAGCATACCTTTTTTGCTAATACACAAAGGGGGGGAAAGTTTGATTGCTTATTTCCTTGATACTTGATTGCTTGATATTGTTGATACAGAGTAAATATTGTCTGGATTGTGATAGCGGTCTAAAAACCGTTATTTTATACTTGAAATTGATATCAAAACACACCCTTTATGACTTAGAATGAGCTTAAAATCATGCAAAACACTTTATTTAGGTTACAAGAGAGTCAAAGGTGGTTTTAGAGATATTATGCTCGTTTTACATTATTTTGACAGGATTTAATGAGAATTGGAGGATGGAAAGTGAAGTAGGGAGAAGTTAGACTCAAGAAAAGGTGAAAAAAGGTGCAAAGGAAGAATCGCAGCTACCGTTCAGCGCCAATTCCAGCGCTGAGCACCAACTTTGGAGAAGAAGCCACTGCCTGACACTTAAGCGCCAACGTTGAGGGGAAACTGAAGAACCGCACTTACCGTTGAGCGCCAGATTCACCACTGAGCAGTGGCCTTCTAGAGACAGTATTGTTTAACACTTGGGCGTGACCGCTGAGTGTCTCACTTGAGTGTCGCACCTACCGCTGAGCGGTTTACTTATGGGCATGGGCCTGAACCCACCGCACCAGAGAATGTATCTTTTGGCAGAGAGAGACGTCAGAACACTTTCTACACTCCTTGGAGGCGGCTTTTGGATGCGGAAGCTCCAATCTACCAAATCTAGGGTTTGTCTTTTCATTCTTTCCATTCAATTCATCTAGATTCACCATGAATATGGTGAATAAGCCCTTTGTTGTTGGGGAACGATGTAATCCTTTTGAAACTCTCTTATATCAAGGTTCTTATTTTATTCATATACTTTCATTATCAATAGTTTAGGTTTTCTTCTCTGAATTGAAAGTTTGCATTGTTTAACTCATTCAGTGTCATGATCATTGATTTTGTCGATATGGGAACAGACAAGGAAATCTAGAACTGAGAAGAATTCTCTTGATTATGAAATATTGCCTAGGAATAGGAATAGGACGGTCAATTGCTTTAAGCTTCTATTATGAATGCGTTAGTAAATACTAGGGAGACTAGGAATAATAAACTAGTAATTGGTGATAGGCTCTTTTCGCCAAGGAATCGAGTTTAGAGTAAATTAGAAAGTTGCATGAACATTGATAACAAAGTTGCATTTAATAAGAATAGTAGATATAGGAGGGTGGATTAGGATGAAACTGTAAACCCCAACAACTCCATTCATTCATATCTTTATTTGCCAATTGATCAAGCTTTTGCATTTGCATATTTATTTTCGTTTAGCATTACAAACCCTAAATTTAATCTTTATCAAGTTTTATGAAATCAATTCACATGAACGTTTAGGCCTAAGAGTCCCTTAGGAAACGATATTCGGACTTACCGTCTATTTATTACTTGATACGATCTGGTACACTTGCCAGGGTGTTAATAGATTGTCTATGAAATATTTTTAAAAATCTGAGATAGACTTTTGTTTGCTCTAATATATTTATGAAATCATTTGATCACTTGCTCTGATACAGTTTGTTTATATGATCTCTAATATAGTTTGATTATTTGATTGATTTTATGAGTTGTTGTGTACAAACATGGTTGTTTATTAATCATGGTTGTGCATCATCAAAAAAGGGGGAGATTGTTGAGATTGCTGATAAGGGAAGCACTGGTTTAGCTAAACCTTAATCTCACAGTTTTTCTGGTTTTTTAAGATTGACAACACATTATTAATAACACATGTGTTGTTATGTGCATGTTCAAAACATTCTTGTGTATGAATTCTTGAAGAACATGTTTGTTTTGATTCTATATATGTGTGCATATTCACTGCTCTTTACATAAGATATCATCTGTGGTTGCATTACATATGTGTTTAGAAAAGAGAACCACATGCACTTGGTTGAACTTATATTGTGTGGCAAAACTGCAAGTTATAAGTCGACTTCATTATGAAGTAAGTCGATTAAAACTCGTGACTTTGCACAGATTTTCAAAAATAATGCTGAGTTATTTTGCAAAGAGAAGATTTCCAAAATTGCATTGAAGTGACATAGTCGACTGTATGCGCAGGCAACTCGACTTAGTTAGTTATGTTTTGAATTTTTGTTGATGCTTGTGAACTATAGCGACTATATTTTGTTTCTTTGACCAAGCATTAATTAGTAGTCAATTGAATTAATTGTGTAATCAATTTGGTTGGTCTGACTGCTACTAATTGTTTTAACTGTCTTAACCGTCTGACTGAAGTCGACTGTATTAGTAGTGAAGCCAACTAAAGGAGCTTTTGTTTAATAGAAAACTATAAATAGGCGTGATTCTATATTACATAGAGACTTTGGTTATTCTAACATTTTCATTTTGTTGTTTCATATTTTAATCTCTGTGAAAACGCTCCAAGAACTTATCAAGAAGATTGTGGAGATGTCTCTTGGATAGTTGCTTAACGAGCAAGGCTTGTTGGAAAACAGGTAGGCTTCATTTTACGCCAAGAGGGGTGGTGAATTGGTGAGTTTTCAAAATCACTCTTTTTCAAATCTTTGAAACAAAGTTGAAACCTTTACAAGTCTTTCTTGAATCGCAAGTAATGAAAATTGTATGCAGCGGAAAATCGTAGTTGACTACACAGATAGTTGATAATGTTAATTCTTACCATTATTTAAGCATCATTTTAGTAGCAAAATCAACTCATTTCTGGCTTGTAACTTGCTTAATCCTCTTCTTTTGTCTTGTTTTCTTAATAAGTGTGTTTTAGGCTACATTGATGTAATATGATCACTAATCCCCTTATTTTGTAGCTAATACAATGCTTGGAAGAACCTCCACCAAAGTAAAGAATTGAACCAGTCACAAAAACAAGTAAAATAGCAAAAAGAGAGAATTTTGGAATGTTGTGGCTGGGCTGCAGCTGGGCTACGCTGAGCTATATCTGTCTTTGGAATACTGCAGCTGAGGTGTAGCTGGGGTGCAGCTGAGCGCTCTATTCTCTGCAATGTTTTTGTTTGGGTGCAATTGGGCTGCAGCTGAGCGCCCTGCTCTCTGGAAGGCTACTGCTGGGGTACAGTTGAGCGGTGGCGCTGCTGATGTGGAAAATTTAGTATATTTAGACCTAAAACGCGAAGGAAATGGGGTCTTTGGTGGTTTCAATAATAAAATTATAAAATTATAAAGTTAGAAATATATGAAATTATAAAATTATAAAATTAGAAATATATAAAATTATAAAATTATAAAATTATACGATTATAAAAGTATAAAATTATATAAATATAAAATTATGAAATTATAAAAGTATAAAATTCTAAAATGATAGCATTAAATAACTATAAATTTATTAAATAATAAAATTATCAAATTATAAAAATATAAAATTATCAAATTACAAAATTATAAAATTATAAAATTATAAAATTATACAATTATAAAATTATAGAATTTTAAAATTACATAACTATAAAATTATAAAATTAGAAAGTTATATAATTATAAAATTATAAAATGATAATATTATAAAAATATAAAATTATAAAATTACAAAATTATAAAATTATAAAATTATAATATTATAAAATTATAATGTTATAAAATTATAAAATTATAAATTAATATAATTTTAAAATTTTAAAATTATAAAAGTATAAAATTATAAAAGTATAAAATTATAAAAGTATACAGTTATAAAATTATAAAATTCTAAAATTATAAAATTATAAAATTATAAAATTATATAATTATAAAATTATAAAACTATAAAATTATAAAACTATTAAATTGTAAAATTATAAAATTATAAAATTATAAAATCAGAAAACTATTAAATTATAAAATTATAAAATTATAAAATTATAAATTTATAAAATTATAAAATTATATAATTATAGAATTATAGAATTATAAAATTGTAAAATTATAAAAGTATAAAATTATAGAATTATAAAATTATAAAATTATAAAATTATAAAATTATAAAATTATAAAATGATAAAATCATAAAATTATAAAATCATAAAATTATAAAATTATAAAATTATAAAATTATAAAATTATAAAATTATAAAATTATAAAATTATAAAACTATAAAATTGTAAAATGATAAAATTATAAAATTATGAAATTATAAATATATAAAATTATAAAATGATAAAATTCAATAACTATAAATTTAAAAAATAATAAAATTATAAAAATATAAAATAATAAAATTATAAAATTATAAAATTATAAAATTATAAAATTATAAAATTATAAAATTATAAAATTATAAAATTCTAAAATTATAAAATTATAAAATTATAAAATTATAAAATTATAAAATTATAAAATTATAAAATATTAAATTATAAAATTATAAAATTATAAAATTATAAAATTATAAAATTATAAATTATAAATTATAAATTATAAATTATAAAATTAAAAAATTATTAAGTTATAAAAATATAAAATTATAAAATGATAAAATTAAATAACTATAAATTTAAAAAATAATAAAATTATAAAATTATAAAATTATAAAATTATAAAATTATAAAATTATAAAATTATAAAATTATAAAATTATAAAATTATAAAATTATAAAATTATAAAATTATAAAATTATAAAATTATAAAATTATAAAATTATAAAATTATAAAATTATAAAATTATAAAATTATAAAATTATGAACTTATAAAATTATAAAATTATAAAATTATAAAATTATAAGATTATAAACTTATAAAATTATAAATATAAATTATAAAATTATAAAATTATAAAATTATAAAATTATAAAATTATAAAATTATAAAATTATAAAATTATAAAATTATAAAATTATAAAATTATAAAATTATAAAATTATAAAATTATAAAATTATAAAATTATAAAATTATAAAATTATAAAATTATAAAATTATAAAATTATAAAATTATAAAATTATAAAATTATAAAATAATAAAATTATAAAATTTTAAAATTATAAAATTATAAAATTATAAAATTATAAAATTATAAAATTATAAAATTATAAAATTATAAAATTATAAAATTATCAAATTATAAAATTATAAAATTATAAAATTATGAAATTATAAAATTATCAAATTATAAAATTATAAAATTCTGAAATTCTGAAATTATAAAATTCTAAAATTCTAAAATTGTAACATCCCAATAAATACAACCAAAGCCATGATTTATTTTAGGAGTTAACAAAAATAATAAATGAGAACAGTAATGAGTAAGGAAAAACCGAACGAAAATGTTAAGGATTAAAACCGAACGATTTAATATATATACAAGATGTTTATAAACTAGACCGAACGGTCTAAGATGCCAACATTTAACCGAAAGGCCAAAATTACAAAAGTCGAATGCTAAACGCCCATAAAAATTACAAAGATAAAGAGATGCCTAAACTAAGGACCGAACGGTCCTGCATTGCCTTCGAGTCGAACGGCCGGTGAGACTTCCTCCAATACTACCTCGAGATCACACTCTGCTCACATCCATTGGATGATCATTGCAGTAAAGAGAACAGCCGAACGGTCGGATACCGAACGACACATGGACAAGACAGGAAATATAAGGGTAAGCTTATGCAATTTAATTAATCCAACTCACATACAATTTTATCATCAAAGTAATATAATCATCATAAGATTTCCATCATATATTCATCATATAAGAATAACAATCAAACCGAATGTATACATCACTTAATTCATCTCGTACAATTCATTAAGACCGACCACTACGACTCTGTCCGGACTGTAAGAATATGTAGCTATGGTCGTCCCTGCACCCGTGGGTGGTAACCTGGAATTCAACCATCAGAGTTACCGCGGCATGGAAAACCCTTGAGCCTGCCACACGAGGTTAGCCCGTTAAAGCACCTTAGGTCAAGGTTGTACACACCGCCCAGGCTAGAGCCTCCTGCCATTCTCACCACATGGTCACTCGCGCCAGTGAGCATTAGAATATCAGGACGGACGCACCAATACAAAGCTGACCATATTCTTACTTTACCAAACAATCAACACCAACTTATTCATTCTTTACATCTTTTATTTTAGACGACACGAATACAAAATTGATATAACAGTGATGAGGAGACTGAGTATCAAAGTAGTTTAACAAATTACCGGACGGTCAGAGACCGAATAAGAACTGAAATAAACAAGAATTCTAACGAGTGACCGAACGGTCTGGTAGAGAAGAAAAGGTTAATAAACAACTCAACAATGAAAATCTAAGTTAGAGTAGCTGATGGAAACCGGTCGGAAATACCATAGAACTTCACAATGGAAACAAATAAGATTTAATCATTGAAAACCAGACGTTTAACAATCAAATAGTTCTCTTCAATACAGCGAGTGTCAGTACAAGACCGAACACTCTGTGAGAAATCAAGTGTCAGTGTAAGACCGAACACCTTTTAGATAAATGATACTATAAACCGGACGTTTTTCCCAAAAGAATATATAACATTAACCCGAGTACTTAGTCTATGACCAAATACTCAAACATAATATTAAATGTGCAAAACCGAACGCTTGGTTTATGACGAACGTTCTAAATAGTTAAATGGGAGATCGAATGACCGAGCACTCGATTTACGACTGATTACTTTTAATAATCTTCTCAACAGAAAACGGACGTTCAGAGTGAACGAACATTGCTATAGTAAACATGGTTAACATGAGACTATGTATTTCGTCTATGACCGAATACCTTAAAGCCAAACACTCAGTATAAGACCGAGCGTTCTGAGATGGATAGATCATTACGACTGACTAATCAAGGCAATTAAGTTTTTATACAATAGCACAAGACCGATCGTTTTAGGGAAACCGAACGGTCCTAATGATCCTTCGATTACAGATTTACATTTTACTATGTTTTATAACTTTATGACATATTTCATACCAAAATCAATATGCATTTCTCAACAACAATATCATATATTCAACATCATAGACTCAACAAATCATGCATACACATTAATCATAATTAAATTTATAAGCTTCCCTTACCTCTAACTCCAGCTAATACTTCTAGATCTTTAAGCAACTTCTAAGACTCCCAAAAGTCCCCAGGACGTCCGTCCGAGAATGTGATCGGTGCAAGTGAAAGAGCTTGGCACCGGGAATAATTTATCTGAAAGAAGTTTGATGATCGGAGGAAAATGGTGGTCGGAGTTCTAGAGAGAAGATCTAGGGTTTAGAGAGAAGGAGGAGAAAATGGTGGTTTTCTGCAGATGGAAGATGAAGAGTTTGCATCTAGAAGAAAAATGGTGTTAACTTCTAAGATTCTCTTTTAAATACAGCCTCTCACAAAACCGGACAGTCCAATCCCTGCCGGCCACCTGTCTTCCACTATCCGAGCTCTATAACCCTTGAGTTGCCATGTGTTTTCCACTTTCAGCACTCCCACACTCCTTTGCTACCGCACGGATCTCAATGGATAGAATTAAATAAAGCTGACAGCCTTGTCTCCCACTCACCACAGAAGAACGGACGACCGACACGTGTGAGAGCGGACGGCTGACATCTGTACTCTACTAAGGAGGGTATTAAATGGGATGTGACATTCCCCCGAACAAATAAAAATTTTCGTCCTCGAAAATTAAAAGTTTGCTGAAGAAATATCACTAAATGAAAATGGAAAGATGAAGATTTGAATGAGGATTTTGAAGTTAAAGTTCGAATTGAGAACACTTGAATAAGGAGGCCAAAATATATTGAAGGTGTGACCCTTTACAAATGTTGGTCAGTTATACCTATACCGAATGGTGAGATTGGGCAAATACCGAACGATCTTTAAAGGAATAAGGTGCACAACTAAAATTTCTGAAATGAATTACCAAAAGAATAAAGACAACCGAAGACTCTTAAATTTCAAAATTTAGAATTCAAAAACCCGAATAGAAAATGCTCAACAAGGGGGAAACCGTTCGACAAAGTGAATACCGAACGGTAGAAAATTATTGTTGATTACGAGTCTGTTTAGGAGATTAAGAAAATGGTGAAACTTTGGCTACCGGTTTAAGTTAAAAGGCTAAATCATTTGTTGACTTAGATTCGGAAACCGAGAAGTAGGAAAACCGAGAAGGAAATAATCCGAACATTTCTTGGGAGTGAATTCATAACCATACATCTGACCGAATGGTTGTATAAGAAAAGGATGGACATAGTCCAAAGATTAATCAACGGACCGAACGGTAAACAAATTGGATTGAGACATTACGAATGCCAACCGTACGGTAAAAGAGCAAGGTTTGAAAAGATCAAGTGCTCGTGATAAAAAGAAAATAAATAACATTAATCTTTTGAAGAAAAATAACCGAACGATATTGACTATTATAAATCAAACCGAACGGCATTAATTCAGTGGAAGGAAAAGGACGAGAATGAAAGATAACACAGGAGAATTTTCTACATCCTAATTCCCCATATGATACGACCACATCAGAATTGTCCTAAGTCTCTTTGTTAGAACCTTGAGAACAAGGTTGTGATTTCTAACTCCATAATATTATTGAGTTAGGTGCCTTCTTATTTATAGGCGAGGAAAAGAGGAGATCTAGTTGCCATCTCATGGTAGGAAGAAAGAAAGAATGTTTTTGAGAACCAAAGGATTACATAATCAGAGTGATGATTTCAGCTAAAGACCGAATCATCATAACTAAGTTATAATAGAAATTTGACATAAATGACCGAACAACATCATCATAACTAAGTTATAATAGAAATTTGACATAAATGACCAAACAACACCATAAAAGGACGTTTGGTCATTAAAGAGCTAACAATCGTATTAAAACAGTTTATAGAATACATCAACATAGCCGAGCATAGCGGAATTTATATTGGTGGATTCTACATTACCGAACGGTATATATATGATGGTTTGATCGGTTGGAACGAAAGAAGAACGAGGGTTTCAGACTGAGCGCCTGACCGATTGATTTGAGATGCAAAAATATAACTGAACGATCGAACACTACACACCGAACAGTTACAGAGTACGACAGAGATAGAACTTTTATATTCTTACTGATTTCCAATCCATTACATGTACAAAATTTTATAATTCAAAATTCAAATTACTAAGAAAGTTTGAGCAAACAATTTCTCCTTTTGATTCTAACATCACCGACTTATGGTCTAAACTCAATATCTACCCGATCCATAGCTTAAGATTCATCATCTTCTCTTTTGTTGAAACTTCTCAGCATGCCTTTATCGATAACTAGTTTTCCTGCCTGTTGAACAATCCTACTCATAATGACCTTTCTTCCTACACCATTTACATTTCCTATATTTTGCCAGTTTAGGGCATACAGATCTCAAATGAGTTCCTCCACAATTGTAACATCTTACTGGCCCTTGTTGTGCGGAATGGCTGAACGATACAGGAGGTCTGGAAGGCTGACCGTTCAGTTCTGAAGGAGAAAACCGAACGTGCTGAGTTCTTCCAGAACTAACACTCTCCTTAGATGTTCTTCGTTCTCTTACTCTGGGTTGTTGATTCTGCTGACATTCCACTTCCTTCTTTGTCCTTTCTAATATTCTAGCTCTCTCCACTAGCACTGGAAAATTCCTAATACATAATCCGACAACCAACAACTTGATATCACCCCTCAATCCATTTTCAAACTTTCTGCATAGCCATTCTTCGTTCGTTTCCATTGTATAAAACCTTCGAAGATGCTTAAACCGAGCGGCATAATCTGATACGGACGTGTTCCCTTGTGTCAACTCTAAAAACTCAACTTCCTTAGCAAACCGAACGCGGTCAGGAAAGTATTCAGCATAAAACTTTTGCTTAAACACTACCCACGAAATGGGGGTATTACTTTCCTTCAAAAGCATTTTCGTATGATCCCACCAGTGACTTGCTTCTCCAGTTAACGAATATTCTGAATATATTAGTCGGTTTTCTTCCGAACACTTCTTAGCATTAAATATGCGCTCTATATCTTCAAACCATTGTTCAGCCTCGTCTGGACTACAATTCCCACTGAACTTGGCCGGATGGTGTTGCAGAAAACTCTCTATGCTCCATTCTTGTTGATAATTATCCAAAATATTGGACGACCCTGTCTCAGTCACATCTTTTGACATCAATTCCACATACTGCTCCTGAGTCCTTTCTGCTGAAAACCGAGCGGCTTCTGCTGACAACCGAGCGACTTCTAACTGTTGGAGGGACAAGGCATTTTGTTGTTGTATGGCCATGATTACTGATTCCGTCCGTCTTGTAGGTCCTGGTGCATCCATGCTTGAGGGTGAAGGAGGAGGAGACCTTGACGTCATCTTCTCTCTCTATTCATAAAGACAAAACCATTAGTCCATCTTTGAATAACAAGGATAGAACCGATCGTTGAGTATAGCCAAAGGCCGAGTCAGTGTGATCAGATAAAAAATGAGAATTCAAAGGTCATGACCGAGCAGAAACAAATAAAAGAACGTTCGGCCACAAAACAATAACAGATCAAAGTTTTCCAAACACAAGCCAAATGCAGTGAAGTTGAGATTACGGTTTCAAAGGGAAAAGTGTAGAACTTACTAGGCTGAACGGTAGTTATTAGATGACGTTCGGTTTCGAGAAGCTCGTGTGAGACCGAACGGTATATAAGATAAATAGAAGAGTTTTAAATTACTATTTGAATTGAGAAAAGATGTTATATTTGGTAAAAGCTTAAGGTTGAATATCTAGAATAGGAGAGAATGGTATAACATACCATTCAAATTCATCTTTTCATAAGAAAGATATGACAACCCATAACCCGTAGGTTATCCTAAGAACAAACTGCTCTGATACCATTAATGTAACATCCCAATAAATACAACCAAAGCCATAATTTATTTTAGGAGTTAACAAAAATAATAAATGAGAACAGTAATGAGTAAGGAAAAACCGAACGAAAATGTTAAGAATTAAAACCGAACGATTGAATATATATACAAGATGTTTATAAACTAGACCGAACGGTCTAAGATGCCAACATTTAACCGAAAGGCCAAAATTACAAAAGTCGAATGCTAAACGCCCATAAAAATTACAAAGATAAAGAGATGCCTAAACTAAGGACCGAACGGTCCTGCATTGCCTTCGAGTCGAACGGCCGGTGAGACTTCCTCCAATACTACCTCGAGATCACCCTCTGCTCACATCCATTGGATGATCATTGCAGTGAAGAGAACAGCCGAACGGTCGGATACCGAACGACACATGGACAAGACAGGAAATATAAGGGTAAGCTTATGCAATTTAATTAATCCAACTCACATACAATTTTATCATCAAAGTAATATAATCATCATAAGATTTCCATCATATATTCATCATATAAGAATAACAATCAAACCGAACGTATACATCACTTAATTCATCTCGTACAATTCATTAAGACCGACCACTACGACTCTGTCCGGACTGTAAGAATATGTAGCTATGGTCGTCCCTGCACCCGTGGGTGGTAACCTGGAATTCAACCATCAGAGTTACCGCGGCATGGAAAACCCTTGAGCCTGCCACACGAGGTTAGCCCGTTAAAGCACCTTAGGTCAAGGTTGTACACACCGCCCAGGCTAGAGCCTCCTGCCATTCTCACCACATGGTCACTCGCGCCAGTGAGCATTAGAATATCAGGACGGACGCACCAATACAAAGCTGACCATATTCTTACTTTACCAAACAATCAACACCAACTTATTCATTCTTTACATCTTTTATTTTAGACGACACGAATACAAAATTGATATAACAGTGATGAGGAGACTGAGTATCAAAGTAGTTTAACAAATTACCGGACGGTCAGAGACCGAATAAGAACTGAAATAAACAAGAATTCTAACGAGTGACCGAACGGTCTGGTAGAGAAGAAAAGGTTAATAAACAACTCAACAATGAAAATCTAAGTTAGAGTAGCTGATGGAAACCGGTCGGAAATACCATAGAACTTCACAATGGAAACAAATAAGATTTAATCATTGAAAACCAGACGTTTAACAATCAAATAGTTCTCTTCAATACAGCGAGTGTCAGTACAAGACCGAACACTCTGTGAGAAATCAAGTGTCAGTGTAAGACCGAACACCTTTTAGATAAATGATACTATAAACCGGACGTTTTTCCCAAAAGAATATATAACATTAACCCGAGTACTTAGTCTATGACCAAATACTCAAACATAATATTAAATGTGCAAAACCGAACGCTTGGTTTATGACGAACGTTCTAAATAGTTAAATGGGAGATCGAATGACCGAGCACTCGATTTACGACTGATTACTTTTAATAATCTTCTCAACAGAAAACGGACGTTCAGAGTGAACGAACATTGCTATAGTAAACATGGTTAACATGAGACTATGTATTTCGTCTATGACCGAATACCTTAAAGCCAAACACTCAGTATAAGACCGAGCGTTCTGAGATGGATAGATCATTACGACTGACTAATCAAGGCAATTAAGTTTTTATACAATAGCACAAGACCGATCGTTTTAGGGAAACCGAACGGTCCTAATGATCCTTCGATTACAGATTTACATTTTACTATGTTTTATAACTTTATGACATATTTCATACCAAAATCAATATGCATTTCTCAACAACAATATCATATATTCAACATCATAGACTCAACAAATCATGCATACACATTAATCATAATTAAATTTATAAGCTTCCCTTACCTCTAACTCCAGCTAATACTTCTAGATCTTTAAGCAACTTCTAAGACTCCCAAAAGTCCCCAGGACGTCCGTCCGAGAATGTGATCGGTGCAAGTGAAAGAGCTTGGCACCGGGAATAATTTATCTGAAAGAAGTTTGATGATCGGAGGAAAATGGTGGTCGGAGTTCTAGAGAGAAGATCTAGGGTTTAGAGAGAAGGAGGAGAAAATGGTGGTTTTCTGCAGATGGAAGATGAAGAGTTTGCATCTAGAAGAAAAATGGTGTTAACTTCTAAGATTCTCTTTTAAATACAGCCTCTCACAAAACCGGACAGTCCAATCCCTGCCGGCCACCTGTCTTCCACTATCCGAGCTCTATAACCCTTGAGTTGCCATGTGTTTTCCACTTTCAGCACTCCCACACTCCTCTGCTACCGCACGGATCTCAATGGATAGAATTAAATAAAGCTGACAGCCTTGTCTCCCACTCACCAAGGAAGAATGGACGGCCGACACGTGTGAGAGCGGACGGCTGATATCTGTACTCTACTAAGGAGGGTATTAAATGGGATGTGACAAAAATTATAAAATTATAAAATTATAAAATTATAAAATTATAAAATTATAAAATTATAAAATTATAAAATTATAAAATTATAAAATTATAAAATTATAAAATTATAAAATTATAAAATTATAAAATTATAAAATTATAAAATTATAAAATTATAAAATTATAAAATTATAAAATTATAAAATTATAAAATTATAAAATTATAAAATTATAAAATTATAAAATTATAAAATTATAAAATTATAAAATTATAAAATTATAAAATTATAAAATTATAAAATTATAAAATTATAAAATTATAAAATTATAAAATTATAAAATTATAGAATTATAAAATTATAAATTTATAAATTATAAACTTATAAAATTATAAAGTTATAAAGTTATAAAATTCTAAAATTATAAAATTATAAAATTATAAAATTATAAAATTATAAAATTATAAAATTATAAAATTATAAAATTATAAAATTATAAAATTATAAAATTATAAAATTATAAAATTATAAAATTATAAAATTATAAAATTATAAAATTATAAAATTATAAAATTATAAAATTATAAAATTATAAAATTATAAAATTATAAAATTATAAACTTATAAAATTATAAAATTATAAAATTATAATATTATAAAATTATAAAATTATAAAATTATAAAATTATAAAATTATAAAATTATAAAATTATAAAATTATAAAATTATAAAATTATAAAATTATAAAATTATAAAATTAAAAAATTAAAAAATTATAAAATTATAAAATTAAAAAATTATAAAATTATAAAATTATAAAATTATAAAATTATAAAATTATAAAATTATAAAATTATAAAATTATAAAATTATAAAATTATAAAATTATAAAATTATAAAATTATAAAATTATAAAATTATAAAAATATAAAATTATAAAATTATAAAATTATAAAATTATAAAATTATAAAAATATAAAATTATAAAATTATAAAATTATAAAATTATAAAATTACAAAATTATAAAATTATAAAATTATAAAATTATAAAATTATAAAATTAGAAAATTATAAAATTAGAAAATTATAAAATTAGAAAATTATAAAATTATAAAATTATAAAATTATAAAATTATAAAATTATAAAATTATAAAATTATAAAATTATAAAATTATAAAATTATAAAATTATAAAATTATAAAATTATAAAATTATAAAATTATAAAATTATAAAATTATAAAATTATAAAATTATAAAATTATAAAATTATAAAATTATAAAATTATAAAATTATAAAATTATAATATTATAAAATTATAAAATTATAAAATTATAAAATTATAAAATTATAAAATTATAAAATTATAAAATTATAAAATTATAAAATTATAAAATTATAAAATTATAAAATTATAAAATTATAAAATTATAAAATTATAAAATTATAAAATTATAAAATTATAAAATTATAAAATTATAAAATTATAAAATTATAAAATTATAAAATTATAAAATTATAAATTATAAAATTATAAAATTATAAAATTATAAAATTATAAAATTATAAAATTATAAAATTATAAAATTATAAAATTATAAAATTATAAAATTATAAAATTATAAAATTATAAAATTATAAAATTATAAAATTATAAAATTATAAAATTATAAAATTATAAAATTATAAAATTATAAAATTATAAAATTATAAAATTATAAAATTATAAAATTATAAAATTATAAAATTATAAAATTATAAATTATAAAATTATAAATTATAAAATTATAAAATTATAAAATTATAAAATTATAAAATTATAAAATTATAAAATTATAAAATTATAAAATTATAAAATTATAAAATTATAAAATTATAAAATTATAAAATTATAAAATTATAAAATTATAAAATTATAAAATTATAAAATTATAAAATTATAAAATTATAAAATTATAAAATTATAAAATTATAAAATTATAAAATTATAAAATTATAAAATTATAAAATTATAAAATTATAAAATTATAAAATTATAAAATTATAAAATTATAAAATTATAAAATTATAAAATTATAAAATTATAAAATTATAAAATTATAAAATTATAAAATTATAAAATTATAAAATTATAAAATTATAAAATTATAAAATTATAAAATTATAAAATTATAAAATTATAAAATTATAAAATTATAAAATTATAAAATTATAAAATTATAAAATTATAAAATTATAAAATTATAAAATTATAAATTATAAAATTATAAAATTATAAAATTATAAAATTATAAAATTATAAAATTATAAAATTATAAAATTATAAAATTATAAATTATAAAATTATAAAATTATAAAATTATAAAATTATAAAATTATAAAATTATAAAATTATAAAATTATAAAATTATAAAATTATAAAATTATAAAATTATAAAATTATAAAATTATAAAATTATAAAATTATAAAATTATAAAATTATAAAATTATAAAATTATAAAATTATAAAATTATAAAATTATAAAATTATAAAATTATAAAATTATAAAATTATAAAATTATAAAATTATAAAATTATAAAATTATAAAATTATAAAATTATAAAATTATAAAATTATAAATTATAAAATTATAAAATTATAAAATTATAAAATTATAAAATTATAAAATTATAAAATTATAAAATTATAAAATTATAAAATTATAAAATTATAAAATTATAAAATTATAAAATTATAAAATTATAAAATTATAAAATTATAAAATTATAAATTATAAAATTATAAAATTATAAAATTATAAAATTATAAAATTATAAAATTATAAATTATAAAATTATAAAATTATAAAATTATAAAATTATAAAATTATAAAATTATAAAATTATAAAATTATAAAATTATAAAATTATAAAATTATAAATTATAAAATTATAAAATTATAAAATTATAAAATTATAAAATTATAAAATTATAAAATTATAAAATTATAAAATTATAAAATTATAAAATTATAAAATTATAAAATTATAAAATTATAAAATTATAAAATTATAAAATTATAAAATTATAAAATTATAAAATTATAAAATTATAAAATTATAAAATTATAAAATTATAAAATTATAAAATTATAAAATTATAAAATTATAAAATTATAAAATTATAAAATTATAAAATTATAAAATTATAAAATTATAAAATTATAAAATTATAAAATTATAAAATTATAAAATTATAAAATTATAAAATTATAAAATTATAAAATTATAAAATTATAAAATTATAAATTATAAAATTATAAAATTATAAAATTATAAAATTATAAAATTATAAAATTATAAAATTATAAAATTATAAAATTATAAAATTATAAAATTATAAAATTATAAAATTATAAAATTATAAATTATAAAATTATAAAATTATAAAATTATAAAATTATAAAATTATAAAATTATAAAATTATAAAATTATAAAATTATAAAATTATAAAATTATAAAATTATAAAATTATAAAATTATAAAATTATAAAATTATAAAATTATAAAATTATAAAATTATAAAATTATAAAATTATAAAATTTAAAATTATAAAATTATAAAATTATAAAATTATAAAATTATAAAATTATAAAATTATAAAATTATAAAATTATAAAATTATAAAATTATAAAATTATAAATTATAAATTATAAAATTATAAATTATTAAATTATTAAATTATTAAATTATAAAATTATTAAATTATTAAATTATAAAATTATAAAATTATAAAATTATAAAATTATAAAATTATAAAATTATAAATTTATAAAATTATAAAATTATAAAAATATAAAATTATAAAATTATAAAATTATAAAATTATAAAATTATAAAATTATAAAACTATAAAATTATAAAATTATAAAATTATAAAATTATAAAATTATAAAATTATAAAACTATAAAATTATAAAATTATAAAATTATAAAATTATAAAATTATAAAATTATAAAATTATAAAATTATAAAATTATAAAATTATAAAATTATAAAATTATAAAATTATAAAATTATAAAATTATAAAATTATAAAATTATAAAATTATAAAATTATGAAATTATAAAATTATAAAATTATAAAATTATAAAATTATAAAATTATAAAATTATAAAATTATAAAATTATAAAATTATAAAATTATAAAATTATAAAATTATAAAATTATAAAATTATAAAATTATAAAATTATAAAATTATATTATAAAATTATAAATTATAAATTATAAAATTATAAAATTATAAATTATAAATTTATAAAATATTAAAATTATAAAATTATAAAGTTATAAAATTAGAAATATATAAAATTATTAAATTATTAAATTATAAAATTATTAAATTATAAAATTATAAAATTATAAAATTATAGAATTATAGAATTATAAAATTATAAAATTATAAAATCATAAATATATAAAATCATAAAATTATAAAATGATAAAATTATAAAATTATAAAATTATAAAATTATAAATTTATAAAATTATAAAACTATAAAATTACAAAACTATAAAATTATAAAATTATAAAATTATAAAATTATACAATTATAAAATTATAAAATTATAAAATTATAAAATTATAAAATTATAAAATTATAAAATTATAAAATTATAAAATTATAAAATTATAAAATTATAAAATTATAAAATTATAAAATTATAAAATTATAAAATTATAAAATTATAAAATTATAAAATTATAAAATAAAATTATAAAATTATAAAATTATAAAATTATAAAATTATAAAATTATAAAATTATAAAATTATAAAATTATAAAATTATAAAATTATAAAATTATAAAATTATAAAATTATAAAATTATAAAATTATAAAATTATAAAATTATAAAATTATAAAATTATAAAATTATAAAATTATAAAATTATAAAATTATAAAATTATAAAATTATAAAATTATAAAATTATAAAATTATAAAATTATAAAATTATAAAATTATAAAATTATAAAATTATAAAATTATAAAATTATAAAATTATAAAATTATAAAATTATAAAATTATAAAATTATAAAATTATAAAATTATAAAGTTTTAAAATGATAAAATTATAAAATTATAAAATGACATAACAATTGCTTTCTCTTTATTATGGTTGTGCTTGATATATGGATTCATCATTGGTAAATGGATCATGCTTTGAACAGATTGAATATATCGTTTCTGGTTGAATCAATTGATTAAACATTGTATATAATCGGTTTGATTTCACTAGATCACCTTGTATGCTTAACATGGGGAAAATGATTTGTAGTAATTGAATACATAAGTTGTCTAGTCAATTAAAACAGAAAGCTATGCCATAATATGTTTCATAAGTGTTGTAATCTGTTTAAAATGGAAATTGGATAGACAATTTACATTTGTTGTTTAATCAGTTAAATCACTTTACTTTGTCTAATCCTATGCATTTAATAGCCTGATTTGTTATCATTGACAATTAAATCAATAATTGGCTTTTGTGCTTATTTAATCCATTACATGCTCAGGATAATTTGTTAAAACTGAAACAAAAGCTTAACAAATTACATAAAAACCTTAATCAATTATAATGCGTCAAGATTTGAAAAATCCTATATATATGCTTCTTGAGACCTGTTTCAAAACAGCAATTGATATCATTTTCAAATACTAAGGTGTACATTGAGTTTTGATTACAAGAGCATTCAAGAAGTGATCTTGGAGAATCAAGGCTTCATTGGTTGCTTATACATCAAGATTCTTTCAAGAAAATTGTTCTAAAGTTGTTCTGATTTGATCTACACTAGAGGAGTGTATCTTAGAGATCAAGTTCTTCATTGAGAATCTTTATATTGTGTTCATGTGCGGGTGTGCCAAGGGTTAAGGACTGTGAGTGGTCTTGTATTAGAGATTAATGATTGTTCATCTTTTGGGTAGCTATGTTGATTTTGAGTGTGATGAGAAGTTCATTGAGAAGGGTATATCTGTATTTCTGTAAACTCAATCATATATAGTGGAATCCCTTCAACTCAGGTTGTTGAAGGAGGATTGGATGTAGGTTTGGGATTAGCCAAACCAATATAGATTGTCTATCTTGATATTTCTTTATCTCTTCTCACTTGTTGATTCATCATTTTTGTTCATTGATTTCAAGAAAGCCAAAGATTTCACAAAGATTTTGAAAAGAACAATTTTTAAGGCTTAGTCCAATTCGCTTAAGATATAATGCATTTCTTTTCTTACAATGGCAAAAGGCAAGTGCAAGGGGTTTGATGGAAGAAGGCGAGTGGGAGAAGCACTCATGATAGTGCATGCGAATGTCAAATATAGTGGTGTAGGTGCGAACTCCAACAAAGGTGACCCAGAATCTGACGAGCTCTGATTCTGGTGAGCTTGAAGTGAACTCGGACAGAGGAGGAATGAACAACGGTTGGGGCGAAGGAAGAAGACCCAATCCGGTGAAGGTTTAGTGGTGAACGTCAATAGTTGTGGTGAAGCTTTAGTGAAGGTTAAATGATGGGTCACGTTGACGTCGTTGATGGGTAAGGCTAGCTAGAAGCTCAGCAAAATCTAGAAACAGGGACCCAAGGCTTTTATGCTCATTAGCATTGATGGTGAGCAAGTCCGAACAAAGGTAATTCTGGTGAAGGTTGGTGTACACTAGAGAAGATGAACTAGTGTTTCTTCTACCCGCATGAAGGAGAAGAGAAGGAAGAGCTAAATGGGGAAGACGAAGGTCCTTGCGTGAATGTGAGTTGGTTTTTCTTTTCCCAAGTGGACTTTTTGTGTCAGGTTTAAAACCAACATAGAATGTGAACTTTCTATGTCAAGTCTAAAAATCGACATAGAATGTGAACTTTTCTATGTTGGTTTTCCGGAAATGAATATAAAAAGTGAAAACTTTATATATTGTTTGTATTTGCGTCAGTTCTAGAATCAACATAAAATATCTTTTTTAATTAGTATGAAAATGCTTTCAGTACTAGTGATTAGACAAATATAACAATATATATATTAAACAATATTACTATAAATAAATTTGATGAATTTATTAATACATTATACTTGTTATTTTTTTATTAGAAATTAAATGAATTTATTCCCATACTTATTAAATAAATATAAAGAAAAACATTATGACGTTCATGGATTTAAAACTAGTTTAAAAAAAAATACTCATCCATATGTGTCAACTTTATCCTATAAATTATTTTGAATGAAAATTATTTAATAAATTATTTAAAAATTCTTAATTATTTAAAAATTCTTAATTATTTAAAAAAATTCCTATAAATAAAGAGCATACAAAATAATATATGTAATACATAGTCATGCAACTTTATCCAAAATACACATCATTAAGCCAAATTATAGAAGATCCAATACGTGTGTATAATTCTAGTATCTAAATTTTATCAGTTTATTTAGTTTATTTGATATCTCTTATCTAAGTAAAACATAATTTTGTTGAGTAGCCGGATGAAACCCGTTATATGATAACTTTAGTACTCAAGCACACTGAATTAAATGGAACACTGAAACATAAGACGTGACATAACACCCTCCTCTCTACTCACTAATTTATTAATCATAAAAACAAGTTGAAATTAGACCTTGCCGACAGGAACCCCGCCGCAGAAAAAAAGATTTTTCCTTTAAGATGTACTAATATGATAATAAATAAAATTTGCAAATCTATTGATTGAATAAATAAAGTGTATGAGATGACTGCATGAAATCACAGTTTTTGTTTTGTGAACGAAGAACTAGCATTTGCCAATTTTGATGGAGACATGTCCACGCGAGAAGTAGCATATGTTGTTCACTTCAATCGGACAACACCACGTGACAGAGTACCACTGCTTATATTAATCACGTGACAAAGTAGCGTTGCCCATTTTTAATCACGCGAAAACCACGTGATAATGCCATTGTTGATGAGAAATCTCAGTCTCTCTTGTTCCTGACAAAACAACATAATACATTCTCTCAATTCGGCTAAACATTATAATAAAGTTAGTATTAATGTAGTTACTAAACTGTCTTATAGCATTTTTATTCATTTATGATTTTATAATTTTATAATTTTATAATTTTATCATTTAATGATTTTATAATTTTATAATTTTATAATTTTATAATTTTATAATTTTATAATTTTATAATTTTATAACTTTATAATTTTATAACTTTATAACTTTATAACTTTATAATTTTATAATTTTATAACTTTATAATTTTATAATTTTATAATTTTATAATTTTATAATTTTATAATTTTATAATTTTATAATTTTATAATTTTATAATTTTATAATTTTATAATTTTATAATTTTATAATTTTATAATTTTATAATTTTATAATTTTATAATTTTATAATTTTATAATTTTATAATTTTATAATTTTATAATTTTATAATTTTATAATTTTATAATTTTATAATTTTATAATTTTATAATTTTATAATTTTATAATTTTATAATTTTATAATTTTATAATTTTATAATTTTATAATTTTATAATTTTATAATTTTATAATTTTATAATTTTATAATTTTATAATTTTATAATTTTATAATTTTATAATTTTATAATTTTATAATTTTATAATTTTATAATTTTATAATTTTATAATTTTATAATTTTATAATTTTATAATTTTATAATTTTATAATTTTATAATTTTATAATTTTATAATTTTATAATTTTATAATTTTATAATTTTATAATTTTATAATTTTATAATTTTATAATTTTATAATTTTATAATTTTATAATTTTATAATTTTATAATTTTATAATTTTATAATTTTATAATTTTATAATTTTATAATTTTATAATTTTATAATTTTATAATTTTATAATTTTATAATTTTATAATTTTATAATTTTATAATTTTATAATTTTATAATTTTATAATTTTATAATTTTATAATTTTATAATTTTATAATTTTATAATTTATAATTTTATAATTTTATAATTTTATAATTTTATAATTTTATAATTTTATAATTTTATAATTTTATAATTTTATAATTTTATAATTTTATAATTTTATAATTTTATAATTTTATAATTTTATAATTTTATAATTTTATAATTTTATAATTTTATAATTTTATAATTTTATAATTTTATAATTTTATAATTTTATAATTTTATAATTTTATAATTTTATAATTTTATAATTTTATAATTTTATAATTTTATAATTTTATAATTTTATAATTTTATAATTTTATAATTTTATAATTTTATAATTTTATAATTTTATAATTTTATAATTTTATAATTTTATAATTTTATAATTTAATAATTTTATAATTTTATAATTTTATAATTTTATAATTATATAATTTTATAATTTTATAATTTTATAATTTTATAATTTTATAATTTTATAATTTTATAATTTTATAATTTTATAATTTTATAATTTTATAATTTTATAATTTTATAATTTTATAATTATAATTTTATAATTTTATAATTTTATAATTTTATAATTTTATAATTTTATAATTTTATAATTTTATAATTTTATAATTTTATAATTTTATAATTTATAATTTTATAATTTTATAATTTTATAATTTTATAATTTTATAATTTTATAATTTTATAATTTTATAATTTTATAATTTTATAATTTTATAATTTTATAATTTTATAATTTTATAATTTTATAATTTTATAATTTTATAATTTTATAATTTTATAATTTTATAATTTTATAATTTTATAATTTTATAATTTTATAATTTTATAATTTTATAATTTTATAATTTTATAATTTTATAATTTTATAATTTTATAATTTTATAATTTTATAATTTTATAATTTTATAATTTTATAATTTTATAATTTTATAATTTTATAATTTTATAATTTTATAATTTTATAATTTTATAATTTTATAATTTTATAATTTTATAATTTTATAATTTTATAATTTTATAATTTTATAATTTTATAATTTTATAATTTTATAATTTTATAATTTTATAATTTTATAATTTTATAATTTTATAATTTTATAATTTTATAATTTTATAATTTTATAATTTTATAATTTTATAATTTTATAATTTTATAATTTTATAATTTTATAATTTTATAATTTTACAATTTTACAATTTTACAATTTTATAATTTTATAATTTTATACCTTTATATAACTTCCTAATTTATGTTTTATATCTTTTTTAAAATACAAAAATTGCCGCTAAAAACGTTTTTTAATTTTAATATCTCTTAGTTTTTGAAACGTAAAAGTTTAATTTTCATAAATTATGATGATTTTCCACTGTTTTATTTTAGTTTTCTAACTCAAGTTTTCTTTTACCATGATACTTTTCGTGGCTCTAGAGGCGACTTTGTTGGAGCATTTTAAACATATATCGAATATCATCTGCTTTTTCTTCTGAAATCATGACTACTATATACTGATTAAACAAATATAAAGGGATTGAATAAATTTTGGTTAGAATATGATTTTATACTATTTTGCTAGCATGTAATAAATATGATATTGCTCTTGGAAGTTAACTTAAACATGACAACTATTTTCAAGTTGTTTCCCACTAGCTTTTAGAGTTATATTCATATTTTCTAGAAAGAAAGAGGTGTGTATAGATAGTTTTGATAGATTCGATATTTGCATTTTTGTTGCTTTTATAAACATGCAAGATTTATCATTTATGTAAGTATCGTTTTTGTTATATAAGTTTGGTTTGTTTCCTTGTGTTTATAATTTTTTAATAAATTTTAAGATGTTCTAAATAATGAATGGGTTTTGAGGCGCAATCTTGTTGACAGTAATTGAGCATATAAACCTTTACACTAAAAAAAGTTTTTTTTTTTTTTTACATTTTTTATTTAGATTTTTTTCCTTTATTTTTACTATTTAAAATCTAGTTTTTGAAAGATTATCCACTAAATAATTATTACATTCTAAAGAAGAACATAACAAAATACTAATGTTGTAATTAATTTGTTTAAAAAATTTATATTTTGTTTCAGTTGAATTTGTTAGGATCGATCGTCCTTCCTTGTTCTCCTCTCTTTTGATCTTCAATCCACTCTGGAGCTCAAGTTGTCAGATATGTTTTATAAAATATCTATATTTAATTAGGATAAAATAAGATATAGGAAAAGATGTATTTACTTCAACATCAATTGTATATTTATAGAACTGTAACAGATAAGCTCATTCATTAACCATTAATGCAATATGTATTTTTAATCAAACCCAATAATCAATAATCAATACCGTATATTGGTAAAGCGTAAGGCAGTGTGACCTATTAATACATGTCATGTTAATTGTCCATAAATAACAATTAATTCTGATCGGTATACTTCATATAATACACATTTTATAAACTTTTATTTATAAATAAACAAGTACTCTAATAAATTCTCAATAAGTTATTCTCCTTGATATATTTTGTTTACAATGAATTGTATTTATCATACTATTAACTAATATATGAGGAGTATATAAATGTTAAAGAAGAAAATGATATTCTCTTTTGGTTAATCCTTAATTCATTCTCACAAGTTTTATGTTACACCATAAATGGATGTCGTTCTTCAACAATGGAAAAATTGGTAGTCCTATAAAGTTAAATTTACATATCCAAGAATTGATTTTTAATTTTGTTGATGAATACTAAGGAGAGATCCATCTATGTAAGATTCTTCAATATTCAAATTAGTATGAGCAAAAAATATTCTAGAAAGTATAAGTGTAAAATGAATAAGAGAATTTAGTTTGTACTTGCTATGAGATATCAATATCTTATCCATCAATTGAGGAGAATAAAAAGTGATTCCAAAAACAAAACATATTCCCCTTTAGACCTTGATTATGAGTTTTGTTTAGGTATCTTTAGTAGTTTCACCTGACTTAAAAGTTGAGATAAAAAACAATTTAAATTTATTTTTCTTTCTTAATCCTTCAATACATATTCTAAAGAAAAAATTATGATATAGCTTTGAATTTCAAAATAAACAATACCTCAAATACGATAATTGATCTTAAAAATGTTATTTCAATTAATTTGAAATTCAAACCTTGGTTTAGTTTATGAAAATAGAAAGTAGAACTTGACAATGAATAATCAGATATACAAACTCGACTCTACAAAAATACTACTCTTTATTATTGGAAAAGAACCACTCCCTTCTAATAAGAACACGTCATCCTTTTATTTTTTATTTCGTTCTTATGTTCTTGAAATATTCTTCTATTCAATTTTTTTTGTCACTCAGATGTTTTATTTCAAATATGTTTTTGTTTTGTGTGAATGTGTTCCATCTCTTAAAAGAACTTATATAATTTTTTAAACAAATTTAAATTCATGTTTAATGATAAATTTTCGTTTCTTATTCACTCTCCAATCAAATAATAAAAAGAAGTGTTAAAAGTAAGTTTAAACTTATCATTTATATGATATTAAATTTAGATAAATAATTTTAAATTGGTATACTTTTGTTTTAAAGTTATTTAATATATTCTATCAAAAAAATAAATGACTAGAATTTACTATATAGAGAGATAGATAGAGATGTGTGTAAAAAAATATTAAAAGGTATATTTTATTATGATTTATTTTCATGTAACACTTTACCTTTATACATATAATAACATAATGAATTTAAAGGATGATCGTGTTGTTTTGATATACATAAAATTCTAAATTCTAGTATTATTTTAACAGTTATAAAGTGGTTGTATACAAGTATAAATATGTAACATTTGATCTTTGTAATTAGTGATGTTACGTCCAGAAAAGCATTGCCAACAGAATTTGTCTTTTTTTATCTTTTTTATTGTTTTGGAATGCAGTTTATATATGATCTGTGTAACACCCCATTAATTAAGCATTATTAGACACGGCCACGTGTCGACCGGCCGGTCTCTCACCTGGTGAGTGGGAGACCAATTCTGCAAACATTAAATTACTTCCCTTCGTAATCCGTGCAGCGACGGCAGAGCAGGAAAAACCCTGAAAGTGGAAAACAGGTGGCGCGCTTAAAATTAACTGAGTGTTTTAGTGGAGACCAGGTGGCAATCGGTGAATGGCCGACCGTCCGTTTTGGAAGCCATACTTAAGGTAAGAAGAAAATTCTGACGCCACTTTTCCCATACAATCTTCTTCTTCTTCAGCAAACCTTGTTTTCTGAAAATCTTTATTTTCTCCTCCTTCTCTCTAAAACCTTCCAACCTTCTCTCTAGATTTCTAACCTTCAATTCTTCTCCGATCACTAGCATCCGTTCAAGAGTTTTGCTGCTGGCACCAAGACATTCAACCTGTACCAAACAAAATTTCATTCTGAGCTGGTAAGTGTCCGACCCTTGAAGTTTCCTAGCCTTCTTGCATGCATGTGCCTTTAAAGCTTGCATGTATTTGTAAAATCATTTCTCTGAGCCTATTTTTTTATTTGATTCTAGACTTTGGAAACTTTAGAAGAGATAAATTGTTACCAACCAACCTTAGACGTACTAGCTGGATTTAGAGGTAAGGGAAGCTTATGAAATTTCATTATTTATTTTCTTGTATGGTTGAATACATGATTTAATGTATGTTTGACAGTCTATATGGTATAATGAAAGATGTATCTTGTATTAAACTGATTTCTTTGATTTTTAGACTTAGAGGAATGTATAAGAACTTAGAACAATTGATTCTGTAATCGAAGGGTCATTAGGACCGTCCGGTTTCCCTGTAAATCTTGATTTGATTACTTATTTCTGAACCTAAGATATGCTATTAAGTCAGCTATTTCGGATTGTTCTGTCTTACACAGAACGCCTGGTTTATAATAATATTATTTCTTTGGAAAGTGTCTGGTATTACACCGACCCTTGATTCCTCACGGAGTGTCCAGCCTTGTACGGACATTCACTTTTCTGAAGAGAACCTGTTTATCTTAAACCGTCCGGTTTTCTTTGATCTAGTCAGTTAATTTTCATTGTTCAGTTTCCTTTAATCGATTCTCATTAACTAGTCTGGTTTCACTTTTGTTGATGAAACTCTCTATTGATAGTTCCGACCGGTTTTCATTAGTCTACTTTCACTTTTGTTGATGAACCTCTATTGATGGGTCCGACCGGTTTTCATTGGTCTAGTTCCCTTTACTGTCATCGTTAATTTCCCATTGAGTTTTTCCGCCGGTTCTCCTTGGAATATTCTATTGAGTTTTCCTACGTTAAATTTATAGCAAGTTATCGTCTGGTTTGATTGATTAGTAAGAGAATTCCAAGGAGGAAATTCTCATGATTGAAGTAATTTGGTTTAGTATGACCGTGGCAAAAGGCTCAGGTTCTGACTCTATCCCGATATTCCGTGATTACACCACCTTAAGTAGAGGGGAGTAACTCATGCGTGGGAATGGCGGGAGGTCCTCTAGCCTCAGGGTATTTCTATACCGAGGTGGTTCCATTGGACTAACCTCGGGTGGTGGTCTGTTGAGTGTATCCCAGCCAGGTCCACCCGGGTGCAGAGAGCGGCGAGCATACAGGGTCATACCGTCCGGACAAGATTTTTGAAAGATTGATGTTGATGATGTTTCCTTTCTGATTTATTTGGAAAGAACTTATTTATAATTTATGATTGTGTTACTGTTGTAAATGAATTATTGAATTCTTCATAAGCTTACCCTGTTGTGTGCCTTTGTCTTGTCTATATTGCCGGCCGGTATTTGACTGTCCGGGTTGTTCTCTTCACTGCAATGATCATCCTTTTGGGTGTGAGCAGAAGGAGCTCAAGAGGAAACTTTGGAGGAAGCCCTACAAGTGAAGCAACCTTTGCATGTGCTGCCAGAGCATTTTGCCGGACCGACTGGTCCTTAGTTAGAGTTTTCCTGTTGTAAATTCTGTAGATGGTGGCCGGTTAAATTTGTTTTGTAAAGCCGTCCGTCCTAGACTTTACTTTCAGACTCTCGACTTGTATATTTTGAATGATGAAGTTATATATTTATATATGTGCCAGTTTTCGTTATTTATCTTTTACTCTTCATTCTCTACTGTTCTTTAATATTATATTTATTGGGATGTTACATTAATGGTATCAGAGCAGTTTTATTCCTTAGAAAGCCTGTAGGTTATGAGCATGCTTTGCTTGTGCTGTGTACTCACATGATCAGTTAGATTTTCTAACTTCTTATGGAAATTCATGAATTTTCTTTCTGTTTAAAACAGAAAATGGCTCCAAGACCACCCCCACAACCGGCCGATCGTGATGCTACCGGCAGTAGTAATAATTTGTTGGAATCTGTGTTAGCGGCACTTCAACAACAAAACGCTAATTTGATTCAGCAAAATGCAATAGCAATGCAGAATTCTGAAGCGGCTAGGGTAGCTGCAGAGTCAACTCAGAGGCAATTGATGGAGTTACTGAGGACGGGTGTACAGACTAGTGGACCCTCTGTTTCTTCCGTACCAAATCAGACGGAATGGAGTCTGGAAAATTTTCTTCAACACCGTCCGGCCAAATTTGACGGGAAGTGTAGTGCGGACGAGGCTGACCGTTGGTTAAGGGATATGGAGAAAATTTACAATGCTAAGAGATGTCCTAACGAGAATAGATTGTTGTACACCGAATATCAGCTCACCGGTGAAGCATGTCATTGGTGGAGTGCAATGAAGATGCTACTGGAAGAACAGCGGATCCCAATCAGTTGGGAATTGTTTAAGGACAAATTCTATGAAGAATATTTCCCCAACAACGTGCGTTTTGCTAAGGAGGTAGAATTTCTTCAGTTAGTGCAAGGGGGAATGTCGGTTTCTGAGTATACGGATCGTTTCAAGCACCTCGTAAGATTTTATACAATGGGTATGAACGAAGAGTGGCAATGCAGGAAATATGAGAATGGACTAAAGCCAGACTTGAAAGTAATGATCTCCAGTCTATGCATTACGTCTTTTCCTACCCTTGTGGAAAGAGCCAAAGTACTAGAAAGGAATATGGCTGAAGTGGAACGACAAAAGAAGCAGCAACAGCCGACCGGTAGGGTATCTGTTCCAGCTCGGACCGGTCAAGTCGTAAGGAGGTCACCTTATTCTCGACCTATGCCGACCGGTTCTGGTGTTTCCTCGCAAACTCCAGTTTACGCTGATTCGTCAAGACAGCAAGGATCGATTTCTTGCTTTAATTGTGGAGGGCCACATTACCGGTCGTCCTGCCCTCAACTGGTGGGATTCAAACATTGCTCTAAGTGTGGAAGAAACGGTCATCTTGACTCTGAGTGCAACATGGGAGGTCGAGGGGTTATGAGACCTCCAATGGCAGGTAGAAGTGGTCAGAGAAATGGAGGAAGAGCTCAAGCAAACGGTCGGGTTTATGCTTTGACAGGAGTGGAGGCAGCAAGTTCAGGTAACCTTATCATCAGTACTTGCTTGCTGTATGGCGTTTCTTGCTGTGTGTTATATGACTCGGGGGCAACACATTCTTTCGTCTCGAAGGCATGTGTTGAAAAGTTGGGTTTAGACAAGAGTGAGATGCAGCTTGATTTGGTGGTGTCAACCCCAGCAGCTGGAGAGATTAGGACGTCTACTGTATGCATTAGATGTCCTATTGAGGTAGAAGGGTACCAGTATAAGGTAAATCTTATATGTTTACCTCTTCAAGACCTAGAAGTAATATTAGGGATGGATTGGTTGACTACCAATCGCATTCTCATTGACTGCGGGAAGAAGAAGTTGATTTTCCCAAGCGATGAAGAAAAGTTATCAATGACTCTCGGTCAACTCCGAGAGGATCTCATAGAAGGAGCCATGTGTTTCCTGATATTAACGCGTGAGGAGGGAAGTGAAGGAGACCGTTCGGCAGAAAACCGAACGGTTATTGAGGAATTCATGGATGTTTTTCCGGACGAAGTGCCAGGTTTACCTCCGATTCGACAAGTTGAGTTCTCCATCAACTTAATTGCACAAGCCGGTCCCGTAGCAGCGCCACCATACAGAATGGCCCCAGCAGAGTTGGCTGAGTTGAAAAAGCAGATTGAAGATCTACTAGAGAAGAAGTTCATTCGGCCGAGTGTTTCGCCTTGGGGAGCGCCTGTTCTGTTAGTTAAGAAGAAAGATGGCAGCTCTCGGCTTTGCGTGGATTATCGTCAATTGAACAAGTTGACGGTTAAGAACAAGTATCACTACCGAGAATAGATGACTTGTTGGATCAGCTGTCTGGTGCGACCGTATTCTCTAAAATTGATTTAAGATCCGGGTATCATCAGATCTTGGTGAAAGAAGCTGATATTCCGAAGACTGCATTTCGGTCTCGATACGGCCATTACGAATATGTGGTAATGCCGTTCGGTGTTACCAACGCACCTGCCGTATTCATGGATTATATGAACCGGATCTTCCGGCCGTTTTTGGACAACTTCGTAGTAGTGTTTATTGACGATATTCTCATCTACTCCAAGAACAGAACTGAACATGAAAAGCATTTGAGGATAGTTCTTGGTGTGTTAAGAGAAAAGCAGTTGTACGCCAAAATGTCCAAATGTGAATTCTGGATGGAGCAGGTACAGTTTCTTGGACATGTGATTTCGGCCGGCGGAATAGCTGTGGATCCGGCCAAAGTGAGAGCGGTTCTGGAATGGGAAACACCTCAGTCAGTTTCGGAAGTTAGGAGTTTTGTTGGGTTGGCTGGCTACTACCGAAGATTTATTGAAGGATTTTCTAAGATAGTAGCGCCCTTAACTCAGTTGACCCGAAAAGATCAACCATTCGTCTGGACAGACCGGTGTGAGTCCAGCTTTCAAGAATTGAAGCAGCAATTGGCGAATGCCCCAGTCTTGGTAATTCCCGATGTAAATCAACCCTACGTAGTATTTTGTGATGCATCTTATCAAGGTTTGGGTTGTGTCCTGATGCAAGAAGAGAATGTCGTTGCCTATGCCTCTCGGCAGTTGAAGGTTCACGAGAGGAATTACCCAACTCATGATCTTGAGTTGGCGGCCGTAGTGTTTGCATTGAAGATTTGGAGGCATTATTTATATGGCGCCCGGTTTCAAGTATTCAGTGATCACAAGAGCCTCAAATATTTGTTTGATCAGAAGGAGTTGAATATGAGGCAGAGAAGATGGATGGAGTTCTTGAAGGACTATGATTTTGAACTACAATACCATCCGGGAAAAGCAAATGTAGTCGCTGATGCTTGGAGCCGAAAGACTGTACACATGGCGAGCATGATGGTTCAAGAGTTGAAACTGGTTGAAAGCTTCAGAGATCTAAGGTTCCATTGTGAGTTAGAGCCGACCGGTATACGGTGTAGTCATATGCAGCTGTCGAGCAACATCATTGACCGAATCAGAGAAAGGCAAGCGTTTGATGAAGAATTGCAGAAGATCAGCAAACCAAACGGTATCCCACCTCACAAGGATTTCAGCACTGGAACTGATGGTCTTCTAAGATACAATGGGCGGACATGCGTACCCAATGATGAAGAATTGAAAAGGATTGTTCTGGAAGAAGCTCATCAGAGTCGACTTAGTATCCATCCGGGTATGATGAAGATGTATAAGGATCTACATATGTGTTTCTGGTGGCCAGGAATGAAGCAAGATGTAGCTCGTTTTGTGGAATCTTGTTTAACTTGTCAAAGAGCTAAGATAGAATATCAGAAACCGAGCGGTCAGCTGCAGCCTTTAGAGATACCCGAGTGGAAATGGGACAGCATCGCCATGGATTTCGTGACTCATTTGCCCCGAACGGTCAGAAACCATGATGCAATTTGGGTGATAGTTGATAGGCTGACCAAGAGCGCACATTTCCTCCCTATCAACTTGAAAATGCCTATGTCCAAGCTAGCTCAGCTATATATTAAGGAAATTGTCCGATTACACGGAGTGCCGTCCGGAATAGTGTCAGATCAAGATCCAAGATTCACATCTCGGTTTTGGCAAGCGCTTCAACAAGAAATGGGAAGCAAACTCCAAATGAGTTCTGCGTACCATCCACAAACGGACGGTCAATCAGAAAGAACCATCCAAACTCTAGAAGATTTATTGAGAACCAGTGTGTTGGATCATTTGGGAGTTTGGGATGAGATTTTGCCGTTAGCTGAGTTCACTTACAATAACAGCTTTCATTCAAGTATTGGAATGGCGCCGTTTGAAGCTCTCTATGGGAGGAAATGTCGAACGCCTCTTTGTTGGTTCCAGGAAGGTGAAGCAGTATTAACTGGACCAGAGATCGTGCAACAGACAACTGAGAAGGTGAAATTGATTCAAGAGAGACTGAAAGCGACTCAAAGCAGACAGAAATCATATGCCGATAGAAGACAGAAGCCGTTGGAATTTGCGGAAGGAGACCATGTATTTCTCAAGTTGGACCGAATGACTGGTGTTGGAAGAGTTATTCGACCAAAGAAGTTATCTCCTCGATTCCTTGGTCCATATCAAATTCTGAGGCGTATTGGACCGGTAGCATATGAACTGGCTTTGCCCCCTCCTTTGTCCAACCTTCACCCAGTATTTCACGTCTCACAACTCCGAAAATATATTGTCGATCCTTCGCATGTGCTTGAAGCCGACAATATCCAACTCAATGCAGATTGTTCGCTAGAAGTCCGACCGGTGAGAGTTGAAGAGTATGCAATAAGGCGACCGTCCAACAAACGTACCACTTATGTTAAAGTCATCTGGGATGATCGATCTGGCGACATCACTTGGGAACGTGAGGAAGAAATGAGAGAGACTTATCCTCACTTGTTTGAAGGTACACTCTAATTTTCGAGGTCGAAAATTTTTATTTGTTGGGGGGAATGTAACACCCCATTAATTAAGCATTATTAGACACGGCCACGTGTCGACCGGCCGGTCTCTCACCTGGTGAGTGGGAGACCAATTCTGCAAACATTAAATTACTTCCCTTCGTAATTCGTGCAGCGACGGCAGAGCAGGAAAAACCCTGAAAGTGGAAAACAGGTGGCGCGCTTAAAATTAACTGAGTGTTTTAGTGGAGACCAGGTGGCAATCGGTGAATGGCCGACCGTCCGTTTTGGAAGCCATACTTAAGGTAAGAAGAAAATTCTGACGCCACTTTTCCCATACAATCTTCTTCTTCTTCAGCAAACCTTGTTTTCTGAAAATCTTTATTTTCTCCTCCTTCTCTCTAAAACCTTCCAACCTTCTCTCTAGATTTCTAACCTTCAATTCTTCTCCGATCACTAGCATCCGTTCAAGAGTTTTGCTGCTGGCACCAAGACATTCAACCTGTACCAAACAAAATTTCATTCTGAGCTGGTAAGTGTCCGACCCTTGAAGTTTCCTAGCCTTCTTGCATGCATGTGCCTTTAAAGCTTGCATGTATTTGTAAAATCATTTCTCTGAGCCTATTTTTTTATTTGATTCTAGACTTTGGAAACTTTAGAAGAGATAAATTGTTACCAACCAACCTTAGACGTACTAGCTGGATTTAGAGGTAAGGGAAGCTTATGAAATTTCATTATTTATTTTCTTGTATGGTTGAATACATGATTTAATGTATGTTTGACAGTCTATATGGTATAATGAAAGATGTATCTTGTATTAAACTGATTTCTTTGATTTTTAGACTTAGAGGAATGTATAAGAACTTAGAACAATTGATTCTGTAATCGAAGGGTCATTAGGACCGTCCGGTTTCCCTGTAAATCTTGATTTGATTACTTATTTCTGAACCTAAGATATGCTATTAAGTCAGCTATTTCGGATTGTTCTGTCTTACACAGAACGCCTGGTTTATAATAATATTATTTCTTTGGAAAGTGTCTGGTATTACACCGACCCTTGATTCCTCACGGAGTGTCCAGCCTTGTACGGACATTCACTTTTCTGAAGAGAACCTGTTTATCTTAAACCGTCCGGTTTTCTTTGATCTAGTCAGTTAATTTTCATTGTTCAGTTTCCTTTAATCGATTCTCATTAACTAGTCTGGTTTCACTTTTGTTGATGAAACTCTCTATTGATAGTTCCGACCGGTTTTCATTAGTCTACTTTCACTTTTGTTGATGAACCTCTATTGATGGGTCCGACCGGTTTTCATTGGTCTAGTTCCCTTTACTGTCATCGTTAATTTCCCATTGAGTTTTTCCGCCGGTTCTCCTTGGAATATTCTATTGAGTTTTCCTACGTTAAATTTATAGCAAGTTATCGTCTGGTTTGATTGATTAGTAAGAGAATTCCAAGGAGGAAATTCTCATGATTGAAGTAATTTGGTTTAGTATGACCGTGGCAAAAGGCTCAGGTTCTGACTCTATCCCGATATTCCGTGATTACACCACCTCAAGTAGAGGGGAGTAACTCATACGTGGGAATGGCGGGAGGTCCTCTAGCCTCAGGGTATTTCTATACCGAGGTGGTTCCATTGGACTAACCTCGGGTGGCGGTCTGTTGAGTGTATCCCAGCCAGGTCCACCCGGGTGCAGAGAGCGGCGAGCATACAGGGTCATACCGTCCAGACAAGATTTTTGAAAGATTGATGTTGATGATGTTTCCTTTCTGATTTATTTGGAAAGAACTTATTTATAATTTATGATTGTGTTACTGTTGTAAATGAATTATTGAATTCTTCATAAGCTTACCCTGTTGTGTGCCTTTGTCTTGTCTATATTGCCGGCTGGTATTTGACTGTCCGGGTTGTTCTCTTCACTGCAATGATCATCCTTTTGGGTGTGAGCAGAAGGAGCTCAAGAGGAAACTTTGGAGGAAGCCCTACAAGTGAAGCAACCTTTGCATGTGCTGCCAGAGCATTTTGCCGGACCGACTGGTCCTTAGTTAGAGTTTTCCTGTTGTAAATTCTGTAGATGGTGGCCGGTTAAATTTGTTTTGTAAAGCCGTCCGTCCTAGACTTTACTTTCAGACTCTCGACTTGTATATTTTGAATGATGAAGTTATATATTTATATATGTGCCAGTTTTCGTTATTTATCTTTTACTCTTCATTCTCTACTGTTTTTTAATATTATTCATGATAACTCCTAGAATAAAATATAATTTTGTTCTATATATTTATTGGGATGTTACAATCTGACCTCCCAACAAAATGGTTGAATGTTTTTTTCCTCAATTTTCACACAAACTTTTCTGATCGTTATTATGCACATACACAAATCACAAAATATTTGGATGTTTAAATGACGACATTGCAAGTGGAAAGGTCTTGAAATCGACAAAAGTCATAGTCTTAGAATGTCTACACAAGAAGCAAGATCACTGATAAAGAGCAATAAATATAATGCATTCTTAACTATTGTTTTTATTGGTGAGATATCTGTGAATCTTCTGTTTTTTTTCCGTACATTTGGTTGGTGAGATATTTAAAAAATCTAGTCTCACCCCAAATATTTTACTTTGTCACCTTAGAACATAAAGGTGAGTCATTCGTGTCATCATCCTTATTTTCTGAATAAACAAATTTTTTTTTATCGTGGATTGATTTATCCTTTACTCATTCAAATCAACATGACAATTGAATTATTTTACGTTGCATATTCACATTACAGTTCAAAAAAGTATGTCATCATTATTATTCCTAAAGAATATATTTTGTTATTTTATATTTACAACAATTCTTATTAAGGATATCAATTTAAAAATAATTCAAAAATTTAATTATTTTATGTAATATATTGTTTGAAACATAATTTTGTGATATATAGTTTTTCTTATTAACTAAACTATTTTCTAATAGCTATATGAATAAAGGAAAACAAAAATTGATAAAAAATATAGAGACATGTAATAAGAAATGTGTTATCAACAAACAAATTTGTGATTGATAACAATAATTTAAATTTATTGACAGATTATCGAGCCAAAAATTTGTTAATGAAGTTGTTATTAATAAATTTTACAACAAATCACAAAATTTGTCGATAAATACGAACATTTAGAAATTTATTTATAAATATTTGATGACAATTACCAATGGATTCTAGCTCTCAATAAAAAATTTTGGTCAAAATCATGATTGAGTATTTATAATTCTATCCCTTTTATAGTTTGTTTGACCAAATTTTTCCCATCAAATTTTCTTAAATAATAGTAAAAGACAAACTCATCCAAAAATAAAAAAAATAAAAAAAACAACAATTTCTGAAATTCACACGCAAACATAACGATCCATCGTTTTTGCGTTATGAAAATCTCCGTTATTTACCACTTGTGCATCTAATCGATGTGGGGTTTTCAATAAGTTGAGAGTGAAGTTATGAAGGGCTATCAAATCGAGTTGGTATGAGGATGGTTTTTGGAGGACCCGCCTCGTGCAGAAGCCAGCAGCCATGGAAACAAAGCGTATCCTCCGTACTATACTGGTGTTCCAAGAAAAGGCATGCATCCTGACTTGGAATAATTGAAGCCCATGCCTTCCTCCCGTAACATTAACAAATATATTAACCTGGTCACACTGTTTCGAAACTTGTACCAATAAATACCATACGACACACCAGAGGGAGAGTTTGCCGCGTGCCACCCTCTCAACCACGATAACCACCTTTCAACTCGCCTACAGTCTCCTCCGGACAAAGTTCCAAACATCATACCACATGGTGTTTGCCCAATAATTTAATACCTCAACAAAACACCAATACTTCAACAAGAGTTCCACAATCAGGACACGATACCTAAAGCCCCAGGATATTTATTGTCGTCAAGTAACAGCTGTGTTCCAATGAATCTGCCTCCATCCACACACATATTATATATATATATATATATATATATATATATATATATATATATATATATATATATATATATATATATATATATATATATATATATATATATATATATATATATTTTAGTTAAACGTGATTTTGTTAGGGCATTCCGGAGGCTTCTTTGTAAACAAAGATATGACGTCATCTTAACATATTGTACAGCTAAACAATTGATATAGATCACAATATTTACAACAATTTAATAGAAATATTAATGTCTAACATGTAGGTTTAGTCACTAAGTTAGTCTTAAGTTAAAAGTAAAATTTCAAAGAAAAAGTTTTTTTAACAATTTTTTTTAGGTTAAATATGTTTTTGGTCCCTTAACTTTCAGTGAAAATTGGAATTAGTCATTCTTCAAAATTTTGGCCTAATTTAGTCCTTCAACTTTAGAAATTTATGAATTTAGTCATTTTAACCAAATTTTGTTAACTTTATTTTATGTTTTAAACGCGTTTTATAATAATATTTGAGTTGTTTACTAAATAAATCTAACAAAATTTAGTTAAAAGGACTAAATTCATACATTTTTAAAGTTGAGAGACTAAATTAGACCAAAGTTTTGAAGAGAGACTAATTTCAATTTTCACTGAAAGTTAAGAGACCAAAAACATATTTAACCCACCTTTTTTAATAACTTTTTTACAACATATATGTGATGACTCGTGATTGGTCCGTTTCAAATATTTTCTTAAAAATGAATTCAAATAAATCAATAAAATAGTGACACGTATCTTATTATAAAAAAAAGTTATTAAAATATTATTATTCTTACAAAATAAGTAATAAGGAGATGAATGTTTCGTTTCCTTTTTTCAATGCCTCATAAATTGTTTCTGGAAATGTTAAATTCTCATGTTCAACATGGATATTTTATTATAAGAAAAATGCGAATATTTGAAAAACCTATTTTCGATTGTAACAACCAAAAAATATACATTTCTACTTACATCTTTTATATGAAAACATACATGTTTATTGCGACAATTCAACATAAATAATTATATAAACATACGAATTCTTATAATTTCTCAAAAGATAAGTGTATTAATATACTGTTAAAGTTTTTCAAAAGATTACAAAAGATTATAACATTACTAAAGTATATATATATTTTATACATTCATCCCAAAAATTGGAAGAACATAAAAACTTTACAGTACAACCACTTCTATTGATTACCTCTATCGGAACATACACAGAACATACACATTCTCTACTCATACCATATACCATAATAGAGATCGTGTTGCAAAAGAAACAAAACATAATCAACCACAACCAAAAAAGAGTAATATAATGGTAATATGAACAAACATAAACAATTTTTATATTAATTTTAGTCAACCAAGACAATAAACAATATATAAACACGTCATCACACCATTCGTAGACACAACCAATAATAACACTAGACCTAATATCCAGATTTATGTAACTGCTCATATGCTAGACGTTGTGCACCTATTGTAGAACTTGCAAAATTAATAGAATAATATGATATGTCAAGACCAGTCCAAATTTACGAGGTTACCCAACCTCATTTTAAAACAAGGTTAGTTCTCTATAACTCAATAGAAAAGAGTTTCCTAATTAACTAAATATAGGAACCTCCTTCACTCTTCATCACCTAGATCACATCCTCTATATGAATTTGTGAATCTAGTAGAGCTAATGATAGTTTCACACGAGTGTTTATAGCAATTACATAACATACAAAGCAATATGTCACATCCCTTTATATTGAAATAACGTTTATTAGATATATTATATTTATTTTTTATCTTTAGTTAGTTTATTATTATTTCTTATTTGTATTTGGTACTTAGTTCATATTTCTTCTATTATAAATAAAGGATAAGGGAGATTAATCTCATAATATTTTTTCCTATATTAGACAACGATTCAAAGCATCGAGGTTGCTCTTTCACCTTTTTCAAGTGTCTTGATTGAATTTTCAAGGTTTTTCTCTCCTATTCATCAATAGCTTCTTCCATTATCATCTCTTTTGACCTCTCTTTTGTCACCGATGCGTTTGACCCGTCCATATATGTGTTTTTTTCTAATGACAAAGATGAATTTTATTAGTTTATTTATAGTTGTGGTGGATCTTCAACAATGACCTCTTTATCTATTGGATGTCAACAATGCATTCCTTAACGGTGATTTACAAGAAGAGATTTATAAGGAGAACCCTCCCCGATTTGTTGCTCAAGGGAAGTCTTTTGGGTTGCTATTTTGTCTTATATGTCGTCTTCGCAAATCATTAACAATTTGGTATCACTCGAGTGTAGAAGCAAATATTTTGATTAAGTCTTTATTGACTATATTAGTAACAAGCTTGATATACTATTTGTACGCACCAACTTCAGGGAGAATGTTAGATATAATGTCTTTATCTTATCTTTATATTTTATCTTTAGTTTGTTTGTTATTATTTCTTATTTGTATTTTAGGCTTAGTGTTATCAATAAGATGAATTGAAGCTTTGAAAGATTTTGATGATGATGCACTCAAAGATTTGAAGAACAATTTACATGACTAGAAGAATTTATGTTATAGTTATATATATATATATATATATATATATATATATATATATATATATATATATATATATATATATATAAATCATTATAATAGCTTTATTAGTCTTGTATCTACTTTTTAGTTTAGAATTTTAACGGTAATAATCGGTTATCACTTAGGATAATCGATTATTACTTGGGATAATCGATTATCCTCGAAAGCATGAATTACCAAGGTTTAAAGATAATTGATTATCACTTGGGATAATCGATTATCACCGAATAAAACTATTTTTAGCGGCCTGAGATAATCGATATTATCAATTAGGATAATCAATCGATTATCACTACAATTGGGAGTTGTCTATTCAGCTTCTGAACTAGCTCAAACCTTGGGTTATAAATAGTGTGTTTCAAAGTTCTTTAGAGGTTACTTAAACTTTTGCATAGCACAGAGAATAGTCTAAAATACTCTGTGTGTTTGTGTGTGTGTGTGTGTGTGCGTGTGTGTATGTGTCTGTGTGTTTGTGCCTGTGTGTCTATGTCTGTGTGTGTGTCTATGTGTTTGTTGTGTGTGTCTGTGTGTGTGTGTGTGTGTTTGTTTTGTGTGTGCGTGTGTGTGTGTATTTCTCTGTGTCTGTGTGTGTGTGTCTGTGTGTGTCCGTCTCTGTGTCTGTGTGTTTGTGTGTCATTGTCTATGTGTCTATGTTTGTGTGTTTATGTCTACGAGTTTGTGTGTTTGCATGTCTGTGTTTTGTGTGTTTATGTGTTTGTGTCTGTGTGTTTGTGTCTATGTGTTTGTGTGTTTGTGTTTGGGTGTCTATGTGTCTGTGTGTTTGTGTGTGTGTCTGTGTGTGTGTTTGTGTGTATGTGTATATGTCTGCGTATCTGTGTGTTTGTGTGTCTATGCGTCTGTGTGTTTGTGTCTGTGTGTTTGTGTTTGTGTATATGTGTGTTTGTGTGTGTGTGTGTGTTTGTGTTTTTGTGTGTGTGTGTGTGTATGTCCCAATAGTCAAGGTAAAGAGTTATATGTCTAGGATCAGTTGTCACAATTTCGGCTTGATTTGACAGTTAATGAAACGAGAATCCCAATTACCAAAATGACTAGTAACAGGAAAACTTAACTCACTTAACAAGATATAGGGTTTTTCCAATGAGTCTACATAATGCAAAAACTCAAATTTTACAATTCACCAGTTCCCAACGTACCAAAATCCATCTAAATGCTTCTAACAAGTCTTGAATGCACCAAAACTCACATTTATTATCTCAATTAACAACATCAAATTTACAATTCCATTACTCAATCCATATACAATAATGCATAACATCCAAACCATTTAATTTCACAACATAAACCAAAAACTTACATCTAAATTCCTCTATCTTAATTCATTTAATTACCAAACTTTTAGTCTCAATCACGTAACCAAAACCAATTGAAATTAAACAAGTAATTAGCTAAATTTTGTCTTCCTCACCTTAACTTATATTCTTACACTCCCCAACACTTCTCCACCACTTCCACCTACATAAAAAATATCTACACACACAGAGAGATTAAATTAATGATCTGAGGATATGAATACATTCACCAACATATAGAAGTTCATTGGAGTAGAGATTCCACTTGCAACTCAGCAAAAACCCAAGAAAATGAGAAAACGCATATTGAAGTCCTAGAAACAGGGAAGAAATAGAACTTACTCTATTACTGATTTTGACCTAGTAGAGTTGTATTCTTCTTCGCGGTGATTCCAACTGTAAGCTTTGACTAAAGAACAAATGAAACAAGAGTGAAAAATTCTAAAGAAAATGCAGAGAAATTAGAAGAATGTTTTCTAGAGAAATAGATAATTTTGTGTATATGATGGACTTTCTTAACACGAAGCCTAATAATAATTTTAGTTTATTACACCTAAAATCTATTTTAAGGGTTTCATAATTTTAATTAAGTTTTCCACTTGTGTTTGGATGGAGAATTTTACAAAATTTTTAAGATATTCAAATATATTAAATTTAAATTGATCTTATTTTAAATTGTATTATTTCCCAAATGCATTGTTTGGATAAGATAATCCAAATACAATGTTAAATTTTTTATAAAGTATTTCAATTACCAGCAAATTAAAAAAATTATTTAAATACTAAATAAATGTTAAAAATTTAAAAAAAAATCAACATTGATTATCTTTATATTGGATCTCGGTTGATGTTATTTTTTTTTCAAAGTTCTTCAAGATTATTTTTTATCATACAATTGAAAATTTTTTTTCTCAATTTATGTTAAACAAACTTTTGGGTCAAATAAATCCAAACCAACTTGTCTAAACATTTGGCCAAAGCTAACTGGGCTCTACCTTTAGCCTAGGCTGACTCATTTGCACCTTCAACTTAAGCCAACTCATTTTGATTGGCTTGGGTTGACTTACCTTGATCATCCTAAGTTGCCTAACCTCAACCTTTGGCCTAAGCTAAATCAACTTAAAATTCAATTGGTGCTAACCCATCTCAACTTTTGGTTCAGGCTAACTTGGTTTGATCATAGGCTTGAAACGACTTATTGACTTTCGATATAGGCTGACTCGTCTTGATCCTAGGCTCAGGATGACTTATCTTGACCTTCAGCTTGGGTTGACTCTTCTCAACCTTGGACTCAAGACAACTTATATTGACCATAAACTCGAAATGAATCATCTCGACCCTAGACTCAAGACAACTCATTTCAACCTTTGACCTTTAGTCTGAACCAACTTGACTTAACCTTTGCCCCATCCCAAATCAGCTTGTCCTTTAGTTTGGGCTAACTTGGCCCGACCTTCGATCTGGGTTAACTTGTCTTGACCTTTAGTTTAGATCGACTCATCTCAACCTTCGGCCTAAACTGACTTGTCTTGACCTTTGATCTGAGACAACTCGACTTGATTTTCGATTTAGACCAAATCAACTCGATTTTTAGCTCGAGCTGACTCGTCTCAACCTTCATCTCAGATTGACTTGGCTTGACTTTTAGTTTAGGTTGACTTGGCTAGACCTTCAGTTAGGATCGCCTAGGTTCAAGATTCGACCCAAGTTGATGTCTGATCTTTACCTTGAGCTGACTCAACTAAACCTTCATCGTAGATCGACTCGTTGTAACTTTTAACTAAGGTTGACTAATCTCGACCTTTGACTCAAGTCGATTCATCACGACCTTTGACTTAGTGAACTCATCTCAACCTTCAATTGAACCTTCATGACAGATTGACTTGAATCAACCTTCAATCTTGCTCGACATAACTTGACTTTTATGAGTAATGTGAGAATAAAGTAAAAAAAAAAACAAATAACTTATATATCTTTTAGAGTATTTGAAAAAATATTTTTTATTTATTTAAAGTATCTTTCAAAATTTCTTAAATTTTAGTTTCTTTTTAATTACTTAATCCAACGAAGCATTTTAATTTTTCCTTTTAAATAATTTACTCTTATAAATTACTATATCCAAGGAAAACTTCTCATTTTCATTAAAGGAGATGAATTCGTGAATGGGGATTGGTTTGTGAAAATACTTATGTTTCATTTTCCGGTTCTATTTTCATTTTCGGTCTGCCAAATTTAGAAAATGATTTGGTTTTATTCATTTATTTTTTCAAATGCTAATTATAACTCCAAACTCGATGGTTGAAAATATTAAAAGAACTTATTCAAAGATAATTAATTTTTTGCAGTTTTTTGTGATCTTAATTTTTTTTTCGTTTCTAACGGTTTTAATCCCATTAAACAGTACTTGTAGTAATTTTAAATCTTTAGCATTTTCATAAATCAATAAAATACGAAATTATAAATTATCCTATTTGTTATTTGATAAGTCAAAATCAAACATATTTAAAATTATCTTTGATTTATTTGTAGCATGATACTATTAAAAAGAAAATTTTGATTCACTAGTAATAAAATTAAAAAAATAATTTCCATTTTGATTACCATGAAAAGTTACTTTAGAAATACCAAATATTAAATCTTTATTACCAAAAATGCTTTCCATTGAATATTTTTTAGGAAGCAATTCAAAAGGTAAATATTATCTTAAGTTATTTATGCTGTAGGAAACATTTCAGTACAATGAAATTTTATTGGTTGTGCTACTATAAAATAAGCAGGGGTGCCAATAGTTAACCCGAGAAGGTGAATGAATGCCGCTTAATATTATGCTTTTGTTGGACAGTCTTTCGTGGAAGATGCGTTCTGGATGGATAATCATGGCATTTTTTTTATTTGAAAATATTTTTTGAAATATTTAATCTAAAAGTTTTTTTCAGAATCTATTTTAGATTAAGTATTTTAGAAAAAATAATTTATCTAAAAGTATTTTTTGAATTATATTATCTAAAATTGTTAAAAGAAAATGACTTTTACCTAGGGGTAATTTGAGATTTATGAATTTTATGTGGGTGTAGGAAGAAAAAAAAGAAAGGTGTAGCATTTCATTTGAACGTGGGTCTTAAAATTCTTTAGTAGAAATTTTAAAACCATCCATATTAGATTTTTTTTTTCACCATATCTAGTTTTAAACTTGTGTGTACCAATATATCCATACACATGGTGTTTGCTTCTATGTTTTGTTATGCTTGTAAATATATATTATATTAAAAGAGATTTAGAAATTGAGAAAATAAAAAAATAAATACTTTTAAGTTTATAATTAAATTTTGAATAGAATTTTTGTAAAAATATATTTATAGGTTTAGAAAATGAAAATGTATGTAAAAATGTAAGAGTAAACTTTATCAAAATATAAAAGATATAACATATGCAAAAATATAGAGTAGATTTTCTAAAAGTACAAAAGATATACTATGTAGAAATATATAAGGTAGACACACTAAAAATACAAATCAATATATGGATGAAATGATCTAATGTGTATTTTTAGACTCATCTAATTAGTGTATCTATAGACTTATCTAATATGTATTACTAGTCTCGCCTAATCAATATATGGACATATTTATCTAATACACATTTAATTAGTGTATGGGAAAACTCCTCTAATTACAGAATGAATAGAGTTGTCTAATATATGTTAATAGATTAATCTAATATGTGTTTGAACATACTTATACATTGTTTTACTCATATAATTAGTGTATGAACAGACTCACTTAATCTATGTTGCAAGATTCATCTAATAAGTATATGGATAAGATGTAATGTGTATTCTTAGACTTATCTAATCAATATATGAATGACTCATAATATATTTTGTTATACTAATATAATGTATATTATTATAATCGTCTTATCACTATATGTATATAATGATTCTTCTAATATTTTTTACTATAGTCGTGAATCATTGTTTGAATAGACTTTTTTACTGTGTATTACTAGACTTGTCTTATCATTGCATCAATAAACTCGTTTAATACATCTAATTAGTGTATTCTTAGACTCGTCTAATTAACATACAAAATGACTAATATAGTAATTTTTATGTTATTCTCGTTTAATTAGTTTATGAACTATCACACGTAATGTATTGTTAGACTCGTGTAATTTTTTCGGTACCGTTTCTAATCAATGTATGAAAAGACTCATTGATGTATATTTCTATACTCATCTAATCAATATATAAACAAAACTTATCAACATATATATATATATATATATATATATATATATATATATATATATATATATATATATACACGCGCATACACACATATATGTACACACACATATGTGTATGCACGTGTATATATATATATATATATATATGTACACGTACGTGTGTGTGTGTGTGTGTGTATATATGTGTGTGTGTGTGTGTGTGTGTTGTATATATATATATATATATGTGTGTGTGTGTGTGTGTGTGTGTGTGTGTGTATCTATGTATATACATATATATGCATACTGTTGGGAAAATCTCACCATACACACTCATAACGTGACCCACACAAATAATTTTACACTCCAATTCATTGTGGGTTTGACCCACACAAATAATATTACTCTTCAATCCATGGTGGGTTATTTTTATTAAACTTTGGCAACCTTTAAATAAGTGCAAATCGTGCATTGGGCCAATTACAAATAATAAAAACTGACAATAAAATATCAACTCACTTAAAAATAAAATCTCCTTATTCTATCACAAAATAATATTCTACCTAGATAAACCAAAATCATAACTGCCCATCCTATTTTATTTCAATCAAAATCAAACCAAATATTACTAGGCTCAAAACTAACAAAATAATAAATCTCTAAGTTTAAGTTTATCCCAACAAACTCCCCATAAACTTAAATTCTTCCTTTATTCTCTTCTTCTCCCAGACCTTCTCCTTATTTCCTTTTTCTCCTCGATCTTCTCCTCGTGTCTGAGTGTTCCGAACTTCTCCACTTCTCAAAAATTTGAAGCTGATCTTGCTTAAGACATGCGTCTCCGCGTCTTCCTTGTCTCCGCGTCTCCACCATAGTGCGTCTTTTTCACCGCACTGAGATCACTGTTTTTGCAAGACTAACCCTCTCTTACTCTCTCTTTCTCCTTTCCTTTTTACTCTCGATTCTCTTTTCCTCTCTTTCTCGGAGACTCAGACTCTTCCCACTCTATTTTTTTTTCTTTTTTTTTTCTTTTTCTCTCTGCGTATTTGACTTTCCCTCTTTTTTTTTCTCTCTAAACTCTCCTCTCCTTTTTCTCTCTAAACTCTCCTCTCCATTTTCTCTCACTCACTCCCCCTCCAGCGGAAACATTCTTTCCTCGAGTACACCTTGGTCAACACTGCTCTCTCACAATCCATGGTCAAACACTGAGCATCTCTTGCTCTCCTCCTCTCATGATTCACTTCCAGGCTATCGGCCGCCAAGGCTTCACCTGATCATGGAGGAACGTACTCGTCTGAGCCCGGTCACCAGACCTGAACCAGGCTCTGATACCACTGTTGGGAAAAACTCACCATACACACTCATAACGTGACCCACACAAATAATTTTACACTTCAATCCATTGTGGGTTTGACCTATACAAATAATATTACTCTTCAATCCATGGTCGGTTATTTTTATTAAACTTTGGCAACATTTAAATATGTGCAAATCGGGCCTTGGGCCAATTACAAATAATAAAAACTAACAATAAAATATCAACTCACTTAAAAATAAAATCTCCTTATTCTATTACAAAACAATATTCTACCTAAATAAACCAAAATCATAACTGCCCATCCTATTTTGTTTCAATCAAAATCAAACCAAATATTACTAGGCTCAAAACTAACAAAATAATAAATCTCTAAATTTAAGTTTATCCCAACACATACATATATGTATGTATAGATACATATATGTACGTATACATATATATATATATATATATATATATATATATATGTATATATACATATATGTATATGTATATATATGTATATATATATATATATATATACATATGTATGTATATGTATATATGTACATATATTTATACATATTTATGTATGTATATATGTATATATATATATATGTGTGTGTGTGTGTGTATGTGTATATATATATATATGTGTGTGTGTGTGTGTGTGTATATATATATATATATATATGTGTGTGTGTGTGTGTATGTGTGTATGTATATATACATATGTGTGTATGTATATACATATGTGTGTTTCTATGCCTAAGCCATCAAAAGATACAAACCCTAAGATGTTCTGGCCTTTAAATAGGACATAAAAATAACAAAAAACAGGTCCAAGCCCAAACAGATCATAAAAATCGCACAAAATATATCAAATCACGTTATGGTTGACTTTTTCTTGATTCTGGTTGACTTTTCAGCAATCTGGTCAACTCTGGTAAACTTTTCAGCATTCTGGTTGACTGGTTGACTTTTCTACACTCTGTTTGATTTTTCTACACTTCAACCATTTGATACTTGAACCTTTCTTTCAATTCATTCCAAAAACCTACAAAATCAAGGGAATTTAATGATAAAATCATAAAAGATGTCCTCAACTCTTTTATTCACAAAACTAAAGAAAAATCATGAGTCAAGGCAAGTTTCTAAGTCAACAAGGGTGCATTTGATATCAAAATTAAGTATAAAAATAACGGTTTTTCAACCGTTAATTTTATCAAACATTATCACATACACATGTCATCACAAGGACTTTTCAAGGCTTATAATGTGGTTGGGCTAACAAAAATTGGTTTTTCTAGATCACAAAACCCTTGAGTTAAGAGAGTTATTTATACATTCATAATTCAAGCACAAACTCTCTTTTTACCAATCTCACTCATTCCCAACTTTCCCTTTTCTTCACATTGAGCTTTTCTTTTCATGCTTTGCTTTTTCTATCTTTTTCATCTTTTCTCATGCATTTTCTTTTCAACACATAAGCTCAATGTCTAACTTTTCTTTTCTTTCAATTGTCCCAATAACCCTAAACTCGAACCTTTAACAATACCACAAAAATATTTCTCAACCTAACTCAAAGGCAAAGATTTTCAAAGCAAGGGTTCTCATCCTGTTTAAGGCTTAGATTCAAAAAGGGTAGAACATAAGATGTTCTTTTTCATGTGGGACGAAATTTTTTGCTAGAAAAGGGCTTATCAAAAACGGCCTTGATCATATGACACATACATGCAATTCAATCAATCATAGAAACTTAGGCAAAATCATTCATGTTTCCAGTAGATAGAAAATATATCAATAAGAACTCTGGAGCTCAAAAGCCTCACACAAGCTTATTCCAATCATTCAATCACATACCCTACTTAGCCTCATAATCACAATCACAAAACCACAATGCATATGTTCACACAGCTTGTGAACACCCACTTGTATATCAGCATATTGTGCACATTCTTAACATCATCAATATCAAAGCATCATCAAGCAATACCCATCATGCAAAAATATCAATATCAAACCACTGCATCAGATATAGTGTCCAACCAAGTACATCAATCCTACACTACTAAACAGAAACAAATAAATACAAAAAGAAAAGATAGAAAATCATGTTTTAGTGCAGATAACATCCATTAGTGAATGCTATCTCATCTCCTTTTTCAAAATCATCATCCTCAACATCTTCCTCCATAGTTGGAGTTCAGTTGCTCCAACTCTGATTCCTTCATCTTGTTCCTCACAGTCTTGATCCTCTTTCTTGATGAGGTGGAGGGCATCCCTACATCAAGTACAATTCACAAAACCACAAGAAATGTCATTAAACGTTAGTAGAACACAAAAGTTCTTCCCAGGAATGTGGAGGAATCAACCCCAAATAACTATGCTCTCACAAAACCCCAAACTTGGATGGAAAAATTGATAAAAATTAGGTTTTCAAGAGAGAGGATGGTAGGAGAAGTGATGGGAAATCTTTGAAAGAGTGTTTGAAAGTGAAAGAGAGGTCATAGGTCTGTTAGAGAGTGCTTGGGCAATCCCTAAGAGGTAAAAAAACCAAATAATCTTTTTAAAACGCGTATACCCCTCAGTGACGCCACCGCCCAGCGGTGAGTTCATCGCCCGGCGGTGCGCGGTTTACACCCCTCTTTTTTTTTCTATTTAAAACATTTTAACCCTTTAAACCTTCAAATTCAACTTTCAAAATTTAATTTTTATGCAATTCCCAATCACTTATCTCACATATGCGACTAGAATAAGAATTAAAACATGCAAGAATAAATCAATCAACTGGGTTGCCTCCCAGGTAGCGCTTGTTTAACATCACGAGCCTGACCCAAACCTTTCTAGCACCTATCAGTAAGTGCAATCCTTACCATCACCCATCAGTAGGTGTACTTTCTTGGTATCCTTCAGTAGATACCTAAATCTTCTAGCATCCCTCAGTAGATGTTATCCCAGTAGCATTCATCAGTAAATGTTGTCAGTGACATCCATCAGTAGATGTCTAACCATATAACATCCATCAGTAGATGTTAATCTTTCTTATCTTCATTGGCATCCATCAGTAGACACCAATCTTCACTGCCATCAGAAGCAGCATTTAACCTAAAAAAAAATAAAATCAAATAAAATTAAATCAAATCAAATCAAATAAAAAATTCAGAAACTGGGTTAGAAATTGGGTTGCCTTCCAGCAAACGCTCTTTTAACGTCATTAGCTTGACCTGGTAAAGCCCAAACACCCATCAGTAGGTGTTGATTGTTTATGTTGGCGTTCTTCATGACACCAACAACATCTCAGAAATTTCCCTGTCACCAACTCTAAAGAATCTCAATCTCAAGCGCGCGCTCTGTTTGCTTTGATAGTCTTGACAACCCATAACCTATTCTGAAATTTCATTGGTGTGCTAAGTTTGGGTTTGTCACTTTTCACATCAGGGTGTTGGTGAACCAATTCTCCTTCCTTATCTGCGCTCTGATGATTTTGTGCTCCTAGTACAATTTCTATCTTGCACATACTAAAAACACTGCACTAGAACACAAAATTAGCCCAAAAAATAAAAACAGAAATGGAAAGATAAAGAGAAGAATAAGAGAAGAATGAGGAGAAGATATTATTTTATTTTATTTTTGCTTTTTTTAATAAAACAGAAAAATAAAAACAGCAAAAGGTATATTTTTTTTAAAGATAGAAGAATCAAAATAGAAAGATATTTTTGTTATTATTTTTTTTAGAATAAAAACAGAAAGATAAAAACAGAGAAAGATATTTTTGTTATTACTTTTTTTAGAATAAAAACAGAAAAAAATATTTTTGTTTTTTTTAGAATAATAAAGATAAAAGAATAAAAACAGAAAGATAAAAACAGAAAAAAAAATATTATTTTATTTTATTTTATTTTATTTTTATTTTTTTTTCAAAAAATAAAAACAGTAAAAGATATATATATATATATATATATATATATATATATATATATATATATATATATTTTTTTCCAAAATAAAGATTGAAAAATAAAAACAAAAAGATAAATAGAAAGATAAAAAGTTTAATCAAATAAGAATCACACACATAGAATAGTTATAGCACGAGTTCCGACAACGACGTAAAAAACTTGTTAAATCCCTGACAATTATACCAAATCGTATCAAGTAATAATAAAACGATGTAACATTTCCTATTAGTGATATAAAACCTTGTTCGTATGTATAATTACTATTATAGTTATATTTAGAATAATTCTAATGACATTTATATATATTTTTTGGAATTATTGATTCTTTCTTTATATTGAATGATTCTTTCTTTATATTGAATGTGTGATGTTTTTTTAATAATTAAATATTAGTAATTGAATACGATTAAAAATAGGATGAAAGAAGGACAAATCCTAGAGTTGAGAGTCTGCAGGTAATTCTAAAATTGTTACAAAGTCAACCAAAATGTAATACAATTTCCAAAGTTGGGGAGAATTTCATCTTCAGACACGTAGATCTGCCTCCTGAAATACGATCTTTCTATATTATATGGTTTACTTTCGGCACGAAAAAAAAAAAAAAAACTCTGAAATTGCCGTTATACTAAACCCTAGGCTAACCAGATCATTGCTGCTTTTTTCTTATGTACATAACCAGTTTCCCCACACTCATTGAGTAAAAAAATACCTCAGTTGACAGTTATCTCCTCCCCAATATTAATGTCGTCAGTGTACTGAACTTTAGGCTCTAAATCAATGAACTGGTTTGATTTACTTGCTAAGTGAGAAATGCTGACCCTCCCTTGCCGCTTAATATAATCAGCAACTGCTTTCATCTCTTCTTGGGAGATGTAAATAAATTTCCCTCTGTCATCCATAACACCTGAAAGCCGACCTGATGCACAAAAATAACTCATTATATCCCATCCACCTTGGCAGCTGAAAGGCAGTGTGTAAGGTATCATAACCTTAAAAAGGGCAATAACATTTGAACGTATAATAATTTTAATTTTATCAAGTTGTAACCAGTAAAAAAACAGAGACAACAACAGAATACTTATTAATAGTGGGGAAGAACATAATTTAAGGCCCATTTGTTTAATCTCTTGAAAAAAGTAATACGAGTGTAACAAAAATAGTTTTTTGGGAAATTTTATAAAGAGCCAAAAGTTATATTTTGTTTGGATAAGAATTATATAAAAAACACACTTTATTTCAAAACAATAGTCATAATTACAGTTTTTTTTTTTTATCAAATGCTACTTAAAAGTTATCTTTTGGAAACACGAAACAAACTTAATCCTCCTATACAAATGGCTACAGAGGGAATCATGTAAAGACAATGTTCAAAAGATATATAATACATTCTCTAACACGATATTCCAATACTCTAAATTATTGGTTGAAACTAGTTGGAAAACACAAATTAATGTGAATCTCTCTTCTTATTTAACAAACCTTCCTCGTGACTTTATCAGATAACTCAAACACTAACTTTGACATAATAAAATGCACGTACCTTGATTGCACAAAGAAAAAAATACTGTTCGTTCAACAACCCACACGTTATCCTTTGGTATTTGACAGTAATAAAAAAAGGTTGGTCATTCTTTGTAGGAAGATTTTAATATAAGGACAACTAATGAGTATGGACAACCTGTAACTAGTGAAAATGGGGTATAAATTAAAATATACAAAAGGAATCCCCATTGAGTCTAATATTTCCTCCACATTGAACCTTGCCAATGAATTACCATAGAAAATGGGAAATTGGCTATATATATGAGTTCCAGTGGGGTTGTAGGTGATGTAAAGACAAAAATCAAAGTAATAAAAACGGGAAAGATAATAGATAATTGTTATGATGGAAGACAATTTAAATAGCAAGGTCCTTACCCATGCTTTCCAGGGATGTGATACGATTGATACATTCCTGCATCGGTACAAAAAAAATAAAAGAAGGCCAGTGAATGAAAAAAACACCACTCGGAAAGTACGAACTATAACAATTTTCATCCTTAAAAAAAGAAAGTAAAATATAGGGCTTCATCACATAGAACCTTCACCCCTTGGCCTAATACCCATAAAATTGTAGAGAGAGTAAATGACAAAAAGCTAAAGTGCCAAATGGAACTATAATTCAACTTAAAGGCCCTTATCTCTTCTCCTGGAAATGGGAACAAGAAATATTTTACGGACCTTCGTCCAAAATGGAGTGGTTTGTAATGCAAAATATTTGATAATGAAACGAATTTGTATTCAAAGGGGAGTGGCACATTTTGATTGATTGTTACTTGTAGTGCACCCAAATTACTGTGTTCCACAATTAGTATAAATAACAAGGTTACTGATACGACAGTTTGTATGATGTGCCTTGAGACAGTAATTTAGGAAGCAATGTATCTGAATTATCATTTTTTTGTGTCAAGACAGTCATTTGGACAATGGTGGATTTGCAACAGTTATCAGGAGGTGTTCTACGTATAGTGTCAGATATCTCATTTTATCGATAGATATGACCAAGTTATAGTATATAAATAGATTCAAACCTAAGTTCACAAGTTAATATTGTGAGGTTAAGTGAGATTTAGTCCACTTTTTAAGATAGTATAAGAGTCTATCCTAGTAAGGTTTGCTAGGTTCTCATGTCTCCTACTATCAAATCATTATAAGACCATCCATGACATGAGGATGTGTTAGAAATCTCACATTGTAGAGATATGGTTAGATTAAAGATATAAATGGATGGAGCAAACACTATAGGGGCTTAGGCCTTTGTATTGCATGTTGAGAGATGTCGCTCTTGATGAGGGACTTTGTTTTGTGATCTTCCTCCGCTGTCTAATCTTTGTAGCATCCTTGTTTTACAAATTCTAGAAAACATACAAATAAAGTAATAGTTATTGTGTGCAGTTTGCAAGTCTAAAGTTTCCGGAAGGTTTAATTAAGTTTCAAGTCCCTCATAAATTTAGGTATTTTCAATTGAGTTCAATTGAGTCCCTGATAAATTTTCTTGGTCAATTGAGTATTCAATTTTGAAATTTTTTTAATTGAGCACCTGCTGTTTAATTTTCCAATAACTAGGAAACATGAGTATTATTTTGCCTCGTAGTCTTACTTATTTGTTGTCATGTGTTAAGAAATGTGATGTTTTATGATTAATATAATATTACGATTAATATAAAACGAGTGATTTTTTATGCTCTCACTCAAAATGTGTTGGAAAACAAAGTCCCTCATAAATTTAGATATTTTCAATTGAGTTCAATTGAGTCCCTGATAAATTTTCTTGGTCAATTGAGTACTCAATTTTGAAATTTTTCTTAATTGAGCCCCTGCTGTTTAATTTTCCAATAACTGGTATTATTTTGCCTCGTAGTCTTACTTATTTGTTGTCATGTGTTAAGAAATGTGATGTTTTATGATTAATATAATATTACGATTAATATAAAATGAGTGATTTTTTATGCTCACTCAAAATGAGTTGAATAACAAAGTCATCATGCTCCTGGATGGCTTCTACATCATCACCTAGAGCAACCAAGGGATTGTCTCCGTCATAACCATTGATTTCCTGTTACCCAACACATTTTTAATGAAAACCATAAAAGTTACTTGTTTTTTTTACATTAACTGCAATATTGCTTGGAGGAAATACATCATATGGAGATGAGGAGGAGGGTCAGGAGATGCAACCATCGAATGGAGGCCTTGATGATGATTAGATGATTATTTGTGTTTTGCTATCTTTGCTTTACGTTTAGCATTTTATATTCTATTGGAACTCATCTTTCGTTCTTTACTTAGTTTCAGTTGAACTTTTATATTCTTTTGGAAGTCTGTTTCTTTAGTTTTTCTGGATTTTAGTTTTAAATAATATTAGGATGTTTTGTTTGACCCGCTGTCTTTTTGGATGCCATATATTTATAGGGGTCAGGTAATTCTTATTGGTTGAGAGACAGGGAATTTAGGGGTTTCATGTTCTCAAATCAGCAGCTGTAGGTTGTATGATTAGGCTAGAAAGAAGAAAAGATATATTTAGGGTCCAAAATCTCACGAAAATGGGTTCATATACAAACCTGCTTGTAATAAAGAACAGAGAACGAAGAAAACTAGGATCCAACAATCTTCTCTCACTGCCCAGTGATGCTAATTATTTTTTTTTTGGGAGCGGGAAATTATTGGTGGTTTATATAATAGTAAAATACTAATAATTGTGTAGTAGTGTAGTACTAGCCACACTCACATGAAATAGTAGAAATAGGGACATGGGATCAGCCTGTGCAGAGAAACTGACTAAATTAAAGGAATAAAATTCGAAAGAATACCTGTGTTCGCAATTTAAATTCTGCAGCAAGTTCTTCTAAGGGAACACATTTGTGCTTCTGAATGATTACACAATTAAGTCTAAATTAGTATGGCTATAAAATCTCTTCAAAGATGACAATGATAATCCTAAATTATTGCTATCAATTTTTATTTTTCCCAAGAATAAAGTATGAAAAATTTAATAAAGGGAAATCAAGGAAATCAACGGAGAATAACCTTTATATAATCAACAAAATTGGTTAGCAAGTCTTCAGCACTATCCTGCGCTTCTTCAAGGGTACCTTCCTCATCAACTGAAAATTCACCTTTCCACTTCTCAAACTCCAATGCAGCAGCCTCCTCCTCCTTAGCTTTCTGAGCTTTGGCTTCCTCTTCCTACAAGAACCATGACAAATTGTTTTGCAACTTAATAAACCATAAGAAAGTCTATACTAAAATCAAAGAAGAATAAGGTAATGAACTCACCAACATACGCTCTTGTGCCTCACGCTCCTCATCCTTTAACCTCCGCATTTCTGAATATCGATCTTGTTTTGCCTGCTTTGACTCTCGTGCAGCTTCATCAGCCTTCCAAGAAGAAAGATAAAAATACAACTATTTAAATTTTAACAAAACATAGATAAATCCTTCAAAAAAGTGAAACATGGCATAGAAAGTCAAAAATACAATGCCCAGGATATGCAGGGAAGACGAGCTGTCTTGAATTAAACACTCAACACCCCTATCTGAGTACAAATTCTCTTCTGTATTCTACAAACCCTTGAATCCAACACTCAACAGTTTAAGTATTAGTCTTAGAACTAAATAAAAACTAGAGACAGTAGCCATGCACACTGCATGGGAAAAACAACAACAGAGGTCAAAACAAAATAACCATGCTTTTTAACAAAATTACAGTAATCACATTCAGGCAGGAAGCAATCTCTTCTCAGAAGACAGCAAAACGTGTAGAGAAAATGGACAGTTTTAATAACAATAATAATATTAAATGGATTGAGTCAGGTGTCTTTTACTAAAAACCTTCAAATACAGATATCATCTTTCATTTCAAGAAACCACCCCTTTTGGTAAATCAAATTCAAACATAAGTTATAGTCCATTTGTAAATTAGTATAGAAGGCTGCAAGCTATGGTGCAAAAACCAAGAATCCAGCAAAAAATATACGCAAGTAAAAAACGAAGGAATATAGCCGAACATCACCATGCCAGTTGACACCTAGAGTAAGAAGTGTAGGTATGATAGGTGACGTGATTGGGAGAGAAATAATAGGTGTTAATGGAGTATTTGTGATTTTAGGTGTCCATATATAGTTACCCTAAAGTTAATTGTACCAGTTTCTAAAACAAAACAAAAAATACCTGACGCCGTGCTTCCCTCTCTTGCCTTTTGGTTTCCTTTTTCTTTGATGCTTTGGCCTCATAATACCCTCCACCAGCAGCTTCATCGTCACTCTCACCATCAGATTCTGTTTACACGCAAACAGAGTCATAACTCCAAATGGAAACCCAGTTTCAATTAGCCATTTCCATGCATACTTCCATTCACCAACCAGTTCAATCGTACTTCCATATGAACTTCTCAGTATGCACTTATAAGAGAAGAAAATAAAAATGGAAACGAAAAAGTTTCTCGCGTAAGTTTAAATTATTTTAGCTTATATGTACGTAAAGATCAGATTTTGTAAGCTAAAAAGAAAACTGTCAATAATCTAATTTTAATTTATGAGAAAAGTTTAATTTAATTTACTTTTTCTTCCCTATAATTATTGAGAAATTTATCTACGCAAATCAGAAGTCAGACAGTTGACTCCACAGGTACAATTATCTCTATATCTCATTCTAAGCTAAACACTAACAATACATAACACTGATGCATCTAACAAGATAGCAAAACATAAACCCACAAAAATCACCAGACTTCAATGATTTCACATCCATCAACCGTCCTTGTGTTCATTTTGAACAAATTTCGTTACGAGCACTCATAGAAAGACGAGAAAATACCAAGAAAAATATGGAACGAACTCCTCCCTAACTTAAATTTTGCTTTGCATACATAAGCTCATGAAAACTCTTTTATATTAATTTCCTAAAAGATAAATTAATTTTTGTTTTTTGCTTCAAAGTTTATCCAAATATTCTCTTAGCATAAAACAACATATCTCGGATTTATGAAGAAGTAACATCTCTGATTCACATTTTCATTCACCAAGACATTATTGCGTTTTACATAGACATAACCAATTAAACTAAAAAAAAAAGCAATAAAAGAGGAAGACGAGAAACCTTCTACCGTCGCAGGCGGATCTGCCGACGTGCTAGCTCCAGACGCAGCAGGCCGGCGACGCATACGACGAGTGGCGGTGGTGCGCACAACGGCTTCTCTCCGCGGAGCCTGTCGATTGATTATCAATGATAAAAAAATCCGGTTAGGAATTCAAAAGCGAATCGATTAGCGATTAGGGTTATGGTAGCGAAATGAGGAAGAGTGATGGAGTTGAAAGAAGGTGCAAACCTGGGGAGGTTCATCGTGGTGAGGTGGAGGCTGAGAATCCTGACGGCGTTTCCATAGGTAGAGTGGGATCAAAGCTACGACGAGAAACATTGAGAGTACCGCTACGAGTAGCTCCTCCATTGCTGCGAATCGAGCTTTGTGTTTCTCTTCTTTCTTCTTCTATCTGGTTTCTCGCGAAATTTATTTATGAACTCCTTTTGGGACTCTTGGAAACGACGCCGTCCCTTTCCTTTCTCTTCTCCGCTTAACGATGTCGTTTCTGTCTTTGCATTTTTTAGACTGTTGTTTTATCATTACAAGTTCATATTACAGTTAATAAAAACAGAATATGTAATATGTAATAAAAATTAACTTTATTTAATGCAGAGAATATAGAATATTGTTTTACTTCATATTTAAATTTTTATAACATCTTTAAAAAACATATTAGTATATTTATCAATTTATTTTTCTAAAGTACGTTATCAACTAATATTTTAAAGACCTTAATTATGTTATTATTAAAACAATGTCACACCAACAAATGTTATATGATAACATACATTCATGTTTTCTAATATTTTAATGTGCCAAAAGGCTCAAAATAACATTCAACAATTAGATATTATCTTATAATTTTCAAATGGATTCCAATAACTAAAGAAAAAAAAATATAGAAGAAAAATATGAAAAAGTGGTAGCTAAAGTTTTGAACTCAAATGACCAAGATAAAAAAATTTATAAAAAAAAATGTTGCCAAAAGAATACATGCTTAATAAATATGTGTTGAATTTAGGAGAGAAATAGAATGAAGTAATTGAAGGTGTGAAAAGTTTATCCAAAGAAAAGAAAAAAATATGTATTTGAATCAAAGCATGTGCACATCTTGATTAAATTCTATTGATAAGTTGATTTGAGTTACTTATCTTGAAAAAAAGAGCTTTTGAATGTGATTGAATCATTATGATGATTTGTGGAATGTAAGACCCAAAAAAAAATAAAAAATAAAAAAAATAAAATATATATATATATATGAATTGGTGTAGTGTTGAAAAACTTATTAGAAAGGGGTTTGTGGTCGTATTCAAGTTTTACCTTAGGTATTTTTCTTAACTCCTTGTTATCATTTTTTTATTGTGAATGGAAGACATGTAGGACACATGTAATGAATGAAAAATAGAAAGTTTGATGGAATTTGATCATTGAACAAGTAAATGGCATAAGTGGTGGGTATGTTTTAATGTTTTATATTGCATTATTACTTGGTTTCTAGAAAGAAGAAATGATGACTAAATAGATTAGTATTTGTTTTGTTTCTTTCAAATTTATTTTGGTGCACTAGAAGATAGTATTTGGACTCCTTATTAGCTTGTGTTAAATTGATTTTGGCTTGTTGTTAAAGAGAAAAAAAAATATAAATGATTGGTCTTTATTATGATTGAGTGGAAAAGAAAAGTTGGCCATTGTAGTCAAGTCCCCTAACATTTTCCTAAAAGACAAAATTGGTGCTTGGTAGGAATTATGAAAGTAGATATGGTATTAGTTTAAAAGGGATATTCAAATCACCTTAAGTAGAGTAATTACATAAGGTTGAAAAAAAAAAAAAAGAAGAAGAGAGAGCTTGGTTCTTTCCTAACAACCCAAAAAGAAAAAAAAAATTAGTGTTTGTGAGAGTAGAAAAAAAAAGTCTCTATTCTACTTCCTTAGAGGTGTGTTGAAGAAGAACCAAGAGGTGTGGAGGAATCTTGATATTACAACAAGAGGGGAGGAGCTTTTGTCACCAAGAAATCCTTAAAGATTTCTAGAAACTAGAGGTAAGGGGAGTTACCTAGAATTGTCATGATTTATTGAGTTTTGTTGAATGATGGGAAGGGATATATGTTTGTAGGGGAAGCTAAGCCTTATATAAAATATGATAATTGTATATTTTATGATCATATATCTGAATATGAGTATATTGGAATTTAGTATTGGTAGCTACTTACCTAATTTTGTGGGATTTAGTTTCCATATCCATGATTTCATTGTTTCTATATTTTCGAGTTACCTCGGTAAAATGTCCATATTTCCTTAATTCACCGTTAAATTAAGCTCAAATTTTGATATATGACTTCTAAGATATGTTATTTCGATTTGACCGTTCATATTTGGGATTAGAATTATGTACCGAGAGGAGTTAATTTAGTAATTGTGAATAGATACATCACCACTTTAATTCTGCTACTAAGTTCCCTTGGTAAAACATAAATTTCTCCCTAGTGAACCGTTAGATTGATCTGCAATTTTGATATATGGACCATAAGGGATATTGAATTATTTTGACCGTTCAGATTACAATTTGGAGAACTGTAATTAGAGTAATAAATTTCATATGTTGGATTAATTTACTGATCACCTGATTTTCTGCTACTAAGCCCCCTCGGTAAAACATAACTTATAGTCAAGTTAACCGTTGGATTGATCTAGAATTTTGATATATGGTTTCTAAGGCATATGGTTTGAATTTGACCGTTAGGATTATCAATCTAATGTCCCAAGTATGAGATAGGGATTTCGTAGTTTGATTTCGTAGTTTGATCTGATGTTCAGCTTAGTTCTACCTCTAAACCATCTAAGGAAAAATTTTACTGCAGTCAGTATAGTTGTCCAAAAATTATGATTCTGGTGCCCCAAGAAAGATGTTTAAGGCTAGAATCCAATAAAACAAGAATTAACTAATTTGGAGTTCTGTAGAGAGAGTTATGAATAAAACAATAAGCAAAGGTCAAAGCTGAAAATACCAGAAGTAACTAAGAGAGAATTGTTGATTTCTTTTGTTTGGTGTTATGTTAAACAATTATTGAGAATTGTTTTTTTTATATATTGCTTAATTTGTTATTGGTTTATTTATACATATTATTGAGAATGTGTATGAATTCGTGATTGAGCACGGTTATTTGTTCGTGTCGTGTACGTTAACTATGTTAGTTACTAGTAACTTCATCAGACGTGTTAGCATTTAAATGCTATTTTAAAATTTGAGTCTCGCGTGAGACTGAGATTCGAGTGTCACCTCCCTCTGCGCGGGGAGGTGGATGTCTCGCCCAATGACTTCGGCTCGTGTTAAGTATAGTGCACTGTTGCGCGTAGTATCAGTGTTTTTACTCGTTAGTCCTTGAGGAGTCGGGGAGATAGGTCGGAAGTCGCGATGGAAGACGGCTCGAATCGTCTGTTATTGAGAACAGGTTACGATGACGAAATACAAGGAACCGACATTAGTTTACGAAATGTTTGTCGTCGATGACATGTCTCACATTTGTTACATCATGTATCTCATTTTAGTCGGTGTATAAAGTGTGTATGATGCATTGTTTTTGTGATAATACTGGTTACTCACCCTTGCATGTTGTGGTTGTGGTTTCCACCTACGATGATCGTACTTGTACGGGAGTAGATGATATTGCAGATAAAACTGGCATGGAATAGCTCGACGAGAGAGAGATGGGAAATAAAATTTGTTGGGGTTTTTATAATGGATTCGTATTTAAGTATGTTTGATTTGTGTTAATTTGAAGAACATATAAGATTTGGTTTGTTGTAATGTATGAACTTATGATGTGTGTATGGTTTGCTTCTCTATCTTAATGTATAAAAAAAAAAGTTATTTCATAAAATCGTACCCCATGACCCAAAATTTTTATATATATACAACCCTATTTTATTAGGGGTGTTACAATCTTGGTATCAGAGCTTTGGTTTTTGAAAATTCTTTTGGGCATTGGGGAGTGAGCTCGACTAGCTTTGTTGTGTGATTAAAAAAAAAATTATTATAATGATTCTTATCAAATTGTATCTTAAATAGAGAAAATGTCGAGACGGGCAAGATCTCCTTCTCCAATCAATGCTACTGCAGAGCTCGCACAGGCTCTTCGACAAATTTCTCGGGTGCTGCAAGGACAACAAGAACAACAAGCTGAGCAAGCAGCTAGACCTCGTGTGGGCATGAATGAATTCTTGCCTCACAATCCTGTCAAGTTCAACGGGAAGGCCACTCCAGATGAGGCTGATGATTGGATCTGCTGTAATGAGAAGATTTTTGCTGCAATTGAATGCTCTGAGGCACAAAAGTTGGTCTTTGCTACTTATATGTTGGCTGGGGAGGCAGAATACTGGTGGCGAGGTCTTCAAATGGAGATGGAGGCTCGTGGAGAAGTCGCGAGTTGGGAAAACTTCAAGGCCAAATTCTTAGAAAGGTATTTCCCTGACAATGCAAAAATGGATCGAGAAGCAGAATTCATGACTTTACAGCAAGGGAATATGTCTGTTGAGGCTTATAAGGAGAGATTTGAATATCTAGCCAGATTTTATACTCAGAATGTCAGCGAGCAATGGAAATGCAGGAAGTTTGAAAGAGGTTTGCGCCACAACTTATTGAGAGCCCTGATCCTATTGAAAATTAATCAATTTACTGAGCTCGTTGAACAAGCTAAAGTGGTGGAACGAATGGAGGAGAAAGGACGCGTGATGAGGATTTAGAAAGGAAGCTTCTCGGGAGGCAAAACTATGAAGAAGCACCACAACCTATCAATCAGTGGACTCCAAAATGTTTTCAGTGTGGCGGAAATCACCTCCGAAGAGACTGTCCCAAGCTAGCAGATGTCAAGAAGGAAGTTAGAGTATGTTTCATGTGTAACAAGCAAGGTCACATATCTCGTGATTGTCCTCAAAGAAAGGCATCTGGTGCAGAGCCTCTGAAGACCGTTAATGTTGGAAAGCCGCAAGCATCAGGCAGAGTGTTTGCCATGTCAGGGGCTGAAGCAGAAAAGTCAGGTAATTTGATACTTGATGTTTGTTCCTTATTTGGGAAGAATGTGCTTGTTCTGTTTGATTCGGGTGCGACGCACTCTTTTGTATCATTACTATGTGTGGAAAAACTTGGTCTCTCTTTGGTTGATCTGGGGTGCGAACTAGTTGTCTCCACTCCAACATCCGGACAAGTTTCAACCAGTTCTGTCTGTGTTGGGTGTCCGATTGAAGTGGCAGGACGCAAGACCAAGGTCAACTTGGTGTGTCTGCCGCTTGAGGGTTTGGACGTGATCTTAGGGATGAATTGGTTAGTTGATAACCATGTATTGATCGACTGTAGACGTCATGAAGTGGTGTTCCAGGAACCAAAGGGTGTTGAGATATCAACATCGGGCGAAGTGTTGCATGACCTCAAGGACGGAGCGGTTTGTTTTGTAGTGATGGTGAAAGAACAAAAGAAAAGCACGAACGAGCATATTAGTGGAATTCCAGTGGTAGAGGAGTACGCAGATGTGTTTCCTGAGGAGATTCCAGGGTTACCACCGAGTCGAGAGGTAGACTTTACAATCGATTTGATGCTGGGAGCAGGACCCGTGTCAATGGCTCCTTACCGTACGGCTCCAGCTGAACTGGCTAAATTAAAGAAGCAGATCGAAGAATTGCTAGAAAAGAAGTTTATCAGACCGAGTGTATCACCATGGGGTGCGCCTGTCTTACTGGTAAAGAAAAAAGACGGAAGTTCGAGGTTGTGCGTGGATTATCGACAATTGAACAATGTTACTATCAAGAACAGATACCCATTGCCAAGGATCGACGATTTGCTAGACCAATTGAAGGGTGCTGGGGTGTTTTCAAAGATAGACTTGCGGTCAGGGTACCATCAGATACTTGTCAAGCCTGAGGATGTGCAGAAAACAGCTTTTCGCTCTCGCTATGGACACTATGAGTATGTTGTGATGCCTTTCGGTGTGACTAATGCACCAGCTATTTTCATGGATTACATGAATCGCGTTTTTCGTTCTTGCTTGGATAAGTTTGTCGTTATATTCATTGATGATATACTTATATACTCAAAGGATCAAGAAGAGCATGCTGAACATCTACGAATGGTGTTGGAGATTTTGAGACAACATCAGTTGTATGGGAAGTTGTCAAAGTGTGAATTCTGGTTGGAGGAAATTCAATTTTTAGGCCATGTGGTATCTGCTCAAGGAATCTCCGTTGATCCAGCCAAGGTAGAAGCAATATTAAAGTGGGAACATCCCTCATCGGTGACCGAAGTGAGAAGCTTTGTTGGGTTAGCAGGATATTATAGAAAGTTCGTTGAGGGATTTTCCAAGATAATTGGTCCCTTGACTCAGTTGACGCGAAAGGATCAACCTTTTGTTTGAACAGAACAGTGTGAGGCTAGTTTCGAGGAGATGAAGCGGAGGTTGACAACTGCTCTGGTTTTGATTATTCCAGATACAAGCAAGGCGTTTGAAATGTACTGCGATGCATCGTATCAAGGTTTGGGTTGTGTATTAATGCAGATTGGGAGACCTGTCGCGTATGCTTCTCGACAATTGAAGGTTCATGAGAGGAACTATCCGACACATGATTTAGAGTTGGCAGCAGTGGTGTTTGCATTGAAGAACTGGAGACATTATTTGTATGGGGCAAAATTCCAAGTTTTCAGTGATCATAAAAGTCTCAAATACCTGTTTGATCAGAAGGAGTTAAACATGCGACAACGAAGGTGGATGGAGTATTTGAAAGATTATGATTTTGAATTACAATATCATCCAGGTAAAGCAAATGTTGTTGCCGACGCCTTGAGTAGAAGAGGTATTCAGATGTCTGCTTTGATGATCAAAGAATTGGAATTGTTGGAGAAGTTACGAGACTTGAACCTTGGTGTGCAATTTGCACATGATTATTTGTGGTGTAGCCATCTAAAAATCACGAGTGGGTTCTTAGAGCAAGTAAAGGCAGAACAAGAGACAGATCAGGAGTTACAGAGTATTGTGAAGATGTTGGGAACTGACCAGGTCAAAGACTTTGCCTTGAGTAATGATGGCATTCTTCGCTTCCAAGGAAGAGTGTGTATTCCAGCGAAAGATGATTTGAAAAGACTAATATTGGAGGAAGGACATAAGAGTAGCCTAAGTATACATCCGGGAATGACAAAGATGTATAGGGACTTGAAAGAGTCCTTTTGGTGGAGCGGAATGAAGAAGGATGTAGCAGAGTTTGTGGCTTCTTGTTTAGTATGTCAGAAGGCAAAGATAGAACATCAAAGACCAGGTGGAATGTTACAGCAGTTGGATATTCCTCAGTGGAAATGGGACACCATCTCGATGGATTTTGTAACTCACTTACCAAGATCATCGAAGGGCCATGATTCTATTTGGGTAATAGTTGATAGACTGACGAAGAGTGCCCACTTTTTGCCAATCAACTTAAGGATGTCAATGGAGAAGTTGGCGGAGCTATACATTCGAGAAATAGTGAGATTACATGGTGTTCCTAATAGCATTGTCTCAAATCGAGATCCGAGGTTTACCTCAAGGTTTTGGCAGTTATTACAAGAAGCTTTGGGTTTGAGATTAAGGATGAGCTCAGCATATCACCCTCAAACAGACGGACAAACTGAAAGAACTATTCAGTCATTAGAAGACTTGTTGAGGGCGTGTGTATTGGATCATCTAGGAAGTTGGAGTGAGGTCCTACCGTTGGTGGAGTTTACGTACAACAATAGTTATCACTCTAGCATCGGGATGACGCCTTTTGAAGCTTTGTATGGGCGAAGATGTCGAACTCCTTTGTGTTGGTTTCAAGATGGAGAAGCCATATTGATAGGTCCTGAGTTGTTACAACAAACTACTGAGAAAGTGAAGCTCATTCAAGAAAGGATGAGAGCAACTCGAAGCAGGCAAAAGTCGTATGCGGATCAGAGGAGAAGACCTCTTGAGTTCAACGAAGGAGATCATGTGTTTCTACGTGTAACACCAGTGACAGGTGTGGGTAGAGCTATCAAGTCCAAGAAGTTATCACCAAAGTTTCTCGGACCTTATGATATACTAAGAAGGATTGGGCCAGTAGCGTACGAAGTAGCATTACCACCACAGTTGGCAAATCTACATAATGTGTTCCATGTATCGCAGCTAAGGAAGTACGTACCTGATCCAACTCATGTTTTGGAAACAGATGACATTCAAGTGCGTGAAGATCTCACTATTGAAGTTGGACTAGTGAGAGTGTTAGAAGTTCAAACGAAGGAGCTACGGGGAAAGGAGATTCGCACAGTAAAGGTGTTGTGGAATGAGTAAACCCAAGAGATGACTTGGGAACTAGAAGATTATATGAGGAGAGAATACCCTCATTTGTTTGCATAGTAGCTTAAATTTTCGGGGACAAAAATTTTTGGAGTTGGGGAGAATGTAAGACCCAAAAAAAAAATATATATATATATATATATATATATATATATATATATATATATATATATATATATATATATGAATTGGTGTAGTGTTGAAAAACTTATTAGAAAGGGGTTTGTGGTCATGTATTCAAGTTTTACCTTAGGTATTTTTCTTAACTCCTTGCTATCATTTTTTTGTTGTGAATAGAAGACATGTAGGACACATGTAATGAATGAAAAATAGAAAGTTTGATGGAATTTGATCATTGAACAAGTAAATGGCATAAGTGGTGGGTATGTTTTAATGTTTTATATTGCATTATTACTTGGTTTCTAGAAAGAAGAAATGATGACGAAATAGATTAGTATTTGTTTTGTTTGTTTCAAATTTATTTTGGTGCACTAGAAGATAGTATTTGGACTCCTTATTAGCTTGTGTTAAATTGATTTTGGCTTGTTGTTAGAGAGAAAAAAAAATATAAATGATTGGTCTTGATTATGATTGAGTGGAAAAGAAAAGTTGGCCATTGTAGTCAAGTCCCCTAACATTTTCCTAAAAGACAAAATTGGTGCTTGGTAGGAATTATGAAAGTAGATATGGTATTAGTTTAAAAGGGATATTCAAATCACCTTAAGTAGAGTAATTACATAAGGTTGAAAAAAAAAAGAAGAAGAAGAAGAGAGAGCTTGGTTCTTTCCTAACAACCCAAAAAGAAAAAAAAATAGTGTTTGTGAGAGTAGAAAAAAAAAGTCTCTATTCTACTTCCTTAGAGGTGTGTTGAAGAAGAACCAAGAGGTGTGGAGGAATCTTGATATTACAACAAGAGGGGAGGAGCTTTTGTCACCAAGAAATCCTTAAAGATTTCTAGAAACTAGAGGTAAGGGGAGTTACCTAGAATTGTCATGATTTATTGAGTTTTGTTGAATGATGGGAAGGGATATATGTTTGTAGGGGAAGCTAAGCCTTATATAAAATATGATAATTGTATATTTTATGATCATATATCTGAATATGAGTATATTGGAATTTAGTATTGGTAGCTACTTACCTAATTTTGTGGGATTTAGTTTCCATATCCATGATTTCATTGTTTCTATATTTTCGAGTTACCTCGGTAAAATGTCCATATTTCCTTAATTCACCGTTAGATTAAGCTCAAATTTTGATATATGACTTCGAAGATATGTTATTTCGATTTGACCGTTCATATTTGGGATTAGAATTATGTACCGAGAGGAGTTAATTTAGTAATTGTGAATAGATACATCACCACTTTAATTCTGCTACTAAGTTCCCTTGGTAAAACATAAATTTCTCCCTAGTGAACCGTTAGATTGATCTGCAATTTTGATATATGGACCATAAGGGATATTGAATTATTTTGACCGTTCAGATTACAATTTGGAGAGCTGTAATTAGAGTAATAAATTTCATATGTTGGATTAATTTACTAATCACCTGATTTTCTGCTACTAAGCCCCCTTGGTAAAACATAACTTATAGTCAAGTTAACCGTTGGATTGATCTAGAATTTTGATATATGGTTTCTAAGGCATATGGTTTGAATTTTACCGTTAGGATTATTAATCTAATGTCCCAAGTATGAGATAGGGATTTCGTAGTTTGATCTGATGTTCAGCTTAGTTCTACCTCTAAACCATCTAAGGAAAATTTTTACTGCAGTCAGTATAGTTGTCCAAAAATTATGATTCTGGTGCCCCAAGAAAGATGTTTAAGGCTAGAATCCAATAAAACAAGAATTAACTAATTTGGAGTTCTGTAGAGAGAGTTATGAATAAAACAATAAGCAAAGGTCAAAGCTGAAAATACCAGAAGTAACTAAGAGAGAATTGTTGATTTCTTTTGTTTGGTGTTATGTTAAACAATTATTGAGAATTGTTTTTTTTTTATATTGCTTAATTTGTTATTGGTTTATTTATACATATTATTGAGAATGTGTATGAATTCGTGATTGAGCACGGTTATTTGTTCGTGTCGTGTACGTTAACTATGTTAGTTACTAGTAACTTCGTCAGACGTGTTAGCATTTAAATGCTATTTTAAAATTTGAGTCTTGCGTGAGACTGAGATTCGAGTGTCACCTCCCTCTGCGCGGGGAGGTGGATGTCTCGCCCAATGACTTCGGCTCGTGTTGAGTATAGTGCACTGTTGCGCGTAGTATCAGTGTTTTTACTCGTTAGTCCTTGAGGAGTCGGGGAGATAGGTCGGAAGTCGCGATGGAAGACGGCTCGAATCGTCTGTTATTGAGAACAGGTTACGATGACGAAATACAAGGAACCGACATTAGTTTACGAAATGTTTGTCGTCGATGACATGTCTCACATTTGTTACATCATGTATCTCATTTTAGTCGGTGTACAAAGTGTGTATGATGCATTGATTTTGTGATAATACTGGTTACTCACCCTTGCATGTTGTGGTTGTGGTTTCCACCTACGATGATCGTACTTGTACGGGAGTAGATGATATTGCAGATAAAACTAGCATGGAATAGCTTGACGAGAGAGAGAGATGGGAAATAAAATTTGCTGGGGTTTTTATAATGGATTCGTATTTAAGTATGTTTGGTTTGTGTTAATTTGAAGAACATATAAGATTTGGTTTGTTGTAATGTATGAACTTATGATGTGTGTATGGTTTGCTTCTCTATCTTAATGTATAAAAAAAAAAGTTATTTCATAAAATCGTACCCCATGACCCAAAATTTTTATATATATACAACCCTATTTTATTAGGGGTGTTACAATGGAGTGATCGCCGGTGCAAGAGGCATGGTGCAGGGGCACAGACAAGGAGCGGCTCCTGGCAGGCTTCGAGTGGAAAGGGCACATGGACGAATCGAACATACACCGGAATGAGAGGGATCTGGAAACTGTATAGGTATGGGACTATACAGTTGAAAGATAACTTAAAGGAATTGATTTGGCTACCCATATCACCAAATGCATTTGCTTTTCGGTAGCCTATCCCATAAGAACTCCATGGTTAAGCGTGCTTAGCCTGGAGTAATTCTGGGATGGGTGACCTTCCGGGATGGGACTATACAGTTGAAAGATAACTTAAAGGAATTGATTTGGCTACCCATATCACCAAATGCATTTGCTTTTCGGTAGCCTTTCCCATAAGAACTCCATGGTTAAGCATGCTTAGCTTGGAGTAATTCCCGGAAAGTGTGTGAGTGAGGACAAAGCACACTGGAAAGCGTCGTGGTGATATGTGGGGGCAGTCAACAGTCCCTGTAAGTTGTCGGGACGTTACATGGAAGACTAAGTTTCATCTTGTTTGCTTGAGGACAAACAAAGTTTCAAGTTTGGGGTTGTGATAACGGTTGAAAAACCGTTATTTTTATACTTAATTTTGATATCAAATGCACCCTTGTTGACTTAGAAACTTGCTTTAACTCATGATTTTTCTTTAGTTTTGTGAATAAAAGAGTTGAGGACATGTTTTATGATTTTATCATTAAATTCCCTTGATTTTGTAGGTTTTTGGAATGAATTGAAATAAAGGTTGAAGTATCAAATGGTTGGAGTGCAGAAAAGTCAAACAGAGTGCAGAAAAATCAACCAGTTAATCAGAATGCTGAAAAGTTTACCAGAGTTGACTAGATTGCTGAAAAGTCAACCAAAATCCAGAAAAAGTCAACCAGAACGTGATTTGATATATTTTGTGCGATTTTTATGATCTGTTTGGGCTTCGACCTGTTTTCTGTTATTTTTATGTCCTATTTAAAGGCCATAACATCTTATGGTTTGTATCTTTTGATAGCTTAGGCACAGAAACACACTTTTCACCCCTTTGGGGGTAGATTTGGAGATGGTGACAGCTCTCCTTTTCTCCTTTTTAGGGTTTCTATCTTCATTCTTTCATTCCATTCACCTAGTTTCTCCATGATGATGGGGAACTAAACCTTATTTGTTGCTGGAGAAAGATGTAACCTCTAAACTCTCTTGTATTTGAATCAATTATTTTTATTGATATATGCTTACTGCTTTAATTGTTAGAGTTTTCCTCTTTGCTTAATGCATACATCGTTTAACTCATTCGGTAGTATGATCCTTGATTTTGTCGATACGGGGACGTATGGAAAAATCTAGAACTGGGGAAATTCTCCCAAAGGTAGTATTGCCTAGACATAGGAATATGTGGTAATATGAGGATTGGTTGCATACACACTCTTGTGCTTCAGAATTAATTATTAGGGATACTAGGAGTCGTATAAACTCGTAGTTAAGGATAGACTTTTTTATCGGTGACAGCGGTATTAAGTGTTTTAGAGAGTGACATTAACATTAATGAAGAAGAAGAATTCTTATATGCATGAGAGTGATTAGGTGAAATTTAACCTCAATAACATATCCATCTCATATTTTAATCTTCATCCATCCATCCAATTTTGTGTTTAACCTCAATTGATCAAATTGCATTCATATTTATTTTTCTGCACTTTATATTTAAAAATCCCAAAATATTATTTTTATAGTCTTGATTGGTTAAACAATAACACAACGATTTAGTACCATGAGTCTTTTAGGAAAACGATACTTGAACTTATCATTATATTATTACTTGATTATTTTTTAATCTATTGCATGCTTTTTGAAATAAGACAACATACATTAATCGGATATGAAAATCCAAAAATAAACATTTGATTCAAGCCTAGTTGAATGTAAACATCCAATGTCTACAGTTTCGGATGTCAAAATCCGATTCCAGTTTAATATGATATATAAAAGTTTTTAATTATATTAATTATATAATTATTTTATTAGTTTATAATTATTTTTAAAATTATGTATGATTTTATATAAGTTTCTATGACTTTATTAAAATTAATAAAACTGTTTTTAAATAAAAATAAACTTAATTAGCCTGTTAGATATGAAAATCCGATGATTAGAGTTTCAAATGTTAAAATCCGATGATTTAAGTTTCGAATGTTAAAATCTGACTATATATATGGAATATCCATATCCCAAGTTTTATTTTATAATTACTTATTATTTTATTATTATATAATTATATCACCTTTACAGTATGTACATATCCGAAATTTTATTATTATATTATATTATATAATTTTATTTTTTAATTAACTTAGTTATATTACTTATTATTTTATTATTTTATAATTATATTTAAGTTTATGTATAATTTTTATGAATTTATAATCAAATATTATTTCACTAGGTTTGTTTCATACAAAAATTTAATAAAATCGGTGAACTTAATCTTTATAATTATTAATTTTTGCTAATATAAACAATGCATTTTAAATATTTAATTTTTATAAATTTTTAAATATAAAAATTGATATGAAAAATTTTAATTTTTTATATAGTTGTAATTTTTTTTTTTATTTTGGTGGTTTTTTTTTTAAAGTTGATTACATTGTTAAGAAATTTATAAATGTATAATTTATTTATTACTTTATGATTTTATAATATAATTATAAATTTTGAATTTATTGTATTAGTTTTTTATTTTGTTATAGGTGATTCTAGTCTAAATGGACTAATATAATTATGGGATGAATTCTGAAATAAATTCTACCATGTTATCAAAATTTTTGTTCTTTATAAGTGTAGTTGTTAAGGGAGATTTGACAAACCATTTCACAACAAATGAAATTTTTTCCTTTCGTGAAAACTTAATTGAATAGGTAAAAGGGATTGTATATGACCTAGGATTTGTTGTGGTGACTATAAGATTCAATAAAGCTACTGGTCAACCTGGGAGTAAGACGTTCGTGTTGCTAGGATGTGAAAGAGGTGGAAAATATAGAAAATACAAACCTGATAGTATGTATGGCACTTGAAAATGTAAGTGTCCTTTCCAGTTAAGGGGCAAGCCATTTGTAATGGCGATGAATGGGTATTGCAAGTGATATGTGGATACCACAACCACAATTTACTAGAAACTTTAATGGGACATCCTTATGTTGGTAGGTTAAATCCTACTGAACAAACAATACTTGTTGATATGACTAAAATCCAAGTAACACTTGCAAATATTTTGTTGACTCAAACAAAATAATGATCATAATGTAACTACAATAAAACAAGTTTACACAACAAGGTATGCATATAAATGCTCATTGAGAGGGTCGAGAACTAAGCTGCAACATTTAATGATGATGTTGAATCGCGACAAGTACATACATTGGAGTAGATGTGCGGAGGATTCTGAGGCCGTCAGTGACCTCTTTTGGATACATCCTGATGCAATCAAGTTATTGAATGCATTTAATGTTGTTCTGTTAATGGATTCAACTTATAAAACAATAATATCGGTTGTCGTTGTTAGAGATTGTTGGTGGCATCTACTGGGTTGACCTACTCAGCTGCATTTGCATTCTTATCAAGTGACCGACAAAACAATTTCACTTAGGCTCTTCAAAAGCTTAGAGGTTTATTTTTGAAATCTAAGGTCGGTCCACAAGTCATTGTTAGCGATAGAGACTTGTCTTCGATGAATTTCATTGGAAATGTGTTTCCTCAGTCATATTAGTTGTTATGTGGCTTCCATATTATAAAAAATGTCAAAGTGAAGTGCAAAATGTTAGTTGATTGTGTGGAAAAATGGGATGTGGTAATGGAAGCATGGGAGAACGTCATGGATTGTGAAGATGAATCTATGTTTGGTGACTACGTGAATCGCCTTGAATACACCTGTCGTTCATGGCCTCTTTTCTTTGAATATGTGAATAATACTTGGATTATTCTATAAGATACTTACTTTGTAAAGGCATGGACAAACAACGTTATGCATTTAGGGAACACAACAATGAACAAACATATTTTAATTTATATTAGTTTATTGTATATTTAAATATTTGATAATATTGCTCATTTGTTTTTGTTAGGGTTGAGTTTGCTCATTGGAACTTAAATAAAGTATTGAGAAACAATATGGGAGATCTTTCTTCTTGTTGGGATGTCATTCACAACGTCATTATGTTGTAACATAATAAGATTAAAATGTCCTTCGAACAAAGTCTCAATCTTATGAGTGAAACTTATAAAGGTATAAGATACAAAAGACTTGTTGGACAAGTATCCAAATATGTTTTGGACTAATAGCTGAAGAATTACAACGAGTACATATAAGACTCGATAAGGCAAGATGTGGATGCAAGATGAAGGACTTGGAGGTGCAAGATGAAACCCTCTTCTACTTAAAGGTGTCTCACAAAGTGAGAAGCAAAACTCTAATTCTACAAACTTAGAAATCAAAAAATAAATCCTCTCCATTAGGAAGACAACACATGACCACTAATTCCAAACCTCTTTGGGCTACAAGAATATATTGGACCTACAAAGGTCGATAGATTTGAAATTTTATCAACTCTACATTTTTTACGTGTAAGCTTACATGTTGGTTTACATATACTGTCCCATTTTGTTTGTTTAAGGAGCCAATGTTACAAATTTTAGTATCATTAGTGATTACAATTTTTTTTAAGTCATATTTAGTATGCAAATAAATAAATGCATGAAAAAATAGACTATTTATTTAGATAACTTTCATAAGTATTATGAAACGTTGAAAATGGTTGCTATAAATTTAATTCTACTTTATATTATATTTAAAAAATTTGCTTTTAAATTATCAAAACTTTTCTTGAAGTAGAGGAGTTGTCCAATAAATAGTATTTAACAAGAAAACCTCATTTACTTTTTTATTCTAAACGCGTTTTCTTGTGTTGTAAATTTAGTGATACACATTTTCTCTCAATTAAAATGAAAGATATCTTGTCACTAAAATTATTTTGATTGAGTATAATTTATTGTAACAACAAAAATATAGGGTACGATGTTATAGAAAAATGACTAACAATAAATTTGAATAGTATATAGAGATTTTAGAACAAGTGCTTCAGAAGGATCCGAGGGTATACGGGTATAAGGAGAAGGAAGCACCGCTAACGAACGAGTGCTTCAGAATTAGAATGTGAGAACAAATTTGCGAACCCTAATTCCTTCGTTTCCCTTTTCCATGGCGTCCCAAGGCAGGAGAGGTGGAGTGTCGCTTCCTGACAGGCCCAGCGATTCCAGCTCCGTACTCGCCAAGATCTCGCGCTCCTCCATCGTCGTCCGTGGCAAAGAGGCCGCCGGTGACGCCGTCTTTGTGGCGAAGAAGCTCCTGCGGAGCACCGGCAAGGCGGCCTGGATCGCCGGCACCACCTTCCTCGTCCTCGTTGTCCCTCTCATTGTGGAGATGGACCGCGAGCAGCAGCTCAACGACCTCGAGCTCCAACAGGCCAGTCTCCTTGGCACTCCTGCTCCCAAATAAAGCGAGGTTTTCTTCCTTCCATTTGAAACCTGCATGCGCTTCTGCTTCTAGAGTTCCCGCTTTCAATAATTTTACCTTTCTAGATTTTGATAAAAAGAAACACTTTCTGTGAGAATTTTTTGTGTATTCTTAGGATTGATACTGTCATTAGTTGTTCCAATTGTAATTTACCTGCTGTTTCTAGTAGAATTATTCTGTTTAACTGTGCATTGAGCTGAGTTATTTTTTCTGTGATGAACTTGAGAAGGGCTTCCTATGCTGAATAGAGTGATATTTGGGTATAATTACAATCGCATTTCATAGGTTTAGTCTTAGACTAGTTTCGTATTGAAGATCAAACTTTGTTACTGTTCTTATATTTTCTTTGAGTATTATTTTTGAAACAAGGTTTCTGTAGCTTATGATGGTTGTGCTAGTTATCATACTTTTTGCAACTTTATGAGTAGTTTTGGCTTCAAATTCTTCACATTGAGGATTGCTATGGGAAGGGAAGGTGCTCGGATGCAAGAGGATCCTGAATTATTCTGCTGATTGTAGGGCGCTGTTAAATGCTTTCGCTAGACACAAAAGTAAAACATAAAACAAAGGGTTGGGTTGAGTTAAATCAATAACTTGAAATTATGATAATTTGGAGTCAATACTATAATTACTGAATGCTTATTGTTTAATTTGACCCACTTATGTGGCTTCTTAGCTTCTTAGTGAGTTTTCCTGAGAACCCAGCATGTAGAAACACCCTAGTTTTGAGTCTAGCTTTAAGTAATCTTGGGTTACTCTCAGACAAGGTGGTTCTACCTTTTCTTGGATGGGGTGGTTCTGTTTTTATGGTCTGGTTGAACACAAGCTAGAAGTGCATCTGAAAGCTTCTCCGTTGGAAATACAGAGCTTTTTCTAGTAGAAAAGTTTTTTTTCAAAAGCATTTCTGGTTTTGTATCTAAACACGCTCTTAGTATCTTGTGTTTTTTGACATAATCCTAATTCGAGTTTCATTCATGATGTCCTGTCAAAGTTTAAGCTGTGTCAGGGGCTGGAAAACATATGAGAGGAGAAGGTATAAGAGGGACCGAACGATAGAAGATGAGGGACGAACTGGCCGAACGGTAGAAGATGGGGGGCGAGTTGAAGAGGAGGACCGAACGGTAGAAGATGGGGGACGAGTTGAAGAGGAGGACCGAACGGCTCAAGCAGGAGAAGATGGGTTGCGGGCTGACCGAGCGATGGGTAGCGGCAAGGAAGTTTCCTAGATGGCACAGCGGAAACTAATTGGAGTAATAGGAGGGATATCTTGGGAGGAGATTCAAATGGGGTTAATTAGAGTAATCACCACCATATCTTAGGATATTATTTGATATAAGTAAATATAATATATTCGTATCAGATACCTATAGTAAATAGGATTATTTTATATTATTCAGTGTATCTTGGGAGAGAATTAATTAGTATAAATAAGAGGCGAGCCTAGGGGTAAAGGCATGCTTTTGATACAGTATTTTCATTCAATAAAAGAGGTTTATTCATCTATTTTCCATTGTTATTTCTCTGTGAGAGTGTGTGAGGGAAGCGCTCTAGTTACGTTCCATTCTCGGATACGTAACAAGCTGCTTCCTCTGATTCAAAGAAGCTATGTCATCTTCTACTGTTCTATCACTTCATTCCTCTCCATAGGCTCGGTGCTACCCAAACCCATTGCCTTTTTTGTTATCTGGAAGATCTTGTCCACAAGATCTGTTTCACACTGTTTGGTTGATGCATTCCGATGGTCTGGTTGGTTGTGACTAGCACCTCTAAGTGCCAACCTAAGTGCCAACGAGCAGACGCTGATCGTGCATTGATTGATGAAGCCTATCACCTGCGTTTATTCATGTTGGTTCTTATATGTTTTGGAATATGAGAAAATGGTGGAGAGCAAACCTTATACATCCTCCCACCATGGTTGGAGTATTTCACAGAATATGGTTCTGCTGTTCTCTAAAGGACTAACTTGATTTCTCATCTCATGTAGTGCAATAACTGAAATTTATCAGTTTATCAGCACCAGTACACCACCAGGTCTATTTGTTTGCATGTTTTTTAGGTGAAAAAAATTGTGTGTTTCTAAATGGTTTTCTGTCGCTTTCATGTTTGATTGTTGGAGCAAGTGTTTAAGTTTCAGCTTGTAAGATCATCAACATCTGCTGTGTTCAAATACTCTGATGCATGTTCATTGGGAGGTTTTACTTAGGGTTTTCGTGTATCGGCATGTGTAATGTACATGTGGTTTTTCAAAATTTAACTCAGGTTTTCAGTGCGTTACTGTTTTCTTTCTCTCATATTATTGCTCTTAAGTTTGTATCCCTTATCCTTTTTCTCTCCTCATTTTGCCTGAGGAGCTCGAATCATATTGTTTATCTCTATGAACTTCACGTCCAGAATTGAAATATTACGGAGATGGGGAAGTTGAGAAATTCACTTGACTTTTTGATTCCTTGGGTATTTATTGTAAGCACAGTGACCTAGAAATGTTCATATTTTACCACATACTGTGGGCTTTCTTATGAGAAAAAATATCGATGGTGTGGAATATTGTATTTCTATGTCAGGATAGGCAGTTTTCTCATCATTTAATTTCTTTTATTAATTGTTGTCTGGAATTTTGCTAATGTACCTACTTTGTTTTTAATTATTGAAAAGCTGAATAGCTAATATTTAAGCGTTATCCAAGCTTATTCTTTCGAAGTCACTGCCAAAAGAATGTTTTGATCAAATAGCTCATTTCTTATAAATTGTGTTGTTGTATTTCTCTTTTAAAAAATCTTTGAAATTTAGGGGCGTTCTACATTTTAGGAACCTGTGGGAAAAGTAATTACTAGCTTATTACAAATGGCACCCAATAAAAAAGTGGTAACGGCCAATCGTGCAATGGGAACTCTTGGCATTCATGAGTCGAAAGTGAAATCAGCGTTAAAGAAACTCCTCAAAGTGTTTGACAAAAACTGGGAACATCAAAATATTTGCACATTCAAAATTGATTGAAAGCTATATCGTAATATAAAAAATTAATAGCATTATGAAGAAGTGACAGTGAGGAGTAAAGATGACCTCCAAAACTGCTGCCAGTTTCATGGAAAGGTTAATGGAAATAACACAACTCACAATTCAACTCAAGGTGCTGCACCAACCATACAATGGGCAGAAAAAAATAATAACAGCTTGTTAGTGATATATTGTTGTCGGTGATCTTGGGATGGGGGTTGTGGTTGTGGAAGTGGAACTTGATGAAGTTGTTGAGTTATAAGATTGACTGTTTCATTGATAGATCTGAATTAGGTAACATACAATTCTATAATCATGTTAATCGAAAATTGAGACTTACATTTCAAGATTTGTAACACATCTTCATCTATTACTATTTGAAGAGCTTTATACGTTATGGTATGATCTGCATTAATTGTGGGTTTGCAAAAATACAAGGTGTTGATGAATGAGTTTGTTGATTTGGAAAATTTCCTATAAACTTTTTCTTTAAGGAAGTTGAATGTGTAGTTGTATGGAATGCGAAACAATTTTGGTTTCTGATAGATAAATTGCATACCATGTTCACCATCTCTGATTTTGCCATCTTGAAATAAGGCTGTCGGGAATGAATTATATAAGTTTTTTGTATCTGTTATGACAATCATATCACCATAAAGTTGGTCGTGTTGTGCTGTAGAAGGACTTAAGAAAGGAGTTGAGAAAGGAATTTGACAAAAGGACTTTAGCAAAGGACTTGAGGAAGGTGTTGAGAAAGGAGTTCACAAAGGATTTGGTAAAGGATTGGAGAAAGGTGTGATGAAATGAAGTTAATGGGGTTATTTATAATGCAATTTGGATGCAATGATGCAGAAAGGACAAAAGATGAGTAATAATGTACACATATTATTTACTTGAGATTGAAACTGTAAAATAATTCTCGAGAGCTTGAAAGATCCCTCACTTTCATTCTATATATATGAAAATTTGATATAAAGTACATGATAAATAGAGTAGGACTATGATATGTTACCAACTTTTTTTATCAACTTTCTGACAATAGACTATGTGTCACTATTTTATTGGCTCGTATATTTGAAACGGACTAATGAAGATCTACCACATAAACGTTGTAAAAATGTTGTAAAAAAAAGTTGTTAAAAAAATATTTTCCAATAGAATAACCTTAGATACAACATAATGATGATAAATATGGTAAATCCCCCCAAGTTGGAGCATACAAATGGTATGTACCAAGCTTGGAACAAATAAGGTTTAATCATTCTGATAGTCCCTATTTTTGGTGATTTTTTTCAATTAGGTTCCTCATTTTTTGTTTTTCTCAATTAGGTCCTTATTTTTGAAAAGTTGAAGCAATTAGGTCACTATCGTTAGTTCCGTACTAACACCGTTAAAAAGGGTGACACGTGTCAGCTCGTGATTTTTTTGAATTTTTTAAATATATTTTTAATTATTTTTATTTTTATTTTTAATTTATTTATTTATTTTTTTATTTTTTAAACAATTGCCACGTGTCAAGTTGACATTGAGCCACGTGGCAATGACAATGTGAGGTGACACTGATAGTGTCACGTGTCACTATCAGACCACGGGTCATTAGATTTGTCTCAATTTGGTCCATGTATTCTTATTTTGTCTTAATTTAGTCCTATTTTTTAAAAAAACTAAACAATTTTATTTGTATATAAATCTTTACAAAGAAATTTATACAAATTAATTTTTTATTAGAAAAATAAAAAAATTACAAACTAACATATGACACATTTTTATTTATATAGTAGTAAAGAAATCATTTAACCTAAATATTATGAATGAGTAACCTATAAAAGTTAACATCTTAATAATAAATATTTTTGTGAAGGTAATCTACACAAGTATAGTCTCAATACTTCCTTAACAATTCATAAAAAGTTTCTAGAGTTAAATATTTCAATTTGAAATACATCATTACTAATAATTTGCTTAAAAGAAACAAATTTAAAGACAAAAATTTGGAAAATGTACATACCGTATTTTATTTGGGAAGGAACAAATTTTTTTAAATTTTTAAAAAAATTAGGACTAAATTGAGACAAGATAAAAAATACAAGGACCAAATTGGAACAAAATAAAAATACAGGGACCAAATTGAAACAAACGCAATGACACGTGGTTTGACAGTGACACGTGGCACTGTCAGTGTCACCTCACACTGTCATTGTTACGTGGCACAATGTCAACTTGACACGTGGCAAATTTTTATTTTTAAAAGAAAAAAAATAAAAAATAAAAATAAAATATTTAAAAATATATTTAAAAAATTCAAAAAAATCATGAGCTTACACGAATCACCCTTTTTAACGGTGTTAGTACAGAACTAACGGCAGTGACCTAATTCCTTCAATTTTTCAAAAATAGGGACCCAATTGAGAAAAAGAAAAAATGAGGGACCTAATTGAAAAAAGTCACCGAAAATAGGGACTATCAGAATGATTAAACCAACAAATAAACTCAATCTGAGGGTCTTTTAATGACTTGGTCAACACATCTGCGAGTTGATCGTTTGATCTAACAAACTTAGTACATATTTCTTTAGTCAATAACTTTCACGAGGAAAATGACAATCAATTTCTATATGCTTAGTCCTTTCGTGAAACACTGGATTTGACGCAATGTGGAGAACAACTTGATTATCACAATACATCTTCGTAGTATGGATGTCACAGAAGTTAAGCTCTTGAAGGAATTGTTTTACCATATAAGTTCACATGTTAGTGACGCCATTGCCCTATACTCGGCTTCACTCGTTGATTGAGCTACTACATTTTATTTCTTACTTTTCCATGAAATAATGTTTTCTCCCAGAAAAATACTATATCCTATAGTAGAACGTCTATTAATAGGCGAGTTTGCCCAATCTGCATCACAATACCTAAAGACCTGAATGCTTCCTTTATCTTCATATAAAGATCCTTGTCTCAGAGCTTTTTTGACATACCTTAAAATGCGAATGGGAGCATTTCAATGGTCAACACATGGAGTTTGCATGAACTGGCTAACCACTCCAACTGCAACGGATAGATCTGGCCTTGTAATAGTGAGATAAATCAATTTTCCAACTAGTCTCCTATACCTCTCTAGATAGGAGAATAATTCACCTTCTTCTATCCTTAATTTCTAGTTTAGGTCCATGGGACTATCTACCGATCTACAATAAATCATGTCTGTTTCTTGTAATATATCAAGAGCGTCTTCTTTTGGGAGATTACAACTCCATCTTTTGATTGCACTACTTCAATGCCTAAGAAGTATTTGAGACTTTCAAGATCTTTGGTTTGAAAATGTCCACACAAGTACTGTTTTAGTTGAGATATTCCAACAACATCATTTCTTGTAATGACAATATCATCAACATATACTATTAAGTAAACATATTTCCCAAGAGAATGACAGTAAAAAACTGAATGGTCTATTTCACTACGTTTTAGCCCAAATTTTTAAACAATGAAGCTAAACTTTCCAAACCAAGCACATGGGATTGCTTGAGGCCATATAGATATCGATGCAATTTGCATATCATACCAGATTTCCCCTGAGCAACAAACCTAGGAGGTTGTTCCATATAAACTTCTTCCTCAAGATCACTATGTAGGAAGGCATTCTTGATATCCAATTGATGAAGTGGCTAGTGACGAATGGCGACCATGGCAAAGAAGAAACAAATAGTAGTCATCTTGGCTACAGGAAAGAAAATGTCACAATAATCAAGACCAAAAGCCTAAGTGTAACCTTTTGCAACAAGTCGGGCTTTGATCTGATCAATTTCACCATCAGGGTCGACTTTAACTGCATACACCCATCGGCAACCAACCGTCTTTTTTCCCGAGGGAAGAGGCACCAACTCCCAAGTATTATTGTGGTCAAGAGCATGCATTTCTACAATCATAGCTTGTCACCATCTAGGATGATAAAGTGCTTCTTTCACATCTTGGGTATAACAACAGAAGACAATGAGGATAAAAGAGAAAAATAGGAGGGCGACAATCGATAATAGCTAATTATAAACGGGATGAGGGTTTCGAGTGGAACGAGTACCTTATTTTAGGGTAATAAGCCATGTTGAATCATTTGCACCACAAGGCATGGGAGGAGGTGATGAGGGAGAAAAATCTAAAGTAGGAGATTCATCATTTTCTTGGGGAGATGGACTATCCATTGGGACCTTGTGCGGGATGATCTCAGTATGTGGAAAAACGGGTGTAGGAGAGCTGTGATAAAGACTTAGAATGACAAAGGAAGGGGAGCTATTTGACTCGGCCACTAGAATAGGAAAGACCTGCTGGAGGATAAAAACATCCTAAACAGATTGAGAGAAGTAAATACTTTTTAGTTTTAGGAGAGTAACACCAATATCTTTTTTGGAGTCGAGAATAGCCTAAGAAGACACATTTGAGAGCGCGAGCAGAGAGTTTGTCTAGTCTGGGAGACATGTCATAACAAAACATACACAACCAAACACTCGAAAATATGTGTGAAAGAGAGGATCATTAAGAAACATAATGGAGAAATGGACTTGATGATCAATAAAGGAGGAGGACATCTTATTAATAAGATAACATGAAGTTAAGATGACATCCCTTAGTGATGGACAAGAATATGGGCACCAAGCAAAAGGGTACAGGAAGTTTCAACCAAGTGTTTACTTTTTTCATTCTTTTATACCATTTTGCTGCGGTGTACGAGGATAAGTAGATTGATGTAAGCTATCATGGGAACTCAAGATGGCAGAAAAAGAGGATGAGAAATACTCTTTGGCATTATCATTTCTTAATATTTTGATTACTTGACCAAATGATTTTTTATTTCATTCAAAAAGGATGTAAAGATGGCTAACAATTTAGAACGATTTTTCATAAGATAAACCCAAGTACATCTTGAATATTCATAAATGAAGGTAACAAAATATCTAAAACCAAAGGAGGAGATATGACTAGGTCCCCATATACCAGAATGAATGATGAAAAAATTAGAATTACATATTGATTGAGGCCTTTTAGGAAAGGTAGATCTAACATGGTTTCTTAGTTGGCATGATTCACATTCTAAGGATTGGAGACCACTAAGTTCAGGACACATCTTTTTTAATTTGGACAAATGAGGATAGCTAAGTCGATCATGTAACACTTTAAGATTAGGAGCAACAACTCAAATTCTACAATTCACCAATTCCTAACGTACAAAAATCCATCTAAATGCTTCTAACAAGTCTTAAATGCACCAAAAATCACATTAATTATCTCAATTAACAACATCAAATTTACAATTTCATTACTCAATCCATATACAATAATGCATAACATCTAAACCCTTTAATTTCACAACATAAACCAAAAACTTGCATCTAAATTCCTCTATCTTAATTCATTTAGTTACCAAAAATTTAGTCTCAATCACAAAGCCAAAACCAATTGAAATTAAACAAGTAATTAGCTAAATTTTGTTTCCCTCATCTTAACTTATATTCTTACGCTCCCCAAAACTTCTCCACCGCTTCCACCCATATAAAAACTATTTACACATACAAAGAGATTAAATTAATGATATGAGGATATGAATACATTAACCAATATATAGGAGTTTATTGGAGTAGAGATTACACTTGCAACTCACCAAAAACTCAAGAAAATGGGAAAACGTATATTGAACTCCTAGAAATAAGGAAGAAATAGAACTTACTCTATTATTGATTTTGACCTGGTAAAATTATATTTTTCTCTGCGGTGATTCCAACTATAAGCTTTGACTAAAGAAAAATGAGATACAAGTGAGAACTTTGAAAGAAAATGCAGAGAAATTAAAATAATATTTTCTAAAGAAATAGATAATTTTATGTATATGATGAACTTTCTTAACACGAAGCCTAATAATAATTTTAGTCTATTACACCTAAAATCTATTTTAAGGGTTTAAGAATTATACTTTAACACTTCCATAAATAATTTTAATCAAATTTTCCACTTATGTTTGAATGGAGAATTTTAGAAATATTTTAAGATATTCAAATATATTAAATTTAAATTGATCTTATTTTAAATTGTTTTATTTCCTAAATGCATTGTTTGGATAAGATAATCCAAACACAATGTTCGTTTTTTTTATAAAGTATTTCAGTTACCACCAAATTAAAAAAAATAATTATTTAAATACTAAATAAATGTTAAAAATAAAAAAAGTCAACATTGATTATTTTTATATTGGATCTTGGTTGATGTTAATTTTTTTTTCAAAGTTCTTCAAGATTATTTTTTATTATACAATTGTAATTTTTTTCTCAATTTACATTAAACAAGCTTTTGGGTCAAATAAAAAATCCAAACCAACTTGTTGAAACATTTGGTTAGGGCTAACTCGACTCTACCTTTAGCCTAGGTTGACTCATTTGCACCTTCAACTTAAGCCGATTCATTTTGATTGACATGGGTTAACTTACCTCAATCATCCCAAGTTACCACCTTAACCTTTGGCCTGAGCCAAATAAACTTAAACTTCAATTGGGGTCTGTCGCAACCGGAATTGCGACGGGACGACGACCCAAAAAGAAAACGTTTTGAAAAAAAAGTGTTTGGTGTCGCCACCATAGTTTATTCTGGAAAACTACGGAAAAACCATAAAATGATAAAGCACGATCCACGAAAACCAAAGATTGGGTTCGGGAGTCAGTTACATGTAAGGAAGATATTAGCACCCTACAACGCCTGCCCGAAGGCAGTACCTTTAATTAAATACGCAAATAAAGATGTGGTTTGCAAAATGTTTAACTATCCCAAAAGGCAAAATTCTAAAGGAACAAAATATATTTTTTTTATTTTTTTGCGCTCGACAAGGATTGACCTTGCTCCTACGTATTGTCAAAATGAGAAATCAGGGTTACGTTGTTCTGGCTAAGAGAATGTTTGTTATTTGAAAATATTTATTTCGGTATTTGATATAAAAAAAAAAGAAAAAGATTCTTAGCACGAGAACGATGTGTGCGATCACACACGTGCTTAAACCTTTAAAACATATTTTATTTTTTTATAAAAAAGGGAAAAGGTCTTAGCACAAGGACGATGCGTGCGATCACACACATGCTTTAACCTTTAAAAATATATTTTTTATTATTTTTATGAAAGAATAAAATGTTTTATAGCACAAGGACGATGTGTACGATCACACATGTGCTTTAACCTTTAAATTATATTTTTTATTTATTTTTTAGAAGAGAAGAAGAAAAGGTTTTAGCACAAGGACGATGCGTGCGATCACACATGTGCTTAAACCCTTAAAATAATATTTATTTTTTAAAAAAAAAAAAGAAGAAAAGGTTTTAGCACAAGGACTATGCGTGCGATCATACATGTACTTAAACCCTTAAAATAATATTTATTTATTTTTTTAGAAAAAAAGAAGAAAAGGTTTTAGCACAAGGACGATGCGTGCGATCACACATGTGCTTTAACATTTAAAATATTATTTATTTGTTTTTTAGAAAAAAAGAAGAAAAGGTTTTAGCACAAGGACGATGCGTGCGATCACACATGTGCTTTAACCCTTTAAATACATTTTTATAATTTTTAATTTTTAATTTTTTATGATTATTATTTTTGTCTTTTTTTTTGTAATTTTTATTAAATGAGAATAATAATAATATTTGCATAAGTATTTAAAAAGAAAATAAAGAAAACTTTATTTAGTTATAAAGAAGCATAACAATATTAAATACTAATAACTCTAAAAAATCCATTTTTCTAATTTTAGGACAAAATAGTAGTTACGTAAATGTTCAAAATGAAAATAAAAATTAAAAGTCTAAGATAAGTGAAAAAGTACATGCATGGTGAAAAAAAAAAGATAAAACAAAGCAAACAAAAACCATAGTAAAATATGAGATAGTGTAAAAAAAGAATCACTCAAATAACAAATGGGTAAAGAAAATAATAGTAGAAAGTAAAAATAGGAATAAAAACGTAGGGTGGTAAGAATGAAAAACCAGGGGTGCCGCACGGAATATTTAGCTCAAGCCTAAATTTTTCAAGAAACCCTAGGTTTCTTCTGCCTCTTTTCCTTTTCTTTGTTCCCTTATGTTCTCTTTTCAAAATTGGATTTTTCTCCTTCTCTCTTTTTCTGTTCCCTTATGCTCTCTTCCCGAAGTTCAACCCTCTTTCTTTTACTTGTTTACAAGGTGCATATTTATATACACACATTTGTAATATTATTGTGATCTTGCCTTAATAACGAATTAATTATCAATTAGCAAAATAGGGAAAGAAATGATCTTGATTGAAGAAAAATAAATCAAATTGTCCAATTTAAAGGAAAATCATATTTTTCTCTTTAGGAAGAAATTGAATACAGCAATCAATATATTATTTTTAATTATTGCTTGTAATGATTGTCATAATGTTGATTCGAATTATTACCAAATAAAATAAAATTTCGAAAATATTCTAAAATGATTTGTCATGCATTAATATTAATTGCTTTATGGACCTGCTGCACCATTTTTCCAAGAAAATCACGTGGAGCACATCTCCATTCACGTGCACCCGTTTTTTTCGTTTTTTTCCTCCTTCCCTTTTTCCTTTTGTTTTTCTTTTTCGTTTTTCCTCTTCTATTCTTTTTCTTCTTTTTTTTCTTTTTGTTTGCAATTATTTTTCTTTTCTTCTTTTCTTTTTTTTCTTTTCTTTTCTTTTTTTCTTTTTTTACAAGACTAAGCAAAATAGTAAAATAAAATTAAGAATAAATAAAATAAAATAAAATAATAAAAATGATGAAATAAGACAACAATAAACACCAAGTCCTATTATTTAGTCACCCGGACGAAATTGGGTGTTGACAGGGTCAACTCATCTTAACTTTTGGTTCAGGCTAACTTGGTTTGATCATAAGTTTGAGACGACTTATTGACTTTTGATATGGGTTGACTCGTCTCGATCTTAGGCTCGGGATGACTTGTCTTGACCTTTAGCTTGGGCTGACTCTTCTCAACCTTGGACTCAAGACAACTTGTATTGACCATAAGCTCATAATGAATCATCTCGACCCTAGGCTCAAGACAACTCATTTCAACCTTTCACCTTTAGTGTGAACCAACTTGACTTAGCCTTTGCCTCATCCCAAATCAGCTTGTCCTTTAGTCTGGGATGACTTGACTCGACCTTTGATCTGGGTTAACTTGTCTCGACCTTTAGTTTGGACCGACTCATCTCGACCTTCGGCCTAAACTGACTTGTCTTGACCTTTGATCCGAGACAACTCGACTTAATTTTCGATTTAGACCAACTCAACTCGATTTTTAGCTCGGGCTGATTCATCTCAACCTTCATCTTGGATTGACTTAGCTTGACTTTTAGTATAGGTTGACTTGGCGAGACCTTTAGTTAGGATCGCCTATGTTCAAGATTTGACCCAAGTCGATGTTTGATCTTTGCCTTGAGTTGACTCAACTAAAACTTCATCCTAGATAGACACATTGTGACCTTTGCCCAAGGTCAACTAATCTCAACTTTTAACTCAAGCCGACTCATCACAACCTTTGGCTTGTGAACTCATCTCAACCTTCAGTTGAACCTTCATGACAGACCGACTTGAATCAACCTTCAATATTACTCGACACCACTCAACTTTTCTGAGTAAAGAGAGAATAAAGTTAAAAAAAAGAAAAAATTTCAAATAACTTATATTTTTAGAATATTTGATTTTTTTTTATTTAAAGTATCTTTCAAAATTTCTTAAATTTTAGTTTCATTTTAATTACTTAATCCACTAACGAAGCATTTTAATTTTTTTTATAAATAATTTACTATTATAAATTATTATATCCAAGGAAAACTTCTCATTTTCATTAAAGGATATGAATTAGTGGATGGGGATTGGTTTGTAAAAATACTTATAGTTTCATTTTTCCAGTTCTATTTCCATTTTCGGTTTGCTAAATTTAGAAAATGATTATGTTTTATTGATTTTTTTTTTCAAATGCTAATTATAACTCCAAACTCGATGGTTGAAAATATTAAAAGAATTTATTCAAAGATAATTAAATTTTTGCAGTTTTTTGTGACCATATTTTTTTTTATTTCTAATGATTTTAATCCCATTAAATAATACTTGTACACTAGTAAAAAATCACATTTTTAATTCGTACATTACGCTTCAGTTTTTCTAAAACCGAAGCGTATCAAAACGTGGTGGCAGTTTCATAATTTTCATAAACACTATATGTCTCGGTTGTCAAGCAACCGATGCCTAAAGAGCATACTGTCTCGGTTGGCAGGGTGAACCGAGGCATAAACCCCACAAATATTACACCTAATCAGACCTTTCACCTGATACCTTTCTGGTGGCAGAGATACTACCTCAATTGGCAGGATGAACCGAAGTATATAAGCCTTTCTAATAAGCGGTTGGCGAGGCTCTTGGACTTGGACCGTGGGAATCTTCAAGCCAGGAAAACCTAGCTTTTGGGTAGCGAATCCCCAAAATTTTCCCCAAATGTCTCATTCTCAATAACCTAGTGATGGCGATGAGAGAGCAGCGACGATGTTGCAATGATGGTGAGAGCGCAACGACGGCGTGGCGAGAGAGTAACGACAATGTTACGATGGTGGTGAGAGCGCAACAATAGTGTGGCGAGGGCGTAGCCGGTGGAGCAGCAATGGCACGACTCAAGGAGGCGTTCTTCCTTTTATTTTTCTTGGGCTTGGCGTATATTAATGAGATCGGTACAAAACTATTTTCTCATGGCACGACAAAGACGCGACAGTGGAGGCGTGGTGGCGGTAAGGCGTTGGATCTGTGTTTCGCAGCATTTCCTTCTCGACGACAAAGTGCTCCAGTGTCTTTGCAGTCAACTGGAAACAAGGTTTTCCCTTTGCAAAGTGGAAACAAGGTTTGCCCTTTGCGGCGACGCATGCAAGAGGGGTTTCTGGTGATTATGGATTCACGAATTAGTCTCGCGGATTGCTTTGAACTGTGAATCTGTGCGTGGAGGTTGTTATTCTTTTCACAATTTTGGGGGATTTTGTGGTCTAATTTGTAGGTTTGGAAGCTAATGAAGGTGCGAAAGGGTTCACAATTCTCGCGATTTGAGGCTTGATTTCTGGTTTGGTGATTTTTGTTTTTAGGTCGCGAATGGAGTTTTTGTGAAGACGAAGCTTGCAATGGCGTTATCTCGCAATTTTCATGGTGGCACAATGGGTTTCACGGATGGAGGAGATTGCGACGAGCTCGCGTGCTTGGAGGTTAGGAGATGGTGGCTTCATGATGACGCAATTTAGTGGAGGCGCAGAGAAGGAAGAAGACGCGACTAGGTTTCTAGAAAAATGGATGTGCGATTTGGATGAGTTGAAGGCGAATGTGAACAACATAAGTTCAAGAGCCGCATGGGTCAGATATAGATCAAATAGTTCTCATACAACACCCTTAAGAGCATGGATGAGGACTTGGCAGAACTATCAGATTCTGAGGATACTAAGAGACATTGGTTATGGCCTTCAACGTTGAGATTAGAAAGCAAAAGAGCATAGAAAAACAAAACAAAATGAGGAAACGTCATCACCAACAAGTGATCTCGGTTGAGATTAAAAAAGATTAAAAACACTCTAGTCAGTTGTCTGTGAACCGAGGCAAAAAGCTTACCCCTTTCTGCCTTGCCTGTATATGACTCGATTGCGGAACCACTGCCTATAAGCAAATATAACTGTTGTCGTTTCCCTTCACTGCATTAGTGATAATAATTTTAAATCTTTAGCATTTTCATTAATCGATAAAATACAAAATTATAAAGGGTTGAATATGTTTTTGGTCCTTAAACTTTCAGTTGAAATTGTAATTAGTCCCTCTTCAAAACTTTGGTCTAAATTAGTCCCCCAACTTTAGAAATGTATGAATTTAGTCCTTTTAACTAAATTTTGTTAGGTTTATTTGATGTTTCAAGCACGTTTCATGATAAAATTTGGGTTGTTTACACTGTATGACACATTTTTGCTTCAATATTAACTGAGAAAGACTAAGTCGCAGTGAATGCCCTTGATCTCGTTGCTTCACTGAAGGGAGATCCTTCCGTTGGAGGCACCGACAACATTTGATCTCGTTGGTGGCGGTGAGAATGTGTCATAGGGAGTGAGGGTATTTTTATAAAACAAAGAGAAAAATGTTTTTAGCACAAAGACGATGCGAGCGATTACACGTGTGCTTAACCTTTAAAACATTTTTTTGTTATTTTTATTTGGAAGGGAAAAGGTTTCTAGCATAATGTCAACACCCAATTTCATCCGGATGATTGGGTTGTATACACTTTTCTTTCTCTCTTTATTTTTTGTTATTATTTATTTATTTATTTATTATTATTATTACTTTAATATCTTTATTCTTATTCTTATTCTTATTTTTTTTTAATATGTTTTATTTTATCTTTCTTTTCTTAATTTTTTTTATATTTTTTTCAATTGCAATTTTCTTTGTTTTACTTTTTATTACATTTTATTTTGTTTTCATTTTTTTTAAAATAAAAAAATGAATTGAAAGAAAATAAAAAGGTAAAAAATCAAATACGTTTTATCTTCTTTTAGAAGAAAATTAAAAAAAAGAAGAAAATAGAAAAAAAAAAGTGGCGCGTGTCTTAATTGGGGGGACAGAGAGTTAGTTAGGATTTTTGGTTTTGGGGATTGGAAAAAGATTCTCGAGAGAGAAAAGGAGAAGGAGGAAGGCATTGGAGGAGAGGCGGAGCTTTCATCCTCGGTGATTAGTTTTCATCTTCTATTGTCATTGGCTCTCTACAGTGGCAGCTACTTGCATTCTTGAGGAGCATAGGAGACCAAGGAGTAGCACAGAAATCTTCAGAGGTAAACAATCCACTGATTATTCTCATAATATGCTGCACTTTATATTTGTTTGTATATACTGTGTTTACCATCACTCTGTTGAAGGGTGTTGTTGTGCGTGAGTTTTCATATATCATCATGTTCAACCTCTTTCATCACTACTCATCATATCAGAACTCCACCTCTGTTTTCGCTTTTTCCTCAATCTATCTCACACTACCCAACTCGATTCATCCCTCACTGAAACTACCATCCCAACTCAAGCATATCATCATTTGAACCACTCCCTTCCCCTATTTGAACCTCTATCACAGAGACCTTTTCCTTAGTACCACCATTCCCATAAATCCCAGAAATCATTCACAGTTTTAAGCAAAAGGAGAAAACAGATAAAAGTGGTTATTCACCCAGGTCAAAACACACACGCACAATGCCATAATAGGAACCCAAGACACCCAAATATGCACAAAATTTGGGATTTCCAATTACTGTTAAACAAATCTGCCTCATGGAATGACCAAGTCCAAGATGAATATTGAGGTAATGTGAAACTGTGTGGTTGGTTGGGACGCTGATCTCGGGTTCGGAGAAGTTGGGGTGATAGCGACGATTGACGGAGGAGCAGAGAGCTTCTCGCGCGCGAAGAGGAAGAGGGACAAATCCAGCGTTTTGGTTGGTAACGCCTCCGGCGGTGACGGCGACGTCTCGACTAGCGACTGGCGGTAGCTGGTCTCGTGACGCTTGGAGTCGCCGGTGACACTTCGAATTGGCAGCGAAAAGGAGTTATTGCGTGGCGGCTGCCATGGTTGTGCGGCTAGGGGTGCGACGGTGTCAGGTCCAACGGTGGCTCATGACGGCACCACAGAAAAGGCGTTGGCTGTCGAAGCGGAGTAATGGCCGGCGACGTTCAAAAGGGGGGAGCAAGCCCAACGCTAAGGTAGAGGAGGAGAGGGAAACTTCGAGTCTCACTTTGTCTCGAGGCAGAGAGATTTCGAATTGAGATGGGGAAGCAGAACCCCTGATGGTTTCTGCTGATGTGCAACCCTAGGACCAGGGTCTTGGGTCAGATCAATTTTTTTTCCTTTTAAATAAAAACAACAAATTCTTTCCGCACCCCCTTTGCTTCCTTTCCGCACGCCTTTCCATTTGGGCTTTGACCCAATCTGGTTACAAACAACCATTTCTTTCCTACACCCCTTTTTCTACTAAATATCTCACTCCCTTTACACTTGGGTCTTGGTCCAATTTGGTTATTTTGTTTATTTTTACTTGTCATTTAATTTTCTTTAGTTTATTTTATCATTGAACTTTTCATTTTATTTTTATTTTTACTTTATTTAGTAATTTACTTATTTATTTTATTTCTATTTTTTTAGTTATTTACGTATTTATTTTATTTTATCTACTTTTAAATAAGTATTAATAATATTAAAAATGTTTTAAAAGGTTTAAGCGCATGTGCAATCATTCGCATCAGTCTCGTGCTAAGACCTTTTATTCTTTTTATAATAATATAAAAAATGTTTTAAAGGTTTAAGCGTGTATGCGATCATTCGCATCAGCCTCGCGCTAAGACCTTTTCTCCTTTTAAAATAACAAAATATTTTAAAGGTTTAAGCGTGTGTGCGATCATTCGCATCAGTCTTGCGCTAAGACCTTTTCTCCTTTTAAAATAATAACAAAGTATTTTAAAGGTTTAAGCGTGTGTGCTATCATTCGCATCAGCCTCGTGCTAAGACTTTTTCCCCTTTTATACAATAACAAAAATATTTTAAAGGTTTAAGCATGTGTGCGATCATTCGCATCAGCCTCGCGCTAAGATATTTTCCTTTTTATAAAAACAAAAAAAAATATTTTAAAGGTTTAAGCGTGTGTGCGATCATTCGCATCAGCCTCGTGCTAAGACTTTTTCCCCTTTTATACAATAACAAAAATATTTTAAAGGTTTAAGCATGTGTGCGATCATTCGCATCAGCCTCGCGCTAAGATCTTTTTCCCTTTCATAAAATAACAAAAATATTTTAAAGGTTTAGGCACGTGTGTGATCATTCGCATCGTCCTCGTGCTGAGACTTTTCTTTTTCTCACATAAAAAATAACAGAAATACCAAACAAACTTTTAATCAACTTTTCCAAACAAATTCCTCAAACAAACCCTGATTTCTCATTCTGAATGAGAATACGTAGGAGCAAGGTCAATCCTTGTCAGGCCCAGAAAAACTAAAAAAATATATTTTTGTTTCTTTATATTGTTGTTCTTGGGATAGTTAAACATTTTGCAAACCACATCTTTATTCGCGTATTTAATTAAAGGTACTGCCTTCGGACAATCGCGTATTTAATTAAAGGTACTGCCTTCGGACAGGCGTTGTAGGGTGCTAACACCTTCCCTACACGTAACAGACTCCTGAACCCAATCGTTGGTTTTCGTGGACCGTGTCTTTTCTTTATGGTTTTTTCCATAGTTTTCCACAATAAACTATGGTGGCGACTCCAAAATCTCTCTTTTTCAAAAACGTTTCTCGTTGGATCGTTGTCCCGTCGCGATTCCAGTTGCGACACACAAGGACGACGCGAGTGGTCACACGTGTGTTTAACCTTTAAAACATATTTTTGTTATTTTTTATAAGGTTTTTGGCACAAGGACGATGCGAGTGATCACACGTATGCTTAATCTTTAAAACATTTTTTGTTATGTTTTATAAGAAAGTGAAAAAAGTTTCTAGCACAAGGACGACGTGAGCAGTCACATGTGTGCTTAACCTTTAAAACATATTTTTGGTATTTTTTGTAAAAGAAAGAGAAAAGGTTTTTAGCACAAGGACGATGTGAGCGATCACACGTGTGCTTAACCTTTAAAACATTTTTTTGTTATTTTTATTTGAAAGAGAAAAAGTTTCTAGCACAAGAACGACGTGAACAGTCACACGTGTACTTAACCTTTAAAACATGTTTTTGTTGTTCTTTTATAAGAAAGAGAAAATGTTTTTAGTATAAAGACGATGCGACACATGTGCTTAACCCTTAAAACATGTTTTTATTATTTTTTTAATAGTTTTTAGGAGAGAAAGAAAATATATCAAGCACTAGGACGATGCGAACGATCACACGAGTGCTCAACCTTTAAAACGTATTTTGAATATATTTTTAATATTTTTTTGGAGGAAGAAAGGATATTAAACACTAGGACGATGCAAACGATCACACGAGTGTTAAACCATTAGAAGATACTCAAAAACCATTTTTGATTTTATAATTTTATCATTTTTATATTTTATAATTTTATTAATTTTTGTCTAATTTATTATATGAAAATAATTTTTTAAAATGAAATAAGACCAAATCTAGTTATTAAATCTACTTCTTGCAGTTTTTTAATTTTATACCGTTTTATATTATGACAAAATAATAGTTACTTAAATATTTAGAATAAAACAAAAGTTTGAAATAAAGAAAAGAAGGCATAATAGCATAATAGTAAAATAATAGCTAAACAAACTATACAGATAAAAGTTGATATATTACTGTTGCGTAAAATAAAAAATAAAATAAAATATAAAAAAAAAAAACAAACATAAAGAAACCAAACATGCATAGATTAAAATTGGCGAATGAAAAGTTTGAGAGCAAAACCAAGAAAAAAATAATGATGATAAAATGTAATAAAAATAAAAATAAAGATATAAATAAAAAATAAAAATAGAAATGAAATAAATGAGCAAATAAATAAAATAAAAGAAAGAAGCAAGAGAATCAGGCAGAAAAGAAAAAAAAAAAGACGCAGCAAAGTAAAAGGAAAGGGGAAAAAGGTGGTGAGCACATCTTCATCCTCTCGATCAGAAAACCTAAAGGGGCATTGGCCTTTTTTATGCATGTGTGCCGCTGCCACTGACGTCTTTCCTCTCAGTTCAAGGCGTCGCTGGCTACGCCACTCGTCAGTTGGGTCATCGTTGGTCTCCACGAAGACTTCGCACTCCTATATCTCTTCGTGTACGAGAGGGAAACACCCTTACTCCCTATGACACATTCTCACCGCCACCAACGAGATCAAATGCTGCCGGTGCCTCCAACGGAAGGATCTCCCTTCAGTGATCACTAAAAAAAACAGTTATTTAACGGAGGTGTTTTTTCAATTTGGGGAGGTTTTCACCCTCCGCAAAACGAATTCGGGAGGTTTTTCAAACCCTTGGTATCGAATGAATATTACGGAGATTTTTTTTGAAAGATGTTAACCTCTTTTATTAATGGGTATTATTTTGTGGAGGTTTAAAACTTCCTTTATTTATAATTACTCACCTACATTTATAATTTTTTAATTTAATTAATTTTTTTTTAATAAGAAATAAATAAAATATATTAAATTGTAAAGTATAAAAAAATAATCAAAATTAATTTTATTAATGAATTAAAATAAATTAAATTAATTTACAATTACACTGTAAATATAAAAAAAGAATACATAATATTTAATTAATATTGCAAGATTTACTACAAAATCTAACATAGTCGAAAACAACTCGACTAATTGAAAACATAAACTTGATGACTTAAACAAAATTCAAAATAAAAGTTTAACACAACTTCATTTCTTCAGCTACTTCCTTTAAACTCATTCTTCCAGTGCCACTTGTTTTTAAGTTTTCTTTAATTTGATTCCAATAGTATGCCCACTCCAAGTCATTGTCCATAAGCTCACTTGCTTCCATTGCTTTCACCTGCGTTCAATTCCAAACATAGTGTTCTTACTGAAGGGAACAAACATAGTGTTCCACAGTAAATCCATTCTTCCTGAAAGAAATGAGAATAAAATGTATGTTACTTATCACACTAAAGCTATAAAGCAAAAACGAGACAAAAATATAAAAATGTATGTTACTTATCACACTAAACCTATAGAAGCAAAAATAAGACAAAAGAATACCACTGTGAAACATCATAACTAGAAAACTTAATTCAATTTCAATGAAACCTCCATATACAAAAGTAGCCAGCACTACAAAATATGCTAGATTAAGAATAATGGACCAACAATGTTGTACCCGCAAGCAAAACAATATTTCAGAAATTATGCAGAGAGTTAAAATCTACAGCATACAAGCTTTTCTTGGTAGAAAAATATGACAAAACAATGTTCAATAGTCAACTTTGTTCTAGTGAAAAAAAAAACATTAAGTTTAAGCACCATCAAAGGAATTAACTTCACATACTTTTAAAAGTTTGAAAGACTAATTCATCAATTTAAAAGTATATGAACTAACACCAACTTTAACAAAAATTATCAGATTAAAAATATACTTTTTCCTAAAGAAGAGTTGAAGAAAGTGTTGCTCGCGTTTTTCAATTTGGAAAAGTAGATTATACTAGAATTTGAATCACTTAGTAACCACACGGAAATAAGGAGATTCATATTATTAGAACCCCAATATTAAACTGGAAAAGAAAATGAACAAGAGGAATGAGTAAATCAAATTTTGTGGGATATCCTTATTCCTGAAAACATGTACTAAAATATTGAAAACTGATCCAAAATTTAGTTACACCCTTCATGGCCAATCTTCTGCAGAAACCATTTGCTGCATGCTACATCAATGAAATTAGAAAATAATTATTATGAAGTCAAATCATGAGAACCCAGAATTTGTTGGTTATACCATTTTTCTGAAAGCATTAATTGAACTAGAGAACTTCGAGTTTTTGGAATCTTTTCAAACGCAGAAGCCCATCATCCGTCACCATGACCACCGTGAGTTTGTTTCTGTCGTTGCGCAAGCAGTGCCTCCCTTGCAGCATCAACACATACTCAGAACCCAAGTGCGAGAACTTCATAATCGACCACATCGTTGCAATCACTCCACCTTCAACTGCAACAAAAACCAGAATCGCGATAAACGTCGGTTCGTCTTCTCCTCCTTCATCAATCGCCTCACACCTACAAAGAAGAAGAGAACCTAAAAAAAGAAGAGAAAACCCATAGAACGCCAATCTCGCGACTTCAATGCGTGAACATTGTGAAACCCCTCACGTCTTCGTCTTCCTCGAACCTAGCTTCCGTAGAGCCACCAAACCTGCAAACAGAAAATCCCAAAAACAGTAGCCACCCTAAATCGTGAACAGCATTGAACCAAAGCGCCAGCCCCAATTCGCGCAAAGTACCACTGAAACGATGAATCCTAATTACAGAGAAATTCCCAAATCGCGAACAAACCTGGAAGAAACCACCTCGCAGTTTGAATCGGGCCACCATGGTAACAATTGCAGCGCCTCCATCAGAGAGAACGAAACCCTTATTTAGGGAAAACTGAGAAATGTGAGCTTTTAGAAAATTTTAGAGAAAAAACCAAATTTCGGGAGAGGGAAATGTGAGAGGGAATACATATTTAAGGAATTTTGAATCTAAGAAGAAAACTAGGTTTTGTATAAAAATATAATTTTAATTGTTAAAGAATATAAACCTCTTCAGAATAATATCAAAACTCCCACTATCATCAGGACTCTGTCAATTCCTTTTAATTATTTTAAATAATATTAATTTGTAGAGGGTTTTTATAACCCCCACAAAATAGCCTCTGCAAAATAACATTTTTTTTGTAGTGGAAGCAACGAGATCAAGGGTCCTGCAGTTCAGCCTTTCTCCTTCGCAAACCCCAATGACTTGACGCCCCAACCCTCACTAACGGGAGACATTGCCAGCGACTGCCATCATTGCCATTGACGATGGATTCTCCTATTACTCTATTCTCTGTTTTTGGTCGGGTTGGTATCTCGCCCTGACGGGTACACAGATGGTTTTGTGACCGTAAATGTGGAAAAAGGTTGGGGTTTGTGATTTGATCCTGGCTTGTTTGTTTGATGCAGGTGAGAGACTATGGTTAGATTAAATGAGGTGAGCAAGAGTGGAATCTGCTGTTAAGGAGAAAGGAATTTATTTTGAGTATATGTTTCTTTTCCCAGTGATCATCTGTGTTTCATGAGTCTCTTTACTCTTGTTCTTGTGGTGTGAGGCCATGTTTGTGATGTTGGGGATGGTTTCAATGCGATGGGAGCGAGTGATTCGGACAATGAAGATAATATAGAGCACGAACACCACCAAAGGAAAGGAAAGTAGCATAAAAAGAACTATTTCGCATACACAAAGTCCACATCAATCCATATATGCAGATAATGTCGGTCAATAAGCTAGAGTTGGATGGTTTACCTTTAAAGATGACTTTGTTTCTGCTTTGTATCTGTGTAGAGCTGTCAAAACGGGTAACCCGGCTCGACCCGGCCCGGCCCACCACGGGTTGGTCATTTAGTGAGCTAACCCAACCCGGCTCATTTATTAGCGAGCCAGAAAAACTTGAACCCGGCCCGACCCACCACGGGTTGGTGGGTAAACGGGTTGGCTCACTAGCCCATTTAATTATTTTTTTTTAAATAAAAAATACAAACTTTCTGTAATTTAAATTTAAACAAATTTCACTCTCAAAAAATTATGTTAAAGACAATTCAAAATAATAATAAAAAGTACAATATAATCCAAATGTCATCGAAAAACAAACACAAAAACCATACAAATAAGTTTCTTATATTCATCATTTTTTGTTCCTTATCCATTTACGATATTAGAATCTTGAATAGATAAATCCACAATATTATGCTCTCTTGAATCATCCTGAATGTCAAACCTACCTCAATGTAGTTTATCATATCAATTCTTGTAACCTTTGACCCTTGTTCTTGTTGTCTCTAAATTCACTAATAAAAATTTTCCTAATATCAGAACAATTCTGACAATCAATAAAAAAGATATTAGTCAAAAATAAGAGAACCAATACTCAATAACATCAACAAAAAATTAATAGTTTAATTTGTAACATAATTTCCCAAATTCAAAGATATCAAAAAGAGCTTGTTCAAATAATATATACTCAAATTGTTTAAATAAAATGAACAAAATCTGATACAAGCATGTCAGAACATGAAAAAAATCATTCCATGTCTTCAAATCCCCCAAAACAAAAAACAAATTCACAAACCTCTATTTTTGTCATTATAGGGTTTTTGAAAAAAAAAAGAAAGAGAAGTGAGAAAACAAAAATGTGGAGAAAAGAGAAGAAAAAAGGAAGGGTGTTTTACCTGCAGTGAAGTGAGGGTGAGAGCACCGTCAAATGAGAGCATGTACCATGAGAGATTTGTGAAAGCAGATGTTACTTTTTTGTATACACAGTGAGTGAAGAAAAAGTATTTTATTTTTTAGAGTTTCATAAATAAAATAATAAATTAAAAAAATAAAATTAGGTAGGTGGATTGGTGGGCCAACCCGGCTCACCACGGGTTCAACCCGCATGAGCCGGGTTTAAATGAGCCGGGTTGAAATCTGACCCGCATATAAATGGGTTGTATTTTTCAAACCCAACCCGGCCCGAACCCGTGACGGGCCGGGTTGGCTCACGGGTTGTGACCCATTTTGACGGCTCTATATCTGTGTAAATGTTCCTCCTATAGCCAACGTTTCTTCCTTCCTTGCTTCTCTGAATGTGATTGTATTATCATTTTCCTGTTGTAGATGTTGTTGTCGGTGCAAGAGGGTTGTGGTGAGTGCTAATGATGGTTAGTAGCTGTTGTCGGAAGTAAAGAAAGTTCCCCAAAGGTTTTTTTTCTGCTCTTGTAATGAGATTCGTCCCTGTGAAAAATTCCCCGCACTCTATGTTCATGAAGGGAGTCAAAATGGTTCTCTTTTTTTTTGGGTCCCATTATTTTGACACCTATATTTTGACACACTTTTGACAACGACAGTTGTCAACCTCCAATTGGTTCGTTTTTTATTTTTTTTTCAAAAAATCTGGTTGGGAAAATGAATAGGGTTTCAAACATTTTGCGTTCTAATAATAGCCTTCCCCTGTTTCATTACGTTTTCTCTCTCAGATTTCGTTCTCTCTCTCACATTTCGTTCTCCCCTTGCGTTTTCGTTCTCGCCCTGTATTCTCTGTCTCACATTTGGTTTTTGTTCTCCGTTGTCGTAGTTTGGTCGAAATGGGAAGTCCCGGACAACAGCTTCATTGGAGCAAGGTAAATGCATTCTTCGACCCTTTTATTGTCGGCTTGGGTATTGGGTTTTCGTTTCGTGTTGCTTTCCGTTGATGTTGTCGTTAGGGTATTGGGTTTTTGGTTTATTTGTCGGTTCTTCGACCCCTTTTGGGTTTTTTGGTTATTTCCTTTTGTGTTTACATTTGTGTTGTTTTCGTTGAGCAGTTGACGGTTCGTCATTATTTTTCAACGATGTATGTTTGTACATTGAACAAACACTTGACAGATGTATGTAGAGGAGCAAAAATCTATAATTGAAGAGCTTAAAAGGAAGGTTAATGTCATAGAGGCAGAGTTGGCGGTAGAGAAGGCCAAAAGAAGAGCTAAAAGCACAACTAAAGATGATGGTGAACAAAGTCCTGCACGTCCACAAGCATTCACTAACAGTAACAATGCATTTCTTTCCCCTAGTGGAATGTCAAGCAACGAACCGGGTGGAATGTGCAAGACCGAATAAGGTGGAATGTCGTAAAACGTACCGGGTGGAATGTCCAACAACCAATCACATTTGAAGATGTATGTGAGGATTGGATCAACAAGGCGTTATAAGAGCCCAACACTTAGGACACCATACACCAGAAATGTAGTAGTTATAGGGAAAATTACTGATTATTGTATAAGGTTTTGAATAGGACAAGAACAAGACGCTGTAATTAAACCTATTCCGTTCAATATATAGAACATGCATGTTTCGTTCCATCTATTTATGTAATTGATAATTGCAATTTTATTCCGTATGTTATTGAAGTGCTTTATATTTTGATTTGCAAGTGATAATGTTTGTGAGACAAGAATGAAGACATGTTTGTGATTTGATGAATTTAGCTGAATTGATGAAGATGATTGATAATGGTTGAAAAACCGTTATTTTCATATGCTAATTTGGACTAAATTACGCCATTTATTGCTTAGAATGAGCTTGAAATCAAACAAAACTCAATAAATGAGTCAGTCGAGAGGCAAAAGCTGTTTTTAGCGATTTTATGCTTGTTTTGCATTGTTTTGCAACAAAATTGACAGAAGTGAAGATTGAGAATAAAGATGAAGGTCATAGACTCAAGAAAAGCGAGAAAATCAAAGAAAAGAAGAGTCTAGACACCGCCCAACGGTAGACCCCTGGCGACGGGCGGTCAAACGGGAAGAGAAGACACTAGCATTGGGCGTCGGGCGGTAGACCCGTGGCGCCGGGCGGTTTTGCGGCACGAGGGAAACCGCCGGGCGGTGGTGCGATTTAAGGTCCACCGCCGGGCGGCAAAGTGTGACGCCGGGCGGTGGTCAGCTGGGCTTGAGCCTATTTTTCTGCTGCGCTTCTCACCTATAAATAGCCCTGTTACGAATTCCAATTCATTCTTTTGACAGAGGAGGGCGGCCAGACCTACTTTACACTCTTTGGAGAGGATCTCTTGGATGCTTAGGCTACTTTTCGTCTTTTCTAGGGTTTGCTTCCTATATCTTCCATTATTTTCATCTTGGTTCACCATGACTATGGTGAACTAAACCCTTTTTGTTGTTGGGGGAACAATGTAATCTTTTGATACTCTCGTTTATTGAAACTCTTGTTTGAATTATATGTTTTTCATATGCGTTTATTATCAATTGTTGGATTCTCATACTATGCTTAATGCCTTTATCGTTTAACTCATTCAGTAATTGATCTTTGACTTTATTGATACGGGGACGTACAGTAATGGCACGAATTGGTGAGATTTTCCTTGATTAAGCAATACCACCTAGGGATAGGGGAGTAGGACGACCAATTGTATTTGCTTCTGTTTGTAATGCGTTGCTAGTTGCTAGGGGAGGCTAGGGATAGCAAGCCGGTAATTAGTAATAGGCCCTTTTTGCCGAGGGATCGGGTTAAGGGGAGGTCAAGAAAGTTTGCATGCAATTAGATAATAAAGCTATTTAAACAAGAGGAGTAAATAAAAGAGAGAGGATTAGATGAAATTGTATACCCCCAACAACTCCATTCATCCATTGCCTAAATCTTGTCAATTGAATCACACATTGCATATTTATTTTCTGTCATTGCATCCACCACAATTATTGAATATTTCTCCGCAAGTCTTATGATTTTGATTCACGTGAACGATAAGGCCTTTTGAGTCTCATGAGAAGAACGATAATGGGTTTTACCATTTTTATTACTTGATACGATTTGGTACACTTGCCAATCCGCTAACAATGATGGTGCTAAATTGTGCATTGTAATCGTTTACGATGGGGCTATAAACAATTACGCAGGTCTAACTTAGATTATGGACAACCTGTTGAACTGAAGGAGCCACAAGTGAAAACATAGGGGACCCACAAGTGAAAACATAGGGGACCACAACTGTAGTTCTGCTAGCTCTGGTGTAAAAATGTGCCTTCTAATCATTTACAAGGGGGATGTAAACGATTACGCAAGTCTGAACTAGATTTTGGACAACCTGTTGAACTGAAGGAGCCATCAGTGATAACGTAGGGGACCACAGCTGAATAGCAGTGTCTTTTGACCCAAGTCTAGTGGTTTTAATTGTAATTTGATGTTCTTGAGTGAGGATTAGCTTGAACTTAATGTTTTGGGTCCCCCATGGCGGAGGGGGGACCACCCATGTTGAGATTATTCAGTCAAGTGAAGTTCTGCTATGTCTGCTGTAAAAATGTGCCTTGTAATCGTTTACAAGGGGGTTGAAAATGATTATGTGTGTCTAAAATGGTTTTTGGATATCCTGTTGAACTGAAGGAGCCACTAGTGAAAACGTAGGGAACCACAGCTGAATAGTAGTGTGTTTTGACCCAAGTCTAGTGGTTTTAATTGTAATTTGATGTTATTTAGTGAGGAATGACTTGAACTTAATGTTTTGGGTCCCCCATGATGAAGGGGGACCACCCATGGTGAGATTATTGAGTCAAGTGAAGTACTACTAGCTCTGGTGTAAAAATGTGCCTCGTAATCGTTTACAATGGGGCTGTAAACGATTACGCGAGTCTAACTTAGATTATGGACAACCTGTTGAACTGAAGGAGCCACCAGTGATAACGTAGGGGACCACAACTGAATAGCAGTGTCTTTTGACCCAAGTTCAGTCCTTTAAATTGTAATTTGATGTTCTTGAGTGAGGATTGACTTGAACTTAATGTTTTGGGTCGCCCATGATGGAGGGGGGACCACCCATGTTGAGATTATTCAGTCAAGTGAAGTTCTGCTAGCTCTGGTGTAAAAATGTGCCTTGTAATCGTTTACAAGGGGCTGTAAACGATTACGTGTGTCTAAAATGGTTTCTGGACATCCTGTTGAACTGAATGAGCCACCAATGAAAACATAGGGGACCACAGCTAAATAACAGTGTATTTTGACCCAAGTCCAAGGGTTTTAATTGTAATTTGATGTTCTTGAGTGAAGAGTGGCTTGAACTTAATGTTTTGGGTCCCCCATGATGGAGGAGGGGACCACCCATGGTGAGATTATTGAGTCAAGTGAAGTTCTGCTAGCTCTGGTGTAAAAATGTGCCTTGTAATCGTTTACAAAGGGGTTGTAAACGATTACGCATGTCTAAAATGGTTTTTGGACATCCTGTTGAACTGAAGGAGCCACCAGTGAAAATGTAGGGGACCACAACTGAATAACAGTGTTTTTTGACCCAAGTCCAGTGGTTTTAATTGTAATTTGATGTTCTTGAGTGAGGAGTGGCTTGAACTTAATGTTTTGGGTCCCCCATGATGGAGGAGGGGACCACCCGTGGTGAGATTATTGAGTCAAGTGAAGTTCTGCTAGCTCTGGTGTAAAAATATGCCTTGTAATCGTTTACAAGGGGGCTATAAACAATTACGCGTGTCTAAAATGGTTTTTGGACATCCTGTTGAACTGAAGGAGCAACCAGTGAAAACGTAGGGGACCACAGCTGAATAACAATGTTTTTTTATTGTTATTGAGTTCCTTAAAATGTAATTGGTTGTTTATATGTGATTATCAAGTGTTTAACTGTCCATTAAACACACCATTATCTTACTACTTAACATTTTGTCAAATATAATACGCGAAACATTTAACCCACACTCAACGAAATTGTGTCATCCCAATTCGATATACATGGACATCTCTCAGTAAGCCATTCATTTGAACAATGGTTGATGAATCCAGAGAGATTCGAACCTGCCACTACAAAACATTACAAAAACATTGTTATTACTTAAAAAAAAGCAACTACATATAGTACCAAAACTTGAACTTACCTTTGGGTTGTCAGACATTATTGCAACTGCACTTATTTCATACAAAAAAATCAATGGTGGAGAAGACAGTTAGGGTTCACAAAACATAAAAACAAAAAATGCTCCAAACTAAAGTAGGGTTCCACATCTTTTACTTACCAAGACAACCGAGAAGGGGGTGAATGAAGACAAACACCAAAACGACGCTAAAAGCCAAAAGAGATGAGATGAAGCGACAGAAAACGCGAACTCATCGAGATGAGGCGTTTGGGAGCAATCTTCGTTTCGGAGAGATGAGGCGATTCCTATTCCAAACTTTGGGAGAAAAAATAGAGAAGAGAGAAGACGAAAAAGTGGAGAAATCCAAACTTTGGAAGAGACGACAGGGAAGAGAGAACACATGAAAGTGGAGAAGAGTGACGACACTAAAGTGAAAATGAAACCGCCAAAATCAAATTTCATATATTGGGTTTTCCAAAATCACCCTCATCAATATTTTAAAATATGTTTTTTCCTTCAGCCAAAAGAGCCAACAGACACACACCACGTAGCGGGTGTCAAATTTGTGTAAAAAAAAATGTTAAACAAATGTTTTCGTTTTTTTTTAAAACACTTTTGGCAGATTTGGAAGGAGGAAAAGCCTCTGACTTAGGATATTCATTTCATTTTCAAATTGTCTTTTTTCCTCATGAAGTCCTTTGCTCGTCAGAACCATCCTTATTCAAACACAGTATCTCTTTTGGTGTATGACTGCACAACACTTTCTGAACAAAAGAACAAGAGTAGTGCGTGTAGGAGTTGTGTATCATGAACATGGTAGCTGGAGGCTGCTTTTAGAATACCAGGAGAATTACCAAATAAACGCTCGAATGACTTGATGACAGCCCCAGAAAAAGTCTAAAGAAACATACTCAACTTCATTTTTCTTTCTTCTGTTTGTGTTTTTTTATTGATTGGTTTGTTTTTTAAGAATCGCATATTAAAATTAAAAAAATTCAATAAAAACAAAGTAAATAGCATAAAATAAAATAAGAAAACAGTAAAAATGAAGATAAAAAAATAAAGATGATAGTAAATAAAAAAGAAAAAAGGAAAAATAGAAAAAAAAAACATGTTTCCTAATAAAATAAAATCTATATCGTTGTCTACACGACTATTCAAATGTTTTTTTCCATATCCATAATATCACGTTTTTTTTCCTAGAAACGTAAAAAAAATCCAAACAATGCAATCTTCCACTGTTAACTACCACATAGACATAATGGATTATCAAGTATAGTCATATTGTACCAAAAACACTTTGCATTCAATTGAAAATAGTCACCCATGTGCACATTTTTACAAATAAAAATATACTTTGACGCATAAATTTTTTATATTTATTGGACATTATCTTTTCTTATTTCTTATTTTTATTCTTAAAAAATACTAAAGTTTACTTTTTTTATGTTATGTGAAATAAATGTAAGATCTACTATTACTTTTTTACAAAATGTCAGTGCCAAAAGTCGTTCTCCATAGTTAGGACTTCTATTAAACATTTAAATGTTTGCTGAAACCGTAGGGTGGGAACAAAACTTTCTAGGTAAATTGTCCTTAGTTTATGTTATCGAGGAATAATACGGTAATACACTTTTACATTCATTTGGTACAAGAATAAAATAGTTATGAAGAATTAATTTTTTATATTGTTTTAAGAGGATATAAAAAGTAAGAAAGAATAATGTCAAATGAATATAAAAATGTTTATATGTCAAAGTATCATTTATGTAGGTAAGTCAAAAGAAGAACTTTCATATACACCCCTTTCTACCCTCTCTTTACAAGAGAAAGTTATATACGGATATTTTCTTCCACACACAATCATTTAAGGCACTGATATATTGACACGCTCACGTGGCAAAAACACTCAAATGATTCACTTTTTTCTTTTAAAATTATCCTTTCATCTTGAGTAATAATACCATGGCATTCATTTAACACATAATACAAGGGTAAAATGATCCAAAAAGTATAAAGTTTTATAGTTTTTCAAGAAAAAAGAGAATATAAAGTAAATAAGAATAACATCAAATGAATGTAAAAAATTTAGGTGTGTGAAAGAATCATTTCTCTCTCATCTTCAATAAATGTTAAAAAAGAATGGGGAAATAAAATTTTAACACCATTTTTTGACACTATTTTGACACTGCACACGTGTCAAAATGTGGTTGGACGATTTCAAATTAAAAAATAAACTTTGGTTTTTCTCTTCCAAATATACCCGTGCCTCAACTTTTTTAATTTGAAATCGTCCAATCACATTTTGACACGTGTGCAGTGTCAAAATAGTGTCAGAAAAATGGTGTTAAAATATCATTGTCCAAAAGAATGAGACCCACCATGTGTTATGAATGTTTTTTCAAAGGTGTCTCTCAAATAACTTTTTCCAATCATTTAAAGGCAAATTGGTTGTGTTGGACCTTGAGCTGTACTTCATTATTGTCTCATGCCCGATGGTTTGATACGTGGTGTCTGGTAGGTGTATTTTTTTAATCTTTTTTCACTAAAACTTGTTCATTTATATGTTAATTGCAACAACTTTGAAAATTAAAATCTTCCATCCATCCCAAAGTAAATCTCAATCTAAAGGAAAATTGAAGAACCTGTGAATGAGAAGGTTAAAACTCTGTTTGAGAAACGTATCTACATGAAACTAACAATCCATACACTAGCAACGTAAGTGAAACAAAAAGGCCATCTAATTTTAATATTAGCTAGATACATCTTGTACCAGATACACAGTTATGTACTTTTACACAAAAAGGTTGCAACACTCATCATGTATCCTTATCACTCTGCTCAGTTTGTATGAGCCCCCGTCGTTGATGAGAGTGACCTTCACACACATATACGTATATATATATAAAAGCAGCCCCGAAGAGAAGAAAAATAAACCCTTAATTTGGATTTAGGTCATCTTCAATTGCCAATGTAAACCCTTCATTCTCTATTGTTTAATTTATATCAGCAAGAGAGTCACAAACGCTGTCAATATGAGTGCAATGACACTGATGGAAGATTTATGCCCCGAACTTTTGTGTGGTCTGATCGGGGGAAGTGAGCACTCCATTCCATTGAAATAAACCTTAGAGGGGAACCCATCTTTTGTGATATCAAAATGTTTTACGTGCTTTTTGGTGAAAGAAAGCACAGATTGTTGTTTCCCTGGAACCCTAGGGTCTTTAGCATATGTTCCATTGGTTTCTCCAGCCAAGTAATTCAAACCCTTCAGGCCTTCTAAGAAAATGGTTTTCAGACCAGGAATTCTTGTCCCGTTGAAGGAATAAACATCTTCAAAATCGTCGAAAGTCCTCGTCAACTGAATAGCAGTGAACCAATCATCAAATGAGAAATCCTCCCAATTGAAAATTGTTATCCTAGCAGTCCATCCCTCCTTGTGATCCGAATTCACGTGCCAGTTGATGCTCACGGGGCAGTTATCTGCACAAGGGAGCCTGCTAGGAACGTGCAAGTGCTTGAGTTTGGCCCATGCTCGTGCCTTCACGGTTCTGTTTGCAAACGGTACAAGAAGAGCCTCTGGTGGAAGAAGCAATGGAGAAGCCTGAGAGTTGCACTTCCTTGTGTCAGTACAGCCACATGCACACGTGTTGCAAGGGATTGCTGATTCGTTGTAGAACGCTGAGAAGGAGACACAACAACGGTTTTGCTGAGGCTTGGGTTTGGTTATGTTGCAAACTATTTGCCAAGTTGCTACAGCTGTGGAGATTGCACTTAGTCCACTGGGTTCAGGGAAAACCGAAGGATCAACCCTAACCGGTGCACCGCATTGGTAATGTGGATTGATGACACCATCGATGTTCCATTTCATAGGGGGTGTGATGGCCGTTCGGTTATCAGTATCTGGTGGCATTTTGAACACTTGCATCTGGAACATTGATTTAGCTTTGTTCTTGTTCATGAGTGGAGGCAAAACTGTCCCGTTCCTGCAGCACCAAGGGAGTTTCCCAACTTTTTCATCTTCTGCTCTTTCTGCTGGAAGGTCAGAGATTATTGGCTTCTTCTGACAGGTTGCAACTTGCGAGAAATCCATGTCACCGTAGAATTTTCCTGCTGAACCATACAAGCAGTCAGAAGGGTCTTTTCTGCGAGCATAAGCTCCTTTAAGGGAATATATGAACTCTCCCTTTGGCCATTCCCATGTCAAGTTCCAATGATCAAGACGACCCAATGGGTGTTTGTTCTCGATTGTCACTTGGACATAGTAGTTGTTCTGGAAAGCTTGAAGCACGTCGTATTCTATGGTGAGATCCCCAGAGCGACGAGGAGGGTACTTTGTTTTCGTCACTGGCTTTGCCTTCACTTTCGGGTCCTTTCTGCAACATGCGAACATTCTCGAGGCTGCACCATTCATTCATAAAAGCAATCTTATCACTCTCCATGCGTTGTAATCGAAGTTACAGTATATTGTTTTCAAGTTCTATATATATATATATGCAGAAATTGTTTGTTCCAAATCCTATCATCTCATGATTACGAAAGACCGTTATATACAATACCGTCATCATGCATATATAATGGCATTATTCTTAAACTACAACATCAATCGTCGAAAATTTTATAATAAACTATCTTTAATAACTTTGTAATTTGATACATAGATTAACATTTACGGATAACTGTTCTTTCTATTATAATATATAGAAGATAATTACGTTGGAGAAGAAAAGCTATTATAATTTTGGAAGCATGTGATCACTGATTTTTCATGAAATCTACGACGTGAGAGAAGAGAAAAAAGCACGGATACGTATATTACCTTTTCGAGTAGGTGCAGGGCATTTGAATCCATCATTCTGAAGAGTAATGGTTTTGGGCATCGGGGTAGCTCCAACACCCAAACCAAACTGCGTCCCAACAATATCGATCTTTGCACTCATCTGGTTCAGATCCCCGGCGGTGCCAATGGCAGTCTTCAAGTCCGCCACGGTGGACCCCACCATCGTCGTCCCATTTCCCACCTCCGCAGGAAAGTCGCCGGCGTCGATGAGAATGGCGCCGTCTGCGGAGACCAGAATCTCGCGGTGCTGGAACCCCACAAACATCTTCCACCCCTGCACCTCCTCATCTCCCACGTTCGTTAGCGTGGCTTCCGCCTTGAACGCCCACGCCTGCTTCGATGCGTTATTCACGTGTGGGTACTCCTTCTCCCGCGACACAAGGGCGTACGAGATAAAAACTCCATCGCAGCTTTCGAGTTCGAGCGAAGATGACGATGGTGTTTTCTGTGCTCGGACATCGGAGACATGAAGGCTCAAGAAAAGGAAGAGATGGATTGTTAGTAATTTTATTATTGCTTTTTTTGTTGGGTAGGAGGAGGAGGCTATTGAATAGGTGGTTTCTTCCATTGTTGAAAGCTTTTTTATTTTCTTTCTTCAATGTATACCTAGCTAACTCCTCCTACGTTTTTGTCTGTTTTCTTTGTGTTTATGCTTTTTTTTATGTGTGTATGAATTGTACGAGGGAGAACGGTGGTCGTGGCCGCGCGGCGACGCGGCGGCGGGGTAGAAGAGCGAAAATAAGAGAGGGTGGAGAAAGTGAAGGTATATATAATGTAAGAAAAATAGGAGAAGGAAGTTATGTTCCGTTAGTTTTAGCGATGGTTTCGGAGGACAAAGAATGTTTGGAAGCCATTTTTGGAATGGGAAGAGCAGTATTCGTTAATTCTGGAACAATAGTCCTTAGAAATTTACTAGATACTAAGAACTTTGTTGACCAAAACGCCTTGGAAATAACACGTGGTGGTCTTTTGGTTTACGTCCAAATAATTTTTGTTTTTAATTTGAAGTTCATTTTCATGCATAACCCTTAAACAAATTTCTGTGCCATTTAGCTATTTTGGGAGCAACAATTGAAGGGTGCGTGTGTTTACGGTTGTATGTCATTTGGTACGTAGTATAAACTTCTTTTCCTTTCAAACCAAAATGATCCCTCAAATTTTCATGTATCTATCATAAGTTAATTTTAGGTTTCGTTTACTCATTTTAAAGTGATTTTAAGATAGGGGTTGTGCTCTCTCCAAGCTATTTTTCGGGTTTGAAAAAAAACAAAAACTTACTATAAAAGTTATTTGGAACCCTAGAAAGATTTAGAGAACCAATTTAGTAATGACAAGGTTTATAAAAATATAGAGTCGAAATTGTGTTGTTGTGCTTCTTTGAGTGTTATGAATTTGGATAGATATTTTTGTTTTTCTAGATAATTGGGATATTATTTTAAGAAAAATCATTAATATACTATTAATTTAAATTTATATTGTGTATTATTTTTAGGAGATTGGTTTCGGAACCTTTACTTTATCCATAGAAGTTAATTATTTTTTATTAAGTTAAATTTAATTGATTTTGGTTTATTTATTATGAAATGAATGAATTTCTTTTGTTTTTTATTTAAAGAACGTGGAGTGTAAACCTTTGGAATTATTAATTAACACATACAATAAATTAAATTTAACTCCTTTAAAAAGTCTATTGTAAACTATAATAAAAATTTATTACTGTTAATAAATTTTAAATAAAGAGTCCAATTATCTCGATTGATAATAAATATTGTCTGTTATTGCTACATAATTGATAAGTGAGGTATTTGTAAAGTTTAATGTAAATGTTATAATCTCCAAATAATTGGGTGAATCAATTAGTCACATTTTGAAGAAAAAAAAAACAACTATTGTGATTTTTATATAAATACCATTATGTTTAGAGGAGGAATTTAAGTAATACCAAGGATTTTTATATAAACAACTATTATATTTGAATTTTTATAATTGAATTATTTTATATTTTAAATAATTTGTTTGGATAGAGTAAATGAAATATTTTAGATTTTAATTTTTTTATGGATAAAATAATTTAATTTTTCTATTAAGGAAAAATTCAATTTTAAAAGTATTTGTATAATTCATTATAACCTTCTATTCGAGAGTTTAACTTAATTTAACATTCTGATTGAGATAATGTGTTTTGACTTTTAGCCTAATCAACTCATTCTGACCTTCAGCGAACTCATTTTAACTTTAAATCTAAGTCGACTCGACTTAATATTTGATTTGGGATCAAATGGACTTGATTTTTTTATCAAAGCTATAACACCCTTTTCATAATGTTATTTGTAATTTATAAAATATCTATTTTTTAAAGAAAAGAATACATCACTAGACAGTTAATTTAAAAAAAAACTTTATTTACTCGTCATAAATAATGTTACAACCATTCAGAATCAAAACTTTATTCCAATTCCAAAACTTAAGGGTGTTGTTCAAAAATTATAATTTAAAATAAGTTATTGTTCTAAATACATTTCAAAAATTCCTAAAAGATTCCCCAACATGACTCCTCACTCTAAGCATCTTCAACATCATATGTAACAACATATGTTCTTGTATAACAACGTGAGTTATACGATCATCGCACAAACACAAACAAACAATGGTGAGCTAACACTACTCACCATATAATATAATAACACACTGACCCACATTACTCAAATCAATCATTCAAATGTAAGGGGAATTATCATTTTTATTTGTTTACTTTTTTCTATGATCATATAACTCGTGTTGTTATTCATGAACAAATATTGCTATAGATGATGTTGGAGATGCTTAGAGTGAAGAGGCGTGCTGAAGAATCTTTTGGAACTTTTTAAAATGTATTTAGAAGAATAATTTATTTTAAATTGTAATTTTTGAACAAAACCTTAAGTATTGGAATTGGAATAATGTTTTGTTTCTGAATGGTTGTAATAACATTGTTTATGATGAGTAAATAACTTAAAAAAAAAATCATTGCAGAGATTGTTTTTCTTTAAGTAATGGATATTTTATAAATTACAACTAGCATCCAGAAAGAGATGTTACAAAAGCTTATTTGGCTTAACCTTTGGTCTAGGTTGACTTGACACGATCTTTGTTCAGGTTGACTCAAAACATCTTTTATCTGACTTGACTTGTTTCAACTTTTGGTATGTGCTAACTTATCTTTACCTTCGACCCCAATCAACGCATCTCAAATTTTGGTTTGAATCGAAAGTTAGTCAATTTAATCTAGGTCGACCAAATTTTATCTTTGTGAGTGGAGTGAGAGCTTAATGAAAATAAATTAAAATTTCAAATTTCTTATATTTTTTAAAATATTGAATTAAATATATTTTTAGTCCCTATACTTTGAAGTGGTCTTGGTTTTAGTCCATCTTTCAAAGTAAGATACATTTTAGTCCTCTTTATTAAGGAAACTTTGATTTTAATCCTCCAAAACTAACACAGTTAAAATAAGCCGATAGTGTGTCATGTCATGTTTTTTTTATGCTGGTCAATCTTTCTCAGCTTCTCTCTCCCTCTCCCTTTCCCTCTCCCTCCCCCTCTCCCTCTGACTCTACCACAATACCACCATCAACCGTGAAACCCTCATGCGCTCACCACGCGAAACCCTCATGCGCCCTTCACCACGCGAAACCCTTATTGCTTTGATTTTTTCGCAGTATCTGCATCTTTTGTATGATTTGTTTAATTCTATGATTAGTTTTTGAAAACACATACTTTTGTTAAATTGTGTTCTGAGCCACATTCTCCGCAAAGCGTGTAGACCCAAAATTATCATTTCATTTATAATTATTTTGCCAAACATTTTGTGAAATCATGTTCTGAGGTACAATCTCCATGGAGTCTTGGAGTGCAGACAAAAGGTTATCATTTCCTATATAATTAATTAATTGTTTACTGTTATCTGTAGATTTTTGGAACGAAATTTTGAAATGGAGGGCAAAGGAATTAAGAGGAGTCAAATAGTTCAGTAGTTGGAGAACCTGCTATTGTAATTAATGGGGTTGCTGACATAATCGCTAGTGAGTGCTCTATTGTCTCTGTGATGGTCAGAGCAAATTTGAAAGAAATGTGGCTTCGGGTTTTGGTGAATGGTTTGAAGGAAGGGAAGTGAGAAAGTGGTTTATGGGAAGATATTACTCAAGTAGAGTAACTGATTACGACAAAGATTCTCGGTGGTACAGGGTCCACTATGAAGATGGGGACTCGGAAGATCTTGATTGGCAGGAGTTGGAAGAGGTGCTTCTTCCTTTGGATGTTGCAGTTCCTCTTAAGTCATTAGCAGAGGCAAGATATCTGCTCCTAAGTCTTTTAAGAATGTAGATCATTCACAAAATCCCCATATCAAAAGAAAGACGTCAAAAGGACACTAGACCCTAGTTCCATTGTTTAGGGTGATAGGTTGCTGGGGGTTTTACGGTTGATGGTGGTGGCAACTGTGTGATAGGGTAGGAGGGAGAGGGAGAGGAAGAGGGAGAGAGAGAGGGAGAGAAGCCCGGAAAGATTGACCACCGTAAAAAAAAAAAATACATGACACACTACTATTAGTCACATCAATTTTTTGTTTTTTTTAACAGTGTTAGTTTTAAAGGATTAAAATCAAAATTTTCTTAATAAGGAAGACTAAAATATGTCTTTGAAAAAAGATTCAAACCAAAACCATTTCAAAGTATAAGAACTAAAAACATATTTAATCCTAAAATATTTAAAATTCTTTTATTTTATTTATTTAAAATATCTTTCAAAATTTCTTAAATTTCAATTTATTTTTAATTACTTTCAATTTATTTATGTTTTTCTCATCGTGTATTTATAACTAAAACCAAAATACATAAAAGTTTTAAAACCAAAATAAAACATAAAAATATAAGTTCTTAACATTTAAATACATATAAAAGTTTAAACAAAATGAGTATTGTACTCAAATTTAAATTTCAATAATATAAATCAATATTTAAGTTCTACATATAAAATAAAAATTAAATAACCAAGGCTCTTTTAACCATTTTTTCATCAGATTTGACCGATTTTATACTAGGGTTAAATATGTTTTTAGTTCCTATACTTTGGGGTGATTTTGTTTTTAGTCCATTTTCAAACTAAGGTACAATTTAGTCCTTCAACTTTAGAAAACTCTTAGTCATTTTTACCAAATTTTTTAACTTTATTTGTTGTTTCAAACACGTTTCATTATAACATCTGCATTGTTTACAAAAATGTTAAAAAACTGTGTATTAATAAACCAATTGAATACAACCAAAGAATAATGTAAATTCATGTATAGTATTATAATGATTTATGAAATAAAAAATTGTTGAAATTGAAGAATAGAGTCTGAAAAACATAATTGAGATGTAGTTTTCTTGGATCTTATAAGCAACAAAACTTGAATATGAAAAAGGTTTAATAGATTCGGAGGTCCCTATATTTGGGGGTTTGTTTCAATTGGGTCTTCCAATTTTGGAAGTGATCAATTAGGTCCCTAATTTTGTCAATTTGAATCAATAAAAGTTTTTCAGTTAACAACGTGAAGTTTTTGAACATGTGACACACTGACGCTTCTAGGTAGCACCATTTCAAGTGCATAGGTAGATTATAAAAGGATGAAATCCCTTTTAATTTAGGGATTTCACCTTCAAATACACCCTTTGAATTTAGGGATTTCATCCTTTTATAATCCATCTATGCACTTGAAACGGTGTCACCTGGAAGCGTCAGTGTGCCAGATGTTCAAAAACTTCACGACGTTAACTGCATTTAACGGAAATGCTTTTATTGATTCAAATTGACAAAATTAGGAACCTAATTGATCACTTCCAAAATTAAAAGACCCAATTGAAACAAATCTCCAAATATAAAGACCTCAAAACCTATTAAACTATGAAAAAATAAGGCTGCGAATAATATTCTAAAAGAAAAAAACAGAATATTTACAAATAAACTAGCACTCACATAAAGCCCTAGTTACACATAATCTTTCTATAAGACGTTATTTCTCTTTTAACACTATTACTTCCATACTGAATAAATTTTTACACCTAATTTACAAAATTTTACTCTTCAATCTTTCTTTTTATTTATAAATACAAAAGTTTACTTTTTTTAATAATTATATTATTCTTAAAGGTGAATTGTGAAGTAATATTTTTATTTTTAATGTAAAAAATAATTTTCTCTCTCTTTTCTCGTGTTTTTTCTTTTGACACAAATTATAATTTAACACATAAATTTTTTATTTATTTAATATTATTTTTCTTTTTTGAAAATTACAAAAATTCATTCTTTTATAATATTGTAAAGTGTAAAATAACTATAAATGAATGTTACCTGACGTTACTTTTTCCTTTAACTCCCATTTTCTGTATTGCTATTTTACTGAAACAGCTGGTGCAACAGAGGTTACATCATTACTTTTTCCTTCATGATATATTTTGACAAATTTTTTTAATAATTTTTTGACAACAGAATACGTGTTATCATTTTATTGGTCTATTTAAATTTATATTTAAAAAAATATTTGAAACAGACCAATCACAATCTGCCACGTATGCGTTATCAAAAAATTGTCAAAAAAGTATTATTAAAAGAACTTTTTCCATAAAATTATCAGTCATCATAAAATGCAATTTTATCTTTTGTTTGGTGCCATTAATACTAAAATATTTGCTCAATGAGTTTATATGTATTTTAGATGCTTTTGGTTTTTCCTTGGTTGAACAATAGAGTTTTAAGCAGACAACAAATCCTTTGATTCAACCGAACTTGGAAAAGAGGATGGTTTATGTCCATGTTTATCAATTTTTGCTACATTATACATACATTTGTATTCAATTTGTCTAGAATACGATCACATAAATAGTAGAAAGAATGGCTGTTTCATATACCTTGTTTTCCCATATGCAATAACTAAGTCCAACAAAATAGACAGTTCTACAGAAAAATTCTATTTTCATATACAATCTCACTTCTTTTGGATACACAAGAAAGAAGAAAAATCAAATTGATTTCACATACAACAGTTGCTCAGGGATTTCGATTGTTGGATATTTGAATCCCTTTTTCCAATTCTGTAAACTCCTAATGTTCTTCATTATTACCTCCCTCGGAACAAGATGGTAGGGTGGCGAATGAGACAAATGTATCATACAACACAATTACAAAGAATCAGTGAATATTTAGATGTATTTGGTGCTAGGGTTTCTTGGCCTGCAGAAATTACAACATTACTTGAATAGTTTAGGAGATACATAAACATGATTCTGTTGGAAAACAAAAAGAACAGAAACATAGATACCAAAGAAACTATGGTTAAAGATCAGTTCTTAGAATTTGGAAATTATGATTTAATGCATTTTAAACTATTGGAAGTCCCACATCATAAGGCCAATTTATAATACATAAGTGTATGCAATCCTCATCTTACAAACAGGTTTTATGAGATTGAGTTAGACTTAAAGTCTATTTTTAACATGATATCAAAATTAGGTTAGAGTCTATCCTAACGATATTTATTGTTTGTTAGGCATATTGTTCCACTCAATGCTAATTTATAATATATAATATATAAGTGAGTGCAAACCTCACCTGAAATTCTAAGTATGAAAAGCAAGGAAGAGTTGCAGAGTAAAACATTACCTTTTTCAAATATTTCTTGTGAAGTTTCATAGCCCCATTGCAAGCTTTTTTGGCGTCTAGATTCCCAGTTATGTCGTTCAAAATCTGAGAATAATTACATCAAAGGAGAGAATAAACAAGTTAGTAGATACAAGAAAAATAATAGTCTCTCCCTTCTTGCTTATAATTTTCAATTACTTAATTCATCAAGGTTAAAAGAGTGGTTAATTTCATTGATAATAAAAAACATTTTTAATGTATTTTTTTTTTCAAAACTACCCTTGTCATTCACACTCTTTTCTGTCCTCTAATTGCATATGTATGAGAAATGTTTAACAATGTATATAAATTAATTTCATAAATGAATAAGGTGAATTATATCCCATGTATAAATGTTTTATTTTGACAACTAATGTAAATTATATTTTTTAAAGAATATAAGTGTTTGATTTTCAAGTATTGAATTTAAAATTTTGTACACAGTCAACCAACACAAAAATCACATTATATACGTCTTTAACAATTTATATATGTATGACTGTTTATGATTGGATAATAGTATAAAAAACTACATTAATGTTAGCATTTAATTAAATTCATACAAATATATTGCTTTTATATAATACATAAAAAAACTTAAGACACTGTTCAATAAGAAATAATTTAAGCTCATTCATTTTTGTCATAGTTTAGTCAATTTGATTTTCCAATTAATATTAAAAGTTTATGTAAGTATATAATTAATATTGTCATCAATTAACAACACATCAAAATTATGTAAGAAATGAGATATTAAAAGTGGAATAAAATTATTTAATGGTTTAATTAGTAATTTGATATCAATATTTAGGTTTTTGATTTGTTTTGGTCCCTATATATATCTTTTTTGAGTCGTCCTTATTTAAAAAAAAAAAAAATCAATTGAATCCTTATTTTTGTGACAAAAAAACTCAAGATGGTCCATTCTGTAAATTTGTATTGTCATTATATTTGAATCCTTATATTTGAAGTACTATGTGCCAAAACTTGAGTCTACAATGTATCAAAATTTGGTTCATCTTTTATTTAGAAGGTGTCATGTGTCAAAATCAAAAGAGTTCCACCCAAGAAGAATATTTAGATTTTGACACTTGATAGATTTTCACACAACGTTTAAAAGGTATTAACTTCAATTTAATGGAAGGAACCAGAGTCTTCTCATAAAAATAGGAACTCAATTGAGTCAAGGGACCATCTTGAGTATTTTCATAAAAATAAGAACTTAATTGAGTCAAAAACAAATATACGGATAAAAATGAATCAAAAGTCTAAATATAAGGATCAAATTACTAATTAAACCTTATTTAATTTTATAAAAAAATGCATTTCAACCATTTTAATATATATAGTTTCTTCCATCTGATTGATCAATGCAAAGTTAAATGTGACAAGACTAACCTTGACAACATCATCCAGACCCCGTGCTTCTTGGAGTAGTTTTGAACTTTTATCTTTCAAAACACTAGCAACAAGGAAAACAGATATAGGAAGAGGAGCTTGAGAAGCATTCTTTGATCCACTCTTCAAAAATTCCCTCTCATACTTTCCACATTGACGTATTGACTTTGATTTCCCTTTTGAGCCCACAGCTTTTTCAGAAGCTGATTCAGGCATTTCATACATCAAGAACAAGTCAGGATCATATTCCAAGGCCCACATCATCTGTTCAAAGTTTAAGTCATTAGTTACTCATCATCCCAATGCATAGACACAAAGGGAACACTAAACTAATCTCATGAGATAGATAAATCATAAATTTATTGATCCGAAAACTTCTAATACAAAAATAATGTAACATATCAGATCATGATTAGGTACATGATACATCTGTTATATACACAAAGCAAACTTAAGAGATTCCTTGGTTCAATACATGTAACAAAATATATCACAAAGCACAAAAGAAGCCAAACATACCTCCCAAAGATACAATGAATCACAAAAGGAGAATTCTCGACGAAACAAAACCATTAGCATTCGAAAAGCAAACAGATAGTCACCTCCACCAAGATTGTCTGTGCTCCAAAATCAAAAGACAGAACATTATTAGTACATTCTGTTTCTCCAACATTAGTTGAGAGCAGTGAAATTAAATTTAATTGAAGAAAGGAGATTGATTTATTCAACAACTTTGAATGACAATACAAGAACTGATCATAACAACTCATTTTCTTGCAATCTTCATTTCTTAAAACAGATCACATAAAAACAATATAATTTAAGTTAAAAATCCTTCTTTCACCATAACTAAAAGACAAAAGCATATATGCAAGAAAATACCTAAATGGTTATGAAGTTTTGGATCAATTACTTGAGTAACTGAAGCCAACACATTTAGTTGAGATGTCACCCCAACAGAGCTCTCAGTGCATCTAAAATTCCCGCGCTTTACAAATTCAAGAACAGAAATAATAAGAAACTGAGATTCAACCTACGAAATACAACTAACAAAACTAGTTTCTGTGTAACCACAAAGCATTAACTAATCTCATGGAATCTTTGTGCACCAACTTCTTTAATAAAATTTCAAGCATCAATGACCAACTCACCAAAAAGTTTAAGTTGTTGGGTGAATTCTCAAGAATGGTTTATTACGTGAGTACATCCTTAACCCACCCCATTACACAAGACCCAATAGGACTTCAAAAACGAATAATACATGGGGGCATACCATGTGTTGAAGCTCAAATACCTTCTATGCAACCAACTCTCCTAAAAGCTTATGCTGTTAGGTGAAGAGTCGGGAATGGTTTAATTACATTTACATCTCTAACAAGTACAAAATTACAAATACATGCAATTCTTCTCTTTCAAGTTGTATATCTGAAAACATGAAAGCTCAATTGTAATTTTATTAACAGAAGTACATCTTACAAATTTGGGATAGCTCCAACTGTGCAAGGAAGAGTAAAGGTGACATTGGCAAAATTGTGACAGAAATATCTAATCTAACCAAGTATGCACAAGAAAATAGTAAACCAGTGAGTTTTCAACATTATAACGAATGGATTTCTGAAACAGCATACTTAAAACATTAGTGTCAAACCTAGAGGAACTTAAGCAAAATTTTAACTGGCCTCTGCATTGTGCAACTTAAGAAAGAGATTATATTTAGAAGTGAACAAATCCAATATATATAACATTTCCAGGAAATACCAAGAAAATCCAATAATCAAATACTAGAACCCTCCCTCCAATCTTGTCAATAAGTAATAGAATAAAAGGAGTGTTGAAGAAAGTTAATAATAAAATAGAGTCTAGAGACAAGATGTTTACAAGCCTGCGCATCAGACGCTCAAAGCACCAAAATGCATCTGCTTCATCATCAAGAAGAATTATCATAGGGGAGCATAGGTCACACATTCCTGCCCAGAATTGTAAAATGTTAAAACTGGAAGCTTAGGTTAGTTGCAAATTGTGGCTAGCAAATATTTCTTGCTTGATCGCAAGAAAAACAGAAGATAAACTATATATAAAGCAATATGCCTCGTTTATTAAATTCTTTCCATAAACCAAGTTGGTGTTTTCTTCTCTCAGAGTACAGATTTCTCTGCTTGTTTTTTCAATAGTGAAAATGAAGAGGCTTTAATTTGACCGACCACTTTAAAACAGGTGTCTAAATACGCAGGAAATGATAAGCTATTTCAAAAACTAAAAATACACGAACACAGAAAGTTACCATGCATTAAATACCAATTAACTATTCCATGAATGTTGGCCTCCCATTTAGGACCAGGTTTGTTGAAGTTAAAATAAGTTTCAACAAGTAGTAAATATATCATAGAGCAGTGCAAGGTTGTTGCGTAGAATTATCATGAGTATTAAGGAATGATCTCAGATAGGAATATCTAAATATTACCATTGGTCCTTGGGTCTATTTGAACAAGGTTCTTCATAAGCACTTTTAGAAGAGATAAATAAGAAAAAATAAATTTGATTTCTACATAATTCAAAATTAGTTCATCACAAGTTAAAATTAAAAAAGCTACATGATAAAACCTATACAACTTAAATTATGCACAAGTTAATTTTAACTTATAGAAAACCAATTTCACTTTTTCTATGTTCTAGAAGTTCATATGTAGAAAATGTTGTAGACAGAATGCCCAAAATATACCAAATATGTATGACTCACCTTGACCATAGCCAACGTCTTTATCTACCCAAGCATAAACAGCTAGTACATCCCATAATTTTGACAGGTTTTCCTGCTTCTCATAAAAAACTAATGTCCTATCAGTGCGAACCACATCAAGACCTGAAATGTATGTACAATAGAAATGTCATTTGCTGTGCCAATTATATTTTAGCAATCGGGTCTTATATTATTGCATGAGAAAACTTTCACAACATAATAGATTGTATATTCCACCCATATGCCATGCAAGTCAAATTGAATCTGTACAACAAATCATTTCAGGCATAATGGACATGTGAAGAAAATAATTGCGGGGCAGGGTTCTGCCTAAAACTTAAAGATTACATGCAGAAAAAATAGATAAAATATAATATACGAAATATAACAGACTGTATTAAGGAAAAAAATTATTTACAAACCTATTTGATGGAGAGTTAACAGCCACTGGACTACTATCTTGTCTGTTACCTTCTGTAAACTATTTGTAGCAATCCTACTTGAATGATTATTATTATCTTGATGATGTACATCCAATCCCTTGGCTGAATTTGTTTCTTTCAGAACCAATGGATCTTGAATTGGATGACCATCTTCAGTAACAACAGGTGCTGTGACAAATCTACCACTTCCAATAAGAGGAAACAATTGGCGGCATTCTTCTTTAAGTGTAGCATATTGCATTCTGATAACATAAAAAGTAAAAGTGATAGTCAAGTAAGGACCTATTAGATTTGGAATTCAGCAACTGAAGTTTATACCACAAAAAGTACTGATATTATAAAGGACGAGGAAGCAATTACTGTCACAATTTTTAAGGCTCATCTCAAGCATGTGGTGCAGAGAAGTGAAACACCATAAAATATTTAAATGTTTTAGGATGCTGTGACAGTAATAAGGTTGAAAAAGAGGATTCTGTAACCTTCTGCGGTGTCTTATCTGATCTCTTTCCTCAAATGTACTTTTGGGGTCATAGCAACCAAGTAGAAATTCCCAAACTTCTCCCCTAATAGATGGATGGACTCCCTGATTCAAAAATTTTAACAAAGCAACCATCAACCGACAGCACAGAAAAAAAAGGTGGAAGATGTTTCACAAGAAAAATGCATATGAAAATATGTGGAAAAAGGAATTTCAATTTTATCACAATCAACAATGTCTTGAAATCTGTAGTTGGCAGTACTTGGCCAGCTTAATTTATTTCTGATAATTAGTGGTCTGTATACGTCAATCTCAGCCAAGTTAATGGAATCTCATGCTCTAAAGAGAACCAAATTACACCAATACCAAAATGTTCTGTTAGATTCCAAGAGTCAGTTCAACCATACAAAACAGATAACCTTATGTTTTCCAGCCAGCCAGAGTTCCCCATGGCACTGACTACACCATTACGGAATGTAGGAGACAGACTAAATTCCATATCCTCAAACATATTGAAGCAGCATTTAACTATAAAAAACAATTACCCCACGGTAGATTCGGCTTAGAGTCTTGCCTATATCTAGATACCCTTCTGGAGTAAATGCAGCATGCCACTTCCTTGCACTTAGTGTTTTACCAGCCTGGACCACATAACAAAAATAAGTTCAAAATAAATTAACATTGTATAAGTATCACTAGATTAGAAATTGAACTAACTGTACTAGTTCTCAGCTGAAGTTGAATGATTACCCTTTTTTCTTCTTTTGATAAAATAATTGCAACCAATCATAAAAGGAAAAAAGACAAAAACTACAAACAAGTAATATACAACACAAACATGTCAATCTCTCTACAGATCTAAAAGAGACCCCTGACCCACCCCCAAATAAAAAAATTAAAGAATAAAACAAAAAATGGCCATGGGCAGAACGCAATGGAGAAGTGAGAAAAACTAGCTGATCCAAACTTGAATCGGGACAAACAATGTCTAGTAAAGATTATTGTGTTTCTTTCCAGCCAAATACACCATAGAACCACAATAAGGCACATGACTTTTGCATTGAGGTATAGAACCATCTAACTGATTTATTTTGTTTAATGTCTCATATGACACAAAGGACCACAAGGACAATTAATCAGGTGGCATTAGTCATGATCCGTTATAAAATAAAAAGTGTATTTTATCCATACTCAAATTTAATTCTCATTTCAGTTATATGTGTACTTAGCAATCAAGCAGTGAATAACAAGTCCAAACGCTGCATTGTTTATTGCAGCAAAAGCAATATGGAAATATTGATACAATGAGTGTTTCAATTAATCAAACTCTACTTGATCATCTGAATGATTAAGTGTTTCTTTTTCATGCAACTAGTTTAAGAATCAGGACTGTATCCATTGGGATGATAATATAACCAATAACATTTATATATATGTAAATATGTACAATGAATTCTTCTAACTGAACCAAGTTTCATTGATTAAAATGGATACTTAACATCACTGATTTGAAATACATAAAAAAACAAAAAGACACACTATCCTGCTGAAAAATGTAAAACGAAAACTACTTTCCAATTGATAAAATACCAACATCAAAACGACTGTCGGCAACTTCGTAAAGGTCAACAATTCCCCATCCCTGAGATGAACAAATTTGTTTTCCAGATATTCACTTAACAAGCTCGTATAGCTTACAGAGGCAGTCAAGACATGTGTGTGTATACCTGACATTCTTAAACGACCAAAACCATTCACAAAACCTCAAATTCACATGCATTGCTCACATTAGACCAACATCAATTCCCATCAACCAAAGACTTCTCATTCACAAACAAACAAAGATACCCTTAACAAATTACACAAGACCAAACCAAATAATGGGGGGAAAAGAAAAAGAAAAAAGAAAAAAGATTAAAAACAAAAACAAACCTTGATTTTAAATCGAGAAATAGGAACATCGGTACATTCCGGGCGGATTTCATAGAAAGAATCAGCTGAAACTCCCGGATCTCTCCACATCCCACTTAACCGAGCACAAGGGAAACACGAGCAGCAAGAAGGCAGTTTTTGGTATGAAAAATTCTCGGCAGCAGGTAAGAGCTGGAACCCTTTGAAAAGATCAAACAAACCCAGAAACAAAAACTAGTCAAACGAAGAATTCAAGGATAATCCAGCTCCAAAAAGCTACACGGAACGAAAAAAAAATGACTTTTTTTATTTTTTGTGTTTATTTAATTGTTGGAATGTTATGGCATTCTGGGTTGGTTGTTGGTGGTGGGCTTGGTGTTAGAGGAAGGTAGCAATACCCTGTCAACTGAAGATTCCCAAAGTTTCATCAACCCTTTTCCGCATTCTCCCCGTTTAATGCGTAAATTTAAACAAGATAATATTACCTTTTGTATTTTCTTTTTTTCTCATCCTCTTTTACCTGCCTTTGCCCTTCAGTTTTGCTTTTACTCTTCTGTATTTTTTCTGAGAAACGTTGTGTAACCTCTGCGTTACCAAATATTTAATGTTTCTCAGTTTTTTATGATAAGAAAGTGTAGAAAATAAAATAGACTTAAAATTTTGTAAAAAAGGAATAATTTAAAATGTATAATTATATTTTAATTTTAATAAATTAAAAAATGAGTGAGTGTGTGTTAATATATTTCAATCATTAATTTAAAAATAAATATTTACCAATGTATAATTTCACTTTCAAAAATAACCCATGTATAAGGAATCTTTTCTTTCATAAAATGAGTACAAGTACAATAGCAAATCGCCATAAAAATGATTTCTTTATTTCTTTATTCCTTTATTCAATAAATAAAAAAGACTACTAAAATAACATTATATAAAAATTAAATTTTTGTTTAGTTGATAGATACACTTTTTGGTTATTCATTTATGATGTAACTTTGCAATTGGAAGTTTTCACTATAAGGGTTTGCATTGGAATTTTTGTAGGGTTAAAAGTTAAGTAAGAGGTGCATTATGAAAGTTGGTGGCTAATAAGTTGAATTGGTCTTTAATTGAGCAGAGTCAATACGTCAATAGAAGAAGGAGCAGTCACAAATTGGATTTTTGTGTAAATCAACTGTGTCAAATGAAATATCAACCAAACAACTTTCACATTCACATTGGATCCATTTTTCTATAAGGTTTTAGATAATCTAAATCGTATCAATTTCTTGTACACAATTTTAGAATTTTCGAATCATACAGTAACAATAATAGTTAAATTTAGATTATAAAGTCCTGAAAATACATTTACTAAGGGAAGATGATGAATTAAGGTTCTTAATTAAAACATGCTTATGTAATTATAGATAAATTTTATAAACTTGGCAATATAAAAAACTACTACAAGCAATAGTTTGAAACATAAAGAATAGACAATTTTGTATGATGACTTTAAACCAGTATTTTAGTTAAAGTTCAAGTAGATGTTAAAAACCTAAAGCACGTGATGACCTTTTGTTTTTATCAAAAATGTGGATTTTTAAATAGATGACAAGATTTAAGGGAAGGTTTTAAAGTTGTTGATAAATGTAAGAAAATTTTAGAATTTATATGTGTAGAATAATGGGTATGAATTATGATTTATACTCTCTAAAAATTATCATGCATTTGTATTTATAAGGTTTGCGTGTATTATGAAATTTGTTATAAAATAAAAGATAACAAAAACTTGCTAAATTTATGATAAATCAATTTGATAATAATAACAATATATTGTTTAATCACGATATGTGTGTGTGTGTGTGTGTGTGTGTGTGTGTGTGTGTGTGTGTGTGTGTGTGTGTGTGTGTGTGTGTGTGTGTGTGTGTGTGTGTGTGTGTGTGTGTGTGTGTGTGTGTGTGTGTGTGTGTGTGTGTGTGTGTGTGTGTGTGTGTGTGTGTGTGTGTGTGTGTGTGTGTGTGTGTGTGTGTGTGTGTGTGTGTGTGTGTGTGTGTGTGTGTGTGTGTGTGTGTGTGTGTGTGTGTGTGTGTGTGTGTGTGTGTGTGTGTGTGTGTGTGTGTGTGTGTGTGTGTGTGTGTGTGTGTGTGTGTGTGTGTGTGTGTGTGTGTGTGTGTGTGTGTGTGTGTGTGTGTGTGTGTGTGTGTGTGTGTGTGTGTGTGTGTGTGTGTGTGTGTGTGTGTGTGTGTGTGTGTGTGTGTGTGTGTGTGTGTGTGTGTGTGTGTGTGTGTGTGTGTGTGTGTGTGTGTGTGTGTGGTCATTTTTCTAGATTGTATGTGATCGTCTTTAATCGTGTTGAACTCGATGTTGACTTTTGTATGCATGCATAACCTATACTAAAAAAACTCACTATATTAGTTGGTCAGACTTAAATTGTCATCTTAGGCAAGTTTTATGCTGCCAACTTAGGTACGTTGTGCCTTATCGAAGCAGGTTTTAACTTATGCTACCAACTTGGGTAGGCTCATATGTTGTCAAAGTAGGTTTTCACTCGTGCTACTACCTTAGGTAGGCTCATGTGTTGTTGAGGTAGGTTTTAACAATCATCGACAAGTGTACAGAATCATTCGAGTAATATAAAATGGTAAGTCCAAGTATCATTTTCCAAGAAATTCGTGTAATACTAAAGAATTGTACGATTAATATTAACTCATCTAGACTAAAGAATAAAGATTATGTGCAAGAAGATAAATTAACAAAGAAATAAAAGGTGGACTTTGATAGTTTGAGGCACTTATAAGAGGGGAAAGGTCATAAATGGAATGGAAGGGCATTTCTAAGGGTATAATTCATCGGCTTCACTCTCATGCACACACAAAATTATCTCCTCTCAACCAAACACTAAAGTCAACTCATTAAAACACTTCAACCTTAATCCCTTAAGTCAAAGAATCTGGGTTTTCTCACTAAGAATCAATCCCTTGGACACTTAACAAGCTAACCCGCATTAAGATATAGGGTTTAAGACAAATAATAACTCAAGTTCCACTCCTAGATACAAGCTCCATCTGCAACATTATTTGCTCACATATAATACATTATACGATCATCGCCGATAATATCATTCATAACACACAAACACAAACACGTATGAGGTAAGCTACTGATAAAAAATCATAATAACAATAAGATATAAACAAATTGAATATATCAACCATAAACCACCCCAAACCCTACAGTAATAACAACAAGATTCCTAATCCTCTAACTTAACAATTTAATCATAATGAATTACTCAATTCTCGACCCTTGATCTTCAATCCTTGACCCTTGACCCTTGAACCTTGATATCATCACTAACATCTCACACATAGACCATTGGTCTATCCATTCATTAACGCCTAAGCTAACCATTATAGTAACACTATTATCAACATAACATCACCTGGAGCATCTCAAATACCATGATCATCATCACATATACACCACCATCACGATTATCCCAGTCATGAATAACACCATGAGCCATTGATGTAATCCTGCCTGAAGCCTCATCAACCATACCATAACACAATAGTGGAAAGAATCAATCACACTCATGTACCCTACCTCACCGACTATAGTTGCTCTTACAACCCAATTTGTAGATTCCTCATACAAATACGCTCAAGTAGTCCCAAAATCTAGCTAAGGAACATGTAATACTGCCACACGAGGACAAGGAAGACACCTTCACCCACACACAAGGAAGGTTTAATACCCGAACAACCCTTCTGATGCATACAAGGCAAAAGGAAGCACCTATCAGTAAGAATACAGAGATATCCCCTCTTAATGCACTATCCTTTTCCACTCAATGTCACTTATGTAACATCCCCATAATTTAACATTTAATTTATTTTTTTTATATATAAGTAATATAAGAACTGTAACATTTACACAATCTTGCATAAGGAAATATAAAGGATTTCATGTTAATTACACCTTTTAAACTCAAATTTCAACTTCTCATCTATAAAGATAACTCAGACTCTTATCCACTATTCTTCTGTCTCTATCTTCACTTGAACTGGATTAGACGACATTCCTCCATCTGTTCCCGTATAACATATACGTTATACGATCATCGCAAAAATATAATTTTCCGACACAAACACAAAAAGTAAGGATAAGCTACCATAAAAAAATATTTTTAATATAAACGTTATGTGAAACCAAGAAGTTGAATCTGGCAAAGTCGGTTAGACATCTTCTTATCTTCCCACATAGGTGCAAGAGAATAAGGATATACACACAATAATTCATCATAAAATCCATACATCACAAATATCATACAACTTTATTATATTACAAAATAATTTAACTGTACATAATCTGCATGATAAGAATTTAGTTAAAAACTCATTGCGTATACTTCTAGGAAAGAGATGTGCGTCACAATGGACAACTTAAGTACCAGGTCTTTCCTTAGCCAAAGTTTTCCTCAACGTGTTATTAACAAATTTCTCATTCACAGATTCAAAACAACAACATATGATATTAACACAAGAAATCAATATGAATAAATATATAACAAGCACATATCCCATCAACAGTATTCACACAGAATTTCAAGACATGAATAGTGATTTAATAATAGTAAATCATAATATAAAAGCTTAGAAAGGTTAGCTTCCCTTACCTCTATTTCAGACTCAATCTCTTGCTCCGAATTTGCTCTCCCGAAAACCCTTCAGAACCTCTACTCTTCTAAAATTTTCTTCCTAACTCTTTCTTCTCAAGATTTCTCACTTGATTCTTCCTCTCTTTGTGCAGAATAAGCTCCCCTCTCATGGCTATTTATAGTCCAAAAATTTTACTATTCAAAATATTTTTTTAATATTATTTTATTAAAATATTATTTTATAAAAATAATTTTTAATGTTCCATTACCAAAAGTTGCTCCCATTAATTTCCACTTGTGAAAGTTGTTTGTCTTTTGTAATTATTATTATTGTTATTATTGTTATTATTATATTATTATTATTATTATTATTATTATTATTATTATTATTTTATTAAAATTTATTTTATAAAAATATTTTTTTTATGTTCCATTACCCAAAAGTTGTTCCCCTTAATCTCCACTTGTGAAAGTTGTTTGTCTTTTGTAATCATCATCATCATCATCATCATCATCATCATTATTATTATTATTATTACTATTCATTTTTTTAAACCAAATCTTCTAAAATAATTTCTCAAAATTTTAAACCCCTCCTTCTGAAATTATTAAAATTTTCCATCATAAATTTAAAATTTTCTAACCTTAATTATATTTTCTATTCATTAAAATTATTATAATAATGCTAAAATTTATTACTATTTATTAAAAATATATATTTTTCATGGGTCTTACAACTTACAGTTCAAGATGTGAACACCTCACAATCTCACAAACCTAGAAAGCAACCCCAACTTTCTGTACACCTTGAGAGCAAGCCCAACTCTTAATCCAGAATACCACGGTTCTTCCTCCTGGCTCACACAATAGGAACACAATCCTCTTGATTGCAAAGTAGACATTGATCCTCAAAGAATACACTAGATGTGTAGAATTGATCAGCAATGTATCAACACAACTTTCTTGCAAGAATCTTGAAAAAATATACCCAATACATCATGCATCCATTCAAGTCTCACATACCCTTGTGAACAGACCCTAATACATACATTACATCACCTGAATCTTTCAATCCAATCATTGACATGTTATACTGCCAATAAAACCCAAATATACTGCATATGATTATCACCACACTCTTACAACATATATTTTCATGGAAACCCCTAAGCATCATAACTTTCGTCTCTCTTAGCCTCAAACCCTCTGTTGGGATAACCCAACAAAACATACAAAATACATTCATAGGGAAAACTCGTCACAAATATTACCAAAAACATATTCTCATGCACACCCAAACCCTTACCCAACAATAGCAATATATAATCATAATCATAATCATATAAACATATATCAAACAAGTATTTTCATGTAAGTACATCAAGAATTCATAGGATACGACAAATAATGGTAAGATTCCCCATACCTTGGCCAATTCTAGGGCTTTATCTACAACTCCCAACAACATTAATCTTCCTTTGCAGTAAGGCTTTCTGCAATTCTTCTTCTTTTATCCTAGAAAATGTCTCTTCTCTCCCTTTTCTCTCTCAATTTCGTTTTTATATTTAAGGTAACAATATGCAGACCCCTGTTACTCTTCTCCTTTTTATCTTCTTTTACTCTATCTCTATCTTTTTTATTAAAATAAAATCTCTTAATTTATAACACTACCAAGATTTACTCTCTTATTTTATCTTATCTACTTTTTAAAATACCACTAACCACCAAATCTCTCAAAGATTCATGTAATCTTTTAAAATTCAGATTAAAATTTTATTTTTTTACTTCCCACACCCCCTTATATTAATTTCCACACCAATTAATAAAGGCAAAAAAACCTTTTTACCCTTTGACCTAATATTCAATTAAAACCAAAGTTTCCCTTAACTTTCTTTCTTTCTAGAATTGAACCACACTCATTCAATCCTAAACCATCCTTCTATCAACAAGTTAACACATCTCATTAGTAATACCACACACACACACACGTCATCATCAAAATAACAACATACCAATCATTATCAAATAACAACATATCAATCATGTGTTACACTTAATCATCAATGTCATTAAATAATTAATTAGCAATTATAACTCTAAGAAGAAACACCCCAATAATAATACTCAAGTCTGAAAACCATTTAATTCCCTAACTACTACATTTTTCTCAGATCTTACAACTAACATAATACTCACAATTAATATTCTCAATCTAAAAGAAAACTTTTATTTTTATGAATTATTAATTTTATCTCTTATTTTCAAGAACTATTAATTTTTAATTTTATGGATAAATGTTATTTATGAATAAACAATTTTTAATTTTATGACATTTATTTTAGTCTAATAAGATTTAATACTATTTTATTTTAATCAAATTTATTATTATTTACTCTCTTTTACCTATAAATGCAGCAACTAATAAAAGGATAATGATATTTAGACAATGTTCAAATGTTGTCAAAAAAATGTTGTCTAAATATCATTATCCCTCATAAAAAATGTTTTTCACTCCTATTATATAAAATATTGGTGTTCATTAGATTCACAAATTATTCGCTACAGTCGACCGATCTGACGGATTATTTCATCTTGAGAGATAAACACATATTATTTTGTTTTGTTCTAATGAAAACATTTTTTTCCAAGAACAACGTTATGCGTATCTCAACCCATGTTCTTTATTTTTTTTTTCATTTATAATTTTATCTATATTTATTGATTGTTTGACATTATCCATTATTCATATATTTATCTTTGTTATTTAGACTTAGCTTCTTTTGTCTGTTGACCGGTCGGTCCGGTCAGTCCGGTCGGTCTGGTTGTTTGCCTTGTGTGGTTTACCGGTTGCGCGTTTTGGGCTTGTTTTGGGCTTGTTTTGTTTGCCGGTTTGGCCTGTTGCGCGTTTACGTTGGTTATAAATAGTAACCAACCCCGCTCCTCAATAATACAACTTTTCATTCAATAATATTCAGTATTCATTCTCTCGCTCCGCTCTCTCTCTCTCTCTCTCTTATTTTTCTCTGGTTCTAGGGTTTTCTCGAAACGCTCCAAAAACCCAACAATTGGCGCCCACCGTGGGGCAAGGATTCAAGAATTCCCAAGGAGCAATGGCAACCAAGTTCGACGTAGAAAAGTTCAACGACGCTAATGACTTCGGGCTGTGGAAGATCAAGATGGAGGCAATCTTGATACAGCAGGGATGTGATGAAGCGTTGAAGGGTGAGTCGAGGATGAGTGATGCCATGACTCAAGAAGAGAAGAAGAAGATGGGAGATAAGGCAAGGAGCGCAATCATCTTGTGCCTTGGTGATAAGGTACTGAGGGAGGTTGTGAAGGAGAAGACTGCCGCTGAAATCTGGGCAAAACTAGAGTCTCTGTACATGACGAGATCGTTGGCTCATATGTTGTGCCTGAAGCAACAACTCTTTTCGTTCAAGATGTCAGAATCAAGAACGATAGAGGAGCAGATTGCAGAATTCAGCAAGATAGTTGATGATCTGGAGAATATTGAAGTGAAGTTGGAGGATGAAGATAAAGCTGTCATCCTGTTGAATGCGCTTCCAAGAACCTTCGAGCATTTCAGGGATGCGTTACTCTACGGGAAAGATCAAGTGATCACGTTAGAGGAGGTTTTGACGTCAATTCGAACCAAGGAGTTCCAAAAACTTCAAGATTCGAAGACAACCGAGGAAGGAGCGTCCGGATTGATCTCGGTGAAAGGGAAAGGGAAGAAGCAGTCTGGAAAAGAGAAGAAGCTGAATCCGGACGGTACAAAGCAGGTGCGTTGCTTTAAGTGCCAGAAGATGGGTCATATCAAGAAGTTCTGCCCGGAGAAAGGAAAGGCCGGTCGGCCACAAGAAACCGCTGATGTGGCAGAGGCGTCTGAGGGATATGAGTCGGCTGGAGTGCTGGTGGCTTCGTCTGAAGATCCTCAAAGGAGCTGGGTCATGGATTCCGGCTGCTCCTATCACATGTGCCCGGTGAAGGAGTTTTTTGAGAATCTTGATCAGAAAGAGCATGGAAATGTACTGCTCGGAAATAACAAAGCTTGCCGAGTGCAAGGTGTGGGGTCGGTGAGGCTGAAGATGTTTGACAATCGTGAGATGGTGTTGCAGGCTGTTAGGTATGTGCCCGAACTAAAGAGAAATTTGATTTCTATTAGTGCATTTGATCTTGGAGGTTACACCACTAAAGTTGAAGATGGAGTAATGAGGGTTTGTTTTGGAGATTCTGTGGTTGCCAAAGGCAGAAGGAGGAACGGCTTGTACATTCTGGAGGGATCAACTGTCATTGGTCATGTCTCAGTAGCAAGTGGGACCGAGAATACCGCCCGGTTATGGCACTTGAGGATGGGACACATCAGTGAGAAGGGTCTTGAAGAATTGGAAAAGCAAGGCTTGCTTCTGGGAGACAAACTGCAGAAGCTGGATTTCTGTGACCATTGTGTCTTAGGGAAATCACACAGGATACCGTTCGGAAAAGGGAAACACTCAACCGAACGCCCCTTTGAATATGTCCATGCTGACTTATGGGGACCGGCAAGAACCTTAACTCATGGTGGAGGAGCGTATTTCTTAAGTATAATTGATAATTTCTCAAGGAGAGTGTGGATTTACGTTCTAAAAAATAAGTCTGAAACGTTTCAGAAGTTCAAAGAGTGGCACACACAGATTGAGAGCCAATTGGGGTGTAGGCTAAAATGCCTAAGAACCGATAATGGGCTGGAGTTCGTTTCAGAGGAGTTTAATGGTTTTTGCAAAGAGAAAGGGATCAGGAGGCACAGAACGATCGTTGGAACTCCGCAACAGAATGGCTTGGCCGAACGGATGAATAGAACCATTCTGTGCATGTTGCTGGGATTAGGGTTGTCAAAGGCTTTCTGGGGAGAGGCTGCCAATACGGCCGTCTATCTGATTAACAGGAGTCCGTCTTCAGCTCTCAATTTTAAAACTCCAATGGAAGTGTGGAGTGGACGACCGGCTGATTACTCACACTTGAGAGTGTTTGGTTCTTTGGCGTTTGCTCATGTCAGGGGTGATAAGCTAGATTCCCAGGCGGCGAAATGTATCTTTCTTGGATACGCCGAAGGAGTTAAGGGATACAGGTTATGGAGGTTAGATTCACCTTCAAAACTAATCATTAGTAGGGATGTCATTTTTGATGAAACAAGGATGGCGATGCACCCTGAAAACTCTGGAAGTGAGAAGAAGATTCTCGTGGAGGTGGAGCATACTACTAATGGAGCTGGCACGCCCGGTGGGACTGAGGAAAACCAAACGGGTGAAGGGCAAGTTGAAAACGGTCGGACGATAGAGGAGAACCGATCGGATGAATTTCGAACAGACCTTGGTGATGATACAGATGGTATGTCTGGCGAGGGAAGTCATGGAAAAGCTGCTGGTGTTGATTTGAGAAACTATCAGCTTGTTCGTGACAGAGAAAGAAGGATCTCCAAGCCAACCAAACGGTTTGGAGAGGCGGATCTAATCTGCTACGCCCTGAATGCTGCTGAAGATCTTAACCGATCGGATGAACCGAGAAGTTATAAGGAGGTCCTTGACAGCAGCGACCGGCATCTTTGGCAGGGTGCTATGGAAGAAGAGTTGGAGGCTTTGAAAAAGAATAGCACCTGGAGATTGGTGGATCTGCCGAAGGGTAAGAAGGTCATAGGTTCGAAATGGATTTTCAAGAAAAAGGAAGCTACACCGGGCGGTGAGAAAGCGAGGTACAAAGCAAGGCTTGTTGCCAAAGGCTTTACTCAGATTGAAGGCGTAGACTATCATGAGATCTTTGCTCCAGTGGTTAAGCATTGTTCGGTCAGAGTTCTGATGGCAATAGTTGCGCATTGCAATTTGCATCTTGAATAGTTGGACGTTCAGACAGTTTTTCTGCACGGCGATTTGGAGGAAATCATCTATATGAAGCAACCGGACGGTTTCGCTGTGGATGATAGGGTGTGTTGTTGCAGAAGTCACTTTATGGCTTGAAGCAAAGCCCAAGGCAGTGGTACAGGAAATTTGATGACTTTCTGATAAAGCTGAACTTCAAGCGGTGCAATTATGATGACTGTGTTTACACTCTGAATCATGACGGTGAAATGTTATATCTCCTGCTTTATGTGGATGATATCCTAATTGCTAGCAGTGACAGGGGCATGATCGGTGAGACGAAAGCAAGGTTGGCGGATGCTTTCGAAATGAAAGAGCTAGGGGAAGCAAGGCGGATTTTGGGCATAGACATTAAAAGGGATAGACCGGGCGGTAACCTTTTTCTGTCTCTGGAGAGGTTTCTCTTGTTGTTGTCCAGGATTGGGTGTCTACCGGTCGGTCACTAATTGTTTGACCGGCCGTGTCCGTGTTTTGTTTTTTTTGTTTTTGAAGCAAGCCTAGTTGGAGAATTGTTATTTAGACTTAGCTTCTTTTGTCTGTTGACCGGTCGGTTCGGTCAGTCCGGTCGGTCTGGTTGTTTGCCTTGTGTGGTTTACCGGTTGTGCGTTTTGGGCTTGTTTTGGGCTTGTTTTGTTTGCCGGTTTGGCCTGTTGCGCGTTTACGTTGGTTATAAATAGTAACCAACCCCGCTCCTCAATAATACAACTTTTCATTCAATAATATTTAGTATTCATTCTCTCGCTCCGCTCTCTCTCTCTTATTTTTCTCTGGTTCTAGGGTTTTCTCGAAACGCTCCAAGAACCCAACAATCTTATTAATAAGAGATAATATTATATAATATGTAGTCATAAATATGTTTAAGTTACATTTTATTTAATCCTAAAAATTTATGAATGAATTCTTTTTCCTACTAACAACATTTTGACTTATTAAAGTAGGATTATTTTTTGATATATCTAAAATTATTGATTTTTCTATTATATTAAGTGGCATAAACATGCTTTTGCTTAAGATATTTTATATGAACATATTTTAAGTGTTTTGTAAGATAACATTTATATAATGATTGGTAATACTAGCTAGAAGGGTTATTGAGTTATGAAAAACCCTTGGACTGGAAGGGTTTTTATTAGATTTTTGAGTTTGAAAGGAATTATTTTTGTTGACATCATGTTTATAACTTTTATAGTTTAAAATTTGTTTCCTTAATGGTTTAATTGTGCTCGAACTTTAAAATATAAGTCCTTTAGTTTTTCATGTGAAAGGTACGATGTCACTAGTTTTAAGTTAAATTTTGTTTTTAATTCAAACGATTGATTTATAGACTATGAGATTAATGTTGATATGTGTAATATATATATATATATATATATATATATATATATATATATATATATATATATATATATATATATATATATATATATATATATATATATATATATATATATATATATATATATATATATATATATATATATATATATATATATATATATATATATATATGGGTTTGCTAATTTGTGTAAGGGGGTTTTTTAGTTGGTATATTTTAACAAAATGTACCAAATTTTAGGTTATAAAAATGTCTCTATTAAAAAAAAATCAACTGTAAATCAAGGGTATTTTAATAATTTTAAAATTTAATTTAAAATAAAAAAATAAAAGGTAGTTATTAAAAATCCTGATTGGTCCGAGAGAAGTTATTAGCTTTTATTTTATTTTTAATTTTAAAAAACAACTACCTTTTATTTTATTTTTTATTTTAAAAAACAACTACCTTTTAAAAAATATAATGGTTTAGGGTTTATAGAACCCTGGGTTTGTAGAACCCGTCTGGGTTTATAAAACCAGGGTTAAAAAAACAACTACCTTTTATTTTGAAAAACAACTACCTTTTAAACAATATATAATAAAAGCTAATAACTTCTCTCGTACACGTGGACCAATCAAGACTTTTAATAACTATATTTTATTTTTTATTTTAAATTAAATTTTAAAATTATTAAAATATCCTTGAATTTAAAATTGTTTTTTTTAATAGGGATATTTTTGTAACCTAAAACTTGGTATACTTTGCTACCAACTAAAAAGCTTCCTTACACGTAAATTAGCAAACCCCATATATATATATATATATATATATATATATATATATATATATTTTTTTTTTTCTTTATATCGTAAAACAAGCTAATATATGATACATGTAGGGAGTAGGTGCATGACACATCTTCTAAGAGAAAGTCAAGTGAAATTAAGTTATTTTTTAGAAATTATCCTATTTTCATGTCTTTTTACTTTTATTTTTTTAAAAAAAAATTTATAAGTACTTTTTTGTTGTTCAACAAGGTTACATAGTTATTTTTTAGTGCAATAAGGTTATTATACGGTTGTTAAAAGATATGTTTGTGATTATTTATTTAAGTTCAATGTTATTTCTTTATCTTCATCTAATGTTTAATAGTTAATTAAGACGTTTTGTATGTGAAATTTATTAAGATTAGTGAAGAATATATTGATGTGAATTAGATTTTTTTTTCTAATGACACAATTACTTTGGATGAAAATGTGGTATTATATGGAAATATGGTAACCAAATTGTTAGGATTCTGCATAGGCAAAATTTCTTAAAAAAGAATATATGATATTATTAAGCTTATACATTAAAGATGACATGTTGGGTTGGATACGACCTAACCTATGAAAACTCAACCAGTAACCTATTCCTTATTTATGTTGATATCCGTTTAAAAAAAAAAACTCACAAGTACACGTGGATATCCACAAATATTAAAAAAAATATTTTTTTATATATTTTTAAATTAAAATTATAAAAAATATATAAAATTTAATATAAATTAAATTAAATATAAATTAAAATTTAATTTAATTTAATAAAATATAAATTAATTTATTTAAATTTAATTTAATTAAGTAAAATATAAATTAAATTTTTATTTTTACTTTTAACAGATAAGAGATACTTACAAGATTATATAACACTTACACTCGTTTCATTTATAAATAAAAATTAACTCATAAATAATAAATACTTTTGAGTATCAACTATCAATTACGGATTTTATCATATATTCACGGACACAAGTTTTTTTTTATCCTGTACATTGAATATTATATATTGAGTGATAAAAATTATAATGTAAAGGTAGAAACAAAATGAACTGTTTTAACTCAACTAAAATTTTAAAAATACTTTATGATCATATTTTTCTTATCATATAGTCGAAGTTTCTTTAGTGTATGTTAGGAAATATAACTATAGTTGCATCAATTATATTTGTTTGTAATATTTTTTTTATAATATTGAGAACTTTGATCGTAATATTTATTAATAATATTAAAATATGTCAAAAATCTTTAATTTTGTCCACATATATAATTTATAACTCTGAAATAAAATATTAAGAGTAATTAGTTAATTTGTTTACAAGTATAATTATGTAAAACTATATGAATATATATATATATATATATATATATATATATATATATATATATATATATATATTATCTGCTTAATTTTTACACATATTTATATAGTCATTTAATTATAAAAAGGTATTGATATAACTTTTATGACAATTCTTTGTAAGACAGAGAAACTTTACTTTGATTCTTTTACATCGTAGTGTATAAAATATTAGTATTATAGAAGTGTATATTATTTTTAAAGTATATTAATTTAAGAAATAAAAATAAAATATACTTTTATGTAATTTTTTTATATTTTTTAAATAATCAACTAATTATTGATGATGTGTTATTATAAAATAAATGTCACACCCCATTTAATACCCCTCCTTAGTGGGGTACACGTGTCAACCGTCCGGTTCTCCCCTGCTGAGTGGGAGACAAACTCTACCAAGTTTTTAATTCCCTTCCTTCATGATCCGTGCAGCAGCAGCAGAGCAGTGAAGCCCCAGAAAGTGGAAGTCAGGTGACACGCTGAGAATGGGCGAACGTTCTAAGTGGAGGCAGTATTTAAGGTGGGATTGGAAGCCTGACGCCATTTTCCCATGCAATCTTCTCCTTCCTCAAACTCAAACTTTCTGGAAATCTCAAACTCTCCTCCTTCTCTCTAAAACATCCCTACCTTCTCTCTAAAATTTTAACCCATTTACTGTTCCGATCACCCTTCAGATCACGTCTGAAGACTCCTGGTGCTCGTATCTTTCACTTGAACCGTTCGGTTTCGGGTTACAATTGGCTTTGGAACCTTAGAAGAAACAGTTGCCGTCAACCAAACTACCTTTGAGGTTTTAGCTGGAATTAGAGGTAAGGGAAGCTTATAAAGTTTAATTTTGATGTTCTGTATGATTTGAATATGTGACTGATTTAATGCATGTTTGATATCTAAAGTATGTTGCTTGATTTCTCATGAATGGAATATGGTATGTTGTTGTATGATAAGTATGAACTATGAATTCTGCACTGATAAGAGTATGTATGAAACTTAGAGAAAATGTGAATCTGAGATCGAAGGTCATTAGGACCGTTCAGTTTCCCCTAAAACGATCGGTCTTGTACTATTTTATCGAAACTTAAAGGCCTTGCTTGGTCAGTCATAATGATCTATCCATTAGAGAACGCTCGGTCTTATACTGAGTGTTCGGCTTTAACGTATTCGGTCATAGACTGATTACCTAGTCTCATGTTAACCATGTTTATTATAGTAGCGTTCGGTCACACATTGAACGTTCGGTTTTATATTAATAATGTTTATTGAAAGTACTCGTTCATAAATCGAGTGCCCGTCCTGTGAAGTACTCGGTCATAAACTGAGTACTCGGTTTCATATTAATTGTCTTTATTGTACTGAACGTCCGGTCTTATACTGAACGTTCGGTCTTGAAGTGCTTAGTCATACACTAAGTATTCAGCCTCATATTAATTATTTAGAACGATCAGTCATACACTGAGCGTTCGGTTTATATTGATGATGTTTATTAAAAGTGCTAAGTATTATACCAGTACTTGAATTTTAAGAACATTCGGCCATAAACTGTACGTTCGGATTATATAAGTGTTTGGTATTAGACTGACACTTAATTTCTAAAGCATTCAATTTTATATTATTATTATTATTCATTTTAAGAACGTCCGGTCATAAACCAAGCGTTCGGTTTTACACATATGATATTATGTTTGAGTAATTGGTCATAGACTAAGTACTCGGTTTGATGAAAATTATCCTTCTTGAGAAAAACGTCACTACTAGTTATGATTCGCTATTGAGTATCTGGTACTCCTCTCAACACCCTAACAGCTTGGAAGTAATAACGAACGTTGGTTGAATTTGACTAAGTAAGAGAATTCCACAGGCGGAATATCTCATGAATTTGGTAATGATTGGTAAAGTATGAATGTGGGAATGATTCAGGTGTTGTCCTTGATCCTGATATTCCGTGAGGGCGCTTCCTCAGGTAGAGGGAGGCCACTCATGCGTGGGAATGGCAGGAGGTCCGCGGTTATATGAATAGATAACCGTTTGAGGACTAACCTCGGGTGGCAGCTGATAAGGGAAAACAGTTACTACACCACACCGGGTGCTAGGGACGACCGAGCTACATGTTCATACCGTCCGGACAGTGTCTTAGTGGTCGGTCATGAGTATAGGAATTGTATGTTGCATGATTGATTGGCTTGTATTGTACGTTTACTTGTATGATGAATTGATAAATTAAATTTACATAAGCTTACCCTTATCCTTCGTGTCTTTGTCTATGTTGTCGTTCGGTATCTGACCGTTCGGTTATCCTCTTCCTTGCAATGATCATCCTTTTGGGTTGGAGCAGAGGATAGCTTGAAAGATGTTTTGGGGGCTACTCTGGAGAACGCTGTGCAGATCGAGCAACCCGTGGAGGCCGTGCCTGAAAGTTATGCCGGACCGACCGATCCTTAGTGTAGTCGTTTTCCATTTCCCAGTGTTTTGTAGGGTCCAGTATAAGAATCTTTTGAATTTTTGGCCGTTCGGCCAATCTATTATATTCAAGACCGTCCGGTCTATATTGTAAATACTGTATTTAACTTGACTATTGTACAGCTCTAAATTTAATGATATTATCCTATCTTTTTCACTTCTATGCTTATTCACCACTGTTCTCCTTTATTGTTCATGTTAACTCCGAGCAATGAAGTATAACTTATGTTATATATTTATTGGGATGTTACAATAAAAGGTAAGTATGATACATAATAGTTTGAAATTGAATGATAAAAATAAGTACATTTTTTTTTCTAAAATTCATAGGATAATATTGTAATATTAGGGATTTAAATTGGAAGTTTTCTCAGACAAAAATGACTATGCTGAATCTCATATAAATGAATTAATTAAACATCATTTAAAAAATAAATAAAAGCACCAAAAATTTGGATAACTATTTTTTCAAAATTATCAAAATGATATAAGTTTTAAACAAATAAAAAAATGATAAATTATTTTAACTTGATACTATTTCAGTGTAAAGAAATTATGTTAATTTAACACAACTTTAATTAACTAAAGTGAAGTCATGTCAAAGTTACATTATTTCAATTAATTAAAAATAAAATTATAATGTATTAAAGTCATACCTATTTACATGATTAGAATTTATATCACAATATACTCAAATCGTATCGTCTTAAGATGAATGACTTCCTCTTAAAAGTCTGACGTACCGAATTGCAGGACTAGATTGTTTCCGTATAGTTTTTAAAAACTTACACAATTTCAATAATTTTGAAAAAAAATTGCACTAATTAGATATTTTTGCGAAAATTGAAAGCCTACACATTCTTCCTCTAACTATTTTGAAAAAGGCAGGATCTTAGAAGTTCCTCATTACTCATTAATACCAAATCTTAGCCAATAATCCTCTTAATTACTCTAATATTGTAATTTCCGTGAAGTTGTTATATTGAAATAAGATATATGATGTGAGCTTTTCTAGAATTTGTATACACAAAAAAGTAGAATGCCTTAAGCAAAGTATAAATCGATGCACGTTCATACATTATTAATATGAAAGCTTCAAAGAAATAACTCCTAACAAGGAAAGAGAACTTATGCTTTGCTCCAGAATCAAAGTAACCCAAAGAGGCAGAGAATAAGAAAAAGTTTCAAAAGCTTCACTGCCACATTTTGTAAAGTTTACATGCATCTGATGCCTACAAAAACCATGATGTTTGTCCAGTTTATTGCATCCCTCTATCTCCAACATTTCCACCATTTGCTGTGCAATACCCACTTGCCTGTTCTCAATGGCTACCATCATTTTAAGGTCAAATGAAGTGCTTCATGCCTTGCTCTTGTTCTGTCTCTTCCTGATGCTGCACAACTGTAGTGCCTATGAATTCATTGTTGGAGGCCAAAAGGGTTGGAGTGTGCCTAGTGACCCCAATTCTAACCCTTATAGTCAATGGGCACAAAAGAGCAGATTTCAAATAGGAGACTCCTTAGGTAAGTTTCTATTCAAACTTAAGTCTAATCTTATGTAATTGATTTGATATAAATGAGGTAAAAAAAAAAAAAAACTATCTTTTTGTGACGTAATCTTGTTAATACATACTTTAATATTGCTTAAAGTTTATTGAAAACTACCATTTAAGAGAGACTTGTTAAATATGAGACGAGGCCTACTAAAAGTTATGATTTTTCAATAAATTTCTTTCTCCTTAGTTCTGTTATGATAAATAAAACTGTACTTTGCCTATTGGAAGTTTAAAAACCTTTTAAACCACAATGCTACACTAATCCAAAGGATTCAAACATTGTGTTCTACCTATCCCTTTTCAACACTAAAATGATAAAACTTTGCAACAAGTAAAATGACACAATCAATCATTTCAGTTAAAAAATATGGTGTAGTTGGTTATTGAAAAGGGTGGAGTTATATATTTGAACTACACAAATTACAATTGCAGTGTTCAATTACCCTTCTGGAAAAGACTCAGTGATTCAAGTAAGCAGCAAAGACTATGACAGTTGCAACACTGATGCATACGCTGAAAAATTCTCAGACGGCCACACAGTCATCAAGCTCAGCCAATCAGGGCCTCACTACTTCATCAGTGGAAACAAAAACAACTGTCTCAAAAATGAGAAACTGGTGGTGATTGTGCTGGCTGACAGGAACAACAAAAATACATACACTAACCAAACAAGTCCTTCACCTTCTCCTTCTCAGTTTACAACACAATCAGTAGCTCCATCCCCAGCACCTTCTCAGCAACAGGTTCCATCTCCAGTGGCAGCACCTCCTCCGCAAGAGGCTGCTTCTCCACCATCTCCACCCTCTAACCAAACACCAGCTCCAGCTCCTGTTACTGATCAGCCTTCTCCTCCTTCTCCTCCTCACAATGCTGCTTCCTCAATCCTGGTCAGTTTTGCTGGTTCTGTTGGAGCATTATTCATGGCCTCAGTTCTGTTTTTCTCTTTGTAAGTGGAGTGTATGATGTTGGTTGAGTATAATATTTTTAGTTTTACTTTTTTTTCTTCCACAAATTCTTTCTTTCTTTTTCTTTAATGGATTCCTATATACTTTGAGTTCAGTGTTATTAAACTGAACTTTGTTACAAAGTTGGGATGCTATTTGATATTTGTTTGTGAAAACTGAAAAATAAGCTGACAAAATATGTACCCTTTTGTGTGTTTCGTATTTGATGATTGTAAAAGTATGATGTATACATGTTGATCTTGAAATAAAGTAAAGCTATTTTTAATTATAATCTAGTCACAAAATATGCTAGATTAACGAAATTAGTCCGTATCTAATGGAGATGTTTATTTTGGAGTTTTAAGAGATCCTAAAAGAACACATATTTATATATATTTTTTTCAATAATTTATTTATTAAGTTAAGATTGTTTTATTTTGAATAAATAAAGTATAAAAGTTAAAAGACTTATTTATACTACTATTTCGTAAAAATGAAATCAAAATAAATAAATAAAATTAGCTAAATTGAATTTTATTTAAAATAACTAATAAAAATTTAAAGAAAAATTATAAAAACTGTAGATAAATTATAATGATATTATAATATTTTTTCAAATTAGACTTACACACCCTTCCATTTTCTTTTTCACTAGTCATTTCTTTTATAAACTTAAAGACCTATATGTAATGTAAAAGAGAATGACAATGAAATGTTTTTAAAAATAAAGAAAAATTATTGAAATTTAAAAAAAAAAATTGGAATTTCTATAATTTGATAAAATATGAAATATATCTGTTTACTCAAGATTTTAACATTCAAAAACAGTAAAGAACATTGAAGTGATGACATTGTTAATGCATAATTTATTAATCCCTGTCGTAAATTTATGCGTCTAGTGTATGTAGTCTTGCATGGAACTTTTGGATAACAAATATTACATTTTCTCATAACTTCAGATTAGGTATTCTAATATTGTAGAACCAAAACAGGTCCTTAGGTGGCACAGGGTGCAAGTCAAATTGTTCATTTTAACCATTTAGGTAAACATTTGATCAATTTAGTCCCAATTTCACATTCAAAATCATTAATAATCTAATTTCATAGCAACATTAAGTTATCATCATAACAGTACAAAAAATTAGTGGAGGCAAATACATGATGTATTTATGGAGTTCCCAATCCATGTAATTATCGTTTAACTGAATAAAAAACTAAACAATATTATATTTGTATGCTTTACGGTGGATCCATAGATAACAATCTGCCAAAAGACCTCCTCGCTAAAGTGGATCTGGCGAAATCAACAGTCCTATGCTATAATATATTGTCGACACCTATCTATCAAAAATTTTTGCCAAGCTCAACTTTTTTCATTAGTCTAATAGTGTTGTGCAAAATGGAGTCCAAAATTCCAGCAACCTGAAAACCACAGAGAAGACTCGTCAATCATACCAATAGAGTACAATACAGGTGCTGAACCACAATGAGATACAAACCGTGAAAACACCCCCAATAATAGCACAGACATTCGTAAGGAAGTGAGAAAAGGACTTCGGATTTTCTGTTATTAAGACCTGCTCACAAAAAAATATCATGTAAACCAACTAAACTTATAAAGAAAGCGGAAACTCAATCAAATCCATAATCTCCATTTGCAGACCTGCATGGGGGAGAGCTCAAGATGGAACTTAGCAACAGGAATGTGTAAACTCTGTGCAACACTGCTGTGCGCTGTATACTCATACTCCTCAACTAATTTATAATCTTTTCTCGTTATCACCTCTGTTTTAACTACCTGAAGGTAATGCTCCATCTGTAGCCACAGATATCAGATAAATGTGTAAATCAATCTCCAAGCATCGGAGATGCGCTCATATTTTCTGTAGCTATCAAACATCCATGAAGGTAATAACCATGTCTAAAGTCACCAAAAGATTATATTATATTAGAAGTTCTGTTATGGATATTAACAACTTATGAAGGAACTTGTAAATGGATTTATTGCCTCCACCTCCATGTTGCTTTTTTTTTTTCATTTGTTATCCTTTTGGATGCTTCAGAGACTACAGATGCATGCAAAAATTCAAACACATATACGTTCAACAAGTTCCCACATTTTAGATAGCAAAACAAAGAGTTAAGAAGGTTAAAGATTAGAGCCCTTTAGAAATCAGTGATATAACTTCACCATGCATAGCAGAGTAAAGCTTTTATTTATTTCTGTATATTTTATTCTAGAAGTCTAGCAGCAGTCAGTAGTGTATAAAAAAAATTCCAGATTATGAGTGAAGGAGAAATGCTGGACTGCAATTTATAGGGAACAATATGTATTATAGTCTAAAAAATGAATAGAACTTCATCACGCCCTGAGCAACCTATATCTACCGCATCTTACTCTGGCAGATGCAGGTCTATATAACTTCTCCATTAATAATCAAATATGCTGATACAAACCATAAAAAAGTCACATTCTGAAATAAAGAAATTCACGAGGTAGGGATTTTTATGTTAACTATTAACTTACAGTAACATTTGCTCCTAAATCACGTGTGTTGATAAATGACAGGCCATTCAGCCTGTCATGACTGCTACCTACGTAAGGTATCAAGCGCTTCACATCACTCATAACCCTAGGTGACACTTTCCTTCCAAAAGATAAGTGGTTTATGACATGTGACATGTTCATTTGGGAAGCATCAAAGGAATGGGCATCGGATCTAGCTGAGATGATTAAGTTTCCAGGAACCTGCAGAGTGCCAAATAGCTTATGTTTGAGCATAATATATGTATTTTTTAAAAGAACAGGAGGTCATATCCCATGTACAATTTTTTTATTATTTCAATATTAAAAACAATAGCTTTTATTAAAGGCAAAAGGACAATTTAAAAACTAGGTAGGACCTAATGTGTCAGTTATTTCCAGAGCATTGTGAATGCTATTTCATCCTCGCACTTAAAACACGAAAGTACTGGAGTTTTTTTACATTGCAGTAGGTTAATTTAACCATACAGAAGTATACCTTCTTAACACGCACATATCCTTCAATTCTACATCCCCCAGCTGATGGTGCTGGTCTTTTTGTATGTGACGCAAAAGTGGATTTATCCCCCAAACTTAACTTCTGAGATTCTGAAGGAAGAGACGCCACTAAATTGTCCATGGTCTGCAGGTGAGATACTTCATATCAGGTATGTTTCACTCTAATGGTAAAGAGGTGATATTCGATTACATTAAAAAGCTTTGTCTGATGTTAAACTCAAAGCATATAATGCTAATTTTTAAACTAAATATATGTTTACCTTGACTAGGCTATCTGTGTCGCGATCACCGTAATAGGACTCGTGCTCATGATGTCCATGGTCACTCCTGAAATAGGAGAGAAGATGACTAGATATGATCAGAAATCTAAAACTTTAAAACCCAAATCACAGACCAAAGAGGTTCAATATTCCGAATGTTCAATCGTGTACATTTCGTTGAATTGAGATTGCCTACAGATAGAATTATTCACTGCTACGACTTTCAAGAAGGAAAGTGTCAGCAGCAGCACCAAGCTACCTTTCATTATTACTATATAGGACATGACTCACATCGCAAATTACCATATGATCTTCCTTCTAAAGTTAAGCTGGTCCACCTATTCCAAACAAACATCCCTGCATTCTCCCAAATTTTCTATCATTACCATTGTTGGCCTTTGATCATTATTCCCGTTCTAGACAAGATTTGAGCAAATAAACAAGCATATAATACCTCAAAAATCAGATGCATACAAGTATGTTTCCAAAAAAGAAAAGTGTAAAAAGAGATCTTGCATTATTACCTCACATCACTTCCTTTTCGAAAGATACGAATTGAAGGATACCCTTGTACATGATGGCTGGATATTGGAATGAATACCAAAAATGACAAGGAAAAATAGAAAAGTCAGCAAAAATAACAAACGCTTTTCTGGTCAAAGCTCATCTCCGTAAGCTAAGCACATATCTATAAACCTATATCATAAGATTTTCTGATCATAATCCACGAACTTAACATGATTCTAATCTCCCGGATGCAACGAAAGAATACATTACATAATATGACAAAAGAACGAATACCTTTGTTACACTATATGGAAATATCCAACGCTATCCTGATCATATGATAGTCTTTTAGAATTGGTTCCCACATAGCAGGAATATGATTAGTCTAACTAAGGGATAGAGCTCTAGGATTTGTGATCATATCAAGACATGTAACACATCAAATAGTTAAGATTTAAAGAGATTATAGTCCCGTCTCTTTCTTCCCTGTCCCCGCTCTCTATTGTGGTTGGTAGACTCATAATTCATCTAATTTCAATTCAATGTTTGATATTAAATTTTTTCAAATCCTTCCATTGCTCTCTATTTCATCGATTTTTAAAAATCCATCCCACTTCCTTAATTGCCCCTAAGTAATAACTAATATGAGTGATGGGTAATTAAGACTAATTGACGAAAATCACATTTTAAGTTTGGTAAAATTGAAAAATCAAGTCCGTTTTCTAATGCCTACACATAATATTTTTGCATATCGTCTACAGTACTCAAACCCTAGGGGAACAATGTGAGATGTCTAGTCTTAAATTTTAAGATTTAAACTTAATTTAACTATAGAAAATCAGCTTGTAATATATCATATTTTGGATATATTTTTAGATAACATCTTTTTCAGCAAAAATTGGACATAAAAATATTTAATTTATTTATAATTTAATTTTAATTCAATCTTATAAAACTTTTTGTAACGTGAAACTTATCTCAGATTTATATACTATATATTTTTATTGTATCTCTAATTTACGTGAGTTTTCAAACAATGAGTTATTCCCTATTTTCTTCCTATTTTCTTCGGCGGAAAGTTTAATCTATAGTCATCGTTTTCACCAATCCATCAGCGTAACTCCCTTTATTACAATACAAATATATTATCTCTGTACTTTCAGCCACGGTAAAACTTAAAAAATCATCTACATACGATTCAGTAAAATTATGAACGATAGAAAACCTAAATTATCAATAAACAATACAGAAAGATCAAGGAGATAATCAGCTGCAAGTAAGAAACGTTCTTAAAAAAGGGGTACCTCCGGCACAATTCTCCATTTTGAGTGCAATCTACCCTCCCCATAACAATACGACCATCCGTTTCTGGATCATATCTTCATAAAAAGGCAATCGTACAGATAAGACATCAAAATATAAAGTCTAATCTCTAGGACCGAGGAAAACACTGTAAAAATTCAAGTACCTCTCTCTAATTATTTTAGATGCTTTTTCCCATGAAGGTTTCTGAAAGGAGATAGATGACGAAAGTGTCACACAAAAACTTAAACGTTAAACAGAACAACTTCTACATGATTTTTTTCATCACAATTTAGTAATTCATCAATCATCTTTAATATGCAGATTACATGCACTATGCAACACTTACACCCTTTGAATGGCATATCATTTAGGCTTCTGCAGCATGAAGTTGCATTAGTCACCGTTAAAGTGTATTTGATGAAAAGGTTGCATTGCAGTAAGCATTCAAATTAGCCCTTACCCCTACTTACCTAACCGAACGATTATTTCTTAAGGGATAAAAGTTATTGGTAATAGAAATAGAAAAGTTAATGTATTTAGACAACAATAAAGAAACGAGGAACCCCCTTATTTGTTGAACTAATGAGGAACAACAAATGAAGATAAAATAATTACCAATCTTTGACTCCAATAACACCAAGGAGCATAAAAATTAACAACTGTAATTGGAAACCTGCCAAAAGGTTATTCAGAATGGGGTTAATGGTACAAAAATATTGTTCAGTCCCAGACACCAGAGAGAAAGAACTTCTCATCTCTAGTATAGCTGAAACTAAAAAACACAACAAAAAATGAATGAATTTCTTGATTAACCCACTTACTGGTGAGCATATTTATCAAAATTATCTGATGTGAGTTCAAGAGAACCTCCAATGGATTCTTCATGTACTTCATTATCGTGCTTTATGTTCGTAGTAGCTGGTTCTGAATGGTACTCGTTACCAGTGGTTCTTAAATTTGAATCAATAGAAAACTTGCGAATTGTTTTTGTTAGATTCAGCCTGTTCTGAAAACAAGAGGTCACAAATTAAGGACAAGGAAATATCAATAAACAGAGACAAGAAGGAATTAAAGCACAGGAAAACATACAATTCATAAAAAGATGAGGATTTTGTCATTTGGAACATAAGGAATAGTGCGAAAAGAAGTAATAGATATATTTGAAGTACTTGTTATATTTCAGTGCACTGGATTCACATTTAAAGGGAAAATATGGGATATAGAATTTTGAAAATCTATTGATGAACAAATGTTCTTAAGGTTAAAGGCATCTTCATTTAATAACACTGAAATTTCTACAAGATTCAATGAACTTTTTCTAGTGGTTAATTACAGGTTCCTTAGGTCTGAACTCACAAAATTATACAATGTATCTTCCGTGAATAGCATACTCATGTTTAGCCAATTCTTTGCTACTCAATTTTAATGAATACATATGAACTTATTACGTTAAACAAATGGAACTAATAAATACTTGGAGATTTTAATTTTTTTGCTACAGTACTATGGTAAACTCAGGGAGTCTATGACACATTTAATTAACTAATCAAAAACCAAAGTAAAATTTCTAAAACCAGAAGCATAAATGTTTTTTTTTGTAAGGGATGATCAAAAGAAAATAATAGAAACTTACTGTGCCCAGCACATCACTCACATCAACCGCTGCAAACTCACAAGAAAGGGCAGGAAAACTACAATATAAATTGAAGCCATCAGCAAGAAACAATATATAGAGAGCAGAAAAGTTCATAAACAGTCATACATAGTAAGAAGAATACGATAAATAGCTATAGTTGCTATATGAACTGAACAAGTAATACAAACTCAGAAAAATCATGAAACATATAAAACACAATTATCACAACGGAAATCCTTGATTTCATGCCACTCTCATGTACCATCACGTCATATCAAATGTATAAAAATAATTAAAACAGGGTTCCAGTTTTACAGTTTCAAATCCAGTTTGAAAGGAAGAAATAGGTATACTATACGAAAAATAATAGATAAGTAAACCTGTCGAAGGAAATAATTTCTGTCTATTAAGAAGTCAAATTCATTTTCTTTAACAAATTAACCAAATTTTAATGATTTAAGTTATCAAACTCCTAAGAGGTGCCCTTTGTAGATTTTTAAGCGGAGAGTTACACGCATTCTTGATAGCAAGAGTGATGGTATACAAATATCATGCAGCACAAGTTCTACGCTGTACGAAGTCCATGTGGGAAAAACAATGAAGCTATATATACAAACATAGAAAAAAGCCTATTTAGCCTTTTACCTCATATTGAAATCTATACGTAAATAGTCCCCATCACTACTCTTGTCAACAATAACAGATGTAGCGGTGCTGACAGACAAATAACTATTAAGTTCCTGCAACACAGTTGCATGTAATAAATCAATATGAATTTTGACAACCAAATTGAAGCATGAGACCTAATATCAATCCTAGAACACATGCATGAAGGCTTCACATGTGATAAACATAAACATTAGTGGTAAAAGCTACAAACCATTCCAAACAAAAACACCATGCAGAGAGCTGCTATTATGGATAACCCTGCTCCTGATACTGAAGCCTCAGTTAAATCTCTTGGGATTTTTCTGCAGACGGAAGACAAACAGTAGGCACATATTTATCAGCAAAAGGACAATATTACGTGCATTCACAAATCTTCCCCTATATAATTTGAATGCTTTTACTTGAGTAATTTAATTTCTTATTCCACTCTCTCTCAAAGAATAACATGCCATTTTTTCTTGTTTATTGCTTCCATTTATTGTTTTCAACAAATAATCACAACATTAACACTTTGTTTTTACTTTATTTTATGTTTCCAAAGATTTACATAAGAAAAAACGAAAACAAAAAAAAAAATCTTGTCAGCGTTTTGTTCACATATTTGAAAATAGGATTGAACTTAAAAACAAAATGACTATTTTCTAAATGTTTGTAAAAACAAGAAAGAAATAAAAACACAAAATAGTTTTTTTCAAACCACGCATGCCCTTAATTTTTCCTTTTCAAATTTCAAAATTCATTTAAATATTATTAAACATATCCAACTTTTCAGTTTCAAACATCTCTCTTTAAATCCATGATTTCACACATTCCAGATGAATTTCGAGAAGGAAACGTGCAAGGCACGGGATGTTCACCATTTACAATTAAAAGTTAAATTGTTTGTAAGAAATACACTAAGTGGACTACATATACCACCATTTCTCGTATATGAAACATTTAGCACTTTCAGTAAGCAACGATGTATCACATCACAGTACTTCAAAAGGCTTCTCCCTACCGGTAAAAACATTCAATATTTTCTCGGAGATGATAGCACATGGTTCATAGTATAATATCTCAAAATTAAACTCACCAATAAAATCCAGAAGCTTTGCTAATAAAAATTAAAAACTCTTGATTCCTTATACGTGTATATGAAGTGAAACATGTTGACAAGGTTCATGCATATAAAAAGTCTTTATTAATGAACACATATCCATTTGGATTATCCATATACTCAACATCTTGGAAGTGGTCACTGCACATCCCAAACAAGATTCAAAACTAAATCCCCATTCACTAATATCCATTTTTGCCTCCATTTTTTCATATACACACACTGATTAAATACCGTATCAACGTTCTCCTATGCTGTACATTTCCCTGAATCACACACAACTCACAAATAAGTCCGCGGCCATGTTAACCGCAATGTAAGGTTTCCGAAGTGTCCACAACCACAACTGAGGCCGCATCTGTCACATTTATCAATAATATTCCATATATCACGGAAAACGACGAAACTGCGATTGCAACAGCTTCTAAAACATGTTCAAATACATAACAGAAGCAAAACGAATTGAATTGATTTACCGCTACACCAAAAACAGAGTTAAATGCCACGAAAAAAGAAAAAAACTCACATAGAGATGATTGAGCGAATAACAGAAAGAGTAATAATCATTATATGAATCAATCGGTGACTACAAGTTTACAGTGAAATTAACGGAGCCACCGGCATTGCAGCTGAAGATTTTCACGTGCATTCAACATATAGATAGATTGAACAAACAAGGTGATCCAAAAACACGAAATGCACAATTGTGGAAGAGAAGAAAAGAGAGATAGATACGAAGAGAGGGAGATTCTAACCTGTAAAAATCCACCGATTTGAGTTTGCTGGAGGTAATCATGGTTGCGAGAAAGCGAAATTTCACGGAAAATGAAAGAAGAGGAGAATAGAAGAAAGCTCAAATCCCAAAGGATTGAGATTTGAGATTGCAAATGGAAATGTATTGGTAATAGATCGAAGGAGAAGGAGCTTCAACTGTTAGCTTTTCCGTTGAGTTTTCGTTCAATACTAACTAAAACTCCGCGCACTCTGTCTCTCTCACTCAGTTTGCGCAAAAATTATTATATTTTTTTATTTTCATTTTTATATTAAATCAGTGATAATACTACATTCAGTACTTTTCACGAATAAAATAGTATAAGAAAACACCTTTACCAAAAAAAAGTATAAAAAATTCATAAAATAAAATATGACTAAATTTGGAATACCTTGTAACTAACTTAAATATTCTTATATGTTTCCTTTTTCCTTTGTAATGGTGTGTAGTAGTTCAAACTTTAGAATGCCTTACTATTTTTATATGCATCTCTTTATTTATATGCATATATATATAAATCTTTTGATAAATATATTGTTATAATTTTAATATCCTAATTTAGACTTTCACCATAGTTTGATTATTGGATATTTTAATTTCTAAAACTATTGATGGTGGATTATTACAAAGGAGTATTGTAATTATCATTGGCATAATTGTTCTTTAATAGCCTCCTCTTTACACAGTCAATCAGGTATAGGGTGGAGGTTTGCACTTTTATCATCATTGAGATATGTGCAAAAAGTAAAAAAGATGAAGGGTCAACTACTGTTTTTAGTCAACATTATTAAGATTGGGATTTTAATGAGAGAGAGAGAGACTTTTTAAATTGCAATTCATATGACCTGGAATGCTATCCAAAGTTATAACCATGAGACACGAGGAAGAAGAAAATCAAAGAGAGGAAGAAGATAAAGGAAAGGGAGAAGAAGAAACAAAATTTGAGTTATTTTTAAAACAAAAAAAAGAAAAGAAAAAGAAAACAATCTTAATTTACCATATTATGTTGCTTGTATTTTATTAGACTCATATTCATAAATATTTTTTTTATTCTATCATGTGAGTTGACAAAATTAAGAAAAAAAAAGAAAAAGCTAACGTAAGAAGAGAAACAGATAAAAAAATGACAAAATATACTCAACTGATCGAATGGATTAATTTTTAGATAAATATACCAAAAATAGTTTGGAAAGTCTAATTTTACTTAATACTATGGCTTAAAAATTATAATAAATACCAATAATATTTTTTCTAATTTTACTATTTTTTTCATAAAGTCGCATTCATATCTGTATAATTTTTAAGCAACTCACTTAATATATATTTTTAATGAATATCATTGACATTCCTCATACTTTTTTAATAAATAGTTTGACTATGAGAAAGATGCGAATTATTTAGTGAAAGAACATAATAAATATTAATATCAGTTTAAAAAACTAAAGAGGTGTAAATGTGTTTATATAAAAAGAGATAATTCAATTAAAAAAAAAGCAAAATTTAATTATTTGCGCATCCGGGGAATCGAACCCCGGTCAGTACCGTGGGAGGGTACTATGATACCACTACACCAGATGCGCTTTTGAACATAAAGACGAGGTTCAATAAAAAATAGTTAAACTTAAAGGGGAAAGACGAAGAGTGGTAAGTATTGAGCGTTCTCCTGGTGGATGTTAAGAACGTAAAAGAATACGTGTTTTGTTGGGTGAATGGACGAATAAAGAGTAGTGTGAAAAGTGAGTGATGGGGTTTATACATAGTTGTGTTGAATGTGACGTTGGGTGATAAGAAGATACGTGAAGATGATGTAAAGAAAAATTAATTGTATGAAGGTTTTGGAAGATGATGATTAATTATGTGAGTGTGTTTTATTTTTTAATCAGAATGAAAAAGACAACAAACACATAATCTACAAATACTTTTTAAAAAGAATATACATATTTTCATCTTATTATGTACAAAATGCAGTTTCATAAAATATATGAAAAGAGGTTTAATTTTTACATATATTAAAAAAATAAGAACTAATTGAAATGTATTAAAATATGAAAATTTATATGAAATTTTGGAACAAATATAAAAATCAACAGAGTATTTCAACCTATAAATTATCATCTTAATCCAAAATAGTTTTTAACATTTTATTTCTTTTCTCCAACAGTAGTTATTTCAATTTTTTTAAGCCTTTTTTTTCAACAATACAATATATAGTTAAAAGTAATCAAACCACTTGTATTAAGAAAAATATAGAAGTAGTCGAAAAGTTAAGGTTTTTTTTTTTTTTTTAATTTGTACTGATTGAATATTTCTAGTCTCAGAAGTTTAAAAATACTATTATTTAGAAGGATGAAAATATGTAAAAATTAAGTGATAATTGATATAATCAATAATATCAAAACACTTGAAAAAGAAAAAAAAAAACTCAATAATAATTATGGTAAGAAAACATAAAGATGCTCGACAGGGAGAGAGCTTATGGGCAATGGTTCCTTCCTCTAGACCATTACTCCTGCACTCATGTTTTCTTCCTGCACTTCCACAATCTTTAAATACCAACTATATCCTTTTTAGTAAATTGCTTTTCATTTTACAATTTAAGTTCCAAATTATGTAATTCATAGATCTTTCGAATCACACAAAATATTATTATATTTCAATTATATCATCTAAAATATAAAATTAATATTGTAGATTGCAGATTTAATGACGATTTGTCTTACTACAATAAATGTCAATCAAGGAACCAGCGTACGTAACAAATAAAACTTGAAATATGACTATTTTCTTAACAATAAAATTTTAAAAAAAACATAGGTTTATTAAATTTAATATTTAAATCTTGAAATGTTATCCAAAAGTTTATTTTGGTATAACATTAGTTTAAATATGATTATGATAGTATTTGATGTTAAAAGTGAATTCTAAGAAATTTAAATTCACTTTCAAATTTAAAATTTTATACTTTTTTTATTAATCTCTAGATAAATATATAGGTAATTATATTTGTTTTATAAGAAAATAGAAAATATATAAGAAAATAAATATATAAAACAAATATAATTTTTTACATTATTAAGTTTTATTACCTACGTTCTTAACGTACACTTATATAATTATCAAGAAAAACATATAAAATAACTGAGAGAAATGAAAGAGAAAGAGAAAACCTTATGAGAAAGGGAAAAAAAATATAGAAGATTAAAGAAAGAAAAATCGTATATTTACACCTTTTAATTTTGTACATCTATTACCTAAGAAAAATGTAGTTATTTTTCTGTTTAGTTCTTTTTCTTTATAGTTATTGAGGTATGAGGAGTTAAACTTGAAATAGATTTTTTTTTAATTTATATATATTGAGTTTTTTTAGATACAAGGTATTATTCATTTTTGTTTCATTTTTCATATATTTTTTAGATTTTATATCTTATTCAAATTTCAAGTTAACTTATTTCATTAATGAAAAATTGACATTTTTATGATTGATTATTTAAAATAAATTAGTCATTTTTGTATTAATTAGATAGAAAATAACTTATTTGTATTGGTTTAACAATAATAGACATTGTGAGGAAGGTACTTAGTATAAATGAGAAGGTTTGATAAAGAAAACCTACAAACTTATTATTTTAAGGTTTTAGACTAGACTTGACATCATATCATAATTTCTTATATAGATTGTCTAATTATTAGTATCCAACCTATTTGAAAAATGAAGAATATTAATTTGTGATTTTTTTTCATTAAGTACTTCTAGTGTAGGTGTTTGAGGCAAGTGTGTTTTCTTAAGATAAAATGACGATTCAAGTAAAGGTCAAAATCAGAATCGAGATGAAGTATACCAACGTGAAAAGACTCACACTTGAAGAGAGGAACATATATGGAAAAAGACTCATAAACTCATTAAGATTCCTCACTAGAGATAGTGTCACAACAAGTTGAAAGAGAGATTTTTACATCAATTTAGGAAGAAACCAACGAAAGCATTGTCTTTTTTTCACTTTAAACAATTCCGTAAACAATATAGCTATCATTTTAAAACATTATTCTTTGAGTGTTCTCAAGCAAAAATTGAAAGATTTTGTCTTAAACCAAAAGGAGGTGACAACATTATTACAAGGGTAAAGTCCTCCTTTAGCAACACGGAGTGCAAACAATAAAACATTCAAACTATAATATACTTATGAGGCATAGGTGAAACATAATGATATTATTGCACAAATAAAAATATTCAACACTAACTTTTATCCCACTATATGACACATAACATTGACTTTGATCATCAATAAAAAATAATCATTTTTAGCATAAGACACTCACATAAAAAAATACAAATAAGAGCACATGATTAAATTATAATTTTTATTAGGATAAAGTTGTAAATTTTCTCAAAAATTTTATAAAAAAATTATGCAGATTTTACTAAGATAAAAACTGAACCTTGTGTTTGCACAAAACAAATTTAATTATAAGAATTTGAAACACATTATATTTGAAATACTTGTAATTGAATTTTCTTTATTTCAAAAATAGTTTTTTTGGATGGACTAATTGAAATATCTTAAATTTTAATTTTATTTTTTGGATAAAGCAATTTAATTTTTCTTTTAAGTCAAAATTCTACTTTAAATATATGTTAATAACTTAACTCTACCCTCAAGCGCAACTAGAATTAGCTTAACTTTCGGCTCAGGTAAACTCATCTTGAATTGCCTTGATTTTGGGATTGGGACGAGTCATCTCAACCTTTGATCTGAGTCGACTCGTTTCAACCTTCAACTATGATGACTCAAGCTAACCTTCAACATAGACTGCCCTATCTTGACTTTTGGTCGAAGCCTAGTTATTACTACTTATGATCTGAGACAATTCGTCATAACTTGTCATAACCTTTGACCCAATAAAGACATATCAGCCTTTGACCTGAACTGACTTATCTTGACATTTGACCTAAGCCAAATCGAATCAACCTTCAACCTGGGACAAATCGGGTTGACCTTCGGCCTTGGTCAAATTGAGTCAACCTTCGTCTAGGGAAGAATATGGTCGACCTTTAGTCTGGGTAGAATCAGGTTAATTGTTAGTTTGGGAAAAATCGAGTCGATTTTTTACTGTGATGATTTGTTTTGACCTTTGGATTTGGACAAAATTTCTCAACCTTTCGGCCTAGACTGAATCAACTTAAGTTTCGCCATGGGCCAAATCAGTTTGACCTTCGATCTAGACTAAATCAGGTTTCGACCTATCCTAAATCAGCTCAATCTTTGGCCGAGGCCAAATTGACTTAACCTTTGGTTTGAGCCGAATTATGCTTGATCTTTGGTCCATGTGGGATCGACTAGACCTTTGACTTGTGTCGAATTGACTCAACCTTCTACTCAAGAAAAATATGCTTGACCTTTGATCTAAGCCAAATGCACTCGAGCTTTGGCCCAGGTTGAATAGTTTCGTCCTTTAGCCCAGACCAATTCGTTTTGACTTTCAACGTCAAATCATTTTGTTCTTCAGCCTAGGCCAATTCATCTTGACCTTCGGCTTGGGAAAAGTGGACTCGACTCGACCTTTGACCTAGGCCGAGTTTGCTCGACCTTTGGCCGCGATCGAGCTAACTCGACCTTAAGTCTAATTCGAATTGTTTCTTCTTTTAGTCCAGAATGATTCGTCTCGAACTTTAGGTCAAGCCAAATATATAGTTTCGTCTTTCAACCTAGACCGACTTGTCTTGAATTTTGATCTAGCTGACTGGACAAGACCTACGACTTAGACCAAATAAAACAAATAAAACAAATTTTAATTTTTATATTATTTTTGTTATTAATGAAACTTTAATGAATACTTATGAAAAAGAAGTAATAGTTGATGAACAATTAAGTTCTCTCAAAATAAAGTTTTTAGTGAAAATAAAATAAAATAGTTAAGTATCGCTTATGATATATCATTCTTTTCACATGTTTCTTCTTTGATTCTAGTTTTGGATGGTTAGTTTTTATATAGTCTCAAGGGCTGAATTCTTTTGTTACAATTCAAATAGTTTCTAATGGGTAGTCTTTGCTTCATAATAGATTTATGTTCCATAAATAAATATATAAAAGTGCGACTGATATAGTGTAAAGGATTAAATGATGCCATTGGAAACAAATAAAAAGACTTTATAAATTTGAAAACAATGATTGATTCATTATATATATAGAACATGTTCTAGCTGTCTGGCATGATTCTATTTTGCCTTAAAAAACGATTATCCATTATGTGCACTAACTAAGAGAGAGAGAGAGAGAAATTCATAAGTATTTTCAACACTCAAGAATTCACAATTTTCTCCATTTTCCTTTTTCTTGTTTCACATCTATTTTCATTTTCTTTTCCTGTGGGTGTCAATGGATATATTTTCCCAAATGCATATATATTGGGTCGTTTTTCATGGAATTAATCAACCAATATATTTTGCTATCATCGACATAGGAACTAAGCAAAGACCTTTCTTCTTCAGTTCTGTGTGGTCATTGTCACTTCTAAGACTTTCATCTCTCTCTCTTGGGGTATTTTTTTTCCTCTACAAAAACAAAAAAAGAACAACTTTTGTTAGTTAAAAAAAAAAATTAAATTGTTTATTAACTTAGTTCCATAATCAACATGTATGTAAGTGGGTTGCAAGCTTCTGCTGAGTCGGAAGAAGGACACCATTTCAATATAGGGAAAGGTAATATAATGAAAAAGATACAATAATAATTATTTTAAAGTGAACGGTTCCAACCTTCAATTAATCAACACAAAATTCGAATTTTTCTCAAATATTCTTTCTTTTCTTCCAAACACAGTAAGAATGTAACAAATAATTATACATATATCATATATCATGAATAAAATGTGCATTGAGTTTATCAAATTAGCCTGGAAATTCTCCATTTTTTCTTTCCCTTTTGCTTTGTTAAACTTGTTCTCCTATAATATTTTCAATAAATTAAATAATTATAAAATTGAGCAGCATGTTATATATGTTGGGAATCCAAAAGACCCATCAATATATAATATACCTTAACTTTCACTAAATGAAAAGAAAAAACATGAATGCATATATAAGATGAAGAAGAAAAGAAGAAAAATAATGAACCTTGGAGGCTTTGACCGGAGAAGTTGCAGTATCTTCCAAAGCATCATCAATCACTAACGCAGTTTTGATCTTCTTTCTCTTCCTGAAACATGATTCCTGAGGTTGCGTGGTGTCATCATGAGTTAAGATTTTCTCAGCAGCACAGGAAAAGAGGGTGGAGTCGCTATTAGAGAAAGACACAGAACAACATTTGTGATCATGAATACGATGGTTGTTAAGGAAATCCTCAAAGTACTTAGTCCAACCACTCTCCTCAGAGGAGTCACACTCACTTGTAGGAGGTTTGGTTATGGCAGAAGTCATAGAAGCTGCAGCTTTTGGTTTTTGATCAGAAAAGTAAGAAGATAAGATGATGAAAATATTATTGGGGTTGGGTGGTGAGAAGTTTTAAAGAAGCAATGAAGAGTATATAGTTATAAGATTATGCAATAAACAATGAAGAAATAAATATGATTAAATATAGAGGACTTTGGAATCTTGGGGTGGGTCATAGAATAGGGGAAGTTAAACTAAGGTATGTGTCATTATGTGTGTGAGTGTTTGACCTTTGTGCTATGTGGGAAGAGATTTGCAACATTTTCTTCATGCCGGAGTTAACTTTCCACTATTGCTTTGAATTAGTCATTGCTTTGCCCTACCTATAGAACCTTTGCAAAAATGTTCTTTCGGCTTAACTCATTCATTCTCTAATCTCAACCAACCTAATCTCATATCTTTCTAACAAAATCATTTTCTCCCTTTTTCTTTTTTCTAGTTTTATATTTATAGTTCACTAAACTTCTTTATAATGCAAAGCATCACAAATCTTGATAAAAATTAAAGTTTAAGTCTAGTTCAATCTAAAAAATAATAATTTATAATGTAAAATTTGTATCCATTTATATATTATTAATAATTTCAACAATTCTTTCTTCTTAAAAAATATTTATTTTATATATGAGATTAGACAAATCAGTAAAAATAATAATAAACTCAACAATTTACTAATATATATTCTAATTCATAATTTTAATATTATGATTCTATTGTGAAATGTTTTTATTTTAGTAATTTATTCAATGAAATATAAAATCTTAATATGAATGAATGTTGATTATGTATATAGATGGTTAGATAGAATGTCTTTCTCACATATATGTATCAATGGAATAGTTTTAGTTGAATGTATAATAAATATTTGATAGAAGAATTTATGGATATATAATTCAATTCAAAGGTATCCAATTATAAACATATTTATATAGTTTGCTATGAAACTTTGAGTTAATCTATATTTATATCAATCATCAGCCATATATAAGAATGTTTACAAGAAAACAAAAATCAAAATGAAAAAAAAAAATTAACAAATAAAGAACAAGATGTAGGCTATGGAAGAACGCAAGATGACATCTATTGTGAGGAATTGTGTAATGTATTTATTGTGGAAAAATATAATGATAGCTAATTAATTTATTATATAGAGATGGTTAACCATACTAGCTGTGTATCCGATCAGTTATTCTATTTACCGATTTATTTTTATAGAGATTTATTATGAATTTTCTTTTGTGTTCTTACTGAAAATTGAAGCTAACTAGAAATACAATTGAAATATTTTAGAATCTCCCTATTTATTTTAGCATGTTATTTGATATAAAAAAATGGTTAATACTTTAATTAATTTAAATATGTAAGTTTGTGTTTTAATTTGTTTTAGAAAATCACTTCTAAAAATTTATAAATTTATGAACTTAAACAAATTTGTCGTAATTATATTTATTTAAATAATTTCATCTTCGATTAAGTTATGTATGTGTTTTTAACATAAGTTTATTGGGAAAATGTATAAGAATAATTGCAAAATTTTAAAAGAAGAGGAAAACCTTAAAAGGAAGATAAGAAATAGAAAATGGAAGAAATGATTACTCCATCTTCAGTCAATTTATCTGATTTTAACCCATATTCATCAAAATATTTTAAAAAAAAATCAAATTAAATTTCTTCTTTTACATACGAGATATTAATTGATTTGGAAATTCAACTATTATATTTATAACTTGGTGTACTTTTTGATAGGAAAATCTCAAAGTATACACACTCAAATATTTTTTTAAAATTGAGTTTTTTTTATAATACAACAATATGATACTCGGTTCATTGTACTTGTCTTTCCTTATGTCCCATATATCTTGGGATTCAATAAGAACATTCATTTACAAAAATCAATTATATTATCGTAATTGATACTTGTGTGTATTGTGAAATTTTTCTATAAGTGATATTAAATCTTTATGCTCTAAATAAAGAGAGAAAAAGAGAGAGTGGAGAGAGTCAAACATAGTGAGTTTTTTTAACACTTTTTTTATTAATTTATAAAAATTATGAAAAATATAAGTGAGTTTAAATTTGTAAAAAGCTGGGCATGATCCATCTCTTCTTGCCATAGAGTCTTGAAAATCTCACGAGAATTAAAAGGGGTTGCATTTTTTTAATGGCGACTTTATTTAAGTTTCTTGGTTTGATAATTTAAAGGTAGCGATGGTTGAAAAATATAAAGAAGTAAGGCATGATGATTGGGTGGAATGATGTATTGAGAGTTTAATTTTGTTGACTTAAATCATAAACAAACACACGATGGTTTTGAAAAGAATAAAGATAGATGGTGACTTTGGCGTTTCTTGTTGCCCATTTCTTTAAGCACTTTTTTTTTTCTTTATTTGTTGATGATGTTGCTTCATGATTTTTTTTTTTATCTTCTTCACCTGTTAAACTACGTCACCAAAGATCCTATTAAAGGATATTCATTTTAATTCTTAAGAGTTTACTATTGCCGTGTCCCACAAAAAACCTACTTCAAAACTCCTAAATTAAAATGTCACTGGTTTTTTTAGGAAGTTGGAGGTTTAAACGGTGACCTGAAAGACCTTTTCTACACCAGTGAAATAATGCATTTTTTTTTCATCTCTAGTTTTTAAAATTAAAAAATGTTTATCTGATTATCACTATATATCCAATTAAAAAAATTGGAAAAAAAAATGGATGTTTTTTAAACTAAGTTTGGTACTTGTGACAATCCGTTTGATTGCTACGTTTTAGTTATCAGATTCACTAAGTTGACGGGGTACAATATAAGGATAGAATGAAAACTACACAAAGACAAATTTATTTGTTTTTTTTTCTATTATTATTATTATTATTATTATTTTAAAATACTTTTATCTTTAACTTTTTATTTTAATCAATGGGATAATTAATATTACGAAAATATAATTGACATCTACTTACGTATATATTATTTTACTGAAGTTTTCAAACTTGATTAAACTATTTTAAAGATGTAATTTAAGATTGATAGTGGAATATATATATATATATATATATATATATATATATATATATATATATATATATATATATATATATATATATATATATATATATATATATATATATATATATGTACATGAAAAAAAATATAATAATTGAAACTAAAATGTAATTAAAATAATCCATTTACAAAGAAAAGCATTCAAAGAGTTAAAAAAATTGAAAACAACTATCATAAACATTTTAATCATAAAATAAAATAAAAATTATATGAAAATATTATATACATATGTATATATTAGTGATTTTATATCTCCAACTACTCCAGTAGATACTTTTATCAAATGTTAATTATTTTATAAACCAGTTCAACAATATTTGGTTACTATATAGTTCGTTTTTCAGCTTTTAACTAACTTTCTAGTTTCCAAGAAATTAAGGGTGTATGTTTAACGTAAAAAGAAAGGTAACGTTTTTTTTTTAAAATAAACGAGAGATTTATGAATTCTTTTTAAATTGAAGTGTAAGCATAGTTAAAAAAAAAATTCAGTATAACTCAATAAAAAATTGCAAAACTTATAATATTTTTAAACTAAAAGTATATATTTTTATTTTCAAAATTAAAAGAAAAGTTCACGAATTAAAAAAAATGATTTTCTAAATATTAAACTTTAAACAGTACAATCATTCTTTCAAAACTAATTTTAATCTCGAAACAATAAATTTAAAAGATTGAAACTGTAAATTTGGAAACTAAAACAGGATTCAGTTGAAATTTCAACCAAATTTAATCAAAATTACATCTTTCAGCCGTGGAGTTTAACAGAAGTAGCATCCATATTTGAAAGTATGAAGTTCTTCTCCTTCAACTGCAGAAGTATTAATTCTCTGACAAAATGAAAGTACTGCTACATGGTTATGATGAATCCACTGCCATGGAAAATTAAACTTTGATGAAATTCATGGAAAACAATCTTGAACTAATCAAACTGAACTAATGATATAGCACTTGGAAAAGAAAAGGAGAAAACGATTTGACCGAAAAAGATGTATATGGACCACACAACACATGCAAAATTTGCAAAAGTTCAACCTGGGTGACTGTTTTATGAGGACAAAACACACATGAGCCTATACCACGATGTCTCTGTGTCGTTGAACTTTTCGTCTCAGTGGAAATGTAGATTTGTCTTCCACCACCCCCATACGTGACTTATGCTAAACCTCACGAATAATTTGACTTATTAAAATCTACTTCATCTTCAAAGAACTCTCTAGCAAACAAATGCATTCAGCACGTAGCAATTTTGTTTTCAAATATATCAGTGTTGTGACCAATCATGTATATACTAGAATATTTATTCTATATGAATCATCACTATCATAATATTAATGTAATATTAAATAACTATTTTGACATAAAATTGCTCCATAACGAAATTCATATATTTAAATTTTTGATGTTTTTAATACTCAATATTTAATAAAAATACAAATTTAGGATTAATATTAATTTTATTACTCCAAAAAGTAATCTTATTAATAAACCTATAATTATCGTGTCAATTACTATTAACTAAATGCACATATTTTTTAAATGTTGGTTACATAAATCAACGAAAATTTGTTAGATATATACATTTTGAAAATTCTTAAGAGTAACAAATTGTTAGTAAAATACGTTGATAAAATTTATTCGATAAATTATAATATGTATTAACAATGAATATTGTTGACTATAATGTATCTGATAATAATTTTTGCACTAAATTTTGTCAGTAATTTGTTATTTCTATTATTAACAAATATTTTCATAAGTAAATTCGTTAGTAAAATGAGTGACAAATTTTCTATTAAATTTGGTGAAATGTTTTAAATATTAAGAGAAAATGAGTGAGGAATTTGGTGAAATGTTTTTAATATTAAGAGAAAATGAGTGAGGAGTAGGAGGAAAAGAAAGAGGAAGAGATGAGGAGGAGGTATGCAACAATGATGGTGGGATGGTGGTGGAGGCGTGATGTTGATCGAAGTTGGGGAAGGAGTCAAAGGTGGTGGTGACGATGTTAACTCTTTGATAAGTGTATCAAATTGTTCAAATAGTAATGAATAAGATCATATATCATTTTCTAAGAGACTCACACAATGCTAAATAATCATGTAATCGATAACTAACATAGCCTAAAGAATAGTTTCATAATTTGAGACTATGTACAATAAAGTAAATTGATGCATAAATGATAAATGTGAAATTTGGAAAAAGGTTAAAAATCAAATGGATTGATATTGTTAGGGTTAGATTTCACCGACTTCATTTTTATACATATAAGAACTCACACTCTCTCCATTAATATATTAATGTCAGCCTATAAATTTACTTAAACCCTAATAACCTCTTAGTAAAATGAGCCTAGGTTTCCTTATTAAGAGTTAATCCTTGAACCCATAATAAGCAAACCCCCTTTATGAACTACAATTTAAGACAATTAATGGGTCAAACTCCATTCTTAGATACAAGCTCCATTAGGTATCATGTTCCAAGTCTAGGTTTCAAAAGATATTTTCCAATATCTAATAAGCCAAACATCAAACTACGATAACCACAGATAACCACAACAAAGCGAGCATTAAGTACAAAAACAACAAGAATACTAGCATTTAATGGTTGTATCTACCTCCAACAAAATGGGTTTAACTCTCTATTGTCATAGATATTTACCAATAATGAGTTAAGCATTCAATTATGAATGTCCACATTAAAGCCAGAATTAAGTACAAAAAAAAAATACTAGCATTTTATAAATACAAGAAAGTTTAGTGGTTGTATTTATCCCCAATAAAATGGGTTTAACTCTCCATTGTCATAGAGAGCTCAAGCTTACATAATGAAAGATGGAAGAAGAAGGAAATACAAGAAGGAAAAATGGATGGTTCGCGCAATACCTAGCAGACCTCTAAGTGCTCCAAAGGTGAAAAATTGCGTCTCCAACTACGAGCTTTCCTTGAGCCACTACAAGAAATAGGACACAACGTGCCACATCAACAACACTAAACCATGTCTTGATGGTGTTGACTGATGGATGTAGGACTGCTAAGTTCTCTCCACGATAAAGAAGTGGCACTCAATGTAACGTCCCGACAACTTATAGGGACTATTGACTGCCCCCACACATCACCACGAGACTTTCCAGTGTGCTTTGTCATCACTCGCACACTTTCCGGGAAAACTTCCCAGAAGGTCACCCATCCCATAATTACTCCAGGCTAAGCACGCTTAACCATGGAGTTCTTATGGGTTAGGCTACCGAAAAGCAAATGCATTTTGGTGATATGAGTAGCCAAATCAATTCCTTTAAGCTATCCTTCAACTGTATAGTCCCATACCTATACATTCTCCAGATCCCTCTCATTCTGGTGTATGTTCGATTCGTCCATGTGCCCCTTCCACTAGAAGCCTGCCAGGAGCCGCTCCTTGTCTGTGCCTCTTGCACTGGCGATCACTCCCCGCCCTCTCAGTGCCCGGGCGTCACTGGATGAACTTCATGATCACATAGTTCTTCTTGCTTCTCTGGATTGCCAAATTCTTTACTTTGATGCAAAAGCTTCTTATCACTGAATAAGATACAAAAAATGGGGATTAGTGATATAATTGGATTAATGTAATCCAAAATGTAATTATTTATAAAATCAAGATAAAATTAAGGATTAAAAATGTTACAAGTTAAAGAAGAATTGATTTTGTTAATAAAATATGATTAAGATAATGATAAAAATTAATATTATCAAACAATGATAAAGGAGAGAAAGAAGAAGAGGAAAAAGAGAATAAAAAAAGGAAAAGAGAAGAAAACCAAATTGTAAAATTCACAAATGGATTTTAACAACCAATAGTATTTATTTGTAATTGTCAACAAATATTTACCAATGTTTATTAGTTGACAGATTTGAGGCTGTCAATGGTTATAATCAGAGGTTGCTATTTTTTCGTATTAATAACACAATAAATTCTTTTAAGTGTTAGGATTTAATATTTGATTTAATATTTGATATCTTGTTAGGTTTTAAGATTTTGTTTGTTATTATTTCTGTTTGTTATTATTCTGTGTATATAGCTGATAGGTTAAATAGAATTATAACTAATTCTGTTATAATCTTGATGTATAAATATTTGTATCTGCATTATGCAGGAAGATAATACACAGATTATTCTTTGCTTCTCATTATTTAACATGGTATCAGAGCCGTTTCTGCTGTCTTTGCTGTCTGTCGGCGGTCAGCCGCCATGGCCGCCGACAGTCCCCTAAATTTTTTTTCTTTAACCTGTGTTTTTAATGTGTTTTTAATGGGCTCCAGTTGCCCTAGTCAAGTTCTGGCATTTTCTTTCCAGTATCATCAAATTCAGAGTTTGTTTGAGTATTAACTTGTGTTTCTCATTAGAGTGGGATTCAAACCCATTCCCTTTGGGACCGAAAGTCTCTTTTTCGAATAATCCAAGAAAGCGCTGATTACTCCGTTGTGCACCATCGTTACCTGCCACCGGTCATCGTCCGCCGCCGGCCTCCGTATTGCCGACCACCTACCGCCGCCTCTCTCACTAAATTATTCTGCCCCTGATTTGTCGTTGCCACCTCAATAAGCTGTCGTATTTGCTTTGCTCAAGATTAAGAGTGCCTCATGAAGTGCACTAGTCGTCGTTTGTTCAGGGCATTTAAGTCCCTTAAGGTTTGTTGCAATATTAGGGTGGTTAAGTCCCTACAAGTTTGTGGTTGTTAGCCTTTTAGTTTCAGTTGTTGCAGGGTAGTGTAGTCCCTGCAAGTTTGTTGCTATTTGCCTCTGCAGGACAGATGTTTCCTGAAGGCTTGTTGCTGTTTAGGGCAGTTAAGTCCCTTGAAGTTTTGTTTAGGGCAGTTAAGTCCCTTGAAGTTTTCTTTAGGGCAGTTAAGTCCCTTGAAGTTTTGTTTAGGACAATTAAGTCCCTTGAAGTTTTGTTTAGGACAATTATGTCCCTTGAAGTTTTGTTGAGGACAGTTAAGTCCCTTGAAGTTTTGTTGCTGATTAGGGCAGTTAAGTCCCTTGAAGTTTTGTTGCTGATTAGGGCAGTTAAGTCCCTTGAAGTTTTGTTGCTGATTAGGGCAGTTAAGCCCCTTGAAGTTTTGCTGCTGTTCACCACTATTGATGGCAATCCAATCCCTGCAGTTTGTTGCTATTCGCCATTGCAGGCCCTTCATCTATTCTTGTAGTTTGTTGTTGTTTGCTGCTACAAGTCACCATCCATTTTTATGAAGTTCGCCCTCGTTGAAGTTTCATTGCGCTAGTTCGCTTTCGTCCGTTGCTGTCGAAGCTGGTTTGCAAGCTGGGAATGATTGACATTCATTCTCCAGCTTGAGGGGCTGTTAGGATTTAATATTTGATTTAATATTTGATATCTTGTTAGATTTTAAGATTTTGTTTGTTATTATTTCTGTTTGTTATTATTCTGTGTATATAGCTGATAGGTTAAATAGAATTATAACTAATTCTGTTATAATCTTGATGTATAAATATTTATATCTGCATTATGCAGGAAGATAATACACAGATTATTCTTTGCTTCTCATTATTTAACATTAAGAACTATAAAATTGATTCAGTAATAAAATTTGAAAGAGAGTGAAAGAAATTGTGATTTCAACTTTTTTTTTTCCATAACATTTACTGATGAAGAAAACACACAATCAGTTTTATTATACTTATGAGAGAAATAGTGTGGGAGATGCTGTTATTAATAATCAATACGTGTCATATGGTTTAGTTGGAAATTCTTATAAGAAAAAAAAATTAATTAGACTAATCTCAATGTCAAACATGAACATTAATTGTGTTGAGGCCACTACTAATTAGTGGGGACCAAACTAATGTAGAAAAGTATTAAATTTAGGTCAAATACTCTTTATTTCCTTTTCACTAATATGTCATTCCTGAAAAAAAAAAAAAATCCGTGAGCTCCATCTGTTGCTTTTGGCATATAGTCCAACAAGTGAATCAAAATGAGATTTTAAGAGAGTATTTTATCGCATAAAAGTTGTATGAATTTCGAAAATATATATAAGCACTATAATTTATGATATTTTTATAATTAAGGTTTCGTAGTTTAGACTGATTTCATATAATAAGAGGTTGAAATTTTAATAATATCCTTTATATATGTGTTTATAAGATTTTAAATAGCTACGTAAACTTAAAAAAAAAGTATTTTCAAAATCACTTTACTAATTAAAAAATAATAAATGACAATTTTTTTTATAAAAGATAATGTAATTTTAGTTTTCTTCAATTATGATATTAATAAAAGTCATTTAAATTATATATTAGTCGGTAAGAACCTAGAAAATAGAGTATTATGGTAGATAGGTATATTAAAATAATGAGTCTGATCATATTATTTTAAAATAATCTGATAATATAAATATAATTTTATAAACACGTCTCATTATTTTAAGAACATTCTATCTCTCTAAAAGACTATTCTCTTCCGTTTCTCTGACTTCTCTCTACCATTTCTCACAATTGAGCTATCCATTTGACGATCAGGAGGTGCCCAAACGGCCACTGCGTCAAGGGCTACAAATCCAACCGATCAATTGGATGAATTAAGCAAGTAAGTGGAAAACCCTTTCTTGGTACCTAGGGTTCTTGAATTTTGTAAAACAATTCTGTTTTACATGAATCAAGAGTCTCTCTTACTTGATTTCTAGTAGGTTGTGGTTATAAGATTATTCTTCCATCATTAATCGGTGGATTGTAGGTTTTCTTAGAATTTCCTTGCGGTTCAAGCAACTGTCGGAGTAATTCTTAAGTGGTGTAGTTGTATAGAGGTAGGAAGCTAGAAGTTCTTTGAATTTTTGTTAATTGACTATGTATGTTTAGAGAAAAGATGATTACTGAGTTGTTGAGCCAAAAATGATGTTTTTATGCTATTTGAGTAAGGTGATTGAATGATTTTTTTAGTGTGAATTAATTCATGAGTTGATATTTAGAAATTTGTTTTGAAATGATGATATGATATTTGTGAACTGTATGGGGGGTGATGTTTGTTCTGTTATAGGATGATTATGATGTTGATAAATCTGTTATAAGGTTGGTTACTTAAGATTTAAGTCATGTTTTAGTGTTTAGAGTTGTTTTTGAGGAAATAGGGTAATGAAATTTTAATTTGGGGGTAGGACATATAAATGGTCAGTTTCGTTAGTTTAGGTAAGTCATTTTGGACTTGCTGAAGGCCTTACGTTGTTCAAAACTGCATTAAAAAATGGTAGAATGTGATTTGAGCCCTTGAGATGATGAATTTTGTGTTTTGAAGTGAAACTTGATTAGTAAGTGCTTAGGAATGTTAGTAGTAAGGTTTAGAAATGTTTGGTCAAGTCTAATTAGGTGTATAACACAAATTAGGATGGTTAGAAGTTGAGAAAAATAGTTAGCATTGGCAAACTTGGGTTGAGTTGCATAATTCTGCAGGCATTCGTGATGCAGAATTATGTAGACTCGCTGAGCGAACAGATTCACACAATGAGTGGTCATGGGAGTTACTCTCTGTCTGAGCAATTCGCACAACGAGAAGATGCGATGTGCGGATGGTTGTGGGGTTTGCTCTCTGTCTGATGATTTGTACAACGGATCAGTGCGCTAAGCACCTGGTTGTGGTCTGGGATCACTGCCGGATTTATTCGAAAAGTGATGGGGTGCGCTCTGCGAGTTCTTGGGGGTCTAGACCACTGTCTAGACTTTTGCATAGCGATTTCGGGTGTTATGCAAGAGGTTGAGGTCTGGCACTAACCGAAGTTTATACGCATAACGAGTTTGGGTCGCTATGCGAGAAATCTCTGGATTCGCTATGCGAGAGTGTGCGCTGAGCGAATGGTCTAGGTTTTTGTTCACTCTTTTCTTCTTTATTTTTGATTATGTAATGAGAGTTTGGTGTTGAATAGATGATAATGTATGATGGAAATTGGTAATGTGTTTGTTTTACTGATGTGGTGTGATTGGTGAACTTAAGTCCATGACTCAAGGTCAGATTCTTGGAAGTAATCGTGATTAATGAGGTTGTTGTGTTGTATAAATGTATGGAGCTTTGAAATGGTAAGTCTATTCCGACACTATAATGATCATTCATTCTCAAGTAGAGAGGAATGATGTATGTGGTGAGAGTAGCGGGAGGTTCTTGTCTATAGGCTAAGAGTTTAGCCATAGATAGTGTATTAAAACTAATCTTGTATGGTGTTGGAGAGTGCCAACTAAGCTATACAAGTGCAAAGACTACCAATAGTTCGACATTTATACTAATCCGGATGAGTCGTGTTGAGTATAAGATGCATGGGTAATCAAGGTACATTGTATTGTTTAAGTTCAACTTGAATGTGTTAAGTAATTATATAAATGTGAATATTTCTTGTTTATCTAGCTTACCCTTCTGTTTGTTATTGTGTTTTGTATGTGTTGTATTCGTTCTTTTGCAATGATCATCATGTGGGTGTGAGCAGAAGGAGATGATGTGTCTTTGGAGCATGCGCTATATGGTGAAGATGCTGCTGAGTAGTTAGGTTTAGAATATACTTGTGTATAGTTTTGGTTAGCTTCTTAGATGTATTTAAAAATTTTAAATTCTATGGTTATTTTGGATAACTGTAAAATATAATACTTTATATTAGAATTAAATAACTATCCTATCTTATCATATATGTAATGACTCATTTATATAGTTTTATGCTATATTTTTGGAATATTACATTATGTATTAAAAAAATATTTTTTTTTAGTTTTTAATTTATTTATTCCTCTTTTTTATTTTTTTATAAGTTGTAAGATATTTGTTACTTTCATATAATTATATCACTAAAATTTTTATTACTTTTTTGTCTTGTATTAAATAGGAGGATTAAGCGATAGAAGAATAAAATTCATAAAAGTAAATTTAGGATTTGCAAAAGATTAATTGAGCTATTTAACACTTGATTAAAGTCCGACACAATGAACATAGAGAGAAAACCTTGTCACAAAGGTTATGTACCATTCATCTCAAATTAGATGCCAACTCTCTTGATGGTGTTATGCACTATTGTTGCATGACTTATATTGGGTGTAACTTTTGTCTGAGTGCATGTGATTAACATATAACGACTCAATCTGAATGTTGGTTGAACATAGAATTAATTTCTTGTAGCTAGAGTGCATGAGACCTACAAGAGCTTCAAAAATTGTTTTAGAATTCACAGTGTGTATTAAATAATGAACTCAATTATTTTAATATTAAAAGTTTAAAGTATAAATAGAATTTTTATAAATAAGTTTCATTATTTTAAATTACACAATCTCTCTAGACTTTTTTTTCTCTAGAGCTCTCTCTCATTTCTTTCTAAAGTTTCTTATTGTCTGTTCCTTTATTTAAATATCCAAGACTACTAAAGTAATCCTCAAGTAATAACATGTCCATTTCTATTTGATTGGTTTCTGCAAAAACATAAGTTGATTTTCTACCTCTTTCTTTGATTTGTTTAATATTTCTATGCATATGGACCATCTACGATAGTATATATAGTATATGGGTCTTCTTTAAAAGTATCTGTTGAAGGTAACTTTTATTGTTTAATAGGTGAATTTTTATAATAATTTTGATAGCATATAATAATTTTGATAATAGGTGAATTTTTATTGAAGGTAATTTCTATTATAGTTAATTAATTAAATTTTAAAAATTAATTATAAAATTTAAAAATAAAATAATAAAAGTAATTTATATAAGTAAGAGTAAAATTAGAAAGTAATATGATAAAACGGTTACATCCAGTTTACTAACAAATATAAATAAGGGTAAAATTGGTATGAAATATTACACAAATAAGACTGTTAAGAAAAATCTCTTTTATTATATTATTGATATATTTTAGATCTTTATTTTACTGTTATTTAGTTTAAAAAATAGTTACCACAAAATTATAAAAATTCGTACATTAAAAAAGTAATTATGTATAAGGGTTACAAAATCAATCATCTCTATTAATTGGTATAAATGAGAATAAAGTGGTAAAAAGAAATTACTAAAAAACGGTTACAAAATCCAATCTTGGTACTTTTTATATATTTAATTTATTGTGGATGGATACGAAAATAGTAAAATTATAAACCATAAGAAAGGGTAATTAGGCAGAGATTGCATTATACCTTACTTATACTTTACTTAAAGTATGCTTTCTGTAAACTAAATTTTATACTCCTTTAATTTAAATTTAACTATTTTTTTTTCTAATTTTACTTTGTTTAAGTAATAAACTTAAATAATTAGTTTACCACTTGTTAGTTTAAATTTAACTGTTTTTTAAAATGAAATAATTATCTTATATATTTTTTTCAATTTTATTTTATTTTAAATTAAATTAATTATCTATATAAAAAAATCCTGGTATATTTCTAGTGGAATTCATTAATTGTTTCAAATTTTATCTTTTTAATAATTACTTTTTCAAATTTAAATAAACATTTTTTTTAAATTTCACACTTGATAAATATTTTTTTAAAATTAAATAATTATTTGTAATAAAAAGTTATTTTTCAATTTTATCTTTTAATTGTTTTTTAAATTGCAATAATTATATAAGAGAGATTTACATATTCTTTTGTCCACAAACTTTTATCTTTTAAATAACTATTTTTTAAAATTTTAATTATATATATATATATATATATATATATATATATATATATATTAATTTTGTCGTTTTAATAACTAACTTTTCAAATTTAAGTAATTATTTAAAATAAAAAAAAATATTTTATTAACTACGTTTTAATTCAAATAATTATTGTTTATTAATATTTTTCATTTTTATTTTAATAATTAAACACTATTTCATTGTTTAATTAAATTAGTTTCTGTAACCACTCATTTGGTCATAATGTATCCTATCAGAAGGTTTTCTGTTAGTATTTGCCATAAGATTTTGATATCATGTTTAAGATATTTTAAATGTAGTTAAGAATCATAGTTTTGAGTCTCCATCCCAATATTACTGATCACATTCCTTTCGTCTTCTATCATCACATCTTATCTCAGATGTAAGTATAATAATTTCAAGTTCATTCTTTTTTATGAAATAGGGTTTTAGCATGAAGATAATTCTTTTCATGGTAACATTGATTATTTATAATATAACAGGTTATCACTATGGATGAGAAAGAAAGGTCTGATAATCAGTTAGGAGGACTCAAGGATTTGGAAGTGATTTATGAGGTAAACTAATTTTGAAATTTATAAAATCTGGATCTAATTTGCAATGTTTGAGATGCAATAATGTTCTCATCAAATTTTTAAAATCAGAAGTAAGAATTTGAATTTAATACAATTCTCAAAATTAGGTGATTTAGTTGTTTAACATAATAATAATAATAATAAAAAAAAAATAGACGTAGCTTGATGATCTGATTAAAAGCTTTTTATTTTATCTTCCATTAACAACTTGTGCATGGAATTAGTCACAATTGAGTCTCATAGTTATAGATTGTGTATCTGAACTTCATACATTAGGCATGATTTGTAAATTGTTTAAAAAACCTAAAACAATGCTTTATTCATGTTCTCAGAATGATACCTTGCAAAACAATAATGGGTGTGGATCATCGGCATTTGATTCTGCACAGTTTGGAGATGCTAATGCTCCTTTATTGGATTCTAGTTCCAAAGAAGACCGAGCCAGTGACATTATTTTAGGATTTTCAATATATACTATGAGAAGTGAAATCATCGAGCATGCATTTCGTGGCATGGATGAATTGGCAAAGATTGGCATTGCAGAGAAACCTTTATGGCAGCGACAGCCACAAAACAGTAGCTGTGAGATTTTGAATGATACTGAATATTTGAAGCAGTTTGGTGAAGTTGATACCACGCTAAGCGAGATTGTTAAGTTGATGGAGGTTGGAGAGTCTCAAAATTTACCTAGTTTTGACACATATCAAACTGAGCATCCAATAACAACAACTGTGACTCCCACTGTAACTTCACACTCTGAAGGTTCAAGAGATATGGCCTATATAAGCATCGCGCCAATTTGCATAGTTGAATTACTCATGGATGTGGTCAGTTATTTCTTCTTCCCTTTTCCTTTTTCATTAATACAATTCAGAGTTTAATTTTACTTTTTCTCAATTCAGAGTTTAATATCAACTTGTTTGTTTTGTTCCTATACAACTACGTATATCTAATGAGAGAAGTCTTATCAATTCATATATCACCTAACATATTTTACTCAAGTTGACATTTAGATTTGATGTTATTCCAAAGCATGGTAAGGTGATATATTTTGAACAGGGGAGTCTCAATACTTATACAATTTAGAATTTTTTCTTCTGACAATTCATCTGTTAATGAATCCTATTTGCGTCTTAATCCAACCTACAATTTATATTTATATCTTCACCTTTTGATAGAAAGAAATCAACTTTTAAAACTTAATTATAGTGGGATAGAGTCAAATCCAAACTATAATTTATTTTATTTTTATTGAATATGGGACTTGTGACAATTTGTTGTAAAAAATAACAATAGAAATCACAGACTTTTGCTGGTAGATAAGTTTTATGACAAATTTGTGGAAAAGTGTAGTTATTATAAATGATAAGTAGTATGAAATAGTAGCAAATAAGACAAAAGGGTACGTGAATAATTTTCTATAGATTTATGATAAATGATGTATTATATCCATATGAGTTGAAGTACCACATGCATGGTATTTTTTGTGCCAAAAATTTGTTCTGCATATGAAATCATACAACGATATTTCTCTCTCATTTCTCATTTATTGATATATTTTGTCTCTTTTTGTTGGATGTTAACCAGAATCAATGGTCTGGAGTGTTTTACAATATTGTCTCAAAAGCGGCAATAGTAGGAACTTTGTTAGGAGTAGATGGAAGCTATGATAACAGATTGCAGGTGGTAAGTTCAGAATGTTACCCCTTCTTGTAAGGTTAGAATTCTTTTTTTAAGTTAGAAATTAAAAGTGTATTTTCTTTGACTAGTATATTCAACTAATTAAATAGTATATTAAAAGTCCATTTTATTTGACAATTGGCTTGAGAAACCTGTTATTAATATGTTGAATATCTCTCTTCACTTTCACCCCTGCTCACTGTAGACACAATGCTTTGAAGAAAATGTACATAATAATTAATGTGAAAAGAAATAATATAAAGAAAAATATACATAATTAGAACAGTTCAATGAGAAGTTTAAATAGCAATGTACACCTAAATCTAGATAACCCGAAATAAAAATAATTTAGATTAGAGATAAGTAAAAGACTTTGGAATATAAGAACAACAATCTTATACTTCATTTTGGGGCTGGTTTGCTTGCTTAGAAAATGAGTGAGTCATGGGTTGCTTAGCATTATTAAACATGCTTCTTATGTTACATATTAGAGGTCATGTTGAACATTAAGAGAAGTGTTGATTGAGGAATAAAGCCTCTCATATATTGCTGAATAAAACATATGAAGAATGAAAGATAAAACAAGACAATAATGAATTAGAATGGTAAAAACATACATTATACACATGTTTTTGAGTAGTCATGACAGAAAATGTCACATAAGTCTGCAATGTTTCTTATTATCTGTTTGTTACACACTAAAATCATACTCATCAACAATTATTAAACTAAAAAGTCCTAACATATGTCAATATCTTCAAGGTGGTCTTGATCTTTTCTAGTTGCCCACTATTTCTTCTTAGACAATTCCAGTGGCTCCTCTGTAATTCATAGGTTGTGGAAGGATACCAATTATAGACAAGTTATTAAAAAGCAATATCGGAAATAACCATAGGAAGAAACGAGGTTAGGGTCACTATATTGTAGTTTGCATATGATATTTGCCTCTAGAGTGAATTTTTACAAAAGAAGATATGAAAGATAGGCATAGGGAAGAGGACTTAAAAAGATATTCCATGATTCTGAACTGTGGACTGATGACTATCGCCATCAAGAAAGATATTTAGGTATGATGGTGGGAAAAAACTCAAGAAAGAAAAAGCTCTTGCAACCAGTATTGGATAATATTAAGAATAGATTAACCGTAATTCTTACCTTAAGCAATTTTATGTGTTGAATATAGTGAAAAGGTATATTTGAGATTAATCTCCCTTGTATTAAATACACACATAAGATTCCCTATTTATAATAGAAGAAGTATAGGCTAAGTCTAAAATACAAATAAGAAATAATAACATACTAACTAAAAGATAAAAGATAAATATAAACTAAATATAATATCTCTAACACTCCCCCTCAAGCTGGAGCATACAGATTGTATGGACCAAGCTTGGAATACATAAACTCAATTTGAAATATGTAATCTGTCTTCAAGAGTGTGCGGCAAGCAAATGCGCAATCACATGTCGACGAACAACTAACAACAATTTATGGACAGTGGTGGACAACTGCGAAACTTCAAATAGTACCATGAAACTTCAAGTAGGATGACTTTGACAAAGGAGGACAATGACAAACTCCAGGGAATGGATTGCCATCAAGTAAGGATGGGGATTGCATCAAAACTACATGACTGTCATCACTGATTGATGGGGCCTGTAGTGGCTAAAAGCGACAAAACTACAGGAACTGTCATCACTGACTGATGGGGCCTATAGTGGCTAGAAGCGACAAAACTACAGAGACTGCCATCACGGCCTATAGTGGCTAGAAGCGAATAAACTATAGGGACTGTCATCATTGACTGACGGGGGCCTACAGTGGCTAGAAGCGACAAAACTACATGGACTGCCATCATTGACTAGTGGCTAGAAACATACTCCCCCTCACGACGAACGGCGAAAATGACGGCGCACCGATGACAGGCCGTGAAAGTGGAAGATCATAATGAGCTGTTATTCATCAAAGCACCCAAAAACAAATCTGACAGATTTGACAAAGGGTTGGTGAAATTGTTTCAACCCATAATTTTAGTGTTAAAATTTCTTGGTGTTAACCATCAAGTGTCCTTGGAGACCTTTCAGAATAGAGAAGAAGAGATAGTGGAAGCAATAAAGGTAGGACTGGGTGTTGGTGCATCGATGGCACAAGTGGCAGAGACAACGCCGGAGACGGTGGCCGGAAACGGTGGCCGGAGACGGTGGCAAACGGCCGGTGACGGTAGCCGGAGGCAGCGGACGATCGGCAGGTGGTGGCTGGTGGCGAGTGGCAACGGGCAGTGGCAGATAGCAACACCAGACAGATGCGAAATAGAAACCAGAGATTGCCCATTGAAGTATAAAGGCACCAGTTGAAAAAGAAACTTTTAGGGGGGCAGCTGATGGCAGCGACAATAAAGACAAAGTAGAAAAGGATCAAAAAACCTGCTCTGATACCATGTTGAATATAGTGAAAAGGTATATTTGGGATTAATTTCCCTTGTGTTAAATACACACATAAAATTCTTTATTTATAATAAAAGAAATATGGGCTAAATCCAAAATACAAATAAAAAATAATAACAGACTAACTAAAAGATAAAAAATAAATATAAACTAAATATAATATCTCTAACGTTATCAAACACATGTCTATCATCTATTTTTCATAAAAAAAAATAATATCCCTATTTCTTGTCATCATGGTAAATTTTACAATCCAAATTATCTTTCATCATTAGTTTTTGTTTTTATTGATTTTTTCTTTCGACAATATCATGCTTTCCTCAAACAACTTGACTTCTTAATTAGTATAATGAATCTTAGTTGTCGTCTGTGTTATAAATTTGAATTAATTTTCTATGATATAATTGTAACAATTTATTATTATTATATATTGTGCTCTTGTCAAAGTCTCTAAGGTTCTCACCAAAACATTTGAAGATTGTTTCTTCTTTATAATGAAAATGAAATCTAAGTCTTTTTATTAGTAAGTGGGACATGATCTTGGCTACGCTTAATTCCCAAAGGTGTAATGTTTCTATTATGTTCAAGTACACACGACGTGGAGGTCTGCATATTAATTCCCCGTATTTCTGCAAGTCGACCATGATCGACTGCATAAAAGTACACAGTCTTTAGTCCTAAGCTTATGAGATGAAGAAATTGTGCATGCAACTCCCATCAGGGTTCATATGAAGATGATTCACTTTTTCGGGAATCCATTTGTATTTCTAAAGATTTTTGGTTGGAATTAACAACGAATTCAATAATATTTGTAAAAGATTTCTGTGAAAGTTCTGTTTCAGCTGAATTAAAACACAAGAAAGGGAAACAATGTTTCTGCTTTTCCTTAAAATTACACACTGAACAGTTGACTCCCATCATAGCTACAGTGTAAGGTCTTCCTATAATGGTTGCTATTGCAGAACATATTAGAAACTCTTATGTTTCAGTTAAGCTAAATGTTATGTTCTTATCCTTGTTAAATATTCTATATATCATTAGAATTTCAAAACTAATGTGAATGTTGTTCTCATTTCGATGTATACTCTTTCCTTTTTTTCACAGATGAGCGCAGAACTTCATTTGCCTTCGCCTGTTTTATTGACCAGGGAGTGTTATTTTGGAAGGTACAGCAAGCAGTTATCTCATAACACATGGGGGGTTGTAGATGTATCATTGGAGAAATTTCTTCCTTCCCCAACCACCAATTTTCGGAAAAAACCATCTGGATGTTTGATTAAGTTAATGCCTAATGGACACTCTAAGGTTGATTTTTTATAGGATTCAAATGATTGCATCATCAAGTTAACCATTTTTTTCCTTGTGTTCATTTTGGGAAGCCATAAAAACTGGTTTTACTTTGTTTTCCATTTTTAGGTCACATGGGTGGAGCATGTAGAAGTAGAAGAGAATCAAGTGGACCATTATTTCCAGTCTCTATTCACCTCCACTCTAGCTTTTGGCGCAAGCCGTTGGATTAATTCCTTAATTCGATATGGTGAATGGTTACAAAGTCTATTCGTAACACCGTTGGTTGCTGATGAAGGAGGTATACATGTTCTGGTATCTTCTATTTTAACTGACATTAGTTTATAGTGTGTTTAACTGCTTCCATTAAACTTGCTTGTTTCTTTTGATGTGAACAGTTTTTATAGCACAAATGGGGAGGACCAGTTTGCTGCAACTGGCAGATAGAATGATGAAAACATTTTGTGGAAACGTGAGTTCCACCACAGACAATCCGTGGACCCAAATGGCTCATTCCCCATACGTGAGAATCATGGTGAAGAATAACATGGGAGAAGCTGGAAAGCCTCCAGGTACATCCGTTGTTTTCACAACTTCTGTTTGGCTTGATATCTCCCGGAATCGACTGTTCAACTTCCTCCGCCATGGGCATTCCAGAACCAAGGTTTGCTTCATAATTTCTTTCAAGCATTTTAGATATTATAAATTATCATAAGAAAAAGTTAACATCTTGTATTTTTTTCATTTTGATTAATGATTGCAGTGGGATTTACTTTCACGTAGACATAATATTCGAGAGTTTGCTTCAATGCTGAAGGGTGAAAATCCAGGAAATCGTGTTTCCCTGATGAGAGCCCATGTAAGCAAACATCATTGATTATTAAATTTCATTTTTCATCAATTTCTTCAAACTTAACGTTAAACCTGAACAACCCTTTATTTGCAATGTCCTTAGAATTCACAGGGCAAGCTTGTAATCTGTTTTCTGCAAGAGAGTTACACAGACTCAACAGGTTCGTATATAGTGTATGCTCCACTGGATGAGTCAGCTGTGGCAGCTCTTATACACGGAGCCAACCCTGACAAAGTGATGATCCTACCATCAGGATTTAGCATTCTTCCTGAAAGGTTGCATGGAGATGAAGATAAAAACAGTCGAAGTCTTCTAACTATTGCATTCCACATAGTTGAAAGTACCACTAATGAGCCGTATCTCGCTCCTGAATCAATCGAAACCATATACAAAGTCATTTCAGATACTGTTTACTCTATAACAAACTCAGTGCTGTATCATAATCATCGCAACAATTGGATGGATGATTCAAATTTCTAGTTACTTCCTATATGACTTTGCTTTGGAGCTTTGCATTTGATGTGAGAAAATATTTAATGCAGTGTTTACGACTGTTTTCGCTCTTTCACGTACCGGTACATACTTTTCTCACTTTTAGTATATTTTTCTGTGAGATGAATCATTATTGGTTATTCCGTAAGCAAATAATGGTTTTTTTTTATTAGTTATTAGAAAGGTGTGGAAAATTGAGAGTTATACATTTGAAAGTTTCCTCAATCCTTTTCTAACCATAAGAGATACTTTTCTTTTTCCCCTAAGAGTGTGACTAACATAAATGCATAGTACTATGGTTACCACAAAAGTCCTCAAACATATAGACCAATGACTTGTCTCTGTTAAGGATGATAGTATTGATTTATACTCATAAAACGGGACACAAATTACTTATCTCATTTTTCACATTCATAAAAAAAGTTAACATGTGAATTCAAAGTACTTTTTGGCTATATATATTATTTCTAATAAAAATTGTATCGTCAGTTACTTTTGTAAATATATATATGAAGTGCTTCTAAAGGAAATGAATGGATTTAAATTTGTTTTGTGGAAAAAATTTTACAAATTCGCATAAAATGTGTCACGTCCAACTTGTTATCACAGGTTTTGAAATTTAGAGTAGATTAAGTTAAAACAAAGTCACGTCAAGTTACTATTCATGTAATACAATAAGTGGTTGAAGCTTGGAAATTATAGTAAATTTTGAAGTTGTTGACAGAAAAGATCTACACAAGAGGACTCTAAATTGTCACTCAGTAAGAAGTTCCATAGTTTGGCATGATTTTGTCTCACTTCTCTTGCAACCTCACTATCATCATCCATCACCAACACAAAACCTATTCAGTATCTATATACGCAACTAAAAGTTATTAAATTGAATGTATGTAGAGAAAGACAAAGAAAACCATGCAATGGGCCATCGAATTGCTTCTACTTTTCTTATTTTAGAAGGCAATAATTTGTAAATAAAACTGCAAAGCAACACCAACGTTTTCCATGCTAAATTGTTATGACACTGATGTTTGATCCACTACATATGTGTTTTAACACTATTAATAATTTTTTATCTCCTTTTTCTATGTATCATTATTATTAATTATCACCTCCATCTTTTTTTACATATCATTATTACTAATTATATAATCATTTATTCATCCTTGAAAACGACCAGAGCGATGACAATGATTAGGCGTCATTAGTATACCATTGATGTTCCTGATGAGAAGAAGACTCTCCTCAAAGAGAAATATTCATAGTAAACATTATTACCTTTAAGAGAAAAATAATGTGAAAAGAAGATTCATATGTATATGCAGAACCTTAAGAGAATTTTTGTTTTTAATTTTTCAATTTCTTTTAATATATATTATTTATTATTATTTAATAAATTATATTTTATAAATTTAAATATTAATGTACATTAAATTATATAAAAATTATTAAATTAAATAAATTTTTATTAAATAATAATTAAAAAAATTAAAATAATATGTTAACTGACTTTGAAAATCCGTGAACATCTTAATTTGATATATATTAAAATATTATTATTCTTATTTTATTATTATTATTATTATTATTATGATTATTATTATTATGATTATTATTATTATTAGTATAAAAAATAAAAAAAAATTAAAATAAGAAAATTTAAAAATAAATAAGGAATTTTAACTGAATTTTGAAAGTCATTTAAGAATTTTTTTTAATTGTTAAAGAATTTTCTTAACTGATTTTCAAAGCTAATTAAAATTTTGTCAGTTTTTAAAAATCGGTTAAAGTTTTAATAATTTTTGAAATTTATAAAATTTTTAACCAGATGAAAATCGGTTGATTCTTAATAAAGAAAAATTAAAATTAAAATTTTAGAAACACAGAAGAAAATAAAAATGTGGAAGAACACTTGAACGTCTGGACGGAGTACTGTATTCCGCTTGGAGTGTTTTTACTAGGTAAAAGTCAATCTGACTAATGCCTAGGTGACGTGGAAATTAATATTTTCAACGTGAGAGATTAGGTATTAAATATTTATGGATAGTTAAATAGAAATATGAAGGACCTTAAAGATATACTTTGATATAATTTTAGTTATTTTTTTATTTGTTTTTTAAGATAGATTTAAGGAAATAGATTTAAAGAGAAAGAAAAGTAAAATTGAGATTATTTAAATTAAGAAAAGAAGATGAAAATAAAAGAGAAAGAAAATGAATAAATATTTATAAAAGTTATATAATAATAAGACTAATTTAATAAATTAAAAAAATGTTTTAATGGATAAAATCAAATAATTATTATTTTTTTGGTTTAATGTTTTGTAGATTCTATTTTTAGATCAAAATCTCAAATACATCATCATAAAGCAGATTTTTTAAATCTATTAAATCAAACTTTTTAAGTCTCTTGTTAATTAACAAACTTAAATTTTAAGCATGTTATTGATTAAAAGGCTTAAATTTTAAACATATTAATTGATTAACAAACTTAAATTTTATGTTGTTCTTAAATTTTATGTTGTTGATTAACATACTTAAATTTTAAGCGTATTGTTCACCAAGAGACTTAGATATTTATACATTTATAAAAACAATAATAATAAATTTAAATTTGTTGTGACTATAGCACATTTAAATTTTTTTTTTTTAATTTTATTTATTTAATCACAAAACCAAAACTTGAAATACAATAAATTTTCTAGGACATAATATATATTTTAAATTGTTCCACTCAAGTACATAATAAAAGTTGCAAAATGAAAAATAAATAATAAGATGTCTAACATATAATGTAAACAAAAGTCTAACTTTAACTTTTAAGTTTAAATATAATCTAAACAAACATAAACAACACCTAATCAAAACCTAATTTCCATGTAAAAGAAGATAACTTATACATTGATATATTATATTTTTGGTTTTCTGCTCAACCTTGGCAACATGGCCATAAGCTTTGACATAGGATCATCTTCTTCTTCCATGTCATCATTTTCATATGCACTTACTTCAATTACTAACATAAATTTATCTACGTAAATACTTTTAAGAATACTTAAATTTACATAATAAAAAATCAATAATAACTGAGTGTAAAATAATTCAATTATTAACTAATAGAAAAAGCGGATTATATATAATAATAATAATAATAATAATAATTACTATTATTATTATTATTATTATTATTGTAATATTAAAAAATAACTAAATAATTATAAATAAAACTTTGAAATAAAATAAAAAAATAAATCATATCAAAAACATTTAAAATAAATGTATACATAAATTTTAGGTTTAATTATCTTTTTAGTCTCCAAGTTGGAGGTTGAATTGATGTTTGATATCATTTTTAAAAACTTTAGGCAACGATATATTTTTTTTGTTCTCTTTCCTGTTTGTCTCTCACACCATTATAACTTCACACACTTACGTAGTAATTTTTTTCTCTCACCTCTCTTTATTCTCCAAACAAATCTCTCATTTTCTAAGTCAAACTCTCTTCTTTTTTTTCTTCAACACCCCCAACAAATAAAACACCATCTTTTTTTTTTCTTTCTCTATAATGCTTCTTACTTCTTTGACTACTTCATCCTCTCTTCTCCCCAATTTTTTCTTTCCCAACCAAATTAGGTTGTTTGTTTTTGCTTCTCTCTCAATTACCACCTTTGCAAATTTTTAAGTTCTTAAATTATTGATTTCTTTATCTTGTCTGTTTTGTTTAGGAGTTTTTTTCTACTATATTTTCTTAATGGATAAAATTCTCTGCTAATACTCACGTAAGATTAAAAGATTGTACACTGCTTTAATGCTTTCTCTAACTTTTTTGTAATTTTTTAACTTAGACCCGATCATGGGTTTTGCTGTTACTTTCACTCAAGAGTTTTTAATTATTTATATTAGTTTACTATTTCTTCCCGATTTTATTTAAATACTTATTCAGATGAACTTCATCTGCCTTTAAAACAATGAAACTCATCCGTATCTACTGAATTCTTCAAAGAAGCCTTAGATTTGGTTAAAACAATGAAACTCATCCGTATAAACTCTCATACACGGGTCATAATTTGCTTTTTTGTTATATGATTGCACGTTTTTGGGTGCTCTTATGGTTCATTTCACCAATAAACTCATGCTGGTGTTCTGTCTGTTAGGTTTGCTACATTGGCACCGTGTTAAAGCAAATTCTTAGCAAATTGCCCAAGAAGGTGCCAAAATCTGACACATCAGATTCGACTCAGAGTGATTCTGGGAGTGCTACTACTTTTGCAAATGTCTTTCAGTGTTCGAATGTTGGGGTTGCAATTTCAAACAAATTAAATGCAGTGAAACGGGTATCATCAGTGGTATTTCCAGCAAGCTTGAGTGCTAGAGTGGAAGCAGTTGATCTCCGTATATCTTTCAAAGATGTTTCATTAGTAGAGCTTGTTGATTTTGTTTTTTTTTTATCTGCAAAGTTCACAGAACCATCAATAGTTGCAATGTGTAAAACGTGTGCAAGTAATTTGTTCAGGGTTTTCCCACCCAAGTTTCGTCCTAGTGCTACTGGTGGAGAAACAGAAGATGAAGAGCTTATGTTTGATCCTTCCTGGTCTTACCTGAAAATTGTTTATGATCATCGTCAGTGCGCAAGTAATTTGTTCAGGGTTTTCCCACCTCCACTGGTGCGCATTTCCTCATCTCCGTCGGCGTTCTTCGTCATCTCCACCGGCAGTGCTTCATGAAGGTTATTGGTCGCATCCCTCAATGTGGCACTAATAATTGCAGACAAAAATGGAATAGATTTAAATTACAACCATTTCCCAACTTTTTCTCAATGTCTTTCTCCTCCACTGATTTCTTTGAAGTTTGGTCTTCAACGCCAATCTTCCTTTCAATGTACTCACCATAGAACTCCCACGTGGCAATAAGACTAAATCTATGTCATTGCATCCAACACTCCCTTTGAAAAGATACGTTGATAGCAAATACTAGAAGTTAGAAAAGCATGTGACAATCTCCTTTCATCATCACTAACAAAGTCAGAAAAATGCGAATATAAGTTTGAGGGTGGGGTGGTGGTAGTGTTGAGGTCGGAACTCCGGAGGAACTCGCGGAGGCGGGCGACGAGTTCGAATTCAGAGACCATGGATGGAAGATTACCAAACCAAAACCAACCCTTCTTCGAATGCACGAGTTGGGTTGCAACGGGTCACTCACCCTAAGACTGAGTCTCTGCATAAAAGAAAAGGGAAATACCTAACGCGGAGGAGAGAGAAAAAACATTAATACGGAAGAGAGGACGTATATCAGATTGTGAAGAGAGAAAAGAGAGAGAAGACAGAGAAAGCTGAGTGTCAAAGGATAAAGAGGAAAAAGTGTTTTATGTCTAGGGAAGGCAAAAAAACTCGTGCCCGCGGGTACCCGCGGATTAAATCCGTTGTGAATAGTTGGTATCCGCGGGTAGTGGGTAGCGGGTTTTTTAATACCCGCTTCTTATCGGGTCGAGTTTGGGTTTTGTACTATCCGTACCAGCGGGTATCCGTTATCCGCTTAGAAGTTAAAATTACATCTCTATCCTTGGTTTCCTATGCATAAGTTCCCTTTTTCTCTCTCTATTATCTTAAGTAGCACCTTTAACTTAAAATTTAAAACATTTCAAATTTTTTTTCAATTTAATTTGGATTATTTCATTTAAAAACTTATAAAATATTTTTTTTAAATATGCACGGGTTAAAAACGGGTATCCAACGGGTACCTGCGGGTTTTAAAATACCCGCGGGTATTTTTTAAACGGGTACCCAACGGGTAGCGGATCGGGTGACAGGTACGTTTTTATCCGGCGGGTCGGGTTGCGGGTAGACATTATCCGTGTCCGACCCGACCCGTTGTCATCCCTATTTATGTCTGACGAACTTAACACTACTGTGAATTTAACTATGGAGACATGTTAAAAACAAAATTAGTAACTTGAGAATTAAATTAAATCACTTTTAAAAACGTATTAAATATAAATTTAATTCTCAACTTTAGAACTAAAAAGATAATTAAAGGTAATTAAGTCTAAATTTTAAAAGTGTGAGAAAAGTCATCATTTAATATGTACAATGAATTATTATGCATATTTTAAGTTTCATTTGATGTATATGTTGAATATTTTCAAACTCCAATCTTTTGAATAAATAGAAAGGCAAAGCAAATGAGGCCAATTCAAAGCACTATCTTTTGCTTTTATATTAAATTAATTCAAAGCACTATCCTTTACCTTTATATTAAATTAATTCAAAGCATTATCCTTTACCTTGCAATCGAAGGACCAAGAGGGAAAATTTCTAAAACATCAGTAGTAACTAGGGAGAAATTTCCTGCATCTCTTCATCCTACATCTTCAAAATACCAAAAGTACTATTGCTTCGGATAAAAGATTTATTTAACCGGCATTTAAATTACCGCTAAAAAATTTATTTAACCGACTTTCAAATTAATTTTTTTATTATTTATTATTAATAACAATAAAAATACAGGATACGGTCGATCATCGAACGGTTACGAAGATCGCAATTGGGTTTTATTGGGCTCATAGTCCATCCCACTAATCTAAATATATTTTGGGAGTTACTCCCTGTACCTCCCCAGTTCCAATCCCCACCCCCCAATTTTTTTGGACTTTTTTTTAAATACAAAATTAACCTTTATATTTTTTTATTTTTACCGTTTTAGCCCTATTTAACCTACCCTACAATAAGCCCCCTCTTTTACAGTCTCAAAACACACAGACAGATTCCTCTTCGTATTCCCACCCCCACCCCACTAAAGCTTTGAAACCTCCTCCTCCAAACGCTCTGCAACTCTCACTTTCCAACTCCTCTCTGTTTGTGCGGCTGTTGTGTGGTGCGGTTGTGGTTACTGCGCAGAGGGTGCTGGTGCGGCGGGAGAATTCGTGGAAAAAAAGCGTAAAGATGAAAACATGAAGATAAAAAAAAAGGAATAAATAGATTATGTGGGGGTGGGGGTTGGAATTGGGGAGGTGCAGGGAGTAACTCCCATATATTTTTGAAGATACTGGGAATCAAATAATATCTAACGATAAAGATAAAAAAAGTTATTATCTGAAATCAAATAAGTTGTTAATATTTTATTATGTTTATATTATATCGTCTCAAGGTCTATAAATAAAGAACTAAGGACTCTAAACAAGATACACTTACATTCATCATAGTCTCTACTTTCATCATCAACAATTCCTCTATCAAATTTTCTCACTCTGAGCATTGCTTTGCTGAGAGACGAGAACCTGCCTATCGTGTGGTCCGGAACAGAAAAAGACAATGATACAGCAGAATTCAGGTCAGTGTCTCGGTCTCAAAATTATCCACAAAAACAGTACATATTAAAAGTTTAATATTTTAAATTGAAAAACTAAATTTAAAAAGTATTTATTTAAATGTCATAATTAAAAATTGTTTTTTTAATTTAATTAATATTTAATTAATTTAAAAGATAAACTTAAAAAAATATGTTAACGGTATTTGAAAATACAATTAACATATTTAATTTCTAAAAAATGTTAACCGTATTTGTCGGTTTCTTATTTTTTTTTTAATTTTGTAATATTTTCTTTTTAATTTTTGATAAATGAATAATATTTTAATTTAAAATATTAAATTTTATTTTATAACTTCTTAATATGTATTATTATTTATTATGATTATTAAATAGAAAAAACTAAAAAAAATTAAAAAACTCAAAGTTTGTTTAATTTTTTAGTTTATTTTTATTTAATAATCATAATAAATAATAACACATATTAAAAGGTTATAAAATAAAATTTAATGTTTTAAATTAAAATATTATTTATTTATCCAAAATTATAAAAAATATTATAAAATTAAAAGAAAATTAAAAAATCGTAATTGAAAATACGGTTAAAAAATCGTAATTAAATATTTTTTTTAAGTTTTTCTGTTTTTAAATTAATCAAATATTTATTATATTACAAAAACAATTTTTAATTATGAAATTTAAATAAATAATTTTTAAATTTAGTTTTTCAATTAAAAATATTAAACTTTTAATATTTTTAATATATTTTTTTATTATTATTAATAAATAAAAGCAAAAGGAAAAAAAGTAAAACCTTAATCGGTCAATTAAGTAAATTTATTAAGCATAATGTGAATGTCGATTAAGTAAATTTCTTAACCAGCGAATGTTCATAATGGCAGTTTTGATATTTTGGAGTTACAGGATAAATTTTTGGAAGTGCAGGGGTAAGAGGTACGCCATTCCAAATTGTTGTGTCAATTACGTTTCCTTAATGAGCCAAATATTAATCTGCTTCAATTGCAACCCTCTCTCTTTCACAAGTTTTGCCGTCATCTTCGTGAAACAAAGCAAAATCAATGAGTCAAAATTCATCATAAAAAAAACTGAATCAATCTTCCCATATTACAAGCACCATGCATACTTCAAGCTACAACTTCTGTATTTTTATTCATGTTTAATTTCATGAACAAACTTCTTACACTAAAACCCACTCCATTCATCTTCTCTATCACCATTTTCATATTCTCTACCCCCAATTAACAGACCCAGCACACAAACCAACATTACATATTCTTATTAATCTTCCATTCACTTGCAATTGAAATCTTCATCGCACGAGATGACTACTCTAACAAGATGACACCACAGCGGTGTAGGTGAGGTCAAAAGAAACTAATGTCGTGGAGATGTATAAAAGTTTTAAGGGTTTAGGGGAAAGTGTAAACGTGAATGGACTCTAAGTAGGTTAACCCACTTTTTTTTTTTTTTTAAATCGGTTAAAGAAGTTACATGTGTAAAATTGTTGATTATATTTTTATTTATTAAATTGTCACCGCACTTTTTTTAAGTTTGATTTTTTTTTAATAGACTGAAATTAACCGACTTAATAAGTATATTGTACATTAGTGATATGTCCCCTACTTATTCATTTTCTTAATTGGGTCCTTAATTATGAAAAATTGAAACAAATAGACCTCTATTTTTAAATTGGACAAAAGTTGTTTAAGAAGTGTGTACATGGCATGTTGATTATCTTTTTTTTAATGACATGACACGCATTATGTGGTAATAACCATTATGTGTACTGGAATTTTATAATTTTTGAATTAAAAAAATTAGGGAAACTTACCCCTTTCTTCTAATTGACAATTGCAAGGGCTGAAGCACGAGGTGAGTTATAAGACCTTGTGTCATTGGAAGCACGAGGTTGAAGCACGTGGTAAGTAGAGGTGAATCTGAACCAAGGTCAATGTTTGTGCTTTATTTTCTTAGTTTTTATGGTTAGGAAGAGTAGTGGATGGTGGTCCCCCATGGATAAAATGCACATTAATTGAAAAATATTTTCTTTTTAAGTCACAACTACCATAACGATCATATTTTTAAATGCTATGACTTACATTGAATACATAATCAATTACATGCATTGCTTAATCTATTAAATGGGAAAAATATAATTTTGTTAAGGCAATATTAATTGTTTAACCGATTACATTAATAAAGTAATCGATTAAATTGCGTTAGTATTGTTATATCTATAAATAGACGCATAACTCTTTGCATTAAACAACTTTTTGAATCATAACTTTCATATCTGATGAAGTTTGTTGAGTACTTAGCTGCAGGAGCGTTAATTCTCCAAGAATCAAAAAGAGTTTCATTTGGAAAGAAATCATATAAAGGATTATTGAAGAGTTGTTGTGTTTTCAAAGTCTGATCAATCTACACTGAGGTGTTCTTTTGGAAGACCAATATCGTCTGCAATCATTTGTGATTGGTGTTTCCCTATTGCTACTGGCTAGGAAGAACTTGTAGGATTCTTGTGACTTAGAGAGGGGGTTCTCTAAGGGGTTGACAAAAAAAGGATTGTTCTTTTTGGGTGTATGCTATAGTACATTTGGAGTTAGAGAGAAGAGTACACGGAGAAGGAGTCTACGTATTTCTTGCTATAGAACTCAATCTATATAATGGTATCCTTTCAATCTCAGGTTGATTGAAAGAAGACTAGATGTAGGCAGTTGAGGCCGAACCATAATAAATTGTGGTGTTGATCTTTCTATCCTTTCACTTTTACATTTCCTTACTTTCTTTATTTGTTTGCATTCCAATAAAGGTTCAAAGATTTTGAAAAGATTTTTAACAGAACATTTTTTAAAGCAAAACCAATTCATCCCATCCCCCAATCCCGCCCCTCTTGGTTGAGAAACTTGGCCTACTATTTTCTACACAGTTGTTGGAAGAGATGCAAATGAGAAAATGTTGCCTATTGCATATGCGGTGATTGAAGTGGAAAACAAGGATAACCATCCTCCAAGGTTTATGTTTTAAACTTAACTCCATATTTTGTATTTATATATTGTTAACATTTGTTTACATCATATGTTGTAGATACTGGTTAAGGTCTAGATTCAGTCCAACACAAAATGTGACACCTTGGTCAACAACATGAGTGAGGCATTCAACAGTGTTCTTGTTCATACTAGGAGTAAACCAATCATAGCCATGTTGGAGGAAATCAGGGTGTACATCATGCAAAGATGGGCAAGAAACAAGTCTAAGATATAATCCTTTTGCAGGATCAATTTGTCTTAAGATTCAGACTAAATTTTAAAAGGAATCACAATTAACCAAACACTGGATTCCTAGGTAAAACCTATTTATTACTTCTGAATTGTGTCGAATTATTTTATTGGTTCCTATATATTGTTGTTGTACTTTGTTAACAATTGGTCAGCAAATACACTGTTTAAAGTGAGACACGTCTCCCACAGTCGTCATCATAGACGAGTTGTCATGCTCCTAGAGGAGATGGAGCATCACAAGAATTACATGTTGTCACTCCCTGACCGCAATAAAGTTTCTAATATGGAAGAAGAATAGTTCATTCCAGCTTGCTTTATGGAGTCTACCTATGAAGAAACATACACATCAATCGTATACCCTATCAACGACAACAACATGTGGGAGCTAACACCATATCCAAATGTCATGTCTCCTAGGAAAACAATATTGTCGGGAAGACCTAAAAAGAAAAGAAGACTAGAACAATGAGATCAGAAAGGATGATTCTTGACTCAGCAAAGTGGTTTGCGCTAAAGATTTAAGGTATGTAGGACCTTGGCCACAACAGAAGTCGTTGCCTCAAAGCAACCCAACAAGGCACCCAACAGGCCACCCAAGAAGCTACCTAGGAAGCTACCCAAGAACCTAGTCCATCATCACAATCACTCATCCCATCATCACAAGTTTCTGAACTATGTCATGACCATGAAGCTCAACCTAGAAGGCTGTAGGAATGATTATAAAAACTTTTGGTTATTATGTGTTGTTTCAATGTACACTTTTTCTTATTTTTATAAAACAATGTTTCTGCTTCAATGTTGCAATCTACTGTTTGAAAACAATGGTTTTGAATGTGCTTATTCAATTTAACAAAACAATGTTGTAATGTAATGTTTATTATATAATAGTTTAATCAGATATTCTTCTTATTATATATGTTGTTATTAAATTACATATTGTTATATGACAGAGGAGTGTCACTGGTCATAGTAGTATTAACAAGCAGTGTTACTGGTCATAGTAGTGCAGGTTGAGGTTATTTAATAACGTGACCACATAAGATTGATAACTTTATAACCATGTTCTAGTTCAGACTACATGTTTATGAAAAACTTTATGCATTTCAACTGCTATATGATTTCCCTTGTTTACTCGTGACACTATCTGTTGTATGATATAGTAGATTATCGTCTTTTTGACATTTTCTGTCATTCTCAATTTAACACTAGTTTTAAGTGTTTATATCTTGCAAGTGAAAGTTACTTTCATCAAGATACATGTTGAATGAAGCTAACATAGATAGTTATAACACAGATGGACATTAAATCATAAACTGCCATGCAACTTTAGAGTTATCAACAAAAAGAGAAGGATATTCTTTCTTCATGAACTCTTCTAACTCCCAAGCCATCTCTTGTGTAACTTCATCCCAAAGTACCTTTACTTTACGAATGTCTTTGCCTCGTAACTTCTTGGTTTGCACATCTAATACTCGTACCGGTGGTTCTGGTTTTTGAATAGCATAGTCAATGTCCATCCAGCCTAAATGAAGAAGAACTTTTTCCTTCCAAACCTTATAATTATCTCCTTTCAACTCGGGAATACCACACTTGATATCAGAAAAATTCACAGATTGAGAAACTGCAAATTCAAAATTACATGCTTAATGTATAATTTGAGACTAAAATAAATGTCATGTTTTACCAATGCAAAACATGTCTTTACGAATGAGTTTATTAACATAAAACTTGCCTGTGGGCTAAAGTCTTACTCAATTAAACTCATTATCTTAATGATAAAATTATCAAATTATATGTCATGTTTCACCAATGCAAAACATGTTTTTACCAATGAGTCTATTAACATAAAACTTGCCTGTGGACTAAAATCTTACTCAATTAGAGTCATTTTCTTAATGATAAAACTATCAAATTATGTTCCTTTTCTTAGTTCCTGTGGGTAAATTAAGAAATATAATTTAATATTTTATCCTAATTAATCATATAAATATGAAAAAATTCCTGTGGGTAGATTTTATCATATTAAATATAATTATTTACAACTAATGTTTCTCATGTAGCAAAACTTTATATACAATTTTAATTGATTAAAGATGTTGTGGCTACTCTTTAATCTATTAAAACTATATTGCTACTAAAACATTAATAATATATAGATATTTACATAAAATTCTTAATATGTAAATATATCAATAATAAGACATATTTTATTTGCACATATAACAACAAATATATACATACAAATAATACCCAAAAATATACATAATTATTAATCCAAAAACATTTAAACATACATATATCAAGTTCAAGGATTAATTTCCTTTTACCAAGCCTGCAAATTTTCCTAGAGGAAAAAGATGAAGGGAGACACGCAGGGTTAAAAAAATAACAATACTGTAACAGGTCATGAATTGACCCAAAACTTGAAACGCAAAAACAAGGTTTCCTCTTTATATTAAAGAGATAAAGAAAAGCAAAAAGATTCTTTTCAAATTCTGAAGCGTTTGAGAAAGAAAAAACGAACAGGTAGAAACTGTTCATCGGCTTTACACGGATCCTCTTGATCCAGTTTCAATTTTATTTTCGCTTTTAAAACATAAAAGCTCCGATGAAGATTACAAAAAATGTAATCATAGTTAACGTTAATTTGGGAATTTTGTTTGAATTAAAAGCATAAAAATAATAAAGCCCATAAATCAAAAATCCAAATCAACGAAAACACGCAAGGTAGAGGAATGAACAGGCTCTGATACCAAATGATAAAATAAATAGACCAAATGATAAAAATAGAGCAGAGTAATGTTGATCTAAACATGTTATATAAACATCATAGTAACACATTCAGATCAAGAACAGTGGAAGCAAAAATGAAAGAATAATGTGTGTACCTCCTGCCATTGCAATTTTGTAATCCCAACAGAGAGACAACTTTGTTTTCTAAACCTTAACTCACTCAAACTCGATGGTGTGTTTTCTGAATAGAGGAGTAGGCTTAGTGATCAAAACTGAGAGTAACCCATCCCCTTTATATAAAGTCTGGCCATCACAGGTTGAAAAATAATGGGTTGGGCTTTACCTTTAAACAATATAATAACTGCTCTATAACCTCTATGCAGTTAAAAAGGATAAATATAATTGGCTTAATGGACCACTTTATGTTCCTTAAAATTAGAAACTTAAAATGCTATAATATTTATTCTATAATTAAAATAAATGTTAACACTTTAACCTTTGATTTTGGTCAATTTGCCTTGACTTTCAAAATTTATCGACTTGTGTCAAGCTTTAAATCGATTAGACTCAGCTCAACCTTTATGTGGGCCAACTTGTCTTGACTAGGGAAGGCAATGTGAGCCATTCTATGTCCTTTTAGCCTATCCTATTTGGCCCACATAAGAAATGTAAGGAAATTTATTTGGCTCACCTTGCAAGTTTTAAGATCGACTTATGGCTAGCATGAGAAATCATTTGTTTTGTAATTCTTTTCTACAATTGGGATTTTATTAACTATTTTTATTTAATTAAATTAATAGAAATAATAATTTTTAATTGTCCACTTCTTAAAATAAGTAATATTCATACCTTTATAATTTCTAACTTTTAAGTACAAGCCTATTATAAATAAAAATGACTTTGAACTCACCGAAATATGAGAAGAAACACAAATGAAGAAGCTATTTTTGGATGGATTGGATGCGAATGAGTGAGCTATTTTTAGATGGATTGGAGAAGAAATAAGAATGTGAAAGTTGCTTAAAAGAAACACACATGACATGTAATACTAGTGTTATTGGGTTTAGAAATTTAAGTCAATGTGGTTTATGCAAGTCATCTCGTCATTGGCTTGCATGGGCTACGAGTTTTGTAGGATGAGTCTTAATAGGCCAACATACTAAAATACTCAACTCACCCTAGACATTTGCTTACAAGCCAACAAGTCATCTCGCATGACTGTCTTTGCAATGTCATCCCTAGTCTTAACCTTCGTATGAGCATATCATCTCGACCTTTGATGTAGGTTAACCTGTTTATACCTTTGAATCAACCTGACAATTCAATCTGAGCTACTCATCTTAATTGTCTAACTTAATTCTTTGATTTCTGTTGACTTAACCTTCAATCCGAGTATATACAACTTTATCTAAGCCGATTTGACTTAACATTCGTTTTAGGCCGACTTTACTTAATCTTCGACTTAAGCTAATTTCGCTCAACCTTAGATTCAAACCAATTTGACTCGACCTAATCTTCGATCATCTTATATTAACTTAGACACACCTTGATAAAATGTAGATCTAATTTGAATCCAAATAAATGGAATGAACTTAAAATCTAAAAATATAAATTTAAATTTGGGATAAATTTATTTAATTAGATTTAAACTAATATAAATTTAGATTATCAGAATTTTATAAATTGAATTTCTTAATCCTTAATGGATATGAAGTAAATTCAAATAGTAATAAGTTGTGAATAAATTTATATAACATTATATTCAATAAAAAAAATATAAATACATGTTGAAATGGAGTGAGTATGACATAATTATGGTCCTTTTATTTTTCCTTGATAACAAGATTGTTAGGTGTTATAAAAATCAAGAAAGTAGTAAAATACAATAAGTGCAACTGGAAAAGTTGATGTTGCATACAGCAAAGGTGATGCAGACCAGAGGTTAATTTTTGTAAACAATATTTGCACGTGAAGAAGTTGATGTTGCGAACCAAAATATGATGTAGAACAAAGCTTCATAATATTTGTAAATGATTTGTATCAGAATCTTGATTGACTTTCTTTTCCTTCTTTTTTTTCAATTGAAGTTTCCAGTAAAGATTGTTTTTACTGATATTTTCTAAACTTTTCATAAGCACAATTACTCATAAAAACTATTTTTATGATGTTGATGGTTGAGAAGATTATTTCCAACCTTTTTTCATTGATACTGACTACAACTTTCCTTTAGTTGATATTTATAAAAAAACAAGGGTTAAATATATTTTTAGTTCCTGAAGTTTCACTGATTTTTGGTTTTAGTCCCTACACAGAATATTGATAGTATTTCATCCTCTTAATATGAAAACATGTAATTTCAGTCCCTAAAAATAGACGGCGTTAAGTGGCTAACTGCTCTGTCCCACTTCCCTGTTTACTGCCTGTCACGTAACATTTTTTTAATTTTTGGATTAAAGATTTTTGGATTTGCAGTGATCAGAATTAGAGATCAGTTTAAGAATTAGGATTTAGGGCTAATTCGATTTAGGGCTTATATCTGTATTTTGCAATTAAAAATCCTCTTCTTCGTCAATTTCAATCTAAGGCTACTTGAAAGAACAAAGCGTCTCTGATTCGCGCTTCTGAATCTGCTTTAGCTTCTTCAAACTTCGCGTCCAATCTACTTCCAGTGAACTCTCTGATAGACACTGAGGGTAACCCAACCTGATTGAGAAACGCTACTTGGGGTGCTCCAGAAAGGAGAAAGAGACAGAACCACAGGATTCGTAGACCCAATCAACGAGACAGTCAAAAGCGGTGTCGACTTGAGCTTTGCTGAGAGTTGGACCAGGTGATGTTTTGGGACTCTTTAGCTTCTTCACATTGTCTTCCAACATAGCTAAGGCACCCAAATCCTCCTTCCCTCCCGACAACATCAAATGTGGTTACTGCAGCAGCGCGTACGTCAGCTCTCCGAAGAATTGCAACGGATCCACTACGGCCAGCGGCGACACTTCGTAGGATGAAGCGCACCTGGATGCTGAGGTTCTCTTGCGGTTGTTGTGGTTGGCCGGGGAAGGTGGTGGAGAGGCGACCATGGCGACAACGGCGGTGGAGGGGGATACGGAGGAGATTGGTTTGGCGGCGGAATTGAAATTGGGGCACTTTCAGCGCTTTAGATGCTCGGAGGCCGTGCGAGAGGGATTCAAAGCAGAGAAAACGGCATCGCACAAAATCTGGTCCCCAATAAGCGCTAAATCGAATTAGCCCTAAATCTTAATTCGTAATCTGATCCCTAATTCTAATCACTCAACACACACACGTGCAAATCCAAAAATATTTAATCCAAAAATTAAAAAAATGTAATGTGGCAGGCAATAAACAGGGAAGTGGGACAGAGCCGTTAGCCACATGAAAAAAAAATTGACGCAGTCTATTTTTAGGGATTGAAATTACATGTTTTCATATTAAAAGAATGAAATGCTATCAGTGTTTTGTACAGGGACTAAAAAAATCTATGAAACTTCAAGGACTAAAAACATATTTAATCCAAAAAACAATCCTAATTAATGTTGACAGAAAGTTTCCAATTCATATTAGAAAATAAAAAAGTAAAACGACCAGAAACATAAAATGATTAAAAAAGTAATTAATAAATCAGATCTAAATAAAATGAAGGGAAAGCAATTAAAAGATATAGCAAACAAGAAGAAATTAAAGGATCCAGTAAATAAATAAAATCCCCAAAATATAGAGCAGATTAAGTTAAAACAAAGTCATATCCCAACTTATTCATGTACTAAAGGTAATTTCCTCCGATCATGATTATTTAACACGTCTAAATTTTTTAAATTTATTTAATATCTTTTTTATTTTTTATATTCTATGTGAAATAAATATAAAAATATGTCATTGGTTTTTATATATATATATATATATAATAGCTTGGCTGCATGTGAGAGAGAGGAAGTTAAGATTTATACCTAATTGAGAGGCAACAGCCATGGATCCTGCAAGTGCTGCTCCTTTGCACATAGCAATATTTCCATGGTTTGCTATGGGACACTTCACCCCTTATCTTCACCTCTCCAACAAATTAGCAGAGAGAGGGCACAGAATATCCTTCATAGTCCCACAAAGAACACAAACCAAACTACACCACCTCAATCTCAACCCTCATCTCATCACCTTTGTCATCATCAAACTTCCTCATGTTCATGGCCTTCTCCACCATGCTGAGACCACTTCAGACGTCCCCTTCTCTTTATTCCCACTTATCGCCACCGCCATGGATCGCATACAGAAGGACATTCAGCTTCTCCTTAGGGATCTCAACCCACACATTGTTTTCTTCGATTTCCAACATTGGCTACCGAGCTTGACTGGGAGCCTAGGCATCAAGAGTGTCGCCTACCTCATAGTTCACCCATTATCAGCAGCATACCTTGGAAACGGACCGAGACGAAGCCAAGGAAGAGAGTTAACTGAACTTGATCTTATGGAACCGCCTCCGGGGTTCCCTGATTCATGCATCAAGTTTCAGTCACACGAACTTCGGTTCCTCGCTGAAGTACGGAAACTCGAGTTTGGAAGTGGTGTTCTCCTGTACGATCGGGTACACAATAGTTTCTGCTCGGCGGATGCAATTGGATTCAAAGGTTGCAGAGAAATTGATGGGCCATATGCGGATTATCTTGAAACTGTGTGTTTGACAAGCCTGTTTTTCTTTCGGGGCCACTTTTACCTGAGCCACCAAACACTAGTTTAGAGGAAAAATGGATTTCATGGCTTGGGGGATTCAACCCTGGCTCTGTTATTTTCTGTGCATATGGAAGCGAAAGCCAGTTATCACAAAATCAGCTTCAGGAGTTGTTGCTTGGTCTTGAATTAACTGGTTTTCCTTTTCTTGCAGCACTTAAGCCCCCTGATGGATTTGAGAGTATTGAAGAAGCTCTGCCAGAAGGATTTGGAGAAAGGGTTAAAGGAAGAGGGATTGCATATGGAGGTTGGGTACAGCAGCAATTGATTTTGGGACACCCTTCTGTTGGGTGCTTCATAACACACTGTGGAGCTTCTTCTGTGACAGAAGCGCTTGTTAACAAGTGTGGGTTGGTGCTGCTACCACGACTTAGTAGTGATCATATCATGAATGCAAAGATAATGAGTATGATCTTAAAGGTTGGAGTGGAAGTGGAGAAAGGTGAAGAAGATGGATTGTTCACAAAAGAAAGTTTATGCAAAGCTGTCAAAACTGTTATGGATGATGGCAATGAGATTGGCAGAGAAGTGAGACAAAATCATGCCAAACTCAGGAATTTCTTACTCAGCGACAATCTGGAATCGTCATGTCTTGATAGTTTCTGTCAACAGCTACGAGATCTTTGTAATGATTCCCGAATTTGAAAATTGTTCTAATAAATATTTAGGTGTTATAAAAATCAAGCAAGTGGTAAAATACAATAATTGCAACTGGAAAAGTTGATGTTGCACACAACAAAGGTGATGCAGACCAAAGGTTAATTGTTGTAAACAATGATTTGCACGTGAAGAAGTCGATGTTGCGAACCAAAATATGATGTAGAACAAAGCTTCATAATTGTTGTAAGTGATGATTTGTATCAAAATCTTGGCTGACTCTTTTTTTCAATTGAAGTTTCCAGTAAAGATTGATTTTAGTGATATATTTTCTAAACTTTTCACAAGAATAATTATTTAAGATGACTCAAAAACTATTTTTATAATGTTGATGGTTGAGAATTTTATTTCCAACTTTTTTTTATTGATATTGACTACAACTTTCCTCTAGTTGACATTTATATATATAAAAAAGAGATTGTGATAAGTTGACAACGTGATTTTGACAACGCCACGTGTCAATGTTGTATTGGTTCATTTTAAATTTTTTTAGAAAAACTAATTTTGAAAAGGACGGAGAGTTGGACATTTGCTTATTCCGAAATTACTCTCCTTCCATTCAACACTCCTTTTTTGGAAACACTCTCTTCTCTCTCCATTTTAGGTTTTCATTTTCTCTCATTAAGTTTTCTTTCTCCATTTTAGGTTTTAAGTTTCTCTCACCAAGTTCTCTCTCTCCATTTGGTGAAGGTCTCGCAGTGGTGTCAATTTTGTCTCTTTCTCTCTCGTTGGGTGTCTATTTGGTGATTTCGTTTACAAGAACTTTTTTCCCTTTGTCAATTTTGTCTCTTTCTCTCGTTGGGTGTCTATTTGGTGATTTCGTTTACAAGAACTTTTTTCCCTTTTTCGCTATCGCTTTTTGGGGCTGGGTTTTTGGTTTTGGCCTTTGGTGGTCATTTTGTTGGTTATTGCTTTTGGGTTGTGACTTTTGGTGGTCATTTTCCTCGTTTTTCCTTTTCCGCTACTGTTTTTTGGACTGTGATATGATCATAGATAGGGCAACAATGAAGAGCTTTTAGAGTGACAAAAAGAATAAAAAAGAGTAGAATAGATTTCATAGACATGTATTTGCCTCTTTGTTTTTCTTTCCTTTAGTTCTTGTGAATAAACGCTTATAAATTCTTCTTTCTCTTCAAGAACAAGCAATGTGGGACTCTTCATGGCTTGGTCTTATGAAGAAAAGAAGATGAAACACTAGTGTAAAAAAGGTTTTTATACTGATTTTCGTGTTGGTATAGAAGTGGGGGTATAGAAAGTTTTTATTTTTTTACATCGCTTCTAGAACCGGTATAAAAAACTTAACTTTTTACACCGGTTATGTCAGCAACAGTTATAAAAGTTTGATATTTACACCTGGTATTTTGAGATCATGTATAAAAAAGTTATCTAAAAGAAACTCACTTTTATACCTAATGCTGTTATAACCGGTATGAAAAAACAAAACTTTTTATACCTGATATGACTTGAGCCGGTGTAAAAAATGACGTTCTTTTTTAAATGTTCGATTTGTTTGTGCTACTATCCATATTCATATCTGCTTAAAATTCAATTCCATAATACAGTCTAAATAATCAATACCAAGCAAAATAATCAATATTGCTTCTATTAACACATCAAAATGTAATATTTACCTAACAAAATTCCTAAATATATTTACATAGCATTCGTTACATATAAAATAGTTCCTAAACTTAAAATGTATTATCGAAACATCTAATCATTTACAAATGGTTAAAAAAAATGTAGCCTTCCAAACATCCTTTGTTACTCCATTGGACCCGTAGGCAGTATTCCATCAATTTTACTTAACATCGTTACATATAAAATAGTTCCTAAACTTAAAATGTATTATCGAAACATCTAATCATTTACAAATGGTTAAAAAAATGTAGCCTTCCAACATCCTTTGTTGCTCCATTGGACCCGTAGGCAGTATTCCATCAATTTTGCTTAACATTAAGTTGAGAATACTGCATTGAAAATCAATACAAGAAATCATATGCAATAGAATGCCAAGCCTGGACAGTATATCAAGTGACTCGGATATCAAAATGCATAGCTTAAAGATTTCAGCATAAATGAAAATAAAATGTAATTCATATAAAATAAAATGAAAATTAAATTGTAGAATTGGGGAGGATTGTAGATATACCTCTAAATTAAACCAAGACAAATGTGTGAGCTGTTTGGTGAAGACATGAATGATTTTACCCAGTGGAATAAGTCTTTTCTTGTTCTTCTTTTCTTGTACAGCGCAAAAATGCAATCTGGCATGCACTTCCGCCTCATAAACTTGCACGTTGCACATGGAGAATTCGAGTAGCTAGAAGAAGCCATCATCTTCACTTAGCTCAAAACCACAAAAAATCAACAACATTCAAAAAGCTCTATACTCTACTCAATATTCAAATCTAGCTATAATTCTATCCCAAGTTAACTATAAAGAGATAACAGTGAATATGTAGTTATGTTAATCTAAGATTTTAATTTTCTTCAGTCATGCAAATCCTGAATGGAAATTTGCATTGGATTGACAGATGTTATATCTTATACTGAAGAAAAGTTACCATTTAGTTATTTTACCTTTACATCTGTAAGATCCACATTATTCTCCACAAGGAATGACATGTGCCCTTGGTCTTCTGCCCTACATAAAGAGTCTTGGATGTACTAAGTACAAAAATCCACTTTGCTTTTCCTGTTGTGGCAACAGGTTTCCCACTTTTCTTATACATGAGCCTTCCATTCTGAATAGCTACTTCATAATCCATCCTCTCCACCTGCAAAAGAAACAGCTTTTAAAATTACTTTTACATGTTGCTTGACAGTTAAGGTACATAACCATCTCTGCTCTGCAAGAACTGCACAATCTACAAGTTGCTTCCTTGTCCTAAAATTTTTGTAAACTTTCTGCAACCTCAGCGCAGCTTGATCCCATATACTATGTGTCCCCCGCAATGGCATGTATGTGTTTTTCTCCAACCACTTACCACTACTGTCTCTACTTTTTGTGCTTTCTGGTTTACCAAAGTCCTTTTCCAAATCTCCTTTAACTATATTTTCTGTCTCACTGTCTTGTCCAGCAAAAACCAAATCCAGTAATTCCATAAAAATTGATACGCAAAAGACTTATCCGTTGCTTCATCAAATAGGTTTCTATAGAATCTAAAAAATGACATAGAGAACAAAGAATCAAATCTTCAACAGTGACAATTTAAAAATAAAACAAAATCAAACATTGTCTAATCTACCATTCAGAAAAGGAGTTGAAGGACATTGTCAATGCTGGTATCAATTTATAATAAAAAAGGTGCAACAATAATGGAAAAATATTTGGTAAGATATTTCCCTATAAAATCATATCATGTATCCTTATTTATTGTAATTAAATCATATATGTAACATAATCAAATCATAGAGTATATATATCATATGAGACAAGCTTGTTACAAATATCATTAGTGTGAAATCCTTCGAGAGATGTAATAAACATGTTAGTCAGTTGTTTGTGGAAGCTAACTATGTAAATAATGAAAAAAGCTAGTAAATATTTTGTGAAAATGACTTTGTCTTTCTCAAAGTAATAATCAATCTGTAATATGTTTCGTCTTTTCAAATAATATATTTAACACTTAATAAATCTTTCTTTTAACTACACTTTCGAAAAAAGAGCAGTTCAAGTAGAATACATATAGATCAATATATCATATCATAGATACAACACAATAAATAGAGAAGAGATAACTTTTCCTAATATATTAACATATTATAAGGAGAAGGTATTATATTCCAGCTTAAGAATTTATCAAAGGTTTGAACTACCACCAAGAGGTCATTGATAAAAGTATGTGTATGACAGACAAGGCCAGCATGACAATTTTGAGACATTAAGTAACAAACCTTATTAAGATAATTCATTTGCATGATGACACATATAGCCACAACCAACATAAAAAACCATGTCTCTGGGTAGATCAACTGATTTTTCCCTTCAAAAGTTAACTTCAAAGAAGTCCCGAGGGCCTTAACACTCATCACCTGCAAAATTATAGCAATCCAACGTAGATCAACCTTAGTATTTTTGTAGTGTTACTACAACGCAAACATTTTTCAGTAAGTATTATTATAGAAATAATTATGCAAGTAAAAAATATATAAAAATCATATGGAAGCTGAAAGTTTATTTATGAAATTCATTACTAGAACACAGTAGTGAATTGTAAAGACCAGATTATTTTGAACATGAAATCATGTTCCTCGGATTGTATACTATGAAGTGTAGATCAATCATCAAACATAAGATTTAACAGGAGAGAAAACATTTAATTTACTTACAGAGAGAGAACCCATCAATGAACAAATGCCAGTATAAACTAGCACATTTGTATGCCCACATCTTGGTGCAAAATGGAAGACCAGAATGAATACCAATACTATTACTGAGCCCCCATATGCCAGAAAAGCTGCAAGCACGGAGAAGACCTTCGTAATCAAGGAGCTACAATGAATAGCATTATTAAAAAAAGAAAGTGCATCCTAACCAAGTTGAGTAGCCATATCCCATATTTTCTAAACTGACTTAATGGGTTGTTCCCTAGGAGCATGAATAACAATAATGATACTACCAGCAATGCACATTACACAGCCCAATATCCCAAGATGGTGTAGCTTCTCTTTCAGAAAATGTCAGCCAACACAGCACTGGAGAATACCGTGCAAAGATCATTGAAAAAGCAACCATGTTGCCAATGTTAGAAGTTAATATAGCCTTCACTCCCACTTGAGAAAGAAAACAAAGGGGAATACCTCACAATAATACTTAATGCGCCAAGAGGGGTAACTAGAACCGCTGGGGCAAACGCATATGCAACAAAATTTGCAAGCTCTACATTGCTAATTTTTTCATTTGCAATCATACGTTATTGCTCTTTTCCCAACAGCAAGCCACATATATATGTAACTTTCATACATCACTATATATGTAGCAAAGATAAAATAAAGACAATTCATATGGATCACTCATAAAATCTCTGTAACCTGTATATCCCTGCTCCAATCAACAGGGTCACTAACTATAAATGCTGCTTGAACCCTTTTAGAGAGGACATCATTCCTTGGAAAACTCTCATTAAACTTTGAATTCTGCATAGTAGCTAGATTGGAAGTCCATTTCTTGTATGGAGCTAGCGGATCAATGTTTTCAAAGCACGAGACATATTCATCAATTGAAAGAGCATGTCTGAATACAAAGACGTACATCATAATGATAAGACACTGAGGGTTATGTCAAATCATCATTTTCATAAATTATCAAACAAGCCAGTTATCCTAAACCTTACCTAAAACCATATTCCGTCATCACAGCTGCTGGTTCCCCTTTCCCCACAGCCACAACGAGATCATTCTCAAATCTGTAAGTGGCGTGAAAATTCTATGAGACAAGGACACCTAAGTGTTGTCAACCTTATTGGTTTCAGAGTGTACTTGCGCAAAAGACAGTTCAGCATGTAATACTCATATGAAACCTGAACAGAGGATTATTAGTCATACCTCTTAATCAGTTGTTTAAATGGTGACTGGCCTTGTAAAACCTGTACAAACAATCAGATTTGGTTTAGGGAAAAACATCTTTTATTTCAACAGAATTTAGGGTGACAACAAGGCAAGGCAAAGGCAACCAATTCTGACTTTTCAGTGACACATGCTACAGCAAACAAACCAGGAAATAAGACCACACACGTATACATCAATATACAGGGAAGAGAAAGAACGTTCAGAGGCTGTAGATTACTTCACAATTCCAAAAGAATCAACAATTCTAAATCCTCATAACCAATCCTCCTAATTACTAAATCCAGAATTTCTTATGTTCATAAAACTCATCATCCCTATGTTTATTTAATGTTGCTTTGGGGACAATGTTTATCTGTAAATCATAATGAAAAACTAAAATAAAATGAAAAAAATCATTGTTAAATAATTCTCCAAAAATCAATGTCTAAAAAATAAATACCTTTAACAGGGATTTCTTTTGGAACCAAGGTCATTGGTTTTACTCCAACAGACTCATGAGCCACACCTTTATCAATAGCAGGGTTACTACACACAGAGATCTACGAAAGTTCAGCGTGAAAGAGGCAAAAGCAGAGAGTCAAGCTCGAACACAGTAATCGCTGCTTACATTGACGGTCAGTGCGGGAGCAAACTCGCCAGAACACCTCGACGACCTTTGACGAACAATAAGACACCTCAACGAACAAAAAGACACCTCGACGCCTTGCTCAGCCCACAAATGCAGCCTCGACGCCTCGTTCTCAAGCAGGGGAAGACACAAATGATACACGCGAAACAGAAAATTACACAAAAGGCTTTCGGTCAGAGAAGAATTATCAGTATAAACCCTAATTCATAAAAATGTACTCACCACGACAGACCACCTGACGACGGCACACCTCCGCAAGGGTTTCATCTACCACAGTCGAGAACTTCAACCACGATGAACAACTTCAAACGCCGACCAACAGCTTCACCCAACGACCTCGACAACTTCGATAATAGCAACGAACAATGGCAGGAGAATGAAAAAAAACGGAGAGAAGAAAGAAGGGAGAACAAAGAGACGAAGAAGAAGAGATGGAGAACGAAAAAAAAAATTGAATAGAAGAAAACGAAGAGCTGCAAGCTGCGGGAAAAGAAATGGAATATTTAATTTAATTCATACCGGTTATAAGTTTAACCGGTGTCAAATAAAAGATTTTTTACGGTGTAAAATTATTTGTGTTATTTACAATTATGTCACTGCATCACTTTTAATACCTGATTAATCGGTGTAGAAAAGTTTATTTTATTTACAAAATTGTCACTGTATCATTTTCTATAGTTGGTAAATTTTAACCAGTACAAAAAATCGCTATAAAAAGTATATTTTCCATTAGTGAAATGAGCGTCCTAGGCGTGTTGCATTAGATAGCATAACTACTTCTTATGTTTTGAACTATAGGAGAACTAGTTGCCTTACAAACCTTTGGAGTGGAGAGATTTGAGCAATGTGAGACTCAAAAGCCCTTAGAGGACCTGCAGCAGCTGTTGGCCGGCCTCCACACTCAAAAGTCCACATCTTCTAGATCTAGCTTCCAAGCTCACTCCAAAGGCTATATAAGAAGGCTTAGGGGTCTCCTTTTATACTTACCTTAAATCAATTGATTACTTGAGTTGATGTGCACTTTTGCAATCTTCTTTTGAGATAGTTCTCTGTCTCCAAAGTCCCTCTTTGGACAGACCTGATCTTGCTAAAGGAAGTGGCGGTCCTCCTTTGATGCTTATCTTGGAGCCTTATTCAAGTGACGCATCTTCAAGTCATAAATTTCCTTTTCTCTAATCTTTTTCCACTTTTAATTTCTCTCCATTTTCTTGTATGCCATTTAGAATATTCTCTCTAGGTATGCACTTCCCCATCATGTGGTATCATGAGCCTTAGGTTTTTATCTTTTAGGAATTGCATGCTAGAGTAAAATAGCTTACATGTGCTTTAAATTTGCTGAGCCAAAATATTTTTCGCCCAGCGTCAGCATGAATTTTGTGTCAACTTGTATGCTTTCGTTTGAACTCATTTCTTGTCCGTTTTGAATGCATTTTTTTTTAAAAAGTTTCGTCTACATGTCTATTTTCATGCCTAGTTTTTACTTTGTTCAAATTCGTTCTGTACTGTTCGCAATAAATTTTTTTCTCCACTGTGTTCATCTAGTATTTTGTTGTTGAATTAATACTTCACTGTTTTGCATTGTTGTTTGCTGTTTGGATATTGTGGTGGTTGGAATTACTCATTGGACATTGCTAGACCCTCTCCATACTCTTAAGCAAGGAATCAACACTTCAAATCAAAGATTGGAGGTGCTGAACCGTGGCTTTGCAGAGCCTTGTGCAAGTAGTCCTTTCTTCAAACAACAACAATGCTATTGGAGGTCTTCAACAAGTAGGTATCCTTCTTCCAATTTGCTTGTTGTTCCAACTTTAATTCCTTGTCTTGGTTGGATTGTATATATCTTTTCTTGCTTGTTAGCTTTGAATTGAGTCATATGTTTGTTCCTCTTTAGGAGTTTTCTAGAGTAATTTTTCTGAAATTGCATAGCTAAGAGTATTTTTACATCTCCATGTTTGTATGCTGAATGGAGCTTGATCATCATTAGATTTAGTGTGTGAAACTTGCTTATATGTTCTGTATCCATTAAGGCATTTATCAATTTTGATTGGCCTTTTAATCAAACACACTTACTGTTTTGAAACCTACTTGGTCGAGACATTACACTGCATTCTGCACCAAAACAGAGAAATTTTTTTTGCATATCCTGGTTGTAGTGAGTGGGTCTGGCCGAGACATCCTTGTTGTGTTTAGTGTTATGAAGTAGTGAAAGAAATGAGGGGAAATCTCTCTTGTGTTGAATATACACATAGGGTCCTTTATTTATAATAGAAGAAATATGGGCTAAGCCCAAAATACAAGTAAGAAATATAAACAAACTAACTAAAGATAAGAGATAAATATAAACTAAATATAATATCTCTAACACTCCCTCTCAAGCTGGAGCATACAAATCATATGTTCCAAGCTTGTTACAGAGATAGTCAATTCTAGGTCCTCGTAAGGACTTAGTGAATATGTCTGTCAACTGGTTGCTTGAGTTAACGAACTCAGTCTTGATATCTCCGGATATGATTTTTTCTCTAATAAAATGGCAATCAACTTCAATGTGCTTGGTTCTCTCATGGAAGACAGGGTTAGCGCTAATATGAAGAGCAACTTGATTATCACATATAAGTGTCATGTGAGTGATATCTCCAAATTTCAATTCACTAAGTAATTGTTTAAGCCATACAAGCTCACAAGTAGTTGATGCCATAGCTCTATATTCTGCTTCTGCACTGGACCTAGCCACAACACTTTGCTTCTTACTTTTCCAAGATATCAGGTTGCCACCAATAGAGACACAATATCTAGAAGTAGACCTCCTATCAAAGGGGAACCAACCTAATCAGCATCTGAATAACAAACAATTTTTGTATCGTTGTTAGGACCATATAGCAAACCTTTTCCAGGTGATCTTTTAATATACTTCAGTATGCGAACAACTGCATCCCAATGGTCTTCACATGGGGAGTTAAGGAATTGACTCAACACACTAACTGCGAATGAAATGTCAGGACGCGTAACAGTAAGATAGTTTAATTTACCAACTAATCTTCTGTAACGTTCAGGATCTGAGAAAGGCTCCCCCTGATTTGGTAGGAGCTTGATGTTAGGATCCATAGGTGTCTCAACAGACTTACAGTTCATTAACCTTGTTTCCTCCAAGATGTCTAACGCATACTTCCTCTGAGATATGACAATACCATCATTGGATTGTGATACTTCAATACCCAACAAGTACCGAAGTTTACCAAGATCTTTGGTTTGAAAATGGTGTCAAATGTGTTGTTTCATTTGAGAGATGCCAAGCTAGTCGCTTCCTGTGAGAACAATGTCATCGACATACACTATTAAGTAGATACATCCAGCACTTGAGTGGTGATAGAACACTGAATCTGCTTCACTCCGAATCATACCAAATTGTTGAACAACACCACTGAATTTACCAAACCAGGCCCGAGGAGACTGTTTTAGGCCATATAGGGATTTGCGAAGACGACATACCAATCCAGATGACTCCCCCTAAGCAACAAAGCCGGGCGGTTGCTCCATATAAATTTCTTCATGCAAATCACCATTAAGGAAAGCATTTTTGACATCAAGTTGATAAAGAGGCCATTGTCTAAGGGCGGCCATGGCAATGAATAGGCGAACCAAAGTCATTTTCGCCACTGGAGAAAAGGTATCACCATAATCCAAACCAAAAATCTGTGTGTAGCCTTTGGCAACCAGTCGAGCCTTCAAACGATCAATTGTACCATCAGGGCCAACTTTGATAGCATACACCCACCTGCAACCAACAACAGACTTTCCAGATGGTAATTGGACAAGCTCCCAAGTTCCACTTTTCTGTAAAGCACTCAATTCATCCAGCATGGCTTGACGCCAACCAGGATGAGTTAAGGCATCACCCACAGACTTGGGAATTGACACAGAAGAAATGGATGAGAGACACGTGTAAAAAGATGGAGATAACTTGTGGTAACTAAGAACAGTATAATGGGGGGAAGGGTTACGAGTAGAGCGTATACCTTTACGGAGTGCAATAGGCAGGTCAGACTCATTTGCTGGAGCCGGAGGAGACACAGGAGACGGCATATGAGGTGAGTCATGAGGGAGACGATTACGGTGACTATAAACCTGAAGGGGTGGAGTTAAAGGACGATCCTGTGGGGAATGAGAGTCTAAAGGATCACAGACAATAGGAATATCAACAGTGGTAGGTGGAGGTACAGAACTAGAAGATAGTTGTGAAAAATAAAACGAAGATTCATCAAAAGTGACATCAGCAGAGATAAAATGACGATTGAGAGAAGGAGAAAAACACTTATAGCCCTTTTGTGACCGTGGAAATCCTAAGAAGACACATTTGTGAGATCTAGGAGATAACTTATCAAGACCAGGACTAAAATCATGAACAAAACATGTAGACCCGAAAACTTTGAGAGGTAATGGATGTAAAGTGTCTTGAGGAAATAAGACAGAGTGAGGGATTTTGTCATCTAGGACAGAAGACGGCATGCGGTTAATGAGATAACATGCAGTGAGAACTGCATCACCCCAAAAACGCGAGGGTACTTGGCCATGAATTAGAAGTATACGAGTTGTTTCAATGAGGTGTCTGTTCTTGCGCTCAGCCACCCCATTTTGTTGAGGAGTATAAGCACAAGAGGTCTGGTGAAGAATGCCATGAGAAGCCATAAAATGTTTAAACTGTTGAGAAAGATATTCACGGCCATTATCACTGCGTAAAGTTCGAATAGAAACCCCAAATTATGTTTTTATTTCATTAAAAAATGATTGGAAAATAGAAAACAACTCAGAACGATTCTTCATTAAAAACAATCAAGTATATCTGGAGTAATCATCAATAAAAGTAACAAAATATTGAAATCCTAAAGTGGACTTAAAACGACTAGGTCCCCAAATATCAGAATGAACTAATGAAAAAGGGGACGACGCTCGTTGTGAAACACTACGAGGAAAGGAACTACGAGTATGCTTTCCTAACTGAGAAGACTCACACGACAAGTTGGATAACTTCGACAAACTCGGAACAAGCTGTTGCAGTTTGGCAAGGCTGGGATGACCTAACTGAGCATGAAGAAGGGATGGTGACTCCATGATGACGCCAACATGTGAAGAAGGGCGGAGAAGATATAGGCCATAAGACTCACATCCTGTGCCAATCATGTGTTTCGAACTCTGGTCCTGCAAACAAACAAAATCTTTAGTAAATGAAATAACACAATTAAGGGAATGAGTTAGACGACTGACGGACAATAAATTGAAAGGAGACCCAGGGACATAGAGTACATGATCAATGGATATGGACGGAAAAATATGAATAGTACCAATACCATGAGATGAGACTCTAGACCCATCAACCATTGTTACCGAGGGTAAATTATCCGGACATGACAAGGAAGAAAACAAGGACTTGCTACCAGTTATATGATCGGTGGCGCCTGAGTCAAGGACCCAAGATCCGAGGGAGTGAGTCAGACCAACAAAAGGTGTACCTGTGCGTGCAACAGATGCAGATGTAGTGGAACTAGATTGCTGACGATCCTCATACCATCTGAGAAATTCGTTGAAGACTGCAGGGTTATCTACAGTATTTGATGAAGTAGGATGGTCTGCAGGCTGAGGAGGTGGATAAGAATTAGCCATTGCTACAGACCGAGGAGGACGTCCATGAAGCGCATAACATCTATCAATTCTATGGCCTAGCTTGCCACAATGGTCACATTTTGTTCGTCCTTTACCTGGCTTGCGAGACCGACTTTTATCATCACATTGGGCAACCATAACAGAGGAATCATCACTATGAGGAGATGTCTCAATGTCTAGTTTTCTCGGAATACGCAAAAGAGCAGAACAAGTAGAAGTAAAGTTGGGTATGACTGGAGAACCCAAAATCTGATCACGGACATGGGAGGAATCATCAGAGAGTCCGTATAATGCCAACAACATGAAGAACTTTGATCGTTGTTCCAGTTCTTCAGCAGAAGTGGAAGCAGGAGGTAATAGCTCATTAAAATCATGAAGGAGGGCATGAACTTTACCCAAATATTCTGCCATGGGACCAGGATTGCGTGGACCAATAACAGTGAATAGATCCTGACAAACACCATAAAGACGCTGGGTGTCATTCGTGTATGATAACTTTGCTTGTGCCCATACTTCTGAACATGTTTCATATGATCGAAACATTTGTTTCAGAGAAGAGTGAATGGTGGACTTTATGACGATGCATAGCTGGGCATCAATTTTCATCCAGCGGGAAGTGTCCTCTATGGTAGCACTAGTCACATTTGTAGTAAGGTGATCTACATACCCTTGACTCTTCAACCAAAGTTTGATATCGGATACCCATGTTGCATAATTCGTGCCATCTAACTTGTCAATGGACAAGTGTACATTCACATAATTGGTGTATATTGATGAGGCACCAGCAGAAGAAGATGAGGCACTAGCAGAGGTGGTTGTAGACGAGGAAGAAGCCATGGAGAGGGAGAAACCCTAAAAATTCAACGTGCTCCGATTGACGCAACTACCACAGATCCAGAAAGAGGGCGAGGAGGCGATTCGGATGGAGTGGTCACTGGTCGTATCTAGAACTCCGGCGACGGCTCCGACAAGGCTCCGGCGAGACTCTGGCGACGGCTCCGGCGGAGGCTCCGGCAAAGGCAGCGGGGGTTGCGGAGGCTGCGGAGGCTGCGATCATGGAAGAGGTTGAATTAGAACCTAAGCTCTAGATACCATATGAAGTAGTGAAAGAGATGAGGGGAAATCTCCCTTGTGTTGAATATACACATAGGGTCCTTTATTTATAATAGAAGAAATATGGGCTAAGCCCAAAATACAAGTAAGAAATATAAACAAACTAACTAAAGATAAGAGATAAAAATAAACTAAATATAATATCTCTAACAAGTGTGTTTGAGCATTCATTTCAAGCCTCTTTTATCATCTACAATACAGAATATATTGGTTTGAGATTTGCCAAAATTATTTCTAGCATTAATTAGATTTTGCTCTTCATGTATACCTAGTATGTTGATGTGTTTTTGCTTCTTAGTTGTGTTAATTTTCCTTGTTGTCTTGTTCACTTTGTGCCACTGTTTTGATTCCAATTTCTTGTTGTTTTATCTCTTCAAATTCATTAGATTACTGCTACCTTGTTTTGTGCCAAGTTTCTTGATTTTTTCGGTTCAATTTTCATCATTTGTCTTGTAGTTTTCATTCATTATTTTGGCTTCTACCATGTGTTGTCTTGATTTGACTTCTTGGTATTGAGGTTGGATTATACATTTTTCCATTTGCTTTAGCCTTGAGTTGGTACTCTCAAATTGGACTTGTGAGATAAATTACTATTTTGAAAAGAAGGGTGTTGACCTTGCTTTAGTTGTGAGACACTTTACCATGAGTTTTTGAGCCATTTCCTTGCATTCTTTGAATGAAAACTGTGAGTTGTTGCTGCTGTCTTGTGGCTGCTGTATTGTCGTGTTTATCGACCATTTCTAACCTGTTTTTTTGTGTGTAGTTTTGCTGCTGTTTGCATTAAAATGTCTGCAGGTTCAAGTCGTGCTTCCTCCAATGGACCTAGCCACCATGGAAGCCCTTCTAGCAAATTTGATTTGATGAAGGTCTTCCAACAAATGCAACATCAACTTGATTCCTTTCAAGACATGAAACATCAAGTTGATGCCATCAGCAAACGGCTGAACACGGAGGCAAAGGCCAAAGGAAAGCAATCTCTTGGTCATGATCATGGTTCCTCCAAGAAAAAGCAAGAAGACAAAGCCTTGGATCCAAACCTTGCAATGCCAAAGTTGACTTTGCCAAGTTTCAAGGGAGAAGCCGATCCTAATATATTTTTAGAGTGGATAGCTAAAGTAGAACAAATTTTTGACTTGTATAGTGTAGATGGACATTTGCGTGTAAAGTTAGTTTGTTTAGCTTTAGAGGAATACGCCAAACAATGGCTACGTAGGAGATACTTAACCATGGCCTCACCCGTGAGTACATGGGAACATTTCAGGGACATTTTTTACGAACGTTTCGTACTTCCATACTACCATAGGGACCTCTTGATTAAGCTCCAACAACTTACTCATGATAGATGAAGTGTGGAGGAGTATGCTTGCGAGCTCGAAGTGCTCCTACATCGTACTAACCTTAAAGAAAATAATCATGCAAAAATAGTTAGATTTATTAGTGGACTTAATAGCAACATCCAAGATATAATTGAATTCCATGATGATGAGACTTTAGATGTAGTGGTTCATAGAGCCATGAAAGTAGAGAAGAAACTCTTGAAAAAAGAAGCTTGTCACAACAAATTTTCCAAATCTTCAAGAGATGTTTTCTACAAATCCTCATCATCAAAGGATAAAACCAAGGATGTTTCTAAGGAGCCCACTAACAAATCTTGTCCTCATTCTTCTTCTAACCATTCCTCCTCCCCACCTAAATCTCCTTTTAGACCAAGTCACATTAAATGTTTTAAATGCTTAGGACATGGTCATATAGTGTTTGCCTACCCCAATAAAAAGGCAACATGCATTGAGGATGAAGCCATTGTCACTAATAAGTCTACCTTTTCCTTACCTTCACCAATTTATAACTCTTCTTCCTCATCAAGTGAAGAAACAGAGAATGTCATTCTTAATTGTTTCACTGAGGACATTCAAGATAGAAAATGAAAAAAGAAAAGAAAGAGAGGAGAGAGTAAAAGAAGAGACTGAGAGAAAAGAAAGAGAGGAAATAGAAAAGAAAGAAAAAGAAGAACTTGTGAGAGAAATGGAGAAGGAAAAAGTCTTAGTCACAAAGGAAGTGTCACTGAAGGCACCATCCACTCCCATCATTCAAATAAATCGAAGCAATGACAAGGGAGTTTTTCAATCCTTCTACTTTTCTCCTTTTACTAAGTTTTCTTTCTTTGTTCCAAAAGTATTTTGTTCAAATTTTTCACCTTACTCTTTTCTTCTTTCCAACTCTTCAATAATTTCTTTTGAAACATATCCTAAGTTAGTGTTACCCATTTGGTTACATTCAACTCAAGAAAAAAATAATTTTTTCTCTAAAAACGGTCTCTTTGTTTTCACCACTAAATACAATAAAAATATAAGGACACTTTCTTCTATTATTACTTGTTTATATACATTGATTGCTCAACATAAATTCATTCACAAAATGTTTGATGATTTTTGCAAGTTGACATTTGATCCAAGAGGAGTTCCTTTGGTTTATACAAGAAATAAGTCACTAATCTCTCTTTGTTGCAGGTTTTTCAAGATTCGAGGTCGAATCCTCTCCAACCTGGGGGGATGATATGATGATAGATGGGGCAACAATGAAGAGCTTTTAGAGTGACAAAAAGAAATAAAAAGAGTAGAATAGGTTTCACATGCATGTATTTGCCTCTCTTTTTTTCTGTCCTTTAGTTCTTGTGAATAAACGCTTATAAACTCTTCTTTCTCTTCAAGAACAAGCAATGTGGGACTCTCCATGGTTTGGTCTTAAAAAGAAAAGAAGAGGAAATGAGTGTCTTAGGCATGTAACATTAGATAACATAACTAGTTTTCATGTTTTCAACTATATATAGGAGAACTAGTTGCCTTATAAACCCTTTGGAGTGGAGAGATTTGAGCAATGTGGGACTCAAAAGCCCCTAGACGACCTGCAGCAGCTGCTGGCCGGCCTCCACACTCAAAAGTCCCACATCTTCTAGATCTAGCTTCCAAGCTCACTCCAAAGGCTGTATAAGAAGGCTTAGGGGTCTCCTTTTACACTTACCTTGAATCAATTGATTACTTGAGTTGATTTTCACTTTTGTAATCCTCTTTTGAGATAGTTCTCTATCTCCAAAGTCCCTCTTTGGGCAGACCTTATCTTGCTAAAGCAAGTGGTGGTCCTCCTTTGATGCTTATCTTGGAGCCTTCTTCAAGTGGCGCATCTTTAAGTCATAAGTTTCCTTTTCTTTAATCTTTTTCCACTTTTAATTTCTCTCCATTTTCTTCTATGCCATTTAGAATATTCTCTCTAGGTTTGCACTTTCCCATCAAACTGGCTTTTTGGTTTTGGCCTTTAGTGGTCATTTTATTGGTTATTGGTTTTGGGTTGTGACTTTTGGTGGTCATTTTGCTGGTTTTTCCTTTTTCCGCTATCGTTTTTTGAGTTTGGGTTTTTGGTTTTGGCCTTTGGTGGTCATTTTGTTGGCTATTGCTTTTGTGTTGCGACTTTTGGTGGTCATTTTGCTGGTTTTTCCCTTTTTCGTTATCGTTTAAAAGATTTTTTTTGTTTGCAGTTGTTTGTTCGTCATTCATTGTAAACCAAGTATGTTGCTGGTTTGAATGAAATATTAAGCGAGGAGCAGAAGTTAATTATTTCGAAAGAAGGAGTACGTCGAAAGCGTTTTAAAAGCAAAGCTTGTAGAACTCCCTACACTGGATATAGTCCAAAACATGATTTATCTATGTAATTTGTTATTAGTGTAGTATTTAGTACATGTTGAAGTATGAATAGCTGTATTTGGAACAATTATTTTGATTGTTAATAAATATAGTGGTTATTTGAATTTTGAATATTATTTTCATTCCATTTGTTGTTTGGTAGTATTATTTAATAGTTATCCTTTGTGATTGTTATAACAAATGTCCAGTTCTGTTACCCCTATGTGGATGGAAGACCAAATACAGGAGTTCCTAGGTTAAGAGGGGAGGTCCTACACCATGGACACAGGTCTGATGCACGTGTAATCGATTACAGAGGCCCTATAATCGCTTACCAGTGGAAAATTCCACTTTTGTACCGAAAGTTGGTGAGTGCTCCCCAGACATGGCTGAAGCGCTCCCCAAGTTTTTCAAGACTGTGTTTTTAATGTTTTGAGGATTCATTAACCCTATTGGCCATGGTTGAATGTGTCCACAACAAGAAATTTCCAGTTCTGTCATCCCTGTGTGGATGGAAAACCAAGTAGAGGAGTTCCTAGGTTGAGAGGGGAGGTCCTACACGATGGACATCGGTCTAATGCACGTGTAATCGATTACATAAGCCTTGTAAGCGCTTACCATCGGAAAATTCCACTTTTGTACCGAAAGTTGGTGAGAGCTCCCCAAACATGGCTGAAGCACTCCCCAGGTTTTTCAAGACTGTGTTTTTAATGTTTTAAGGATTCATTAACCTTGTTGGCCATGGTTGAATGTTTCCACAATAAGAAATTTCCAGTTTTGTCACCCCTATGTGGATAGAAGACCAAGTAGAGGAGTTCCTAGGTTGAGAGGGGAGGTCCTACACCATGGACACAGGTCAGATGCACGTGTAATTGATTACAGAGGACTTATAATCGCTTACCGGGGAAAATTCCACTTTTGTACCGAAATTTGGTGAGTGCTCCCCAGACATGGCTGAAGCGCTCCCCAAGATTTTCAAGACTGTGTTTTTAATGTTTTGAGGATTCATTAACCTTGTTGGCCGTGGTTGAATGTGTCCACGACAAGAGATTTTCAGTTCTGTCACCCCTATGTGGATGGAAGACCAAGTAGGGGAGTTCCTAGGTTGAGAGGGGAGGTCCTACACCATGGACATAGGTCTGATGCACGTGTAATCGATTATAAAGGCCCTGAGTTTGGCATGATTTTGTCTCAATTCTCTTGTAACCTCACTCTCATCATCCATCACACTTTTCACTACTTTACATACACTTTCTTTGCTTAACAAACCATATTCTTCACCTTTATCCACTTCCACGCCAACCTTCAATTTTCTACTTAGCATTCTTGCATTGATGATATGACCACCTCTGTGTCCTAGCAGCATCACCAACTGACACTTATTCATTAGTGCCTCTGTTATAGAAGCAGCTCAACAGTGTGTTATGAAGCAACCAATTGAAGGGTGTTTCAATATCAGCTGTTGTGGCACCCAACCTTTGTATGCAATCCCTCTTCCTTTAACTCTTTCTCTGAACCCGTCTGACAGGGCTTCTTCAATACACTCAACTCCATCAAGAGGACCTGAAGTTAATGTGGCTGAAACTTGATGCATGAATCAGGGAACCCCGGAGGAGGTTCCATTAGATCAAGTTCAGATAACTCTCTTCCTTGGCTTCTTCTTGATCCGTCTCCAAGGTATGCTATTGATAATGGGTGAATTATGAGGTACATCACACCCTTGATGCCTAAGCTCCGAGTCAAGTTGGGTAGCCAATATTGGAAATCGAAGAAAACAATATGTAGGTTGAGATTTGTTAGGAAGAAAAATAATGTTGAGGTGTCTACTAGTGCTAATGTTGAAATGGATGGCCACATGGAAGATATAATGCACAAGGAGGCAAATCAAGAGTTAGTTACTACAAGGGGACAATCAGCAACCAATTATAAAACCAGGGAACCAAGAAGGAGCAGCAAAAGAAGAATATCAAATAGGAGGTTACGAAACTTTTTCTAGGATAAAAAAATGTATGGTACAATTCTCCTTCTTTAGATTCTTTCTTCTCTCTCCAGTAACAACTTCTCTAATCCTTACTATCTCTCCTCAAGTACTTTGGCCCTAGAATGAATCAGTGACTGTGGTTGTCATCTCTGCCATGGGGATCTTTTAGAATTGATAATGGAATGTGTGGAATGATTTCAATAATAGCATTAAATTCTATTCAATCCATTTACTGTTGTATTGACTTTTCTTCATTAGAAATATACAATCAGTGCAGTTTCATTGCAGAGTGTTTGTTGAAATTTATTTACTGCATACCATTTGGGGCTTTGATGGAGCATGGACGACAGTACCATGATGAAGACGATGGAAACTGAGATTAAAAAACTCTATCAGCTGCTGGAAGGCAATGCGAAAGCTCATCACGCTGAAATAGCCTGCATCAATGAGGCTACTCAATGTTAGATGAATGATATTTAACAATCTTTAACTCTACTTTTGCAGAATCAAAATGTTACTCATGCTTCTTCATCAAATTGGGACCACATCCATGTTGCGAACTCCTCTGATGAAGTCCACACTGCACATCATCAACCATTTCCAACAGGAAGAATGAATTTGAATCTTCCACGGTTTGATAGTTCTGATGCCCTTGGATGGATATTTAACGTTGATCAATATTTCTCATTTTATCAGATCCCAGACGAGCAACAAATTGCCATTGCGGGAATGCACATGTCAAGCCCAACTATTCCATGGTTCCAGATGCAACAGCGCATAATGCCTTTCCGCTCATGGAACGAGATGAAATGTGCCATCGAGATCGAGTTCGGACCCACCTTGTTGAATCACCACACGAGTCTCTTTTCAAACTCCAACAACAAGGTATTGTTTCCGAGTACTACACAAAATTCATTACCTTAGCCAATCGCACCAACATTGAACCAATAGAGTTCTTGCACGACTATTTAATTAGTGGGTTACACATGGAAATTAGAAGAGAAGTAAAGGCTCAAAGCCCAACTTCATTGATGCGTGCTGTTAGTTAAGCCAAACTTTATGAAGATAAATTCTCTTCTTCGTCCAAAACCACTCAAGGACCCAACCCATACCGTCCACTAAATTACAAAACCCCTTTAACCCTCCAATCAACAACCCCCAAGACCATTACTAGCACCACTATTTCCCACACCACCTCATACAACGCAAAGTCACCACAACGGTACCCCAATCAAGAGACTCACCCCAACTGAACAACAAATCAAGAGGGACAAGGGACTTTGCTATTGGTGCGATGAAAAATTTACCCCCCATCACAAGTTCCTTAACAAACATTTCATGTTATATCAATTAGAAGAAGTTCTTGAGCAGCCCATTCTACATCATGAACAAACCGAAATGGAAGAGGAAGACCATAAGCAGATGCAACAACTAGAAAATCAGGTGCTAGAACATCATCTCTCTTTAAGTGCAATGAAGGGAACACCAGGATCAGGTATTATCCGATTGAAAGCATTTGTACATGGTATGGAGGTACAAGTGTTGATTGATGGTGGAAGCTTGGCTAACTTTATTCAACCAAGAATTGCAAAGTTTCTCAGTGCATCTAGCCCCTGGATTCTTGGTCATGGTGGGAAATTTTGATGTGATGCAAGTCGAGGGTCGTCTTTCGTCTTTGGAAGTATCAATAGAGGGACACTAGATCCATATTCCAGATGTTTATGTTCTCCATGTGGCAGGAGGAGACCTAGTTCTGGGAGCTACTTGGTTGAAAACTCTTAAAGCTCACATTGCAGATTATGATGCCTTGTGCATCAAATTTCTCCATGAAGGGAAATTTATTACTATAAAAGGAGATATGACCACGGTTTATATCCCCCTACAACCGCGACCAAAACCCCCTTTTTTTTTAAAAAAAAATCGTTTACTACAACCGCGGCCAAAACCCTCTTTTTAAAAAACAAACTTGTAACTTTCTACCGCGGTTGTGGTCACAACCGCGGCCTATTCTCTTGGAATTTTTTTTAATAACAGGTTTGTTTTTGTTATATCCACTATCACAAACATAGACCTGCATATCAAACAATCACATAATGTACACAGATTCAACACAGTAATCAATTTTTATATCCATAATGTACAAAGTCTAATAACTATAAATCAACATGTTCAAATGTATTTTAGATATAATAACTATGAACTATTATATAATCTAACCAGTGTGAGAAGCCATTGGGATTACCTCTAGAGAAGGTTCTCTAGATAATTTTTTTGTCCTTGGCCTTCTCCTAGTCTCAAGCCCTTCAAGAAGAGGTTCAAAATTTTTGCTCTTGGTTTTAACACAATCCTGCATAAACAAAACACAAAACCCTACAAAATATTGTTAGCACAAAAAAAATATAAAATAAACAAGAATGGAAATTGGGGATTTGAAAAATAAAATATAAAAATGGGAAAAATAAAATAAAATAAAACAAAGAAAAAATTAATCAAGAATCACACAAATAGAATAGCTTAAACCGTGAGTCCCCAGCAACAGCGCCAAAATCTTGTTGGGACAAATCGACAAATTTACCGAGTCACACAAGTAATATAAAATGGTAAGACCACGTATTGTATCCTAGAGGACTCTCGTTGCTGAACAGTTGTGTGAGAACAATATTAATTAAGACTGAAAATAAAAGAGATCATGGATTTGTATTGCAAAGAAAATAAAATAAAGCAAACTAAAATTGATCAGTGGCAAAAGAGCACAGAGATGAATGGGGGTTGGTTTGTATGAGATGGATATGTTGTTGGGGTTAGACTTCACCAAGTTCCCGCTCATGTATATGGGAATTCTTCTTTATTCATTAATGCCAACGTCCCTCACTAAAACACTTAAACCCGATGTCTCGGTAAATAAGTATGTCCTTAATTACCAGTTCATACAATTCCTAGCATTCCTGGTAAAAAGATGTGAAGATCAGGAGGTTAAGACGACTAAGACCCATACCTCATGTCTGAGCAATATAACCCTTAGGAGTAATCTAACATGGACTTGAATTGAAAGGAACCTGTCGACACTCACGCAACTCACAGATAATGATATTGTATAAGCAAGAATAAGAACAGATAAATTACTCTAACAATTAATGAAAAAAGAATATGAAATTAAGAATCAATTCGAATACATGAGAGTTCACAAGGTTACATCATTCCCCAACAACAAATCGAAATTAGTTCCCTAGAGACATGGGGGAACTCTATGAATAATGGAAGAAAAGAAGAGAATGGAAGACTAAGAATTGGCTAAGAGTGTATTGCTATGCTCTTCTCTGCCACGGATGCAAAACCTAGAGCCCAAGGTCCTTTAAATAGCGCCAGATGCGTCCCAAAGTGCAGCCCGGTCCAAAAGAATCAAATTAGGGCAGAATCAGGGCCCGATTCACGTGAAATCACGCTCAAGCGTCGCAGGGATCTCACCCAAGCTTGAATTAAGGGTCATGTGACGCTTGGGCGTCATTTTTGGACGCCTAGGCTTCGTGCGTCCGTCGCCCGGGCGACCAACGCTGATTTGCAGCTTCGCTTTTTCGCGTTCTTGTCACCTGGGCTTCGGATTTTCTCCCTTGTTGGTGCCTTTTTGACCCCTTTTGAGCTCCATCTTCATGGCTTTTCACTTCCTCTTCCAGTATTACTTTAATCTCTGTCAAAACAAGGGGATATTGTTAGAAAACTCTTAAAATCAAACTCAACTCTCTTAGTCACACAATTTACTGAAAACACATGAGTTCAAGCAAGTTTCTAAGTGAGAAAGGGTGTTTTTGGTATCAAAATCTCCTAGCAAATAACGGTGTTTTAATCCGTTATCACCACCGCGCAATATTATGCTTCGATTTTTGGTGAACCGATGCATAATGTGCGCGGTAAAAACTCTCTTCTTTACTAGTGTGGGTGTTACACCCCATACAAATTTAATGTGCATAAAGAATGCAGTATAGAATAAGAAGTGACTCTTAGGTCTTCTCTAGAGAACCAAACTTTGATTCGAGAATCAGGTCTAACACGTAGGGGAGGGGTTGGTGAAAGGTTTTGTGAATGCGGATGAATTAAATTAAAGTGCAGGAGTCTCATGAACAAACTACTCTAACCTCTAATCCAACACAACTAACCGACTAAGCGAAGGTTAATCATCCTATCATAATCATGCACTAAGTGAACGCAATACACCTATTCCATCCAATGTGTCCTGTACAGATTGATCAACTAAGCGAAGATGTAATCACCAATTGGGCAACTAAGTGTATACCCATTGCAAGAACACATTCAAATTTCATAGAATGTCAGGCAGAGCATTATAAACACAAGTACAGTCCAACAAAATCTCTAAGAAGTAATGTAATATCACTAATGACCAACCAAACTAACTTAAGTTAACATCGCAATTAAATTATCACAACCTAACATAATAGGCAACATTAAAGTAAACGGAAACAATAAACCGAACATAACAGACATCATAGTGAACAAAAACAGTAAATTAAACAGTCCTAAAACAAGATGTATGAACTAACTAAAATGCAGCAGATAATAAAGAAACACTTGGCTAAAATTGAAATGCACATTACAATGGAAATGGAAAATTGCAACACTTGAACTACTAAGTAAAATATTGCACTTGAAAAAAAAATGCATCCTAAAGCTAATAAATAAAGTGCTATCACGAAAGAAAAATACACAGGAAAAGTAATGAAGAACATTAAAATAAATGTAAATGATGACTGATTAAATTTAACTTCCAAACCAGTAGCTCCTTCAACACTTTTTGTATTTCAACAACGGGAATGTAAAAATCATTTGCATTCAAGCATAAATACAATATATAAAAGAAAACAACATTTGCAATCTCCAACAAAGAAAAATAATGGAACCAAGCCGTGACACCACAGCTTAAAAAAACAATGAACGTGTGTGCTGTTTCTACTGGACGTCGCCCTCCATGTTTTGCTTTTCTCCAAGTGATAAAAGTCTCCTTCCGTGGCGACTTCTCCTTCCTGATGTGAAGAGGATTCCCTTAAAAATATCTCGCTCCCTTCATGTGCTGGACACTGACCTATTGTGCTCACACCCGTAGCAAGCCTATTAACACCTTTTTTTCAAATTCAATCCAACCTAGGTCATGTCGTTGGAGTGCTGCTGGACTTTCTTTTTGCACATGGCTTGCTGCCCCCTTTTCTCCAAGCTGTTGGACGTGTCTTCAAGCCCAAAATGGTATCAGCTGCTGCAGCATGTGTGAAGAAAGTTGGGAACGTAATGTTCAAAACCAGGCCACTGCACTTCCTAGACGTGCTGTTGCCCAAGCTTCTAGATGCTGGACCTTTGTTTTGTTGGATGCAGTATTGCCATGCTTCGTGGACGTGCGGGTTGAGATGTGTTGCTGAAGCAAGGCTTGTTGTACGTGGGTGTTACTGTATTCACTTTCTCTTTTATTCCATCACCGCTAGGTGCCTTCATTTATTCAAGCACCCATGTGCTCTTCCGCTAATTACTCTAAGCCAAAAAGGAAATAAGCCTCCCATGTGGACGTGCAGGTTGTGACAACACCACTTGGACATGAGCTCCTTGCTCTTTTCTTTCCTTATAGGTCGTGATAGCCCTTTTCTCAACTAGAGAGTGCACCTCTCTTTTTTTAAGCCCAACTTCAACGTGCATGTGTTGCATCAAGCAAAGATGATATATGCCTCCCCTAATGTGCTTCCTTAAGTAGCTCCCTTGCATTGTGGGTCGTGTGGCAACAACACTTCTAAGAAAAAAAAATCAGCTTTTCATTTTCCAAAAGCCCAGTTCATTAACGGTTGTCTCCGTGTGCACCCCCAAAAATGAAATTCGCACCTCTTTTCTCATTTTAGCTTAAAATATAATTGATGTGGCATTTCTCTTTAAGTCCCAAAACATTATCTAACAATTTCCCTACAATTAATAATGCAAATATTAGCCTCAGATGATGATGATGATGATGATTATGATGAAGATGATGATGATGATGATGATTATGATGATGATGAAGATGATGATGATGATGATTATGATGAAGATGATGATGATGATGATGAAGAAGAAGAAGAAGAAGAAGAAGAAAATGATAAAGATGATGATGATGAAGAAGAAGAAGAAGAAGAAAATGATGAAGATGAAGAAGAAGAAGAAGAAGATGATGATGATGATGAAGATGATGATGATGATGATTATGATGAAGATGATGATGATGAAGAAGAAGAAGATGATGATGATGAAGAAGAAGAAGAAGAAGATGATGATGATGATGATGAAGACGATGATGATGATGATTATGATGAAGATGATGATGATGAAGAAGAAGATGATGATGATGAAGAAGAAGAAGAAGATGATGATGATGATGAAGAAGAAGAAGAAGAAAATGATGAAGATGATGATGATGAAGAAGAAGATGAAGATCATGATGACGATGATTGAATGTTGGACATCTATTGTAGCAAATTGAACTATCATTTCAATAGAGTTATGTAAAATACCATCTTAAAAGTTGTATGCAATTATTTTACATTCACTTTAATTTGTAGTGAACCTTCCTTATTTTTTTGTATTGTTTTAGTTTGTTTGTAACCATTTCAATGCAGTAATGACAGAAGAAGGTTCAAATCGTCCTGATAAAGGAAATGGGGCAGCAAGGCCTAAAAAAAGGCAACGGCAGGCCCCAAAGTATGTGCTTAGGGTGTTTGTTACACTACCTACCATTGTTGCCCTAGTCCATCATTTGTGGGACCTCCTCCTACCCCTGCAGTACACCCTCCCCCTACTCTTGTAGTACACCCTCCTCCTACCCTATAGTACACCCTCCTCCTACCCCTACAACAAACCCTCTTCCTCCCCCTGTGATTATTACCCCCACTCCTCCCCTCGACCTACTTTTATACCTTCCTCATCTTCTAGACTGCCTTCTGAGACTGCCACATCATCTGTTGATCCAAATTCAGCTGATGATGGTGAAGGTGTTGATCCGTCCCTCCATGATCGACCATGGATTGAGCTATATGGCAAAGGGTGAGACTTTAATCCCATTTTTAACCATTTTTATGTTTAAAGATTTTTTTATTTGAAATGACTTTTATTTCTTTATATGCAGGTTTATTCCATCCAGGGTTGCTTCTTAGGACATCACACGATCAATTAAGCAACAATATTTGAGTCTGTGGCCTACTTGGGGAGCAATACCTAAAGATGAGGGAAATACATTATGGTAGCATTTTAAGGTGAACAAATTTAAACTAATTGTCATTCTTATTTTACTATGTTCATTAATCAATATTTGTTTTGTTTATCATTACAGATGAAGGTGCAGTGGAAACTTGAACATGAAACACAAATACATAGAAATTTCCACATGAAAGCATCTCATCGGCTCTTAGAGATGTTTAGGGATGCCCGCAATGTAGGAGAGCACCCTAACTGGTTGGGCGAGAACATTTGGAACTCTTTACTTGCTCATTGGAATTCAACAGAGTTTCGCAACAAGTGTGCTACAACCCAGAGGAATAAAGCGTCTAAAAAGGGTGGCGCCCTGAATACTAGTGGGTCGATCACAGTTCATTAGCATGCCATTCATATGGTAAACTTTCTTTACTTTTCTATTTCTTTCATATATAACTTGTGTATTTTCTATTTCATATACACTTCTAACTCTAAATTATGTTACAGGAACAAGCTCTAGGACGGGTGGTCCATGTTGATGAGGTCTTTGCGCAGACCCGTGTTCGGAAGGACACTACAGAATTCGTTGATGAAAGATCTTGGAAGACTCGTGTAAGCAAATAACACTACTAGTATTACTAATCTTTCATTATGTTATTGTATCATTCCCTAACATTAATTTTAATGTTTGAACAAGAAGAATTTTCTACGAGACTTTCACAGGTTAGATCCGAACATGGGTCAACTCCATCAAAACGGTTGAAAAACCGTTATTTTCATATGTTATTTTGGACTAAATTACACCCTTTACTGCTTAGAATGAGTTTAGAATCAAGTAAAACTCAATAAACGAGTCAGTTAAGAGTCAAAAGCTGTTTTTAGCGATATTATGCTTGTTTTGCATTGTTTTGCAGCAAATTTGATAGAAGTGAAGATTGAAAATGAAAATGAAGGTCCTAGACTCAAGGAAAAGGAAGAAAATTGAAGAAAAGAAGAGTTTAGGGACCGTCCGGCAGCAGACCCCTGACCTCGGGCGGTCCGACGGGAGGAGAAGACACCAGCAGAGGACGTCGGGCGATAGACCCCTGACGTCGGGCGGTTTTGCGGCACAAGGGAAACCGGCGGGCGGTAGACCCCTACCGTCGGGCGGTGGCGCGAGTTAGGGTACACTGCCGAGCGGCAAAGTGTGACGCCGGGCGGTGGTCAGATGAGCTTGGGCCTATTTTTTGTTGCACTCCTCAATTATAAATAACCCTATTACGAATTCCAATTCATTCTTTGGACAGAAGAGGGCGGCCATACCTAATTTTCACTCTCTGGAGAGGATATCTTGGATGCTTAGGCTCATTTTCATCTTTTCTAGGGTTTGTTTTCCATATCTTCCATTATTTTCATCTTGGTTCACCATGACAATGGTGAACTAAACCCTATTGTTGTTGGGGGAACAATGTAATCTTTTGATACTCTTTTTTATTGAAACTCTTGTTTAATTATATGATTTTCATATGCGTTGATTATCAATTGTTGGGTTCTCATATGTGCTTAAAACTTTTATCGTTTAACTCATTCGGTAACTATTATTTGCCTTTATTGATACGGGATGTACAATAATGTCATGAAATGGTGAGAAATTCCTTGGTTAAGCAATACCACCTAGGGATAGGGGGGTAGGACGACCAATTGTTTTTGCTTCTGTTTGTAATGCGTTGCTAGTTACTAAGGGAGGCTAGGGATAGCAAGCCAGTAATTAGTAATAGGCCCTTTTCGCTGAGGGATCGGGTTAAGGGGATGCCAAGAAAGTTTGCATAATAATTAGATAATAAAGCAATTTAAACAAGAAAAGTAAATAAGAGAGAGAGGATTAGATGAAATTGTAAACCCCTAACAACTCCATTCATTCATACTCTTTTCGCGTCAATTGAATCACACATTGCATGTTTATTTTTTGTCTTTGCATTCACCACAATTATTGAATTTTTCTCCGCAAGTCTTACGAATTTGGTTCACACGAACGATAAGGCCTTTCGAGTCTCATGGGAAGAACGATAATGGGTTATACCATTTTTATTACTTGATACGATATGGTACACTTGCCATTCCGTTAACAAGTTTTTGGCGCCGTTACCGGGGACTCGAGGTTTAACTTTTTCAAGTAGTGTGAATTGACTGAATTTGACTTGTTTGTAATTATTTGTTTATATTTTTATTTGGTTTTGTTTTATTTTATTTTTTTGTAAAAGTGCTTTTAGGGGTATTTTTTCTTGTGTATGCAGGAAGGGATACACACCAGGAGCAGAAAAGATCAGCAACCTCTTCTTGAGGGGTTACCAGACAGGAGAAGGAGGAGAGTTAGTCATTCTGCACGTGAGAACTTTCCTTCTCCTGAATCACTTTTGCAATCTTCTACACAGGATATAGAGGAGATGACGGATCAACCTCCTCCGAGACGTACACTGAGGGACTCAGCAAACACTGTGGGTCCCTTGAATTTCAACAACATAGTCATTCCTGCGGACAATGCAACAAATTTGGTGATGCACCCTGCATTCATCCAGTTGGTCCAGAGCAACCAGTTTCACGGATTATCGAGTGAGAATCGCTACAAACATTTGACTATCTTTGGTCAAATCTGCAATACTGTTAAGATGGCCAGAGTCTCAGATGAAAGGGTCGGACTTAGCCTATTCCCGTTTTCTTTGGGAGGAAACGCCAAAGATTGGTTGCACTCATTTACTAAAGGGACGTTCAGAAAATGGGATGTGTTGGCAAGACAGTTTGTCACCAGATTCTTTCTGCAAACCAAGATTCATCAAGGGAAGCTTGAAATCTCTTCGTTCAAACAAGGAATGAAGGAGACTCTCGGATAGGCTTGGGACAGATTTAAAGGCCTGTTAAGGAAGACCCCAGTTCATGGGTTTGATAAAACTTCTTACTTGCTAGCTTTCCTTGGAGGGCTAAATACTCAGTCTAAGATGATGTTGGATGCCTCAGCTGGAGGCAATATAAACAGGAAGACTGAAGACGAACCTATGATTTGATTGAGGAGAGGGCCCTGAATGAAGTTTCCCAAAGTGAGAGAGGCGCATAGAAAGGAGGAATCTTACATCTTCCTGCTAATGATGCAATGGCTGCACAAAATCATCTTCTTAACCAAAAATTAGACAAGCTGACAAAGGTCCTTTCTGAGCTTCCAACAGGGTTAAGAAATATTTCTCACACTCAACAACTTTGTGACTTATGCGGTGGTGACCACATCAATGGTCAATGTGCTTTCACTGAGGAAATGCAGCAGGACGTCAACTATATGGGAGCCCAGTTCCAGTACAAACAAGGTAATTTCAACCAAGGCAATTCTAGCCAAGGTTGGAAGAACCACCCTAGTATTGGACAAAATCAGAATACTTCTTCTGGGCAAGTAGGAAGCTTCCGGCAACAACAACCATCACCTTTATGGCAGCAAGTGAGCAACTTGACGGAGACTGTCAGAGAATTAAATGACCGATTTGATAAATTCCTGAAAGTCTATGAGTCTCAACAACTGAGTGACTAAGCTAGTTTTAGAGCGTTGGAGACACAAATTGGGCAGCTGTAAAAAAGAGTTGACACCGAAGAAAAGAACTAGTTTCGGGCTAACACTGAGGTTAACCCCAAGGATGAGTGCAAAGTTGTGATGACGAGAAGTAAAAGGAAGCCAATAGAAGAAATAATTGAAATTGGGAGCAGTGAAGATGAAGAGGAGGAGATGATTTGTAATAATAAATGTAATGAGCAGAAGAAATGTGAAGAAAAAAAAGAGAAAAAGGAAAGGAAACTGAAGAGTCCCTATGAGTTATTCCGAGAAATTTTTAATCGGGTGACTATTATTCTTGGAGCGTTTCCACAAATGTCTGAAGATGATAAAACGATTGAAAACCGTCTTCGTGAGATAGTTGATCTTGATGAGGAGGAAGAAGATCAGGCACATTGTGTTAAACCAAGGAAGAAATATCATCCACAAAAATTGAAGGATCTAGAGAATTTGACTCTTCCTTGTGTGATCAATGATGTGGATATAGGAAGAGCCATGATTGATTCAGGATCAAGTATTAATCTAATGCCCTTCAGTGACTTCAAAAAGATTAGAGGTTTAAAATTAAAACCAGCGTACAGTACCTTGATAGTTGCAGATGGATCCATAAAAAAACCTGTGGGTATGGTGGAAGACGCAATTGTTCGAATTTAAGAGTTGGAATTCTTGGTTGATTTCATAGTAGTGGATATGGTAAATGATGGAAGAATTCTATTAATTTTGGGAAGACCGTTTATGAGGACCTCTCACATGATGATACGTGTCTATGACGGGAGAATAATGTTAAGAGATCAAGACCAAGTTTTATCCTATAGTGGATCTGAAGGAGAAAAAAAGAGAATAATAAACAGATCTAGATATAAAAAGGCTAGAAGAGAAGCAGGCAAAGAAGAAAATACCACAGGTAATGATCATCTTAACAGTTGTACTATTTTGCAGGCACGTGAGGAGGAAAAGATAGATAAAGGAGAGTCACCTCATTCAAAGGACAAACTATTTCCGCGAGGTGTGGCTGTTAGATACAAAAACAGGAAATGGATTGTCAACCGGAAGCTCAAAAAGGAAGGAATGGTCGAAATTAGAAGGCCATATTCCACTGCTATTCGAAAAGTAGACAGACGAAAGATGAGACGGTGGGATAAGGAAGATTCCTATATGACGAAGAATAGTTGATTGCTGAGAAACACTTTTTGTATTTTAAGACAATTTTTATTTTTTTAATTTTTTTCGTTGAACATGTAATTTTTAAATTTTTGAACAATTTTTGGGTAGCATCTACTGAGGGATGCTAATTTTTGGTATCCACTGAAGGATACCCAGAAGGCACACCTACTAAAGGGTGTTAGAAGCATTGCACTTACTGACAAGTGCTAAACATGTTTGGGTCAGGCTCATGACGTTAAACAAGCGCTACTAGGAGGCAACCTAGATTCTCTCTTTCACTTTTGCATTTTAAATTTTTAGAATAGGTTGAATTTTATTTTAAGTGTGTTTGCTTGGCTTGAATACTCTTTCTGAAGATGTTTGACTGAATAATGTGCATGATGAACTTATTTGATGATGATTTGATGTGAATGATTATTGAGTTGTGTTGTATGTCGATATCCTGTGAAGCATATGTGTGGTGAATTATGATTGTGGTCATGATGCTAAGCATGGTGTATGAATGAATGTGTGTGAGAAAAGCATGTTGTGTGAGGTATTGAGCCCCAAAGTTTTATTGTTGAATGTATTGTTCACAGTAAAGCATGAATATTATTGCCTTAATCTTGATGATTGATTGATTTGTGTGTGAATGTCATATGATCAAGGTCATGTTTGAAAACCCTTCTCTAGCCAAATTTTCACCCAAAATGTTTCAAAGATTATAGCCTTTTTGAACCTTAGCCTTAAACAGGATGAGAACCTTTGATTTGAAATTTTTACCTTGAGATGGTTGAGCTTAAGTGTATGTTTTGACAAGGTTCAAGTTTGGGGTTGTATGGGGGAAATTGAAAAACAGTTGAAAAACATTAAGCTCAATTATTGAAAAAGAAAATGCATGAGAAAAGAAAAGAAAAGAAGAAAAGCATGAAGATGAGCTCAATGAAAAAGAAAAGGGAAGAAGTTGGGAAATAAGTGAGATTGGTGAGGGAGAGAGTTGTGTTTAAATGTGGAATATTATTGTAGCTCTCTTGACTCAAGGATTTTGTCTTCCAGAAAAACCAATTTTTCTTGTTAGCCTAGCCTCATTACAAGCCTTGGAAAAGTCCTTTTGATGACATTTGCATGTGAAGATGTTGATTGTTTAAGATGAATGGCAATTTTATTTCATGTGAATTGTGAATGATAAAGAGTGGAGTGCTACCCTAAGCACTTGAGTGATTGAGTGAAACACTTGCTTGGTGAGAACTTCTAAAGTTCATGATTGCATTTTTATTTAGTGGACTGATCATTCATAATGTGTGACATCTGTTGAGGAAAGTATGAGCTAAATTAAGTAGAGAACATGCATGCATCTTGATTTCATTTCACTGATTATCTGAAATTGAGTAGGTCTTGTCATGTACTTTAGGAGTCTTGAATCATTGGATGAAATGGTAGAAAGCCAAGCTCTGTTTTGTTCTATTGTTTTGTTTTGTTTTGCTTGAGGACAAACAAAGTTCTAAGTTTGGGGTTGTGATAACGGTTGAAAAACCGTTATTTTCATATGTTATTTTGGACCAAATTACACCCTTTACTGCTTAGAATGAGCTTAGAATCAAGTAAAACTCAATAAATGAGTCAGTTGAGAGTCAAAAGTTGTTTTTAGCGATATTATGCTTGTTTTGCAGCAAATTTGATAGAAGTGAAGATTGAAAATGAAAATGAAGGTCCTAGACTCAAGGAAAAGGAAGAAAATTGAAGAAAAGAAGAGTCTAGGGACCGCCCGGCGGCAGACCCCTGACGTCAGGCAGTCCGACGCGAGGAGAAAACACCAGCAGAGAACGCCGGGCGGTAGACCCCTGACGCCGGGCGGTTTTGTGGCACAAGGGAAACCACCGGGCGGTAGACCCCTATCGCCGGGCGGTGGCGCGATTTAGGGTACACTGTCGAGCGACAAAGTGTGACGCCGGGCGGTGGTCAGATGGGCTTGTGCCTGTTTTCTATTGCGCTCCTCAGTTATAAATAGCCCTGTTACGAATTCTAATTCATTCTTTTGACAAAAGAGGGTGGCCAGACCTAATTTTCACTCTCTGGAGAGGATCTCTTGGATGCTTAGGCTCCTTTTCATCTTTTCTAGGGTTTGTTTTCCATATCTTCCATTATTTTCATCTTGGTTCACCATGACAATGGTGAACTAAACCCTATTGTTGTTGGGGGAACAATGTAATCTTTTGATACTCTTTTTTTATTGAAACTCTTGTTTAATTATATGATTTTCATATGCGTTTATTATCAATTGTTGGGTTCTCATATGTGCTTAAAACTTTTATCGTTTAACTCATTCGGTAACTATTATTTGCCTTTATTGATACAGGGATGTACAGTAATGTCATGAAATGGTGATAAATTCCTTGGTTAAGCAATACCACCTAGGGATAGGGGGGTAGGACGACCAATTGTTTTTGCTTCTGTTTGTAATGCGTTGCTAGTTACTAAGGGAGGCTAGGGATAGCAAGCCAGTAATTAGTAATAGGCCCTTTTCGCCGAGGGATCAGGTTAAGGGGAGGCCAAGAAAGTTTGCATAATAATTAGATAATAAAGCAATTTAAACAAGAGGAGTAAATAAGAGAGAGAGGATTAGATGAAATTGTAAATCCCTAACAACTCCATTCATTCATACTCTTTTCGCGTCAATTGAATCACACATTGCATGTTTATTTTCTGTCTTTGCATTCACCACAATTATTGAATTTTTCTCCGCAAGTCTTACGAATTTGGTTCACACGAACGATAAGGCCTTTCAAGTCTCATGGGAAGAACGATAATGGGTTATACCATTTTTATTACTTGATACGATATGGTACACTTGCCATTCCGTTAACACTCTTACACCGGATGATGCGAGTAATGCAGGTGACGACATCCATAAGACATAGTGCTGGATCAATGTCGTTGGTGGGAAGAAAAAGGGACGAGTGTACGGTGCATGACAACTTAATACAAATTATACAGCATCTTGAGGAGGTACCCTAAAGCACCAACCTTCTTCTTCCACCACTTCTGCTAATGAGGCCATCGAGCGCTTGGCACAACTACCACTACAACGTGACCAGAAAAATCGTGAATTGAGAGAAGAATACAATGACTTAAGAAACGAGTTTACGTACAAACTTCAAGTCCCTGGTCATGAGAGCGATGCCTCAAGCTTCAGACACTCCTTCCACCGTCCCTCCGACCCAACCACGACCCTCCCCGTCACCCGCCGTCCCTCAGCAACCCACATCAGTCCAACCCACACCAGTCTAGCCACCTACAGAGCAACAAGATGATGAAGATCATTCTGATGACTATGTAGATTTTTAGTTTTATTTTGTTATTGATCATAGTTGTTAGAACATACTGATGTTAGTACATTTGGATGTTAGTACATTCTGATTCTGCTACATTATATTTGCTCAGAAATTGATGATATTGTTTTATGTTTCATATTTCATTTATAGAAACAACTTCTTAAATTTGAACAATATAAATGATGTTATATTATTTTTATCCATCAATGATTGGATGATTTTGGGATGCATAATATGCAGGTCTGTCTGTGGTTTGAAACTGTTATACAAGTTTGTCTGTGTTGTGAACATTTTATGCAGGTATGTGTGGTTGGACAATAAATACAAATATGACTTGATTTTTGCTGGATGTTACCGAAGACTTTACCGAAGGCTTTTGTCCTTCGATAATTACCGAAGGCTTATGCCCCTCGGTAATTACCAAAGGCTTTTACCGAGGGACAAAGCTGTCGATAAATATTAGTGACAAGGGTTTTACTGACGATTTTCTAGTCATCGGTAAGCCGTTGGTAAAATAGGTCATTACCGATGACTTATGGCTGTTTTCGAGGGATTATGACCGTCAGTAATACTCTTTTTTCTTTAAAAAAACTTTTATAAATCAACCAGTGAAAATGCGCCATGTGTAATTGTTAAAAAGTTGGCAAAGTTTTGTTATGAAAGAAACATTTTCCAAATATTAATATTATCACGTCATATTATTATAAATTTTCATATTTAGTTTATTTATTTTATAGATTTGATTAAAAATAAGTCACTTCTTAAACAAAGTTAATTGGAAGAATGCGTTTAAATTATAAATTGTAAAAATGGAAATAAAAGACAATGAAGATGTTCAACCCTGAAGAGATGAAAAGAAATCGATAACAGTGTGAAAAATTCAAATATAATTCTGAAAGTAACTAACGAGAAATGCAAATTAGCGAGGATAGAAACAAGTTACACAAAAATTTGAAAAGGATGATGATCTGGAAGATGAGTAAAATTCCTTTTTCTTTTTTTCCATTTTTAGGTTTCAGCATCATAGAGTAGAGTTTTATAAAATAAAAATTGTGTCTTCCCAAATTACAAAGGAGAAAGTTTATCTATAGACAAATTATCCAGTAGTTTTATAGTTTTTTTTTTTTTAATTAAAGAATGAAGAACATCTAAAAATCAAAATAAAATAGGTGAAGTTGACCGAGCAAGTGAAGCTCCTCTGAAATAAAATGGAAAAGTCATAGGAAAATGTTTGTTTGACACCAAGTTTTGACACAAATTTGACACCGTCCAGGTGTCAAATTGTTATTGGCTGAAATTTTATTTACTGGCACGTTATTTTTACGAAACTGGCAGGGGCAGAAGTGGAATAACAGGGTTTGATTTTCATTTTGCAAGTGGCGGTTTCGTGAACGTTTGAAGAGCACTTTCGAACGCTTTCGACTTTCGCCTCCTCTCAACGTCTTCGTCCACCACCATCTCCACCATTGCTGCGTTCTCTGTGCTTTCTTTCTCCACCACCATCTCCATAGCGTTCTGTGTGCGTGAACAATTTCGAACACCAGCGGCTCAATTTTGAACACCAGCGGCTCCTCTCAACGCCTTCTCTGTCCATTGCTTCGTTCTCTCCATTGCTCGCTTCGTTTCATTTTGTCTCTACCACGGAAAGGCGACGATTGACAAGGCAGGGTCGTATTTTCGCATTGGGGTTTTTGGTTTGGGGGTGGTGTTTCTGTGGTGATTTGGTGCGATTGTCGCTTTTCGGTGCTTTGGGTTTTTATAAATGATTTCGGTTCTCATGATAATGTGGGTGTTCAGGGGTTATTTTTTTTTGTAAACCCTAACCAACTATTGATATTTGACCTGTTTCAGTTGGAATGGCTTCTTCAATCCCAAATGTAAGATAAAGTTTGTTACTTTGATTTAGTCGGATAATTTGTTGTTCATATTAACAATGTTTTGTTTATGTGTTGTAGTGGAGGGTTCGTACGTGTTTGGATACATCTTATATCATTGCAATGAATAATCTGTTGACAAAAGATCATCGTCTACGAATTTGTGACACACCTTTCAGGTGGTGTGTGTATCTACGTGAAAAGGTGGACATAAACTGTGAGTTAATTAAGGTGATGGTATGTCGGTGGGCCGGCCATGACGTTAGCTTTAGGCTGAGTCATGAACTGGTTCCATTTACCGTTTTAGATGTTTTCATGACGACGGGTTTTGGTATAGGTGGTTTAGAAGTACCTTTTGATGAATGTATAGAAGGTTTGGTTGGAGAAATGTTTAACAGAAAAAGCACGTCTTTGACTGACTTGGTTGAAGTGTTTAATGTGATTGTTGTAGACAAAAACATTGACATTGATGTTGTTTGTAGGTTGTATATATTTGTTTGTTTGGTTGTGTTTTTCTTTCCTAGAAAGTCTAAGGTAGTAGCTAACATTCCATCAAGAGTGTTAGATGACCTAGACAGCCTCTGTTTATACGATTGGGCTACTGGTGTACATAAACACCTAGTTGATAATTTGAATAAAGGCATGAAGAAATTAATGGGTGGACAAATCCGCAGTTCGCTAAGTCTAAGTGGCAATCTTGCGGTATTGCAGGTAAAATTCGTTGCAGTTCTTGAAGTCAATTATATGAATTTTGTACATTGTGATATATGTGCTACTGAAGATTTTCATGATACTGTAGGCCTGGGCGGTGGAGAGATTTTCCCTTGATGGAAATCCAATTAATAGGGATTTCCCTCGGATGCTCCGTTGGTTCCGGTATAAGGCACGGACATTCGAAATAATTGACGATATATTTCGGACTGCTGAAGTAAGTACTTCATTTAAGTTTGTTATAAATATAGTTTATTTCAATGCAGGCATTAAGATGTTTGAATGTTTGCAGTTTAAGTCTGAGTGGTATGTGGGGGAACGTGTGCGTGACCTGCCTGAAATCAAAGCTGCATTTCAGTTGTTTGATGGAGGGATAGGTGTACAGCAGATGCCAAAACGATGTAGAGTTGATGAAGCTGTAGATGATAGCTACGATGATAGCACCTTTGAAGCAAACCTTGAGGAGACAATGAAGAAGAATAATGAAGAAAATGATGGCGTTGTCTTCAAGGCTAGTTTTTTTGAAGAATGAGGTATGTAAAATTTGTGACATTCCAATTGTGAATGAAGAAGGTTTTAGAGGACTTCATGAAGAGGCTTTAGGTGAAGAAGGTTTTGGAGGAGATGATGAAGAAGCTTTAGGTGAAGAACCTTTAGTTGAAGGAGGTGTTGGGGGAGTTGGTGAAGAACCTTTAGTTGAGGAAGGTGTTGGAGTTGTTGATGAAGAAGGTTTAGATGAGGAAGGGGTTGGAGTTGTTGATGAAGAACCTTGTGGTGGTGACGAAGGTGCTGGAGGAGTTCATGAAGAACCTTTAGGTGAAGGTGTTGGAGGAGTTCATGAAGAACCTTTATGTGGAGCTTTTTATGAAGAACCTATGGCTGAACTTGAAGTAGAAGTTCAAAAGGTTGTTGAAATTGTTAAACTTGTTGAATATGAACAACGGCATGCACCGCAACCAATGGCAATCGAACCTCTGCGTGCAGTTGCTGGTGATCCAAGGCCTAGCGTCAATGCTGAGCAACTGTACATCGCCGTTAGCGTAAAGGATAGACCACACAGGTAAGTAATTATAATTTAGTTTAATGTATTGTTTTGGGTGGGGTTGTTTATCGAAATATACATTTGCTTTTAATCAGGATCGTCTGTGACATAATTGGGCAGTCATTGAGCACAACATCTATTCAAACCTTAGCTCCTCGCGAACTGGTTGATAACATGGTTAGTGTTTTATGTCCCTAGTTAATTTATAATTTGATTATAATTTGGATTCAATGATGAATTTTGAATGTGTAGTTGGTGCTATTTGCAACGACTGTATTTATGCACTTTGAGAAAAGGAGGACGGGGGTTGTGAAGAGGATCCTTTTTAGTTCGTTATATGCGGTAACCTATTCTGTTTTAATGTATTGATTTCAGTTCCTTTATTACTTTTTGTGTGTTAGTCATTTAGGATTAATGTATTTCATCGTACTCCCAGGACCTTATAATTGCTGATTATTTGAAGAAGGACAAAAACCGTCGTGTGTTTAGTGCCCATAATTACAGCAGTTGTTTGCGTGCGGGACACTTTAGCCTTGCAGACATTCCAACAGCTGACTTTGTAAGTGAGGTTTTGTTTTTTCTTTGTATTTCGTTTTTGTGATATATAGAAAATGTTGAATTTTGAACTTTGTTTTTGTTGGTTTGTAGCTGTTTCTTCCTTTTTGCCATAATTATCATTGGTGGTGCTATGTTGTAAAAATTAGCACATTGGAATTATATATTATTGATTCTATGGCGAAGGGCGTAAGAGACCGCAGAAGGATTGACATTCATGTGGTATTTGTTAGCCAATTTGAATTTTGTTATTGAGTTCGACGTAATAATGTATTCGTTAGGTCTAATACTTATTTTGAGTTTGTAGGCTGCAAACCTTGCCACATTTTTTTGCATGTTGTACAACAAACCGGAAGGGAGTATTGCTCCTTTGACTTTTGTACAAACAAAAATTCCTTCCCAGCCCAACCTGTAAGTTTCAATAAACGTTCATTTATAAAAGAATGTTACTTTAATTGACCTTCAGTGTCATAAGTGGTTGATGTAATAAATTTCATTGTTTTAGACATGACTGTGGAGTTATAATGTTACAAGCTATGGAACTATGGGATGGACAGGATAAATTCAATGGCAGTAGCATGCCACAATACTCAAACGTAAGGAAGAATCGAAGTTGTTTTATTTATTACTATTTGGTTGGTTTGACAACTTAAATATTTTCATTTCAGGAGGATCTGCGTGCAATAAGAAAGCGATACGCAACTGAATGGATCCTAGACGAGGAGAACATAAGATTAATGGATGCACTAGACGTCTTTGGAATGTTGTAGTGTAATTCTTAAGTGTAAAAATGTAGCTGGAGACAAGTGAATTTTCTTGTTATGTAGTTTGTATATGCAGACAGTTAACATCTTATTCCAATAGGATTGTTTATGACATTTGAACACTCTGTACATATTTTTATTTCAATAAGAATAATTATTTCAACAATGCTTATTAGCAATGTATAGAAGATTTTTGATTTATGTTTGATTTCCAGATTGTTTGTAATGTCAATTGTATGAAAGTTTCCATAGGAATTTGGGCGTTTTGGATGTAAATTATGGGTATATCCACCGTGATGAGATGAACGTTGCATTAATTTAAGTAAGTGTTGTGTAAAAATCAGGTATGTAATCGTTTACAAACAATTGTAATCGATTACGCGAGGCATTTCTTGATTTTGGACATCCTGTTGCACTGAAAGGACCACCAGTAGTCACTTGGAGGACCAGAGGTTACTTTGTGTGTTAAATTGTGAAAGTTGGGTAGGTCTTGGTTGGAAATGTGTGTCCAGGGATGTATTTCATGGTTCCCAAGCCCCTGAATGTATGAAGGGTTCCATCCTTGGTCATTGCATGTAGGTTCCAGAAGCACAATGCATTTCATAGTAAAAAACAGCTTCGTAATCGTTTACAAACAGTTGTAATAAATTACGCGAGGCATTTCTGGATTTTGGACATCCTGTTGCACTGAAAGGACCACCAGTGGTCACGTGGAGGACCACGGGTTACTTTGTGTGTTAAATTGTGAAAGTTGGGTAGGTCTTGGTTGGAAATGTGTGTCTTGGGATTTATTTCATGGTTCCCAAGCCCCTGAATGCATGAAGGGTTCCAGCCTTGGTGATTGCATGTAGCTTCCCGAAGCACAATGCATTTTATAGTAAAAAACAGCTTCGTAATCGTTTACAAACAGTTGTAATCGATTACGCGAGGCATTTGTCGATTTTGGACATCCTGTTGCACTGAAAGGACCACCAGTAGTCACTTGGAGGACCACGGGTTACTTTGTGTGTTAAATTGTGAAAGTTGGGTAGGTCTTGGTTGGAAATGTGTGTCTAGGGATGTATTTTGATGGTTCCCAAGCCCCTGAATGTATGAAGGGTTCCAGCCTTGGTCATTGCATGTAGGTTCCAGAAGCACAATGCATTTCATAGTAAAAAACAGCTTCGTAATCGTTTACAAACAGTTGTAATCGATTACGCGAGGCATTTGTCGATTTTGGACATCCTGTTGCACTGAAAGGACCACCAGTAGTCACTTGGAGGACCACGGGTTACTTTGTGTGTTAAATTGTGAAAGTTGGGTAGGTCTTGGTTGAAAATGTGTGTCCAGGGATGTATTTTGATGGTTCCCAAGCCCCTGAATGCATGAAGGGTTCCAGCCTTGGTCATTGCATGTAGGTTCCAGAAGCACAATGCATTTAATAGTAAAAAACAGCTTCGTAATCGTTTACAAACAGTTGTAATCGTTTACGCGAGGCATTTGTCGATTGTGGACATCCTGTTGCACTGAAAGGACCACCAGTAGTCACTTGGAGGACCACGAGTTACTTTGTGTGTTAAATTGTGAAAGTTGGGGAGGTCTTGGTTGGAAATGTGTGTCCAGGGATGTATTTCATGGTTCCCAAGCCCCTGAATGCATGAAGGGTTCCAGCCTTGGTCATTGCATGTAGCTTCCCGAAGCACAATGCATTTTATAGTAAAAAACAGCTTCGTAATCGTTTACAAACAGTTGTAATCGATTACGCGAGCCATTTGTCGATTTTGGACATCCTGTTGCACTGAAAGGACCACCAGTAGTCACTTGGAGGACCACGGGTTACTTTGTGTGTTAAATTGTGAAAGTTGGGTAGGTCTTGGTTGGAAATGTGTGTCCAGGGATGTATTTCATGGTTCCCAAGCCCCTGAATGCATGAAGGGTTCCAGCCTTGGTCATTGCATGTAGCTTCCAGAAGCACAGTGCATTTTATAGTAAAAAACAGCTTCGTAATCGTTTACAAACAGTTGTAATCGATTACGCGAGTCATTTGTCGATTTTGGACATCCTGTTGCACTAAAAGGACCACCAGTAGTCACTTGGAGGACCACGAGTTACTTTGTGTGTTAAATTGTGAAAGTTGGGTAGGTCTTGGTTGGAAATGTGTGTCCAGGGATGTATTTTGATGGTTCCCAAGCCCCTGAATGTATGAAGGGTTCCAGCCTTGGTCATTGCATGTAGGTTCCAGAAGCACAATGCATTTCATAGTAAAAAATAGCTTCGTAATCGTTTACAAACAGTTGTAATCGATTACGCGAGGCATTTGTCGATTTTGGACATCCTGTTGCACTGAAAGGACCACCAGTGGTCACGTGGAGGACCACGGGTTACTTTGTGTGTTAAATTGTGAAAGTTGGGTAGGTCTTGGTTGGAAATGTGTGTCTTGGGATGTATTTTGATGGTTCCCAAGCCCCTGAATGTATGAAGGGTTCCAGCCTTGGTCATTGCATGTAGGTTCCAGAAGCACAATGCCTTTTTTAGTAAAAAACAGCTTGGTAATCGTTTACAAACAGTTGTTATCGATTACGCGAGGCATTTCTCGATTTTGGACATCCTGTTGCACTGAAAGGACCACCTGTGGTCACGTGGAGGACCACAGGTTACTTTGGTTGTTTTTAGTTTTGGACATCAATTTGGAACCAATTAACCAATAAGGATAAAGACAGGGAGCAAAGGTGAATTGAGTTTTTGTTTACCTTAGAAAACAACACAACATAATTCGATTAAGGTCCATAGCATGATTACACTGACATGTTTACATGACATGTTCAAAATATTCAATCGTCCACAGAATATTGAAGTAGTCTAGTTTACTAAAATTACAGTCATCCAAGCAGGAATTTTAGAGTTCATAACATACTAATATAGATTTAAGAGCATATGTCAATTTAACTAGTGTGGTTGATTCACTAATGTCGATGGTTGGTCGTTTGGTGGTACATTCGATGATGTTGGTGGTCCATGACTGGATATTGGTGGTTGCTCAGTTGGGTGTTGATTGGTAGATGTAGATGGTTGATCAGTTGGTCGAACAAATTTACGGAGGATGGCATCCACTTGGTCATTGTTCTCAGCCCACATTGGAAGTCGAATGACCGGTTTTGGAGTTTCCTTCACCAGTTCAGCAGATGGAGGAATAATTTCAGGGGGAAATACCTTGACTACATTGCGGTGAACAATATTGAGGTAGTGGTTCGGCCTAAAGGCACAAAAGGATTTAACCTATTTGAACAAAGATGAAAATAATTAATAGTTAAATATATAACTAGTATAACAAAGCACATAATGTGTAATTAAATCACAAATTTAAAATGAGGCACTGCATCATTGGTTTACAAGGTTAAGTATCATGACAGATCCAACTCGAAGGTTATCTCCAAACTCAGGATCTTCAAGAACTTTATGGTGCAGTGAAGCCTTCATTGTACGTGATGGATCCTGGTCCCATTCAATGATAGATTAGGTACTATTTAAGGTAAGACAATTAATTCATTACGAAGAACATTACCTTCACAGTCAACTGCATGTCCCCCAGACCATTAGGCTTGCATTCCTTTATTAAGCAAGCAACAAGCGGAAGACAGGCCATTCCCTTTGCTTCTTTTAGTGAATTCATGTTCTCTATTTTCCCATCAGTCACAAGACCTGCATGTAATTACACATAATCTTAGTAAGCAATTATATTACTAAACCACATTGTTATCAGTTTTATTGTTTGTACCGTGGTGTTCAATGAACATTTCAGCCCACTTCCATGCATTGGAGGTGAAATCTCTTTCATATGTTGCCTTTGCAACATCATTAGCAAATTCTTGTGTAGATTTTCCCCCAAATTAATTGTCCTATTCAGCATGGCCGCCTGAACATTACCCGCAGGACCAGGTATAAGAGAGGATGAAGAATCACATTTCTTAAGAAATGACTCCAGTACGTCATCATCATAGACGAGGTCTTCCCAAGCATCCATGGAACTCCTTTGGGAACCTGCAAGTGAGTCCGAATGAAGGTTATAACACAGTAAAACATGGCATGGAGAACAATGACGTCAATAAAGAATAAACAAAGTATAAATCAACTCATGACTAACTTCACCCAGGAATACAATGCACTGTTTGATGCAAAGAAGGTTAGGGTTTGACGTAGATATATAAAGACAAGTGGATGGTATAATTTTTAAAAAAAAAAAAAATTAAAGTAAGTTTATTTCTACTTTGATGTAGGTTTTAATGATGATAAAAGCCCTTACTGACCCCCCTCCTCACGTAATGTGACATTTTAGTGAAAGAAGAGTGTAAGAATTAGGTTGATTGACGTTGCATTAAATGCTTGGAAGAGAAAGTGAGCTGCATTTAATGTGGGTCAGGAGAGAGAAAAACCTTTTTTATGTCACAATTAAATGCAAAGAGGTTAAACAAATCTTGGATTTTGATTTGGAAAAGAAGTTGTTACTTTTTCTTCAAGCCATTCCAACGGACACTTCTTCCCTCCAAAAAGTTTCCATCAGCTACCATTACTTTTCCACCTTAACTTGGTTCAACCACCTAGCTCTCTTCATTGAAGGCATAGTGTTAATGGAGTTTGGTGAAGAATGCTGCAACATCATTTAAGGACATACGGTGTATAGTTGGTAGGTGAGGGGCACAACAACTTCCGTTAAGCCACAAAAGGAAAGGTATTAATGTCTTTGTTAATTTCATTCTATCTTCTTTATTGTTAGGGCCCGTTATTTACCTGGGGTGTTCTATAGGAATGTGAACCAAATTTCATTGAAAAGTTTTGATTTTTGTCCCCAGATATGTTATAGTTTATTCTATTTATGTATCAGATTTATGACTCCTAAGTATGAGGGATACAAGCAGAAGTCATGATAAAGACATGCCTCATTGCTATGAAGAGGGTGCTGAACCTAATGAAATGTTTATAGACAACGAACCTAAGATAAATATGTGTTTTGAATCACTGGAAGATGCCAAGAAATTCTACACAAATTACGCCATAACTTGTGGTTTTGCTGTAAGGACAAGATCATCAAAGAAGGATCACGACAATAATGTGTACTATTTGCGATTAGTTTGCTCCAGAGAAGGAAAATATGTTTCTTCCATTAAACCAGAGGTCAAAACACATGCAAGTCAAACAAATCAATGTCCAGCTAGCATCACCGTTGGAAGGAAAGATAGTTATTGGGTCATAAAGAGCGTCGTTTTAGATCACAGTCATGAACTATGCCCTAATACATCTAAGTTGATTCCTGGGAATAGAAAAATTAGCATGCAAGCTAAGCATACGTTGCAAGTCAACGATGATGCGGGCGTTCGCATTAACAAGAGTTTCCTTAGCATTGTTAGTGATGTTGGTGGATTTGAGAATATGGATTTCGTAGAACGTGATGCACGGAACTACATTGTGAAACACAGAAAATCTTTATGTAAGGACGGTGATGGTCAAGCCCTTCTAAAACATTTTTCATCCATGAAAGCATTGAACAATGACTTCTTCTACGACATTGCATTGGATGAAGGGAATAGAATATGTAGTGTGTTTTGGGCAGACGCAAGAAGTATAGCAGCTTGTGAAGAATTTGGTGATGTTGTGTCCTTTGACACCACTTACTTGACAAATAAGTATGACATGCCCTTTGCGCCATTTGTAGGCGTTAACCATCATGGTCACTCAATTTTGCTTGGATGTGGTTTGCTTTCTTCCGAAGACACTGCATCCTTTGTGTGGTTGTTTGAATCTTGGTTGAGATGCATGGGAAATAAGGCCCCAGTAGCCATTATAACGGATCAATGCAGGGCAATGGCAAATGCCATTGAAGAGGTTTTCCCAAATAGCAGACACATATGGTGTCTATGGCACATAATGAAGAAGTTGCCTGAAAAATTTCAAAGCTACAAAAATTACGTTGCCATTAAAGCGGATATACATGCGCTCATCTATGACTGTGGATCGCCAAGCGACTTTGAGATTGGATGGGAAGATCTTCTTACAAAGCACGGCCACACAACCAACTACGAAGGGTGTAAATAATGTTTGTCGTTTTACATTTAATAATTTATACAACCAACTGAAATTGAAGGATCAATGAATCACTCAATGAACACTCATATGAATTACTGCGTCAGAGTGGTCCTCCACGTTGAAACTGGTGGCGCCTTCAGTTAAACAGGATGTCCAAATTCCTGTTGTGGCTCGTGTAAACGATTACAGGGTCCTGTAATCGATTACAAACCTCTGTTTCACACCAACTTCACTGGACTTGAGGTTTCCATCATGGGTTGTCCCTCCCTGCATGTTAGGGGACCCAAAACATGTGATTCAACTAACTAATCATCTAGGAACAAAAAAACACTGCTTTAATCAAGGATTTCCACACAAAACACAGAGTGGTCCTCCACGTTGAAACTGGTGGCGCCTTCAGTTAAACAGGATGTCCAACTTCCTGTTATGGCTCGTGTAAACGATTACAGGGTAATGTAATCGATTACAAACCTCAATTTCACACCAACTTCACTGGACTTGAGGTTTCCATCATGGGTGGTCCCTCCCTGCATGTTAGGGGACCCAAAACATGTGATTCAACTAACTAATCATCCAGGAACAAAAAAACATTGCTTTAATCAAGGATTTCCACACAAAACACAGAGTGGTCCTCCACGTTGAAACTGGTGGCGCCTTCAGTTAAACAGGATGTCCAAATTCCTGTTATGGCTCGTGTAAACGATTACAGGGTCCTGTAATCGATTACAAACCTCTGTTTCACACCAAACACATTGCAAATTCACTGGACTTCATTTGTTTTTGTCAATAACTCAGTTTGCACCACACTACATTACTTCATATTCAATTATCTCCTTCAGCATACATTACCACTACACAACCAATAATTTCATGCCTTTAAATAAAACAAACATTTCATTTCCAATAACATAAAATAAATCAATCTTATACATATTCAACCAATTACTAGGTTTAAAAACAAAATACTTTTGTTCCACTTTAACACAATACTTAATCCTATGTCTTTCTAACTCATACATTTCCTGTGAAAGGTGTCCTAAGTGCTTTGCTCTTAACTCTTCTTCTTGAACCAATCCTAACGTAAGTCATGAGTTGTGATTGCTTCTCAGCCATTCCACATGCTGCATCTGGCGACAATGGACCTTCTTCGTTGTTACTCATTCCACCCCCTTCCTCGCCCGACATACGAACAGGTGACACGAACGCATCGCCAGTTGCTCCTTGTGGACATCCACCACTCTGAAAACCGTCATGACTCATTCCACCCGCTTCCTCGACCGACAAACAAACTGGTAAGACAAATGCATTGTCAGTTGCTGCTTCTGCACATCCAGCACTCTGAAAACCCTCATCTGAAGTTGACTTTTTACTTCTTCTTTTGGCCTTCTCTTTCTCCAACTCTTGCTCTAACTCATTGACCTCCATTTTAAGTTTTTCAATTAAACACTTCTGATCCTCTGCAGTGCGCATCAAACTCTCCCTACGTTGTTTTTTTAGCAACTTCTTTTTTCTTTGCTCTGCATAGTTTTTTGGTGCTGCTTCTTCTTCTATGACATCTTTGTCATCCTTCCTTACATCACCAATTTCATCTACAACATGAACCTGCAATTTATCAACATTTAAAATTGTATAAAACTATTTCCAAATTAAATTAACATTCAAGACAAATAAAAATATCATTTTAACATACCAAACCCATTTCAAACACACGTTTCACAATGTTGTCGCCAACAGTTCTATTCATCCAGTGCAAGAACCTTGGAACTGTCGCTATTGCACCTTCAGGAGCCATGAAATGCTCACAAAACCACACCTAATAAACAAGTAATTGTTATATATTGCTCGTAATCAAATTACAAATATAACAAACTTAACTTGTAAATTTAGTACCTGCAACATGTAAACACACCCATCAACATAAACATTGCTTGTTGCTTTGCCTTTCTTCACAGAATCAGAGGCTTCACTCAAGTTGGCTAACAAATAACGATAAACTAACCCCCCCCCCCCAACAGTACTTACTCAAACTACTCAAGTCATCAACAATTCCAAACAAAACAGGAAAAACTCGTCCACTACGATTTGGGATTAAAAACTCACATATCCCCAACAGGATGTACAGGCTACAAAAAACCTCACAAGGAAGGGTTTTTTTGTGTTTTTTCAGCAAAAATTTGAAAATGAATTTCAAGTGGGTTATGTCCTCACCTAAATACTTCACACATTTACTATTACCCATTGAGTGCCTCAAGTTTATGCTTTCACCATCTAAACTCAATCCTATTCCTGAACAAAATTCATTTTCATTGATAGTGAAATGCTTGTTTGCAATAAAAAACGAGTTGGTGGAATCCACCCATGTCTTGGTTAACTCACGCAAAAGTTTACCATTAAATGTCACTTTACCACTGAACTTTAAAAACCAAAAAAATGGAGTCTTCGAGATGACTTCCCTTTGGTCCTCTGTTAACCGTTCGTTGAGAGCGCTAATATACATGCTTGAAAATGAATGACGCACACTCAACTGTCCATAACAAAATAACAATCCAAATCAAATAACAAACAAACACCATACACAACCCACAACAAAACACAAAAAAAACCCTAAACCAAAACCTAAAACCGAATACCCAAACACAAATCCAAATACCCAAACCCACATTAAACGAACTCACCTTTGTCCACCGATGCTCGATTCCGGAACTTGCCATTTAACAGCAGTGGTTAGCAAGGGAGACGACGATAACTGTGAGATAGAAACAAGAGAAAATGTGAGAGACAAACGAGAGAAACCTCACATTCAAACTCAAAATTGCTCAGGGGTAAAAAAGGAAAACAAAAACTGTCTAAAACTCTGCATTTTTCAAACCAATTTTCAAAAATAAAAAAAAAAAAAATTGGCCAATAGCATGGTGACACGTGGCAGTGTCAATTCTATGGTGTCAAAATAACGGGATCCAAAGTCATATTGTGCTGCTATCTTCAAAAACCCAAACCCGTCTTGGTTCTTGGTTGTTCTTCTCTCCACTGCGTAGGCAAGACCATCAAGAATCTTGGTTGTTCTTGTGTCATGTTCAAAGCAATAGCTTCTGCGCAGGTCAGTTATAGTTCAGCTCCACACTTTAATTCTATCACACCTGATATGATTTCCATCTTCTAAATCTTTTCAACAAATCAAATCTACACTTTTTATTAATAGTTGTTCTTCCGCTGTGTGGTGTGAAGTTGAAGGAATAAACACTACCAGTTGTAGCGGATAATTCATAGATGCTGAAATCAGGGCTTCAACGGTTTTGGGACCGCTTTGGTAGTCGATCATCGGGATCCACTTCTTCTTCTTCATACGACTCTTCGGACACTATCCAAAACCAAGACTACAGATACGATGTGTTTATCAGTTTCAGAGGTCCTGACACCCGCAACTCTTTCGTTGATCATCTCTGCTCTCATCTCCTCCGAAAGGGCATTTTCGTCTTCAAAGATGACCACAATCTACAGAAAGGAGAATCCATTTCCCCACAGCTTCTACAAGCAATTCAACTTTCACGCCTTTCTATCATTGTCTTTTCCAAAAATTATGCTTCTTCCACTTGGTGTTTAGACGAAATGACCGCTATAGCTTCTTGCAAACAACAATTAAGCCAAATTGTTTTCCCCATTTTCTATGATGTGGATCCATCTCATGTAAGACATCAGAATGGGGTATACAAGAATGACTTCCTTTCACACAGATGGAAATTCGGAAAAGATCGGGACAAGGTTCTTGGATGGAAGAGGGCTATGACGGATTTCGCCAATTCAGTTGGTTGGGATATGAGGGACAAGTAAGCATCAATTCCAGTCATTTGCTTTTCTGTCTTAGATTCATAACATGACAATTTAAGTAATAGTTGAGTGCTCTATTTTTTCCTTCTCTTGCAGGCCAGAGTTTGAACAGATTCAAAGCATTGTTCTAGAAGTAATTAAAAAATTAGGTCGTAAGTTTTCAAGGTCTGTGAATGACCTTATTGGGATACAACCTCGCGTACAAGCATTAGAAGACAAATTAAGATTAAGCTCAAACAGTGATGATGTTCAAGTTTTAGGAATTTGGGGAATGAAGGGAATAGGAAAGACTACTCATGCAGCTGTCCTATATGACAAAATTTCTCATAGGTTTCATGCTTCTTGCTTCATTGAGGATGTGAACAAACTATATAGGGATGGTGGCCATACTGCTGTTCAAAAGCAAATTATTCATCAAACTTTACGTGAAAACATAGATATGAGTAATCCTATTGAAATATCAGGGATTGTAGAAAATAGGCTACACAGCATAAAGGTCCTCATAGTTCTGGACAATGTTGATGAATTAGAGCAATTGGAAAATTTGGCCATAAAACCTAAATTGCTTTTGAAGGGAAGTAGGATGGTTATTACAACCACAGATGAGCATATTCTGAAAGCTTATGAGGGTGATGTGTTGATACACAAGCTTCCATTATTGAACGATGCGGATGCTCGTGAATTATTCTGTAGAAAGGCTTTCAAATATGAAGATCAAAGCAGTAATTGTTCGGCGTTGATTCATGAAGTACTCAAATATGCCCAATGCCTTCCACTGGCAATTAGAGTGTTGGGTTCTTTCTTGTGTACTCGAGATGCTGATGAATGGAGAGATGTATTGAATAGATTGGAGAATAGTCCAGATGACAAAATAATGAATGTTCTACAAATAAGTGTTGATGGACTACAACCTGAGGAAAAACAAATATTTTTGCACATTGCTTGTTTCTTTAAAGGGGAGAGGGTGGATTATGTTAAGCGAATTCTGAAATGTTGTGGGTTACACCCTGACATTGGAATTTCAAGACTTACTGAGAAATCACTCATCACTATTAGCGATGAAGAAATTCATATGCATGAATTGTTACAAGAATTAGGAAAGAAAATGGTTCGGGACCAATCTCCGGAGGAACCAGGATCATGGAGTAGAATATGGCTTCATAAAGACTTTTTGCATGCCTTGACAGCAGAAACGGTAACAAGTTACATTTCCAAACTTAGTGAGTCATTTTATTTGTAATATCTAGCAACATTTATTGCTTATTCCATTTAGACTAAGATTATTTTCTTTAGATCGTTTTATTCCCATTAAATAATCATTTATTATTGCTAGTATTCATACTTTTATATCAATAGATTTTGAGAGTTGTAAAGATGGGTTACAATCCCGGGTTAATCCGATCTACTACGAGTTTGGATTGAGTTGAATTGAAAAAAAATAATTTTTTTTATGTAGTTAAATTTTAATCCGGTTCATTTAAACTCGATTCATCTCGATTAAACTCGTGATGAGTTAACATATTTAACCCACCAACCTATAGTGAATCAAACCAGATTCAAATTTTTCTAAATAACTAGTAAATGAATCAGGTTGGATTGAAGTTTTGAATGTTGAATCAAGACTTCACTATTTTCCTTTTCTATAAAAACGTTTCGTGTTCTAACGATTAAAATGATTCAATTATGTGTTTCTTGACATGTTTATTCTCTATTGTTCAGGGAACAGAGAAGGTGAAAGCCATAGTATTAAATAAAAAAGAAGAAATGTCAGAATGTATTGTTGACGGATTGTCAAGAATGAAGGAGCTTACATTACTGATATTATATCACACAAGAGTTTCAGGAAGGCTTGAGTTTCTTTCAGACAGACTGCAATATCTATTGTGGCATGATTATCCTTTTGCTTCTCTCCCTCCATACTTTACAGCCTCTAATATTGTGGAATTGAATATGCCTAATAGTCACATCAGACATTTATGGGAAGGTCGCAAGGTACTACAATCACTTTTCCTTTTTATGTCAATTTAAAGAAACTATAGAAAGAGCAAATATCTCTAATTTTGGTCCTTTTCTTTTTACTTCTATAATGACATCATAATTTGAAATTTTAAAAAATTGAATATAAATTACTTAAAATAATGTAACATGTTTATATTAAAAGAAAAGATTATCCGAAAAGCAAATTCCTAATTTATAAGTTCAGGCTAATGAACTATCTTTTTAATTAAAAGTGTTGAAAAATTTAAAAGTCTAGTTAATAAATGTAAAATAACATTATAAGAATATTATTTTATAAGTTTAATTATTTAAGGGAAATATGTTTTATAAAAATATATTACTATATAATTATATTTTTATATATTTATAAATAATTATATTTTATTAAATCTTTATTTAATATTTTTAGTTATAGATTAAATATATTTTTAGTTTCAAACTTTAATGTAAAATTGAAATTAATTTTTATCTAAAATTTTGATACACGTCCTCAAACTTTATAAATAATAAGAAATATAGTTTTATGTTAAGAACACGTGTTTGCCTTAACGTATTTAATATGTCAAAATATTTAATATAATTAATTTAAAAAAGTTTTATTTATCTATTTTTAAAGCTTGAAATAAAAATTGTTTTAAAGAATAACAAATTCTAATTTTTTCTTTAATGACTAAAATCTATATCCTATTTATTTTCTAAAAGTTGTATAAGTTTATTTCATTTGAAAAAATTGTAACATTCACAAATATAGCATTTAACTATATAATAATCATCACATTTCTATTTCTAATATAATACAACAGCGGTTAACTATAATATAAAGTAGAAATTTACAATTATTCAAAAACAACTATAAATTTTAAACTTTACATATAGATGGTCTAATCAAAACTATTTACAAAGTTGATATAAAATAAATCTAAACAACAACATCTTCTCATCAAGAGTATGCTCCAATGAAACATCATCTTCCTCTGCTTACACTTACAGAATGATCATCGTCAATCAAGAACATATCCATGTACAAACACAAGTACAAACAAAAGGGTAAGTTAGATATACAAATATTTATACATTGTTATAATACATCAAACACTGTAACTCATTTACACAAAACAACCAACTTCACACATCCTAAACATGTTATGACTTAGACTGGACTATCCGAACTTAGAATGATTGTCGAGCTATGGCGGGTTGTGCACTTGTGGTGGCCTCTATTGCTTTGCAAAGCCATTGCCAACGAGTTTCACCCTACCACACTCACAAGGTTAGTCTACTTCATGTCTACGATCATACTGGAAACACCCAAAACTAAGACATCATTCTACTCTTCACCACATGTGTCAATCCTCTCTACTTGAGAATGAAATACCATTAGAGTTCAGGATAACCGCCAAGACTGAACTCCACGCATTCATTCTAAACATACTTGAACCTTACCAAGAAGTTCTACCTTGAAACTTACTTGCTTAACCTTGAAACCATACTTGAAATCATATACTTTCACTTTGAATCACAACATTTAAATTTGATAATCATATAATCTCATAAATACTCATACATAATTCACAATGGATCAAAGCATAACTCCAAACTATCAAGAAAAAAAGATGGAAAAACAAATCAAAATCCTAAACTAGTCGCTCAGTGACCAAGATCGTTGGGCGACCACAGGGTTCTCTCGCTCAGCGACCCAGTTCTCTATGCGAATAAAATAACATTAATCCCAAACCCTAACCTCTTGCTCAACGACCCATCTCGTTGTGCGAATAAACAAATAGTGGTCCAGACCCCTCAACCACTCGTTCAACAACCCAACTCGCTAGGCGAATCTAGAGACAGTGGTCTAGACCCCCAACCTCACGCTCAGCGTCCCAGCTCGCTATGCTAGACCAGAAACAATGGTCCAGACCCTTAACCTCTCGCTGAACGAGTGGAGTCGCTCAGTGAGTCTGTATAATTCTACATCACGAAAACTGTAGAATTTTCACCCCCAAACCACTTTTGACCAAATTGATATATTTTTCCCAACTTCTAACCCTCCTAGATCATGTTATACACTGAATTATACTTAAACAATTGTATCTAGACTATCCTAAACTCATTTTAAAGTGTTTACTTACAAGATCAAACTCCAAAATCTACCAATGCTCACTTGAGAGACTAAAATTGAATTCTACCATTTATGACACAGATTCTAGCAACTTAGGGACTCTAATAAGTCCCATATGACATACCAAGACTCCTCAAACTAACCATTTGAGCACAGAATTCCCAACTCAAGTTTTCACTAGTCCACTTTCTCAAAAACTAGTTTTAAAATAAGGTAAACTATTCCTACACATCACCATACATTCTTATCATAGATTAATCTCATTCTATGAACTTGAACAACTCATAAAACACCTCATAACTAACCACAATTACATCAAACCAAATTTCTACTTTTTTCTTACAACTGCACTAATTATGACTTCATTTCTCCTTCCAAAACACTACTAAGTTTTAACATTTGATTCAATAAACCTTACAACACATATTCCAAACAGAAATTATAACATAAGAACATCCAATTACAGACAATTCATCATTCATTACACTTTACTATATAATCACCACATACTCAAATATATACCCAATTAATCAAGTTACATCTCACCTAAACAGAACATTTATTCAAACAACTCAATATTTCAAAGAATCTTCTAACGTGAACAAATGACCATCAATTAAAGAAAACTTTAACTTCCCTTACCTCTAGCAAACATCTACAGTTCAAGAAATCCTTAACCTTTGCTTCCATCGCAAAGAACTTCTAGAAAAACCTACAAATCACCGATTGATGATTGGAGACACTTGAAGAAGAATTTAGAGAGAGAAATTGAAGTCTTTTATTATTTCTCCTTATTATGAACTAACACACCACTAAACAATACTTATACACATAATAGGAACAGTAAATCACATAAAAAAAATACATTACATTTCAACACTCCCCCTCAAGCTAGAGCATACATATGAATTGAATTCTAGGCCCTCTTAGAGATTTGGTCAGAATGTCTCCAAGTTGTTCATTAGAATTGACAAATTCAGTAACCAGTTCCTTGGATAACAACTTTTCTCTAATAAAATGACAGTCAATTTCTATGTGCTTCGTTCTCTCATGAAATACAGGATTGGAGGAGATGTGTAGAGCTGCTTGATTGTCACAGTATAGTTTCATTTGTTCATTTTCACAAAATTTTAATTCTTGAAGAAGTTGTCTAATCCACACAAGTTCACATGTAGTTAGAGCCATAGATCGATATTCAGCTTCAGCACTAGATCGAGCAACAACATTTTGTTTCTTACTTTTCCAAGATACAAGGTTCCCACCAAGTAAAACACAATATCCTGTAGTAGATCTTCGATCAATTGGACTTCCAGCCCAATCTGCATCACAATATCCTTCGATCCGAGTGTTTCCCTTGTTCTCATACAACAGTCCCTGTCCTGGGCTTCCTTTTATGTATCTAAGAATCCGAAGCACTGCATTCCAATGATCAACATGTGGATTTTGCATAAATTGACTCATAACTCCAACTGGATAAGATAGATCAGGTCTTGTTATGGTAAGATAGATAAGTTTTCCAACTAGTCTTCTATATCTCTCTGGATCTGAGAAAGGTTCACCCTGATCTCTCATTAACTTTTGATTTGGGTCCATAGGACTATCAATGGGTTTGCAATTTGTCAGACCTGTTTCCTCCAAAATGTCAAGGGCATATTTCCTTTGTGAAATAATGATACCTTCTTTTGACTATGCCACTTCTATACCAAGAAAATATTTTAGGCGACCTAGATCTTTAGTTTGAAAGTGGTTGAACAAATGATTCTTCAGTTGAGTAATTCTAGTGATGTCATTTTCTGTAATAACAATATCATCAACATACACCATGAGATAAACACATTTGTCAAGAGAAGAGTGACCATAAAACACTGAATGATCCGCCTCACATCATTTCAGTCCAAAATTTTGCACAACCTGACTAAATTTACCAAACCAAGCTCGAGGTGATTGTTTCAAGCCATAAAGGGAACGACGTAACTTACAAACCAATCCAGACTCCCCCTGAGCAACAAATCCAGGAGGTTGCTCCATGTATATCTCCTCTTCCAGATCACCATGAAGAAAGGCATTTTTAATGTCTAACTGGTAAAGAGGCCAATGACGAATGACAGCCATAGCAAGTAAAATACGAACTGTACTGGTTTTGGCCACAGGAGATAAAGTATCACAATAGTCAAGGCCGTAAACTTGAGTATAACCCTTAGCTACCAGTTGAGCTTTAAGACGATCAATTTTACCAGTAGGACCAACTTTAATAGTATAGATCCATCTACAACCAACCGGTTTCTTACCAGAAGGAAGTGGAACCAGATCCCAAGTACCATTGTGTTCAAGTGCCTTCATTTCATCAACCATGGCTTGTCGCCATCCAGGATGACCAAGTGCCTCATGAATATTGTTAGGAACCTTAGTGGAGGATAATGAGGAAACAAAAGAGAAATATGTAGGAGATAAATGATGATAACTGACAAAATTATAAATAGGATATGGATTACGAGTAGACCGAATACCTTTCCTGAGGGCAATGGGCCAGTTATCATCTGAATCAGTGGAAGGTGAAGAGGATGAATGGTCCATGGTCTGAGTATCTGTTGGAGGAGGATCTGAGTCTTGGGGATCTTCAGTGTTTGGAGTTTGAGACTGTGTTCGACGCTGATATGTGATAAGAGGTGGAGGAACAATGTCATTTGGATTTTGAATTTGAGGTATAGAATCAGAAATAACTAAGGGATCACATGTTGGCAAGGGAAACATTTGTTGAACAGAGGAACAATCTTCTACAAAGGAAGAGAAAAAAGGTTTATCCTCAAAGAATGTGACGTCAGCTGACATATAATATCTCTTGGTGGATGGAGAATAACATTTATACCCTTTCTGAAGACGAGAATATCCTAAGAAAACACACTTAATAGCTTTTGCTGAGAGTTTATCAAGACCTGGAGACACATTATGAACAAAACACGTACATCCAAAAACACGTGGTGAAACTGGGTATAAGGTGTCATTGGGAAAAATAACAGATTGAGGAATTTTATTCTTAAGGGAGGAAGAAGGCATTCTATTGATAAGAAAACAGGCAGTGAGAACTGCATCACCCCAATGATGTACAGGAACATTAGTATTCAACATCAAAGAACGTGCAGTTTCAATAAGATGCCTATTCTTCCTCTCTGCAATGCCATTTTGTTGTGGAGTGTGAGGACAGGTTGACTGGTGTAAAATTCTTTGGGAAGATAAGAAAGAAGAAAAAGTTGTAGAGAAATATTCCTTAGCATTATCACTTCGAAGAATTTTAATTGTCTTCCCAAATTGGTTCTTAATTTCATTAAAAAAGGACTTGAATATACACACAAGTTCAGATCTCTCTTTCATTAAATAAACCCAAGTACATCGAGAGAATTCATCAATAAAGGTTACAAAATAATTAAAACCAAATGAAATAACACGACTTGGTCCCCAAATATCTGAGTGAATTATTGAAAAAGGAGAATTGCATTGGGTCTTAGATCTTTGAGGATAGGAAGATCTAACATGTTTTCCTAATTGACACGACTCACAATCTAAGACTTGAATGTTTTTGAGACTTGGAACCATCATCTTCAGTTTGAACAAACTTGGATGGCCCAGACGATCATGCAAAATCTTTGGGGATGATGTGGTAAAACAGGAAAGTGAAGAATGAGGTTTTAAATAGTAAAGTCCTCGAGACTCATGTCCTTCTCCAATCAGACGACCCGTCCCATGTTCTTGTATAACAAAGGAATTAGCAGTAAAGGTTATGGAACAATTTAAGGAACGAGTCAATTGACTCAAGGAGATTAAATTGTATGGACAATTGGGAACATATAACACATAATTTAATTTTAGCGAAGGAGATAATGAGACTGTGCCAATTCCCTGAGATATCACTCTTGATCCATTGGCAACGGTAATGACATGAGCAATATTTGGATAGGACATGGAAGAAAATGAAGGAATGTTACCAGAGATATGGTCAGAGGCACCTGAGTCAAGAATCCATGGACTATGACCTTCCATAGATTGAGATAGGTTGGCTGTAGGCACACTGGTCATGGCAGAGGATTGACCAGGATTAGATGATCTTCCAGACTTGTATCTCAGAAATTCTTCATATTCTTCATTTGAGATTCTAGATTCTAGATCACCAGATTTAGAAGCATGAGCAACTTTGTCAGGATATCCATGTAGAACATAACATTTGTCTCGAGTATGGCCTATTTTCTTACAATATGTGCATTGAGGACGTATACTACGACCACCTCGTCCTCGGTTGCTTCTGCCTCCTCCTCTTCCTTGTGGTATTATCATAGCTGATGTTCCAATAACCTCAATTGAATTCTCATCTTTCACCAACGTAGGTACTCGAAGAAGTCGAGTAACCAAACCATCCATTGATGGAATTTGATCACCAACTAGAATTTGATCACGCACGTGATCATAATCTGAGTGTAAACTTCTCAGAATTAATACCATGTAAAACTTGTCAAGCTTTTTATTGATCCCTTCTAACAAATCAGCAACAAAGAAGTTCTTTAATTCTTCTACAGCAGCCCGAGCCTTTGCTATATGTGAAACCATGTCATGATTGACTTGTTTTAGAGAAGCTACTCTTTGGGTTGCATCAAAAAGACATTGCACATCATTAGCAAAAATATCTTGTGCCCTTTTCCAGAAGGATGAACATGTCTTATAGGGTCTCAAAATATCTAGAACATCTTGTTCAACTGATTGCCACAAAACAGCACATAATTGAAAATCTAATTTCTGCCACTGAGATTTTTCTTCTTCTGGGACCATAGAAATATCTTGTTCAAAGTGATCATGGTGTCCTTGACCAAGAAACCACAACTCCACAGCAGAGGACCATGATAAATAATTTTTCCAATTCAATTTTGCAGATGTGATGATAGGGGTAGCAGATAAAGAGGAACTAATTCCAACAGAAGAAGCCATCTTAAAACTGAGAGAAGAAATAGGACTTAGAGTTTCAAGATACGTAAAGAGAAAACCCTAAGTATGAGCCCAAGCCAACGAAACAGAAAATCAGGGATCAAAACACACTCCAGGAGCTTCGGCGAGGCGTTATGTGGCGACGCGGTGAAGATCCGACCACGGGAAGGCGGCGCGTGGGATGCACGCGCGCGAGATCTGCCGGAGGAAGGTGGCGCGTGACGGCGCGTGCAGTGGAGATAGAGACAGCGACCACCAGGGTTGGATTGCGCTCGAGGAGGCGCACAAAACCCCTAACTTCGCCTGAGAAAATGAGGCTCTGGCAGCGGCAACGACGGCAGCGACGGCGGTGGTGGTGGCGGAGACGACGGCAGCGGCGGTGAGAGCCCCGGTGGTTGGCTCTGATGCCAACTTGAAGAAGAATTTAGAGAGAGAAATTGAAGTCTTTTATTATTTCTCCTTATTATGAACTAACACACCACTAAACAATACTTATACACATAATAGGAACAGTAAATCACATAAAATAATACATTACATTTCAACAGAGACAAACCTTAGAACCTTAGTTGAGCCAAGGATTGAAGAAGGATCAAGAAATACCAAGAAAAAGGAAATGAAAACTTACTTGCTCTAATCAACAAATTGATCGGTCAAATAGGTAGCCCTTGTAGCAAGAATAATGTTTTAGAGAGATAGATGATGATTTAGATAATAAGACGAGTTTAACAAATTCTATTTATATTATGACATTATTTTATAATAAAATATTTGGTCTCATTATTTTAATACACTTACCAATTCTAATACTCTTTTTTCTAGGTTCTTACAAAAATCATTTAAATTAAATGAGTGTTGTAATGAGTATTAATGAAAATTTATTCTTTATTTGTTTATTTAAACTTTAATCGTTTATTCTTTTTTATAATTAGTATCGTGTGTAATTTTTCATTTAATCGCAAAATAAAATATTTGCTACTTCAATTTGTAATAATTTTTTTTTTAATTTTAACTACATAAACATTTAAAAACAATCTAACAAATACTAAAAATAGTGCAATAATTAATTATCTCAATAGAATTAAAATAGATAATAATAAATAAAGAAAAATTTAAGATAATAATGAAATATAAATTAATTTATATTTTACCAACTATAAACTATTAAAAATTAAACTATTTTGATGTATTTACCAAACACTTCGGTCTTAATTACATTAACTTTATAAGCTAGTTAAATAGTTTAGTGAAATTTCATCTAACACTTATAAAACATTTTTCTCTTTAATTAAAGTAAATTTTGCTTGAATATTGTGGTAATAATTTTGAAATTATAATTCGAATAAACATTTACTTAAAAGTTAAATACTTTTAATATTATTTGATTATTTTGGGTGTAATTTTCTCTACTATTTAATTACTGTGATAGTAATTGTAAAAGTTTTATTAATTTGAGTAACTATCATCAGTATCCTTTTGTATGACATTTTAATTTTTTATTTTTCACCTAATGAACTAAAATGAAACTTTGTTTTTCATCTACCTATATGTCTTTAATTCTGAAAGCATACCAAACTGAAAAAGAAATAATGAAATTGAAGTTTTAAGATTATATGATAATAGGTGATTGTTTACTTTCTTTCTCACAGAGCTGTCCTAACTTGAAAAGGATTGATTTAAGCAACTCCAAGGATTTGAGTGAGACTCCAGATTTTTCCAGAATCATAAAACTTGAAAGGCTAGATCTTTCTGGATGTACAAGTTTATCTTATGTCCATTCATCAATTGGACTTCTTAAGAAGCTTGCTTTCTTGAATTTACGAAATTGTTGCAATCTAGTTTCCATTGACTTTGGCTGTGTAGGCAACATGAGTTCTCTGAGAGTTCTACATCTCTCGGGCTGTTCTAAACTTGAAAGCACCCCAGATTTTACAAGGGCAACACATCTTGAGTACCTTGACATGGATGGATGTACAAGCTTATCCACTATTCATCAATCTATTGGAGTCCTTTCAAATCTTACATTCTTAAGTTTAAGAAAATGCCAAGAGCTTGTCAGTATACCAAATGATATCAATTTCTTGGTATCTCTTCAAACTCTAGATTTATACGGTTCTTTTAACCGTATGCATCCGATACCAGGACAAGGTTATATGTCCCATTTGGAATACCTTAACCGTACGAATCCGATACTAAGACAAGCTTTTTCGTCGCATTTGGTATCCTTGATTTTTCTGGACATAAGTTATTGCAATCTAAAAGAAGTACCTGATGCTATTGGAGAATTGAGATGTTTAGAAAGACTGAATCTAGAGGGAAACAAATTTGTTTCAATACCTGATTCCTTCAGACAGCTTCATTGTCTAGCATATTTAAACTTGTCTCATTGTTATTTGCTTAAATCTTTGCCTGACCTTCCAAATGAAGGAGATAAATCAGGGGGGAAGTATTTTAAAACGGTATCTGGATCTCGTGATCATAGGTCAGGCTTTTATCTTTTTGATTGTCCCAATGTGTCTCGTGATAGACTTGAGTTCGTCGGACTTGAACGCTTCTTCCACCTAATTAAGGTTCACATTCTACAACCTTCTCTTTTTGTATTTGGCTAACATTTGCCCAGTTCATCATTAGAAATATTTTTAGAGATTTAATTATAAAAAATACTTTTTATTATCAGCCAATTAAATTGTAGTACAAATTGATTATCATAAAACTATTTTGTGATTTTGTTATGGTGATAGGAACCCTGTAATTTTCGGTGTGGCTTTGACCTTGTTCTTCCTTGGAATATGGGAGTTCGACCTGTCTTCGGTGAAACATTCTTACGGAATTCAATTATAAGGATACTTCGATGTGGTATAAATGACAACTGGATTGGCTTTGGTTTTTTTGTTATATTTAGGAAAATTACTGTTGGTGGATCTCCTCCTCACTCTTCATTTTCTTCATTGCATCCACTTTATCTTTCTTTTGAAAGTGAATACACAGAAGAGTGCTTTGATATGCGACTTAATTTGAAGAGAGATCAAAGCTATGGATCTATTTGGATAATTTACATCAGTCGAGAACACTGTCATTTTGTGAAAACAGGGGCGCATATCACATTTAAAGCGCAACCAAATGTTGTGATCAACGAATGGGGGATGAGACCTATACTCAAACAAGATATAAGTGACAGTAAAGAGCAGAAATACATAAAATTTTCCAAATTAAATCATGATCATGTGGACTTTGAGTATGTTAAAAAAAGCAACAGGGGTTCAGGGCCGAAAATCCAGCTTCCTTACAATTGGTATGTCACTGAGGAAGAGCAAGTTGAGAATATTGACGCAAAGGCGAAAGAAAATAATCTCTCCAATGCAGGGCTTTAAGTTGCTTCTCAGATATATGAAAATGGAAGCTCACACATCTTTCCGGACATATGGTAATGATCTTCTCCCAAACAATTATTCATAATTAATTATTCATCAAATATTCTTATTTTCACAAAAAAAATATATTTAAACTTATAATCTATCAATACATAAATTAGTGAATCTAAGACTAAATTAGCATAATGTTTTGAAACTTCATTAGCAAATACATTGACATTCTAATATATATGCACTGTTAATTCTTTTGCTCCTTTATATTTTTTTTTCGCTTTTATTGACTTAAACATAAAAATCTGTGTGCATAGATCTTTCTGGATTTCATTCTTTAAATAATATACTTAATGTAATGGTTGTGCAGTAAAATTTGTTGACAAATACGTCCTTTCATATTTATATATAAGTATATATTTAATTTAATTTTATGTATTGGTATATTAAATACTTATTAAAATATCATAACTTATTTCGTTTAATATTTCTTTTTCATTTTATAACAGATTCTTGAAACACTTAATCCAGTCTTCGAAAGATGTTGGAGGTGAAAGTAGGTTTGTGCATGTTAATGTTTAATTTTTTTAGTTGAGTAAGTGGATCCTTTCATTTTAATTTATTACTAGCTTTGTTAGTGATGTAAGAAACGAAATCTACACGTTATTTAGATATTACTCTTCCCTCTTTATTTAACTACGATAGATTAAAGGTATGTTTACTGAAACAAATAAGTTAGTTATTAGTTTATTTCATTAAATATTTTAGTAACAGAAATATCTATTCAGTTAATGTGAAAAAACATATATACAGGGGTTTTAGCCTGTAAGTTATTTTAGTTATTATTTATTTCTTTTACTAAAATATCTTTTTCTTAATAATTTTATATCATCTTTAATATATATTCACATAATTTTGTGTTTATAGTAGAATTTAACATTTCACCATTTAAGATATTGAACCATGATATTAAATATTTTTTTTAATTATTACATTACTGTTAATGTTTGTTGGGGTATTTTTTTATTTTTTATGTAATTTAAATCAACAAAGATTTTTAAATCTAAGTTAAAATTTTAATCTATCAAAAGTAGAAGTTCTAAAATTTTTAATAAAAATTAATTATTTTCAAATATCTTAAATTATAATTAGATAATAATATTTTTGCTAAAAGATGTAAATATTATTTGCTAAATAATTTTATTAAACGTATAAGTAATTTATAATTGTTATATTTCAAAGTAATCATTAACTTATAAGTTAGTATATTCAAATTATATACATGAATGCAATTTGAAAAATTTTACTTTTTTTTCAATTTTAACATTTTATGAAAACCGTAATTTTGTTATTTTACTACACCAATGCAGCTTTCTTATTAAATAAAATATGATTTAATTTCATTACAATAAGAGCTCATAGTATCCGACTTTAACGTTGAAGTTGGAGACATTTCTTAACATCTCCGTATTCCACGCTCCATCTTTTCCTTTATTTTCTCGAACACATAATAATAATTTAACTTTAATATGGACACAATTTCAAAAAATAATGTCTAAATTCAACTAGAAATTTCTTGCTGTCTTTAATGTAAATTTAAATAATTATATAGGTATAGAAAAATAACACAACAAACTCTTAAAATAGTATATTATAACACTCTAAAAATTAAGTCATTTCTTATAAAATATAGATCATTGATGACATTCTAATTATAAAATTAGAACTCTGAAACAAATTAAGTACAACCAACGATATAAAACTCTAAGAATACTTTAATCACTTTTCATATAAGAAATTTCTATAAAAAATACAAATTAACAAATTGAAAAAGTCTTCGATCTTTGGTACCTTAAATTAACCAAGAAGCTCAAAGAACAATATAAGACACACATGTAATGACAACTTCTATGTATTGACTCGATTAAAGAGTGAAGAGCAAAAAGAAGTTGAAACTTACTTGTTTTATTACATAAACTCATCGGACAGGAATGCAGACCTTGTTGCCATGGTCGATTAGGTACCTCCTAATCGTCAAAAAGATGACTCAGGAATTAAAACACTGAGAAAAGACAGAGAATTCTAGAAAAATGGTTTTTAGAAAAAATGATACGTTTTAAAATAATGAAACTCTTTAATAACAAAACTATTTATAAATAACCTATTTAATATTAAAATAACCTAGTCTCACTATTTTTAAACTACCACCATTCTTAAAATACTATTTTCTAGTGTTTTACACACGCGCATATATATATATATATATATATATATGTATATATATATATATATATATGTATATATATATATATGTATATATATATATATACATATATATATATATATATATATATATATACATATATATATATAAAATCTATAATGCAATGAAAATTTACGTGTTATATATACACCCACATAAATTTAAGTCGAATAAATATCATACATAAATTTACGTCTCTCACGTTTGACTTAAATAAAACGTAAAAAGTATAAAATATCTTTAGCAAAAGAACTTTTTTGTGTTAATGGTTGTAATACAATGACAATAATGACACTTTTATGTGTTTTTCATTGAATTTAATTTCTAATAAAAAAATTGTAACATTATTTACTTATTTAATACACCACTTTATACATTATAAAAAATGACGGATGTTGCGACGATTTCTCTTAAACCACCATATTATATTTTTGTGATATGACATTTTTCCCAAACCACATATATGTAATGATAGTTAAAAACAATACAAAATACAAATTAACCATCACAACTTACACAAATTTTTAGTGAGATAGAATTAATTGTCGTTTTAAGATTTCACTTCAAATGTCAAAATAGAAAATTGAAAGCCATTAACCGCTTTTTTTGTTTTTTCAAAAACATATTTCAATATTGTAATATGGTGTTTCAACTTAAAATGCTTATTTTATTATAATAATCAGAGTAATTAATAAATTTTTTCAGATAAGTATATTATCAAATGACAGAAATTTTAAATCTGGGGAGGCATCTAAAATTATTAATGTTTCACGAAGGAGCAATAAATTCTAATATCAATTGAGAAAAAGAAGAAAGGTTAAACAAAAGAGATTATGATAATTTAGCAAGTAATTTTATGTTTCAAATTTAAATGAAAAATTTTAAATGAAAAAATTTAAATGAAATCATAGTTACATTAACATTTTTTTTAGCTTGAAAAGGATTCATCGTAAATATAGAATCAATAATTTTAATAATAAATTATGAATGAAAATATATGAATCAATAATTGTTAAACAGAAAAGAAAAGATGTTTGCAAGGCTCTGGTGTGTTTGCTATTATTAAGGACACTATTATTTTGACACTCATAAAACTTTTACACCCACTGAAAATAAATTGCGTTACTTCTTAATCTCTCTTTTAAGAATACAAAAAAAATACTTCCATAACGTCATACTACTCATCCTCCGTGCATTAATCTCAACCCTTGGACGCGCTTTAAATGCATTAATCTCAAGACTTGGATGAGCTTTAAATGAGATATGTGCTCCAAATTTTTCTGTGTCTTCACTTTCAAAAGACAGATAAAATGGATTTGATGAAGACCTGGCATCCACACGACCATTCTTTTGCTCAAATATAACACCGAAAACAAAGCCCATTTATCACGAGTGCACCATTTTAGTAAACAAACTGAAATTTCATCCAAAGATGGAGAAAGGGAAGGAGAACAGAGTGCGAACCTTAGCTAGTCTTACAAGCCATGTAAGTTCTTGGTAATTGAGTGGATCCATCCAATTTATCACGAGATCACGAGATCCATTTCGAACCACCTTCCCGTTGATGAAGTACATCTTAGTGAAAGGTAAGGCAAATACAAAAGCCTATGGCAATGGGACAAGTTTAAATACGCTAGACTACAAAGCTTGCTAATTGAAGATATTCTCTCTTTTAAATACGCTAAATACGCTAGACTACAAGTTTAAATACGCTAGACTACAAAGTTTAAATACGCTAAACTAAGTACATCTTAGTTTATTCTCTCTTTTAATCCTTTTCTCATTTCATTTCACTTTTATCTTCATAATCTTTCATAATCATCTTCAAGTAAAGAAGCATCAATTTAGACTCATGTAAAGTAAGATCCCAGACTATAAGAAGTAGTAGATCGTCTAATAGTTTAAGGGCATCTAATGGTACAAGATCGTCTGTCTTAAACAAGTTGTCTGACTTCTTCATGCCTCTTTGTTAGGACATGGCGGGTATATGAGAGGAGAAAGAGGAAACAGAACACTTAACTGTAGCAGTTAAGTGAGGCGGGAAAACAGTTAAGTGGGGCGGGAAAAGAGCCTTATTTAGTGTTGTGGTTAGGCAGTTAGATTGTATTTTTGATTCTTGATGTGAATATAATTCTTTTCTTCTCATTCAATTCTGTTCTGTCTTTAGGTGAAGGAGGTTAAGCTCATCTGTACATTGTATTTTTTATTCTTGATGTGAATACAATTCTTTTCTTCTCATTCAATTCTGTTCTGTCTTTACAAGAGTGTGTGTGAGAAAGAGAGCTCGTTAAGAATTCTTATCCGAATACTTAACACTCTTCTTTGAGCATATGAGGGTATCAAATTGTCTACCTTACATTAGTTATAGCTTCCTCGTTTGATATCATAGTTCACTTGGACTGACGTTTCGAGTGCATACACAAAGCAGTGTTCACTTATCTTTTCCAACTGTTTTGACATGTTTTACAATAGTTACTTACACAATTATTTCTCTATATAAATAGTTACAGAGGATTTTTGTCAATTGTGAGTTATTTTCTAACACAACTAATATTTAACTGCACACCTGAAATTTTGTTTAATGAATTCCAACCCTAGCTTTTTCCATAAACCATTAGACTTCAATCGTTCTGGCCCATGATTTTTTTTTCCTCAAATTACAAAGAGAAAATATAGTTATTACATTGAAAGAAATTAATGACATTTAATTTTAAAATTTATAAAAACAACTTAATGACACAAAGTACTATTAATATTCCTCCCAAATACCTAAATATGTTAACATTATTCAAAATTCACTAACTTGGAAAATATAATTTGTTACCGTTTGGGTCGTCAGCACATGAAAGAAATCTTCATAAAGCCATATTCTACTCCATGATTCTGGTTCTTCGGGACATTGGTTGCGAACAATCTTCTTCCCCAATTCTTGTAACATATTATGCATATGAATTTGTTGATCTTTAATTGTTATGAGCGATTTCTCAATCATTCTTGGAATTCCAATGTGAGGGTGTAATCCACAACACTCCAGAATTCGCTTAACATAATCCTCCCTCTCTTCTTTAAAGAAACAAGCAATGTGTAAAAATATTTCTTTTTCCATATAGTGTAGCCCATCAAAACTTATTTGAAGTACCTCCATGATTTTATTATCATCTGGATTGTTCTCAAATCTATCCAAAGTATCTCTCCATTCACTAGAATTTCTTCTACACAAGAAAGACCCTATCACTCTAACCGCTAATGGAAGACATTGGGCATATTTGAGTACCTCAGGAATCAATTCCACACAACCACTGTTTTGCTCTTCACTTTTGAACGCTTTTGTTTAAAACAATTCACGAGCATCTTTATCACTCATTAATGATACTTTGTGTATTACATCAGCTCCATACACTTTTAGAATATGCTCATCCCTACTGATAATAATCATCCTACTTCCTCTGAAAACCAATTTAGAATTTATTGCCAGTTCCTGCAATTGCTCTAATTCATCAACATTGTCAAGAACTACAAGAACCTTTATCTTATGTAGCCGATTTCTTACAATCCCTGATATTTCGATAGGACTGTATGTATGTAGACTTTTTTCACCCAAAGTTTGATGAATAATTTGCTTTTGAACAGCAGTATGGCCACCATCTCTATAAAGTTTGCTCACATCCTCAATGAAACAAGAAGCATCAAACCTATGAGACATTTTGTCATATAGCACAGCTGCATGAGTCGTCTTTCCTATTCCACCCATTCCCCAAATTCCTAAAACTTGAATATCATCAGTTTTTGAACTTAACCTTAATTTATCTTCTAATGCTTGTACGCGAGGTTGTATGCCAATAAGATCATCAACAAACCCAGAGAATTTATGACCCAGTGTTTGTATTACCGCTTGAACAATATTTTCAATTTCCCCAAATTCTGGCCTGTAGATGAAAATAATTATTAATAGAGTAAAAAACTTTAATAAATGATATATTTATTTTTATTCTTAAATTTCAAAAAAAAAAAACAAAAAATTTAAGCGAGTGTTTCCTAAATTACCTCTTAACGAGAATTTAAAAATAAAAATTACTGCTTAAAGTAACATTAATTTTTCTATTATCAATACTTTTAATCTTTAATTGATTTTTATATATATTATGATGTAAAAATGAAAGATAAAATTAAAATGGTATAAAATTTTTATTAACATACTTAAACTTCTCTTTTAACCTAAAGAAAAGAAATATATTTTCTAAAAGAAATAAAGAAAAACTTAATTTAAAGTGAAAATATAAGCCAAGAACCTTAATTATTAACATATACTTGTTTCCGATTACCCAACAAGCTAAATTGGCCAAATCCGTCTAATGTTTTAAAAATGAATATATAAGAGGCACAAAATATAGAAAATAGAGACAATAACCATAGCTAACAGATACCTGTTTCTGACATCCCAACCAGCTAATGTGCCAAACCAATTCATAGCTCTCTCCCACCGATAAACCTTATCTGGCTTTCCTTTGAATTTCTGTCTCAGCGAAAGGAAGGCATTCTCGTATACCCCATTCTGATGTCGTACGTGAGACGGATCAACATCATAGAAAACAGGGAAAACAGTTTGGTTAGATTGCTGTTTGCAATCAGCTATAGTGGCCATTTCTTCCAAACACCACGACGAGGAAGGATAATCTTTGGAGAAAACGATGATAGAAATTCGAGAACCTCTGATTGCTTGTAGAAGCTGTGATGAAATGGATTCTCCTTTGCGAAGCTTGTGGTCGTCTTTAAAGACAAAAATACCCTTCCGGAGAAGATGAGAGTAGAGATGATCAACGAAAGAGTTGCGGGTGTCAGAACCTCTGAAACTGATGAACACATCGTACCTGTAGTCTTGGTTTTGGATGGTGTCCGAGGAATGATCGGAAGAAGAAGTAGCAGATTCTGATGAGATAACACTGGAAGAGGATGATCGACTATCCAACCAGTCCCAAAACCTTCTAAACCCTAATTTGTCTATCATCGTCATCGTCATGGTAGTGGAAGAGAGTGGAAGAGTAGCTCTCACTGTTGGGAGGAGAAGAGTAAAACGGAATAGTTAGGTGAGGAACACAAAATTAAAGAATAATTAATTAATCATAATAATGATGATGCAGTGCGTTATAAGTCCTTAATCATGACCCTTGTCCAAGTCTTTCAATAATTTTATTTTATTGATAAATATAATACTCGTTCACATTTGTTTTTTCAAGTCATTTTCCCTTTTTAAGTCTGAATATTATCTGTATTCCTCCTATAATTTGGCTTTTTGGGTGTTGCTGTAGTTTTTCTTCTTCAAAATAGTTTCAAACATTTTGTTTTTAATCCTGTTATAGTTTCATAAAAATTATAACAGTTTCAAACATTTTTTTTTCTCCAAAATTATGTAAACGTTAATTTTACGTAATCAAATAGGATGACCTTACCCAACATGGGTATATAAATACTAATTTTACATCATTAATAGAGAGTTAGTTTATATATATATATATATATATATATATATATATATATATATATATATATATATATATATATATATATATATATATATATATATATATATATATTTGATTTTTCTATTTATCATCCTATTTTTAGTTTTTTACAAATTATAAAATAAGATATGATAGGATTAATAAAACAAAACAAATTTGTCTAAAATATAGTATTAATATAGTTATAAAAAAAGTAATTGTAATAATAAAATGTATTTAAAACAAATAAGAAAAATTACTAGATGATAAGAAACATCATCCTCCTTTTTATACAAGATGTTTCAAAACTAACCTCTCATGTATTCACAATAATATGGTAATCATAACAAAAGAAAGAAACAAATACTTATGAATCACCAAAAGTAATAACAGGATACGTTAGTGTGCAAAAAAAAATTTATAAAACACATATAAAAATATTATTTTACATCACTCATACAACTTGGATCATATATAAAGACTTATTTAAACTCAATTATATGAATAAAACATTAATGTGAAATCTAAGGAGTCTTACACTTTGTAATGACTTATACTATTCTCCAAAATCATTTCTAATGAATTTGAGCCTATCATACAAGGTTAACATTAACATTTACACAGTCCAAAAATTAAAAAAAATTGTTAAAAATGGAGATGACAAATCTTTAAAGGAGATTTGGGGTTTTTGAATTTTAAAAATTTCATCATTTAGGTTATGTTTTTTATTTTCTTAGTGTTTTTACCCATATATTTTACATATTTATTTGATATACTTATATCACATAAAAAATTGCAAAACTTTTTGTGGTATATTTTTTTACTATATAAAGATTTTCCATGTTTTAAAATATATAAAGAAACAAACATATTAATGCAATATGTGTAAATTTATGTATGTTATATACTCACTGACATAAATATCATACATGAATTTATTTCTCTCGTCTATAACTTAAATAAGACGTAAAAAGTATAAAATATCATAGGTAAAATAACCTTTTTTTGTGTGTGATAATGATTGTAATACAATAACAATAATGTATTTTTATGTGTTTTTCATTAGATTTGATTTTTAATAAAAAATTACAACAGTTTTAATTGATGTTATTTACTTATATAATACACCTTTATACATTGTACTAAATGACGGACAATTCCTTTTAAACTATCATATTACATTTTTTGAATATCTATGACATTTTTTCGAAACCCACATATGTAAAGATAGTTAGAAACAATACAAAATACAAAATTACCAACCACACATACACATTTTTTAGTGAGATAGTTTTATGATTTCACTTCAAATGTCAAAATAGAAAATTGAAAGCCATTAAACCTTTTTTTTCAAAAATATATTTCAATATCTACACTTAACACTTGTAATATGGTGTTTCAACATAAAATGGTTATTTTATTATAATAATCAGAGAGTAATTGATAAATTTCTTCAAATAAGTATATTGTCAAATGACAGAAATTTTAAATCTGGTGAGACATCTAAAATTAGTAATGTTTCACGAAAGATCAATACACTCAAATATCAATTGAAAAAAAGTTAAACAAAAATGATTATGATAATTTAACAAGTAATCTTATGTTTCAAATTTAAAAGACAAAATTTAAATGAAATCATAGTTATCTTAACATTTTTTTTTAGCTTGAACAGCTTTCATCATAAATATTGAATCAATAATTTTAATAATAATTTATGAATGAAATATATTGAATCAATAATTGTTAAACAGAAAATAAAAGATGTTTGTAAGCCTCTGGTGTGTTTGCTAGGGTATTTATTAAGCACACTATTATTTTGAAACTCATGATTTTTTTACACCCACCGGAAATAACTATTGTGAGTGACTATTTAGTGTTTCAAATTAGGGCAAAGTTTTAACTAACTTTCAAAAACCGAAGAAACTTTAATTGTATTTCAAAATACAATTAAGACTTTCAACGCCTCCGTTCCTACATTCAAGACATTTTACACATTTCTACAATTTCTATATACGTTGCATTGCATATCTATGATTCAATTCATTTCAATCACCAAGCATGAACTAGCACAACAACAACAAATTCATTTCAAGCAAGAACGAACCAACACGAGAGTGAACAGGAGAGTAAAACTTACCCTAAGTGCAATGAAGAAGACGAGCATCAACGAGTGAGAAGTTGGAAGACAATGCACCACCAACACATAATCACAGACAGAGCAAATCGCAAGCAAGGAGATGAGGGAAGAGGAGCGTAAGAAAATTCAAAGGAGGCGGGGGAGGAGAAATGAGACAGTGGGAGGCGCGGGAGAGGAGAAAGGAGTGTGAGGAGTGTAGAGATTAAGGTTTCAAATTTTTAAAATAAAAGGGAGAAGAATCTTGGTTTCTCCTTATGGAATTGAATATGTCTAATCTAGGAACTCCTACATCGATTAGAGATAAGATCAATTTATAATATTAATAATGGTTGAAAATACCGTTATCTGATACTTAATTTTGATACTAAAAACACTCTTTTTGACTTAGAAACTTGCTTAAAATCATGATTTTGTTTAAGTTGTGTGAATAAGAGAGTTGAAGGTGAATTTAATGATTTTATGCTAGATTCCCTTGTTTTTAACAAGAATTGAGATGATTTGGAAGAAGATTTGGAAGAAGATTTGAAGTATTACGGAGTTGGAACTCAAGAAGGACTGGAAAAACATCAAAAAGGAGGTATCATAGGACGCCTGAGCGCCCTTTTTGGGGTCCTCAATGCCAGAACTCAAGGTTTCACGCTTCAGCGCCCTTTCTAAGGCCCTCAGCGCAGAAAGCTTCGATCTCACGCCTAGGTGCCCTTTTTGGGGCGCTGAGCGCCAGTTCCTCTAGTCGCACCATGCCTGCTTGCCTTCTGAACTGACTCTGAGCGCCATATGTTTCAGGACGACACTTGGGCGCCCTAAGTGGGGCGTTGAGCGTTGACGATACAGGCTTGGGCTGCGTTTCTGTTTTCTATTCCAATCTATTTAAGGACTTGGATGTCCTAGACATTGTATCTTTTGGCAAAAGAGGCGCATAAACACACATTTTCACTCTTTGAAGGCAGATTTGGATGCGAGAGCTTCCATCTTCAACTTTTAGGGTTTTTCTACCTCTTCCATTCCATTGTACATCTAGTTTCTCCATGTTAACGGAGAATTAAATTCTATTTATTGTTGGGGGATGATGTAACCTTGTAAACTCTGATGTATTTAAATTGATTCTTAATGACATATGCTTCTTTTATTAATTGTTAGGGTTTTTCTCCTTTGCTCAGTGTTTGCTTTGTTTAACTCATTCATTGCATGATGTATCATTTGCATAAGTACCTGGAGGTATCTTACAATTTAGGTTCTGGAGAATATCTCCCAAAAGCAATATTACCTAGGGATGGGGATACGAGTTTTGGTTGTCTTAAGCTTCCGCGCATATGTAATGCGGAATTAGTTATTAGGGATGCAAGGGATTGTGACCTAGTAATTAAGGATAGGTTTTCTTCACTGAGGGGTCGAGTTTTAAGTACTTTAGATAATGACATTGACATTAATAAAGCAGAAGAATTCATTTATACAGGAGAGTAAGTTAGGTGAAATCTAACCCCAACAACATAATCATCTTATAATACTAATATCATCCATTCATCTCTGTGCTTCTGTTCAATTGATCAAATTGATGCATATTTACTTTTCTTTGTTTGCATTTAAAACCAAATGAGTTTGTTCTCAAGTCTTATTTAATCAATAAATCACATAACTGTTTAGGCCGTGAGTCTCTTGCGAAACGATACTTGGTCTTACCATGTTTATTACTTGATACGATTCGGTACACTTGTCGATTCATTAACAAGTATATAAGTGGGTGCAAACCTCACCTTACAAGCCGATTTTGTAGGGTTGATTTAGGCTTAAAGTCCACTTCTTAACATGGTATCAGAGTTTGGTTAGAGCCTATCCTAAAGATATTTGTTGTTTGTTGGGCATATTGTTCCACCCGCTATTGGACCACCCATTAATGTCTAGTCTCATGCTTGAGATGTATATACCTCTACATGAGGGAAGGTGTTTGAAGTCTCACATCGACTAGAGATAAGACAATTTATAATATATAAGTGGGTGTAAACCTCACATTAGAAGTCAGTTTTGTGGGGTTGAGTTAGGCTTAAAGTTCACTTATTAACACCTAACAATCGCATCACACATTTATGGGAAGGCATAATGTATATTTATATATACCAAATTACATTTATAACAAGGACTTGCTCATAACACTCATCCTTTCATCATGACCAATAAATGTTTTGGGTGGTAAGCTTTTAGTTAATGGATCCACTATCATTAAATTTGTACCAATATCCTTAATTAACACTCTATGTTTCTACACTTCTTTTTTAACCGATAAGTACTTCAAATCCATATGTTTTGCACCTTTCGAGTACTTATCATTCTTAGAGAAGAAAACAGTTGTAGAATCATCACAATAAATCCTTAATAGCCTAACAATACTATTAATAATACCAAGCCTTGAGACAAACTTTAGCAACCACAAAGCATGAACAATAGCCTCAAAGCATGCTACAAACTCAACTCCATTGTGGAAGTATCAATAACTGATTGTTTTGCACTTTTCTAAGAAATTTTTCATCCAGCCAATAGATAGACATATCCAAATGTGGATTTTTTTGAATCCACATATCCAGCATAGTCTGAATTCGAGTAGCCAATCACTTCAAGATTATCTGACTCCTTATAGGTGAACATATTATTTTTTATGCCTTGTAAGTACCTAAGAACTTTCTTTGCAGCTTTCCATTAGTCCATACTAGGATCATTTTGATATCTGCCTAATATTCCAATAACAAAACTAATATCTGGCCTAGTACAAGTTTGAGCATACACCAAAATCCCAACCACTAATGAATAAGGAATTAACTCCAGGCCTTTCGTTCCAAATCATTCTTAGGACTTTGCATTTGAATAAACTTATCCCCTTTAGGAATTGGAACTATTCCAACAGAGCATTTATCCATTCTAAATATCTCTAATACCTTGTTAATATATGATTTCTGAGACAATCCAACAATCCATGTGATCTGTCACATAATATTTCTATTCTTATCACATGGGTTCTCTCACCCACATCTTTCATTTCAAAGTTATTAGAGAGAAATTTTTTTATATCATGTACCATGCCAACATTATTAATAACAAGCAAAATATCATTAACATATAGGAATAAAATTACAAACTTGCCCCCACTGACCTTCATGTTGATACACCAATCAACAAAGTTTTCTACAAAACCATATAACCTGATGGTTGAAGTACCTGAAAAACATTAGATGGGGACATGTTAACACTCTGGCAAGTGTACCAGATCGTATCAAGTAGTAATAAAACGGTAAGACCGAGTATCGTCTCCCAAAGGACTCTTAGGCCTAAACTTTCATGTGATTTGATTTCTTAAGACTTGATGGAATGAAAATTAGGGTTTTTATATGCAAATAACAAAAATTGAAATAGGCATGCAAAATGGTTGATCAATTGGCAGTTGAATGTAATATGGATGAATGATGTTGTTAGGGTTTACGAATTTTCCTAATCCACTCGCATATATCTTTAATAATTCTACTCTTTCATTATTGTTAATGCAACTTTCTAAATTACCCTAAACTCGATGTCTCGGTGAAGAAGGCCTACTCCTAATTACTAGTTCACTATGTCTAGTCTCCCTAGTAATTATTCATGCATTACATTAACGTGTACAAAAGCTTAAAGCAATTAGGGCTCTTATCCCTATGTCTAGGTAATATTACTCCCAAGAGATTTCCCCAGATCTAGACTACCCATACGTGTCCATACAGATAATCAAAGAGCATGCAATTGAATAATGTCTTATCTCAAAGCATGAAATATAACGGAGGAAATACTCTAACAAATAATGAAATCAAGCATATGAATGAAGAAAAATTCGATATATGAGAGTTTCAAAGGCTTACATCGTTTTCCCCAATAATAAAGGGGTTTAGTTCACCATTGTCATGATGAAACTAGATGAAATTGAATGAAGATAATGAAAAGATAAACCCTAGAATTGTAAGTTGGAGCTTTTGCATCCAAAATCTGCCTCCAAGGGGTGAGAGAGGGTGTTTCTGCGTCTTCTTCTAACAAAAGATACCCTCTAAGGGTTGCAGTGATCTATTTATAAACTGTGAAAAATTACAGAAAACAGGCCTAAGCCCAAAGTACAACGCTCAGCGTTGGGTCCACCACTCAACGATAGGTGCGACACTCAAGTGGGATGCTCAGCATTCACGCCCAGGCGTCTAGCAGTGACTTCATTGAAGAAGTCAGCGCTCAATGCTGGTTTTGGCGCTTAGCGGTAGGCGCGACTCTATCTTCTCCCTCAGCGTCAACGCTTAAGTGTTTGACATAGGCTTTTTCAGCAAAGCTGGCGCTCAACGCTGAACTGGCACTGAGCGGTGGCTGCGATTCTTCATTTGCACCTTTTTTTTCATCCTTTATTGAGTCCAACTCCTTCCTACTTCAATATCCTTCATCCAATTCTCATTAAGTCCTGTCAAAACAAGGAAAACCAAGCATAATACCCATAAAGCCACCTTCAACTCTCTTATAACCTAACTAAGACAAAATGCACGATTTCTATTGAGATTGTTGACAACATAATTTCTATATCAATCTGGTTTTTGATGATGACAAACACATTGCTTAATAACAAGCACATGTTGTTGCTGCATTACATGTTCTTCTGCTGATTAACTGTGATATCTGTTGAACATGTTTATGTATAGAACGAATTCTAGGGAGTTGATTGCCTGAAATCTGCAGAATTTCGCTCTGCAGATTATGTAGAGTCGCATAGCACAAAGAGTGCGCTGTGTGAATTTTTGTTGCTTCCCCTGTAGGAAAATTTGCTGAGCGCACTAGGGGGGGTGCACTGTGCGAATTCTTGTTGTTGCGTTGTGTGCCCTGGTGTGTTGTGCGTCCAGGTTGAGTGAGTTTCACATTTTTCTTCTTCTGTTTGAGAGGTTTGATGTTGTTTGATTGCTAGGGTGTATGTATGTCTATAGATGTGATTTATGTGGCTTGAAATAATATGATTGCAAACTGGAAATGATGAAATTGAGTATGAATTGGCAGGGGAATATGTCACGGTTGCTCAGAGAACCGCGACCTATTCCCCTGTTATTTAATTTTTTTTCCTGACGTGGCGTCAAAGGTGATGGTTGACTAGGGTATATGTCGCGGTTAGTAGGGGAACCGCGACATATATGTTCGATTTATTTACAAAACTGCCACCGCGTACCATTATGTTGCGGTTTCTGTTGAACCGTGGCATAATGGGCGTTGTATAAACCAGATTTTTTACTAGTGAGATGATTTCAAGTGAATTGAGGGGTGTTGTTGTTGTTCTGTATAACTGTATGGAGCTTTGAACTGATATGTTTATCCCTACACTCAAAGCATTGTTCATGCTCAGATAGAGAAGATCATTGTGAGTGGTGAGAGTAGAGGGAGGTCCTCGTCTATAGTCTTAGAGTTTAAACATAGACAAATTGGGGGATTTACCTTGCATAGTGTTGGGGAGGGCCAACTGAACTATGCAAGTGCAAAGACGACCAATAGTTCGACAGTTATACAAATCCAAATGAGTCGTGTTGAGTAATTGATGCCTGACTTGAATGGTATGCCTTTACCTTTTACTCTATTTATGATTAAACATGACGTTATTGACTGATTATGCTATATTGCTTGTTTACCTAGCTCACCTTGCTTTTGTGTTTGTGTGCTGCTTGTGTATGTTTTTCTTGCAATGATCATCCACTTGGATGAGAGCAGATGTTGTTGAGAAAGTTCCCTTGGAGCAGGAGTTGAAAGATATTGATGTCGCTGTTTAGACTTCTTAAGAGTTCTCTTAGATTATTTTAAGTCATTTTGAAATACTCTAATACTCATATTATGCTATTTTCAGTTACTTCTTTATCTTTAAAGTTTAAATTATATTAATCTTTTGAATGATTAGATTTAATTTGACGTCTATCTCTAAGTGTTTTCTTTTATTGGAATAATGATGTACTTATAGTTTGTTTTATATTTTTGGGATATCACATTGCCTCCCTATATTCATTATTTTATGTATCCACTTATTATTTCACATACATAAACAATAGTAGAAAAAAAATTCTAACTGAAAAACAAAACATTGCTAATTGGACACCATAATTTTTCTACTACCATTTAATACTATTATTCGTTATTATTCATTTATTCTTTCTTTTAGAATTACAAAAGTGAAATTTTGATAAGAGTATTTTAGCTCGAGAAAAAATGTCAAAAATAATAGTGAAATGTTATCAAATAAACTTTTTCTTGCAAAAATGAGATATACCCCATTTGTGGTTGAAAATACGTGTTGAATTCATGCGTAAAATATATTGTGTTTTTTCCTTTTTTTTTTCTTTTTTTTTTATCTCTGATTCAATTGTGACATTGAAGAACTAGAAAGCTAAAAAAAAAAGTCCACGGCAAAAATGGCTATTAAGCTAGGAGAGAATCTTGGCATCCCTGAGCCGCGTAAGATCATGAATGAGGGCTGTTAAATTCTTGTGAGATGAACCTCCTTCTCCAACAGCTTCTGCCGCCTTTTCCCCAAACTCTTGTGCACGCCGTCTCACTTCTTGCGCTTCATCACCACCGTCCATTATCCGCCTCACACCTCTCTCAATGCTCTCTCTGCACACCAACATCTCTCTCTCACCAAACCCTATGCTGCTCCACTCTTCTGCGCCCACCTCCACCCCAATTCCCCGCACCTCGCTTATCAACTTCTCGTTGTAGAACTGTTCTCCGTGCACCGGCCACGTAATCATGGGCACGCCACAACTCACAGCCTCCACGGTGGAATTCCACCCGCAATGGCTCAAGAATGCTCCAACGGCACGGTGGCTCAGGATAACCAACTGTGGAGCCCACCCCCTGATAACCATCCCCTTCTCAGCATTCCTCTCTTCAAACCCCTCCGGCATCCACTTCTCCTTCTCTTCCTCACTCTCCTCCTTCCCCTTCTTCTCCGGCACCACCCATATGAACCCATGACCCGACGCTTCAATCCCGCATGCAATCTCGTAAAGCTGTTTATCCGGGAAATGACAAAGGCTCCCAAAGCATATGTACACCACCGAGTTTTTCGCCTTGGAGTCAAGCCAACTCAAGCACTCATGCATACTCACCATGCTCTTCATGCCCCTCTCTGCTTTCTCTTCAGGGGTTCTGGGTATGAGAGAGGCCGGCCCAAGATGCCAAGCCTTGTGCCCCGTCGTTTTCTCGTAGTACTGGATGTATTCTTCTCCGTCGAGCTCAGCGAAGTTGTTCACGATTAGGCCATAGCTTCTGAGCTCCGTCTCCATCATCTTATCAAGGAATTCGGTCAACTCCTTCGGCGGTGATGCGTTGAGGGTTATGGGGTGAGGGAGGGTCGGACAGAGAAGAGAATTGGAAGAGTTGGAGGAGGAGTGTAGGGCGCAAATGGTGAAGAGGGAGAAGCCGTTGAAGGCAAGTCTAGGGATGTTAAGGTTGTTGGCCAAGTCATCAACCCAGGGGAATAGAAAGTCGGCGACGATGCAATCAGGTGGATTCTCCTCCACGAAATTCTGGATGGGGGTTTGGAGCATGGTGGTGGCGTTGAAGACCTTAGCGAGGTGGTCAGGGTCGGTGACGAAGGAGATGTTTTCGATGCCGTCGGGGAGACCGACTTCTTGGGAGGGAAATGGAACGGTGTGGAAGCGGAGGAAAGGGTGGGAGGGGATGGATTTGCGGAGAGTTAGGGCGTTGGAAGGGGTGGTGATGATGGTGACATGGTGGCCACGAGAGGCGAAGAGGGTGGCTATGTCGCATAGAGGGATCATGTGACCTGCTGCTAGGAAATGAATGAAGTAGAGTTTGAGTGGCCTCGTTTCCTCCATGGCCTTGAGCTGTCTCAATTTCGTGTCTTCCTCCTATATCACTATTTTATACTCTCACAATCACCGCTAGAGAATAATTTCTCCTGAGAGTGGTCCAAAGGAAAAACATCCAACAACCAACAATTGTAATCTTCATAACATAAATGCGAATACACATCAGGCCACATAGAACATTCCTAGTAATTTTCGTAGTTTCTCGAGTGCTTCAATTTTAATAATGATACTTGATTTTGAGAATTGCAATGATCCTTGAACGTTCCATATTTGGTAAGATTGTGAAGAAAGTTGGAGCTAACATAGATATGCTTACTTTCGTCGTGAGACACTAAATTTAGAAAGTTGTATAGTTGAATGTATATTATAATGGAAAAAGTTCACACTTTTTAACAATTTTTTTTATTGTTTTCAAGTTGGACTTTACCAAGCTTTTCTAAACCTCTTCATACATATATATATATATTAAAAAAATGTCATTATAGGTAATAGGATAAGTCCTATAGAGGAAGGGAATTTTCAAAAACATTATTTTTTTAGAAATACTTGTTGAAATCGAACTAAGCAACTCTTGTTTGTGTTTGACAACTAATGTAATTTTGTTTTATCTCCGTGGCACATCCCATAATTTTCCACCACATGACTGGAAAAATGTGGATAATATCCAACATTAAGTTGCCACGTGGTTTACCGAATAGCACTATGCCGGCACCATTATTAATTCAAAAAATGAGATTATTTGGTATGAACAATAAAATTTCTAAATTTATAATATCATTTTTGATTAATTTTTAAGATAAGAAAAATTGTCCTGTCATTTTTAAAAATCCAATTATTTTTAGTTTATAAATTAGTTAATTGGTAGGTCAATCTAATTTTTACAGATTGGGGAAGGAACCAAAATATAGTCATAATGATCCACTTACTATTTCTATTTAGTCAACGACACAAAGCTATAGCTGTAATCCTTCAACTTAATGAGACTTAATAAACAATGATCTTAACTCTACCATAGGTCTAATTTTAACGGGTTGTTTTAAACACATTAATTATTATTAAAAAAATATTTAGGTTTATGTTATTTAATTTTGTTCTCGATTACACCATTTTGCAAAAGGGAGAAAACAATAATGTGTCATTTATGGGAATAATAATGAGTTAGATAAAAAAAAAATCTATTAAAAGTTACAAAAATTTAATATTAAAAAATATTAATTATTTTTCATTATAAATCTATTCCATAAATTAAAGAGCGCATAGAATAAAACCTCGAGGGACATAGTCGTTTACTTCTTTGTGAAATTAATAACACTCAATTAACCCTTTCATATATTTAAATTCCATTTGAATTCTTAAAATTGACTCAATTTTTTATTTATCCAGAGGTCTAATCTAAAACTTAGGTGAAAACAATAACATGTGTTTAAAGACTAAAGAATTATTTTTAGAGATTTAAATTAAACTCGAAATAATTTAAAGATTGAGTTGCTCTTATTATTGTAAGTATTAATAATATGATCGAATAAAATAAATGATAAATTGATTATTTACTTTATTGAAGAATAAAAAGATCACTTTACCAAATTTCTTGGCTAGACATATCAAAATAATGTAGGATGACAAATTATTTTATGAATCTATATATGATTGAAATTTATGTTTTTTTTTAATATAAGCATTTTTTTCAAACGAAGTTTAATTTTGCATGTATTTTTTTTATTTCTTCTACTAATTTCTTTTTAAATGAAGTGAGTTATGAATTTGATCTCTTGCCATTTGTATGGCAAATAAATACGAAAGTCGGCTTTTTTGTCTGACTCTAAATTACTTGAGAATGTCGTGTGAAGCCTTTGTTTATTGAGGGGTTTATTTTTAATTATTTTAATCATATACATAGATACAAACATGTTATAATTCTAATTGTAATTGACACGTTAAAAACACTAATAATTTATATTATATTATTTTTGTTTTCTTTTGTAATCAGTACAAAAAAAATTGTTATTATCTATGATTAAAATCTGTAAATAAAATTACTTATAAACAAAAAATGTATAGATAAAATTGTGACATCCCCAATTTATAATAATGATAATCATATAATAGAGATGTCATCATCCAAAATAAAGAAAACAATTAGAGTATAACGCTAGATTAATTATATGATTACAGTTATCCAGAATTGTATAAATTAAAATTCTTAACCAATTCAAAGTACCTAATAAGCGTCTCACAAATAATATAAAATAACTAGGTGGAATCCTAGAGAGAACTAAGCTGCAACGTCAGCGTCCCCAGCACTTATTCCAATAGAACCTCCTCGACAACATCTGCTCTCATCCAAGTGGATGATCATCGCAAGAGAAAGCATACCCAAGCAACATACAACACAAAAGTAAGGGTGGATGATCATCGTAAGAGAAAGCATACCCAAGCAACATACAACACAAAAGTAAGGGTGAGCTAGGTAAACAAACAATATACATATGGTACAGTCAATCAATGTCATCATGCTTAATTACACATAAAAGAACAAGCAAAGCGTACCAAACACACCATGCATCAAATTACACAACACGACTCATCCGGATTTGGTATAACTGTCTAGCTATTGGTCGTCTTTGCACTTGCATAGTTCAGCTGGTCCATCCCCAACACTATGCAAGGTAAATCCCCCAATCTGTCTATGTCTAAACTCCAAGACTATAAACGAGGACCTCCCTCTACTCCCACCACTCACATTGTTCTCCTCTATATGAGTATGAACAATGCTTTGAGTGTAGGGATAGACAGACCATTTCAAAGCTCCTGACCTTATACAAACAACAACAACCCTCCTAACATCACATACAGTCATCTCTCCCTGAGATGTTCAGTTCATCCCCAATCAAGCCATCCAATTCAAATATATAAACATATATTCACCAAAGCAGTCAAACAACATAACACCAAACCGAAAACCCTCTCAAAGAGACAATACTGTCATGTTATCTCAATCATACCACAGAACTCTACAATTTCTTGTGAAATAATACATCCTCACAGATAAAATTAATTTAATTAAATACACAATATCATCATAAAACCTAAACCAAACACTAAATAAGTCATCCAACAATAAAACTATTTACTTTATTTATTTTATACTTTTATAGTTTGTTCAAAGATTATCCAGAAAAACTTGTTATTATATTATCATAATTTCTTCTAACTTCTTATCATATAATATTTAATTATATTTGAAAGGATTTATATATAAAAGCACGTTATCTAAAATCTCTATTTTAAATGTATTATACATTATCTATTTAACACATAAATAACATCGTAATTCCTTAAACTAATATCACCAAATAGTATTATAATAATACCAATCAAATATAATTATGACAACTTTATATAATATAATATATTATTATATAGCATACAAAAGCAAATAACTAAATAAACATAAGATATAATATATATATATATAACATAGTGTAGTATATTATATGGTATACTATTTATCAATCTCACGTTGTGCTAAAGCCAAAAGAAATTTTACAGCCGCATACGTAACCTTCCCACCTTCTTCATATTCTATTTTAACCATTTATTCACTTCTACTTTACAAAGCAAACTCGTTCCCTTCCTATACACTAACACATGTATATTATATATATTTTATTACAATCCCATCTTTACTTTCTTTTTTCTAACTTATTAACTCACCAACTCTCTAACCAAACTTCACTCAAAATAAAACTTTATTCTCTTTTTCTCACTCCTAACAGACCAAATTTCTTCCCTCTTTCTTTTCTTCAATTTTTCCTTCTTTTCCTAAGACTTTTTAATTATCAAGTAAAAATCCTCCTTCTCTCTCCACAATCCACCTAAATATAACAAGAGCTTTTCCCCTTCTGCTCCATCAACATGAAACCATAAAATTCTTCTTTCCATCACTTTTATTCACATATAATATAAAGAATTAAATGTAATGCACACACTCCCATACATAAACTTTGCACTTCTTCATGTAAAATTCATTCTCAATCCCGCGGTCATCCTAACCACACACATTCACGTACACTTCTTCATTATCAATTTCCTTTTATTTAACTCATTCTACAAATCCCACAACCCATAATTTACTAACTTTGCACTTATTTCAAAGAACCACACAACAGCAAAATAAAACACCTAACAACCTAACTTAATGACCATAACACAAATAGCAAACCCTTAACACTAACTTCCCTCCTGCGTAAAACTCTTTCTACCTTTCCTCACTACCCAATCTTATTCCTTCTCACGCCGAACCCCAAAAATAACCATACAGACTTTCTTTTTCTTTTCTCAGTCAAGACCGAGACCTCCCTCCCTCACGCATACCCCACTTTTTTTTTATATGGAAATACTTAATTTCCGTTCCTTTCCATTCACATACCCATATGCCAATTCCAATGCAATTAAAAATAATATTTTAATATACCCATAGATCACACATTCACGTATCTCTTCCCAGGAATAAAACCCCTCAACCAATCTACCCAATTATTATATTTCACACCGTTCACACTTCCTAACTCATACCCCAAATTATTTAAATTTGGCAACCACATAATTTAGAGATTAGATGCACAAATCTTTGATAAAACAGAAACACGCGGTAGGAAAAATATCATTTCTGAAATTAATATACATATACTAAAACAGATTCAACCTAAAAATAATTAGCTCCCCTTACACATATACACATTCCCATAATTTACAGAATCATAAATAAATACAATAATAAAGCAATGTCAACTCCCCTTACCTAGAAGTAGAACAATTACTTGACATGAATGCTCTAAACAGTGCTCCTCACAGGAATTTCCAACGACACCCGACTACGGAACGTAAAACCAATCGGATGGTTTGGAAGCTCTCTACGGGGTGGTCGCAAGGATATCACCTAACAGAGCATGCACTCAGTTAGTGGAATGGAAGGCTAGAGAGAAGACAGAGCTGGGAGAAGAAAAAATTGTTTAGAGAAAGAATGTTTTCATGAAAATAGCTTCAACTTTGGCAATAGGTCCAGCAACAATATTAAAAACAAATTTTCTTTCTAATAAAAGCCCCTCTCTTTATTTTTATTTTAGCTTTCACCCCCACTTTCTTTTAATATATACATATACTATATTTTACTTATATATATACAGGTTCTTACAAAAATAATCATATAAAATTATATATAAAAAAGTTGTAAATAATTACATACAAAAAAATTTATAAATAATTAGATGAGAAAAAATTTATATATAATTATATACAATAAAATTCGTAAATAATTATATATGAAAACATAAAAAAAATTTATAAGTAATTATATACGAAAAATTATTTATGTAATACAAAAAAGATCTTTATATAATTACTTACATATTTTTTAACATTACTGTCAATTTTAATAGGTTTAAAAGCATCAAAGCAAACCATCATAATTGTTGAAAGACTACACATGTTATAGTAAACTAGTTGAGAAGATTAGAAATAGATTATCAACTTAGAGAATACATCATTAATAATTTCCGTGGTATTCCAAGCTTCTCTCAAGCATTCATCCGTACATACAAAACAAAAATGCAACAAAACACAGTAACTTTCACTCAGGTTAACCAAGAAAATGGAACACAATAACTGAATAACATCCTTCTAAATCTCATCCATCGGAACCTCCTGACACAAGCCTGTTGAGGAAGATAGCAGAACACTCACTGCTGCAAGCCTTCATCTGCAAAATACCACCATGTTGTAAATTATATTTAATTCAAAGTTAAAGTTAGCTTGTTATTCATTCATAAACAAAAATAAACCAAACAAAATGGATTAAATTGTGAATTTTTTATGAGTAAAAGAAAAACTGTAATGCAATGTCACTACAATTAATTAGTCGTGCACTGTGATGAAACACTTGCAGAAGAAACGCTTTCTCTAAATTATTATTATGAAAAATAGAATAAAAGCATAGAAACACCCCACTACATACAGAGTAATCAAACAAAACTCCTATGATCCTAACATCATGCAATAATAAAATTAAATGGTAGTATGGTGCAATACTCAAGGAAGCTTTAGTAAAAAGAGGGGTGCATATATGAGATTTAAAGCGCAACCAAGTGTTAAGATCAAGAAAAGGTGGATGAGAAGATATCCATGTTTTTGGAAAGTTCAGACAGGAATTATTTTCCCCTTTAAATCATCATCATGTCTTTGACTGTGTAAAAGGGAGCAACAGTGACTCTCACCGCCTAAAATCCAACTTCCTTACAATTGGTATGTCAGAAAAGAAGAGGAAGTTGAGAATATATTGTACAAAGGTAAAAGAAAATAATCTCTCCAATGTGGGACTTTAAGTTGCTTATCAGATATATCAAAATGGCTCACAAACATCTTTTTCGGATCCATGGTAATTACCTTCTTTAGAATAACTATTCATAATTAATTAGTAATAAAATGATTTCATTTTCTTACAAAAAGAAAGGATATTGAAATTAATAGTGTATTAATACATAGTGTTATTTCAGGAGTCCATATAATGTATTTTTCTAAGTTCTATTCTTGTATTGTCAAGATATATTCATATTCTAACTAGTAGCTCTCTGTATTCGAATAAAGCTTAGGTATTGCAAAAGGCACTTCCCAAAGTGTGTAAAGTATTTATGACTTTTTAAACGTGATACAATATCAAATAAAATGTTAATTTATTTATAAATTTGATGATTATTTTACCCTGATGCCTTTGTATTAGCATGGTTTATAAATTCTAATAATTGACTATTGATTGATTAATGGTTTAAGAGTTTCACACTTTTATAGATTTATTGTATAATTATTGCACTTTTTACATGTTTTATTTTTTGCTTTTAGATCTTTTTCATATATTTTTTGTTTTTAGATCTTTTTCATATATATATATATATATATATATATATATATATATAATTTATCTGCTTTTAGGTAAAAATTGAAAACGCATAGTCTAACTGACTTGTATGTTATTTTCTTAATTTATTTGAAAAAGCACAATGATTACATTTAATTTATAATTATTTTATCATAGTTAACCCTTATTTTCTATTTTGTTCATTAAATAATATACTTAATGTAATTGTGGAGTCCTAAAATTTAAAATTTAGGATCCAAGACTCATATAATCTTTATATATACCGATTTTATTTTGCATAAATAGGTGGGTAAGATCTAGTCAAAAGTGGTGTGGTATAGTTTAAATTTTATATAATATAACAATACATTTATTTTCTATTGATTTGATTTTGTATATTATTAGAATAAACAAAGTAGATTTAAAGAACAATAAATTAAGTTATATTAGTAACAATTATATTTTTTATAAAAAGAATATTAATTTTTTTATAGGATAACAATTATCACTAATAAAGTATTATCAAATTCAAAAATCTACTCGGGTATTCAGTATTTAGTAAAATTTGCTAAAAAAGAATTGAATTTTTTTCAATAAAAAATTATATATGTTAATATGTGTTCACTTTTTTTTTATAACAGAGAATAATAAAAATATAATTATAAAAATAAATATAAATTATTTTTACCATTTAATTATAGATAGTTTTATTTATTTAATTTGGAAAATAGTTAAATTTAGAAAACAATAAAATTTAAAAATCAGTTAAACTTAATTAAACGGTAACTTGAGTGAAAAAACTAAAGTATACACAAAAAAGGGGAATTTAAATATATATCTAATTGAATTTTATCTATTAAAATATAAAATTACTTATCAAATTATAATAACTTATTTTGTTTAGTATTTCTTTTTCATATGACAATAGATTCTATTGTTGTTTTTTAAAGATAATTTCTTTTGGGAATAAACACTTAATTCCTTCTTGGAAAGATGGTGGAGGAAAAAGTAAGTTTGTGAAAAATAAAAGTTTGTGGCATGGAATGGAAACACCTCTATAATTTTGTTTGGTTGAATAAATGGCTCATTTCATCCTAATTCAATAATAACTTTGTTAGTGATATGAATAACGAAATGTTAAGGGTACGTGTGAGAGTGATTATTTGTTTTAGTTTAGATAGATTGAGAATTTGACAAGACAAGCAATTAGTTATTTGATTAAATTAAGTTAGTTTGATTAATAAAAAATTTGATAATTGAAAATAATTATTTAATTTTTTAACATATAATTACAAATTATTTTAGTTGTTGTTTAAACTTTTTTTTTATTCCTATTATATTTTGATATATTTTCTTATTATACTTAAGATATGTTAGTTTGAAGGTCAACATTTTAATATATTAAAAAAGCTGATTTTTGTTTTTTATTTATTTTAATATTTTAGTAAAGCTTTAACTTAATTTTAGACGTGCTATAATCTAAAGTTTCAACTAGTATCTTAGGTGAAAACAATATTTAATACAATGATAACTGTTTCTCTGCTGAAACAACTTTCAGTTTGTTCTGTTACATTCTTTTTCTGTATATATACTCTTGTATTATCTGTTTCAAACAATAATATCATATCTTTTTCTTGTTTTGTTCTCTGTTCTCTCGTTTTTCCTTTCTCCTGCTTTGCCACCTTATTATTCTATGATGGTATCAGATGTGCACTTTACTCTGATTTCTCCATCTTCTATTCTCGTTTTCTTTTCTTTCTTTTTTCTATCATACACATCAGTCACTTCGTACCCATACCTATCTTTATCTTCATCCAAATGAAAACCAGTCACTTGTTGTTCTTCTTATAAAATGATGTCGGGAAGAAATTATTATTATAAATAATTTCTGGTATTTGATTGTATATGAAAACATTAAATGCATTTCATTCATGCATTAATTGTTCTTCAAGCATTTATTAAAGCATAGTTACTATAACTTATTTTTCAAGAGAAAACACATGGTACGGAATTGTTAAAGCATAGTTACTGTAACTTATTTTTCAAGAGATTTATGACGTTGGCATATATTTTTATAGATCATCTTGGCAAATGATGGAAGAAAACATTCATTATAACATATATATATATATATATATATATATATATATATATATATATATATATATATATATATATATAATAAACATCAAGGGGTTTATGTAAAGATGAACTAGGATAACAAATGAATTTATCCTCGAAAATATTATCCAAATTTGTTTGACGAAAAGTCGTATTGATTCAATATGAGTTTAGATAATGTCAAAATTTTTAAATTAGGTATGGAACTACAGATGTGTATATATATATACCTATTCTATCCACATATTTATCCTTATTATGATACGTGCCTGATTTAAATTATTAAAACATCTTTAATTTATTAAGTAACCATAAAAATACATATGAATTTTCTTTTTACATCTTTTCGTAAGTTATTTTTGACGTACACATTCAATAATTTTTACTTTTTTTTCTATAACTAATTAACTTTTATTGAATTATCACTTAATAATCTTATTTGATATTTATATAATTATAATTTATTTATTAATATTTGAAAACAGATAGAAAAAATGTATATTATTTTATTTAATATTTAATAATATAAATATAGAGGGTTAGATTTTTCTCTAATAAATACTAATTATCTGAAAAAAACAAATAATTTTATGATAATATCCTTCTTATTTCTTTTTTGTTTATTATTATTTGTAACTTTTTGGTTTGTTTTAAAATAGAGAAAATTGAGTCGGCATTTACTTTTTCTGAATCCAATTCTCACTAGTTTTGCATTTTGAGGAGTAAAAAACTAGATAAGAATAATTAGCTCCATGAATGATAAATCTATAAAAGAGTTGATGATTTTCTAACAGCTACCTAATGTAGAAATTCAAAATTAGATCTCAAAGTTACATATTTTCTATATTTTTCCATAAAAAGATTGTCCAATACAAGGATTCAACTTCAAACCTTTCTATTGCCTCGGTTCAACTTAAAACCGAGGCATAAGACCCTTTTTTTAATAAATGTAATATTTATTCACTTTTTCTTTATCTCTTTTTTCAACTCATTTTCTTTTTTAACTTTTAATATTTTTATTTCGATAAGTTAGATTTTTTTAGTGTTGCTGTAATAATAAGAATCAAGGAATAATTAAGAAAAAACTATAAGATAAACTACAATATGAAATAACAAAACAAAAAACATAAATGTAAAAGTATTCTTAAGTAAAGTTTGTTAGAAGAATGTGTGTATGTGGTTGCACTTTTCTCCATTGCGTACACAAGGCAAAGAAGAATCTTCTCATGTTCAATGAAAGCAATAGCTTCTGCACAGGTGAGTTAGTGTTCAGTTCTACACTTTTCAGCTTCTAAATCATTTCAACAAATTAAATCTACACTTTTTTTTTAAGAGTTGTTCTTCCTTTGTGTGTGTTGTGAATTCGACTGAACCAACACAATTTCTTGTATCAGAATAAGTAGATGGTGAAAACTAAAGCAGGGCTTAAGCGGTTTTGGGACCGCTTCGGTGGTCGATCATCGGGATACACTTCTTCTTCTTCATACGACTCCTCGGACAGCATCCAAAACCAAGACTACAGATACGATGTGTTTATCAGTTTCAGAGGTCCTGACACCCGCAACTCTTTTGTTGATCATCTCTGCTCTCATCTCCTCCGAAAGGGCATTTTCGTATTCAAGGATGATCACAGTCTACAGAAAGGAAAATCCATTTCCCCACAGCTTGTACAAGCAATTCAACTTTCACGCCTTTCCATCATTGTCTTTTCCAAAAATTATGCTTCCTCAACTTGGTGTTTAGATGAAATGGCCGCTATAGCTTCTTGCAAACAACGATCAAACCACATTGTGTTTCCCATTTTTTATGATGTAGATCCATCTCATGCAAGGCATCAGAATGGGGTATACGAGAATGACTTCGTTTCACACAGACGCAAATTCAGAAAAGATCGGGACAAGGTTCGTGGATGGGAGAGGGCTATGACGGATTTGGCCAATTCAGCTGGTTGGGATGTGAGGGACAAGTAAGTATTAATTACAGTCATTTGCTTTGTTGTCGTAGATTCATAACATGACAATTTAAGTAATAGTTGAGTGCTCTATTTTTTCCTTCTGTTGCAGGCCAGAGTTTGAACAGATTCAAAACATTGTTCAAGCAGTAATTAAAAAATTAGGCCATAAGTTTTCGTGGTTTGTCGATGACCTTATTGGGATACAACAACGCGTACAAACATTAGAAGACAAATTAAAACTAAGTTCAAACAGTGATGATGTTCAAGTTTTAGGAATTTGGGGAATGAATGGAATAGGAAAGACTACTCATGCAGCTGTCCTATTTGACAAAATCTCTCATAGGTTTGATGCTTGTTGTTTCATTGAGAATGTCAGCAAACTTTATTCAGATGGTGGCCATACTGCTGTTCAAAAAGAAATTATTTATCAAACTTTAGGTCAAAAAGGTCTAGATATGTGTAGTCCTGTTCAAATATCTGGGATTGTAAGAACTAGGATACACAACATAAAGGTTCTCATAGTTCTTGACAATGTCGATGAATTAGAGCAATTGGAAAATTTGGCCATAAAACCAAAATTGCTTTTGAAGGGAAGTAGAATGGTTATTACCACCACAGATATGCATATTCTGAAAGTGTATGAGGGTGGCGTATTGATACACAAGGTTTCATTATTGAATGATAAGGTTGCTCGTGAATTGTTCTGTAGGAAAGCCTTCAAAAGTGAAGAGCAAAGCAGTAGTTGTGAGGCGTTGATTCCTGAGGTACTCAAGTATGCCCAATGTCTTCCATTGGCAATTAGAGTGTTGGGTTCTTTCTTATGTACTCGAGATGCTGATGAATGGAGAGATGTGTTGAATAGATTGGAGAATAGTCCAGATGACAAAATTATGAATGTACTTCAAATAAGTGTTGATGGACTACAACGTGAGGAAAAACAAATATTTTTACACATTGCATGTTTCTTTAAAGGGGAGAGGGTGGATTTTGTTAAGCGAATTCTAGACTGTTGTGAGTTATACCCTCACATTGGAATTTCAAGACTCATTGAGAAATCACTCATCACTATTAGCAATGAAGAAATTCATATGCATGAATTGTTACAAGAATTGGGAAAGAAAATGGTTTGGGACCAATCTCCACAAGAACCAAGATTCTGGAGTAGAATATGGCTTCATAAAGACTTCTTGCAAGTCTTGAATGCAGAAACGGTAATTAGTTATTTTTCAAACTTAGTGAATTATGTGAAATGTTTTCTGAATCATGTGAAATCTGCTACATAGTTAACAATAATAAAATGATCATAGAATCATTTTATTACTTTTAGTATTTATACTTTTCTTTCTAAAGCACAATTATTTCAAATTAAAACTTCACTAGTTTCTTGTTTTTTATAAAAGTGTTTCGTATTCCAAAGACCAAAATGATTCGATTAAACGTTTTTTTTTGTTAAGCCATAATTTTCGTGAAATGTTCATTCTGTGTTCCAGGGAACAGAAAAGGTGAAAGCCATAGTTTTAAATAAAGAAGAAGAAATGTCGGAATGTAGTATTGGTGGATTGTCAAGAATGAAGGAGCTTACATTGCTTATATTATATCACACAAAAGTTTCAGGAAGCTTGGAATTTCTTTCAAACAGGCTGCGATATCTATTGTGGCATGATTATCCTTTTGATTCTCTGCCTCCATATTTTACGGTCTCTAATCTCGTGGAGTTGAATATGCCTAACAGTCACATCATAAGTTTATGGCACGGTAGCAAGGTAAATATATTCACATTCTTTCCATTTTCGTCTGGGTTTGAATAAATCACCATAAGATAGACTTTTTTTAGTTCTATAAATGTTTAAAATCTATTACCATCTCTTAAGATTATATATTATATTTCAAAATAATATCTCTTAAATATCTGAGTCTTACAAAATATGAGAAATAGGTTCAATTTTCTAAAAGAAAGATTTTTAAACTATCACTATTTTAAAGCATCAGTGACTTGGTTCAATTACTGATCTCATATGTTACTGTCTCTACTTACTATGATCGTAGCTTTTTTTATATTAATATGAATATTAAGAAATATTGTACAATTTAAAATGTGTATGATTAAATTTTCAACAAAATTTATTTTCTTAGATATCTACAAAGTCTTCCATAAGATAATTTTATTGAATAGACTCATAAATCTATGTACCTGTTATTAAATGACTCAAACTGTTGAATGAGATTAACTTCACTAGCTTATAAGTAGGATCTTTTATATATAATGTAATGTGTACTTCTAAGAATAATCTATTATTATATAATTTTAATTATAATTTTTAAATATTTGAATTCTTATTAAACTTTTGAATTCTTATTAAACATTTTGTATTTCTTTTTATTTTTTAAAAAGTTTTATATGTTTTTTTATTTGGAGAAATTATTTAAAATAAATATTAATTAAATTTATTTAATTTAAAATTTAATTTAATTTAATTTTTTATATTGAATAATTTTTTTACAATTTGTATTAGGTGAATATTGGTATCATTTAATAAAATATTTGTTACGGTTAATTTTCTTTTATTTTTACCAGTATATAAATAAAAAAATTCAACAAATACTAAAATTAGTGAAAATAATTAATTATCTTCATAGAATATAAATAGGTAATAATAAATAAAAATAAATTAAGAATAAAAAATATATATATAAAAATATAAGAAATAATAACAAAATAAAATAAAGTAAATTAATTGTTACAAATTATAAGTTAATTGAGGTTATAACTTATAAGCTTAAATCTTCTAAAGTAAACTATTTGGAAATACTTAAATGCTTTTATTTATAAATTACTTTATTATACTAATAATTAATTTACTTATTTCATTGAACACAATCGAAATGGGTAGCATCTTTTTCTTTAATTAGAATAATTTTTGCTTTCCATTTTGAAGGAAGTGGTAGATATTATGTAAAACACATTTAATTTACTTTAATATCATAATAAATTTCTCTGAACTTCATGTTAGTAGTATTGTTAACGGGTAATGATTTAGTAGTATTGTAAGCAAATATGATCACAGCCTATCCTTTTGGATTGGAGGACATTATAATGTTTTCTTTTTCACTTAATGAGCCAAAACGAAACATTTTTTTTTTCTCATCTTCTTAGTATGTTTTTAATTCTGAAAGCATACCAAATTGAATGAGAAAAAATGAGACTGAAGTTTTAAGATTAAATGTTACTGGGTGATTGTTTATTTTCTTTCTCACAGAGCTGTCCCAACTTGAAAAGGATCGATTTAAGCAACTCCAAGTATCTGAGTGAGACACCAGATTTTTCCAGAATCATAAAACTTGAAAGGCTAGATCTTTCTGGATGTACAAGTTTATCTTATGTCCATTCATCAATTGGACTTCTTAAGAAGCTTGCTTTCTTGAATTTACGAAATTGTTGCAATCTAGTTTTCATTGACTTTGGCTATGTAGGCAACATGAGTTCTCTGAGAGTTCTATATCTCTCGGGTTGTTCTAAACTTGAAAGCACCCCAGATTTTACAAGGGCAACACATCTTGAGTACCTTGACATGGATGGATGTACAAGTTTATCCACTATTCATGAGTCTATTGGAGTCCTTTCAAATCTTACATTCTTAAGTTTAAGAAAATGCGAAAAGCTTGTCAGTATACCGAATGATATCAATTTCTTGGTATCTCTTCAAACTCTAGATTTATGCAGTTGTTTGAACCTTAAAGATATGCTACAAAGACAAGCATCTTCATCCCATTTAAAATCCTTGATTTTTCTGGACCTGAGTTTTTGCAATATAGAAGAAGTACCTGATGCTATTGGAGACTTAAGATGTTTAGAAAGACTGAATCTACAGGGAAACAATTTTGTTTCATTACCTGATTCCTTCAGTCAGCTTTATTGTCTAGCATATTTAAACTTGTCTCATTGTCATAAGTTTAAATCTTTGCCTGACCTTCCAAATGAAGGAGATAAATCAGGGGGGAAGTATTTTAAAACGGTATCTGGATCTCGTGATCATAGGTCAGGCTTTTATCTTTTTGATTGTCCCAATGTGTCTCATGATAGACTTGAGTTCGTCGGACTTGAATGCTTCTTCCACCTAATTAAGGTTCACATTCTACAACCTTCTCTTTTTGTCTTTGGCTAACATTTGCCTAATTCATCATTAGAAATATTTTTAGATATTAATTGTAAAAAATACTTTTTATTATCAGCCAATTAAACTCTAGTACAAATTGATTATAATAAAACTATTTTGTGATTTTCTTATGGTGATAGGAACCCTGTAATTTTCGGTGTGGCTTTGACCTTGTTCTTCCTCGGGATAGGAGATTTCGACCTGTCTTCGGTGAAACATTCTTAGGGAATTCAATTATAAGGATACTTCAGTGTGTTATGAATGACAACTGGATTGGCTTTAGTTTTTTTGTTATATTTAGGCAAAATACTGTTGGTGGATCTCCTCCTCACTCTTCATTTTCTTCATCGCATCCACTTTATCTTTCTTTTGAAAGTGAATACACAGAAGAGTACTTTGATATGCGACTTAATTTGAAGGCGGATCAAAGTGAAGAATCTGCACATATTTGGTTAATTTACATCAGTCGAGAACACTGTCATTTTGTGAAAACAGGGGCGCTTATCACATTTAAAGCGCAACCAAATGTTAAGATCTATGGATGGGGGATGAGACCTATACTCAAACAAGATATACAAGACATTAAAGGGAAGAAATACATACAATTTTTCAAATTAAATAATGATCATGTGGACTTTGAGTATGTACTAAAAAGCAACAGTTGTTCAGGGCCGAAAATCCAGCTTCCTTACAATTGGTATGTCACAGAGGAAGAGCAAGTTGAGAATATTGATGCAAAGGCCAAAGAAAATAATCTCTCTAATGCAGGTCTTTAAGTTGCTTCTCAGATATGTGAAAATGGAAGCTCACACATCTTTTCCGACATATGGTAATGATATTCTCCAAAACAGTTCTTCATAATTAATTATTGATCAAATATTTTTATTTTCACAAAAAGATATTTAAACTTATAATCTATCAATACATAATATAGTGAATCTAAGACTAAATTAGCATAATGTTTTGAAACTTCATTAGCCAATAAATTGACATTCTAATATATATACAGTGTTTTCTTTTGCTCCTTTATATTTTTTTTTCGCTTTTATTGACTTTCTCTGTTTCATTCTTTAAATAATATAATCCTTTCATATTTATATGCAAGTATATTTTTAATTTAGTTTTATGTATTGATAGATAAAATAATTATTAAATTATCATAATTTATTTCGTTTAATATTTCTTTTTCATTTTATAACAGATTCTTGAAACACTTGACCAAGTCTTCGAAAGATGTCGGAGGTGAAAGAAGATGTAAATGTTTAATTTTTTTGGTTGAGTAAGTGGATCCTTTCATTTTAATTTATTACTAGCTTTGTTAGTGATGTAAGTAACGAAATCTACACATGTTATTTAGATATTCCTCTTCCCTCTTTATTTAACTATGATAGATTAAAGGTATGTTTAATGAAACAAATAAGTTAGTTATTCGTTTATTTCATTAAATTTTTTAGTAAGAGAAATATCTATTGAATTAATGTGAAACAACATACAGACAGGGTTTTAGCCTATAAGTTATTTGAGTTATTATTTATTTCTTTTACTAAAATATCTTTTTCTGAATGATTTTGTATCATCTTTAATATATTTTCACATAATTTTTTATGTTTATAGTAGAATGTTAACATTTCCCCCATTTAAGATATTGAACCTTGATATTAGATATTTATTTGAATTATTACATTACTTTTAATGTTTGTTGTGGTATTTTTTTTTAATTTTTATATAATTTAAAATAACAAATATTTAAAAAATATAAAATATAAGTTAAAATTTTAATTTATAAAAAAGTAGAAGTTCTGTAAGGACCTAAAAAAATGTATAAATAATATATATAAAAGGTTGGGGTTAAAATTGTAATAAAAAAAAGGATAGGGACTTTTTGTTAAAAAGGGGGGATCAGTTTTAACTTTATGCCAATTTCTAAAAGGCAGAAAGCCATTTTCACTTGAACGTTCATCTCTTCCTCTAGAAACCTCCTTCTCCAGCTTTCTCCCCTTCTCTTTACCACATTGTTCCATTGACCCTGTGCATGTTCATCTAGGTACCGCCCTATCGTCCACGACGTCAAGAGCTCCTTTTTTATTCGATAAATTTTTCGTTTGGATCGGTAAGTAGTTTTCTTCTCTTCCATCTCTCTACAACTCTTCAATTCTTCCATTCTCTCTGAAGTTCTCACTTAAATCTCCTACCGTTCTTCAAGTCGGTGGTACCTGATTGTTGAAAATCCTCCATCTTCACTGATCAATCTGGTGTTCTCTATCTAGTAAGCATTTCCCTCTTTTCAATGGAATTGGGGCTACGATCATGTAGTGGATTCTGTTGCATGTAGCTCATAGTGTCTTTTTTCCCTTTTCTTAGTTTGAATTAAATTCTAAGAAACTGTCATCTATCATCAATTGATGATTTTTAGGTATTTCTAAGTTTCTCACGGTGCAAGGGGCTAGTTGGATCGTCCTGTAAGCTTGGTTGTGCGTGTAAAGGTAAGGGAAGCTAGGTTTACATTCTTGCTTGTAGAATGTCAGCATGCTTGTATTAATTTTATGTAAAGCTATTGAATTTGATGCATGTGTAAACTGTGTAAAAGACTATGCTACTGTTTGAACTGAATTGATGAATGTATGCGCTGGAATGTGTGTTTTCTGGTATGTGAATTGTGTGATTGGGTATGTAATGAATTAAGAATTGGTATGACTATGTGTATGATATGGATTTGAGTGTTTAGAAGTTGTAACTCCAGTTATGCAGTTAGCTAGGTAAACAGCAAATTTAATTATAGTGTTCAAGTAAAAATTTAGGGAAGTAGAGTAGTGATTTCGTGAATTAGGAGTCAAGGGTTGATTTAGGCCATTAGGACAACTTAGTTAAGTCAATTGTGACTTATCAGAAGCACCAAAATGGCCTGAAACAGTTTCCAAATGGTAAAGTTGAGTTTGAGTCCATAAGTGAATGAATTTGAAGTATTAGATCCCAATTATATGCATAATTACTAGAGATGGAGGTTAGGAGTGTGTGTGAACCTTTAGACAAGTTTAATTCAACCTGTACTTTGAATTTGGAGTGTTAGAAATTCACCAAATGGCCTAGAGTAAGTTTTGGGTGTGTGAGTTCCTCAAATCTGCAGAATTTCACGCTGCAGATTATGCAGAGTTGCATAGCGCACAAAAATTCGCACAGCGCACCACAGGGTGTGCACTGAGCGAATTTTCGTGCGCTGTGCGAATTTTCTGCGACAGATTAAGTATTTTTTATGTTTTTGATGTTTTGGGAGTTCCGGACATTCGTTTTGGACGTTCTTTAGGTCGTTCTAGGGGTTTTTGACCCTTCCGAATCCATTGGTGAGGGTCTCCAAGCTTTTTAAATTAAGTAAGTGTTGGTAATAAAATGCTATAAAGAAAATTGTATTAATAAATGATGTTTCTGCGAAAGTATGTAATGTCTGAGTATGTATGAATTCTATATATGATCTTGTATAGATTCAAATGACAATGTATGATCATGTACAAGTGTATGAACGTCGAAAATCATGAGTTGTGTGTCAAATTTAAAAGTATGATTAATGGACATAATTCCATGATCCTCAGGGGAGGTTACATGGTGGTGCCCTATGGTTTGTTGTGATTGACCGTATGAATGGCCGAAGTTCTAGATGGGGTTTATCCTGACATTCTAATGACCATCCATGCTCAATTAGAAAGTGATGAGTCATGTGGTGAGAATAGCAGGAGGTCCTAGTAATAGGTGCTA